>OY282642.1:9275000-11732500 GCA_958299015.1 Tetanocera ferruginea
AATCAGTTTTGATGTAACATAAGGCACATACTTTATTTTATCTCTGTAGCTCAAATACCAACCTCTTTACCTATATAATAGAGTTTCACTTTTGTGGGTTATATGGGAAGTGTATGACGGATGTCCGTGGGTGGAGGACGCCAATTTTTGCTGACCATTTAGTGTTAATATTCAATTCATACGCATCAAATTTTATTTCTATAGGTTGAACATAAACTTAAATATAGAGTTTTAAGTTTTTGGTTTGTATGGGAGGTAGACTCATGTGAGTAGATTCATGTGAAAATGTGCAACTAAAATGATTTTGAAAATGATTTTGCAACTATCTCAACTCCTTCTCCTTATAACGGACATGAATAAATTGACTCACGAATTGAAGCTGATCTAGAATATATGTAATTTTCTCTACCGGACTAGCTTATTTCACGGTGTTTTAAACGTTTGCACAAAGTTAATATAACCTGACCTTTTCAGGTTAAGGGCATAAAAAGCTGTGCTGGATTTTTCGGGGATTGAACCTAGGTCAGCCCACTATTAAACGAGAACGCCAGCAAGCTCGGCTAAGCTAAGATTTTGATTAAATTTCGTTAACTCCGTACATATATGTGTACCGTGTTCTATAGATCGGTTACCGATTTTGTCCAAAGGCATCTGAGATATCAATAAACCCTTTGAATGATAACGCCGTGATGAACTGACAGGTAGCTTTCATATGTTGGTGGCAGAATTGGGACAGGTCACTATACCTCGGGAACCTATCACGTGGAAGATTCTGAAGCAGCTCTTTTCTCCGTAAAAAACGTACTTATACGTGTACCGTTTTGTATAGATCTCTTTAGACCGGACACTGGTTGGGTCCAAGATAACGCAGATGGTGGCAATTGACCGAGAGATGCACCCAAAGGTATCTATGAGATTCAATTCCAATGAAAATGGCGTGTAAAAGTGACCGGTTGGATTCATATGCTTATGACAGAATTGGGACTGGTGACTATCTCTTGGGAACCTATCGCGTGGTAGCTTCTGAACCAGTTTTTTTCCCGTAGGGCTGTTTGAATTTCCTTAAGAACGTACTTATACGTGTACCAGTTTACGGTTAGATACAAGGTGATTCAGCAAGTGGCAATTGAGCCTTGTCAATAACAACGACATGTAAAAAGGGATGATTTACGTGATAGCTTTTCAATCGGTTCTTTTCTTTGCAGGTATCACATGTATAACTAATAACTATATAAACTATTTTGTCTACCTGTAAATAGACAAAACTGCCTTATTTTCATCAAACATAGTTTTTGAAAAATATTAACCTAAGACTCGTGAATTGGGTCAAATCGACCAAACACAAATTTCACAGTGAATTACATACAATTTAAGATAATAAATTTAACGATATTTTGGTATGTGTACACATTGAACTTAAGCTTTGTAAAAAGACTTGATATATTGCACATATATAATACATGTGGGATATACAGGTAAAACAAACATGTTCTCTATACGTGAATCCGGGTCAGATCGACCCAACTCTTTTCTCCTTAGTTAAGTCACTTTTCTCTTAGTTTTCTCCTAGAATAACACTTCTCTATAATGTAGAATCAAATTTTAGTGTTAGTATTAATTCTTTAACCCATGTTTACACATTTTAAGTTCCATCATGTTCAATCGTGTTTTGGCGCAGTTCATATTCATGTTGAACGTTGAACAGTTTTCAGTTTTGTTTGGTATTTGATAGTTATTAGTCTGATTTTTATTTTTGTTTATTATGACGAACTGATTGATGTGCAAGATAACTCCTATTCAGAGTGTAGTGAAGGTAAAAGTACAACGTAATTCAAGATGTTCATTTGGAAGATGTTGAATTTGAAAACGATGAATTAGGAGAAGTTAATTTAAAAGAAAATGTGATCAGTACAGTTGAACCAAATCGTGGTGCAAGATACCATGGCCAAGGTAAAAACGTTTCCACTGTTTGGTGGTGGTGGTCAGTACCAAGTCGAAAGGAGCGCATTCAAATTATGAAACGAGCTCGAATGGATTGCTTATGTGAGAAAAATCTGGCCCCGATCGATCATATTTGAACCCAATTTTTGAAAAATTTGATAACGGACTTTGTGCCATCTTTGGAACTATACATCGATTAGCAGTTATTGGTTACCAGAAATAGATGTAGCTGATAAGCATCTTTTTTTCTTAGGTTTTTTTTTTGGGTGCACTTTTCAAAATATTTCGTTCAATTTCATAGGCAAATATGGTATACAAATTTATAAGGCCATGGATTAAAACTTTTGATGCCTGAAATTTAGGTAAACAGTAAATGACGAAAGTGCGACCACTGTATCTAAAGACAACAAAAAAACTGTCCCATGTGAAGCTTGAAGTCAACATATTAATTGTATTATATTCATTTATACGAATCATGTTATTTGAGTTGATGAAAGTGGTGACGAAGAAGAGGATGATAATGATGAAATGGAACCAGGACCATCAACATCGAACGCATCGAAGCGCTAGAAACGTTTGAGGTCCGTTATAAATCTTTAAATTTGATTTTTTGAAGAATTTTTTTTCATACGTAAACAAAACATGAATAAAAAAAATAAAAAAACTGTACAATAAAAATAAAAAACACAAATCAAATCATTATTTTACAAAATATAATATGTCTGTGCATTGAATTTGATGAAAAATAAGCTATGTACATTAGATCTGCTACCAAAATTAAATAGTACATGAAAAATCCTTTCCATTGATGTACTTTTTTTTTATTTGAACCAATTTTGGCGTCCCCCGAATTGCCTTTTTGTGCATTTTTTATAAACTTTTGTACTGGAGACCCATTAATGTTTGATTTAAAAAAAAATTAAGCTTATCAATCAATTTCTTTCATATAAAAACACAGAACTGCAAATTTTCATCCCTGTTGACAAATGCTCTGACGAGATAAAACTGTTACGAGGTAACTTTTCCAGATTTTTGTTGTTGTTCAGTTAGAAAACATAGCAGTCTGCAAAGTGTTAATTGATAAACTTTATCAATTGTTATCCTTTAGCACATTTTTTTTTTATCAAAGATTTCAGTTTTATGAAATAAGTGACCGGTGAGAAAAAGTCATTTCTCTGTTTATATGTCGTAAAAAGTCATAATACTATGACATATAACGTTGCAAAAGTGCACGTGGATAATGTTTTTGTTTGAGTACTACATGTAGTACGGTTTCAAAATCCAAGTTAAAATTGTCAATTTTTTATAATTTTTCTTTAGTTTTGCAAATAATTCTGACAGAACAAATGAATTTAAGAAAACTATGTAGATTGCTGTTCAAACAAGGCCAACGGCATATCTGGGCTAATCAAATTAAAAAAAAAATAATTTAAAAATTTAATGAAATATGCAAAAACAGATTGAAATCACAGTTCACGTTATAGAGTATTCAATTGAAAAAAGTGTTCACGTTAAGCAGTGTTCACGTAATGCATATTTTACGTTTATGAGAGTGCACTTAAGTGACTTTTGATTGATAGGCATATTAAAAGTATTTTTAAAAAAATGCGAAATAAATTTTTTCCCCTATATTTAAAGATTAAAGCAGCAAAAACATTACATCCGGCAGAATATATACACTGCCATTTCATCGAACACAGCTGTATTTTCATGCAAAGGTTTACCTAAACTTGAACCTCAACTATTCTCAATGCTTAACCTTTACTTAAGCTTTTCCCTTGTTCTAAGCAATGTCTTTTTTGGTAATCATCACCCTGTAATGTCATTCATTATACTTACTTAAGTCCCAATTTTATTTGATCAATTGCTGCCATATTGGATGCCATGTTGTTGTTAGAACTCGTTACTTTTTAATTAATATATTTAAAAAATTATCTAACAGATGTTGTTCCTGCAGATGCGTCAGATAGCACAGTGCCAATGAGCGGAATTTTTTAAAACTTGCTGTTATATATTTACTTCAAATTAAAATTAATCTGGTTAAAATATGTCTTATTAACTTTTTTCGAACTGGTTTTTAATTTTTGCATCAATTGCTGATTATATAAAAATAAAAAATCACAGATTTTTCTCTCAGCATCCTTTTTGTTTAGGCTCTCATTAAAATTAAGCTTTTCTCTGCAGCTTTTATATCACATTGATTGACGAAATAACTTTTGTTTTGTTTTTTTTTTTTGCTAAGCACACGCACAGCGATTCTGAGAAATTAACTATTTTTATGCTGACTGCAATAAAATTGCTTTTAATTCTTCACACATTGAATGAAATATTTTAGTGAATTGGTTGAGCCGTTTTTTGCTGATGATTTATTTTGATTTTTTTGAATTTGAATGCTTAACTTTTACGCTCACATAACCGCCCGCCTAGTACGAAAGCAACTCGTCAACTGCACAACGAGCGAAAAAAGTTCTCAAACATTTCTTTGTCTGTCCCGATGTTTGGTTCCGTATGTTTTGTAAGTTTGTGAAATATTGGCGTGAGGCTTTGCAGCAGCAGCGATAACGACGACAGCAGCGACAGTGACAGCGACGGCGGAAACTTAAACCACAACAACAACAACAACAACAACATTATTGACCGCAGCGTGCAAAGAGCTTTTTTGTTCTACTTTGGATTTGGTATGTTTTCAAAGTCAAGTTTGTAATTATGCTAGGGCAGGCGGCTGTTTGAGCGACTGCATGTGTGTGTGTGTGTGTGTGTGTGTAAGTGTATCGCTGCCATATGGAGCTTAGGCAGGTGTATAGAATGTAATTGCTTACTATGCTTAATTAAAAATATACACAGTTTCTTACGTCTACTAAAATTCTTTGCTTACTTTGACTAAAATTTGTAAATTATTCAAATTTATTGCTTAACCCATTGTATGCTAATGTTTATATTAAGACAAAGTATTTAAAAATTATTATAATAGACAGATGGAGATGGAGATTTACATTTTTTTTTTCATTAATAACAACTCCTGAACAAGGCTTGCATTAAAATTGCTATTTATGAGCTTTAAAGTTCTCGTTATTCTTTTTTAGAATTTTTCTGATAATTTGATATTCTTTTGTAAATATTATTCTTCCAATTTCCTTAAGTTTTCCTAACAGTTTCTTTGAGTGTAGCAACAGCTGTTTGTTTTGAGCAAAAAGTTGCTGCTTTTTTGCCACCAACATCTGACAAGCAACAAAACAAAGCTTGAAAATCAACTCTCTCAAGCTTTTCATACACAGTCAGCGCATGCTAGAATGAGGTATAAGCTTTTGGCTAAGTTTTTGTGTGGGTGCTCAAAAGAAGCTTTTAAAACAAGAAAGCAATTAAAGCTTAGCACATAAATTGAAGGCAGAAGCAATGCTTTGTTTAAAGCCCACAACGTTTAAATTTTTATTTAATCTCTTGGCTGATTGTCAGTTTGTTTGTGTTTAAATAAATTTTTGTGTCTGAATGTGTCTGCTTGTCCGTCTGGTTAGCAGTTGAGCACGAAACAAACACCATGTCAAGATATGTAGACATATGCATAGATAATAATGCAAAAAATCACGAAAAATTTATAGCAGGAAGCATTTCAATTTTTGAATTATGAAAACTTACGCAGCAACAGCAAATTTTTCTCAAATTTTGTAAGCACCAAGTTGGAATATGAGAATAAATTGGATGGCAACAAGATTTTTTGTCGGTCTTCATACACATGGTCTTAAATATTCTTTGTCTTATTGTATTACCCTTCACGAATGTGGAATGTAGGCGATGTTTTAACCCATAGGATTCTTGAAATTTTTGTTAAAAATTTACTTTTTTTGGAAAAAATGTCCTATCCTTAGGTCGAAAAAATGAAGAAATGGATTTAGAAAAAGCAGTATAGCAGACATATAAGCGCACAAATTGGGTTGAATGAGGTAAGGAAGGTGGTACCAAGAGGTACTCCACAGGCAGGAGTCATATCCGCCCTTCTTTGGCTAATTGCGGCTGACAACATTCTTTCTACTAGAGTTTCAGCTCAAACACGTGTTTCGAACTACACGCGTTCACGAAAGTTCGAACTCCATATAGTTCGTAATTTGTAACACGAACCTCAACTGCATGTGTATTTTATTCACGGACTACACGTAATTTTCATATTCAAGTGAATACCAACATCACGTGTAGTTCGTGAATAAAATACACGTGTAGTTGAAGTTCGTGTTTTCACTTGATTTTTTTAAAACACGTGAACACGTGAAACTGGAAGCTCTACTTTGTACACTTACAGCTGAATGAAAAAAGTGGTTAATCAGGCTGGATGTGAATTCAATCAAGACCGGACTTACCCTATTCACAAGAAGAAAGAAAGTAGACAGCACCACACTGCGGAAACGTAATGGAGTAACGCTGAAGTTTTCCACTAAACCGAAATATCTATCCTACGATTCTCTGATGTGGTCAAAAATTGATACAAAAGGAGCTACCTTTACTTTATGATGAGGGAGCAAAGGTAAGCATGCATAGTAAGGCCGATCGAAATTTAGATTTCGCCAGAAATCGATTCAAAAGTAAGAGGTTAAAATATACTTTAAAATTATTTCTGCATCAGTTTTTTTCTGCACAATACCATAAGAAATACATATTTTGTAGGTGTTTAAAAAAAAAACTTATTTTCGAAAGTGACGAAATATTCATTTTTAGAGTCTGAAAAGAGTTTGTTATGACAAAAAATTAAAATTTTTTAGCTAGTGTTTGTGTACTAGCAAAGTCTTTACTTTTTACTTATCTTGGGTATGAATTCCTGAGAAAACAAAAATGTTGATTATCCTATTAGAAAGGGACATGACATTGACCGTTTTTTGAAATCGACTTTTTTTATAATTTTGTATTTTAGTAAAGATTAAGATTTTTCAGATTCTAAATAACAAATTTCATGGAAATATTCCTACGAGTTCAAAAGTGACATCCGGATTAGTGAGAGCGCATAATTGTAGCCTTTTTCTTCTTTGTTCACCATCTTCGAACGCGTTTATCTCGAAATCATGTTTTTCGTACTGGTTGCGGCACTAGCGGGTTCACTTTTTGACGATTTTTTTTTTTTTTTTTTTTTAACTTGATTCGCTATCGAGACAGGAGCTTTTTTAAATTTTTTCCGATTTTTATGAATTTTTAAAGTCAATATTTTTTTCGAAAAAACACAGTTTCAAATTTGGAACATCACCAAAAATAAAAAAAAAAATTTTTAAATCATCAGAAAAGGTATAGATAGAAAAAAAAATATACAAAACATGACTTACTTTTCAATTCCATATAAAAAAAATAATATTTAAGATTATCTCTTTATATATAAAATTCTTCTGTACATGGCTTTGTCACTGAACTCCTCCTAAACGGCTAAACCGATTTGAATGAAATTTGGTGAGTACATCCAAATTAATTTGCATCAAAAACAAAAATTAAAATTTTACGCCATCTATTGGGTAAAAGCATAAAATGAAATATGATCCAACTCGTTTTTTTCATAAAAGTTAAATCTAACCGGATCACAGACCCATTTCGTTAAATTTGACAGACTGAGGTCGTTGACTGAGTTGAAAGGAGATTCATGACCTCTGGTTTCAAAATACTAGAACAGTAGTGCATTCATAAACCCAATGCTAACTAATGCTTACAATGCTGCCAAAGCGAACCAATCAGTTCGAGCAAAATCAAAGCTTACAAGCATAAACAACGAAAGAAAAACAAAAAAAGCAGCAGCAGCAAAGAAAGAAGCGCATGATGGTTGATTTTCTTATATAAAAACATGAATTTTTCTTCTTAAATTTTACTATTTTGTGACTTTAATATAATAGTGACAAAATCCAAAATTAGATATTCATTCAGCGCAGGATATATCTGATAGTTTAGTGTATATATTATCTTTGAACGAAGAGTATTAAAGGCTGTAGGTATACCCTAAAGTATTCGCCAAAAACGTTGCCTAATGACCTTGAAAAAATCTATTAAATCGACCCCATACAAACCGCGCTGTAAGACGTAATTCTACGTCAAAACAAAAATGAAAAAAATGGAAAAATGATTGAACGGACAATTAGTCAAAATTTCAAACAACAAAGAAATGAATGGAATCCTTTGTAAAATGACCGAGTTCATCACTTTCAAAGTCAGCACTTTCATTTTTGATTGTTTTTTTTTTTCTATTTCAACAGAAAATAAAATAAGTACTAAAAAATTTTTGTGTATTTTAGGCACGAAAGTTATTATGGAGTCAATTTTTGGGAAATTTGAGAAACTTGCACGTTCTTATAGAAAACGAAATTTGTCTAATAAAATACTTCTTAACCAAGAAAGTTACTTACCAGAAAGGTATGCAACTACCAAATTGCAATAACATATCTTTGAAAATTTTTGCAAGGCAAATTATTTACCTAACATATTTAAGGTATTGTAACGAATCTGAATTGGATGAGGACCTTAGTATGTTTGGCGATGCCAAAAAATGTCAAAGATTTATATATAAATGGTTAAATATAAAAACGTGGCTGTTGAGGCACAAACTGTGTGTGGCTTTGGTGTCGAAGTGCCTTGATTCCGCTTCTGCAGATAATGACATACCCCAAAAAATTATAAATTCCATGACAAGCTTCTTGAAAACATGCTGTTTAGCCGTTCGAAGTCGGTATAAAACAAGTAGATCCACTTTTTGATCCATTGTGTACAAAATGTAATAAAATGCACTGCAGAATAGCTCATAAGAAGAGCTAATAGTGTTCTTTCAAGAGCTGAAATGGCCAAATTGTTTTGGATTTATGAACATAGAAAAGCACAAAATTTTAGAATAATTCAGTGAAAAACTGGGAGCATTTTATTATGATTCAGAGGGTTTTTTTATACACTAAACCTGTAAGGTCAAGGGTATATTATCTTTGTGCAAACGTTGGTTAAACCTATAACGAAGCGTATCTGGTATAAAAAAGTATAAAAAAGGGCATAATTTGCCCAACACCACACCCACCTCCCATACAACCTTCTATGGTAAAAACTCTGTAAAGAGGTTTATATAAGAGCTTCAAAGAAAAAACTAGGTATGTGAGATTATTGTATCAAAAGTAAGATGTGTTCACAAAATAAGCGTCATTCGCTCTCTAACAGGTCCACCTCCCATACAAACCACAATTTTAAAAGCACTATTAAATATTCATATTTGATAGATGAAACTTTGTGTGGGAGCATTTAATATCAAAACTGCGGTGTACACAAAAAATGGACGTCATCTGCACACCAACGCGCCCACCTGCCACACAAACCACATTAGTTAAACCTGTATTACTTCTATAGGTACAAATAATGCATGGATTTTTATAGAAAGTTAAGTCTATTTGTTTTAGTTTTTTAATATATGTATATTTAAATGTTAGAGTATTTCATAGTTCATATTTCATAGGGTATTTCATAGTCGGACTAGACCGACTTTAGACTTTCTTTGAATTTTTTATGATTATATATAAAAATCACATGACACTATGTTGGTTTTCACTAATATCCGAAACCACACATCCGATTTAAAAGAAACTTTGTGAATGTATGAGGCTGGTTTGAGCTTGAAAGATAGTTTTCGAACCGATAGGTGGCGCAGTTGTCGATTTTTACAAAAAGTTTTAATTATGTCAACGAATTTTTTTTTAATTTTAATCAGACTTCGCCACAAATATGAGTTTTCATCTAACGCTTCAATGTTTTTTAATACAAGTTAATATTTGAACATAATAAACGTTAAAGAAAATCAAAGTTTTAAAATTATTAACCAAAAAAGTAAATTTTACCAGAAACTTTTAAAGAAAAATATGCTGAAAATGTCAACTATTTTAACGTATCATATCTCATAAGCAACAATTAGCAACACATAAAAAGCACCACAATAATCGAGCTGCGTCGGGTATTATACGCTAGTCCTATCAATAAATTTACAATCACCGGAATAATAATGCTTTAAATATATTTCTTATTAAAAAAATTAAGAGATAAGAATTTAAAACGTAAGTTTTGCATTTTTATGTAAGAAAACTGGTTTTGAAAAAATCGTCAAAAATTAGTGATCTTCCAAAAAGTGGAAATAGTGTCCAATAAATTATTTTTCAAAAGTTTAAATTACGTAATAATAACTACATTTAAATGATTTTTTGATGGAATTTTGTATACATTAAAGTTTTTTACAGTTTAACTACAATTCACTAAAGATTCAAAAATTTAAAAACGTTTTTATTTAAAAGTGTCCCAATATCTGTTCCGTTATGTAGCGAACCTTTATTTATAATCATCCAAAGCCGGTTTTATCATCTAATAGATTACAGAAGAAAATCAAAATTTCATCGGAACTGCTCTCATGACTGCTGCTAATTCAAAAATGTGTAAGTTTTTGTTTATGTCGTTGATTTTGTGTGATAATTTAAATTAATTTAACTAAGATTTATTTGAAATTTGATTGCATGCGCTGTGCTCTCTCTGTTAAATGGAAAATATGTCGTAGCGTTGATGTCTGTGATTTAGACTTTGGACCGCAGCACACATTTCACCGTTGTTTCATCTATTAAAATATAAACAAAAGCTCTAGCTCTGCTGCTCACTGGCATGTTTAAGCTTTATAAGTAGTTGATGACAGCTTATGACTTCATTAATTTAATGTCTGCTTATTTATAAACAGTGTATTGTGGAAAAAAATTTTGACAGCTGAAAATGTTGAAACTTTAAGATAAGTCATAAATTTTAAACGATTTTAGTTCAAGTAGCTAAAATATGTATTTCTTTAATAAATTGTTTAATATTAACTCATTCTAAACAGCTGGACAGTTTAAGAAAAATTATTTTTTATGTGTTTTAGTGGGTTCTTGGATGGTTAAGATAGTATATATATCTATCAACAGGTCGACTAATTTCATTTCTCATACTTTAATATAGTATGTATTAAAAAAGATTTGATTAATTAATATTATTTCAAAATCATGTTGAGATAAATACTTTTGACTCGACTTTGAAACATTCGCTCTATAAGTATAAAATAATCAATTAAAAATGTTTGTTGTAGTACTGCTGCCTGTTTGCAATCCTTTTAGTGCTTTCGTGTTCATTTAAAATTTCAGCACCCGCCTGTCAAAGGATTTGTTGTCACTGCTTTCATTTATTACCTTGTAACAACAATGTTTTCAAAATAATTTTCACTGACATTTATTGATCTGTTGTTTTTGCCCATTCACTGGAAATGACAAATTGAAGAGCATTAACCGAAAACATTGTTGAAGTGCGTATCATTTCATCAAAAGAGCTGTGAAAGCGGTCAAAGCTTTTATCATTTAGTTTCTATGAAAGCTGTTAGTATTATTGTATAGACTTTATTACGTTGTAATTGAGTAATTTAGCTTTTGATGTAATGATAAAATATGGGCTAATATATAACTTAGACAAATTACCAGGAATTTATCCAGCATATGAAGATAGATTAAGTTAAAAAATATTAGTTCTGATATGTACATTAATAAAAATAATATATGTCAATAACCGAAACACATAATTTTTAAATTTGACTAAATTCAAAGGAAAATATTGATTACCGTTTTGTTTATATAAATTAGTGCAGAATTGTGTTATAAAAATATTAAGCTTAAATTTAGAGAAAATATAAGAGTATGAAAAAGAATCTAGCTTTTAAATTTGCATGCAGTTGTTTTAATTAACTTTTCTAAATGTAAACAAAAAACTAAAATTCTGATTAAGTTTAAGATGTGTACTCAATTTTATAAAATGTGCCTAAAAATATGCATTACTTTTTATGACAAGTCATAGGCCTAAACACCAAAAGCTCTTAATTTTTAGAGGCATATCTTTAGGCTGCAAGTGCTTACTTCGTTATGAATCAGGAGCGGATTCAAGGGAAAAAACAGTCGCTATCATCCACTTGAACATTTAACGATTTTTCCACTGTTATTCGAAATGAAGTTTTAAGCTTATACTACGTAGCTGGTTTGTACTTTTCGCAACCAATTATTTGCTTGATATCCAGTTTTAGTTTTTAAATATTTATTAGTAAAAGTTTAAGTCATAAACGAACAAAATAAACTTTGCAATGCTGGGAAGACAAAACAAGACTTTGTAATTCAAATGAGTTAAAAGGGAATATCCTTGAATTTTGAGGTTTCTATGAAATGCAATTTCATAAAAGGCATTATATATTTTTTAGTTAAAAAAATTGATACATTTATCATTTATCATTTATCATTTTAAGTGAATATAAGTGGCTTTTTAAACAAAATCAATGCATTTACATCGTGGATCTCCCAAACATATTCTATACCTAAGATGTAAGGATCACATTGTTACACAATTCACCATAAGAATTTGCAAAATTTACTCTCCCCCGAAAATAAAATTTAGACGTCAACTTTAAAAATGCCATTAACGTTTATTTTGTTTTGTTTCCTTCTGCTAAGATCCGTTGTCGGAACCTTGTTTTTTTGACTATTTTCCGATTATTACTCGACTATTTTCAAGGAAGTCTCATTTAGATGACGTTATCAGTTTTTCAAAGAAAAACTTATTTCGAACCTAAAATTTATTTATTAAAAATGCATATTTTTAGCAACCCCTATTTCGGTTCTTTCAACACATTCTTCCTGGATTTCAAATGCTTCCGAAATATATGATTTTTCATGCTCTTTTATATTGAGATGCAATGTATTGTGATACTGTGGAAAAATAGCCATATGAGAAATCCAGTAATGCTATGAGAGCTTTTTAAAATGTACCTTTTTAAAAGGTAAAAACGTATTTTTTGAAAATTATTACTAAAAAGCGCCATATGTTAATAGTTTTATATGTAAATAGAAGTTTTAAAACTTGCGTTTCTTAATTAAGTATAACGGCTAGCTTATTTCGAAGAATTGCTTTAAGGTGCGACATAACATTCGCGGCAGAGAAAACAGACCTTTTTTTAAAAATTCATAACTCAGTCAAAAACAAACATTTTTCCAAAATTATTGCAGAGAATTGAACAAATTACAAGAAACAAATTCAAAAAATATATTATTCACTCCAACATGGTTTTATAGAGCTCCAAACTGGCGGCAGAGAAAAAAACGGGGCCTCGTGGTTGCAGCGCTGGGAGTCGCAAAAATTGTCCGATCTCGAAAAAGAATGACTTTTTTTTTAATATAAATAAAATTGGTTAACGTATGATAGAAGCTTTTTTTAATTTTATTTCAATTTTTGGTGGTTTTCCAAATTTGAAAGTGTGTTTTTTCGAAAAAAATATTTACTTGCAAAATTCATAAAAAATCAAAAAAAAATTAAAAAAAAAGTTCGTGTCATACGTTAGCGTATCAAGTTTAAAAAATAAACAAAAAAAATTCATCTAAAAATGAACCCGCTAGTGCCGCAACCAGTACGAAAAACATTGTTTCGAGATAAACGCGTTCAAAGTTAGTGAACAAAGAAAGAAAAGGGTGAAAATTAAAAATGCGCTCTCACTAATCCGGCTGTCACTTTTGAACCCGTACGAATTTTTGAAATGTTTTCTTAGAATCTTAAGAATATGTACTAAAATACAAAATTATAAAAAAGTCCATTTAAAAAACGGTCAGTGTAATGTCCCCCTTATATAAGCTTAAATTCAGAGCACACGCACTTTGCTGCTGCACTTTCATGTGGAAGGCTTGCCATAGTCCATAAGAAAATAATGGACTTTTGGAAATATGAAATGGAAAATTACCCAATCAAAAAATGTATCTTTTGAAAAAAGGAGTACTGATAGTACTGAAAATATATCCCAAAAACTACAATTGTAACGCTTGTAGCATCACTGGGGAAATTGTATCAGTGAGAAAAATCAGTATCAGTGTGCTTTGTGGCAAGAACAATGTATGACATGTTTATAGAGAATTGTCTAGGGAAAATATGACGCCATGAAAATATAAATTAAACATTTTTTTTTTTTTAAGAAAATATCTTTAAACGCAGATTTGATAAAAAAGGCTTATGATTGAACACGTGACCACAGATAGGATAGAATATTAACAATTTAGTTTGAAGTAAGAAGTCCAGGTAATAAGTTCGTGGATGGTTAATGGTTAATGGTGGTGATGGTTAAAAGTTTCCAAAATAATATTTGATCACGGAAAAATAAAATATAAGGAGTCTTTTTCGTTTGAACGACTAAAATAAAAACTTGATTTTGAATTATTTTTAAGACTCCTAACAAAAAAAACGCGTTTTCCCGATTTTGTGTACTTTTAAAAAGTTATATTTTGCTTTTAAAATTTTTGTATATGCCTAAATTTATATGGCTGAAGGCCTCGTTGTCTGAATTTAAAATAAATGTGGTTTGTAAAGTAGAAAACAGTTTTTTTTTTAGAACAAAATGGCGGCAGGAATTGAAATGTATGTACCTTATGACATTTTTTAAAAAAATAACATAAAATCAAGGTATTATTTTTAAACCAGGCATCGAAAATAATTATTTTTTAAATTTTAAAGGAAAAAATCAGCAGGTTCTAAGTATCGGAACAAATTTTTGAGTATACCGAGTTGTTGAACTTTGTATTTTCTCTTTGAATAAATAAGAACTTTTATTTTTTAAGCAATAAACATAAAAATTAAAAATAATTATATTAAAATGACTCTTATTTTTGTGTTCAGAAATACGAATCGTTGTAAGATTTTTATTTTTTTGCTCAGAAATAAAAATTATCTTCGATTTTTATTATTTTTGTTTGCAACAAGTTAAAATTTATTTTTTGATTTTGAAATAAAAATTATTTGAGCTTTTATTTTTTTGCTAATAAATAAAAAGTAAGTTTAAAAAAAAATCATTTTTTTATTTTTATTTCTTTTAACGGATATAAAAATATTTTTCTTTATATTTTCTTCAATAAAATTGTAAAAATCTCCTGCAAAAGATAACGCGTGAAGTTGATTTTTATTTCTGAGCAATATTAAAAACAAACCTGTGTCGACAAGGAATAACCATTAAAGTCGAGTTAGGACAAAATGAAGTTTTTACTTTAATTTCCTTTTATTTGTATGGTTGTACATTGAAAATTAAATATTTGATGTCTTCAAATCTAAACTGAAATGTCAGGGTTAATTTAAAAAACGTTCTTCTGAAATTTTGAAAATCAGTTTAGCTGTTATTCCTTGTGGACACAGAAATCCTAAAGTGATTAGTATAACTGATAAAAAAAAAGAAACAGTTTCGATATTATCGTAAGTGTAGACGTAGAATTTCGTTTAAGTTGTAACCTCTTCTACTTTGTCTCTTTGGTCCGATTGTTTTGTTCATTTTGCACGTATTTTTACTGATCTTCCAAAAATTAAAAAATAAATGAATAACACTCAATTATGGACAACTTATCGATGCCAAAACAAAGAAAAAGTTTAATAGTAAGTATGATTAAATGAGCAAGCAAAAAGAAACAAGCAAAATTTCAAATTTTTTCGATCATTTTGTTAAGTTTGACAGGTTCATTGACTTAGTTGAAAAGAAGGCGAAGCAAATGCACTTTCCATTGGTGCCACTTTCGTCTCTGCCCGATATATAGTTGGCGAGCTACAGTCAGTTTAACTACTAACTTCAAATTAAAATGAAGACCCCGATTTTTAAAAAATCGTATGGTTACTATATTTCACGCTGAGCACATCTCCTTTCCTCTCGTCTCTGTCTGATATTTAGTTTGCTAGCTACACTTTCGTCTCTGTTCGATGTATAGTTTGCGAACTACACTCGGTAGTGCTAGTGGGATGTGGAATCCAAATTAATTTGCATTAAAAACAAAAATTAAAATTTTACTCCATCTTTTGTGTAAAAGCATAAAAATAAATATGATCCAACTCGTTTTTTTCATAAGAGTTAAATCTAACCGGATCACAGACCCATTTCGTTAAATTTGACAGATTGAGTTCATTGACTGAGTTGAAAAGAGGTTCATGACCTCTGGTTTCAAAAACGTATACTAGAACAGTAGTGCATACATAAACCCAATGCGAACTAATCAGTTCGTGCTAAACCAAAGCATACAAGCATAAACAACGAAAGAAAAACAAAGAAAGGAACAGGCACATAAGCAGCTGATGATTGATTGTTTTATATAAAAATATGCATTTTTCTTCTTATATTTTATTTTTTTGTGACTTTAATATAATAGTGACAAAATCCAAAATTAGATATTCATTCAGCGCAGGATATATCTGATAGTTTAGAATATATATTATCTTTGAACGAAGAGTATTAAGGGCTGTAGGTATTCCCTAAAGTATTCGCCAAAAACGTTGCCCAATGACCTTGAAAAAATCTGTTAAAACGACCCCATACAAACCGCGCTGTAAGACGTAATTCTACGTCAAAAACATTGAAAATGATTTTAATTGATGAGCAAAATAATTAAAATCAAGAAATGAGTTTTATTTCTGACAAAAATATATAAAAATCAAAAAATGATTTATTTATTTTTTTTATAATGAAAATTTTTTTTGTTGATTTGAAAACAATAAGAGGCAAACATGTTTTTTTTTGTTTAAGTAAAGGAATAAAAATCATAAAATGATTTTAATATCTGAGTAAAAAATTCAAAATCATAAAATAATGATTTTTTCTTAATTTTTTTTGTTATTGCTCATAATGATAACGTTCCCTGATTTAAATGTTTTTAGACTTAAGTCTTAAATCAACAACAATAAATGAATTTCATAATGAAAACTTTTAGGAACCAGTGGATCATCGGTATAATACCAGAAGACGGGTAGAAGGCAGGTGTAAAATTCCGAGATACAACAACAAGCACGGAAAATGCAACCTAAATTTTCAACTTCCAACCACCTACAACTCGATGCCAGTAGTGTTGATTAATATTCAAAATCAATTTAAAAGAAAAAACATTGTTAAAAATTATCCAAAAAAATCGCAATGAAGCGAACAATTTTAATGTATAAAATAACTGTAAATATACGGAATTATAAAGACTCAAATGTAATTTTGTTAATGAACAATTTTTGAAATGTAAATTTTGTTAATTATAAAATATGAAGTCACTTATATATATATATATATTATTTACCCTTGCACACAAGCCTGATGCTTCGCGGGGACTAAGCAATTGTTTTTAAGAAAATTAATTTAATAAAACTGTTTAATAATAATAAAAATTGTATTAGAACAATTTCGTAGACTTGGTCACAAAATACTTTTTCAGACTTTGTAATATATTTTAAAATTTAAATTTCAATTTCCTGACTTATCGAAAAATAAAAATTATTATAAAAAAATTCAAAATATTTGTACCCAATCGAAATTGATCCACGTTCCATACATAGGTTTGGAGAAAAAATTATGAAATGTCAAAAGAAAAAATTATGATTCCGGCTACTTAGATTCTTCTGGAACCCACGACTCAATGAGCCCCACAAATGACAAGGTTTTATTTTGAACAAATTTTTTCAATAGTAACTTTTATAAATACTTAAAAGTTTCTTTCTAAAATATAAAATAAATATTTTTTGTAATTCTCTAATTAATAAACAAAATTATGTCTTACTACGCTTTGTATTAAGATAAATTATGTATGTTGTTAACAGTTGAATGGTACAGCCAATACTAAAACTTTTTTTTAAGTTACTGTCGGTTCAACAGTCAGAAAAAAAATTGATATTTTGGCCACTTCGTAGAATTATCCATCACCAAAAATTAGCCATCACCAAAACTTCAGCTTATGGCCCCTTTTCACAAGTCAAACCTGGACCTCCTTTGTCAGAGTAACGCCACTGCACCCTTTTAACGCCGTCTTTAAGAAGAGAAATAAAAGCTCTGAAGCTCTTTAAAAGATACAAATTTTTTTATTATAAATACACTTACATAATATGTTTATTAATTTAAATTTAAAAGCTATTTCCATTTCTTATGTTTCTATATAAGCCCAGGAAAATGTTTCGGAATATTATACAAAACTGTATACTAAAATTTATATGAATGTATAAAAAAAAAATATTTATTTTTGCATTTTTTTAATTAACATAAATTTTCATATACATATGTAAACAGAGAGCATGAAACAAATTGGAATGTTTGATTTTTTAAGAGGTTTTCATCTTGCTTGTATGCAGCTGAATATGGCATTTAATTTTCATCTACAAAGAGCAGGTACAAAATTGAATGATTAGATTCATTTTTCACTCAAACTCCTCAGATAATATCTTAATATTTAATTAAATAAATTATATTTTATTGATATATTTGCTAATAGATTTTCTCATATTTATATGAATATCATTTTTATGGTTTTTTTTTTTTTTTTTGGGACGGATGCATAAAATTATATAAAACAAAGGCTTTGCTTAAATTTATATTTATATAAAAAATATTTTTTTTTAGTTTTAAAAAGAAGAATTTTATAAAAATTTAATGATATACCTATCGACAATTCACTGAATATACTCAAAATTGTGTGTGTGTGTGTGTGGGTTGGTCAAATCTGCGTTCAGACCAATAAATTTGCGCGTTTAAAAATATCCTTGCTTTAAAGCAAAGTCACACTTTAACTGTGCCTATAATAATCACAATAACAGACAACAACAACAACAACAATAAGTGCTATTTCTCAATAGAGCAATTCTTTATGCTCGTACATGCTGTCCCACAGTTTAAGCTTGTCCGCTTCGGGCAAATCAATCACTTCCAACTCGTCGGAGATATTCAAACATTTGAATACTTTATCGTCCTTTGACAGTGGCAGCCATTCGGTTTGATTGTGGCATGTGGCGGCAGCATCATCGTTGGTAGTAGCCGTCATCAACCCTGCCGCATCATTGCTGTCAGCTGTCACCTCAGCGGTTGTGGTGTGGTATTCTCTATCATTTCTGCCAGCTGTGGCTTGTTCCACGTCATCTCCGTTGACTGTAGCCGGTATATTTGGATTACCATGTTCGGAAAATTGCACCAATATTGAGACCATGCGGCGTATCGTTTTAAACTCGGCTGTGCGGTGTTTTAGTTTCTTGGCTCCGGCATTGTAAAACAGGTAGGATAAATCATCTGCGTGGCACGTACCACGCACCTTACGTCCGCACGTGATGATTCGCATAAAATTGAAATGCTTCGAATCGAAGTCAAAGCGGTAGAGATAGGTGGGTGCGGTTGCGTGATGTACGCGCGAGAGTAGCGTGCGATGGATGCCGTGCCAGAAGTATTTATAAGAGAAGAGCTGCAAAAGTAAGCGGAACCGGATATTGTTAAGTAAAACAATTTAATTGAAATGCTTTGGCTGATGGAAAAATTTAATTGAAACATTGATGTTGACATAATGATGATGATGATGATGTGATTTTTGTTTTTGGTTTTTTCTGAACTCTTGTAACATTTAAATAATATATTAGGATGCCTATTTTGGAGTGCCATTTAAACGTTGAACGTGAAATAAATTATTCAGTAGAAAGGAATTTTTTAATTAAGCTTTAAATAGATTTTATTTAATAACATTGCATGAAACACATTCCCGTGAAAAACAATTTTGACTTGATTTGACATAAGTTAATTGGAATATTGTTTTTGCACTTAAAAGTTCACGATACACAGTAGAGCACCCACAAAATGTATGGAATTTGCCTTTTTCTGATTTTGTGCGCTACCCGCACATTTTCCGTTAGAGTGAGTCTAAAAAATAAGATCTGTAAATAAAAATGGGCATCGGTAGTGGAAAAAATCCAGGCCCCCGGGTTGAAAGGCCCCAACACAGACTAAAATAGATACTAGAACATGTCCCCAAACATCAATATAAAGGGTTTTCCAATAAGAGGTGTTATTTTGAATAGCCCGCTATTTCAGTAGCTGTCACTTTTGAAGCTGTTATTCTTTGACATTTGACAAGTAGAAACTACGCCATCACTAAAAATGGAACGATGCACGCTTCAACAACGCATTGAAATTGTTAAAATTCACTACAAAAATGGTGAAAATTTTGCAGTCACAGTTCACAAAACTAAAGCATTTTTTGGCTGTCGCAGAGCACCTTATCGGACCGCAATACAGAAATTGGTGGAAAAATTCGAGCTGTTGGGACAAGTTAGTGATGTAAAGAATAAAACCCGTGCACTTCACTCAAAAACAACTGAGAATATTGCTGCTTCCTTACTTTTTCGAAAATGAGATTGGATCAACTGTTACGGTGAATGGATTGTGCTATCGAGAGATGATTAATGATTTTTTATGGCCGGAGTTGGATGGTATTGATCTGGATAACGTTTACTTTCAACAAAACGGCGCTACGTGCCACACAAGCAACGAAACCATTGATCTATTACGGGAAAAGTTTCCGGACCGTGTTATCTCTCGAAGAGGTGATCACAATTGGCCACCGAGATCTTGTAATTTAACACCTTGAAAGATAAGGTCTACGCCAACAACCCGGTGTCGATTCAAGACCTCAAAGATGGAATTTGTGAGTCTATCGAGGACATAGGGCAGCCACTTTGCGATTGTGTTATGGAAAATTTCATGAAAAGGATATGATACTGTAAGCATGGTCGTGGTGGCCATTAGGCTGATGTTTTTTTTTTTCATTATTAACGGCATACATTCCTCTTTATTATGAAATATACGTCCGATCATTTATCTGGTATGGCATTTTTCTTTGACTATCAAAATTACACCTCTTATTGGAAAACCCGATATACATATGAAAAAAAACAAACTTTGGATAAAATTTCATTTAATTTAATGCTCGACGTGTTATATATATTTCAGAAATATCTCCCTCTAATAGTTTACGAGTATCGTTAGAAAATAACAATGCCTAAAATTTTGACTTTGACCGCTAAAACCACCATGAAAAGCCGCATCGAAATTTAGATATCGCCGTACACCGACTCAAAAGTTCTTTTTGGATCGGAGTAGTCCCCAAGGAGCGGTTTTGGTTCTCCTGAACCCCTTGTTAAATCACTCTATAACTCTATAAAACCACTCTATAACTCAATACTTTTCCAATAGTCTTAAATGCACGTGCGTACTATGAAAACAACATATTTTATAGTTGTTTAGTCCAAAGAGTTTGTAAAGATCAACAATTTCAAAATGTGTTTTATCCAATATTTGTGTACCACCAAATTTTTACTTTTATGCTTATTTTGGGTGTGCATTTTGAAGAAAAAATAAGTTATAAGCAAAAAACTCTTGGACAAAAAAGGGGTTCAGGGGAACCAAAACAGCTCTTTAGGGGATTTCTCCGATTAAAAAAAAAATTATAATGTAGTAGTATAGCAGATATAGTTTCTAAGAGTTCTTCTAACTTTTGAGTCGGTGTCCGGATGACATTTTTTTCTCCATACAAAATCGATCTGGCTTAACGGATATATGAGTGCTCTTGTCTACAGTGAACAAGAATTATAAAGATAGTAAAAATTAAGTTCAAAATCGAATTTTATTTTTGGCTGAGTGTTCTAAAATCCACTATCTTGTATACTTACATCACTGTATTGCAGTATCGTCGCCCAACTTGGTTCCTTGTCGCCAAAATATTCCTGCTTAATTAACTTTCCGAATTCTTTACGTTTTTCTTCGCTTAGTTGTGCATCAGTTGGAGTTAAAAACTCGCCGCTACCTAAATTCAGCAGCAAATCAGGATATTTTCGCACTTCTGCAACAAACGATAAAAACAACATTAAAGTTAGTTCCACTCAACAATTTCAACTCCTCCCTACTTACCAGGAAACATAAGCAAACCCTCAAAGGAGTTGCCACCTATTAGCATTGGTATATCGTTGCCCCAACAGGAGCGCATCATTTCCAATGGTGTACGCGGTATAACACAATGATCACTCATGTAAGGCTCGACAGTCGGACCAAAGCTAAATGTTAAACGTTGATGACGCTCTTCCAGCGTCATAAGATTATCACTAACTTTGTATATAGCATTCACCTTGCAGTGCTGCAAATGCTTCAATACATCTGCATCATTATTATCACCTAGATAGCCTGTAGCTTGGGCCAGTCTAAATGCCCAATCATGTTGTGATATATTCGCCCAGGGTGCCAAGGCGCTGCCAGACATAATGACGCCCTTGTGAAAAAGATTGCGGGTCTGTTCAGTGATCATCATATAATGCGCTGAGCCAGCACCAGCACTTTCACCAAACACTGTGATATTCTCGGGATTGCCACCAAAGAATTGACAATTATTGCGCACCCATCTGAGAGCCATAACCTGGTCCTTAAGACCAGCGTTGCCGGGAACATCGAGTTCCGCATCATTTAGCGAAAGAAAACCTGAGAAATTGGTATAATTTATTTTGGTGGATTTGGTAGGTATTTGATAAAAACTAACCTAGTGGACCCAAGCGATATGTGATTGTTATGAGTACTACATGTTCCAGCATGAAGTAATCTGGGCTATAAAGATCACGCGAAGCTTCGCCCATTTGAAAGCCACCACCATAGATCCAGACCAAAACAGGCATTGGTTTCTGGGGATGCAGCTATGAAAGGGAATAAATTATGATAGTAAAAAAAATATGTTTTTTTTTTGGCAGATATTGCATTAATCTCTAAAAGTAAATTTCTCTAAAACGAAAACCTTTCCACTCAGTGTGTAGATTTTGTATTACTTTTATTCTATAACTTGTTTTGCATATTTTAAAGTGTTACATGTTGAAATTCTACTTGTCTGACCTATCATCATATGTTTTTTTGAAGCGAATTCGTTGGCTTACCTTTCTGGTGTACACATTCAGGTAGAGACAGTCTTCTCTGCCCTGCACCTGTTTGAGTATGATATTCATTTGACATGGTTTTGAACGCTCTCTTGTGCAATTTCGCACTTCTGTCCAATGATCGGGTTCTTCGGGCGCCTTAAAGCGCAGCCGTCCTACCGGTGGCTTAGCGAACGGTATGCCTTCGAAGCTGATGTAAGTTGTGCCATAGACTGACTGCCATTTGACGCCTTTTACTTTACCGCATACTGTGTCGGCAATAACTTTATCTGCTGTGCGGAGACGTTTTTGACGCGTCTTAAATTTTACATAACTAGAAGAGAAGGGAAGAGAAAAAATTTTACTTAACTCTGTTATATTAATATTACATTAATATTATAATATTCTTTGAATTAAAAATATCTTATATATTTCATGTCAAAACTCTGATGTACTCGAAAAATTTTGGTCAACCACTTACAAACACGTCCATCTCCCATACTAACCATACTAATAGTGAACAATCTATTTATATGTTTTATTTGAGCTGATTTTATGTTTTAACTTATGTACTTCAAGAAATCTATTTGAAATGAATCTCAAGATTAGATGTACTCTTTTGAACTGCAGCTGTCTGGTATTCACTGGGTGGTTATTGTTATTAACATGATAAGAAGTTTTGTTGTAGTAGACTAAAATAATTTCGCACTGTCCTTTGCTAATTTTACTCATTGAAACAGCAGCTCAAGTAAATTTATTTTTATATTATTTTTTTATATAAAATCTTGGCAAAGTTCAATGATGACAAATTCCAGTTATCGCTAGCAAAAGACGACGTCTAGTTAGAGCAAAGTTGGTTTTACTTTTAGAAAGTCCGTTTTATATCCGGTTCAAGCATATTGAATGAGATTATTATAATTATCAAATTGGGTACAATATACTACAGTATTAAAGCCTAAAAATAATGTGTTTTGTTCACTGTTTTTGTTGGTTATAAAATAGATTTATTGCGTCAACTTTAATCAGACTTAACATTAGCAACAAACTTCTACCAAATACATAATCAAAGTTAATCTTAAGATTTAATTTAATAATAGTGGTAAAGAAAAAAGTAGGTCAGACTAGCTTATATATGAAAGAGAGTATAGATTTTGAAAATAAAGAGAACGCCAAAAAGTTTTGGGCATGAGTTTTTTTTTTTTTGTAAAAATTGAATTCAGTTATTTACGAGTTTAATTTTTCAGTAGGTACGTGCGTAGTAAATTTAATATTAAAAAATTTTTCGAAATATTTTTTAATCTAAATACTTTATCAGTAGAAAATTTAAATTTTCAAGTTATTATGATACACCTGTTCTTTCCCGTCAAAAATGACGGGCCCGTTTCCACTTATTCGATTTTAAATTATTCAAATAATAATTTTCAGTTCCAAATACTTATAAAATACCTCAAAGTAAAAACGAAAACCATAGTAGGTATGACGAAATATTTTTAAAAATTTTTTGTAAAACTGAACTTTCAAAACGAAAAAAAAATATAAAGTTTTTGAAGTTTCAATAAATCACAAAACAGAAAATGCTCTGAAATTTTTCAAAAAAATCAAGCGTTCCGCACTCACATTTTACGGAATTATGTTATAGTAATTACTTTCATTTTTTTATATACATTTCAATGGCATTAAATTAAACTACAAAATTAATAAAAAATACGTTATCTTCACGAAATTATCTTTAATATCTGTTTATTTTAAAACAAGATGTCGCTATATAACACAGCTTATGTCCATCTAGGAGGATTTAAATGTCAGATAGTGAAATTTTCTACGAAATATACCCAGTCGTTTTCAAACTTAGTCCGAACAAACAAAAGAAAATTTACATACCATCCCATTCTTTTATGGGTCTTTTGAGATAGAACGACATTTAAAAAAAAAATCAAAAAAGGTGTTATTTTCCAAAAATTCTACAAAAATTAGTTTTTCTTATTTAACCCTCTCGATCGGTCGCATGGTTCTGGCCAGACCTTTTTTGATTTTAACTGAACTTTAAATATATATCCAATTGAGCTACAGACTTGAAATTTGATTGTACATCGATTTATGAAAATAAAAGGGCAAACAAATATAAACAAGCATAATTACAAGGATGTATACTTTTTACCACCTCGTACGGTCAATAACTTCACTTTTTTACACTCTCTTTGTAATTTATCATTCAAACTACGTCATATGTACACTTAACAGCCCAGTGGAATATTTGGCAAGGGGTACATTCAGAAGCAGTTCTATAATCTCTTTTTCGCAACCATTTAACACCTTCTACAATCACTTCTCTTGCATCGCTTCTCACACCACTTTTTGAATCAAAAAAAGAATATAAGCGGGAATGTATCAAACTTTCTTCGTTAACATGTTTTCGTCAATTGCAACACATGCTTGTTTATAAAAACAATGTATGGGTTTGTTTGTGATAATAAGCACTTGACGAAAACTGGACGCACGTTCAATTCAAATTGCGCCACGCGTCATTAATTGTTGTCAGTTTCTGCGTGCGCACGGTCGTGAAAAATTTATAGAGAAGTGAAAATTTGACAATGAAAGTGAAAAGAGGAATAAGCAAAACCGCAATATATAAAAAGTGTCGTAAAGAAAAATAGTGTTTGCTAAAAAAACTCAAAAACTGCGCAAATAGCAATAATATTGTTGGTTTTTTATTTAAATGTGCAGCCATGCACACCAACTCAAGTGGAGTCCAGCGCGCTTGCCAATGAAGATTCCAGACGTAATGATGCTGATCAGGCAGTTTATTAGGAAAAGAGTAATCTAAGGAGCAAATTAGTAAAGTGGTACAACGATTTTAACCCAACAAGGGCTACAGTTCATGCTATACTAAAGGTGCAACATTAAAGTTATAGTCCGTGAGCTTGCGGTGGAAAAAACCAATAATAACGAAATTTCAGCTTTATTTCCAATTCCAAATAAAGCAGAACTAAAACGTTTCGAAACAAATATTTAAAGTTATGATGAGTAATTATTGGTATTCTATAGAACTAACTTTTATATATTCTAAAACTAACCCAAAGAAATATTTCTAGATATCAGTAATTCGAAAAATTATACAAAGAGGCGGAATTGTAAAAAATGTACAT
Source organism: Tetanocera ferruginea (assembly GCA_958299015.1). Taxonomy (NCBI): domain Eukaryota; kingdom Metazoa; phylum Arthropoda; class Insecta; order Diptera; family Sciomyzidae; genus Tetanocera; species Tetanocera ferruginea. The sequence goes on from OY282642.1 coordinate 9,300,806, forward strand.
AATTTAATGGGAAAAGGCATTTTCCTAAGGCATCATTATGATGGAATCCATCATAAAGAACCTTTAAAAATGTTTGAATCGGTTAACAATATTTTTTCAGTAAGTTTCATTTGTATAACTTTTTTATTCAACATAACTACATAAGGCTTTATTGAATTCCAGAAAGCTCAGCAAACACACTCATAAGTAAAGACAATAACATCATTGCAATTAATATGGTTTTCAAAGAAGCAAAAAATAAAATACATAAATCAAATTGCCTGGCGAAAAAGAAAACTTAATGGAATCTATTTTTTTTTTATTTTTTATCTACTTAAATCTTTATTATGAACTACTTAAATCTACTTATTTATTACCTAATTCTAATTAAATTTTCATTTATCTTTAAGCCTAGTACTATGCTCGATTGCGTGAAATTTCACCGGCAACAGCCATTTATTTGTTGCGTGAAAATTCTGACAGATATTTTGTTGCGAAAGAAAAGCTGATGATCAGCTTACAAATTTCGACAAGATGTAAATAAACAGCCCCAATTTATTAGAGGAAAAGCAGAAAATTATTTAAGTTCTTTAATTTTCATATATGTGATTATATAAATACAAAATAAATATTAATACAAGTCTGCATGTCCTTTGTTGTGGGGCAGAACAAGTCATTAGTTTATGGCAGTAAAAAAATAGATTTAAGAAATAATTCTAAGATATATTTCAGAAATTAATAAAAGGTACTTACAGAACACCTACAACATCGATTTATAACACATTTAAATGAAAATAACAAATTTAATTGAAAATTTTTTGATTTATAAATGGTTTGACTTGAAACGTATGATCTGACATTACCGTTAAAATTTTAAAGTGGAATTTTTGATTTTGGAACTGCATTTTTTGGACAATTGACATTTGAGGAATGCATAAAAGATAATTTTGGTAAACAATTTTTAGTTTTGAAAAAAATTCAAATTCGATCAATTTATAAGCTTTTCAAAAACTAAATTTCAAATCGATAAAATAACGGATTTTTGTACAAAAATTTTATTTCTGTTTTAAAAGGTTGGGAACCCCCTGAAGTGAAATCACAATTTTTAAAAAAGGTTTGCACAATTTCAGCCAAAACCTTATTTAATGACATCTAAATCGATAAAATCCGTCCATTGGTCTGGGAGGAGTTGAAGTCACAAAAAAAACCTTAGCCTATTAATTATATAGATTTTGCTCTCGGAATTATTGTGACTGCAATCTTCAAAATATGTGATGAAATTGAATTAATTTAAAATACTCGACAAAGAAGTATTGACGCGAATGTTCAGGAAAGATTGGCAGCGGCATTATTAGCAGACATACGCTAGAGAAGTACTGATGAGGATACCTACGATCGTAATTTTATCAATGACGATGATGACGAAAACAATTTAGATTATTTTCTAGAGTAAGAAGATGCTTCAGATATTGAGACTGATTGCATTATCGAACCGCATGATTTTGAGAGCGACGATGTTGAAGTAGAAGAGGAAGTACATGATGAAAATTAACTACAAAGTGGCTAATCTTTTTATGGTCAAGATGGTACGAAATGGAAAAAAGAAATGGGCATGTGATTCCTACAGTAAATAATCTCTGCAAGGAAAGAGGAAAAACACAAAAATTTATTAATATAAAACCGATTGTTTTGTTTTGTTTTTATTTGTTGTTTTTGACGTAGAATTACGTCTTACAGCGCGGTTTGTATGGGGTCGTTTTAACAGATTTTTTGAAGGTCATGCAACGTTTTTGGCGAATACTTTAGGGTATACCTACAGCCTTTAATACTTATCGTTCAAAGATAATATATATACTTAAATATCAGATATATCCTACGCTGAATGAATATCTAATTTTGGATTTTGCCACTATTATATGAAAGTCAGAAAATAGTAAAATATAAGAAGAAAAATGCATGTTTTTATATAAGAAAATCAATCATCAGCTGCTTATGTGCCTGCTGCTTTCTTTGTTTTTGTTTCGTTGTTTATGGTTGTATTGTTTTAATTTTGCACGAACTGATAGGTTCGTATTCAGCTTCAGAATGATTCTATGGCCAATCGGATGCAGTGGGATTATCTGAGGTCATAGGCGGGTCATTGGTACTATGATGGGTTCCATGGAACATTTGGACCAAAATGGATGATTCTATGGCCAATCGGATGCAGTGGGATTATCTGAGGTCACAGGTGGGTCATTGGCACATTTATGGGTTCCATGGAACATTTGGACCAAAATGGATGATTCTATGGCCAATCGGATGCAGTGGGATTATCTGAGGTCACAGGCGGGTCATTGGTACTTTGATGGTTTCCATGGAACATTTGGACCAAAATGGATGATTCTATGACCAATCGGATGCAGTGGGATTATCTGAGGTCACTGGTGGGTCATTCCCACATTTATGGGTTCCATGGAACATTAGTACCAAAATGGATGATTCTATGGCCAATCGGATGCAGTGGGATTATCTGAGGTCACAGGCGGGTCTTTGGTACTTTGATGGGTTCCATGGAACATTTGGACCAAAATGGATGATTCTATGGCCAATCGGATGCAGTGGGATTATCTGAGGTCACAGGCGGATCATTGGTACTTTGATGGTTTCCATGGAACATTTGGACCAAAATGGATGATTCTATGGCCAATCGGATGCAGTGGGATTATCTGAGGTCACAGGCGGGTCATTGGCACATTTATGGGTTCCATGGAACATTTGGACCAAAATGGATGATTCTATGGCCAATCGGATGCAGTGGGATTATCTGAGGTCACAGGCGGGTCATTGGCACATTTATGGGTTCCATGGAACATTTGGACCAAAATGGATGATTCTATGGCCAATCGGATGCAGTGGGATTATCTGAGGTCACAGGCGGGTCATTGGTACTTTGATGGGTTCCATGGAACATTTGGACCAAAATGGATGATTCTATGGCCAATCGGATGCAGTGGGATTATCTGAGGTCACAGGCGGGTCATTGGTACTTTGATGGGTTCCATGGAACATTTGGACCAAAATGGATGATTCTATGGCCAATCGGATGCAGTGGGATTATCTGAGGTCACTGGTGGGTCATTGGTACTTTGATGGGTTCCATGGAACATTTGGACCAAAATGGATGATTCTATGGCCAATCGGCTGCAGTGGGATTATCTGAGGTCACAGGTGGGTCATTCCCACATTTATGGGTTCCATGGAACATTTGGACCAAAATGGATGATTCTATGGCCAATCGGATGCAGTGGGATTATATGAGGTCACTGGTGGGTCATTCCCACATTTATGGGTTCCATGGAACATTTGGACCAAAATGGATGATTCTATGGCCAATCGGATGCAGTGGGATTATCTGAGGTCACAGGTGGGTCATTGGCACATTTATGGGTTTTATGGAACATTTGGACCAAAATGGATGATTCTATGGCCAATCGGATGCAGTGGGATTATCTGAGGTCACAGGTGGGTCATTGGTACTTTGATGGGTTACATGGAACATTTGGACCAAAATGGATGATTCTATGGCCAATCGGATGCAGTGGGATTATCTGAGGTCACAGGTGGGTCATTGGTACTTTGATGGTTTCCATGGAACATTTGGACCAAAATGGATGATTCTATCGCCAATCGGATGCAGTGGGATTATCTGAGGTCACAGGTGGGTCATTGGCACATTTATGGGTTCCATGGAACATTTGGACCAAAATGGATGATTCTATGGCCAATCGGATGCAGTGGGATTATCTGAGGTCACAGGCGGGTCATTGGTACTTTGATGGGTTCCATGGAACATTTGGACCAAAATGGATGATTCTATGGCCAATCGGATGCAGTGGGATTATCTGAGGTCACTGGTGGGTCATTGGTACTTTGATGGGTTCCATGGAACATTTGGACCAAAATGGATGATTCTATGGCCAATCGGATGCAGTGGGATTATCTGAGGTCACAGGCGGGTCATTGGTACTTTGATGGTTTCCATGGAACATTTGGACCAAAATGGATGATTCTATGGCCAATCGGATGCAGTGGGATTATCTGAGGTCGCAGGTGGGTCATTGGCACATTTATGGGTTCCATGGAACATTTGGACCAAAATGGATGATTCTATGGCCAATCGGATGCAGTGGGATTATCTGAGGTCACAGGCGGGTCATTGGCACATTTATGGGTTCCATGGAACATTTGGACCAAAATGGATGATTCTATAGCCAATCGGATGCAGTGGGATTATCTGAGGTCACAGGCGGGTCATTGGTACTTTGATGGGTTCCATGGAACATTTGGACCAAAATGGATGATTCTATGGCCAATCGGATGCAGTGGGATTATCTGAGGTCACAGGCGGGTCATTGGTACTTTGATGGGTTCCATGGAACATTTGGACCAAAATGGATGATTCTATGGCCAATCGGATGCAGTGGGATTATCTGAGGTCACAGGCGGGTCATTGGCACATTTATGGGTTCCATGGAACATTTGGACCAAAATGGATGATTCTATGACCAATCGGATGCAGTGGGATTATCTGAGGTCACAGGCGGGTCATTGGTAGGTACTATAATGGGTTCCATGGAACATTTGGACCAAACTGGATGATTCTATGGCCAATCGGATGCAGTGGGATTATATGAGGTCACAGGTGAGTCATTGGCACTTATATAGTTTCCATGGAACTTTTGGACCAAAATGGATGATTCTATGGCCAATCGGATGCAGTGGGATTTTCTGAGGTCACAAGTGGGTCATTGGCACTTTCACGTGAATACGAACTTCACGTGTTGTTCGTGAATAAAAGACACGTGTAGTTGAGTTTTGTGTTTTTACTTGATTTTTTTAAAAACACGTGAACACGTGCTTACGTGAAACTGGAAGTTCTAGTTCGTATTGGTAGCATTGTAAGCATTGGTTCGCATTGGGTGTATTTATGCACTTCTGTTCTAGTTTACTAAGTACTCTATTTTGAAACCAGAGGTCATGAATCTCTTTTCAACTCAGTCAATGAACTCGAACTGTTAACTTTAACGAAATGGGTCTGTGATCCGGTTAGATTTAACTCTTATGAAAAAAAACGAGTTGGATCATATTTCGTTTTATGCTTTTACCCAATAGATGGCGTAAAATTTTAATTTTTGTTTTTATGTGTTTAATTTTTATACAGTGTAGTTCGCAAACTATACATCGAACGGAGAGGAAAGGGTAGCTCGCAAACTAAATATCGGACGAGAGTGGCTCTAATTGAAAAGGCATGTGCTCAGCGTGAAATATAGTTACCATACAATTTTTAAAAATCGGGATTTTAATTTTAATTTGAAATTAGTAGTTAAACTGACTGTAGCTCGCAAACTAAATATATATCGGGCAGAGACGAAAGTGGCACCAATGGAAAGTGCATTTGCCTCGCCTTCTTTTCAACTAAGTCAATGAACTCAACCTATCAAACTTAACGAAATGATCGAAAAAATTTGAAATTTTGCTTGTTTCTTTTTGCTTGCTCATTTAATCATACTTACTTTTTAACTTTTTCTTTGTTTTGGCAACGATAAGTAGTCCATAATTGAGTGTTATTAATTAATTTGTTAATTTTTGTAAGATCAATAAAAATACGTGCAAAATGAACAAAACAATCATACCAAAGAGACAAAGTAGAAGAGGTTACAACTTAAACGGAATTCTACGTCTACACTTACGATACTATCGAAACTGTGTCTTTTTTTTTTTTTACATTTGACAACAATTTCTTCAATATTTTTATATTAAAATGTAGTTCAACACTTGCAAAAGCCTGCGAAAACAAGAAAGAATCGAAACTATTAACATACACGATAAGTAACCTATTCAGTTTTTTTGTCAATTTTTATGTTTTTGAGAGTGTATTTTGCAAAAAAAAAAATTAATTTGCAAAAAAAAAGTACGCAGTTATTATATTTTTCAGATGAACAATCCACCAAAAAAATTTCAGAAGTTTAAAAAATAGTCATGTCAGAAAAGTGTGCCTTTTGGCATGGAATCACCGATATGTATATTGTTGTGTATCTTTAAATACATCATTTAATGTTCGCCTCAATATCTATTGTCACTGTCGATGCTTTATATGTAATTTTCGTTATAAAAATTTTTTAAAGCATTCCGGAGAGTATTTGGGATATTAATTCAAAATCAATTAAAAAACTGTCTGCTTTTAAGTGCTCTCAAGTTTGAGTTGTAACATAAAAAACGGTTTTTCGTATAACCCATTTAAAGCAATACAACCATAATAAATTGCACTATCTCGGAGGCTTATTGACGTTGATAAAACGATAATTTATGAGTTCTGAAAACTTCTAGCGCTATAAAGCCAAAATCGATCAAATTATGTGATTTGTAGCACCGTTTTGTTGAAGTTAAAAAAAGAAAAAAAATGTTTAATGGTCTAGGATGTATTAAGAGTTAATGCGATTACATATATCAGGAAGTTGGGCATGATATTTCTTTTTTTTTGTTCATTTTGACCTTGAAATGACATTTGTAAAGACAAATTGACCTCAGATTCGGCATCAGCAATCCACCAATAGAAAACAATAACAATATAACATTAACAATAGAAAAAAAAATTTTTAATAGTTTAGGATCTTTTTTGAGTTAATGCGATTATATCAGGAAGTTGGGCATGATATTTCTTTTTTTGTTCATTTTGACCTTGAAATGACATTTTTAAAGACAAATTGACCTCAGATTCGGCATCAGCAATCCACCTCTTCGGCATCAAAAAACCTCGTATCTCAATTTTTTTTATTTTGACCTTGAAATAAACATAATACAGACAAATTGACATCGGATTCGGAATCGCTTACTAAAACACCTATATTTTTATTGTTTTTATTATATCAAAGTCACACAACAAGGCATTTCATTCCGAAAAGTTGTTTTTTATATCACAATATTTTCATTATTTGACCAGAATGAAACCAAGAGGGATGGGGTTGGTTCCATTTGTGGTCGAATCCACTCTAAATTACTAAATTAGTTCTAGACTGTTAAAAAACAGTTTTATTTTTTTTGTCAATGATATGAGAGGCCGAAAACCCGCCTTATTGACCTTCCTTCTTTATTTGTTTTTATCAGAATTGATGAAATCATCAGACAATCAATTTTAAATTTTAAACGGAAGTGTTATTTTAAGTTAAGTTTTTTTGCATGAGATACTCTATAAAACGATTACTAGTTAAATTTGCTTCTCGATAATACGAATTACGTTTTTTTCATATAAGCACGGTTGTCTTGACTTCTGTGAAGATAGCCCAAAATCTCGAGCCCAAATTTTTGTAGGTTTTTTTTTGTCTTTTCTTCTAAATTATTTCTAATTTGTGTGATTTAGTTTTTCGTGAGTTGAAATCAAATTGTGATTATTTTTGGATATAAGTATGTTACGAGCGGATGCATATTACGTGGTTGTTGAAAAATTTTAGTTTTGTGTGATAACATGGACAAATAAAAAACCTAATTTTTTAACAAGAAAAAATAAGCGCTTTCACAGATTACGAAAAAGAAAAGTTTTTGCAGGAAAGTCTTTGCACGGCTTGTCTAAATCAACCATTTGTACAAAAAACAAAGAAAAGGGTGAACTCTTAAGCATTTCTACGAACGGAAAAAAATTCCGCTTCACCATGAAAAACGAAGAGTTTAAAAAAAAAAACAGAAAGCATTTCATCAATGACTTTTGGTCCAACGGAAAACCTACAATCCTGTCAGTGCTATGCAGTTGAAAACTACTTCTATTGAGTTTCACAAGAAATGTTATGAGGGAAAGTTTTTCGCCAGCGATTGATGGTTTACCAAGTTCAAGAAGCTCTATGGACTAAGATAACTAAAACAATCTGGTGAAAAATTGTAGTGGATCTTGTGGCTCCGTTCATATATAAATTGGATGATATCGTGAACAAATTCAACCTTTCGTCTAAAGCAGTAAACAATGCGGATGAAAATGGCCTTTATTGGAAAATGTTGTCTGAAAAGACCTATGTTGATTCAGGTGAAAGAAACCCATCTGGCCTCAAAGTTTCAAAGAAAATAACATAGGCTTAAGTCAAAATGTTACTTTCTATTTATTTAAATACATTCCAGCAATACGAATTTTTCGATTTTGCAAAAGAGCCTGATATTATATCATTCGTATTACTGAACGTCGACTGTATTCAGAAAATAAAATTCCTTATATTTTTATGTATGTTTTCGTTTTCTTATACCTCTATATTGAAATAAGAAAATGGCGTATTGTTTTGCTTTTTCAAGAATACACACTTAAAATTGTAACTACATTTTGTCTAGAAATTGCATGCTATTACCGGACAGGACGAATTCACACGCTTATATAAAATTCAAACCTTTGCCAGTTTTATTGATTTTTGTAACGCTCATATGATAATTTTTCTTATTATTATTCTTTCTTCTATTCCACTTAAATTTTAATGTCATTAAATTTATCTACAAAATTGATACAAAATACGATATATTATACATAGATGTACTTCATTTTCATTTCATTTCAAAATGATTTTACGGCATATATATTTTGTATAACTATGTTTAACATAAGATGCCGCAATATAATAATAGCTCATGTCCATCAACGAAGAATATAATGTCTGATAGTGAAATTTTCATCAAAATCTACCCAGTCGTTTTCAAGTCTACTTCAAACATACAAAAAAAAAAATCTAACAAACTATCTTACCCTTTTTTTTGTTAGTATAGAGGTAAAGACATAAATATGCTTGGATGATGTTATAAAGATCATATTTGTATGTCATTCAAATGAAACAAAAAGCTTTTATGAGTGATTCGCACCAACATTAAGTCTGTTCGGAATATTTCACTCACAGTTCTAATTCACAAACATCAATAGCAACATTAATAGCAACTAAACACCTTCCATCATTTGTGAAGTTTACGCATAAATCATGCAAATTGAATGCAATTAAATTGGATGCGTATATTTGGCTTACCTCAAATGTAGTTATTTGCACGCTCTCAAAGTTGTTTATTTGTATTTCTTACTTACATAGATACAACCGCATACACACCCAGGCATACACACATATACACCCATATCTATTTTGCTATATTTAGTACTTGCGCTGAGGTGTAACAGAGTAATAAACAAGTTAGACCTTAACAAAGTTTTCAAGTTCATTGAAAGGAAATGCAATTAATTCAGCTCTGCAAAATCTGACCCGGCCTGGCATCGCAGTCCATAAATGCTATTTGGTTTGAGTGTTATTGCGTGGTAGGTGGTGTGGTTCGCGTTGCTCACAATTTTAGTTAAGGAAGAGCGGTAATCAATAAATTGATGCTGTTCTCTATATCGTTGGAATGGTTGCGGTTTCTCGTTATAGCCGTGAGCCGATTTAAATACCTACAACTTCATATCACGGTATGTGGGAGTTTTCTAGGGTTGCTTTGAGAATGAATGAATGTGTATATTAAATACTCTTATGTATTGGTGTGCATGTGGTTAAACAGTGGCACATAATTAAAATGTTTTGTTGACTGTACAAGTTGACCAAAGAAGCGGTTTTCATTAAGCGATAGTTCGATTCTTTGCGGTTTTTCTCCTCTTTTCGAAGCTAAGTTAAGCCTGCAATAAATTTATTCATTCTCATGCCAAACAAATAATATTCTAAGGCTTTTATATTAAAAATATGACAGTAAACTATCGCACAATGTTAGTCTTCAATGTCTTCAACTTAAATTAGCACTTCAAAGTAAATCACATGAGATTCCAATTTTTTTAAGAATTAATTTCTTAATTAATTTCTAAGAAATTTATAAAAAATTTAAAAATAAAAAAAAAATTGTAAAAAAAAGTATAATGAAAATGCAAATATAGGATAAAGAAGCTTAATGGGGACCTATAGCATTTCCCATGACATCAATCCGTAAAATGCGTCAGCTTTCTAATACTAGTTAGCCCAGTACTAACACTTTTCGCAGCTAATTCACAATTACGAGTGCGGCCAATAAGTCTGAAACGACGATTTTTTAAAAATATGCATTTTATTTTTCAATAAAGTTTTCTTTGAGCTCAATACATGTCGTCCATGGTTTCTCCAATTTTTTGATGGCTTCCTCAAAATAGGTATTTGTTTGTCGGATGATTTCATCATTAGAGTCACATTTCTTTCCGCCGATCCATTTCTTTAAATTTGAAACAAAAAATAGTCACTCTGTGCTAAAGGAGGAGAAAAAGATGAGCGACGTAGGAATTCGTAGCGCAATTCATGAAATTTCGCCACGGAGATTGCACATTAGACCGTCTCGCCTTATAGGAAGAAAAAGTCACTGTACACCAGGTAATCTAAAGCATTATTGAAAGAAAGTTTCGAAAAAAATGTTTTCTTTTTTGACCGAACATGTTTTTGTTTTTGTCTCCGAACAACCTATTTTTTGTCTATTTATTTTTTAAAACTTATTAACCTCAGTCAACCCCTTATAGTACTGGCCCACCGGACCTCAGTTTCTACCATATTAATGAACCATTTTGATTTCAGATATAGAAAGTCTGTCAAAAAATCATTAAACTTTTATTTAAGAAATTTTTCACTAATTTTACTAGAAATATTTTTAAAATTTTTTTGAAAATTTTTAAATTTTTTGTCATATCGTAGTAAAAAAAAAAACAAATTGGCCATTTCAGCCCTTGAAAGGACTTTGACCGAGCTTCTTATGATCAATTGTGTTGTGTGTGTTATTAAATGTTTGCACACAATTGACCGAGAACTGGACCTACATGTTTTATGCCGAATCCGAACGGCTATAGTTCATGTTCTCAAGAAGCTTTACATGGCATTATTTACTCTCTGAGTTTTGCCATTGTCTGCAGAGAGGTGGTGATCGAGCAGAAAAATTTTTACATTGAAAAAACTTTTCGCCGCGTCATATCGTAGTATTGTTATAGAATTTCCACCGAGAACGTTCTTATCCGAATTTACCATCTTAATGTACACTGTCATAATTTCCAAATCGATAAGCGTTTTAGTAAAAAAAATAAAGCTTTAGTTATGGTGCAATTTATAGCTGATTTGCCGTTTGATAGCGTGAACAGTCAGTGTTTTGTACAATCGTGCACGTTTTTTATACTGCACGCTATAAAACTTTGTTTCAACCAGCCCAAAAGTTCGAAAAAGTCCATTTCCGCCTAGACATAATTTAACAGATTATCAACTAATATTTTTAAAGTCATTGTTATGTCATAAAATGTTTTCTTTTTCATATAAATTTAATTCCTAATAAAAACCGATCAGATTTTTTTCCCCCCTATTTCACTTTTATTGAATTCACAATCAGCCATAAAAGTATATATAGCAAAATATGATTAATACTCGTACCAACAGATGCAACGCATTCAAATCACGTGAAGCTGTTGTTAAGGCGCCAAATGTGCTTAGTGGTCAATTCTGAGTTAATATTGATAAAGTTATAAATAAAGAAATAGACTTATTTTAAGCATTCGAAGTTATTTAGCAATCAATTAGAAGGTTTCGCATTTATAAGCTAAAAACACAAGTTTTTGTTTCTATTTTATTTCTAGGTAAAGAAATCATATCGATCCATTTTTAATCAGGTTTTCTGGACATATTTTATGTTTAAAATAATATTAAGTAAAATTTTAAATCAGATTATAAGATAATTAAAGGAAAAGAAATGCTTTCTTCTAACATATTTTTCAATCGATGTATACGATTTAGTACAATGGCACTAAATTATTACATTTTTCAAAACCAAAATGACAAGCAAAAACTACACGGCCACACTAATCGACAAGAATTTCCTGGCCTGGGGATCAGACCATGTTTTTTACATGTTTTTTTGGTCACTGAACTCGAATCCGAAGAGCACTTAACTTTATCACGTCAGGCAGAATTTCTATTCGTGCTTATATAGATGTTTTAAGATATGTGTAAACACTTTTTCTCTATTTTACCTTCAAATGACCTTCTAACTGAATTGCTATAGCTTTACTGAACTCGGAAGTAGAATCAGTAACCTCGAAAACTCATGAATATTGAGGTGGAATCAGCTCTTTTTTTCTCAATCTTAATATATGGTATGAAAGATAAGCATCGTACTCCGTGCCCTAAATCACTCAAAATATTCGCTTAACACTCAATCACTCAAATTGTTATTGCTATGCTTTTTAAAATCTGTTCAGCCTGAACCAGAACCAGTTTTGGTCATACTGTTCATAAATGTTTATTGTTAAGCCATTTAAATTCTGTTCAGCCAGAACCAGAATCTGTACTAAAATTATGCATTAGAAATCTTAGGATATGAAACAACCTCAACTACTATACATTAAACTATATAATTATGTCTTGCTATTACAGTGCTTCTTAAGTCCTATCCAACAACTGAACCAGAATCTGTTTAGCCTGGCTCCACACCTAATAACGCTAAAACTGTTCATTCTTGCTATTAAAAGGCTTTTATTATACGAAACAATTGTCAGCCTAAAATTATGCACACAAAATTTATTTCATATTAAACAGTAAGGAAGCATTGACGACTACAACATTCGAGGTGAATGTAAAAATGTTGTCATATCGTCTGCAAATTATTTATGTTGAATGGGACCCGTCGTTTTGGAACGGGCTTTTTTATTAGTAATTATATAAAAGCCTCAATTATTGGTTATTTTTATTGCTTTTATCAAATGTTAACATTAAGTTTGAAAAAAACACCTGACTTGTCCAGGTACCCAGTGGTTTTCGTGGTCGCTGATTCTGATGTCGGTTAAGTTAAACTGTTCAGTTTTAAACTGAAAGAAAAATTAAATGTTTGGTTTTTTAAATTTCAAAATTTAAAAAAGCAAAAGCACTAAAAAAAATTTTCATCCTGACCTGATAGGGTTAAACAGACTTCGGATTCGAATTCACCGACTGAAAAAGATATAAAAAACATGATCTGATCCCCAGGTCAAAATATGTTCTTATTTAGTGTGACTGTGTTATTCGGGAAATACAGCTCCATCCAAAAAATAAGAGAGTAATCTATTTCTGCGAGGCATTGACTTCACAATATTCTCTCAAACACTCTCTGGAGCATGATTCAATGAAAAAAAGGTTATTCGTATTTTTGACGTCTTCTCTATTTGGAATGCTTATTTTAAAATGAGAGCAGAATGAGAACATGAGAGCAATGTCATTGGGTTGAAAAATGCATACGGTTGCCTAAATATCATACTATTTGATATTAAATTGTTACAATTAATTTTTATTGCTACTTTTAATGCTCCGTTTTTTTAAGCATTAATATATTAGAGGGGACTAAAATTAATTGAAATTGTTTAAAAAAATGTTAAAAAAACTTAACTTGTGCATAATACTAGTCATAAAAACTATATAAAAAAGTTAAACTAGCGAATTCTCTAAATATCATTTTTATAAAGGGTGATTTTTAAGAGCCTTCGGATTTGATTTAAAAAAACAAACACATAAAATCTAGAGAAATGTATGAAATCTTTATTTGAGTCACTATAACGATCTATATAATTCAATGTTTAAAGATTATTTCATGAAAATGTTGACGCCGCCTACGCCTTAAATGGTTCATACGTTAGTTCCAATTTTGGCATTCTCTCTCCAACATATCGGCCGGTATCTCTCGAATAAATTCTTCAATGTCGGCTTCCAGTGCGTCAATCGTGGCGGGCTTGTCCCTATAGTCATGAGCCTTAACATGGTCTCTCAAAAAATAATCTAAAGGCGTTAACTCGCATGATCTAGGCGGCCAATTGACCGGTCTCGAACGTGAAATAAACTGTTCACCGAACTTGCCTCTCATTGTTTCGCGTACTCTGTGACATGTGGCACCGTCTGGTTGAAACCATATGTCAGGCAAGCCCAGCTCTTCCATTTGTGGCAAAAAAATTTGTTATCATCGCACGGTAGCACTCGCCATTCACAGTAACATTCCTGCCTTCGTCGTCTTTGAAAAAGTACGGTCCAATGATGCCACCGGCCCATGATCCACACCAAACAGTACATTTTTCGGGATGCATTGACAGTTCTTGTAATGCTTCTGGCTGCTCTTCACACCACATACGACAATTCTGCTTGTTCACGTATCCATTCAACCAGAAACTACACAATGAAACACTGAAAAGTACGTTTTTTTCCCCAGCATCACAAAACACTGTTGGCAGATTGTCAAAATTTCTTTGTTTACAAAAAATAAGCATACATCAAAAAATACGAATAACCTTATAATTATTCAATCATGCTCTGGAGGTACTTCCCAGAGTTTCATAGTTTCTTTGTACAGCTCAGCAAAGTTAGTCACATGTACACTCAGAAAAACGCTACTTGAAATATGATAAAAAAGGCATCATGGTATAGACTTTGCTCCAGAGAATGCTTTTCTCTAAATGTGATCCTAAAAATTCTCTACAAATGATAAAAAGCTTCTATGAAAAAGTGATATACATAAAAATATATCGTTTTTAGAGAAAAAGACGTTTTATTTTTAAGAAAAGATTTGTTTTTATTGAAGAAATTGCTTCTCATGTGAATTTTTTATCAAAATATAGTAACATTTTTTCTAATTCAATAAATTTTTCTCTATAAATGAGCATTTTTTGTGCGAGAAAAATACTTATCATTATTAGAGACATTGAAAGAATTCCATGTAACAGAAGTGAAGAAATATTTCTTCGAAAATGTGAACATTTATTCTAATTGAAGAAAATTTTATTCAGAAAAGAGAAAATTGCTATTTTCGAAAATAGATAAATTTTTTATCGGAGAAAGATATGTACTTTTTTCTGAGTGTAGCATGTTCATTTCGTTTTTTCCACATGCCATAAGTTCTCAATTGGATTGAGACCAAGATCAGTTTGACTTATTTATCAGTAAGCGATTGCTCGATCAGCCAAGCGACGTGCTTCGGCTTAGAGATGGGCGCGAGTCACGAATGTTGTCGTGACATGATGTGTCACGACGAATCACGTCATGATTGTGAGCGAACAAATAGAAAACTCACGAAAAATTCGTCATCGTACGTGATTAAATTTTCTCGTGCGCGACTTAAATTTATACGTGTCACGACTTGTGTACCAAAATTTTTCGAATCTGTGCCAAATTTCGTAATGATGTTTCTTACGCTTTTAATACCAATTGCATACAAAATGCAACACTGACCACTTCTAAAGAAGCGACAACAACTAATTTTGCTTTCTGTAATTATTTTGCGAAACGTCAGCGACAACTTGAGGCAATTGTGGTAATTTTAAATACAATTATAAGCTGAGAAATTTTATCAATTTTCTTAATTTTCTTAGTTTTCTTAATAAACAAGATGTATCGACTTAAGATATGAATTGAATTTTTGTTTCTTATTTTAAAAAGAACTAAATTCACTTTTATTAAAAGCTTATGTGTATTATTTTTCCTATAAAACGTATTCGTGAGTAAAATATGCCATCGTGATCGTGCGTGATCTTGAACAAAAATTATGTTCAATCGTGAGCGTGCGTGTTTAGAAGAAATCACATCGTGATTTCCGTGATTGTGATTCAAAATCACTCACGCGCCCATCTCTACTGTAAAGAAACCTAAATTTAGACAATTTAGGCCTTACATTTCCCTCTGAGCCGCATCGGAACAGAGGGCCCCGCCGAACCTAAACCCGCCCTGCAACTATGAACCGCACCTGGAAAAATACCCGCTCATACATGAACCGCCCCTGTTCATAAAACACGCAGCTGTGCGACCCGCAATCAAACAATAACAAAACATACAGCAAGCCAGTTGCATGATCACAGCAGCCAAACAACAAAATAACATAACGAAGTCGCATGAAGAAAAAACCAACAAATCATACAAACAACATGCATTCTATGCACTCACAAGTAATAAACACGTAGCTGTGCGACCCGCAATCAGACAATAATGGTATTCCCTTAACGCCTCGGAAACAGCTTAAACCTCGTAAACTGCTTAATTTTAAGAAAATGGGAAATGATGGAAATATTTTGTATGGCGATTTTTTTACGATGTTTAAGCTACAATTTCAGTGCTTAAACAATGTAAAAAAGTTTGGTTAAACTTTCAGCTGTCAAACTATCAAAAAGTGTGTGGTGTGTTTTATTATTTATTTTGGCGCTTAATTCATCCCAATTGGCAAGCATAGAAGTGGATAGTGGCAGTGCTTGAAAACGGAAAATAAACACTTCGACACATCGTTAGGTGCTCTGTCAGACAGTAAAACTGCTGCAATTGGTATTGGATGAGGCTAAAGATTGCCCGGAAAAGTTTGGAGTAGACAGCTAACTTAGTAAGTAGGCAGTAAGCAGCTAACTCAATTATTCCCATTTCAGAAACCTAGGGCAAACAGATTCTACGAACAAATTTTCGGTCGATTTGTTACGGCATGATGACAAATATGCATGACAAATTTATCAGATGTCTAAAGGTGCGTTCCTTTAACAGAGGCTCGGAATTTTACGAGTTTATGAAATGGGAAATTTTGATCGTTAAGGGAATACCATTAATAACAAAACATGCAGCAAGCCAGTGTATGATCACAGCAGCAAAACATACAAACAACATACATGCTAGGCACCCACAAGTGGCAATAACAAAATACATAGGGGTCAATGAACAGAGACTATGACAACAATAACAAGCAGAGAAAAAGGATGCCGCTAGTTTTAGGCATGCGAAATTCAAGGTCGAGATCGGATGTAAAGTATGCGACACAAACAAGGTCCCGTTATCCTTTTTGGGTATAAAAGGAGTCAGCAAACCGACAGTCGGCCTCTTTTGAAGTGAACACGCAAGCAGCGCACATCGGTGAGTCGTGATTTTAAAAGTGACCAAGGACACAGGCGCGGATACAAGGGGGGGGTAAAGGGGGTAATTACCCCCCCCCAAGAACTTTCAAATACTTCTTTTTTAATACTTTATTTGGAGAAAATAATTATTCCCACAGCTTAAGGGTACTTTTATGTATACATAAGCGATTCTGAAGGCGTGTTTTGAAAGAATACTAAAAAAAAATGGTCAGAGACATTGTTTAACTCTAGTTTTTTTATTGATTTCAACAATTATTAAAGTATATAAAAAAAATTTTTTTATTTTTGTTTTGTGGCGTCATTTGCGCGTAGATGACGTTTTTATGAAGCGATGCGAGAAGAGTATGACCATTTTGCTTGTAACCTTTGCTTGTATGACAAACCAAAATATAATTATATGTAAAGCAAATACTTACGTCAAGGTAGTAACTTCGCTTTTTTTTAAAATGAGCTGGAAAATAAAGTAACAGATCGTTATGTTCTCAAATTTACAGCAATTTTTTCAACAAACAACTTTAAAGACGCGTTATTACTTACAAATAAAAAACTTGAAGTCACTACCTCAGCGTAAGTGTTTGCTTTATAATAATTATATTTTTGCAAAATAGTAACGATTAGTTTAAAAATGCCATTTATATGAAATCATTGAACAAGCAACATTGATTTTGATTTTTTATGAGCGCAATTAAGATTTGGCTATGTAGACCAAAGTTGCCACTTAAAATATTTTATTCTTCTAAATTTTTACTGAAAACCTGCCAAACTTTTTTGCAACCTATGTGCCAACGAATTTTACCATAAAAAAACAATACGTGCTTGTACTTTCAGTTTTCACTTTACAAATTTTCAAAAAAAATTTCAAACAATGTAAAATCCAATAGTTTTTTTTACTTCAATTATTTCATCATCAGTTAAATTATTTCTTAGAAATATTTCAGCTATATTCAGTACTTATGAAAATATTATATACATCTGTAATACTTTTTGACATATATGATATAAAGGGTGTTTTTTTATGAGGTTTTTTTTTCAATATGGATGACTCTATTGTCTGACAGTTGTTTTGACAGTTTGACAGTTAAATACGTCTCTACTCAGTATTGTTTGGCAAATCATCATGAATAGGTTAACTCCAGAACAACGCTTCCAAATCGTGGAAATTTATTTTCAAAAACAGTGTTCAATTAAAAATGTTTATAGAGCACTTCGCGAATTTTATGGTGAACATAATCGTACGTCTGAGACCACCATAAAGAACGTAATTACCAAATTTCGGTCTACATTCACTCTTTTGGATTCCAAGCCACCGAGAAGAATGAGAAGAGTGCGTACAGAAGAAAATATTGCTGTCGTTGAGGCCAGTGTCGAAGAAAACGTTAATTTATCGATTTGTCTCTGAAAATGAGGAAGGACGACGCGTAACCGTGGATAGAAATCGATACAGAACCATTATCAATGAATTTTTGTTGCTAAATCTTCAAGATATGGATGTTGAAATACGCCCTCAAAGACTTTTGGGTCGCAAAGTGGACCTCCAGAATGCCCTTTGTGCAAAATATTCGTGGTGGCCATATGCCCGAAATTATATTTAAATGTTAAATGCCAAGAAATGATCTACCAAATAAAATTTTTTTGGCTATTTCATAATTTGGCATGTGTTTTATTTAAATTTTAAATCAGCAAGCTCTTAAAAAAACACCCTTTATAACAGGGTTTTTTTGAAGTGAATTAATGTTAGGTTAAAGTTGCTAAAATTGTATCAACTGCGCAAATAATTTGTTGCATACAATTATTTTTGTTTGAGTTAATTCTAAATTGTTTGGAATTCTGAAATTTTTCAAGCCTACTTTAACTTCATTTGTATATAAATAGGCGTAGGGAAAACGGTAAAGAACCATTTTCTCCCGTGTTTTTCAACCGATTTTGATAATTCTGCTTTAAATGAATTAGAGTGCGGAGAAGGAGTGCACCGACTATTTTATACAACTATAAATAAACAAACAAAAATTGGTCGATTTGCGACCCCAGGGCGGTACTAGTAATTCTAATTACAACAAACCAACCAAATTACCACAACCGACTTTCATGAAATAAAACTGCCACTTTTAATCCACTTTTAGTAAGGAACTAATTCAAATTCAATTATTTCATGAACTTAAAATTTGGCAGTTTAAATAAGAGAGCGAAACTAATGTTAATGATATTAACGCCGTTTTTACTCTTTGTAATAATGACATTTTTCCACTAATTTCTATAACGTTTGCTATCTTTGCCACGCTTCCTATCAGTGTAGAAACAGCTGAGCGAAGTTTTTCTACACTGCGACGATTAAAAATAGGTTCCATTCGAATTGAGAACGATTGAATGGACTCGCATTATTGCATATTCTTAGAGAATTTTAAATAAATATTAACGAAATTATTGATAATTTTGCGATGATTTTGTCAGTAACAAAATTAAGATTTATGAAAGGTGCAGAGATCTCGATAAACAATCCCGAATGAATTTTGGCTGCTGATATCAAATATGTACTCCATTTTTCTCCATCAGTTCGAGTTTTTGAGTTTTAGGCAAAAACATGATAATCAGTTTTTTTTCTGATAATATTGCTATATCTATTATATTGATCTACCGATTTGTTTTACTATGACTGATTTCAATGAAGAAATACTAGACCTTTCAATTTTTGCACATTCAATAACAATATATTCGACAGTTACGAAGATATCGACGTTCAAAGACGAACAAATTTCACAATTTTACGTGGGCTGCTCTGGTTAGATTTAGAGTTTTTATTTACTTTTCGCTGAGATATTATTCCAGAAAAAGGGAGTAATAAATTAATACGGAAATGTACGTGTATGTATCTGGGAAAAATGCTTCTTAAACAATTCAATAATTTCAATTCAAAAAAGTACAATTTATCAATTTGAAAAAAGGCAAAATTTTCTCAAATCGAAAATGTGTCTTTGATAATTTACCCCCCCCAAGATTTTTTCCAGATCCGCCCCTGCAAGGACAAGGAGTGAACAAGTGACAGTGAACAAATGAACAAGGAGAGACAGTGAACAAGTGAACAAGGACAATAGTGAACAGTGTTTTTCTTGTCGGCCCGAGTGGTTTTCATATCGGACGGCCGGCCGTAAAACATTTAAGTGGCATCACGACAGCTGTCTTTTTCTGACGACCCGAGTGGTTTCATACCGGACGGTCTGCTCTAAAAGCATCCTAGTGAGTCCTTTTTGTTCAACAAACAAGCTTGACAACATCCACGACTAAATTTTGCATCTGGCCCGAGTGGTTTCATACCGGACGGCCCAACGTGAATTCGATTGTACAACGGACAGTGAACAAGTGACCAAGTACGTCAGTGAGCAAGGACAACAGGGAACAGTGTTTTCTTGTCGGCCCGAGTGGTTTTGATATCGGACGGCCGGCCGTAAAACATTTAAGTGGCATCACGAAAGCTGTCTTTTTCTGTTGACCCGAGTGGTTTCATACCGGACGGTCTGCTCTAAAAGCATCCTAGTGAGTCCTGTTTGTTCAAAAACAATGCTTGACGACATCCACGACTAAATGGTACATCTGGCCCGAGTGGTTTCATACCGGACGGCCCCAACGTTGTTTCAAGTACACCGAGGACAGGCGAACGGACTACGAGTTACAACGGATCCTGCTTCGAAGGACATCGAGGGAGAAGCAGCAGAACATATAAAATAATGAAATTTGAATTGTGGCGAAAAGAAACAAAATAAATAGACTTAAATCGTGAACGAAAACTAACTGAGTTATTATTTGTTTAATATACGCGGAAAAAAATATTTTTGTACGAACCCCGGCTATCCGGCGAGCTAACCCCGGCTAGAAAGTTCGTTACACTACTTCGGATACTTGTACTACTGAAACATCTAACGCGCATATTTTCATCCAAATAAGGTAGCATTACATTTTCTTGAATTTCTTTATTTTGGAACCTGTCCACAAAGACCTTAATTTTTCGATACGAGTCGACATCATACTATGACATAGCAGCCCAAATCATAATGCTTCCTCATTCATGTTTTAGTGTAGCTTGCATCTGGTTACACTCTATTTTAGTTCCGTATTTACTTCATTCTTTTGCGTTACGGTTGCGTTCAGTAATGTTGAGATCCAAACTCGATAGCCAAAACAAAAAGAAAAATCATCAACAATTAAATTTTTTTACAGCTGATTTTGATTTAGTTAAAATTTTGGACGTTGAAAACAAAACAAACAAAAGACTGACATTAGAAAGCTTAAGAATACAACAAAAAGGGAACAAAGCAATAAATTTTAAAGAAGACACTGACAATATCAACAACAATTATGCAGCAGCATTGGACGGACATTAGTCATAGTACTAAGTTTAAAAGTTAAAGTTAGAATGTGATTTAAAATATTAAGTAGGTGTTTTTATTGTTAATTGTTTGTGAAATAATAATTTTATTGTGTTATTAGATTGAATTAAATAGTCCCCTGAAGATGTCAACAAATTATTGACGAAACGTCGGGAAAATATTGAATTTTTGTTTTTAATATAAAAATTGCAATAAAAAAGCACTGGTCAAAAACCTCCTTACATTATTAAATATAAACAACAAAATTGACCCAAAATAACAACATATAAATTTGATGTCATTTATATATAACTATTGAAACCACAACATGGATAACCCTGTATATTATTTTCGTTAATATTCTTGATATAATAAACTTGCAAAACATTTATTGCAAACTTTTAATAAAGGAATTTTTTTCTGCTTTATATAAATATTAATAGTTCGTGTTACATGCATTCGTGTTATAGAAATACTACCCCTTTTATTATTATTGATTTTAATAATCGGTAATAATTTGAACCCAGTAATTATTGCTTACAATAGTTTGTTATAGGTTTTCCCTCCGAATGAAATGCCTTGTCGACAAATGCAAATGAGCAATAATTGCCGTTGTAATTTGATGAACGATAATAAAATACAAATGATTGCATTTTGTGTTTATATAACATATAATATGCATTGCAACTAATGTTTATAATAATATGATAAATAGCAGAAATTAATGTTAAATGGATATATAAGAATATTTTCTAATTATTTGACACTTTAAGTTAAAATAAAAAATTTCATGAAACAAGTTATTTGAAAAATCTTTTGACAAGTTCAGAAGTTTTTCTGTGACCCTTTAAATGGCTTTTCTATTTTTAACATGAAACCTTTAATTTGTTGTTTAATTTAAAACAACTGTAAGTATAATTTGATTATTTATTTTATTATTTCTCAACGTAAGTACCTGTTTTCTTTGACTAAACACACAAGCTAATAAAATAGACAGACACGCGAATACGCTCTCATAGATGCTTAATAAACAAATCTTTTAAATATGAACTGCTAACATTTTTTCAACTTTTCACATGTTTTCAGTAAGGAAGATTGTGCTTTACTTGATGTTTTCTCATGCAGCAATATGTAAAAATAAATATATTGAAAATCGATTATTTTGTATCTATAAGGTCAATGGCAAAAAAGTTGCTTATATTTTCAGGTCATATGTAGGTTCACAGTAAAGCAAATAACACAGTGCAATCAAATATTGATTCATTTTATACGAGTATATTAAAAATTTACATTAAAATGTTACATGTCAAAATTCATGACTTTAAGATTAGAATCCGAAATCAAAGAGTGCGAGGAACTTTTTCGAAAATATTGTAAAAGTGACCGTAGACGGTAATCAAATTTCTATTTCACTGTTCGGGGTCTTATAAGTGCCAGGAGGTCTTGAAAGTTGTCTTTGTATCTTAATGTGAATGAATTTCGATTCAACAGTTATTTAGCATTCATGTCAAGTATTTTTATTTTTATATTTTACATGAAATACGAAAATATAAAATATATTTCATGCAAACCTCAACGCATTTTCGTGATACTATCTTCTAGTCGCAGTTATATGTAAAATATTTTCAACATTTCCACATATTCTTTAATATAAAAAAACGCTCTTGTAAGCTTAGCTATTCATTATTGCCTAAACAACCAACTTTAGATCGACAAAAACATATATTTAATGCAACATTGGCAGTCATTGTGCGCTGCACTCAAGGCTTTATTAAAGACTCATAGAAATATTTGCTGACCGCAAGCAATGCAATTAAGCAATAAAGTAATTCAACGTCTTTTGTGTGTATCAACATAACAAAAACTTTTGTGAAATGCATCTTTGCATTTTACGATTGTAGATCAAGCAGTTAAGCGATGATGAACATTAAAGTCGTCAATTGAATTTAATAATACAAAAAGAAGGCATTTAAGTTATTCGTAAATGTTATTATTTCTAAAACCTAAAATTATTTGAAACCGCATCACAAGAGGCTTATAATATAGCGCACAAAATTGCCAGGTATAAGGGGCAATTTCCCACTGCAGTAACATGTTAAGCTACTGCAGAAAGAACGTTACATTTGGTACGATTTTGCTTTACTATTTACAATCGTGAGCCAACGATTATAACACAACGTTACCATTCATTCAATAAGTAATTTTTTCAAGAAGTCTTTGTCTTATAATAGCATTAATCTTAAATTAAAATTTTTTTTTTATGAATTTTGTATGATAACTGCGCTAGTGACCTGTTCAGACCTTACAAAAAGTGCTTTTTCATTTTGCGCGAAATAGTAATTTTTCTGAATTGTGACTTTTGTAACAATCGATATTGAGGCATGATACATTTAACCAGGTAGTATTGACGTTTCTGTCGACAACTGTAAACTTCAACCAAAAAAAAAATTCAACAAAGAAGAGAGTATGAAGCTAACATTATGATACAATGGGCACATTCAGCGTACTCAACAGTTGCCAACTTTCAAGCAAAAACTCTATTTTAGCGCTCAGTAAAACGCTAAAGGTACCTTCAAGTAAAGGTCATTAAAATTTGCGCTTCTTTGTCTCAACTGAGGTGGTGGAGAAAAATTTACAAGTGAAGTAGTTTACAATTTGATATGATTTTTTGTTTTGAGTGCAACATAATAAAAGATATTATTTTAGTACTTAAAAATTACAAATATGCACATCACTTCAAATAGACAAAATTTTATAAATCGTAAGATTTATCACATGCGTAGCAACACTTTATATCCTAGACAGACATATGGTTTCCGTACTACAATCTGTACTACAATGAAAGCTCAAGAAACCACGACCTAGCCTAATGGCAGACATGTGGTATTGTACTAAGTTGTTCACATGTCAGCTGATGCAAAGGTTTGTAAATATAAACAAGAAAATGGATGCAATCAAAGTTATAATTGCTCCACGCAACTGGTAATAAAATGTGACCACTCCTTATTGCAGTGTTTCCAATATATTTTTTTTTTAACTTTTTCCATTATGTTTTTCTATTTATACTGATAAATTGGATATTCTGCTAACTGATCAATTTGTTTATGCTGTCAGATTGCAGCGAAAACATATGATTCTAATAGAAGAGCTTAAAGCTTTGGCTGTGTTCAAAGCGGTTCAATGGTTTCTTGGATGATATTGTAGCACGGAACTCTAGTTGCTTTGGAACAAAACTTTAGAATACCGATGACACACATATAGTTTCCATATCATACTACATTTTGTACTACATGTCTGTCTAGGATATAACCTAGGTACACTAAAAAAATTGTAAATTGCATTCAGAAAAAAATACCTATCTTTCAGCGATAAAAAATTTCTCTATTTTCGATAATACCAATTTTCTCATTTTCAAATAAAATTTTCTTCAATTAGAATAAATTTTCATATTTTCGAAAAAAATTTCATCACTGGTGGGGAACGGAAATATTTCAATGTCTCTTATAAGTGTTTAATTAAATGTTAAATTTTCTAAAAATTTTTTGAAAATGAAAAATTGTTTACTTTATTTTGATAAAAAATTCACTTTGCGAAGTAGTTTCTTCAATAAAAACAAATCTTTTCTGAAAACTAAAAAGTCTTCTTTTCTTTAAACGATACATTTTTATATATTTTTCATTTTAATGAAAGCTTTTTATTATTTTTTGGGGAAGTTTTAGGACCACAATTAGAGAAAAGCATTCTCTGGAGCGAAGTCTATGCCATTTTTCACTTTATATGATACCTTTTATATCATATTGCGAGAAACTTTTTTCTGAGTGTAAGCTGAATGCGACCAGTAACTGTTTTGCTTAAACAGCCGTTCTTAATAGCAGCCAGTACCCATTCTCTCATGAGAAAATAAGCAGCTGTCACTGTAACCTGGTTTATTGTATCCTGATATTGATGAGGTTTTTGCCACTTTATTAGTTTCTATTCTAATTTAAATTTTTTTCAGATTGTTTTATCGTGTTTTTAATACTTTCTTATCAGAAATACTATATCAGAAATACTTCCCAGTTGTAAAAAAAATTTTAACCTTTAGGCTGCCGTGATTTTTGCCATGATTTATTGCCTAAGCAAGTATGCAAATTTATCATCCCCCTCAGCTGAGAATTCTGTAAATCTGTTATGGGATTCGTTATAAGCAGCTTCAAAAATGCCTTTAAGACATAACTTAAGTCATTTTCTGAATAGCAAACACAAAGCCAATAAAGTGTCTTCTCCGGCTGTCTGAAGGTTAAGCGACTTAGGGCCGTTTTATTCACTTCTATAACTCGAAAGTTTTAAATAACTCGCAAGTTTTCAATATAAAAATTCTAAAGTTATTGATAACTCTCAAGTTATAAAAGTGAATAAAATGGCCCTTAGGCTCTTACTATGAATTGCTTTCGAAATTCGATCTTCGCTTGTTACCGAACAGTCGATAACCATATCGAATTACTAATTTTTACTTTTTATCAGCGCAGTGCAACCATGTCGAAACTTTTGCTTTTAGTCAAATTTTCAGTTGAATAGAATTTTGCTTTCGATGCGGTTTGTGCTGAGAAATAATTGTTAAAAATTTAAATATTTTGTGGTTAGTTTTCTCGCCAAAGTTTAGGCGTTAAAGAAGTAGTAATAATTCGCACTGGATTTAAGGTTTTGTAGAACCACACACGCAAATAAATTTTTTGTTTACCGCAACTGAAAAATTCACCAACATTAATTCGTTTGCGAACTGTATTTGCCGCAAACGAACATTCAGTTGTCATTACCTTAAAAATATTCTTGCTTGCAACGAAAAAACATCGAACTTAATGAAATTTTATCATTGTTTTGGAAGTTAAAGTTTAGCCGTGTGTGCTGGCGTTCGAATCTACGAACTCGAATGACCTGGGTTCAATCCCCAACAAGAACACCAAATTTTTTTAATTAATGTTTTTTAAGTAAAACTTATTTTGGCGGCTTTTTTTTGACGAAGCAGTTTAATTAAATTGTTAATTAAATTAAAATTGTTGATACTTACACAGCCAGGATTCGAACTCACGTCTTCCGCATGACAGTCTAGCACGCTTCCATTGAGCTATTGTGAGTTATTGTGTAGAATCAATTTTTTATGGATAATAAATTTTTATGTCATAAGAAATGGATCTTTTTTTCTACAAATTAAGTTTTCAGTTGAACAAAACAAATTTTTCGGTTGCCGCAATTAAAAAACAACTTATACAGAACGTGTTTTCCGCAAGTGACTATTATTATGAGAACTGTTCAAACGTTTCCAAAAAATGATTTTAAGCTCGACAAACGAAGTTGGTTTGTAGCAAACTGGCGATAAACGTTTTTTTCTTTGCGTGCAGTTAGAATAACAGCTTTTTTGAATGGCTGCACTTACGTGGTGAAAATCCAACCAAGGAGTCGGAAGAGTCCCTCAATCGTTTTCTACTAATAGCCAGTTTCGTAATGTTTTCGTAATCCTATGTGATGAATCGTAGAACCATAAGTTTTTCGTATTTGGGACCTCGGCAGATAAGTGGTTAGCGTGCTTGACTGCCACGACAGAGGTTCCGGGTTCAAATCCCGGTCTAGCCATGGTTCTACGCTTTACCATTTCTTTAATTCTTTCGTCATTTCTACTCAACTGTTATTAATAATTCACCAATATATATGACTTTGGAAGTTGTAGTTGGTGGTAGAGTGTGATTTAAAAAAACAAAAGGAAGAAGTTGCCATAAGCAAAATAACATCACACTTATTTTGTGTGCATTTTTTCCGCTTTGATGATTTGATGGAAATTTCCACCATAATGCAATGAAGGGTTAACACTTGTCTCAGATTCAAATTCGCTTGTTTATATAGCGCTCCGCCACAGATACAATATTCTACAATTGTTTCTCTTGATTTCACTTTCTCTCCTACCTATCTATCTGCACATTTCCGAACCAAGGCAATCTTGACTAAATAGGTTTGACACCTGAAATCCTTGGTTCAAAGCTTTGGCAGAAATATTTTTTTGGTAGGAAAGCGTGTGTTATAATTTACAGCAAAGCAAACAGTTGGGTTATAAGTTGTTCGTGGTGGTCCGAAATTCACAGTATTGCTATTTTCTGTTGAAATCATTTTATAATACAATGTGTTCGATTATAACATTCGATTATCGTGATCGAAGATCGTGTGTCTCGGATTCGAATTAAGACTGTCAAAAATTTTGATTTTCATAGTTTGGCTTCTTAGTCCGAGGTTCGACCAAATTTAGACCGACTGTGTATTATTAACATGCAAGTTGATTTTGATTTTTGATTTTTTTTATTAGGGGAACAAGTTTTTGGGAATATAATATGTTTGGTTCTCTATTAGAAGTTATAGAATATACTATTTATTCCCTTGATAACAAAGTATTATTTAGTTATATTATTTCCTTGATGACCCATTTTTTCTCAAGTACGAAATTCTTAATACAATTAACATATCGTCGACCTATTTCTAATAAGACGAAAGTCAAGATTTGACATTACAACAGTTTTCTTCGTTTTCCAAACAGTAAATAATTTGGACTGACGTCGTATTAGAATTAGGCCGACGATATTTTTATAAGGCCGGGTCGAAAAAATTGTTTGATTACCTCGCTCTAAAATATTACTTGACTCATTGCAGTAACGTCCAAGAAACGATATTGCGATGTGTTAACTCTTTGGGTTCCTGTAGTTTTTTTGTATAAAGTGCTCTTTTGGGCAAAAAACACTTTTTGTATAGGCAAGGTTTTGCTTCTACTAATTCTCAAAAACCAAAAATGAAACTTCAAAAATTAATACTATTAGAATAGAAATTTCTGAAACACAAAAAACTTTTGTCTGATGTTTTGTAGAGAAAAGGCACTTTTTTCAAAAAGTTTTAGAAAGCCTAAGGATGAGCAAATTGCAAAATCGTTTTGTGGCGGGTATTATAATGAGTTAGAACGAGTTGTAAGAAAATATTAGTTTATGGAGAACGACCCGGCTTAATCGATTTGGTATTTTCTGAAACTGAATTAATTATTCTAATGTAAAATACTACAATCTGTTTCATGTATGCTGACACCAAATTTTGGTATTCTTATAAAAAAAAACCTCAGTTCTGCAGTAAAAATAAAACGAGCTGAGATCAATTTTAAATTTTCTCAAAAAAATTGATATTTTAAATTACAATATTGTTTCGTAATTCACAATGTTTGGTTTTTTAACGAATCTTGAATACATTGATAGTATGAGCCTAAACAGCTACAACAAAATTATAGAATCTATCATGGCCTCAACATAAGAACTTTAAAAACAAATTTTCGAAACTATAATTTTAAATAAGACTTCGAAAAAAACTTCGGCATTTATTCGAAATTCTTCGTTTTAGTTTATATCAACATAAGATTATAAGCTTGGAAAAATATCACTTAGTTTTTTTTAAATTTTTTTATTCCAGAACAAGACCAACTTCCAAAATTCCTAGAGATGTTTAAACTATTATTAGAAAAAATTATAAAATTAAGGCTTAGGCAAACATTAAATGCAACTGTGTCTTTTTCCAAAAAAAAAAAAAATCAAAAATATTTTTGATGTCTTTTAAAACTCTTAGAATTATTTAATTTATCTAAAATATTTGCTTATATATTAAATAAAAACTTTCTTAAAAGTTTATCAGCTGATATCTTATAACTTATTTCTTTATTATTATAATTAAGCTTTGCAAGCTTACTAACGACCTTATCATAATGCAGGACTACTTTTAAAAAAAATCAAATATTTAAAACTCTTGTTTAAATTAAGGCTTAGCATTAATATTAAGCTGCTTAAAAGAAAGCTTTTAAAAATTATACTCACTTGAGAGCGATTCTCATTTGATCTGCTAATGGAATATTGAAGGACATTTTTCGCGCTTTCACAACAACAAAAACAGCACAAACGGCAACGAAAACAAGGACGAGTAAATTTTATAGCACGTTGGCTGGACGAAGAAGCGAATAGAAAAACACAAAAATAAAGCACGAAAATAAGCACTCAAAGGATTTGGATAAAAAAAAAAACGCAAACCAAAAAAAAAATAAATAAAAGAAAAGAAAAAAAACCCGACTTAAGCAAGAGCTATTCAATTTTGGACTTTTGTTTTTGTTATTCAAATAAATTTAATAACTTCGATATTTGAGTGCTCTAGCATAGCTCTTTTTGCCGAGCATAAAGTTTTCTTTTTTACACACAAGAAGTTTTTATTCTTTCTTATTAATCGTTTCTCGGCTGCTACGTTAAGAATAAAATTATTATTTTTTTTATTTCTTTTTACTAAAATATATGCTAACACTACTTGTTGTACAAAAACAATAACAATAACAACTTGTTGCCCGGCGACTGTTTTGCACAAGGGTTGTTCAGCAACTAAAAAAATTGTACGAGAGCAACCAACCACTGGAAAAATTCTATTGGGACGAGCGCACGAATGTGTTTCCATGTTTAAACGAAGACATGCGATGCGATGCGATATGATGTGAACGAAGCAAAGCTACTAACAAGAAGTATTGTATTGTATATGACGTAGATACGTCTTATATTTTGGTATAAATAACTATTTCTAGGGCTACTACATAGCTAGTACTAAAAGGGTCTTCTCCAAGCAACAGTTTAATAGTAGACTAGTTTGGCGATAGGACGTGACTCTTTAATTAGAAACTCTATTTTGATATACTACTGTAAACAACTAAGACGCATACACATCATCTCTGCGTACCCTCGAGACAGACGCACTCATTCTTCTCATTTTTTAAAAACATTGATTGTGTGTTGGTTGTTTGTGTATTAAATGCAGCAAGACAATGCGTCTAGTTGCCCTTCTTACCCCCAGAGCGGCCGACTCGTATAACGGTTAAACTCTATAATTTCAAAATGAAATGCTCAAACTATTTCTTTTTAATAAGCAATTGCTATACAATTCTCATATTACTCTAAATATGTATTGACTATACCCTGTAGCTATAACTCTAAATATGTGTATTGCTTGAAGCATATTTGTTATTGTTGCTTATCATAATGCATATATGTATTATATGGCACATAAGTTATAGGTTATTAGCTGTTATGATTATTCTTATTGTTGCTTCTATGCATTATTGCACTTAAGGCTAGAGCAACAACTTTTAACCTTACTCTATCATCACACTCTCCACAACAATACTTTATTCTAATATTTATATTGATAAGAAATGTTTATAAACATTTTAAACCTCACTCTCACCCTCTCTCTCTCTCACATACTTGTCTTTAATTTTGTTTTTAAGTTTTCTTTTTGCGTAGGTCAGATAATAATTGACAAGACATTGAATTTAATTTTATGCTGTGTTGTTTATTACTTTATTTTTTTGTTTTATTGTTTTATCTACTCACAAGATTATATTAATTTAAGCTTCGGATTTCCTACTTTTACTTCTCGTTGATTTTAAGTTATGCCGGTAAGCAAATTGCACTGATAAGTTTAATTATCTCAGCATTGAGTTTCCAATAAGTTTAGCGAGTTACTCAAAAATCTTTTAATTCTCATAACTTCTAGGTGGCGGATTAAATGTTTCAAGGTGTTTTAATAAACTAGTTAAGTATGAGAGTAATTCAAGCCGTAACACAGTGATTCGTTTCTATACAAACGAGAACAAAAAAAAAAAAGAAAAAAAAAAAAAACAACTTTGATTCAAAAAACTAAGTATTTTGTTAATATCAAATTATGAAAAGTAAGAAACCTGTCATATTGAGGCAGTTTTATAGTCTAGGAGAAAAAATTGTTTCTGGTTTTTTAAAAATCGATTAAAAACCTAAGAATATTTATACCAGTCAGTTTTAAAAAATTTAAATCTTTAAACGCGTTTCTCTTGAAAATACTTTTTCTAATACTTCAGACGTGATTTTTCAAGTTCTAATAAAACGATTACCTTGAAATTTTATGAAGACCATCTATATAAATGCCTCTATGTTTGAAAATATTTTTTTATACTATTTTAAAAAAATTCAAAACTTTGAAAATAAAGGAAAAAAAAACACTTTTTTTTCAATTTCTGTAAATCAGACAGATATCTGTAAATCAGATATCTGTAAATCAGAATCAGATAGCGACACTTTTACTGATTCAGAATCTAGACAAAGCTTGATTTTTTCAAAATATTTAGAAAAATAATAATTTCTTGTTCTAAATTTAAATTTGTTTTTTAAATATAAAAAAACAACACATGAAAAATGGATTAAATAAATTTTAATGAGAAGAAACTAAAAAACATTCTATGGTATTAAAAGCAAGTGGTCTTCAGTGTAGCTCTTTGTTCAGAAGTATCGGAAGTATCGGTGTACAATTTTCCAGCGTTTAAAAAACTTTAAAAAACTTCAGTTGCTTTTGCTTTTACTTTGCTGTGCTTATTGAAAATCGAACAGCAACAGCAAAAGCAGCAGCATTAAAAATAATTTGTTTTACTGCGTAGTGCTACAAAAGCAAAAGAAATTATTTTATTGCTTTGCTTTTCATTTTGCTTTTTTTATTTGTCGCAGCACTACGAAAACAGCAATTCCTTTGCTTTGCTTCGTTTTGCTAAGGAATGAAAATAGTTTCAGCAAAATAGCAAAAGAACAGCAGACCAGCAACATTTTGCTGCGGTAGTGCTACTGACAGTTTTTCAAAGTAACAACATACATACACGACTGCACACAAGTGTACATCTATATATATAAAAGAAAGTGTCCGAATGCGATGTAATCCCATAACTCGAGATCGGCCGAACCGATTTTGATGATTTATACTTTGTTGGAAAGGTATTTTTTCAGTTCGGGTTTTAAAAAAAAAAAAAGAAAAAAAAATCGAAAAAAGTGTAAAAAAATCAAAATTTCAAAATGTTTTAATTGAATTGATAATTTTAAAAACGTAAAAATGAGAGCAGTTTTCAAAATCGTCCTCTTTCTGTGCTCGAGGCACAACCCCGAGTAACACCGGGTTACATCCGCTAGTATTATATAAAAAACATGCAAATAGACATGCGCCTCTGAAACGACGCAGCATAGAAACGACGAAGAAGAAATCACGAAAGTCAAACGAATACACAACATCCGAAAGCAAAGCAAAACTTAGCTGCTTAATAACTGATGCTGTCGTAGTGCTGTGACAAATTAGAAAAGCAAAATGAAAAGCAAAGCAAAAAAATAATTTATTTTGCTTGCGTAGCACTTCGCGGTAAAAGAAATTCTTTTTAATGCTGCTGCTTTTGCTTTGCTTTCAAAATTCACACAGTAAAGCAAAATGAACAGCATAACAATGATTTTAAAAACTGTCGGTAGCACTACCGCAGTAAAAATTTCGTTGCTTTTGCAATTTTGCTGAAAGCAATTTAAACCCTGCAATTTTCATGTAAGCCAGATATGCTACTTAATGGCTTTGATCCAGAAGTTAATTTTCGAGTTACAGATTTATATCCGTCTAACAATGCCATTCGAAATACTGTGCGGCGTTGGTGATTTCTCCGATATGGAAATAATTTTAAATAAAATTTTTACATTTTGTAGATGTAGAACTGTTACGAAATATTCACTGATCTCAGGAATAATTTTTCAAATTCAATTTTCTTCAAAAATTTTTGAAATTTGACAAAAAAAATTGATTTCGTTCATGAATTTTCTTGTTATACTTGTTTATATTTTTATAAATCCTACCCAATGACCAAAAGAGAAATAAATCTTCATACTTCATGCCTAAGATGTGTTCTAAAATAGAAATAATAAAATCAATTATCGTAT
Organism: Tetanocera ferruginea; assembly: GCA_958299015.1. NCBI lineage: Eukaryota > Metazoa > Arthropoda > Insecta > Diptera > Sciomyzidae > Tetanocera > Tetanocera ferruginea. The sequence continues at coordinate 9,333,814 of OY282642.1, forward strand.
CTTCAAAAATCATATCTTCTGAAATGTTGGCGCTATGAAACGGTTTATAAAGATATATAATTATACAATATATGCGTTAAAACAGAAAATTTTGAATAACATTTTGGGAAATAGCAAAATGAAAACAAGTAAAGAAAGTCTAAAGTCGGTCCAGGCCCACTATGAAATACCCTAAACCCACTTTTCAAAAATAAAAAAATTTTTTTTTGTAAATGGGCGTCTCCGTGGGCGGATGAAGCCTATATTTTAATTGCATTTAAATGGTGATGAAAAATTTACACATACCAAGTTTTATTCCTGTAGCTCACAGTTAATGCCTTTATTGTGATTTCGCTATGGAAGGTGAGCGTGTTTATGGACGGATTACTCCCAATTTTTGAACACACATTAGTTTTGGTATAAAATACATACATACCAAATTTAATTTCTCTATGACAAACATAACCTTATTTATTGAGTTTTAAACTATTTGGGTTGTATGGGAGGTAGGCGTGTCCGTAAGCGGATGACGTCCATTTTTCAAAACCATCTTTGTCTTGTCATAAAAAACATTCGTGCCAAATTTTAGCTCTGTATGTTAAACAGAGGCTTATTTATTGTGTTTTCAATTTTTGGGTTGTATGGGAGGTGGGCGTGTCCGTGAACGGATGACGTCCATTTTTCGAACACAACTTTGTGTTTGTATAAAACACATACATACCAAATTTTATTGTTGTAGGTTAATTATGAGCTGAGTTATGCAGTTTTAAATTTTTGCGTTGTATGGGAGGTAGGCGTGTCCGTGGGCGGATTCCAAAAATATTCAATAGTGCAGGTCATTGGGTCTATGTGACGATGTGTACCAAGTTTCATTCAATTATCTCAACTCCTTCTTCTTATCCTGTGTTTACGGACAACACACAGACGGACAGACGGACGGACGGACGGACGGACATGGATAGCTCGACTCACGAGGTGACGCTGATCAAGAATATATATACTTTTCTACACCGGACTCGCTTCGTTCTATGCGTTACAAACGTTTGCACAAAGTTAATATACCCTGACCTTTCAGGTTTAGGGTATGCATAAAAATAACAAATGCAATATTTTCACCATAGTTTTTAAATTTAATCATTTTTATGTCTTTGTTAAGCACTATGTGTGTTTGTTATTTATATTCTTAAATTGTCACAAACTATTTGTACACAGAAAAAAAAAGCTCCATACACAGAATATATATTAGCCTATTTTATTGAAAATTTTTTTTTTAAAAAACGCTAAATTTGATGGTACAGTCCTTTTAGTAAAAAGGAAAAAATTTCAATACACACATATTATTCAGTTTTGTGAAATCGAAAGGCATATTATCGGGTTTTTAAAATTCTCGTTATAAGGGATTCATCTGATTTGGCTTATGTAAATTATAAAGTGTGTACAAAAGAATGGCTTGATGGTAAGTTTTTGAAGACTCATGCGATACATACGGAAGTTGGACGGTTTTGAGGACTTATAATTATACCCTAAACCTGGAAGGTCAGGGTATATTAACTTTGTGCAAACGTTTGTAACGCATAGAACGAAGCGAGTCCGGTATATAAAAGTATATATATTCTTGATCACCATGTGAGTCGAGCTATCCATGTCCGTCCGTCCGTCCGTCCGTCCGTCCGTCCGTCCGTCTGTCCGTCTGTGTGTTGTCCGTATACACAGGATAAGAAGAAGGAGTTGAGATAATTGAATGAAACTTGGTTCACATGGTCACATGGACCCAAGGATCTGCACTATTGAATATTTTTGGAATCCGCCCACGGACACGCCTACCTCCCGTACAACGCGAAAATTGAAAACTGCATAACTCAGCTTATAATTAGCCTACAACAATAAAATTTGGTATGTATGTGTTTTATATCAACACAAAGATGTCTTTGAAAAATGGACGTCATCCGCTTACAGACACGCCCACCTCCCATACAACCCAAAAATTGAAAACGCAATAAATAAGCCTCTGTTTAATCTACAGAGCTAAAATTTGGCACATATGTTTTTTGTAACAAAACAAAGATGGTGTTGAAAAGTGGACATCATCTGCTCACGGACACGCCTACCTCCCGTACAACGCGAAAATTGAAAACTGCATAACTCAGCTCATAATTAGCCTACAACAATAAAATTTGGTATGTATGTGTTTTATACAAACACAAAGATGTCTTCGAAAAATGGACGTTATCCGCTAACGGACACGCCCACCTCCCATACAACCCAAAAATTGAAAACGCAATAAATAAGCCTCTGTTTAACCTACAGAGCTAAGATTTAGCACATATGTTTTTTATGACAAGACAAAGATGTTTTTGAAAAATGGACGTAGTCCGCCTACGGACACGCCTACCTCCCATACAACCCAAAAAGTTTTAAACTCAATAAATAAGGTTATGTTTGTCATAGAGAAATTAAATTTGGTATGCATGTATTTTATACCAAAACTAAGGTGTGTTCAAAAATTGGAAGTAATCCGTCCATGAATTCGCCCATCTCCCATAGCGAAAGCACAATAAAGGCATTAACTGTGAGCTACAGGAATAAAACTTGGTATGTGTAAATTTTTCATCAACATTTAAATGCATATTAAATATAGGCTTCATCCGCCCTTGGAGACGCCCATTTACAATAAAAATTTTTTGTTTTTGAAAAGTGGGTTTAGGGTATTTCATAGTCGGCCTAGACCGACTTTAGACTTTCTTTACTTGTTTTTTATAAGTAGTTTCTTTAACTATACAAGCAGGTAAATTTTTGGTTGTATTTAGCACATTTTTCGGTTTAATTAAGCCACAAAACCAGGTTAAATTTACATGAAAATCATATGGTTACCTTAATCTGACGATCCATGTTAGAAAATTATTATCTATGATTTGGTTAAAATTTGGTTAATTTTACCAGATTATTTCACTGTGTTGTGTAGTGCAGACAAGAGCCAAAGCCCTATTGAACCTAAATATTTCTGATTTTTTTCATATTTGATGCCATACTATTAATTAACACATATTTTTGCAAATAAAAACTGCTTAAAATAAATTTAAAAACAAAATTTTATATATTTCTAGATTGTTTAAAAAAATAATGTTCTTGAGACCAAAAGCTCATGAAAGGCATTAAAACACTAATAAGCTATTTCTTAAATGTTTATTTATATGTTTTTACTAACCTAAAAGTCGCATATTTGTAGAACAAGATATACAATATTTTTCAAATGATTGAAGGCTGGTAAAATATGCTACTGAAATCTGAAAATGTAGAGCAATTCGATTATAATTATATTTGCTTAACTGAATTAATAATCATATAAACACAAAATAATGATTTGATAAAAAAACATCATTAAACAAAACTTTAAAAATATATATCGGCAAATCTAGTGTCACTCACGTTTCAGTCATAGCAGTAAACATAAGTTTTTCACCATCAAAAATAAGAGATTTTCACATAAAATTATATGGGTACAATAAGTCTTAGGCTCACTTTTATAAGTTCATGCAAAAAGTTTTATATATATTTACTCATTTCGAAAAAACTCTCTTTAAATGGTGTGTCACTCACGTTTCCGCACGATTTTCATTTTTCGAGTTCTTCTAACAAATTGCTTAAAATCTGCGAATTATTTGAGTTAATATAAGGAATAAAGTAATTTTCCGTAACGAAATTGAGTAGAAATTTAAATTGCAGGAAAAAATAAAGTTTTCTCTCAGAATTTTAAGATTTTTTCATATACTGACTTTGTCACTCACGTTTCACGTCGATGTCACTCACGTTTCAAATCAATTTCAAATTCAACTGTCCTTTTTTGCATCGTGGTTAATCTGGTGAATTTTATTAAGCATATTTTATAAAAAAAAATTTTTTCTTCATATTAAGGACATTTTTATACAAAAAAGAAAAAAAATTTGTATGGAAAGAATTATGTAAAGCATAATATAGTTAAAAAAATAATTCATAATATAAAAACAACACAAAAACTATTTCAGAAATGTATCATTTTACCAAAATTTATTCCGATTCTAATTCGCCTAATTCGTTAATCCTTACGCTCATTAAAAGCCAAAAACCGCGCCAAATTTGACTATATGACTGACCTATTAGCAATTCCGTCGAGGCCAACGACTTAAAGTAATGATTTAATTCAGACATGCTCAACGAAATCAACAAAATTTTTTCGTTTCGTTGAAACCGAAAAATAAATTATCAAAATTATTTCGTTTTTTAAATAACGTTAAAAATTTATCAAAGCAAATTTCGTTTCGTTGAAAAACGAAAAATTTTCTATAATTTTCTCCTATGCTAAAAAAAATTTCTTCTGATATAAAAAAAAAACGAAATTTTTTTGTTGAAATTAACGTTATTTTCAACGGTTGATTGGGAAAAAAACGAAAAAATTTTATATCGTTTTCTCCGAAACGAAATAAATATTTTTCGTTTTTTGAATTAACGTTATTTTTTTATTTCGTTTCAACGAAACAAAAAAAATATTTCGGTTACCGTTAAAATTAACGTTAACGTGCATGCCTGATTTAATTAGATCTTTTTAATCTTTGCTAAATTTTGTTCCTTATATGAATCCGGGTTTAACTATAATTTTTCTCTATCTTTTTTTTTCATACGTTCTTTCACTTTTTCTTGATGTTTTCGTCATCTTCTTTCATTTCTAATACAAAAATAACCAAAAAAAAAAAAATTAAATGTCACTCATGTTTCACTTCTTCAAAAGCTTTTTCAATGAAAAATAATTACGTCTGCTTGATTTAAAAAAATCCAAAATTAACTTATCTTATATTAAAAGTAAATCCGAGACATAAATTATGCCAGCCAATTATTTTCCAAGATAATCCAACTTATCAATAAAAATTGTCACTCACGTTTCACTCTTGAATCACTTTTTAAATTTTATTTTTCGATAGAAAATAAGTTTTTTTAAAAATTTTAATAGTCATTTTTCAATATAAAATGTTTCAATTGTGAATATTATATAACGTTGCTTTGATATTTAAATCGCGAAATACCAAATTACAAAAAAAATAAAAACTTACAATTTTTTAACTTACTACAGATTAAAATAAAAATACATTCAATAAAATCACTTAAATTTTAAGGATACAATATGTTTTTTTCAAAATGCTTTTACCGCAGGAAAACACAAAGAATATCCTTAACGATCCATGTATTTTTATTGAACTTTAAGCATTTTTATTTTTTAAGGTTTTGGTTTACTTTTTCTGGATTTGCCGATATATTTCTTTTCAAACTCTTATAAAATGTACAAAAATAAAGAACTTGGTGCGATGCTCGATGCTGAAAAAAACGACATAAGACAATTTATTTAAAATTTCCTGACGTATTTTTTTTTTCAAATTATGAATGTGAAGTTATTATAATTTAAAAAAAATTTACGTTATAATTAATAATTTTAATTAATTTTTTAATTTCAACAAAATGATTTAAAAAACTATCATAGTTTATTATAAAATAAGCTTTGAGAGTAAAGATTTTATGAGAACACGTAGGAGGCTATTTTGTTTCATTGATAGCAAAAGAAGCACAAATCAATCAATCATGTTTTTCATAACAACAATTTAATATGGCATCATCAATAATAAAGAAACAATAACAACAAAACAAAACAAAAAGCGGTAAAAATAACAGAGCAAAATACATCGCACTTTTATTTTTAAACATTACTAAGGATACAAAAATTTTTGTTATCTTTTAAACAAGAGTCTTCTTATTTTAAGCCAGCCGTAGAATACACTCAGAAAAAAGCTTATCGGAATATGATAAAAAAGGCATCATATTTAGAGAAAAATGGTATAGACTTTGCTCCAGAGAATGCTATTCTCTAATTTCGATACTAAAAATTCTCTAAAAATGGTAAAAAGCTTCCATGAAAAAGAAAAATATATCGTTTTTTGAGAAAAAGCTTTTTATTTTTGAGAAAAGATTTGTGTGTATTGAAGAAAATACTTCTCTTAGTGAATTTTTTATCAAAATATAAGAAAAGTTTTTCATTTTCAATAAATTTTTCTCTATAAATGAGAAATTATTGTGCGAGAAAAATACTTATCATTATTAGAGACATTGAAATATTTTCATTTCCTAGAAGTAAAGAAATATTTCTTCGAAAATGTGAAAATTTATTATAATTTAAGAAAATTTTATTTGAAAAAGAGAAAATTTCTATATCGAAAATAGAGAAATTTTTTACCGGAACAAGGTATGTATTTTTTTCTCAGTGTAGTTATATATAAATAATATATTTTTATAAAACTTAATTAAAGAACTTGATTCATCTTTTCTTCATTTTTAATAGTTCTAGTTGGTGCTATTCAGATAAAACAATACAAATAAAATTATTAATACGCTGAATTGTGCCACCAAAAAGTGTTACCTTCTAACTCTTATTTTCAAAATATTTGAGATTTAAAACATTACTACAAGTATCCAAAAATTTTGATCATTTATCATTTTTTGGTCATTTATAAAATTATAATCAATTGATGTATCGATAAATCGATCAAATAAACATCGTTATACTGAAAAATTATTAGCACCATAGAATTCAGAGTATGTGTACCTAACCGGTGCCTTGTTCATCTCCTCTTCGAATACTGTGTTATGAACAAAAATTATCAAAACTTCAATCAATACACCAAAACTAATTGCATTCACTACGAACTGTCCACAATAGCCGGTTTTTTTTTTAGCCAACTAAGCAAGCATTGTTTTAATTACTTTATTTTTTCGCTGGCTAGTTATTTATGTACATACTAAACAGTTGTAGTGTGAATTAATTTTATTGTTGTTAATTATAGAAGCAAAAACTGCAAAAAATTTCCTTGCACATAAATTTAAAACTTTGATAAAAATGTCATTATTTATGCGTTAGAAAAAATTTTATTATATATTTATATACTTTCTTTCAGTTTACAGTGAAATATTGTCATTGATTAATTTTTACGGTTAAAATAAATAATAATAATAAAAAGGAAATAAGGTTAAAAAGAAAAGGAGGTAGAACAAATTTTTTAAATACACCTTCTACATTAGTAAAAGGTCTTGTAACCTATCTTATATGTTTATTTTGCAGAGTCTATAGCTGCCGTGGTGACCGTGGCATGCAGGTTAAGTGTGTGGCTTAGCATGCTCAGAGCCCGGGTTCGATCCCCAGCCGCGGCGAAAAGTTTTTTTCAATAAAAAAATTTTCTGATCGGTCACCACCTCTCTGCAGACAATGGCAAACCTCAGAGAGTAAATAATGCCATGTAAAGGTTCTTGAGAACATGAACTTTAGCCGTTCGGAGTCAGCATAAAACATGTGTAGGTCCAGTTCTCGGTGAATTGTGTGCAAACATTTAATTACACACACAACACAATTGATCATAAGAAGCTCGGTCAAAGTCCTTTCAAGGGCTGAAATGGCCAATTTGTTTGTTGTTCTATAGCTGCCGTTTTATTTTGACTCAAGATCGGTATCTGTATCTTGCTGTGCCTTGAAAACACAAACAATAAATGGTCTAATTAGACTCAACAACGAAACTTGGCAATTTTTTTGATTGTGTTTAGAAGATATATTTTATAATATACCAACTATCTAATTCAAATTTTACTTTTACCATAAAAAAAATTAGTTTTTCGGTTTTGGAAAAAGGAGATTGACTTCTGAACGCAACATTTTTGAGTAAAATTATTGATATAAATAAAATTTTAAAAACTACCCATATCTAACAAAAATGTATTATAATAAATCAATATATTTCATTCAAATGCCTCATGCTATAGTTTATTATTCTATTAGATTAATCATCATTTAAAAAAAAAACATAAATAAACTTGGTGTTCACTATCAGCGTTCCACTTTGTTAATGTCTGTTGCAATTTTAAAAACTAAAAGCCTAATCAAGGCATATTAAATGAGCTTAAACTGGTTTGTAATGCAATTAAATTAACTTCACAATGATTAACACGTGACTGTCTTCCAAGAATTTTCAATATTAAGTTTTGATAGATAATAATCTCTTATCATTATAAATAAATATTACGACTTCAGTTTTTCTGAAGTAAGTTTTTAAATAACAGGGTGTGACAGTTATGACAAAAAACGTATCCAGGTGGATATCGTAGGTATGACTAAACATATCTGCAAACATGGATTTTCGAATTTACCCTCAAAATCAGGATATCTCTTCAAAAACCCGATTTTGGGCTGTAGTATGCAAAATAGAGATACATTTTAAAGAATTGTTATTAATTCAAGTTTTATAAATTGTTTTACGAAAACTCTAATTTTTTTATACAACATGAAGAATTGAAATTTAGAACGATGTATCATAAAAAGTTTATCTCTTCAAAATGATGCCAAAGCTATTAAAAAAGAGGCTATTAAGAAAATTTTTAATTATGTCCGCTTTATTCAAATTTATTTGAGGACAAATTTTTTGTTTTGAAATATCCTTTTAAAAAATATTAAAAGTAAGAAGAAAATTGCAATCGGCTAGAATTAATTTAATTTTTCTGAAATCAAAACCCAAAACTAAACCATGATGTATTTAAAAAAAACAAACCTTCTTCCTTTTTGGTAAGAAAATATAAGAATTTCGTATGGAAAAAAGAATAATACGAAAACAAATGAAAATGAAAATGGAAAAAATATTGAATTTTTCTAAGCAAGTTATATTTGTCTCCCAAGCAAGTGCCATCTTGTGCAAAACTCTGTTTATAATCTTTTTTCCCTAAAAAACTCTTCTTTTTTTTAACCGAAAAAAATTTCAAATTTTATTTTCCAGTCTTTTGGAATGCCAAAAAATTAAAAAAAAAATAGGGCGTTTTTTTATGTACCTATATTTTGTATGAATTGTCGTTTTGTGTATTTTAGGCATTTTTTCGTTGTGGTTGGGTGAAATTTCTCTTCTTTCGTTAAGGTCCATTTTCAATACAGTTTTGTGAAATTTGTCATTTAAGTGTTTTGTATTTTATTTCTTTTTTTTTTTGCTATTATCCTTGAAATTTCTTATCGTCTAAATTTTTTTTTATTTCTTGAAGATAAGAAAACAAAATTGGATATAACACCCATGGAGCACTATGGTCTCTTTAAAGAATGATCATAAGCCCGAATTTGGAAAACCGACAAATTACATGTTGTGGTTTAAATTTTTTTGGAATTCATAGCAATGATTTTTCGTTCAGAAGGATTGTTTTGGATAAATTATTTATGCTCATTTATATATACTAGTATTGCCTAGGGTCGAAATTCGAGCAATTTTTTGTTTGACTGTTCATAATTTTAAAAAATAGTCGGTGAACTCCTTCTCCTCACTCTGATTAAATTAAAAAAAAGTTTCAAAATCGGTTGAGAAATACGGGAGAAAATGGTTCTAAACTGTTTTCCTCAGGACTATTTAAATAAAGATTTATCCGCTATTATTTATCCTCAAAATTTTAGAAATATCACATTTTTTAAGGGATAATTGTCCCACCATAAACGCATTTAAAGCATTAACTTCAAGCCAAACATTCTCTTGACGATCACTCGATAGTTAGTTATAATCTAACCTACCAGTTAAATAAACCTACCGTTACCAGTAACGATCTCACTAAGAGCCCATATGTGATATTAGGATGCTTAAAAACATCACATTTAATAAAAACATAAATTAATCTACTACCACAGAACTGTTTCCCATAATTGCGTTCTCAATACAGCAATACTTTTGTATATTATGATTATTTTCTCTACTGGGTATGCATAAATTATTTACTTAAAGTTATTTATTTAAAGTTCAATTCAAGCACGTACTACAGAATATATATTTATTCATGCCTGAAATCAAGCCTTTACATTATTTGTTTTAATAATTTACAAAATTTTTCATCGATCTTCAATCGCATATTTAATTAACACAGTCTGCCACCTTTTTATTAGCGATATATATTTATTTGCAAACTGCAAACTGACAAATTTGTTTTGTATAAAAAAATATATATATGTATTTATCAATGCAAGCGATATTCTTAAGAAAACATGTTACTGTTAACCACAACAGGTGGATAATCACGACAAGATGCATTTCTTACAATTTTAATGTAAACAAATAATGAAATTACTTATTGGAGACCAATGGGGCCCATACACAGGCGGACTTGTTCGCGAACTTGGTTGGTTGCATGAAATGTTTGCTCGTTTGTGGCCTTGTTGGCGGACACATTTGAAGGTTCGTAAGTTTGTCGCAAGAAAATCAAAACTTTTTGATTTTTTGGGGAAGGAGCCACAGGTTGTACAACAGGTTTCTCAGTAAATGGTGGTGTCCGCGTACTTAAGCCAAACTTTAGAGTTTTGGGGCACAAATTGGCAATTTTATTAGTTTTTATTGTCAATAATCACATAAAATGGCAAAAAGTATGGATAATGAAACTTGGAGGGATTTTTTGGAGAAGTTTTTTCAAGATTTTTTTAGAGATCTTCTATGTTAAAAATAAGTACAAAACGAACCAAGCATTTCTAACAAAGCGTAAACGTAAAATTTATTGACTCAAGTGAAACTTAAGGAAATAAATTGGAAATATTAGGTCTTGTTATCGAAGGGTAGCAAAAAACTAAACAATCACATATAAAATTTAAAGGTACTATAACAAGTCCGCATAAAAGTTTGCGTAGTGTGTGGCAAACCAAAAACCTGGTACGCGTACATGTTGTAGGTTCGTTTGTGTATGGGCCCCTTAGGGCTGCGTGCATAGTAAACTCCGATTCAGACAGCCAGGCAGTCAGAGTGTGTGAAAAAGCAAGATAGAGAGCTATTGGTATCTTGTTTGCTCACACAGATTTCAGCCTGCCTGCCTGCTGGTCTGTCTGAATCGGCGTTTACGCAGCCTTAGGTTGCGTTTATAGTTATCAGTTTGTTACGGTCCTTAGAGTAAAATCCACATGCGCTTTTTATTTTTTTTGTATTCGCATTTGCATCCGCATTTAAGATAAAGAACTATGCAAGTCTTTGAATTTCAATATTTAAATTAATTATTTTAAGTTATTCCATTAAATTAAATTGTATGTGCTTTAATTTTTTTGTTATAAATGTGTTATTTTATTTTATTTATACCTTAACGGGTATATCCGTAAAAAATTATATATGATCAATTCTAACAAATATCTTTAAATTTTATTGATAACATCCGCATCTGCATGCGCGGATTTGAATTTCGATTATCCGCATCCACATCCTCAATGAAAGCATTTTACAGATCTGCATCCGCATCCGCATCCGCTAAATGACATCTGTCACATCCCTGCTTTAAATCATCCATAGTACCAAAAATGGGCATTTTTAAGATGTGCAAAAAAAATAGAATGTATTTTCTCATCTTTCTTTATAATAAACTTTTTTGATTTTTTTGCAGGAAAATTTATAAAAATATTTTATAAATTCAAAACCTTAACCTTGACCAATGAATTACTCCTGAGATACCCAAATAATTTTTTTTTATTTAAATTTTGTAATAAAAGGTTTAAAAGAAGCCCACGTCTTTCAAAGTGCATCTTGGCTTAAATCCGTTTTGGTTTTTTTTTTTTAAATTAAAAATTCGATAGATGTGGGACCAGTCCCAGTAATTTTTTATTTATTTTTTTAATTAAATAATTTGCTTTTGTTTGTTAAACTCGCTCTTAAATATTCTCTAGTTCGTTACAGTACCCTTTAAGAAAGGATTTTGCGATATAGAGGGTGGCCCAGGAAGACCGAAGTGGTGTGAATTCCTTATAACTTTTTGACGTAGAATTACGTCTTACAGCGCGGTTTGTATGGGGTCGTTTTAACAGATTTTTTCAAGGTCATTAGGCAACTTTTTGGCGAATACTTTATGTTATACCAACAGCCTTAAATACTCTTCGTTCAAAGATAATATATATACTAAAATATCAGATATATCCTGCGCTGAATGAATATCTAATTTTGGATTTTGTTACTATTATATTAAAGTCACAAAATAGTAAAATATAAGAAGAAAAATGCATGTTTTTATATAAGAAAATCAATCATCAGCTGCTTATGTGCCTGATGCTTTCTTTGTTATTCTTTCGTTGTTTATGCTTATATGCTTTGGTTTTGCACGAACTGATTGGTTCGCTTTGGCAGCACTGTAAGCATTAGTTCGCATTGGGTTTATGTATGCACTACTGTTCTAGTATACTATTTTGAAACCAGAGGTCATGAACCTCTTTTCAACTCAGTCAATGAACTCAATCTGTCAAATTTAACGAAATGGGGCTGTGATCCGGTTAGATTTAACTCTTATGAAAAAAAACGATTTGGATCATATTTCTTTTTATGCTTTTACCCAATAGATGGCGTAAAATTTTAATTTTTGTTTTTAAATTATGTGTCCAAATTAATTTGATTCCACATCCCACTAGCACTAGCGAGTGTAGTTTGCAAACTATACATCGAACAGTAAGTGTAGCTAGCAAACTAAATATCAGACAGAGACGATAGGAAAGGACATGTGCTCAGCGTGAAATATAGTAACCATACGATTTTTTAAAAATTGGGGTCTTCATTTTAATTTGAAATTAGTAGTTAAACTGACTGTAGCTTGCAAACTATATATCGGGCAGAGACGAAAGTGGCACCAATGGAAAGTGCATTTGCTGCGCCTTCTTTTCAACTTAGTCAATGAACTCAACCTATCAAACTTAACCAAATGATCGAAAAAATTTGAAATTTATCTTGTTTCTTTTTGCTTGCTCATTTAATTATACTTACATTTTTAACTTTTTTTTTGCTTTGGCCTCGATAAGTAGTCCATAATTGAGTGTTATTCATTTATTTGTTAATTTTTGGAAGATCAATAAAACTACGTGCAAAGTGGACAAAACAATCGGACCAAAGAGACAAAGTAGATGAGGTCACAACTTAAACGGAATTCTACGTCTACACTTACGATACTATCGAAACTGTTTCTTTTTTTTTTTTATTTAAATTTTGTAATAAAAGTTTTAAACGAAGCCGACGTCTTTCAAAGTGCATCTTGGCTTAAATCCGTTTTGGATTTTTTTTTTTTTAAATTAGAAATTTGATAGATGTTTAAAAAAGGACCAGTCCCAGTAATTTTTTATTATTTTTTTTAATTAAATAATTTGTTTTTGTTTGTTAAACTTGCTCGTAAATATTCTCTAGTTCGTTCAGTATTTTGTAAAGAAGACTTGGACAATTTATATTGGAGCAATACACAACTGAACAACGTGCCCAAATCGTTGAAATTTACTTTTCAAATCAACAGTTCATTGTGTTGACTCACCGTCGTCAATTTAATATGTGGGTTGCACCCTCTCAGTCAACAATAAACCGTCTAGTTGCAAATTTTCGACAACAAGGAGCAGTAAGAAACCTTCCTGGTTCCGGCAGACTACGAACTGTGCACACGTTGTACAATATTGAACTCGTACGGGAGAGTATTCGGGAGGATCCAGAAACATCAACCAGTAGATGTTCGACACAACTTGGCCTCTCAAGAGGGTCGCTGCAGCGAATTTTGCATATCATAAGAATGTTGCCATACAAAATTCAACTTGTCCAAGAATTGAAACCAACAGATTAACAGATTACCAGCAGCGACTTGACTATGCAATTTATTTCCAGCAAAAATCACAAGAGAATCCTTATTTTATTCATAACTTAGTTATGAGTGACGAAGCCCATTTCCAATTAAATGGGTTCGTTAACAAGCAAAACTGTAGGATGTGGGCTACGGAAAACCTGAGAGTACTTCATCAACGACAATTACACCCAGTTTAGTGCACTGTTTGGTGCGGTGTTTCTTCAGAAAGGATCATTGGCCCATATTTTGTTGAAAATGAACGAGGTGTTGACATTTCCGTCAATGGTGATCGATATCGGGCCATGTTGGAAAATTTTGTAAGGCCAGCGGTGGAAAACCATCCGCAAATATGGTTCCAACAGGATGGAGACACAGCGCACACTGCGAAGGCCACAATGGCTCTCGCCCGCGACATCTTTGGTGAAAGAATAATTTCGCGTACAAGCAATTTTAATTGGCCTCCGCGTTCCCCGGACTTAACCGCTCCAGACTGTTTTCTTTGGGGTTATTTAGGTTATTTAAAAGGCAAATTTTATGTTAATGAGCCTAGGACTATAGAGGAATTTAAAACCAATATTCGAGACGAAATTAACAACATAACACCGGAAGTTTTGCGAAAGGTCATGGAAAACGTGTTGGAAAGAGCATATTTGTGCGAAGCAGAAAATAGCCACCACTTGCGGGATATTATTTTTAATAACTAATCTAAAAATATTCCCTATAAATTTACTGTATTTAATAAACAAAAAATTAAAAAATATATCTTAAATAAAAAGTTATAAGGAATTCACACCACTTCAATCTTTCTGGGCCACCCTGTATTAGCCCATATACTTTCTGGAATACTTTGAAAAAGTGCCCTTTTTTTTGGACAAAAAAAAACCGTTTTGTATGAAAAAGTTTCTTTTGTTTCTCAGAATAATTAAAAAACGGAAACTTTCAACAATGAAGCTTCAAAAATGATAACTATCAGGAAAAAAATTTGCGAAATGTGCTCATGCGGTATTTTTTGTTTGCCCAATAAGGCACTTTTTTAAAAAAATTCCACGAAGCCAAATGGTTAACATATATCGAAATCATTTCTTGGACGAAACTTCAATTAGCCAGAGCTATAAGAGCGAGTTTTTAAAAATAGTTTTGCTGGAAATATCGATATACTTCCATACCAAAAGATTAATAATATTTTAAGAGCGTTAATTTTTTGATATTAGGGTGGTACATTAGGATGGTAGGAACTCAGATCGGGAGGGTAAGTACTAGAACGGTGTACCTGAGATCAATGACCTCTATTGAGGTCATGTTGCTCTCCTTGAGACAAAAACATTGGTATGCAAAACTTTAAAATCTGACTGTAGACACTAGTGATATGAAGAAATATATCAATGCGCGACCCCTACGTTCGGCAAAAACAAATTTTTTTTTCGTAATTGTCTTGCAAAAATTCGTAATGGTCTAATGGAGACCGTCCCGTCATAATATAAATACGATATTTTTAACTCAATTTTTGGCGGTTTTTTTTTTAAGGAATTAAAATATTTTTATCTGTTTCCTAAAATTTTTATTTTGTAAACGTTAAAAAAGCAATACAATCAATTTTAGTTTTAATGGTAGATGCCGCACTCTTGGTTATGGCCATAGTGCATATGTCAAGACTTCATTATAGTCGGTCAGTGGAATTTCAACGCTGTTATTCAATATTGGGGCTAGCAAAGAGCGAGTTTATTACAATTTTTTATTGTATGGAAGCCAACCCGTCCTAAAGTAAATACGGCATTTTTGGCTCTATTTTTGCACATTTTAGACAGATTTTTTTTAGCGAAATCTGGAACTGTCATTAGAACTGTCATTCAAAATTGGCGGTATCAAATATCATCTCTTTTGGCGAGATTGTTATAAGCGTCGCCATATAAAAGTCGAAAAGTGTTTCCATCACAACATCATTGATTGTAGGAGTGATTTCTTGAAGTTTACGTTTGTTGTAGCACTTTCGATAGGCAATAAATGTGATAAAACTTCTCTTTGTATCAATTCTTTCATATATTACATTTTTTCCTGTTTTTACAAACTATTTTATTTATTTTTAAAGCATAGTGTCCTATCAATGTGTTTGGATACATATCGCCACTGATTTCATAATTTGTTCCTAACAATATCTTTCAAATGTAAGAGTACCCATACAAAAACTCAATTAGTTAAAATTTATAGATACAACACATACAAGCAAGTGGTACACATATCATATCCATACATTTTTACCAGGCTTTAAATTGTTCTCGTTATTGTATCAAAGTAATAATATTTAAAATCATTATTATTATTACTTCACAAAACTTATTATTGATTTCAATTTATAAAACTTTATTATTAGTATGTTCAACAATGCATATGCTTTGGTATACCAAGATAATATATAACAATTAATATATATATATAAAATTCTATTATAACTCGACTGTCTATAAAGCATTTAATAAATCACAAAGAAATTCCTGTGCCTGATTTGTTCTAACCGGCCGTTAGCAAACGGCTCACCACAGCTACCAACATCAATAGAGCAAATCTTGCGTTTTGTCGTAAAGACTCTCCCATACTTTTATTTTTGACATTTCAGGTAAATCCATAAAACGTAATTCATCGCTGATATTCATACATTTATGTATGTCATCGGATTTGTTAAGTGGCTCCCAGGATATTGTATCCATGCCGTTGATTTTTTCATCATAAGGATTACCAGTCTCGGCGAACTTTGTCCAAATATCAATTGTGCGCTCGATGTTGCGGTACTCGCGACTCTCTTTGGGCATTCGATGCGACAGCAAGTTAGAGAATAAGTAGGTCAGCTCATCAGCATGTGATACACCCTTAATACCACGACCCCAACGCATAATACGATATGGATTAATCAACTCTTCCGAGTCAAAATCATAGCGATACAAATACATAGGCGCACTGCCAGCGTGTGCGAAACGGGACAGTACCAGACGATGCAGTGGAAACCAAAAATACTTCAAACAGCACATCTGCAACAAATTAAAAAAAAAATGAATCCAAAATTTTTGATTAAGAGTGTGTGTTTTACTTACGTCCATGTAATTGTCAGGTGTTGGTGACTCGCCCGTAACATGTGCCTTTTTTATCTTCAAACTCAGCTCGTTGGTGTCTTCAGCCACAGCCAGCTCATGTGGTACAAAAGTGGAGCAAGAATTCATGTCCTTAACAACAATTGGCATTTGCTTAATTTCTATAACGAAAACATGAATTTATAAAAAAGATTTGGTAATGAGACTTTATAGAGTCAAACAAACCTGGCACCCAGAAGAGTCCTTCATATGAAGTTGCGCCCAGCATCAAGGGTATGGAATTGCTCCAGGCACTTTTCATCATCTCGCGTGGTTGTTTCGGCACAACACATTCGGGCGTGGCATACGGCTCAACCGTTGGCCCAAAGGCAAACATGATGCATTGCATGCGTTCCTCTGGCGTCAGCACCTTTTCTTCAACACGTATCAAATCCTTGGCTTTGGCATTTAATAGAAATTCTAGAATATTTTTTTCCGCATTGTCGCCTTTGTAGCCAGCCAGTTTGGCTATGGTAAAGGCTCGCTTGTGCGCTTCAGTGTTGGCCCAACAAGAAATTGCATTGCCAGACATAGTAATGCCGCGATGAAAAAGTCCTCGCGTTTGTTCCGTCAACATCATGTAGTGTGTGGAGGCGCCACCGGCGCTTTCACCAAACACAGTTATGCAATCGGGATTGCCGCCAAAACTAGCACAATTATTTTTGATCCACTTCAAGGCCATTACCTGATCCTTGAGACCTGCATTCCCGGGCACGTTCAGCGAAGGCGTTTCAAGACTAAGGAAGCCTGGTAAAAAATAATTCAATTATATTTCAAAGCAACTTTTTTGCTAAACCACCTACCCAGCACACCCAAACGATATTGTATTGTTACCAGAACCACATCCTTGCGCATAAAATAGTCTGGACCATACCACTCACGATTGGCTTCGCCGAAAATAAAGCCACCACCATGTATCCAGACCATAACTGGTCGTGCAGTACCTGGCGTTAACTGAAATATATAAACATTGAAAAATGTAAAATACAGATTCCCTGGGTATTGAATTTTAATAACCTTACATTGTTCGTGTACACATTAAGATAGAGACAATCTTCAGATCCATCAACTTTGTAATTGATGAAATGCGTTTGCACTGCTTTTTCCTTATTATTGCTGCAGTCTCTTATCCCCGTCCATGGGGTTGGTCTCTGTGGTGCCTTGAATCTAAGTTCACCAACAGGTGGCTGTGCATAAGGTATACCTTCGAAACTATAGTAGGTATCGTCATAAAGTGTCAGTCGTTTGGCGCCCTTGACTTTTCCATATTCCGTTTCAGCTACTGCAGTTTCATTGGTCGACAGACGGTATTGCTGAAATTTATGCTCCAATAAACTAAAAAGAAATGGAAGAAAAATATTTTCTATTAGCACATTATTAATTAAAGATAAATTATAAAAGCGAAATATTTTAGTTTCAAAATAACTATAAAATTGGAAATCTTTTTTTAATTGTCTCTTTCTATACATCCGACGAGCAGATCAAAAATTAAAATTTTAAATAAATTTTATTTTTTTTCCTTATTTTCAAAGATAAAATAACATTAGCCCAAATTAATATTTTTAAGACAAAAACCATTCAAACTATTTTGAATGTATGGGAGCGGTCATTCCTCACTAACTAACTGCTTTTGGATCAGTATTAGTCGAGTGTTTATAGTAGATGCCTACCTGTTCGGTTTAATTCTACTTGCCCCATGGCGAGGAGTCATGAACTTTCGAAATCAACTCTCAACAGACGCATTCTCAGCACCCACATCCATCGAAACTGCCGGTGTGCAGGATCATAGGGCCGACATGTCTATTAGGAGTTGCTTTCTCTGAGCAACTTCTACTGAGCAACTTTTCTTTTCAATCATATCATGCAGAATTCGATAGCCATTATCGCCATATAAAAATTAATTAATTTCCAGAAAAGACAAGTGCCCTAGAGGTTCACGTTTTCAAGTATTAACAGCTTACTATGACAAGGCGCCGTTTGCCAATTCTGCTATAAATACCGACTCATCCACCGATTCCTCAGTACCAATTTGTGAACATTTAATTTGAGGCTAAATTCAATACACCTCCATTGGTGAGGAGCGAGACTGACATTAAGCTCACCACAGCCAGCACGAAACTCCCTAAAGAGCCAGCCCACGAACGTCCCCCGGCAAAAGGGTTTCCACCTTGGAATGAGCTTCCAACAAAAATTAGACATAAAATTGATAGTTTCGAATGACTCGAAAATGAATCAACAAATCACAGACATAGAATGCTATAGTACAGTCAATCCTGTTGAATGTCTCGGACACTACCAGTAAACACTGAAACACTTGTTTAATTCCAAAACTGATCGCCTTATCTAATTTAAATTAAAAAACTTGATCAGCCAGCATACAACATTATCACAATGAAGCATGCTCGAGCACAGGATCTATTATGCTCCTTGATCATACTTCATGTCAATACGCCTTTTTTAATCAGTCCTTGTTATACTCCTCTTCCTTCATGACCATTTTTTTAAAACCACTTTTTCCGGCATAAAAACCCTATCGTTGGAAATTTATTTATCATCACTAATTCTCATAAGCCCAAAGAGAATGTCAGATTTTTCTTCATCTCAGTAATAATCAGTTGCTAAACCAGGTTTATTGACTATCCCCGTGCTAACAGTATGTTTTATATCATTTGCAACGGATACGCAGGTACAATAACCAAATTTTATGTCCCACTTTCATGATTTTGCATCTCAAAGCGAGGGCTTATGGCAACCTATGTTTTTACGTGATATACATAATTAAAACGTATACCCATGACACAACTCTCCCCCTTTTCACTGGCTTGGAACAGGCTATTGGCTTAACATCATCACCACTAGGCGGAGGTTGCTTTTGGATCAAAATGAGGAACAGAAAATCTGTCCTGACCTGTCGTAAAGGCTTAATTCTACCGTTTTCTTAAAACAGAACCGACAAATTGCGTCAGCCAGCACACCTTTCAGAGTTCAAGGTATCAAATTAGCTGAAGGACATCCATGAAGACCATACGGTAAACCAGCATACAACTAAACAAGATACCTCTCTGACCAAAGAGTACCTGCCGAGTAGCTGCTCACAGCAGTACTGATTATGAACCCCCCTTTCCTCCTAACTCCATAAGTTGCACAGACAACAAATAGTCTGCGATACAAGAGACGCACAGCCCACTGAGTCCCTAGTCACTCCTTGAAATACTGCATACTCGCGTACTCATCTCTTAACTTCTCTAGGTACACCAAAAAGTTCATCTTCTCTTACATTGTTATCTCCAGGTATTTGACTTCAGTCACGTACCAGAAGCCTGCACCCTCCAGCTGATAAAAGGAGTTCCATCGATTGATAATTTTCCCTTGAATATATGACCTACGTCTTGGCCCCTAGCCTGTGCATCCCATTCACTAACCGCATTACCTCATTCAATACAAGCAGGTCATCAGTGTTTACACAGCACTTAGACATATGTTCAAGCCTTAGCAACAGATTATTCGTCATGAGGTTCAATATGTATGTACCAAAAATAGAACTCTGTGGACCGTCATGAACAATTTCTATCCCTACTGTTTGTTTTAAATAATAACCCACGCTTAACCTACCAGAAAAATAGTTCTGCCAAACCCTTATTTCCCTGCCTCCCACTTCCTTTAGCCTATCTAACATCCTTTCCCATCAAAGATAGTCAAAATCAACTATAAAATTCATAAAAAGCCCCGAAACATACTTGGAGCTACTCTCAGCTCTAAGGCTTTTAAGTGTCAAAACCTATTCAGTCAATTCTGCCTTAGTTCGGAAAAATGAGAATGATAGATGAGTAGGAGAGAAAGGGAAATCAAGAGAAACAAGTGTACAATGTTGTTCTATGAGTGGCTGAGTGCTATACCAACATCCGAATTTGAAACTGAGGCAAGTATTATGCCTTTACCTGAGTCAATTCGAGTTATTAAGCAATCGCATTCCACAAACATCTCTACAACTTCCAAAGTCGTATATATTCGTAAATTTTTGATTTCAGTTGATTAGAAATGAGGAAAAACATAAGGAAAGGTAAAAGGGAAGTACCATGGCTCAACGGGATTCAAACCAGGAATCTCTGGGTTGGCAGTCAAGCACGCTTACCACTCGACTACCAATAGTAATCGACTACCGATAGCCGCATAAATCTATCAGGTGACATAAAAAGTACAATAACTCTCGCCCGTTTCCATTCTTCAGGGAAGATGCCTTCGCTTTAGCGCTTACCATACAAGGCCACCAGGTATTCAGAAATGACCTTCCAGATGCTTTTATGTATATATCAAGTCATACCATCTATACTCGGAAACTTTTCCCCCTGAGCTGCATCATGTCATACTCTATCCAACCTACCCCAAGGCCGGGGCATCCACCACTTACCTAAAAAAAAAAGAAGCCTCACCATCCGTCCTCGTAAAAAATTAATTCAACAGAGCAATGAACTCATATTGAATGAAAGAAATCATAAAAATGAACTTTGAATGTGTGGTACAAAACTATTTCAAGTAGTTATATATGTATATGATAAATGATTATCTGCTTAAATTAAAAAAAAGAAAAATTTTGAAGTTGAGAGCATTAAAAGCCATGAAATATTTAAAAAAATATGGTTATTACACTGTCGATGGTTAAGCCTAGTACTATGCTCGATTGCGTGAAATTTCACTGGCAACAGACATTTATTTGTAGCGTGAAAATTTTGACAGATATTTTGTTGCGAACGAACAGCTGATGATCAGCTTCGACAAAATGTAAATAAACAGCCACAATTTATTAGAGGAAAAGCACAAAATCATTTAAGTTCTTTAATTTTCATATTTGTTATTATATAAATACAAAATAAATATTTATACAAGTATGCATGTCCTTTGTTGTGGAGCAGAACAAGTCATTAGTTTATGGCAGTCTGCAAGCTGCGAAGTTTTGCGACCGCCAACACCGAGGAAAGACGCATCCGTATTTACAATTTCCAACAACTGCAATTATTAATTGCAAAACTTTAGAAATATTACAAAAATATCATTTTAATTAGAATCATTGTTCTTTTGCTTGCACTATTTTCTTAAATGAAATGGCAATTGTCACTTTTCACGGCAAAATAAATGGTCGGTTCAATTAAATTGCCGTGAAAACCAGTGGCGTACCGAGAGGCTAAGCCGCCCGGTGCGGATTCCAAATTTGCCGCCCCTCTCATATGCAATAAAAAAAAAATCTTTGATATTTATATAGGGTTTTGTATGCATAGTTTTCACTTTAGAATTTGGTCTTTCATTGCTCTCAATTATATAAAAAAAATTCTAATATACATTTCATCAACCTATTTCTAATACGACGCAAGTTTGGAAAAAATGGAGCAAAACGCGCGCATGAGTCTATTTTTGCTCTCATTTCTTCCGTGGTTTTGTTGTTCTATCTATGTTTAAAAATCTAGAGCAAAAAGTCTACGAGAAACTTCAATCCATTTTTGCCCATCTCATTTCTAAACACTAATATTAAAAAAAAAATACAACAAGTAACTTGAAATGCCTTGATTAGATTAAAATGGGTTACAACAAAACCAAGTTACTTCAGTACTTTTCAGCACATTACTTAAACGAAGTTAAATTTGATGCGAAAAAATTCACTTCAAAATACCGCAATCGAAAAATTATTTCAAAAATTTATTGAAAATTTTTTCTTAGTCACATCTTCGTACAATGTCGTCACTTGAAAAAAATTTCGATTTAATTGAAAATTTGAAAGTCATAATCTATCAAAAAATATATGATAAGTTCCTTGAATTTTTTTTTGGAAATTATTACAAAAATATAAGTATACTCTCCAGTGATTTTTGCGTTAATAACGGAGAAAGTAAAATTGATTTTAGTCCTGCATCGTCGTACTATGATCCTGATTTTGATCCACAAATGAAAAAAGGTGACGAAGAAGAGCTCATGGACAATCATTTCATGGATACTCGATCTGAAGATTCTCAAACAATCTTTTCCAATCGTACTACAAAGGATTCTCAAACATTCGTTTTCAATCGTGCTACAAAGAAAAGATTATTGCATCCAGCATACAGCAATTGCCGAAAAAAATGAAATGCAAAATTTTCGAAAAGGATTATTGTAATTTTTTATAAAACTTCCATCGAAACCGATGCAAAATTTTTTTGAATGCACATTAGTTCATCAAAAAGATCTTCTGAAATTTTCAAATATGTACAATTAAAGGAAATCGTGAAAAACCCATCTAAAAAGAAGGATATTATAGATAAATTAATTCCTTTAATACATGATAACACAAAAATTAATTTTTGGGAAGATTTTAAGGAATGTGCAGATTCTAAGGATCTTTCTATTGGTTTTACAAGCCATGAGTAAATACCAACATTCATGAATTTATTTATATGTTCCATTAATTTTGTTAAAAATAGTATCAAAAGATTTTTTATTGAGTTTAATGAATAGATTTAAATATAATTTACTTAATAAGGTACTTGTGTAGATACTTAATTATTAAAATAAGATACTTAATTAAAATTGTAACAAATGTTCAACTTATTTTCTAAACAATTGTGTTTTAATTGATATTATACAACAAAACCAAGCAACTTTAAAGTTACTTGATTTTGAAAAAACAGCAACGAATAAAGTGTTCTAAGAAACATATAAATGTTTTATTTGCTTTTAAGTAACTTCATAGTTGCCTGGTTTTGTGAAAAAACAAAAATCTTGTTTATATGAAATGAAAAAATATATGACAAAAATTTTCTCAGTATCTTAAGTTCGACTGAATTGTTAAAAAACTGCAACGCAAAATAATTTGGCTAGCACAAGTTTCAAAAATTTCGAAACTTAACTCTTAACTCTTAACTCTTCAATAATTTAACTCTTCAATAATTTGAAAAAACTTAAAAATCTTATATACGGAAAGATTATATCCTATAACACAATACCTCAATTTCTCACAATTTTCAAAAAACAAGTTACTTGGTTTTGTTATATCACGGGAGAATTCTATATTTACTAAAATATAAATATGATATATTGACACCTGAACAAGTATTTTTTAAGGAGTAACCTGGCATAATAAAATTTTGTCATTGCATACACACTATACTTATACCCTACAGTTGAAAATAAAATTTATTTATGATATATAAAGTGGTGAACAAAACATATGAAATTACAAGCGCCATGAATTTTTTAAAAAAATTCCATCAGCAGTATATGTGATTAAAACAATAAAAAATTTTTTTGCGTAATATTTTTCCGAAAAATATATTTGTAATTTTTCAAAATTATATCTATTTTTATTGAACTTATACACATTTTTAAACATTAAAATAAACAAAATTTTGAAGTCGTCAGGTCCCCTTAAACGTTAATAATCGCTATTATTCCAAATGTTGACTTACGCCATATTAGAATTAGGCCAACGATAAAAAAGTTTATTCCTTAATGACACCGAAAAGGAAATTTATACAAATACAATTTTTTTTATATAATATTTTATTAAATTATTATTTTTCTTGTTTTTTTAATAGCAAAATCGGTAATTACATTTAGGGTGCTCACAGTTCTGTATTATCTGCTCTGTTTACTTTGCCGTTTATTAACTTTAGAACATTTTAGCACGTGTTAACTTTGATTGTTTTTGTTTTACGTACAAACTTGAGATCCAACTTGTTGCTAAAGTTATCTCATAATTCTTCCTTTCCGTTCATTCGAGGCATGTTTATGAACAAATTTCAAATTTTTGAAAACTATTTTTGCAATTTAGCTCCAAAACACAAAAAAAGGTGCTCACAGTTCGATCTAAATATCTTTCTAAAGTTGTCAGGTGTTAACTTTAGAAGCAAACTGTGAATTCCCTAATTGTCAAAGTCTATTTCATTACTTTACTTGTATTCTATAGATAATATGGCAAGATTTTGTAGGCGAGAAGTACTCATTGTAGTTCTAATGTAGGTTTTTATGAATAAAAGCTTAGAATAAAGCTTAAAAGTATAACAATGTTTGAAACTGCGTTTTCTAGACTTAATTTAAAAATAAATTTTAAAAGTTCAAGTCGACCTTTCATACAAGAATCAGTTTCTTTGTGAGCTATAGAAACAATATGCTGAAGTATTTTTCTCTCAACGAGAAACTCTTCATTGTCAATTTCTTCGTGACAGAATTCATTCAGTTTACATTCCAACTTATCATTCAGGAGAATCAAAGGAGTAAGAATTGCGAATTTTTCAGCAAGAGCATGAAGCTGCTGAAACCTTGTGGTCATTTCTCAAAATCAGTTCTTGAAAATTAATAATTAAATTATTAAATTAGAAAATGACCTAAATCAGTTTAGACCACGCCTAACTGCTCTCCAAAGTGATTTTATTAAAACAGTGACCTCCCTTAAAAAATAAAAAAACATTATAAAAGATACGACTTAAAATTATACGCATAAGTCTTATTTCTCAATATGCACTCTGAACTTACAATTCGCCATAATCAAACGAAAATTCCGCCTTTCTCCCACACTCAACACATCAAAGCACAAAACAGCTATTTTTACCAAATATACCTAAGTTGAAAAACGTTATTCTGTTAAACCACTTTTCTACTGGGCATTTCCACTGACAAGTTAAAGCACTTAAAAACTCAAAAAACTTTGAGTTACTCGAAAACACCAGTTATTCAATGCTTGTTTCAAGTCGCAGCCGAGTTATTCGAAAATTCAACTACTCGCACATGCCTAAATATTATGTCTTTTTTTATTTCTTTGGCAACTAATTTTGAGACTCGAAAAACGATTTTACATTTTGGTTGTGCTCAATACGAAGCTCATAAATATAGTTACATTTACTGTGGTGGCCAAATTTATTCATTAAGTTTAGTTCTTTCTTTTGTTTGTACACCTTAAAATGATAATGTACACATATTTATTTTGTAAAAGGCTTTATTTAGCTTCAGTGCCGCCCCTAAACTAGTGCCGCCCGGGGCGGACCGCCCCCCCCGCCCCCCCACGGTACGCGGCTGCCTGAGTCAATTCGAGTTATTAAGCAATCGCATTCCACAAACATCTCTACAACTTCCAAAGTCGTATATATTCGTAAATTTTTGATTTCAGTTGATTAGAAATGAGGAAAAACATAAGGAAAGGTAAAAGGGAAGTACCATGGCTCAACGGGATTCAAACCAGGAATCTCTGGGTTGGCAGTCAAGCACGCTTACCACTCGACTACCAATAGTAATCGACTACCGATAGCCGCATAAATCTATCAGGTGACATAAAAAGTACAATAACTCTCGCCTGTTTCCATTCTTCAGGGAAGATGCCTTCGCTTTAGCGCTTACCATACAAGGCCACCAGGTATTCAGAAATGACCTTCCAGATGCTTTTATGTATATATCAAGTCATACCATCTATACTCGGAAACTTTTCCCCCTGAGCTGCATCATGTCATACTCTATCCAACCTACCCCAAGGCCGGGGCATCCACCACTTACCTAAAAAGAGAAGAAGCCTCAACATCCGTCCTCGTAAAAAATTAATTCAACAGAGCAATGAACTCATATTGAATGAAAGAAATCATAAAAATGATCTTTGAATGTGTGGTACAAAACTATTTCAAGTAGTTATATATGTATATGATGGATGATTATCTACTTAAATTAAAAAAAAAGAAAAATTTTGAAGTTGAGAGCATTAAAAGCCATGTAATATTTGAAAAAATATGGTTATTACACTGTCGATGGTTAAGCCTAGTACTATGCTCGATTGCGTGAAATTTCACTGGCAACAGACATTTATTTGTAGCGTGAAAATTTTGACAGATATTTTGTTGCGAACGAACAGCTGATGATCAAGCTTCGACAAAATGTAAATAAACAGCCACAATTTATTAGAGGAAAAGCACAAAATCATTTAAGTTCTTTAATTTTCATATTTGTTATTATATAAATACAAAATAAATATTTATACAAGTATGCATGTCCTTTGTTGTGGAGCAGAACAAGTCATTAGTTTATGGCAGTCTGCAAGCTGCGAAGTTTTGCGACCGCCAACACCGAGGAAAGACGCATCCGTATTTACAATTTCCAACAACTGCAATTATTAATTGCAAAACTTTAGAAATATTACAAAAATATCATTTTAATTAGAATCATTGTTCTTTTGCTTGCACTATTTTCTTAAATGAAATGGCAATTGTCACTTTTCACGGCAAAATAAATGGTCGGTTCAATTAAATTGCCGTGAAAACAATGTTGCTAGATGCATGTTGCGGAATATAGTAGTAGATTTTCCGCAGCGAAGCATAGTACAGCTTTGATGAAAAAGTTGTGAAATGTTCACTGTTATTTCACAGCTGTCATTATTTGCATGGAGATTTGAGTGGAATTTCACGTGAAGCCGAACAGAGTACTATGCTTAAAGAGAGATTTTAGCGTGAAATAGAGATAGATACGCAATGGAATAATAATCTGAGGATTCAATATTTATATCCAGGGACCGTACCGGTTATGGTTTTTATCCGTAAAGTAGCATATTATCTTCAATTATCGATCTCGGGTTTCGGGCAAGCAAAGTCACACACTTAACCTGCATGCCACGGTCACCACCACAAAAAGGTTATTCGAAATTTTTCTCAATTTAAACTTTTTTTCCTAATAAAACCTGGAAAAAATTTTAAAATTTTTACTTTTACCCAAATATAAAGGATTATTTCCTAAATATGTGTTTCTAGTAGAATACAAAAGTTTTAACCAAATTAATAATGCAACTATGTTTTAAATTCTAAACCAGAACTAACTATTATTTCAAAAACTACAATCGTTTAAGTGAATGGTACATTAAGTCCACAAGCTTACATTTTCTGAGATATGACTTAATGTTTATGTTATGTCGTAAATTTAAATTTGTATCAATTCCGTTGTGCTCTTCTACTCGAATGAATGATGTAAGCTCCTTCAGTTTAAAAACAATTACAGCTATTTGCAAGTTTATTTTGCATCACAATTGAACAATTTTATTGAATCTTTAAAAAAAAAACATGCTCTTCGCTAATCAGCTTACGACAGCTCCTAGCTAAGTGCTCTTGACGTCTTTAGAAATATTTTAGTTATTTTACATGATTTTGTTTAGAGTATGCTGTGCGATTTATGTGAATGTGCGATTCAAAAGGGTACACAAGGAATATACCTTGATTTTTAACTCATCTGATTTCTGAAGACATCAAGAAGTGTCACAACAATTTAACTTATATTTTTCTAAAACATTTCTATTCCAAAAATTTGTTCTAAACTTACAGCAAAAGAAGATGCCGCTCTGCCTCAATTAAGTGCAATTTTTATAACTACTCCCTCCACTTAGAATTTTTCTGCACATCTATGGCATGCTTACTTAAATAGAACATACAATTAATTAAAAGTTATGACTTTATATTAGTTTGTCGAGCATATCTTAATAACATATATTATTTTATTGAATGCAAACCATGCATTGCAAAAAGTATATAAAGAACAATAAAATAAACTTAATTAAAACATATGTATATTGAAGGGAAAAAAAAAATAAACTTAATTAAAACATGTATTGGAGAAAAACCAAAAACAACTTGACTACAAACATATCTAGCAATAGATAGTTTAAGCACAATAAATGCACAAACATATATTTATACATATAAGACTTGAAAATATTTATGAACAATATTCAGTCAAGCGATGATGCATGCTTAACCTAGAACTACAGACATTAAATAACACAAATTTTCATTGTAAAAATTTATATATTTTATTTACTTAACAAAGAATTTACTTATAAACGTAGTTCTCATATTAATTAGCGTGTATTAGAATAAAAAATTAAATAAACATATCGACAAATTTAATAGTTAAAAAATGTACGAGTCAGTTTAGATAATATGCGAACATTTGTAGATGGGTGTTAGCAATGTATTAGGGTTTCCCTTAAAAATTAAAAAAAACTTATTGAATTTTTTAAACAAACTTGTTGATATAAGTACTAGGCACGGCATCGCACAAGCTCGAATGTAAACATGCACACATAAGGCTTAAGTTTTTTAAGTAAGAAAGTTAAAAAAAAAACCTGCTACACAGCCACCGCTGTGCAATAAACACCTGCTCGAAATATAATTAGACAAAAAATTCATTGAAATTCTGAAAACGTTATTTTTATAAAAAACATAAAATAAAATAAATCGAAATTGATAAATTTAATTTAATATGCAGAGAACACTATCAAGGCTGGTCTGGGATTACTTCCTTATCGGGCCATATCAGAGAGGAAGCCAGCTAGGCTAAAACCTACAAATTTGGGAAATTTCCTACAGCGGTAGGCACAATTACAACAAATTTTTGTAAAAAAATGGGCGTTATTGGAAAAAAGGGTGTGGCAATAATAAAAACCACTGTATCTTGAATACTATTGACACTAAGATACTAAAATTTAGTACAGAGGTTGGCACAAGTATAACAAATTACTGCCAATAATGTGGGCGGTATTCGATAAATGGGCGTGTCACTTTAAGAAAAACATTGTATCTTAGTAAATATTGTCACTAGGATACTGACATTAACATCCAAAATGCAAGGTTTGGTACAATTATAAAAAAATTAGGGTCAATTAAGTGGACCTTATTCGACAAAGAGGTGTGGCAATATTAGAAAAACTCTGTAGAAAGGGTGAACTATTATAAAGTATGATCAAATCTTGCAAATATTTTCAAAAATTTAAAAGAGTAAAGAATAAGAATCGACAGAAAAAAAGCATTTTCAAAATTATGAGCTTAAATAATTGTGTTAACGTAGTTTACAAACTACTTAAATTCTCTAAAAAGGAAGAAATAAAAACTTTTTAACAAAAATAAAAAAACCTACTTCAAAATCACTACAAAGTAAAAAATAATTTTAAATTACTTTTCCTATTAATAGTGGTAAAATTTGATAATTTATTTATATACAATATTATATTGGAAATCTTATAATTTTAAATTTTCCTTATTTGTTTTATTTTTATCATGAATATATTGGGAGGAATTAATAAAAATTGAGTGAACGAGTGGAGTGGAGTGCTTGAGTGTACGTTTTGAGGTTGCGATGTTAGTTGAGTAGAGTGTGAAATCCGTATTAAATAAACTCCACTTCACTCAGAGGGCAAAAAAACATCGCTTGAGGGTTCACTCATGACAGTAGCCTTGTTTAACGTGTGAAACAGTATAAGGCGTTTTCGTTTATTTGATGAGAGCAGAACAAAGACTGTCAAACAATTTGTCAAACAATTTGTTAGCGATCTCAATACGACTCTTCGTGCTCTTTACTAAACGTTAGAGCCCGTAAAGCACATACCAGAGTTCTATCTGCCGGGCTTTTGAAAGGAATGGAAACAAATAATCGTTAGCAAAAATAAAGGAAAAGAATATAAATAAAATGCAAAAATAAAATTGTGCAAAAAATATTTTATTATAAATAATAATATTACACAAAATATTCCTAAATAATAATTGAGACCTTTGATGCACGGTTTACTTTTTTTTGATAATTCAGAGTGCTCTGAAAGAACACAGAGTAGAGATTTTTTGGAATGTATTTAGTGTGGTCTCATCTAGTGTTGTGACCGACGATTCCCCTTTCAATTGTCAAGCATTTTATATTAATAGGTCTGTTTCTGTACTCACACTGTGTAACTTGTGTGTTATTATTTTATGTTTCCGTACTTTCTGTGCTTAAAATGTGAGAAGTAGAACAAGCATAAATCGCTCTCTCGAGCACAGAAGTTAACCAGAGTGTGCTTGAACTCAAGACTACGAGTAAATTAAGAAGAAGCATCAAGAAGAACAAGCATATGTCAAATGCATGATCATTTCATTGGCGCTATTTACCTTTGACACGGCTGCTGTCAGAATCAGCTGTTTTGTGCTCGAAACTTACTAGAAGCTGTTTCTGTACTTTTACCACTATTCTCAAATTTCATTTTACTCTCGCAGCCCGAACTTTACACAGAACTTACACAGTGTAGAGTACGGAAACACACCTATTATGTTTTTTTATAAATCAGAAAAATTTGTCAAGTTTACAAATATGTCAAGATTTCATTGTTACTGCTTGACAGGCACTTAGGTATGTGTCAAGCTACACTTCAATGACAATAAAATGGAAAGCTCAAGTGATAGTGATAATTAATTTAAAATTAATTTTAGATGTCGAAGATAGACTTTTGACCAACGGATAAATAAGGATTTAATCCGGAAAAATTCCGAGTTGCATAAGCTTCAGCGGAACATATATTACTTACAATTAGGAATGACACGAGCATCCAAAGGTATAAAACAAAGTTTTATAAAAGTCAAAATTTTATAAAACAATGAATAATTAGTCAACTGCAACGAGTTTGAAGAATTGTCACCTGCAAATTTTTATAAAATTTTGTGCATTCCATCTTCGTCTTTTTCATCGGAATCAAATAAAAAATACAGCAAAGAGGCTATTTATATGAAATGAAACCAAAAAACAAGTTTTTAAAAAGTTTTTAATAAAAAATAAATGGCAAATATAAAATTTGTGTAAATTGAACAAAAATGAGGCAGCTAAAGACCACACTCAACTTTTGTTGAGTGCTCTCAGTTTTTATTAATATGAAATAAACAAAAACTGAGTGTACTGGAGTGTGCGATGTTTATTCTGAGGGAACACTCAACGTCAAAAAAAAACATGAGTGGAGTGGAGTTGAGTTATTTTTATTAATATGCTTTATTCATACCGATCAGAGTAAAGTCGAGTGAAGCTGAGTTCACTCCACTCCACTCTTTTTATTAATATGTCCCATTATTTTATCAATGTCAGTTTTCCAAAGTTTTTGAAATTACTTTTTAGCTAAAATTAATAAAAAAAGTTGAAATTAGGGCAAGGATGGTAAAAATATCATGATTTAATGGCAAAGATAAGCGCCGACTACAAAGCTTTTATAATCATAAAAAATAATATATTTATGATAAAAATAAAACAAATAAGGAAAAACTAAAATAAGATTTCCAATATAATAATGTATATAAATAAATTATCAAATTTTACCACTATGGTGGTGAACGTGGCATGCAGGTTAAGTGTGTGGCTTAGCATGCTTGAAGCCCGGGTTCGATCCCCAGCCGCGGCGAAGTTTTATTCAATAAATAAAAATTTAAATTTAAATAAAATTTTTCAGAGAGTTAATATTGCCATGTAAAGCTTCTTGAGAACATGAACTTTAGCCGTTCGGAGTCGGCATAAAACATGTAGGTCCAGTTCTCAATCAATTGTGTGCAAAATATTTAATAACCCATACCATATAATTGATCATAAGAAGCTCGGTCAAAGTCCTTTCAAGAGCTGAAATGGCCAATTTGTTTTTTTTTAAATCAAATTAAGCCCAATAACACAGTTCAATGTCGAATCTTAGTATCTACACTCAAATCATTCTCCTGACCTTATTTTGGCACAAATTTCTTGCGGCGATAGCTTATTTTTTTATTAATAATATAAAAACAAAAACAAAAAACAAATTGGCCATTTCAGCCCTTGAAAGGACTTTGACCGAACTTCTTATGATCAATTGTGTTGTGTGTGTTATTAAATGTTTGCACACAATTGACCGAGAACTGGACCTACATATTTTATGCCGACTCCGAAGGGCTCATCAATAATATATTTTTAAGATAAAATGTAAAATGAACCATTTTTTAAAGACACTTTTAACTTGCATTTCTATGTGAAAAAATAATTTTTTGAAAAATATGTCCTTTAATAGCGGATATAATAAACTGCTCATCTAAATTTAAATAATATATTCAACAAACATGTAGAAAATTATTTATTAAGCTTAATTTGTAGGTTTGATTATGAAAATAGACTTATTAGTATACAAGATATATACTTATAAAATATATGCGAGTTTATTTGCAAAAATCGAGAAAAACGTTGAAAATGTTTTTAAAAAAATGTTACCATAAAAAAAATTTTGTTGCGATTTTCGTGTTTAGAGATTCAAAATCTTTTAGAAAAATAAAGTGAAATACCGTGTTCAAAAACAATGTTTTTATTATCCCTCTGAAGCTGACTATTTTAATCAGAGAGGTGACAGGCGACAAAACATTTTTTTTGTTTGTTTGAAGTATTATTTATATTTTCAGTTTGATTTATAGCATTTCGAACTCTTGCTTGATTGACTAAAAACGGTCCATTAATATTTTAAAATTGCATTGATCGCCATTAGTCTGAAATCAACAAAATATCTTCAAGTACATATCCTTGAATTATATATAAAATAATTACACATTTTTTAGTATATTTCCTTTTCTGGAAATTTATTTAAAGCAATTGTATATTGGCTTTTATTATCTATGATTTTTTGTGCCATTTTTCGGTAGCATCAGCATTCTATCGGTGTAGAATTTCTTTTCTTTATTGTCAAAAAACTTGTTATAGTTTGTAAACTTTGTTAAACTTGTTAAACTTTTGTCGCAACTGGAGATCGATCTCGGGCTCCAAGCATGCTAAGTCACACACTAGAGATGCCCATCGAAAAATTACATCGATGTTTTTTCCGATACGATACATCGATACATGTCGATATATCACATGGCATGAAAACATTGATAAATTTTTGTCGATGTATCACCTAAAAACATCGATGCATCGACAAAAAACATCAATGTTTCTACTTTTTTCTTGCTAAAAATAAAACAAGATCCGAAAGTCTATGTGTTTGATTAATTTATACAGAATTTCATGAATATATAAATTTATATCTTTGGATTTAAAAATCCCAGTGGTAACGTTCAAGGCTTTGCAAAAACAACAAATTATGAAGGCCTTTTCCCTTTAGTATGTCCCTTTGTTAATTTAAAATGTGAGCAGCTTTGGAAAAAAGTCTCTCAGAGAAGACTGAAGTTTCTTTAATTGATAAATAATTGAATGCCAATTCATACAAAACTGAGAACTGAGACTTCAAGTCCTTCCTTATCTCCAAAAGATTTTCGTTTAAGCGCCCTACGGGACCTCTTAAATAAATTGACAATTCATTATATAGAATATTTCTAGTTTCAGTAGGTTTCCTGCATGGTTGAATAACAAGGTTGCTTCAAAACTGACTGTGCTCTCTTTCGCATATCCCAAAGTGTCAAAAATCAACTGGCTGTCGAAAAAAAGAACAACAACAACAACAGCTGAATCAGTTCGCTTTGACATTTGCGGCAGTCGCGCTCTCCGTGTTGCGGCTACCTTATTCAGTGTACCCTGGTTTCCTGTGAACCTTTAAGCAACTGGAGAACAAAGAAAAATGAGAAACAAAGAAACATGAGAAACGTTTGACAGCGAATGCAAACGCAAGGTTGCAAAATATGTTCCTTTTTTCAATGCGCACATTAAACACACCTCGAGTATACAACACTTTATAAGTATGTTAATAGCGAATTGTATGTGGTCGAATACGCACAAGTTTTCAGTACATTGAAAAAATACATCGATGCATCGAAAACTTTTAAACATCGAAATAAAAAAACATCGATGCATCGACATCGAAATTTTTGTGACATCGATTCCCTACCGCCCACTTAAGCTTCATGCTAGGGTTACCACCTGACGGTAATTCGGTCAGTCAAATTTTATTGCGATAATTCATGTGGTACGTCTTTGCGTACCATGCTTTTTGACATGATTCCAAAATGTCATGCGTATGATTTTTTTGTGCCTTCGCTATCTCCTCACAGTTTGCAGTCGATTTGAGTCCATGAGTTGCAAAATTTCTTAACATATAAGGGGTATTCTCGCAGTATAGCAACGATGCAAAATTTGTAAAAGTGCAACCTTGCAATACTGAAATATGCAACACTGCGGGAGCGCACAAAATCACAAATATTGTGAATATTAAAACAAATGCCGCGAACAGGCGAAAACAAAAAAATTTAAATACTTACTCTAAAGCACACGTATAGGCAGTTTCAAAAGAGAAGAACATTTTCGCGCATGTTTGAGAATAAGAAAATAATTTTGAGAGTGTTCTTCATTCTGATTGGTCGACATTAAAAAAAAAATTTAATATTCTCTGAGCAGAAAAATAAATGAAAAAAAAATTAATGTATATTCCTGCATTTTGTTGTTCATCGCAACTGCGCTGCGGAAGTACTGAATTTAATTTTTCAAAATCAACCAATCAAAATTGAAAAAAAAGGGGGCGTCAAAAAATAATTTGTTAGCCAAAATTTCACTTCACAAGTTTTTCTTCAGAAAATAATTTATTTTTAATGTAATATGTATTTGATTTATCTTTCAAGATCTTTCAGGTTTCTGCAGGCCGTCGGTGCAACACCGTACTTGTGCGATCATTTGTTCTGAATGTTTGCGCATTTAAATATTTAAAAAAATAGTAAAAAACACTAAAAAAAAGCATAAAGTTCAGCGAACAGCACAAAAAGAGCAATAAATTACGCTCTAAAAAATGTTCTATCTTTGCAAGGGTTTTGCAAGACAGCGAGAATACCCCTATTATGTATAGTGATTGGCAGCAAGAGCGAGTTGCATCTCTAACATCGAAATTCTCGGAACAGAATAAAGCAAACCACTCCTAGAACCGTCATTTACTCATGGCATCTTCACCGTTAACCACACATAATATTTGACATATGCACTCAGAAAAAATACCTCTCTCTCTGCGATAAAAACTTCTCTATTTTCGATAATAGCAATTTTCTACTTTTCAAATAAAATTTTACTCAATAAGAATAAATTTTTACATTTTGGAAGAAATATTTCATTACTTGTGGGAAAAAGAAACATTTCCATGCCTCTAATAATGATAAGTATTTCTCTAGCTCAAACCAATGCTCATTCCTTGAGAAATATTTATTGAAAATGAAAAATTTTTACCATATTTCGATAAAAAATTCAAAATGCGAAGTATTTGCTTCATTAAAAACAAATTTTTTCTCAAATGTAAAAAAGTCTGCTTCTCTAAAACGCATGATATAATAACTTTACCAGGCAGTATTGACAAGTGTTGATTCTCCCAGCTACAAGTAAACGAACTCTTGTCAAAAACAGCTGTTCGTTGTTATATGCGTTGGCCACGTGTTCACATTCAGCCACATTCAGCTGTGTCAACTGTTGTGATAGCGACACATCGGGCAGCGCTGTTATCGGTATTGAAGTGTCAGAAAAGTTGTCAAGTTGATGAAATGTCAAGCTTTGTATCAAATACCAACGGAAATTTTACCGAAAAATAAAAAATTTTCTACTTTTAAATGCATGTTAATGCGCAACTTCATATTTATGTGCATCAAGTTTTGACTTAACAGTTGTCAACTGTTGAGTACGCTGAATGTGACCAGTGAAAATTAATGGTATGCAATGACGGCTTGTGAGCGCTCTCTTCTTTGTTATATGTTTTGACAGATGATAGTTTCCAACAGAAACGTCAAATCTTGAAGTTATATCATGTCTAAAACAATATTTTTATATATTTATATTTTTCATGTAAGCCTTAAGTAATTTTTAGGATCGCATTTAGAGAAAATCATTCTCTGCAGAAAATTTTTTACCATTTTTCTCTAAATATGATGCCTTTTTTTCATATTCCGAGACAATTTTTTCTGAGTGTAACAAAGTTTATGGTACCAACACTATCTAGTGAAAAATCGTGGATGCTTTTAGTATCACCTGGATTTATGATGTGGCCCATAAAAAATATAAATTACTTGGGTCTCGTTATCATTTTGAAGGCTCTGTTATAAAAATGAACAAGCTAACTAAGCCTGTTCGATTTGGTATGGAGAAAGAAAAAAGTCAGCCGAACACCGACTCAAAATTTAGAGAGACCCTTAAAAAATATTTCTACAAAATATTTGTTTTAGATCGGAGAAATCTCCATGGAGCGGTTTTGGTTCTTATGAACCGATGTTTTCGCCAAAAATAATCAAGTTTCTTGCATATAAGTTTTTTCTTCTAAATCCAAACCCAAGATAAGCAATAGAGTAGAGATTTCATTAGTACACAAATATGTATAAGCTAAAAAAAATTTTGAAAATTTTTGCCATTAAAAAATATTTGAGACCCAAAAAAATCTATATACAGGTTTTTAACTTCAAATTCAACCTTTTCCATTTCAAAAAAAACTATTTTCGAATAATCCCCATAATCGTAAATAGGTTTATTTTTATACACCTATAAAATACATGCCTGAATATATGCCTCATAAGTATCCATTTAAATCATATAAAACTAAATCATAATTTTTCAATTTTATTACTAACTTTCAATGAACTTTTTCTCTTATATTGTCCGACTATTTTTTAATGTTTTTACTTTTTCGAAGCTCATATCAACCTGCTGCTAGATAAAGACTTAACTTATTTTTTATTAATATGCTTACGTTATCAGTAAGTATTAAGTATATTTAGTACAAATATGACCTAAGTTATCAAAAATTGAAGAAACAACATTTTTTGTCTGGTTTCAGTTTTCATCCATTCTTTTCATATGGTACATAGATAACAGTGCATAAGGATTGTAGTTCTATTATAAAACACTCAATTTATTTTTATTGTTGTAATGTATGAGAACCAAATCAGAGCCACCCTAGTTTTAATGCACTTGCCAATTGTTCAAGGCTATTTAATAAATATTCACCAGTCAGCTTACTGATAATTTTGCTGCTATAAATATTTAAACTGCTTATCAGTCGTCCGTCAACTGTCACGCAAAGAATAATAGTCGCTCTGTTATTACGAAGTAGCTATTTTTACAACTGCTAGTAGTTGTCAGTTGTATGCAATAAAAAGTGAAGAGTTCAAATTTGAACAAGCGTTTAAAAATATTTATTACTGTTTATTTAATAGCAGAAAAATCACTCAAAAATTAATAATATATTTAATAATTAAGATAAGATTGCGCAGTATAGCTATCAATAGAGCTTTAATTTAAAATGCATTAAGATTAAATGACGCCTTTAATCAACCTTAAGTTGATGACTTCAAAAGTAAGCCGTTCATGCTGACATTATTTGAAACTATTATTGTGTTGTCTTAAGAGTAATGTTTCATCGAAAGTTTTGTTAAATGACTTCACACTTACTTTTGATTAGATTCGAGTAATGCACAGTGAAACAATCTTAACACAGTAAACAATCTTAACAAATAGATATTATAAAAAACATTATCATTAGAACCACAAAGATATGTATAAAATTATAGAATATTTCGACGCAAGCTAAATTCACGTAGTTGGTCCAAATCAGAAAAATATATATTTGCTCTATCCTTGTGTGTAGTACGTGTTCCTGTGTCAAAAAATTAACTTAAATATTTTATTGAAGTTTCACCTGAAGATTGAACAATATTTTATACTTTGACTAGCTTATAATACCCGACGCAGCTCGATTCTTGTGGTTGCTTATGAGATATGATTCTTTAAAATAGTTGGCATTTCTAGCATATTTTATTTAAAAGTTTCTAGTAAAATTTACGTTTTTGGTTAATAATTTTAAAACTTTGATTTTCATTAATGTTTATTCTGTTCAAATATTAACTTTTACCCTATTTTCCTATACAAATACTTGAAATCGAATTAAAAAACATTGAAGCGTTAGATGAAAATTCATATTTGTGGTGAAGTCTGATTAAAATTAAAAAAAAAATTCGTTGACATAATTCAAACTTTTTGTAAAAATCGACAACTGCGCCACCTATCGGTTCGAAAACTATCGTTCAAGCTCAAACCACCCTCATACATTCACAAAGTTTCTTTTAAATCGGATGTGTGGTTTCGGATTTTAGCGAAAACCAACATAGTGACATGTGATTTTTATATATAATCATAAAATATTCAAAGAAAGTCTAAAGTCGGTCTAGCCCGACTAAGAAATACCCTATGAAATACCCTAACATTTAAATATATATTAAAATACTAAAACCAATAGACTTCTTATAAAAAAACTTCCTATAAAAATCCATGCATTATTTGTACCTAAAGAAGTAATACAGGTTTAACTAATGTGGTTTGTGTTGTAGGTGGGCGTGTTGGTGAGCAGATGACGTCAATTTTTTGTGCACACCGCAGTTTTGATATTAAATGTTCCCACACGAAGTTTCAACTATCAAATATGAACATTTAATAGTGTTTTTAATATTGTGTGTTGTATGGGAGGTGGACCTGTTCATGAGCGGATGACGCTCATTTTGTGAACACATCTTACTTTTAATACAATAATCTCACATACCTCGTTTTATCTTTGTAGCTCATATATACACCTCTTTAGAGAGTTTTAACCATAGCAGGTTATATGGGAGGTGGGCGTGTTGGTGGGCAAATGACGCCCATTTTTTGTGCACACCTTAGTTTTGATATAAAATGTTTCTATGCGAAGATTCATCTTTCAAAGTCAAATATGAACCTTTTAATATTGTGGGTTGTATGGGATGTGGGCATGTTCATGGGCGGATCACGCCCATTTTATACTTTTTGTAACCAACGTTTGTACAAAGATAATATACCCTTGACCTTACAGGTTTAGTGTATAAAAAACCTTCAGAAGGTTAACAAAGTTCTCCCAATTTTTCACGCAATTATTCTGAAATTTTGTGCTTTACTAAGGTCCTCATCCAATTCAGATTCGTTCCAACACCTTAAATATTAAAGGTAAATGCCATGCAAATAATTTACCATGCAAGAATTATCAAAGTCATGTTATTGCAGTTTGGTAGTTATACCTTTGTGGTCACGTTTTTATATTTAACCGTTTATACCCAAATATTTGACATTTTTTCGCATCGCCAAACATACTAAGGTCCTCATCGAATTCAGATTCATCCAACATCTTAAATATGTAAGGTAAATAATTTGCTTTGCAAGAATTTTCAAAGATATGTTATTGCAATTTGGTAGTTGCATACCTTT
Organism: Tetanocera ferruginea; assembly: GCA_958299015.1. Lineage (NCBI taxonomy): Eukaryota > Metazoa > Arthropoda > Insecta > Diptera > Sciomyzidae > Tetanocera > Tetanocera ferruginea. Next base: position 9,373,485 of record OY282642.1, read on the forward strand.
GTGGTAAGTAACATTTAGAAGTATTTTATTAGACAAATTTCGTTTTCTATAAGAACGTGCAAGTTTCTTAAATTTCCAAAAAATTGGCTCTATAAAAACTTTCGTACCTTAAATACAGAAAAACTTTTTAGTAGGTACTTATTTTATTTTCTGTTGAAATAGAAACAAAAATCAATTAAAAATGAAAGTGCTGAATTTGAAAGTGAATAACTCGGTCATTTTACAAAAAATTCCATTCATTTCTTTTTTGTTTAAAATATTGACTAATTGTCCGTTTAATCATTTTTGCATTCTTTTCATTTTCGTTTTCCTTCTAATTTTTATAATTTTTCAAAAAAAAACCTTAACGAATTTCTGTATTTCGCAAAAAGCTTTGATAAAAATAATTGCTGTTCAAAAAATATTGAAAACCAAAAATGGCATTTTTAATCTTCTTTTATATGGTATGCATTATTATAGGGTTTCTTCAAAGTTTCTCTCATAAAACTTTAATAACGGTTTATACGATCGAAAAATCAACCCAAACTATCATAAAAATTCAATGTTTTTTGTTTGTTTATTTTTATTAATTTTGTATTTTTGTAATTTTGTATGCACAAAAAGTAATGGTGTTGTGAAAGAATCATGACAATTTCTTAATTCGTTTCTGAGTTATAATCCCAAATACCCCTTTAAACACTCCCACAGCAATAACAGCGCCACCTATCGGATCAAACTTTAGATACAAAACATCTACAGACCCAGCCGCATGTACTCACCAAATTTCATTCAAATCGGTTCAGCCGTTTAAGAGGAGTTCAATGACAAAGCCATGTACAGAAGAATTTTATATATAAAGATAAACAATATGAGATATCATTTGAAGAGGCTTCCTTATATGAAATTTTTTTTTTCTAAGGACTAAAGGTTCCTTTGGTTTTCTTTTATAAACTCAAATCTCTTGCCTGTTATCAAAGTAGAATATGTTCGGATGAAATTTTCAGCAAGACACACAAATTAAATGATCTACTGTTGAATGGTAGCTGGATATATACGAGGAAAATATATTTTTGAATGTCCTTTTCCTTTTCCTCACTTGAAATTTACTATCATAATATTTATTCCGATACCAGAAAAAGGTAAACTTCTCGACTTTTTCTTTATATCACCATAAAAAATACATCTTTTGTCAGCAGTTTTGTTCGATGTACCAAATTTTGAACGAGGAGACAACTTTTAATAAATCATCATTATTTCTTGCTAAATAGTAAGTAAGAATTTAGAAGGTTTTCAAGAAGTTTTTATTATCTTCTTTACGTGAAGATTTCAGGGAGGTTTTCTGTTTATAAACTTATGTAACTGTTATTTACAAATACTACTTTCCATGAAAAAATCTTACACATAGTTGATTACTTGCTTTCAATTGTTGATTAAGTTTTGATTAGAAAATATTATTAAAGATTTTAGAAAAAAAAGGTGGGATGAATAGTACATAAACTTCAAGAGGAACAACTTTGCTGCCGATGGCAAAAAAAATTATTTTTTATACACAATTTTTTTTTTCTAAGAATGCGTACGTATTCCTCTGATCTTTTTTTTTTTTTTGTTCTAAGATTTTTTGTGGTATTTTTTAAAGATTACCACACTACATTTAAATTTGAAAGAAACAAAAGAAGTCCTCGTCAAAAACTGTGATAGTTCTTTAAACAGAAAACCATAGTGAAGACCTCACGAATTTTGACGTGACACGACATGTCATGACGAATCACGTCGTGATCGTGAGCGAACCAATACAAAAAATCACGAAAAATTCGTGATCGTGCGTGATTAAATTTGTCTCGTGCGTGAGCATGCGTCACTTAAATGTATTCGTGTCACGACTTGTGTGCCAAAATTTTTCAAATCTGTGCCAAATTTCGTAATGATGTTTTCTTACGCTTTTGCTACCAATTGGATGCAAAATGCAACACTGACCACTTTTAAGGAAGTGACAACAACTAATTTCACTTTCTTGAATCATTTTGCGAAACGTCAGCGACAACTTGAGGCAAGTTTGGTAATTTTAAATACAAATTATAAGCTGAGAAATTTTATAAATTTTCGTTTTCCTATAACACGTATTCGTGAGGACTCGTGAGCAAAATATTTCATAGTGATCGTGAGAAAACAAATTATTTTTAATCGTGAGCGTGTGCGATTAGAACAAATCACATGGTGAGCGTGCGTGATCGTGATTTAAAAAATTATTTTTAATCTTGAGCTTTGATCATGAAATTAGAAGAATTAACATCGTGAGCGTGCGTGACCGTGAGTCAAAATCACTCACGCGCCCATCTCTACCTCACATAAAGAAGTCAAAAAAGTTGTTCTTAAAACCTTCTTAATTCATACTATTTAGCAGAAATTAAGGTGAAGTATCAATAACTTTTCACCTTTTTCAATATTTTCTACATCGAAGAAAACTCCTAACAAAATTGCAATTGTTCTTGGAGTACTTTTAAGGGACGGATAAAGAAAAATCAGTATTAAACAATTTCTAAAGTTTTTTGCTTGGTCTAAATATTTTATAAAAACTGTTCTTTTTAAGTACATACTTATATAGTTATTTTTCGAAACAACTGCTCTCTGCCCCCAAAGAATATCCAGGCTACAAATCGGCTTGGAGCTAACGAGCAAAAGGGGCAGGTCGGTCTTTGTAAAAACAAGTGGTTAATAAACTCGATCAAAAATGATCTATGGATACTTCATTACACTCTATGAAACAATTTTGAAATGCAGTTTTTTTTTAGCTTTGAACCAAGGATTTCAGGTGTCAAACCTATTCAGTCAAGTCTGCCTTGGTTCGGAAATGGAGAGATAGATAAGTAGGAGAGAAAGTGAAATCAAGAGAATCAAGTGTAGAATGTTGTATGTGTGGCGGAGCGCTATATCAACATGCGAATTTGAATCTGAGGCAAGTGTTATGCCTTTACCTCAGTCAATTCGAGTTATCAAGCAATCTAATTCCACAAACATCTCTACCACCAACTACAACTTCCAAGGTCGTATTTATTGATGAATTTTGAATTTCAGTTGAGGAAAGAATTAAAGAAAGGTAAGAGCGTAGGACCATGGCTAGACCGGGATTCGAACCCGGAACCTCTGGGTTGGCAGTAAAGCACGCTAACCACTCGACTACCGAGGCCTCCAACGAGCAGATATCTCAAAATTTTTTTCTTCTGATAGTAATCATTTGAGAGAAAAAATCTTACTCATCGGATATTCCACTCCATTCTATTCTGAAAAAAAACTGAGATTATGAAAAAACGCATCTTTTGGCCATCGTAATTTTTTGTGGGTGCAAAGTTTATTTTGTTTTTAAAATTAAAAAAAAAATAATAAAAAAAAAAATGCACTTTTTTAGATATGAGCAAATAACATTTTTCCAAAATTCCAAATATATTTTTTATTTTTTTTTTCAAAATCGCTTTTCAATAGCTTTCTAATGATACTACATTTACAAAAATTGGGTAACAGATGGCGGAGATATGATTTATTGGAAATACTGCATTTTCAAGATTTTTATGTTGGTTATTTTGGGTCAATTTTGTTGTTAATATTTTATAATTTTAGAAGGTTTTTGACCAGTGTTTTTTATTGCAATTTTTATATTAAAAACAAAAATTCAATATTCTCCCGACGCACTGTGGTCTAAAGTGAGATTATAGCGCTAATAAATTCAATAGTAATAAAAAAATTGGAGTTTGTAACGCTGAACCCAGATGTAATATTATTAAAAAAAAGCTAAAAAATTTTTTACTAAAATATACATACATATTTTTATAATAATAAAGATACCAAAATCTTCTGATAAATGAAGTTTCAACCATAACAAGAAAAGTTAGAAGAATTACTATAACATAATTCCGTAAAATGTGAGTGCGGAACGCTTGATTTTTTTGAAAAATTTCAAAGCATATTTTTAGGCATTTTTTTTTGTTTACTGATTTATTGAAACTTCAAAAACTTTTTATATTTTTTCATTTTGAAATTTTCAGTTTTACAAAAAATTTTCAAACTTATTTCGTTGTACCTATGTTCGTTTTTACTTTAAGGTATTTTTTAAATATTTCGAATTAAAAATTGTTATTTGGACCATTTTATATCGAATATGTGATCGTCGCTGCTGTATAATTCAACATAAAGAAAATTCATATTTCATGTTTTTCCTTTATAAAAACCGAGTCCGTCATTTTTGACGGGAAAGAACTAGTTATATTAATGATATGTTAAATTTAAATATTAAGTAAAACGAAAACACAAGAATTCAAAATATTGTGAAGAAAAAATTATAAACTTTAAAATGTTTCACCAGCAGTCATTCATTGTGAAGCTCTTTACGAGGTCCGCTTCTATAATATAAGATAAAAGGTAAAATGGCGGGTAGGGGCACTTATTATTGTTTGTTTCTAGAAACCAAAATCATGAAGATTAGAAAAAAATATGTTTTAAGACTTGCAAATATCTGCAAATTTGTTTAACCGTTAAACGAATTTTTACGAAAAGAATATACTCTTCTAATACCCTTCTGAATTTTTTAGGATAAAGATATTTTAATGCTTACTTTGTTGAATATTCTCCATTACGAATTTGTCAAAAACAATGCACTTTTTAAGTAACAAATTACTAAAAATCACAATCGGAAAACTGCAATTTTTGTAAACGTTTCAACACGTGTTGGAAGTTAACGGAACCAAGCGGAGTTGGCACATTGTAAAACAAAATTGTAAGGAAATTTTTTTTGCTATATAAGTTTTCATTCATTATGCATTCACATGCATTTTTAAGCAAAAAACGATATGCTGATTTTTTGATTTAATTCGCGCTGGAATCATCATCTTGACCACAGTGCGACGTTTTGTCAATTTATTGTTGACTTCTACAGATGATCTTTAATTTAATCTAGTAACACAATATAATAAATATTTCACAAACAATTAAACAATAAAAACTTTTATCACTTTAACTTCAATCAAAAATAGGTATCTCCACAACTTTTCAAAAAATGGAGATAGCACGATAATAAAAACAAATAACTTGTATTATGATAAGTGGAAAAGCCAAAAACGTATAGCCAAAACTTTAAGCAAATCAAAGAGTCTGAGGTAAATTTTTGCAAAACTTGCATTAGGCTTGAATTAGGCCGTCATACAAAAAATGCCCAAAAACTGCACTTTTAAAAAAACAAAAAATCCAGGAAGCACGAAGGTCTATTGTTAAAGACTCTATGTTAAATCTCTTAAGTTTGAATTCAAAATTTCTTTAGCGAATTTAATCGAATGAAAACGTCAGCTCTTAAATTTAATTTCGATATTTAAAAAAATACTTGAGTGAATTTAGCCGATATAATGGTGGATCAATGGCAATGGAATTTGATCACAACAGTCGATTTAAGCAATGATTTTTTGTCGTGTTAAATTTTCAAGTTGTTCTAAAAAAACTTTCATAAACAAATTAAAATGCCACAATTTTATAACTCATGTTCTTTTTTATATTTGACCATGTCAGGCGGATTTTCTACAGAAAATGCTTTAATACGGACAAGCAATATACTTTGTTGATAGTTTGTCTCTCTCTGCAAGTAGTGCGTGTTGCATGACGAGACTCAAAATATCGAAGAGAGTCATACACATCAACTTGACTTTCGATTGATATTTCTGTAGTTTCGTCTTAACTTTTGTCTTTTGATTAACATGATTCACCGTGTATGACTTTTCAAATATTTTAAGCAATTCGTCACACGCAATACTGTTCATAACACTAAATTAATTTTCAACAATTTGTTCAATATTTTTTTGTTTTTTACTGTTAAAATCGTGATGCAATACTTAAAATGACTAATTTAATAATTAAAACTAATAACGGCTAATAATTTAATTGATTTTGTTCATGTTTTATATGGTAGTCAAAGTGTAGTCAAACTATTTAACGGAATGTTTGAAGAGTCATTAGGGTTGTCCCTTAAATTCCCTATTCTTATTTGACATGATATCTAAATAAGTACAGTGGTGGAAAATATAAAAGAAACGTACATGTTCTTGTTCTGGTGGTGACCGTGGCATGCATGTTAAGTGTGTGGCTTAGCATGCCCGGAGCCCGAGTTCGATCCCCAGTCGCGGCGAAAAGTTTTTTCACCACCTCTCTGCAGACAATGGTAAACCTCAGAGAGTAAATAATGCCATGTAAAGCTTCTTGAGAACATGAACTTTAGCCGTTTGGAGTCGGCATAAAACATGTACGTCCAGTTCTTGGTCAATTGTGTGCAAAATATTTAATAACACACACAACACAATTGATCATAAGAAGCTTGGTCAAAGTCCTTTCAAGGGCTGAAATGGCCAATTCGTTTTTTTTCATGTTCTTGAACAATTTAAATTTTTGTAAATTCAAACTGAAAAACATAATGGAATCAAACTCTACTTTAGCCATATTTCTGTCTTTATTATTATGGCACAAGAACCCGTTGGTATTAGGAGAAAGGAATATTACGATTTCTTAATTTTATGCCACATCTGTTTCTTGATTTTCTTTTTTATATACTGCAATTTGACGCTTTAGAAGCTCCACAAGTCTTATGCGAATTCCAGTCTATAACACTGTCTACGAAACCCATTTTTTCTTCTCACTCTCAGAGTCAGAATTGTCAAATTCAATACAAATTATTTGATGTATTATTTTGTAGCTCTATTTCGTTCAGTATTTTTTTACAGTTCTGACTTTCGGCTCTCAGCCTTGCAGCTACCTTATTGTTGTTGTTACTACTTAACCTCAAAAAATTAATTTCCGCGTTGGGGCTAAAAGTGACATTTGATCGAGGCAGGTTGCGACAAGTCAAAGTTAACTAAAGGATTAAAGGAAAAATACAGTTCAGAAAATATAGATAACCTAAATATCAAGAATATAAAAGAAGCAACTAAGCATATGTATAAGATAATAAGCAGTAAAGAGCAAGACCTTTCATGAAACTGATGAAGAAAGCGTAGAAGATGAATATTTTTGTCTGATATGTTGTGACCGATTTGATCAGCCAAGAAAGCTGATGAGGAATGTGTTGCTTGCAAAAATTGGTAACATGTAAATTGTATTCGAGGACATTTAAAAAACTATGTTTGTTTAAATTGCGAAAGTGACTATTCAGACTAAAGTGATCTGCTTCTTTTCCTTGAAGGATCTGTTGATTTTTTAAAATTCTGTATTAATCTTTTTTTATTTTCATTCGTTATTTTTGAGACATCCTCTAAGTTGTAAAAAGTTTTTATTACGTTTGTTTTTGTTTGTAAAATCTTGCCCCATGTAGTGTTACACCCTGGTGCGGGATTGAAAGTGACAGGCCTTCTTACTTAGAATTTTTTTTTTAAACACCTTGAAGAAGCAGCAAATGTATGTTATGTTCTCGATAAATTTTGTACAAATATTTAGTAACACACAATAAATTATATCAAAAATCATATTGAATCATATCACAAACAGTCGCACCTTCCATACAACCCACAATAGTATAACTCTATAAAGAGATTTATATATATAAATCTCTACAGATTTAGCTACAGGGCTGCAGGGATGAAAATTGTTCATCAAAACTAAAATGTTTACAAAAAAGAATAGGTGATACCCGGCCATGAACACGTTCATCGCCTTTTACTTTAAAATGGATTTTAACATGAATTTTCAAAGAAATTAAAAATTTTACTATTCAGATTATATCAGTCTAGACTGGCTTTAGTACTTTATTACTTGTTGTTTGCTTAATTTTCGTGACATATTAATGAATACATATTCCATCATCTATTTTAATGCTATCTTTAAAAATGATAAAAATTGTTAACAGCCAACTGAAATTTCAACTTGAATTGTTTTGAAATTTTACCCATTCTATTCATACCGTATTTCTAACATATTTGTTAAGAACCACTTTTTTTTATGTATAAATTTCATTGCTCGTAAAAAAGCAAACTAGTTACCATCTAACCTAAAATACATTACGAGTATGCTACAGAAATTTTTAACATTTATGCAGTATTTTTTTTTTTTTTTTTGTTTTGTTTATGTTTTTTTGTTAACTCTATCAACATGCTTGATAACTACTTCTGTGATTCACACCTTATAACTTGTTTATAAAAAAAAAATTCTATTCAGCATAAAATAGCCATAACTTTAACTTGAATTGTTCATAAATAATTTTATAGTGTTACATAGCTAGCAGTTTTTTTTTTAACGTTTTTACTTGCTGATCATAGATCGTTATATATAATTAATTATATGTATGTAGACACAGAAAAAAAAGTGGTAAAATCAAATAAAAAAGCTTTTTATTTAATATATTAATTAATGTTTTCAACTAAGAACTTAGTTATAGTGACCAATAAACTGAGAAAATTTAGTGCTTGAAGTTATTAACAGTTGAATTTCAAATGCAAATTGATAGATTTTTAAAACTTTTTTAAACAATTTCAAGTTTTAAGGCAAAAACCATATCAGGATTTGCATGGGCTTTTGGTAGCTTGTTCACAACAAAACTCTGGCCCTATGATGCCACTCTGAGTCGAGAGGCCCAGGAGGGATTTCAGATTTTACACCTCCTATTCACTCAAGTCTGCATTGGTTAACTATAAACTCTCCTAAACTCTCACTAGATAAGTTTTGTTGTCAAATGAAATATATGCCATCAACAAATGTCTCTAAAACCAACTACAACTTTTTCTTTTATAATTAATCATGAATTTTTAATTTCAGTTCCAATGACGATACCATAAATTGGTCTGAATTAAATACCGGGACCTCTTCTAGACCCTTGGGAAACAAAATTAACGGAACAATAGAAACAAGTTCCTGTAAATATATTTCTACCTCATATTGCCATTAGAAGAATTTTGCATCTTGTGAAAAAATTTCGACGTCTTCATTTCATTAAATACATAAAAAAATTCTAACATTCCATCTGATTTTATAAAAACATGTTTTTATATGTTTTAAAGTCAAGGTGCCACCAACGAAAATAATAAAAACAAATTATTTAATTCAATTTTTGATCAAAAATATTTTATTTGACTTAATATAATAAACTGCAAAACTGTTTTAAAATATAACTAAATTTCTGTTATAATTGAGTCAATTTTAATAAAATCTAAAAAAAATCATGGTTTTAAAAGTGAATTTCATATCTGTATAAAATTGTAAAATTCATTCAAACATGCACTTGAAATATTTTCCTCTGGTAAGGCTGACAAATCAGAACGGGTGCTTTTCTCACGAACGGCCGACTCTTAGAAAAAAAATTTGTTAATTGATTTTTGTATGCCGCAACCTCAAATTAGTTTAGAAAATACTAATAATAAGGTAAGAGTTTTTTGCCAATGCTTTCTAGTGTTAAAATACTTTCGCACTAGAAAATTATTCTTGTATGGAAAATTAAATATCTTTTCTAATCTTGGATAAAAAAGGACTTTGACTAAAACACACTCATAAAACCAAGCTTGATAATTCTTCTTTGAAGCTTAACATTTAAGATAAAATTAAGTCAATTAAGCGAAGCCGTAAAAATGCTCTTCACAACTGTTTTTACAACAACTAATAAAGTAAGCAAAATATGCAAAACCCAAACTTAAAAAAAAATTGAAGTGAAGGCTGGATTTTGTTAAAAAATAACTGAAAACAGCGGCTTAATTAAACAAAACAGACAAAACTTACTTATAGCGCCAACGCAATTTCTCCACGAAGCTGACATTGAAGTTCATCGTATTATATTTCTTTCGTCGTAAACACAAGTCAATATATATATATATAAATCACAAAAAACTATCGAATTAAACGATATCGAAGTATATTAAAAAGCAAAACACAAACAATATCAACAACAACTATACACAAGCAGCTTTAAAAAAAAAAAACAGGATAATTTTTTTTTAAGCCTGACCACAGCCTAACTATTAGATTCCAAATAACAACGAACTGTATCTCGTGAATAAGCAGTGAAAACTGAATTCTATTAAATGAGATACGAAATATTTTAAAATACTAGCGACTAGCATGAAAAAGTAAAAACAACAAACAGGGAGACTATAACTCGAAATGAGAACGTAGAGACGCTAGTGAGAGAGCGAACTGATCGTTTTCATGACTTTCATTCAATATCTCAGAGTAGGTAGCCTATAGCACAAACATACAAATATAAAAATTCAATTTTTTATATTGCTTTTATGTTATGGTCACTCGATTCAACGAGACGATGACTGCAAAAAATCTTAAAATTTGTATGCAGCACAGATGACAACTCTCCGTAACGCCGTAAATACCAACAATGGCTGTATAAATTTGGTATTATCGTTTAGTTCCAACTTTAACTGAATACAGCCTTGAAAGCACTTTGAGCTGAAATGCAAATTTATGAACAGCAAAAGATGCCAACATGTTTTTAAATTTAGAAAAGAACGTATATTTAATGTTTTATTTACAAATAAGGAGAACGGTATTAGAACCAGCAAAAACAAAAGAAAATATGTGAAGGTCGAATAATTTTAAAAGCAGCCTGGAAGTTTATAAAAGTAGAAAAGCAATAAAAAAAAAAAAAAAAAAACAATAAAGAGAGGGAAATTCAAAGATACATTTGCCGGTAGTTCTGAGATACAAATTAAAGTTGATATGTGCAGATATAGTATCAGAAAACATACACAAGCATAATAAGAGCAATGTTGTAGTCTGAAAAGAGAGCCGTATGTTTGTATAACCGGCTCTTTATATGAAAAAAAAAAAAACAATAATATATACTTATATACAGCACTCAGTACAACCTATAGGCTATAGCACAGAAGAAAATTATAACCAAAATAAAGACCACAACCAGTGATGCTTTATTGTGAATCCTCTATTAATGCTAGTGTTGCCAGATTTGTATTTATAGCAAGAGGTCTCAATATTTTAAATTGTATGAACATAAAGAGATTTTAAAATTTTTTTTAAAATGTATCTTCGTAACATAAGAAAAATATGTATATTACTAGTTCTTTCCCGTCAAAAATGACGGGCTCGTTTCCACTTATTCGATTTCAAATTATTCAAATAATAATTTTTAGTTCCAAATACTTATAAAGTACCTCAAGTTAAAACGGAAATCATAGTAGGTAGGACGAAATATGTTTCAAATTTTGTTGTAAAACTTAAACTTTCAAAATGAAAAGGAAAATATATAAAATTTTTGAAGTTTCAATAAATCACAAAACAGAAAATGCCTAAAAATATGCTCTGAAATTTTTCAAAAAACTCAAGCGTTCCGCATTCACATTTTACGGAATTTTGTTATAGTAATAATAATAATAATTTTAATAAAATTTTACTTTCATCATAAGTAGACCTCGGATTTTGCATACTATCATATTTTTAATCAGATTGATACCAAACTTTGTATCTAGACATTTTATCGTTCAAATAGAACAAATTGTAAAGCATATCGAAAATATGCAAAATATATGCAAAAAATATGCCACAAATATATGCAACATATGCAAAAAATATGCATAATATATGCAAACAAATTTCATCAAAATATTGAATTCCAATCGTTAAATATTAAACTGCGAGCAATGCAGAAGAATATATAATATATATGTACCATTTTACCTTGCTTTTCAACGCTTTACCACTGCGTTGGTAAATGAAAAAAAAAATAAAATATATTTTTGGTCAACAAAAAACTTGAATGGGCCCTTAAAATAATCAATATTTTATTATTTCAACCCTAGACTAAATTTCTCAAATTATTTTGTATAATTGTTGGACAACGGCGATATGCATTTTCTTCAGTTTGGTAAAGAAAAAATTCTAAATTTGCATTTTAGGTTCTTAAAATACTGAACCCAGAAGATGCTGAATCTATAAAGCAAGCAAAAGAGCTGATAAAAAATCCCCAACCATACCGGGATTTTTTATATATACAAAATCGAATTTTGAGAGAGTTGCCGAGAAATTAACTTCCTTGGAAGTGAAGGGTCTACCATTATGAATTTATTTAACGAAGCTAAAAATATAGTTCACAACAAAGCTAGTTATTTTGGACTGGATTTAAAAAAGATATTTCAAGCCATTTTGAAAATAAATCCACATTCTAATATCATTTCAAAAATAAATAATATTTTAAATCTCAAAGATGAAGATGTGTCTGAACTTGAAACCGTCACAAATTAAAAAACCATTATAGATAAATTTGCTCCAATTATTTCCTGTGAGGTCGACAGAAGCTTTTCCGCTTAAAAAATGGTTTTTGGAGGGAAACGCCAAAGCCTCTTAATTAATAATTTAGAAAATTATGGTTATGTGTTGTAATACCAATTAGCTATATTGAATAATTTTTTAACTTATAAAATATCGTATATATAATGTATCATTTGCTCTGCTTTAATATCTGACAATTAATAAAATTTCAATATGTATACTAGACCGGATCGAAATTTAGATTCCGCCGGTCGGGGTCTCAAAAGTTAGAGTATGAGTAAGAAATTTAACATTTAAGAAGATTTGGGTATGCGTTCTGTGCAAAATAAAAAGTTACAAGAAAAAAACATGTTTTTTTTACCAAAAAGGACCTCCAGGAGAATCAAAATTGCTTCGGCGGTTTTTGTCCGATTTGAAAAAAAAGTATGCAGAAATCATTTTAATGAGTTTCTCTAACTTTTGAGACCCCGACCGGTTGACATTTTTTGTATCCATATAAGAATGATCCAGCCTAATGTATACTAGGCTGGGTCGATGTGTATGGAGGCAAAAAATCTGATGATGCCTGGGCGATTTTCGGTTCGGGCATGAAAAGTTATTAAGCAAAACACAAAAAAAAAAGGGGACTGGGGGTACACTTTACCCCATCGCACCCTCAATTTTGTGAATTTTTTCTATAGGAATTTTTTTTTTTAAAAACGTGCACAGCTAGGGCAAAACTAACGCCAGATATGAAATCCTCACACCCGATTCAACCAAAGAACGGTCTAACATGTAAACTTTTTCATAAAAAAAAACTCGCGTGTAGCAACGTACACGTGGCAGAAGTGTACGTAACTTTAACAGTAAGAAATAAGAGAGATTTTAGTGTGAAATAGATAGAGAAAGTATCTGAAAAGAAATTCAATTAATACGAAATGGAATAATAATTTGTTGATTCAATATTTGCATCCAGGGACCGTACCGGCTATGGTTTTTGTTGAAAGTGTCACATATTAACTTTTATCTCTTAATTTTTATTTTTTTCGACAAAAATAACAGTTTTTTGTGCCTTATAGTTTGTTTGGGCAAAAATATCAGGTAATTTATATTTGTTCAGGTCATTTTACCGCCTAAAATAATTTTGATACCATTATTTTCATCTCATCGGTGAGGCAATGTACACATGGTGTCAACAGTTCAATCTATCAAGCGGCTTTTAAAAAAACACAAATTGCTTGCTATTTTTGTCCGAAAAAATTAAAGCCACAAAATAACTGCTATTTTTGACAAATAAAATAAAAGTCAAAAGTAATATTTATTTTTCCACGAAAAAAAACTAGGCAAAAAAAAACATTTAAATTTTAAATTTTAAAGAATCAGTCTAAAATTTAAAAGGCACTAAATATTCGTCAGGCTGAGGACATTTGTAACATAATGGTTTATTTGAAAAAGTCTTTCAACAATTTTTTATATTTGAAAATTGTAAAATAACAGTTATTTTCTTCGAATGTCTTCTCAACATTGTCACTTTTTGAATGCTGGATTGCATTTGCATAGTACTCTTTGAAGGAGCCTCCGAAAGCATAGGCAAATCTTGTTGATTATTACCTCATGCTTCCTGATCATAATAATTGCTATGTTGAGTGAGAGCCTCGTAAAGCAGCGAACGTTGATTGTTGAGTGTATCAACTTGGTTGGTATGTGTGTTTTTCTGGGGATTGGTTATTTGTAGATTCATCAAAATACACTGATGCTTCGTAAAACTGCATTTTGTAACTCAGCCGATGTTGCAATCACCTTACCTTCATCATTAGTTGCAGACCCAGCTGCGGCTGCATTCTTAAGAGCTCTAATTCGCTCTTTATGTTCACCAACGCGTTCTGCTCCTGTTTTAGCTATTTTTCTAAGCTTTGAGACGTTTTTTGGCTGGCAAAAACTATTCGTAACATAAGAAAAATATGTATATTACTAGTTCTTTCCCGTCAAAAATGACGGGCTCGTTTCCACTTATTCGATTTCAAATTATTCAAATAATAATTTTTAGTTCCAAATACTTCTAAAATACCTCAAGTTAAAATGGAAATCATAGTAGGTACGACGAAATATGTTTCAAATTTTGTTGTAAAACTTAAACTTTCAAAATGAAAAAAAAAATGTATAAAATTTTTGAAGTTTCAATAAATCACAAAACAGAAAATGCCTAAAAATATGCTCTGAAATTTTTGAAAAAACTCAAGCGTTCCGCACTCACATTTTACGGAATTTTGTTATAGTAATAATAATAATAATTTTAATAAAATTTTACTTTTATCATAAGTAGACCTCGGATTTTGCATACTATCATATTTTTAATCAGATTGATACCAAACTTTGTATCTAGACATTTTATCGTTCAAATAGAACAAATTGTAAAGCATATCGAAAATATGCAAAATATATGCAAAAAATATGCCACAAATATATGCAACATATGCAAAAAATATGCATAATATATGCAAACAAATTTCATCAAAATATTGAATTCCAATCGTTAAATATTAAACTGCGAGCAATGCAGAAGAATATATAATATATATGTACCATTTTACCTTGCTTTTCAACGCTTTACCACCGCGTTGGTAAATGAAGAAAAAAATAATATTTATTTTTGGTCAACAAAAAACTTGAATGGGCCCTTTAAGTAATCAATATTTTATTATTTTAACCCTAGACTTAATTTTTCAAATTATTTTGTATAATTGTTGGACAACGGCGATATGCATTTTCTTCAGTTTGGTTAAGAAAAAATTCTAAATTTGCATTTTAGGTTCTTAAAATACTGAACCCAGAAGATGCTGAATCTATAAAGCAAGCAAAAGAGCTGATAAAAAATCCCCAACCATACCGGGATTTTTTATATATACAAAATCGAATTTTGAGAGAGTTGCCGAGAAATTAACTTCCTTGGAAGTGAAGGGTCTACCATTATGAATTTATTTAACGAAGCTAAAAATATAGTTCACAACAAAGCTAGTTATTTTGGACTGGATTTAAAAAAGATATTTCAAGCCATTTTGAAAATAAATCCACATTCTAATATCATTTCAAAAATAAATAATATTTTAAATCTCAAAGATGAAGATGTGTCTGAACTTGAAACCGTCACAAATTAAAAAACCATTATAGATAAATTTGCTCCAATTATTTCCTGTGAGGTCGACAGAAGCTTTTCCGCTTAAAAAATGGTTTTTGGAGGGAAACGCCAAAGCCTCTTAATTAATAATTTAGAAAATTATGGTTATGTGTTGTAATACCAATTAGCTATATTGAATAATTTTTTAACTTATAAAATATCGTATATATAATGTATCATTTGCTCTGCTTTAATATCTGACAATTAATAAAATTTCAATATGTATACTAGACCGGATCGAAATTTAGATTCCGCCGGTCGGGGTCTCAAAAGTTAGAGTATGAGTAAGAAATTTAACATTTAAGAAGATTTGGGTATGCGTTCTGTGCAAAATAAAAAGTTACAAGAAAAAAACATGTTTTTTTTACCAAAAAGGACCTCCAGGAGAATCAAAATTGCTTCGGCGGTTTTTGTCCGATTTGAAAAAAAAGTATGCAGAAATCATTTTAATGAGTTTCTCTAACTTTTGAGACCCCGACCGGTTGACATTTTTTGTATCCATATAAGAATGATCCAGCCTAATGTATACTAGGCTGGGTCGATGTGTATGGAGGCAAAAAATCTGATGATGCCTGGGCGATTTTCGGTTCGGGCATGAAAAGTTATTAAGCAAAACACAAAAAAAAAAGGGGACTGGGGGTACACTTTACCCCATCGCACCCTCAATTTTGTGAATTTTTTCTATAGGAATTTTTTTTTTTAAAAACGTGCACAGCTAGGGCAAAACTAACGCCAGATATGAAATCCTCACACCCGATTCAACCAAAGAACGGTCTAACATGTAAACTTTTTCATAAAAAAAAACTCGCGTGTAGCAACGTACACGTGGCAGAAGTGTACGTAACTTTAACAGTAAGAAATAAGAGAGATTTTAGTGTGAAATAGATAGAGAAAGTATCTGAAAAGAAATTCAATTAATACGAAATGGAATAATAATTTGTTGATTCAATATTTGCATCCAGGGACCGTACCGGCTATGGTTTTTGTTGAAAGTGTCACATATTAACTTTTATCTCTTAATTTTTATTTTTTTCGACAAAAATAACAGTTTTTTGTGCCTTATAGTTTGTTTGGGCAAAAATATCAGGTAATTTATATTTGTTCAGGTCATTTTACCGCCTAAAATAATTTTGATACCATTATTTTCATCTCATCGGTGAGGCAATGTACACATGGTGTCAACAGTTCAATCTATCAAGCGGCTTTTAAAAAAACACAAATTGCTTGATATTTTTGTCCGAAAAAATTAAAGCCACAAAATAACTGCTATTTTTGACAAATAAAATAAAAGTCAAAAGTAATATTTATTTTTCCACGAAAAAAAACTAGGCAAAAAAAAACATTTAAATTTTAAATTTTAAAGAATCAGTCTAAAATTTAAAAGGCACTAAATATTCGTCAGGCTGAGGACATTTGTAACATAATGGTTTATTTGAAAAAGTCTTTCAACAATTTTTTATATTTGAAAATTGTAAAATAACAGTTATTTTCTTCGAATGTCTTCTCAACATTGTCACTTTTTGAATGCTGGATTGCATTTGCATAGTACTCTTTGAAGGAGCCTCCGAAAGCATAGGCAAATCTTGTTGATTATTACCTCATGCTTCCTGATCATAATAATTGCTATGTTGAGTGAGAGCCTCGTAAAGCAGCGAACGTTGATTGTTGAGTGTATCAACTTGGTTGGTATGTGTGTTTTTCTGGGGATTGGTTATTTGTAGATTCATCAAAATACACTGATGCTTCGTAAAACTGCATTTTGTAACTCAGCCGATGTTGCAATCACCTTACCTTCATCATTAGTTGCAGACCCAGCTGCGGCTGCATTCTTAAGAGCTCTAATTCGCTCTTTATGTTCACCAACGCGTTCTGCTCCTGTTTTAGCTATTTTTCTAAGCTTTGAGACGTTTTTTGGCTGGCAAAAACTATTCTCGGCAGTCTTAAATATTGCACTTTTAACACTTTTTGCTTTTATTATATTGAATTAACTGTTTTTGCATGTTGTCAATCAACTGTTAAGTTTTTGATTACAACCAACGAACCAAATTAATTACTGCAGCGAACAGGCAGTACATTTTTTCCCACTAGATGTGCCTAAATATTTTCGTTTGAAGCTAACAGAAATAAATTTTCCGTGCATACTTTTCGGATGAAAATTAATGTTACGGAGAGAATGTTACGCGTTCAGTTTTACTTACATTTTATTTGCTCATATTCATGTGCCTACATGGCGTAAAGATATAGATTCCGACTCTTAAGCAACGATGTTTGGGGTTCAATTCTCGGCAGCGGCAATAATTTTTTTAAAATTTTCATATGAATTGAATACGTTAGCCTAGCATCACGAATAAGAGACCTTGAAATTTCACTCGCCGCCAAAGAAGTTTCACTTCAAAAATTTACCGTAACAAATTCCTAAAGAAAAAATTTCACTAAATTCAAAGTATATTCTTATCGTTGGTGCGTATGTAATTATGACCATCACGGCTGAACCACTGTAGCTATCCACCTTATATTCGCACCATATCTTAAATGGTATCATATATATAAGTATATGTATATCATATAAATCGGTAATGAAACTACATAAAGATTGTGCCTACGGCGCCACCTAGGATGGATTTTCAAAAACAAAAAATTCCCTAGCACCACACAAAGATATGGTGTGAATAATTGCAGTTAATAATAAGGTGGATATCTGCAGTGGTTCAGGCGTGATGGTCACAATTACATACGCACCAACGATAAGAATATACTTTGAATTTACTGAAATTTTTTCTTTAGGAATTTGTTACGGTAAATTTTTGTATGACAACGTATAAATGTTAGACCTTTTTTTGGTTGAATCAGGTGTGAGGATTTCATATCTGGCGTTAGTTTTTCCCTAGCTGTGCACGTTTTTTAAAAAAAAATTTTGAAAATAATTCCAATAGAAAAAATTCACAAAATTGAGGGTGCGATGGGGTAAAGTGTACCCCCAGTCCCCTTTTTTTGTGTTTTGTTAAATAACTTTTCATGCCCGAACTGAAAATCGCCCAGGCAACATCGGTTTAAAAATCGACCCAGCCTAATATATACTACTAGTTCTTTCTCGTCAAAAATGACGGGCACGTTTCCACTTATTCGATTTTAAATTATTCAAATAATAATTTTTAGTTCCAAATACTTATTCCAAATACTTTCACAGCTTTGTCAGTCGGAAGCTTACAATTGCGAATACGGTCGGCACGAACAGTTCACAGACTATAAATTCCTCTTACACGTAAACAGACCAGCAACGGAAGAGAGGTGTAGAAATTATCGAAATAAATTATATGGTGTTTGAAATCTGGTATTGTTTGAGATAAGCGAACGACTATGTTTGAAGTTGCGCCTAAGTCAGGGCAATTCGGTAGTATCACGTTATCACCAGCCCTATTATAAATTTCGAATTTGCATGCGTAGCGGAATGAGTCACAAAGAACAAATAATTTGATGCCCCACTTATGGGGTTGTTTGGCATGTATTGTCTCAGATGATGGCGCATCTTCGTTGAACACATTTGCTCATCAACACACAGCCGTGCCGTTTTCGGGATGGAATCGAAGCGCTCATTTAAAAGACATGTAATATGGTGAATTCGGAAAATTGCATCATAGCCTGGTTCACCTTTCTTCTTTCGCTTAGACTCATCTTCAAACGACAAATGTTTTTTAATTTGCATGAATCGTTTCACTGGCATGGTGTTCGCAATCGGACCGAAAGCATTCTCCGACCAATAGCTCTCCAAATTGGGATGTGTTGCCATAATCAAGGTGTTGTTCGATCGCCGCCTCATCTTCTGAGCTGATTTCATCGCCGTGTGGATCAAAGTCTGGGTCAAAGACACTATCATCACTATGAAAATCACCATCATCGTCACTTTCGACCGAATCCATGAATTCAACAATCTCCTCTGGAGTCAATTCACTCAACTTGAAGCTATTGCGAGTTCGACGATGCATTTCTATGCATAAAACACGTAAACAAAGGTAAATAATAGAACAATGGAAAAAAACACGAGGGGGAACCCGGCAATCGGGCCTATGGGACCGATTCAATTTCACTCACCTGTAGGCTATATAAAAAATGTCTTTCGATAGTTGGGTGTATAAATCACTAAAACACTATCAAAAGAACACAGAACAAAATTCCCGATTGAGTTTTTGGGGTGGATTTGTTTTTTTTTGATGATATCAAAATGTTGCTTGGAGCAAAATAATTTGACGTGCGTAAAAGTTGAAGTTGCAAAATCAGCTGACTGTAAATGCAAAACGAAGCGTCAAATCACTTTGATACCTAAAGAGAATTTGTTGGGAATAGTGTTGCCAGCACTCTTTTAGTACACAATGATAGTAAAATTATATGCTGTATACTGGTAAAATCGATTTTTGTAACCGCGCCCATAGGCCCTAACGCAAGCTAGAGGGTTAAAGGATTACCTTTGTTGATTAAAATAATTATTATTATAATTTTAATAAGTAGAATAAAATAACATATAAGACCGACCCTTAGGATCAAAGAAGTAACCAAAATGAATAAATTTTAATTTATTTTATTTTTTTATGATTGTGTTCCATTAAAGAAGGATCGTTTACGGTGTTTTGCAATGCTATGAACTGCAGCGTTTACGGTGTTTTTCAATGCCATGAACTGCAGCTTAACTTTGCAAAGGGCTCCATGTATGTAATTCGATGGTCACCACGTTTTTGACCTATGATATGACTTCTTCGTATCGTAGGACTTGATGTTAAAGCCTCCTCAGTTGTTGTAAATACACGGTATACTCTCTACAACATTCAGCTTCAACATCGGCCAGGTTTTTGTTGACTAGGACACGCTCACAAAAAAACTTTAATTACATCGTTAAACAAAATCAAAGTTTTAGCAAAGTAACAAGGATTTAAGAACACATTGTAATAGAAGGACCAAAAGACTCTTTGCACATTCTTAGAAAAGATTTAGTTATAGGAGGTGTTTGATAGATGTAAACAAAATATGAAGAGGAACATTTTTATGCAACGTTGTCATCCTCTAACTCCGTAATGTATGGGTTTTTATACCTCTGCAGTGAAATTCCCAAACAGTTAAACAACGATTTTCTATATCGTTAGCTTGTGAAAACTGTCATTTTCTATTAAAGTGGCACGCTCAATGACCGATAACGACAACGATTATCGTCGTTAACTTTTTGGGAATTCCGCAACTGAAAAAGCATTAAATAAATCATATACAGTTTTATATGATTTATATAGCTTAAATATATTTCGACTCAATGCTAAGTGCTTTTGAAAAAAAAGGTGTTCATATAACGAGCATCAGTTGGCAATTTAATTTGATGTAAATGTTGAACGATTTCATCAGACATGCGTATCTATCGAAGAACGCTTTAAAAGAGGGAGTATTCATTCTCTTATAAATTATCTTTTTATTAATTTCTGGTATCAATTTATGTGTTAATTTTGAAATACAGAAAGTCAGCATATTTTAAAATTTTTATAAGTCCTAGATATATATTCTGATTTGATCTTTCCCTTCTTTATGAACATTATTTTAAAACAATTTACTCAAGAAAAATTTAAGACTTTTCACCATGTTATTTAGGTTAAAACTTTTTACTTACTTAGATTCAAAGTAGTTAGATTCAAACTAAGCGAGATATGAGGAAGGAAATAATAAGAGTCGTGATTATCAAAATGTTCTTATCAAAAACATAAAAAAAAAATATATATAAAATGTTATTCTTTTTGTTTTGAATAACATGATGATTGTGTTCAGATCCACTTTCTTGCTATTTGTTTACATTTGGTAAACATTTTAAAAGTGCCTTAGTACATTGATAACACAATGCATTTTATCTTTTTGTTTTTTCTTAATATTTTTTTTTTTTTGTTCACTTTATTTAAAAGTTAGACCGTTTTGTCTAAAATTAAATTGTTTATAAAATATTCAAGCATAAACATAATCTATGGAAAATGATTTTTATTTAATTTCCAAATGCTATGATATTAAAAGTACTTCTTTTTTTAGCGGATGATCATACAACGAACACGCTTCTCAGCAAATTGTTTAGAATAGGTAGAAAAGGTGTGAAGAAACAATACATTGAAATACCTGAGCATGATATGCTTGAGGCGGTATTTTGAAAAGCCGGTTTTTTTGTTTAGTCACTGTATTTTTTATACTCTCTTTTCTCTTCGTCTCTCTTCTTATTTTTTTTTTTTTTTTTGTAAATATTTGCTAAAACATTTGTTTTCACTCAACATTGCTTTCGGGTTGTTCGAACTTGATATTCGAAGTCTGTAAGAAAACCAAAAGATTAAATTTTTATTGTAGAAACTGCCTGAGATCCAAACCATGAGAGCAGTGCTGCCAAATGGAGAAGAATTACCAATTCTTCAATTATAATTATAAATTGTCGTATTGTTAAGAGAAGAAAGTAGGCAGTAGTAAATAATGGAATTTTGTTGTTTAGCTCTTTATACAAGATTTTTGGGACTAAATAACGTAATAAAGTTCGGAAAATAACATCCAAAGAAGAGTTAGTTATTTTAAACTTTACGCCTATTCCACGCATAACGCGATACTTTTTATTTAAAAATTGACCTCATGGCTCTCGATTTGTTTTATTTTTTTGGGCTATAGATTCCTTTTAAAATTCTAAGAACATAAGTTCATTTATTTTTTTTTTATCGCCATTCGTTGAAAAGTTATGGACCTCTCAATTCTGCAAATCTTCCGAAAACGCCAGAATCGGGACATTTTCAATTAATTGTATCTATGTTAGTTTTTATCCAATCTTTATAAATAAGGTACCGTAGGAAAGGTATTGGAAATTGATTTCTGGAAAAAATACATAATTTTTAAAATTTTAGATGTTAGGGTTGCCAACATATTAAAAAAAAAATATATTTGCTAATATCTCAAAAAAAAGCGTAATTTTTTTTCGATTTTTTATTTTAGAATTTGAAAAAGCGATAAAAGAAATTTACTTATGTTCTTAGAATTTTAATAGGAATCTATAGCTCGAAAATAAAATAAATCGAAAGTCATGAGGCGGACCCGTTTCGCATTATGCTTGGAATGGCTGTTGACTAACTTGCACATGAATATTGAGTACAACATTTTAAGATCTAAGATAAGAATACAAAAGAAACACGCTAGGCATGCCTCATTAAAATGGAGTAAAATTTTGTGGATGAACGAGTTGAAAATAAAAACTTTTTTTAATTCTAATAGCACATGACACATTTCGGTCACTAAACTCATAAAGTTGTTTATGTTACCCTTGTATTTGGACATAAGATTCATGTATTTGTGACAGTTACTTTGTTCTTCAACTCGTATTTGTACATGCATGTTATGATGCATGTTATGATTCATGTGATTCATGTGCCTCTTGTATTTCTTCATGGCATTCTCAAAATTGGTACTTTGTTATGCATCATAACAACTTCTAATGTGGATGGTATAATCAAAGTAATCAATCTTCCGTTATATGCTGATGATTTAAAAATTGATCAGTGTATACAACCTAAAGCCAATTCACGCAAGCTCTAAGGCAATTTGATCTTCTTTTCCACTTGGTGTCAAAAAAATCTTCTAAAACTCAAATCAAGCTTTAACATATTCTCGTAAGCAACTCAAACTTCTCCCGAGAATTGAAAACATTCTTGGCAAGACAGTTTCCTCTGTAATCTATTTACGGGTGGTGTTATTTGCGATAAGAAACTAAACTTTAAGTGTCATATTAATAACATCATTAGCAAATTCTACATTTGTCCAGAGAGTCGTCCAATGGTTACGTCACTATCTTAAATTTCTCTATCTTATCTTTGTTAGACCAACTTCGAATATGCCAGACAGGTTTGATCTCACATCTAAAACACCCATTTAAAACGAATCGAAGACTCTTCGCAGTCTTCCCGTTTCTGATAGTTTCAACTTACCTCCTTATGACGACAGTCTGTGTTCATCTTGAACTGACTAAACTATAGTTGGAGACAAAGTTTAAATTCTAAAATTTTCTAGGAACATTTTTCATTGAAAATTAAGCTTATATTTTTGTTTTTCGTTTTGCAACTGAAATGAAATTTTAGTCACTCAAATATTTATGTCTTTCTTTATCCTCAATCAAAATTCAATATATTTTTTTAATCAACTTAAAGCATGCTGTTTATGCGTGAGTTAAGTAAGCGTTGGAGAGCTTTCCAAGTTCTTAGCAGT
Source organism: Tetanocera ferruginea (assembly GCA_958299015.1). Classification (NCBI taxonomy): domain Eukaryota; kingdom Metazoa; phylum Arthropoda; class Insecta; order Diptera; family Sciomyzidae; genus Tetanocera; species Tetanocera ferruginea. Next base: position 9,397,105 of record OY282642.1, read on the forward strand.
AAATTTGTATCAAGTCGTACTTAGTAAGTTCAATTCTCAAGACCTCGTTGAGTAAATTTAACTTCTTCAACTTTTTTATTAGCTCAAATTCACGTATTGTGTGCACGCCATTGGGAAAAGTGCGTGGAACTGAACGTATTAACCACTACGAAGACTGTTACTTCAGTTTTGAGGGCATTCCTTTTGCCAAACCACCACTGGGCGATCTAAGATTCAGTGCACCACAACCACCAGAGCCTTGGAGTGGCGTACGTGATTGCTTCGAACCTTCCTGCAAGCCAACTCAACTTCATGGATTTACCGGTAAACTTGAAGGAAGCGAGGATTGCTTGTACTTAAATGTGTACGTTAAAACGGTACGAGACACTTGATGGGGGAATAAAATAATGCTTGTATATCATTCTTAATTAGTTCGATTCGGAGCGTCCTTTACCTGTATTGGTCTGGATAGTTGGAGGTGCTTTCACTTTTGGGGATGGCACTGGCAGGCTTTACGGTCCAGATTATTTTATGCAAACCGATGTCGTACTAGTCTTTTTCAACTATAGATTGAGCGCCTTGGGTTTCTTAAGTCTAACGGATCCTAAACTTGAAGTGCCCGGTAATGCAGGTCTTAAGGATCAAGTACAAGCCCTGCGTTGGGTTAATGAGAATATAGCTTGTTTTAATGGTGACCCCAACAACATATTTTTATTTGGTGAATCGGCGGGTGGTGCTTCAACGCAATACATGACCGCAACAGAACAAACACGCGGACTCTTTCACAAAGCCGCAATCATGTCGGGCTCCATGTTGAGCAGCTGGGCCAACGAGCCACAACTTGACTATGCCTATCGTCTGGCCAAGAAAATAGGTTACATGGGTGAAAACTGCGATGAAAAAGTTTTAAAGTATTTGCGTTGCGCAGAAGAAACTGAGTTGGTTAAACATGATATTCTAACAGATGAGGAGAAAATTAATAGCAAATTTTTTCTCTTTGCGCCCACTATCGAGCCATATGATAGTCAAGACTGTGTAATACCAAAGGCACCTATTGAAATGCTAAGAACTGCCTGGAGCAATGATATACCAGTGATGGTGGGAGGCACCTCGTTTGAGGGTTTAGTCATGTATGATCAAGTCAAGAAAAACCCGGTACTCATAGCCATTTTGGCGCAAATGCCCGAACTTTTGCTACCATTGCATGTGCGGCTGAAGAATAAACCTGAGAAAAATCGTGCACTCGCCTTGGAACTGATGAAGCTTCATTGCATTGAACCCATTCCCAATAAGGAAAACATGTTAAACTATTTGCATGTTGGTGATATTTATAGCTCAATTTGAATGTAAATAATTTTTTTGACATTATCGCACTATTTTTTTTTTAGTTTATATCGTACAAGTTCTTTTGGCATGAAGTTCATCGCACAGCAATGTCACGTTTGGAGTTTGCAAAAGCACCAACATATTTGTATCGCTTTGATTTTGATTCACCCCAACAACGTTTCCATCGTATGGTATACTGTGGCAACGATACAATAGAAGGTGGTGTTGCTCACGGCGATGAATTACCATATCTTTTTTCCATGCCGAATGTAGGAAAGTTTCCTTGTGAATCACCAGAATATCAGATGATTCAACGTATGATTGGCACTTGGACTGCATTTGCTAAGTGCTCGGATCCAAATAATAAAACTTTAGAGCCAGTCGTTTGGAAGCCTCTTACAAAGAATGAACCAAATATGGCGTTGAATATTGGAAACACATTGGAAATGGCGGATATACCAGAGTGTTCAAAATTGCAATTTTGGAATAGTATGTTTCAAACAACTGAATTGTACTAGGCTTGATAAAAAAAAAATGTTGTGGTTTTTTAAAAAATTTTGTGTTTTATTTATTCGATGGATGGGATTTAATATTTCATGGGTTGCTTAACAATTTTAAAATTTTCAACACTTTAGCTTTTTATATTGAGTTTTTTTACCAGGCTTGTAGGCGCAATAAATCTGAAAAAAGTTTATTAAGTCGCATAGCCATAACTCTTAAATTTTTCTGTTTTAGACTATACTTCCTCTCTACAATAAGAAAAAAAATAATTTAAAACTAACTAAAATATAAGTAGCACCACTCGAGCTAAGTGTTGCATTTAATGTGTAAGTTATGTATGAGTCTTGAAGGAATCCGATGACTAGTCTCAATCGTTTTGGTTGGTGATAACTTTTAGTAATCGCTCTTGTAATTTTCTCTTAACAAGAAATATTGCTCTAAAGATCGTTATGCATGAAACACTGAATTTGTTCAGGCTCAGTTCTTCCTAGGGTCTCTATGCCGAAGACATCGTTATGTTTGAAGGTGTCTTGTCACAACTGAATAAAATAGCATTTTCAATTAACGAGAAAAACTTTTATTATTAAAAATCTCAAAAAATCCTTCATCATATTGTGATTTCTTGCACCATTTCCTGGTCGACAAATTTGCCGACATCCAAAAGCTGTGGCCATTTGGGTGCATTATCGCTGATGTGAGCATATTATGTTTGAGTGCCTGATTTAATTGTGATGGTGCCTTGTTGAGACCATATTCTGAGGTCCATTGTCCTTGGGTTGTGTATACTTGCGTGCAAAGCGACTCTGAATCAACCACGATTATTTTTTTTAAAGTCTTGGCAGTTGAATGAATTAGCGGGAGACTAGCTGGAACTAAGACACATCCATGCAAACTTGAAAGCCGACGTTCAGTTGTTGGCATCACCTGTAACGAAGAAACTACGTCCTTGCCTGAATCATGACGAATGACTGTGTGACTAGACCTAATTTACCAGCAGCAGAACGATATCTTTTAAATTTCCCCAGATTTATCTTTTTCGCTCGTTATCAAATTTTCAAATTTATAAAAATATTTTTATATGAATTTTTTTATTTTGACGATTGCACGACGATTGCTTATTTACGACATAACCCAGCAAACATTATGACTCTTAAAATACTCTTTCAAGACTCATATAAATGAGGGTTCATCATCATATTGCGCTCAAAAAAGACTCTTTTATAAGTACATTTTCGTATGTTGTGGGCTCCCAAATATGATTCATATTTTTGACTGTTTTATGAGTCTTTTTGCACTCATAGTAATAACGGTTTTTAGACTCATATTTAAAACTCTTTTAAGACTCATATTGAGTACTCTTTCATTACTCATATTGAATACTCTTTTAAGACTCATATTGAGTACTCTTATAATACTCATTTTTAATACTCTTTTAAGACTCGTATAAGAAGTCATTTTAAAACTAACATTTGTTGTAGTACACTTCCAATGCATATATATCGGCACAAATAATTCTCCGAAAAGCGACGTCAGGATAGCATGTGTCCATAACGGACAGTTACAAAGTTTTATACAATTAAAATAAATATTCTCGATTAAGTTCTTATTTATTTATTAGATGTGGTGCTTTTAAAATAATCCGATTCTATTCTCTCATACAACACTCCCATAGAAGACTCTTTTATGAGTCTTCTTTCTGATTACGCATATATCAATCAATATATGATCCTTTTATGAGTCTTTTTTATGAACAATCATGTTACCGTCATATTTAGGATTCTTTAATGAGTGTCTGTTATGAGTACTCATAAAGCAGATACAATAATGACTGTTTTATGAGTCTTATTTTTGAACAATCATTTCACAGTCATATTAAAGACTCTTTCATGAGTCCTTTTAATGAGTCATCAAAAAACATGCATGAAAAACACTCTTTTTAGAGTAATTTTTTGAAGAACCTCAGAAAATGTTTGCAGGGAAGCATCAAATTTGTTTCATAAAGTTGAAAAGTATTCGCCGCTCAATATCCATATGAAATATTTTTGACGTTTCGTAAATTCTTACGATATACGAGCTTACGAAGCACATGCGAAGTGACATGAAGCACCTTTTTATTGGTTTATAAATTAATAAAAAAGTTTTTGAACAAAAATATATGTATTTTTGTAGGTTTCAAAATAATAAGGACTCTTAAATAAATTTATTAGATATGTAGCTCGTTTCTGCAACTTTTTCGACAAATACTCACTTTTTCTGTCGCCAGACTATTTCGTTCCAAAATACTCACTTTTACGAAAGAAAGTGTTTCTGCATTAATAAGTGAGAAAATATTGCTCTGTGATGAGAAAGATACACAAGTGATAGGGAATATATAAAATTGAAACAATTGACATTTTTTTTTTTGTTTTGATTTTTTCAAAAATAAAAAAAATAAACAAAACAATTTTTTCATGTTTTGACACTTAGTGATGTTGATATTTATAAAACAAACCCTATCCATGCGTTGAGATCCGAGTATTCTTTTCATGCGGTTGCTTAATGCAGTGATACAAATTTTTATCATGGAATAAATCTCATTAATAAAATATTTAAGTTCGTTTATTCAATAATCTATACATTGTAATACTTATAATATTGTGTATATTATGTATTTATAGTCTAAATGAAAAATTTAAGTTTATACCTTGTACCGGGTAGAAGTATTAGTAACCACTTCATTGAAATCGAAAGTTGCACTATCAACCAAAAATTGTTCTCACCTAATCAGAACATAGTGACAACTTTAGCCGACTCAAGTCGCATATTTTAGTTTACAGAAACACTTTGGCTATTAAATTCCTACGAAAATAGAATTGAAACAAGCGAGACGAGTCACCGACTTTTCTCATTTTATTACAGAGACGGTGCAAGTGAGAATGACGTCATTATGGCGTCAAAGTGAGAAAATATTGTGAGAACTGCGGTGACAAAAGTTGCAGAAACGAGCTAATGGAGACATTTATGGTTTTTTTTTAAGTTTAAATACATGTTAATAAATAATAGATGCGCCACGCGCTTATGAAATGAAAAACAATCTTTTTTTCCATCTGTTAAGAGAACTTTTTCACGACGCTCACATCCAGGTTAGACCCTTTAACACCAATTTCAGCTTTTTGTTCATCTGTATAGTCGTATTGGCGATTATTTGCATAAACCCTTCTCACGAAAATTCTCTATAGGATTTAGATCCGGAGAGCAGTCCATAGTTTGTACAGAGCAGTCATCCAAAAATAGCTTCGTTTCATTGTATACATGAATGCGAGCGTTTTCCTGTAAAAAAATTATTGACATCTCTCTATTTGCCTCAATAAATGGAAGGCGACTGTTTTGCAGTTTTTTTACTATAATTCAAGTGTGTCTTTTAATGTTAAAGCCACACACCATTACGAAGCCTTCTCCAAAATTACGCTTAGAAATAGAATGGAATAGAACTGGAAACCATCGGGCCCAAACAAATTTTATTCTTCACTCCTTCAAAAAAATAATCTTTGCAATATCTTTGCAAGATCAATAGCAAAAGCTTTCTGTGTCCCAATCGGTGTATAGTTGTTCTTCTGCAAATCGAAGTCGCGCCTGCTTGAGCTGTGGCAAAAGATGGGATGCCTTCATCATTTTTGATAACTTTAAATGGTTGCACCGGTGGAAAGTGCGCCTAATTGCAGATATAGACACTTTATTGTGCACGATGGCGGCTAATTTAGCGCATGACTTGGTCGAGTTGGAACTTTTTCTGAGAATTAACCTCTGTTCTGGGTCAGACAGCCTCAGTTTTTTGCCAACTGGCTTTTAAACATTATATTTATTTAAATTTCGTAAGCGATTTCGAACCACGCATCGATTTCTATTAAGTTTTTTTTTAAATTTCAGATATTGCTAGTCCAGAGACTCGTTGTATGCCAATATTTTGCCACGGTCTTTATTCGACAAAACCGGTTTCTCAAAGACATAGAAGTATAAAAGTTCATATGATGTACAAAAAGCTAACACAGAAATTTCCTACAGATATAAATTTAAAATTAAAGTTAATTACTTAAAGTTTCTTATGATTATGAAATGCAATTTTTGTATAGATTAAGCCTTATCTCAAAAAACGCCATTATAATGTCATCTTTAGAATTTCTAATACAGAATATTTTACAACTACCTCTGGTGTCCCACAAGGCAGTCGTTGTAGTCCTTTGATATTCGTTTTAACAATTTCAGATGTTGATGTTGTCTTCAAAGAATTCAATCTTTCTGTTTATGCTAATAATATGAAAAGCTAACATCGGCTTATACAAGCTAACGCCGATGCCCGCAATCTTCAAGACGTAATATCGTATATTAAAGATATATATTCTCGTAAATGACTCCAACTTCTCCCGAAAACTTTTAACGGCAAGCCAGTTGCATCTGTAGGCTATTTACGGGAGGTGTTATTTGCAACAAAAAACTTAACTTAAGGTCTAAAATTGATAATATCATTAGCAGAGATATATTATTTCGTGAAACACTTAACCAAAGAGTTCTCTAATGCTTACTTCACAAAATCTCTCGAGCTTGCCTTTGTTGTACCCATCTTCGAATATGCCAGATGTGAGGTTTGGTCTCACATCTAAAAAACCCATATAATGCGAATCGGAGACAGTCAATGAAGATTCATTACTTTTGCTCTTGGTAGTCTTCCCCGTGCTGACAGTTTCAACTTAATTCCTTATGACCATAGTAGAATAAATTATTATTTATTAATAAATAATATAATATAAATAAATTTAATAAATAATAAATATTTATTCTACTATGCTTATGACAATCGTCTGAGTTTATTTTTGCTATTCGTTTTAAAAGTGAAATGAAATTTTAGTCACTCAAATATTTATGTCTTTCTTTACCTTCAACCAAAATTCAATATATTTTTTTATAAATGCTGTTTATGCGCGAGTTAAGTAAGCGCTGGAGAGCTTCCCAAATTCTTAGCAGTCAATTTGTACCAACTCGTACTTAGTATGTACAATTCTCAAGTCCTCGCTAATCACAATAAACTTCTTCATTTCTTTTTAGCTTAAATTCTCGTATTGTATGCACGCCATTGGGAAAAGTGCGTGGAGCTGAACGTATAACCATCTACGAAGACTTTTACTTCAGTTTTGAGGGCATTTCTTTTGCCAAGCCACCACTGGGCGATCTGAGATTCAGTGCACCACAACCACCTGAGCCTTGGGGTGGCGTACGTGATTGTTTTGAACCTTCCTGCAAGCCAACTCAACTTCATGGATTTACCGGTAAACTTGAAGGAAGCGAGGATTGCTTGTACTTAAATGTGTACGTTAAAACGGTAGGAGGCATTTGATAGTGGAATAAAAATAATGCTTACATATTTCTAATTAGTTCGTTTCAGAGAATCCTTTACCTGTAATGGTCTGGATAGTTGGAGGTGCTTTCACTTTTGGTGACGGCACTGGCAAGGTTAACGGTCCAGATTATTTTATGCAAACCGATGTCGTACTAGTCTTTTTCAACTATAGATTGAGCGCCTTGGGTTTCTTAAGTCTAACGGATCCTAAACTTGAAGTGCCCGGTAATGCAGGTCTTAAGGATCAAGTACAAGCCCTGCGTTGGGTTAATGAGAATATAGCTTGTTTTAATGGTGACCCCAACAACATATTTTTATTTGGTGAATCGGCGGGTGGTGCTTCAACGCAATACATGACCGCAACAGAACAAACACGCGGACTCTTTCACAAAGCCGCAATCATGTCGGGCTCCATGTTGAGCAGCTGGGCCAACGAGCCACAACTTGACTATGCCTATCGTCTGGCCAAGAAAATAGGTTACATGGGTGAAAACTGCGATGAAAAAGTTTTAAAGTATTTGCGTTGCGCAGAAGAAACTGAGTTGGTTAAACATGATATTCTAACAGATGAGGAGAAAATTAATAGCAAATTTTTTCTCTTTGCGCCCACTATCGAGCCATATGAGAGTGAAGACTGTGTAATACCAAAGGCACCGATTGAAATGCTAAGAACTGCCTGGAGCAATGATATACCAGTGATGGTGGGAGGCACCTCGTTTGAGGGTTTAGTCATGTATGATCAAATAAAGAAAAACCCGGTTCTCATAGCCATTTTGGAGCAATTGCCTGAACTTATGCTACCACCGTTTGTGCGGCTGAAGAATAAACCTGAGAAAAATCGTACACTCGCCTTGGAACTAATGAAGCTGCATTGCATTGAACCCATTCCCAATAAGGAAAACATATTAAACTATTTGCATGTTGGTGATACAATTTTGAATTTAAATAATTTTTTGACATCATCGCACTATTTTTTTTAGTTTATGTCATACAAGTTCTTTTGGCATGATCTTCATCGCACTGCAATGTCACGTTTGGAGTTTGCCAAAGCACCAACATATTTGTATCGCTTTGATTTTGATTCACCCAAACAAAGTTTTTGTCGTAAGGTATATTGTGGCAACGATACGGTAGAAGGTGGTGTTGCTCACGGCGATGAATTACCATATCTGTTTTCGAAGCCGGATGCATGGAAGTTTTCTTGTGAATCACCAGAATATCAGATGATTCAACGTATGGTTGGCACTTGGACTGCATTTGCTAAGTCCTCAGATCCAAATAATAAAACTTTAGAGCCAGTCGTTTGGAAGCCTCTTCGAAAGTATGAACCAAATATGGCGTTGAATATTGGAAAGACATTGGAAATGGCGGATATACCAGAGTGTTCAAAATTTCAATTTTGGAATAGTATGTATGAAACATCTGAATTGTACTAGGCTTGATCACAGATATTCTTTGGGTTTTTTTTATTAAATTTCATGTTGTATTTACTAGATGAATGTGATTTAATATATCATAAGGTACTATTGATTTGTTTACACGATCATAGTCACGATATATTTTAAAAATAAAAGTTAAATTATTCGAATAGTACTGTTGTCCCTGCATTAGGAAAAAATACCGCATTCTGTCTTACGAGCTATAATTTTCTTTGTGTCAACACTTTTCTGGGTATTTTAATTTGTTTAAAAAACATTTAAGCAAAAATAGATTAAGCAATGTTCAAGTATGAACTTGGTCAAATATCAACATTTTGTTAATTTTTAAATTTATTTAAAACTAAGTTAAAACTAATGTTTTTGGTTACAATTTAGAGCCGTGTTTGCTTTTGTACTTAACTTTCAACTAGAGTTTAAATACTTCATTAACAACTTCATAATTTTGGACCAGTAACTAATTATATGAGTAACATGAACTATTCATGATATTAATGTATAAAATTCGCAAAAGAAAAAACACAACAACATAAATATTTCTAAAGTTAAGATATTAAAGTGCATAACATGTGTACAAAATGGTAATTTTTTGTATGCCATGAAAAAATACAAGGGGAATATGAATCATTCATGGTTTTTTGTAAATCTATATAATTAATAGGCTAAGGTTTTTTTTGTGACTTCAACTCCTCCCAGACCAATAGACCGATTTTATCGATTCAGATGTCATTTAATCAGGTTTATTCTGTAGATGTGCAAACCACTTTTAAAAATTGTGATTTCGCTTCAGGGGGTTCCCAACCTTTTAAAACAGAAATAAAATTTTTGTGTAAAAATCCGCTATTAAATCGATTTGAAATTTAGTTTAAGAAGAGCTTATAAATTGATCGAATATTAATTTTTTTCAAAACTAAAAATTTCAATGTCAATTGTCCGAAAAATGCAGTTCCAAAATCAAAAATTCCACTTTCCGAGCAAACTTTAACGGTTTTCAAAAAAAATTTCATCGGAATATGCTATAAATTGATGTTGTAAGTGTTCTGTATGTATTTTTATTTAATTTTTTAATTATAGCTTAGTAGTCATATTTTTTCTAAAATTTTTTTTTTTATAATTCGTTTTTATTTAAATTAGTTATATTTTATAGCTTTAAAAGTTAAGCAGCGATGTTGTTGAATAGTAATAATGTTTATCTCGGTAGTTATATTAGTGTAAGTCGGTCTTCGTATTTTGACAGTTACATTTAAAATTTTAGTGTCAGATCATAAGTTTTAAGCATTCAGATGATGATCTTTTATATCATTATTGAGACTGAATATATCGTATTGAGGAAAAAGCTGCTTGAATAGAATATCATAAATTAAGCGTCTATAATGTTGCTAACATTTAATTTTTATTGAATTGCTCGAATTCGGGCAACAGCTTTACTAGTAAATTAATAATGGGTATATTTTAACTGAGTTTATAAGTGTTTGTTTTGTGAAAACTGATCGGTGTACTGATCTGAACTATGAGAACATGAGTATCATGTATTTTTGCTCTTATCTTATAAACAATTCTTTCTGCCTTTGTGTTTTGACATAGATTATATAAATTTCGGTCATTAAACTCATAAAATATTTCATGTTTCCTTCGTATATGTGCATGAGATTTATGCATTTTTTCACTTGTCGCATGAAATTTTCTTGTTAGCCTCGAAGTATTTCCTGAACTTCAGAAATATTTTTATGTACAAAATTTAGAATGATCCATGTCCCTTTTGTAGTTTTTCTTGATTATGAATTATACCTTTCTTTATTAACAGGCATGCTACACAGGCCAGTACACTGGCTCTGTAGTTCGAAAAACTCAATACATTCACACTTTTTTACAAATACACTCACACCGGATTCACTTTCACGCCACTTTCATCGCTACTGGCAACGAAATTTCAGAGCCAGTGGATTTTGACAGCAGCGGCTAGTGTATATCAAAAAGTGGGATTTTCAATTTTTTAATATTTTGGTACAGTGCGATTCCTTTAAATAATATAATTTCCCTTAGAAATCCGTAAAAATTGCTTATTTTTGGCCTATCTCGCTCCGTTTACGAGATATCGCGCTTTTTCTATTTTTGAATATTTTGGTACAGTGCGATTCCTTTAAAAAATATATATAATTTCCCTTAGAAACCCGTAAAAATTGCTTATTTTTGGCCTATCTCGCTCCGTTTACGAGATAACGCATTTTTTATAAATAATGTGGTAATAAGTTCTGATAAATTGGCCCATTTACTTAATATTTTATTTATTATTATCAATAATATTACTTTAATAATGTCACTAAAAAGAAATTATACTTTGTTGTGAAAATAAACAAGAAGCAACCGTGATCAAAATATAGAAGTACGTATTTAATTATTTCTTTTCGAACATGATTTTTCCACTCATGAAGCCTATACAATAAAACAACAGATATAGAAAGTTTTTTATTCCGTTAAGGTTTTTCTCACTCTTCTCAATTTTTCGCCTTACCACAATACAAAATGTTCAAAACAATTTGCCACTCTTGTAAAGACTGTCCCAAACTACAAGCTTCTGCGTCTCTGGTAGTTCTATAAATTTTACTTCATTACTTATGTTCAGCGCCAGATTCGGTGCATTACATTGTAATGGCTGCCAGTGACTGGGCTTAATTGGCTCACAATTTGGATCAGAATTTTTGGCAAAAGCAGTCCACATGCCAATCATACGTTGAATAGTTTGGTATTCCAGTGTTTCCGCTGATAGCTTCCAGGATTCCTTCAAAAAGAACAGATACGGTAGATCATCTGCATGAGCCACACCACGCACTGGATCTTGACCAACATATTTATTGCGATAAAAATTAAAATCGGGTGAATCAAAATCAAAGCGATACAAATAGGTTGGTGCTGAAGCATGTGCCAAACGCGATAACACAGTGCGATGACAGCCATGCACAAAGAATTTAAACGATAAGAGCTGCAAAAGAGTTTCAAGCAAGACAATTAAAGGTTGTCTGAAAAATTAAATCAGTTTCTGCAACCTACATCCAGATATTGCAACTTAGTTGCCTCACTGGGCAGATTTTGACCGAAATGAGCGCAAATGATGCTATCGGCAAGCAATTTGTTTTCTTCAGCGCTATGCATCGGAAGCACTTCCGTTGGCAGCACAATTTCAGGCATGGTTTGTAATTTGTTGATGCTCTCTGGATCCTGCTTTACAAGCATATAATTGACTAAACCCTCGAAGGAAGTGCAGCCTAGCATCATGGGAATCTCATTGCCCCAGGCAGTTCTCAACATTTCCAGTGGAGGTTTTGGCACCACGCAATGCTCATCCACATATGGTTCTACAGTTGGCAGGAAAGGAACCACACAGCCATCACGTCGATCTTCATCGGTTAGAATGTCATGCGTTACCAATTGGCTGGCATCTAAGTTGCGCAGAAAACAAAAAACTTGCTTATCATTGTTGGCACCATCGTAACCATGCTGCTTGGCCAAACGATAGCCAAAATCAGCTTTTGGCATAAAGGTTCTGCGGTTAAGAATGCAGCCAGACATGGGTATGACTCGGTGAAACAAGCCCCTAGTCTGCTCGGTAACAGTCATATAATGCGCGGAAACGCCACCTGCTGATTCACCAAATAGTGTTATATTGTTAGCATCGCCATTGAAGCTGGAAATATTTTGCTTAATCCACTTCAAGGCCAACACCTGATCCTTAAGTCCAGCATTACCAGGCACCTTTAGTGCAGGATCAGCAAGGCTTAAGAAGCCCAATGAGTCTAGCCGATAGTTGAAGCTGACCAAAACAATATTTTGCTGCATAAAATAATCTGGTCCAAAGCTACTGCGACTGCTTTCACCCTTATAAAAACCACCACCAAATATCCAGACCATTACCGGCAGCGGTTGCTCACTCTTCAGCTGCGTAGTTAAAGAAAAAATAAAAACTTATAAGAAGCAAATATTTTTAATATTAAATATTTTACCGTCTTAGCATAAATATTCAAATACAGGCAATCCTCGGAACCCTCAATCAGGCCTGTTTTGTCATTTTTTTGAACAGGCTTTTCAGCGGGCGCGCTGCAGTCTCGTATACCGCTCCATGGTTCAGCCGGCTGCGGTGCACGGAAACGCAGCGCATTGAGTGGCGGCTTGGCGAATGGTATGCCCTCAAAGCTGTTGTAGTAATCATCATAGATAGTCTTACGCCTAACGCCTTGCAGCTGTCCTTGTGCTATGCTGAGCACCGGTAAATCGGTGCTAAAATAATTATTTTAATATTGCAATGAATTATTCTTATATCACTGCTGCACACTTACTTTTCAGACATAATAAAAATATATTTTTTCTTAGCTTTTGTTGAAAAAATTTTAGAGAACACGTTCCGTTCAGCTGGCTTGTTCGAAGCGCACTAAGAAATCACAATTCGTTTGTTCAACTTTTAATCAGATTCCTGTTATCGGGCATCTGGTGAAGTTGGTGTTTAACAAAAACAACAACAACAACAACATAATCTTATTTATAGAATTTGTATGCATAAAAATAAACTCAAGCTTGAAGATATAAGTTAATGTGCTAGAAATGTTTGCCCCAGTAGGAAATTAAGTATGGAGATTCCAATATGTTAAAAAAGAAGTAAGAACGAACATAAAAACATTCTTCATTTCACTGTGAAGAGTTCGATTTTAGTTATTTAAGATTATTCAATTTATCAAACTTAAACAAACCTGCTTGAATTTTTAAATTATTTCATATAATTAATCATACTCAGGGGAAAAAAATGCTGTTATAGAGTAACTTCGGGTACACGCAAAGAAATTTTTCGTTTATCGTAACTGAAAAATTCACCAACTATACTTCGTTTGCGAACTGTATTTGCTGCAAACGAGTATTCAGTTGTTATCAACTTAAAAATATTCTTGCTTGAAACGAAAAAACATCGAACTTAATGAAATTTTATCATTGTTTTGGAAGTTCAAGTTTAGCCGAGCGCGCTGGCGTTCGAGTCTAGAAACTTGAATGACCTGGGTTCAATTCCCAACAGGAACACCAAATTTTTTTTTTTTTTTAATTAATGTTTTTTATTATTATTTTTATTATTCTTATTTTGACGGTTCCTTTTGACCAAGCAGTTAATGAAACAGAATTACAATTTCAATAATTAAATTAAAGTTTTTGATACTTACACAGCCAAGAATCGAACCCACTTCTCCCGCGTTCCAGTCTAGCATGCTTCCATTGAGCTATTGTGAGATATTGTCTAGAATGAATTTTTTATTTACTTAAGCTGTAACACATTCTTGTTTCTTCGTTTATGGCAAATATTTTACATTTGTCATCAACGAAAACGAGCTGTGTAGCAGTTGTGTGACTGCGCTTGTGATTCACAGTTGTGTGTCTGTTTCTTCACAATCTTAAAATACTTCCTCTTCGTTGATGGCAAATATTAAACACTTTTCATCACCGAAATCAAGCAACTTATTTGTCAGTTGAGAACTACTCGCTTATAACAAATGAATTTCTTTTCCTGCAAACGAAGTTTTCAGTTGGAAAAAAAAAATTTTTCGGTTGCTACAATTTAAAAATCACTGCCGTTTATGACAAACAAAATTAATTTCGTGCAACTAAATAACGTGTTTCCCGCAACTAACCATTATTATGCCAACTGTTCAAACGTTTACAAACAATGATTTGAAGCATGACAAACGAAGTTCGTTTGCAGCAAACTGGCGATAAACGTTTTTTTTCTCTGCGTGTATTGTAATATGGTCGGGTAATGTGATATATCTGCATCTTTTGTTAAATACACAATTTTCTACAAAAATAAACAAATATCTGAACCACTGTTGCCAGATTGAGGTGAATTTCCCTAAATGAGGTAGTTTTTGACTCATTTTTTGGGCAGAGGTAAAAAAGGTAATTTTTCACTTAAAGTGGTTAATTTTGTTATATAATAATTTTTATATATCCAAATATTTTAAGTTTTTTTCAGTTTTATGACCTCTATGAACGTACTCAAAATCAATCCTTTATTATTGGGAATCCCCTTTTGTGCCAAGAAATAACAAATGTAGGTCTATTTTCATTTTTGATTTGCTGCAAGTTTTAACTTAAAAACCAAGTAATTTGTTGAAACACATCAAGAAATGAAAAGTTATCAAATGTTTTGAAATTGCATTGAATATTAGTTGAAAAAAATATCAGTTATAGAAAGCCATGACCAGTTCCTACAAAAAAAATTAATGGAAAGGTGGATAAAATAAGTCCCTTAAATATCGTGAATTGGAAAAGTTGTTGGCAATAGGAAGAACCCAATTGTTCAAGGCTAGCAAAAAAATATTTTATTGTTGAAGTAGTAAAGTGAGTTATTAATGCTGTTTATCATTTAAAATTCTGTATATTTGTTTTTTTGGAAAACGTAAATTTTCTCAGAAAGTGGTAATTTTTTCCTCATATAGTGTTAAATTTCAGCTTGGCTCTCTGGCAACACTGATCTGAACATAACTGCAACAGAAAACGAGACGTATAGCCCGTTTCAAAAGAGAAGAACATTTTTTAGTTTCATTTTTCGATGCGCAGTGAGAAATTATTTTTAAAGCCAGAAATTTTTTTTGAGCGTAATTTATTGCTCTTTTTGTACTGTTTGCAGAACTTTACGTTTTTTTGTGCGTATTTTTTACTATTTTTCTATATATTTAAATGCCCTAACATTCAAAACAAATGATCGCACAAGTACGGTGTTGCACCGACAACCTGCAGCAACCTGCATCTTGAAAGAGAAATCAAATACAAATTAAATAAAATATAAATTATTTTCTCATGAAAAAATTGTGAAGTGAAATTTCGGCTAACAAATTTTTTTTTTGACGCCCCCTTTTTTTTCAATTTTGATTGGTTGATTTCGAAAAATAAAATTCAGTATTTCCGCAGCGCAGTTGCGATGAACAACAAAATTCAGGAATAAACATTAATTTTTTTCATTTATTTTTCTGCTCAGAGAATATTCAATTTTTTTTTTTAATGTCGACCAATCACAATAAAGAACGCTCTCAAAATTATTTTCTTATTCTCAAACGTGCGCGAAATTGTTCTTCTCTTTTGAAACGGGCTATACTGCAGCTTAATGTGCGCTCTCATTTGCTGTGTTCGCTCTCATTGTTGTGAAATTGTCGGTTAGTCGATATATTTTTTTGAGTGGGCTTTGCGAGTGAATTACACTAAATAGAGCAGAATTGTAAGCTTAAATACATAAATTTGTTAGAGTTTGAATTAAGTTAGCAACAAATTAAGTGATATTTTGATTTTCAACAACGTATATTTACAAAAATAACCTTAGTATTTTGAAACCCGACTTCGGCTATTGTGATATAGTCAAAGTTGGGTAATGTGATATACCATCTATTCATACCATATCTATTTATTCAATTCATTATACACTTTGTGTTATTTTTTTATTTAGTTTTTACATGCGTATTTGTATTCAGTTGATTTTGATTATATTTTTGTTTTCTGTTATATAAATTCTACTGAAATAATAAAGCTGTATCAACAATAACATTAATAATACTAAAAAAAACATTTTCTTCTTTTCAATAACATGATTTTTTAATTTTGGTTGAAAAAACAATGGATACTACTGTTGAGCACTATTCGGATAATGTGATATTAGTATATATGGTATATCACATTATCCAAACGTGGTATATCACTTTACCTGCCAATTTCATCAAGGGGAGTTACATGACTTTTTTCATTGTGTTGAAAAAGCTCCAAATTGGCTTAAGCTATAGAGACCAAAGTTGTAAAACACTGCAAAATGTATCAAAAAATATTCTGTGTAATGTGGTTTAAGCTAAATTATGAAAGTTATTCCGCAACCTAATGGCGTTAATGAAAAGCAGTTGGAAAGAGTTTACCCAGCATTTCTTTCGAGGTTTTTTTGTATAAATAAGCTTATGAAGATAAATATAATTTCAAGCTTTAAAATACGATCATAAGTAGAAAGGTCATAAACACACCGCGTTTCAAAAGCAATTTGAAGTTTTAACTGAGTTGTCCAGTTTACTATAGACGACTTCAGTGTAAGTTATAACGGGTAATATAAGCTAAATTACCAACTGAATTAATACTGACAGACTGTCTGAGGTAAAACATAGCAATATACAACTTTTTTACTAAACCATTAACATGATCAACACAGAACAGGGAAAGAATTTAAATGAATCCAAGATTCAGAATTTTCGATACAACAGTAACCCTCTTTAATCCAAATCACAAATCAGGCACTTCACATAAACAAACATAAACCTTACAAACAGTAAGGAAATAGGATTTGGAAGAACTAATTTAAAGACCGTACCTTCTATAGAGTAGACTATGACAGTGCTGAGTTCTTCATTCATCCTTTAACCAAGATCATCAATCTTCAGTCAGTTCTTCGAGATAGATTAAGCTGGACATCTTGAACAGTAGCATGATAACAGGCTGGAATATCGTTTCAGAACATTGGGAACAGAACAGAAGGGCGTCAAATATGAAGCCTTGAGGAGCTCCACTTAGAACCGGTTTGTAGCCTGACGACAATTAATCACCTCTAACTTTTTATTACCTGTTGGCACAAATAAATAGATATTAAGTTGACGACATTATAAGAGAAACTAAACAATGACTTAAGCTTAGGACACAAATATTGATGGCTTACTTTAAAAAAGCTATCAAGCACGGAAGCGTCATAGAATCAACATCAAATTCTGGTCGTATATTATAAATTTTTTAGAGAAAATGCTAATGTTGATTATTATTTTCTGAACGTAATTGAGTATGCTTTTTTATTTGAATTCTTTTTAAAAATGATACTTTTTATAAAAGTATAAAATATATATATAAGTATAAGTATAATCATACTTTGTATAAATAAAAGAACTCTTAAAATGTTATTAAAGAGCTTATATTGGGTCAGAGAAAAATTAAGTGGCGTCCTTTCCAATCAATGGCTTGATATTTAAATTAGTTTTTAAATTCAAATTCATCGTATCAATTTCATCGATTTTTAAATACATAATGTGATACACTTAGAGAAAAAAATCTGGTTAATTTTATCAAATTTTAACCAAATCTCTGGCAAAAATTTTTCATCATGAATTGTTACCAACATGATTTTCACGTCAATTAAACTTGTTTTTGTGGCTTAATCAAACTGAGAAATGTGGTAACTATAACCAAACAATTTTTTTTTATTGTTAATAAACTATTAATATAAAATTATTACTCTTCAAAACCTTCCAATGCAAGAATCGAACCTAGAATTACGTGGCTATCGCATGAGAGTCTATCGACTAAACAACAAGCCATACTATTGCATGTTTAAACGTGAGCAGACTATTGACAAAAACCATTCGTATTTCTTAAACATGTTTCTGTCTAATAGATCAGTCAGATTTAAGAAGCGTAGATCAGGTTAATAGAATGTGGATGTCTCTCCTAACCAAGTAGGTCAGGTAAAAAAACTGAATCAGATTCGAACATTTTTCTCTGACAGTAAGGCAAAGTGGGATGTTGTGAGACAGGTTTTGTTTTTGAACGATGACTTCCTCAAAAATAATAATTTTTTGTGATTTTTGTATTTTCAAAAATTGTGAACAGTTGTGAAACACAACTATAAATGGTACCAAATTACACAATTTGATGAACAAACTTTACTGAAATGAGACAAAATATAAAATACAAATAAGAAAAATTACTTGTATTAATCGAATTTATCCATTCAGACAGATCAGATTTATTGCAATGTATCGAGTTTTTTTATACAATCTTTTTAGCATGTACATTTATAGACCTTAAGATGATGTAAATGTGAATGTTTTCTTGATCTGATAACAAGACACTTGACGGTACGAATTTTGTAAGACATCGAAGCTTTGGTGCTTAAGCAATATTTTGATTTTTTTCTAGTTTTATTACTCTTCAACGTTTTCAATTCGCGCTGTAATTTTTTGACTAGAAGATTAACCCTCTAACTGCCAAGACCGTAAAAATGATCGGATCCAACCCATATTTTCCCCCAAAGTAGATATAGTTAAAAGAACCTTAAGTTTTAGTTTTCAGAGTATACAAAATTTTTGAACGAACGCCAGGTGAAAAATATTGAAGATCGTCTCTAGACGGTCTTGTCGATTTGTGTATAAAAAACATCACGAAAAAATTTGTGTATAAAAAACATCAAGAAATGAAAAACAGTTATAAAACATATTGTTTTCTAAGATGGTAGTCCCAGAATCAATTTTTATCAATTTGACCGCATAAAAGTGAAAATTTCTATTTGGAATGTGATCGACGCCACCGAACCGAATTTTTGCAACTTGATAAACAGTTCTTTATCCAACACCTGATATGCCAGGCTGGGGGGATGTTGACCCATGGACATTTAGATCAGATGATGATCGTCCTACAACTCTTTTGACTTTCACAGAAATAAGTCCAGCAGCTATTTACTTATGGAATTCTAGAAGTTATATAGCTGTTGTTCATCGGATTCATTACTTGAAGCATTTGCTTTTTCGACATGCATATGTTAGTACAAAATATATGCATTTTTAGAGGCCATATCCACAAAATGGTTGAACTGTCTAATCATAATATTTATAGTTTTAGCTTTAATATGGTATCTACCCATGAGGCCATCTATTAGGTCTATTCCATCCATGTGAGGATTTTATTCTCGGATTATTTGCGGGCAGTTGATTTCAATGCATTTCTTCTGTTTTCTATTATACAGCGAAGCCCTTGCTTTTTGTTTATCCGTATTGATTTTTGCGAAACTCTTAATACCGACATATGTCATGCCTTCAATAAAGCCTCTGAAATAAGGTTGAACTGATGGTGTAGTAGATTTTGCTGTTGGCAATGGAAATCGGGGTCTTTTGGGTCAACCAGATGTTGATAGTTCACGTATTTCAATGCTTTTGACCGCTGCAGTATTTTGACCGAAACACGAAGAAGCTTGCATAGCCCTACAAATACTTCCGTGGTTTCAGCCACATTCATATTGTGAATGTTTTTCACTATGGCCTGTTTATCATCCTCAATTGACAATGTGACGGGCGCGATGTTATCAAAAAAATAATCTGGATCAGAGACAGTTTCATCACTATCAAAACTGTCATCTGCGCTCTCCACAGAATCCAAGAATTCGAGCAATTGCTCATAAGACATTGCCTCCAAATTTAATTTTTTTGTACAACCCCGATTAGTACGATACATTTTTCTCAAAAAAATCAAATAAAAAAGAAAAGAAAATAACAATAGGTGAGACAACACTGATAGAAAAGGTAACGCAAACCGGGAAGACCGTCTGCAGACGGCCTTCACATTTTCATTTTCCACGCACAACTTATATTATTTTTCACTTCAAATATATAACAAAACGCAAGTGAACGACTTACCTTAAAATTACACTGTTGTGTAATTTTTAATTCTGTTGTAGTTTTTGATACAAAATATTTGATTCTGCGATTAGACCAACCTTTTCGGATTTGGAGGAGTCCACCGAACACAACTATGTCCTTGGTTTAGTTAGATTGGCGTAAATTTTGAAGAAAACTGTGTTTTTCCAAATGGTCGATTTTTATCTATTCTAAGCCTTTTGCCACGTCTATTTCTAGAGATATCTCGCAAGCAAGTTGTACGATCTTTACAACCAATAGAGAAAACTAAAGGTATTGAAATTCTTCGTCAATTGTTCTCATGCTACTTTCGGATCCGAGGATTAGTTTTGGTGTAGTTAATCAATTTTTGAGAACTTGTTGTTTTTTTGAAAGAAAATTGGAAATTAAATTCATGGGATAAAATTTGCTTGCCTGTTCTGGCCTAAGTGTAAACTTTTAACCTACTTAAAAACTAATTTGCATGTAAACTTTCTAAACGATAACACACGTGTAACTGTTTTTTTGTATCTTCTATCAGCATATTTTTAAAAATTCTTAAAATTATGGGAAAAACTATAAAATTGTCATACCGTAAAATTAATTTGAATTTTTCGTAAGAAAACAATAATTTATAGAAAAAATTATTAATTACACAAGAACTACTCCTCGGATCCGAAAGTAGTATAGGAACTATTGACGTAGAATTTCATGACCTTTAGTTTTTTTCATTGGTTGGTAAGACCGTGCCAGACCGTGCCAACTTGTTTGCCAAATATCTTTATAAATAGACATGGCAAAAGGCTTAGAATTGCTCAAAATCGACCATTTGGAAAAAAATGATTTTCTCAAAATTTAGAGCCAATCTAACTAAACCAAGGACGCAGTTGTACTCAGGGGACTTCCCCAAATCCGAAAAAGTTGGTCTTATCGCAGAACCAAAATTGAACTACAACAGTGCTATCAAGCTAAGCACTTTGTTCAAAATATCTTCTTTTTTTTTAAATAAGCAAAACAATAATTTACACAATAATTAACGCTTTAGATTTGCCAACTTTTCGCATTTAACTGATGAAAGCTCACCAACGACTGATCAGAGAGCGTTCGTTGATATACTAAAATGTGAAGCAAATCACTCCTCGAACGGTTTTTACTTTTTTAAGAAAAAAATAATTTTTATATGACAAAAATTAAATTAAAAATTAAATTATTTTAAGAAAAAAATAATTTTTATATGACAATGGAGCACAAAAATACCGGTTAGAGGGTTAAATTGTACTACAAAGTATGATAAGAACATGATTAAAACTCAAAATTGGTACTGATACTTCGAATAAATGGGAAAAATACTTCGAATTCATGGGAACTCTTCGAAAAAAATTTGACAGTTGCTGACATTACAATAGATATTGTCGTGTCTGACAACACTCCACTCTCCCATGTCAGTTTTTCCAGTTGGGGTTAACGGTGTGTGGCTTTAATATTCAAAAATTTAACTAAGGCGACAACATTTTGTATAGGCTTCTGATAAAATTCGTGGCATTTGTGGTAAAGATATTTTATCAAATTGAGCACCATGTTCATTTACTCTTTTTCGTTGTAAAAAAATTCAACTTCAAAGACACTCCACGCTTTGGCCGACAAATCGTTGAAAAAAGTGGACGAAATTCTCCAAAAATTCTAAAAGATTAGTACAGCTATGAACATGCACATATATGCACATGTCTGAATAGAAAAAGAAACTCGTTATATGAATACCACATGATTTGAGAGTGAAAACTTAAGTAAACAGCTTTGTCATTAGCAAACCATTCCTAAAACAAGTTACGATAAGACATTTTTGAGAAATTGATAATTAGCGATGAAGAGCGTGTCACATACAAATTCAAATTATCAAATCAAATTATTGATTCTAAGTCTGTGATCTTCATGGGTCAAATATAGTGTGAAAAAGATTATACGTCAAAATAGATGAAATTTTGAGATATAAGATTTTGATATAGATTTTAAGCAATCAATAAAAAAGGAAGTTTTTTGAAAAAATTTACAGAAGCCTAAGGGTTGTTAACACATTGCGAAATCATATCATGAAGAATATGAAGGAAGGAGGAAAGGTATATTTTTTAGATAGAGTTTGTCGTAGTATAAAAACATAAATGAAACATAATTTTTAAGTGAAACGATACATCCAAAAGTCTAAAAAATCATAAAAAATACATTTCTAATCATTTCATACCCAAAAGTGCAAAGTATGACATAATATAATTTAACACGAAAATCCATTTCCGTGCAAAAATGTTAACAATTATTTTGACAAATTGGGAACGTGTTTATATCAAGATAGAATAACAACAGCAGCACAGACACAATACTTAGTAATTACTGAAGCAGCATAACTACTTTATTGATACTACAACAAAAACAACATCAACAAAATTAAAAAACTAGTTGATGAACACCTAAACGTTCCTTTTTACTTAGTCCAAGTTTAAAGTTATTTAAAAATTGCTGTCTAAAAAACAGCATTGACAGATAGTGCTAAAATAAAAACTTTTTATGAAAAAAATAACAGTAATACAACTTTATACTTTAACATAAGCTTATTTATTTCATTTATAAGACTTTCTTGAATATTAATCCTTTTTTTGCTTACTTCTTAATAGCATATTATAGCATATCCTTATTCTTATGATTGATAAGATTATTATGGCTATGATATTCTGTTTAATAATACTTTATGTTTATATACTTGATTTATATACTTTATGAATTTAATCTTTGTTATTTATCTTTGTCGTTAATCTTTGTTATTATTTTAAAAATATCTGAAAATTGAAAACGAAAAATAAAAATTCATTCGAGCTACAAAGTCAACAGAAGGAAGACGTTTTTATTAATAAAACTTAAAAATAGATATAAACTGAAGCTCAAATCCTAGACATACATATATAATTGTTTAGTAGCTATATGCGACTCCAGAAATTATCCGACCCCTATGACCCCTTGACAAAAATTACACTGTTAATGAATTATTGCTTGAAAGTGAATAACTTAGCTTTAAAATAGTTTCGAATTCACTACAATTCTCTTCATATTTATATCGCTTCGCAATCTTAGTAAAGTTGCAGACCTGCCTTCTTGTAAAGTTCATCTATTTGTTCGCATTGTTTTTGTTCAGGAAGATCTTTAAATTCAATGCCGTAGCTGATATTTAGACATTTGTATGTTCCACTGCGCTCAAGAGGTCTCCAAACTGCCGGACTGATAAGTTTAGTATTGGGATCGGATTTAGCAGCAAATGTGGTCCACATACTGATCATACGTTCAATTGTTTTATATTCTGGTGATTGAGCAGGGAGTGGGTTGGTGTCCCACATAAGGAAAATATACGATTGATCATCAGCATGTGATACACCGCGTAAATCTGGACCACAATGTTTGATGCGAAATAAATTAAAGGTGGGCGAATCAAAATCAAAACGGTATACAAACGTAGGCGCTGAGCTGTACGCCCGACGCGCTAACAATGTACGATGCAGTGGGTGGTACAGCAAGTTATACGAGAATACCTAAAAAAAATAGAGAAATGAAAAAATATTTTGAAAAATGTGAGACAAGCTATCTGGGATTGAAACGTATAAAATTCAGTCTTAGACTATCAAACTAACAATGTTAATTTTTCCGCGCTCATTCCTAAAAAAAAATTCATTTCTTTACTTCTATGATGCATACTGATCGATTAGACCGTACCAGAATCATTTTACGCCAAAACGGTTTCCTAATTTTGCCACCGTTAAGAGGAATATAATGAGGAATATAATGAGTAATTTACATTTAAAACCAGATAAGTCACACAGATCGAAAAAAGTGTTCATTTTGACATATATTTTTTATAAACAAATCAATTATGCAAAATTATGCTCCTCAGGAATAGATAGGTATATTATGTGAAAAAAAAATAATCACATAGTATATTATGCGAAAAAAAAATTGTTCCATAGTGCAAAAAAAATGCATATTTTCAATTTCAAATTTGATCGGGTTGTCTGGTTTTAAAAGTTTTAAAATGAATCAACATTATGATTCCGCCGTTTGGGGTCTCAAAAGTTAGAGAAACTCATTAAAATGATTTCTGCGTACTTTTTTTTCAAATCGGAGGAAATCCAACGAAGTAATTTTGATACTCCTGAAGGTGCTTTTTAGTAAAAAAAAAATATTTTTGCTTGTAACTTTTTATTTTTGTCAGAACGCATACCCAAATCCGCTAAAATGTTAAATTTATTACTCATATCAATGTATGATAATCTGATTTGGAATGAAAACTACAAAAATGAGAACTTACTTCGACTTATCTGGGTTGGATTGAAAATTTACAGTGGACATGTCTGCTTTTGCTTAAAAAGCAGATTTTTTAATGCATTTTTCTCAAGGATTTTTATAATTTTTATCAAATAGGATTCTATGGAACGATTTTTTTAAGATTGGCTTTACAATGATATTTCTAACTAAAATTTTTTTTCCAGTGACTTTCTGCATTTGAATGTAAACTCCTCATATAACAAAAATTTTCAATTTAAATTTTTGTCCGCGTCGAATTTTTTATACAGGATTAGCTAATGTGGTTGGTATGGGAAGTGAGCCCATTTTTTGAGCATACCTTCATTTTGATAAAGAATATTTACATATTAAGTTTTATCTCAGTAGGTCATATATAAACATTTTTATAAAATGGGCGTGTTTGTGAGAGAATGACACTCATTTTGTGTACACATTTTAATTTTGATAAAACATATTCATAAACCAAAGTTTTATCTTAGTAGATCATACTGGGTGTCCCGTAACCGAGTGCAACTATTTACGGAGGTGAAAGGTAATGTCGAGTTGAGAAAAATATCGTATTGGAGGTGGGGTCTATTTTTTACATTCTTAGGAGCTACAGGGTTATAAGTATTTCACGATTTTGATTCCAATTATTGTTTACAGCTCAAAAATGAACTCATCGAAAACTTATTTTGAGAGTAATTGAGTCATTGTAAAGGCAATAAGATCGCCTTTCTAACGGTACATCAACAAAACCCACCGACTTGACCTTTCCTGAGCTGTGTTCGTCTGAAGATGAAATCAATCGGTGGAAACTACTAAATATCAATTTTGAGTCTAAATTTCTCAGAATTTCACGTAATAAATTAAATTTTTTTTCATAATAAATCCTATAATTTATTCAATGTTCTTTTTAATGACATTTTAAACATTAACATATCTCTAAAAATAAAAAAGTTGACTTTACTAAAAATATTATACTGGACTAGCTTATAAGTGTTACAAATATTTGCACAAAGGTTAAGGGTATAAAAACCCATGCAATAATTCTGTGTCGACAAGGAAAACCGCTAAAGTCGAGTTGGGACAAAGTGAGGTTAGTACTTTAATTGCGTTTTTTTCGCAACGAAATACGAAATACACTAGTACTCAAAATTGTATGGTTGTACACTGAAAATTAAATGTTTGATGCTATCGAATCTAAACAGCAAAAGTCAGGGTACCCGATATAAGGTAGCGCTTTGAATCTTAAAAATGCTCTCCTGAAATTTTAAAACTGAGTTAAGTTGTTATTCCTTTTCGACACAGAATTTATTTTGTAGAAATTGAGATTGTATAGATAAGTATAAAACGGGTTTTTGAGGTTAATTACCTATGTAACAAACTAAATTTTTTTGGAAAAATATATAAAGATTCAACTCTAATAGCGTTTTATTTTCTCAAGAAAAAATGCTGCCCTCTGAAGATGCAGAATTTTTTCCATTTTGACCTGAACCACAGAATTCTGAACTGTTTTTTTTTCTGAATTCTGACAAAAAAGCAATTTTTTTAATGTTTTCGAGTTGGCTGCCTTTTGAAAAAATCAAAAGAATTAAATATAAAAAAAAAATTTAAAACTTCAAATTCACTTCTATTTTTTTCATAGAAGAATTTTTACGTTTTCCGTAGAAGAGCTCAATCTTTTCTGAACTGTGAATGGTAACATTTACTATTTTCCCAAAAATTTCAAGTATTTTGTTAGTTACGTATTTTGTTAATTACGTTGGTAGCATTTGAGGTCAGAGTTTTTCGAACCGTCGAAGTAGAGGGCAGAAATTCTGCATTTTTTCTACTTTTCAGGACAAAATTATCGAAAAATGAACATTATTAAATTTCAGAGCTCAGAATTTTATTGAAGAAAAGAAAATGCTATAAAAACCAAAGTTATTTAAAAATGGAACCCTACATTCGGCAAAAAAAATTTTAACACCAGTTCTACTGGATAACGTAAATAATACCTAAGGAAAATTTAATGATGACAACTTTTTTTTTTGCCAGGATTTTCTGGCATTCTGACATTGTGGTACATAAGGATGATACGTACTGAGATCTGATGGGTCAGCACGGGCTAATGGGATTGAAGAAAAAAAAAACATTGATTTACTTGACACAAAAACATCATTATCAAACTTATAGCTCATTTCGGGCAAGACTGTAAAAACTTCAAAATGAAATCTCGAACAATTGATAAAAATTTTTTATAAAAAATTAATAACTATAATTTTTAAATAATTATTGAAACTTTAGATTTTGCATATGCATTTTTTTAAGACACGTGTGACTTCTATTATTATGTGAAAAATAATTTTTTCAAAATATTTCTTTAAATAGCGCAAAAACTGCTCATCCAAATGTACACATTTGTTGAATTAACATGTAGATAATTTTATTCAAATAAAAGTTATGGGCTTAAGTATAAATCGAGTAAGTATTGAACAAAATATATTTAAATATATGTGAAATTATTTGGAAAAACAAGAAACATTTTTCGATTTTTGTGTTTAAAGACCCCAATTCTTTAAGAAAATTAAAATATTTTAGTTTATAATTCTTAAAAAACGTATTCTTTAAGAATTATATTTTGAGTTTTATGCCAAATTATTCATGAAGTAACTGGTTTGCTACAAAAAAATTCATTTCAGAAGAACCGAGCAATGCAGTCAACTTTTTGAAATTTTGCGACTAGCAAAAGAGTAGAGAAACACTGCTTTGATAAAGTGAAAACTGCCTGGATAATTCCATTTTGGTTTTGCGGAAGTTGCACTTATAAGCTTCTCAAAGTTAGTGGATTGCATGAACCATAGAGACTACAGATGAATAGGAGTAGCGTCCGAAGAAACCATGGTCGAGTCTGCTCGGTTCTTCTGCAAAGAATTTTGTTGTTGTAGCAAACCTGTTACTTCATGAATTATTTGGCATAAAGCTCAAAATATAATTCTTAAAGAATATGTTTTTTAAGATTTATAAACTAAAATTAACAAATTAAAATGCCACAATTTTATAACTCAAGAAAATTATAATGATATGCCGTGTCCAGACTTTTTTTCTGATTTTGGCGCATAGTGTAACAGAATGAGTGGTTATGTAATGATCTTATTTTACACTTTGAGTTTCGATTTTAAAATGATTTATCTCAGAAACATCATTTTCCATGGTCATCTAAAAATTTTGAGTATTCAAAGTTTTACACCGAAATGAGAGAAATGAATAAATATGCAAAAAGGCAACTACATCGATCAACAAAGCTACTATTTTGCTTCCATAAATCACAAAAATATAAGTTATAGATTATCAGCGTACAGAAGTTTGAATTTTAATAAACTAACTTTTGGCTACAGCAACCGATATCAAGATCGGCAACCAGTAAAGACTCAGCTAAAATGCTGCTTCAGAAAAAACATGTATTTTTGTGTTCAAATGACGTTAGTGAAAAAATGCGCAATTAAATTATGAAGTAAATATACACTTACACACGAATTCGTGACATTTTAGTTATTGCTAATGTGTTTTCTTTATGTTTGTATATTGCTTTTAATATTATTTTTTTTTTCATTTAATTACTTTTTATTACGTTAAATTGAAATTTTAAAACAATTCACATGGAAATTCCGAAGATAAATATGTATTAAAGTCAAATAATGTTAAAACTGAATACCAAAGTTGACTTATTTCACTTAAAACAAGTGAGATATAGGGATGGTAAGCATTATTTTGAAATTAAATTCATAAACAAGTTGATTTTTTGTTATTCTTCTGGGTAATGAGGGTTGGAGAGATATACTTTTAAAAGAATGACAAAGAGTATTCAAGGTTGTACGGATGAATTGGGACGAATTGCAAAATTTATTGAAAAGGTTCCAAAAAATAGTAACGCAGCACTCAAAATACCTGATCTTAAATACTTTTTAAAGACTATTTAGGTGCTTTTAGCGGTGAATTAACATTAACCCAACGTTATGAAAGATTTTTTTAAACTTAGTTGGTTGTCAAAAATAATTTTTTTTTTTAAATTGTTCCTTGCTTAAACTATAAATCAAGCATCAATTCTAAACAACTTTGAAACATCTACCTGAATACAAATACTCTTAAAACTAAAAAACTTACATATGAAGCGGAATAGGCATTTTCTGTAGGCAACAATTTTTTATCGCCAAAAAACCATTTCATTATGTCTTTGCCAAGTTGTTTCTGCAGCACCAAGTTGCACTTAATCTGCAATTCCTGGGGCAATATATATTCCGGATGCTCCGTTAACGTATCATAAAAATCAGGATTGTTATAGAAATGTTTAAATTTAATGAGTCCTTCGAAAGATGTGATACCATATATTATAGGTATTTCATTAGTCCAGGTGGAACGCAGCATTTCCACCGGTTCTCTTGTAATGATTGCATCCGGTGTCACATAAGGCTCAATGACTGGCATAAAAACATAATCATAACCTTTCTTGCGTTCTTCCGGGCTCCATAGCGTGAATGGTTGTATATTCATTTCGGTAGCACTAAGTTGCATCATATATTCATACACATTTCTGTCAATATTGTCACCCTTATACCCAAGAGTGCAAGCCCAGCGATATGGTAAATTTGGTTCACGCTGGAAATAAAAACAAAACCCCGACATTATAATAGCCTTGTGAAAGAGTCCTTTGCACTGAGGTGTTAATGTCAGAATATGCACTGCGGTGCTGCCAGAACTGTGACCCATCAGCGTAATGTTCTCGGCATCGCCATTGAAGTTGGCGCAATTCTTTTTGATCCATTGTAGTGCCATGACTTGATCTTTCAGACCTGCATTGCCGGGTATCTGTAGCGTAGGATCCGAAAAATTCATAAAACCTACAAGATAATATTTCAAAGTCGATCGATAGATACATAACTTTAAAAGCAAATATATACCTAAAGCACCCAAACGTGAGCCGATTGTAATTAAAACCACTTCTTGCATCATAAAATAGTCCGGACCCCAAACTCGTCGAGTTGGGTCACCCATATTAAAACCACCACCATGTATGAAAACAATGACTGGTAGTGGTCTGACCGACTGCAGCTGAAAATTGTGCAGAAAAATAAATACTGTAACAGTATTTTGGCATAGCTGTTACCTTTTTGACATATATATTCAGATAAAGACAGTCTTCGCTACCTAATTTTATCTTTGAGAAGTTATTGTATTGTAGAGACATTGACGGAGGTATAGTGCAATCTCGCACTCCTTGCCAGGGTGCCTCCAGTGCTACAGGTGGCCTGAAGCGCAATTCAGCTAATGGTGGCTTAGCATATGGTATGGCATCGAAGCAATAGTATTGATGACCATAAATGCCAGTCCTTTGCATGCCACGTATACGGCCATTAGTTGTTGAAATGACAGGATCTATGCTGAAATGGAATTTACATGGTGTTGTTCAGATGTTATTGTATTTTTTGTTCAAATGAATGTTGAATTTCTAAATGAAGAGCTCATAACTGTGACGGTTCCAATTGTGCTTTAGCCGTGTGTTTATTAGACAGTTCAAAGATTTAATTTTCAATTTTCAGTTACAAAAGAACTAATGATTAGCGAATATTAAGAGAGCCCAAGCTTACTTTGTACACATTTTAAAACTGAAGTTGTTCTGTTCCTAGAAGTGTTTGATATATATCGTGTAGTTGTTGACTTGAAACTATCAACGGGTTTTCTGTGTTAGTTGTTTTAAATTTTGGTTATTATTATTGTTTTTTTTTCTTTTGCTTCAAAATTGTTCTGCTTATGATGCGTGACAAAGCATTTTATGGTCTGCAGTTATTATTTTTCTGTAAGTTCGTTTTCATTTTGTTTGTCTCAATTAATATTTAAACTAGTATAGTTCCCGTCAATATTGTCGTGTCTTTTGTTGATAAGAATATATATTAAAAATTAATCTGGTGCCTCCATTAAAAGTATTAATACTTCACACAAAAAAATTTGTTCAGAACCCCCCATACACAAAATATATTCTGTCATTGTTTTTTTTATCCTCATAAAGTTAATGGGAAATCCTTTAAAAGTTCCTGATTCATACATATTCCCTTCATACACAATGACACTAATGAAAGTTTTTTTCAAGAGCCATGAAACATGAATGATTACCCAAACTATAAGATGAATGCCTACACTCAGAAAAAAGCTTATCGGAATATGATAAAAAAGGCATCATATTTAGAGAAAAATGGTATAGACTTTGCTCCAGAGAATGCTATTCTCTAATTTCGATACTAAAAATTCTCTAAAAATGGTAAAAAGTTTCCATGAAAAAGAAAAATATATCGTTTTTTGAGAAAAAACTTTTTATTTTTGAGAAAAGATTTGTTTTTATTGAAGAAAATACTTCTCTTAGTGAATTTTTTATCAAAATATAAGAAAAGTTTTTCATTTTCAATAAATTTTTCTCTATAAATGAGAAATTTTTGTGCGAGAAAAATACTTATCATTATTAGAGACATTGAAATATTTCCATTTCCTAGAAGTAAAGAAATATTTCTTCGAAAATGTGAAAATTTATTCTAATTTAAGATAATTTTATTTGAAAAAGAGAAAATTTCTATATCGAAAATAGAGAAATTTTTTACCGGAGCAAGGTATGTGTTTTTTTCTCAGTGTAGGGACCATTCATAAACTACGTGACCAATTTTCAATCTTTTTGGAGCCCCCATCTCCTCAGTTACTTTTTGTAGAGTACCTCAGAACCCCTCCCTCTCCCCCTATTAAGTAACGTAGTATTTGTAAATAAAAAATTAGTTGATAAAAAAATATTTAAAAATATATTTAAAAAACTTATATTATCTTGGCATATGTTTTATCATGACAAGATAGATTTAAGAAATAATTTTAAAAATCAATTATTAAAAAATTAAGAAGTTATCTTATTAAATAAATTTAAGAAGTTTTTTTTTGGAAAAACAAGAAGATTTCTTCTTTAAAAGTACCTCTCCTCTTTCGTTTTTCATGCCTCTTGTGTTTGAAAAGTCTTTAAAATATGCATTTTAGATAGATTTAAATAAATTTAAGAAGATTTTTGTTGAAAAACAAGAAGATTTCTTCTTTAAAAATGCCTCTCTTCTTACGTCTTTCATGCCCCTTCTTCTAAATACGTTTTAAGAAGAAATCTTATAGATTTTATGTGGCAGTATTTTTCTCTGTGTACTCGAACTGCTTTGTAACAATATTAGTACAATAAAATATAGTTGATGAAAAATAATTTAAGAGATAGTGATGATAAACAGAGACTGTAACAAGTTTATATTGAATATTTTTTAAACCATGTATAGTTTAAACAACAAATTTTCTAAGATTTTACATAAGTTCTTCAGCTCAGTAATTTTTTGTTTTTTTTTCTCGTATAAATTTACTACAGCCTTTTTCGATGTATACTTTTGTGTCTTATATAAATGTTGATTTTAAAAATATCTTAATATTTACTAAAATATCTTATCTACAAGTGAAATTGAATGTCGAGCAGTAAGTGTGCTTGACTGCCAACCTAGAAGTATGAATTCCAGACAGACCTAGATTAAGTAGTCCCGGGTTTGAATCCTGTGCATAACACTTGCCTCATATACAACTTGTCATGTTGGTTTTGGTGCTGGAGAACTATCGATAAAACTTATACATAATATTATTCTCTTTATATAAAAATTGCAGTGCATGTGTGTATTTTATATAAACAGCACTATCATGAATAATTGTTTCACCGGAATTGGAATAGAGAATATTATATCAATATGAAAATTGAAGGTGAATTGATGAAAAAACTTTGCATTTAAAAGTTTCAAAAAGATCTTGATCTTCATCTTAAAAATATAAATTTCCTTTTTCAAATCCTGGCGAAAAATTGTCGAGGATTGGTCATATAGACCCGGAAACTGCTTCACAAATTATTGTATTATATATTGAAATTCAGCTCAACTTCAGCATTGTCTTGAAAGTGGTTCCTGTGAATTTTATAACGATAAAAAAAAGAGGCGTGACACGTCGCACAACCACCGAATTCGAAATTTAACCTAAATTTACACGTGATTGTGGGGTTTCTCACTTTTACATCCACCAACATTTTTGGTATAAATTTCAAACTATAGGTCCACATCAATGAAATTCTATACGCATTTATAATTTAGTCATATCCTTTATCTGACAAAATTGAGCAAACATTGGGCAGGACAAACACACTTTTAAGGAAATAACTTGAAAAAATTAAACAATTGAATTGTTCACACTGCCGTGGGTAGGTGGGTAGATTGGTAAATCCAGTACATTTTGTTTTTGTAAAAGTCCTTGTACCCAAGTACCCATCTACTCTAGCTGACCCCCTGACTTGTTTGTGTAGATTGATTTCTTGAAAAATTGAGTACATTTTTCATGGGTTAACACCACATTTTCCAAAAGTAGCCAATAATTGAATTGACAAAATATTTAAACAAAGTAAATTAAAATAAATTAAAAAGTAAGAGATAAAAAAAAAACATGCAGCACTGACCAAAATTATTCTACAAAGTACTCAATTGCATTTAAGGGTGATCGCAGTTGTCAGCAGTACTCAATCTATCCATACCCAACTACCCAAGTCAGTGTGAATACTACTAATAAGTTAATTTTAAGACTTGGTTAGTATTTTTTGTATCCTTCTTTCTTTGATTTTTGCTTTCTTGGATATTGAAATCCTTCCATTCTTACTTCATTTCATCCCAAAACGATCTAATATTTTTTCATGAGTTAAATGAAATTAGTTCATCTGGAAACTTCCACAAATACTCAATCGGATTCCAATTGAGATATGTTTTATTTTTTTCTCCATATTTTACATTCGGCGGAACGTTCTTCAGATAAGGTCTCTGGGAGGGTTCACTCTAAACATCCTTTTTTTAATTTTGTATTTAAAATTTGGACTCATCTGAACAAATAATGCGATTCCAGAACATTTTGGGCATATTAAAGTAGTACTTATTTGCAAAGTCAAGTCTTTTTTTAATGTATGTGAAAAATTCAAAATCGTAAAAACTCTATTAACCCATTCATGCCAAATGGATATTTAAATACCCAAGAAAGTGTTGACAAGTAAAAAGTTCTAGGCGAACTAGATTTTGCATTATTTTATTTTCTGAAATAAAGAGTAAGCATGGGCCTAAACAATTGAAACAAAAAGTCAAAAAGAAAGAAACAAGTCAAAAAATGAAACAGTCTTCTTTTTCACGGCTTACCTTTAGCTTTTTAAAGGTGAAAATCGGGTTCTATTTTTTTTGTCGGAAAATCTTTAGGGAAAAATTATACCAAAAAAAGGGAAATGGGACAAATGGAAAAAGCACAACCTTCACAGTTAGATTAAAAAATTACCTATTTTTTGTTAAATGGAAAAATTTCGTTTTGAGTGAGTGACTAAAAGAGTCAAAAACATGAAAATTATAAGAATCATAGAAAACAAAATTGATAACAATATATATAAAAATTACTTCTTCTTTTCTATCAACTGCTATGGTCCCTCGGGCCCACATTTCTGTGTTGTCCGTGAACACAGAATAAGAAGAAGGATTTGAGATAATTGCATGAAACTTGATATACATGTTCACACGCCGACGAACACGTCTACCTCCCATACAACCAACAAAATTAAAGCACTGCATAGAGGATTTTATAAAAGCTACAGAAATGAAATTTAATATGTATGTGTTTTGTACAAAGACATAAACAAAAAATGGGCGTGATCCGCTCACAAAAACGCCCACCTCCTATACAACTTACAATATTGAAAATACCATAAAAAGGTTTTTATATGACCTACAGGGATAAAACTTGCAATAAGAGCATTTTATATCAAAATTAAGGTGTGCAAATCACATTTGGAATACGTCCAAATTCCATGTAACCCACATAAGTGAAACCTGTTAAAATCTGTAAAGGAATACATTAGACCGGATAGAAATTAAGATTTCGCCCGTCGGGGTCTCAAAAGTTAGAGAAACTCATTAAAATGATTTCTGCATACTTTTTTTTCAAATCGGAGAAAAAAATGCCGAAGCAATTTTGCTTCTCCTGAAGGTCTTTTTTGGTAAAAAAACATGTTTTTTGCTTGTAACTTTTTATTTTTCACAGAACGCATACCCACATCTGCTTACATGTTAAAAACTCTGCTAGGGTTTTGCTCACATGGGGTAGTACTTTCACTTCAATATACCGGTATATGATAATTTTGACTTTTTTAAAATTTGTTTCAGTGTGTATTTTATTGTATATATTTCAAAGGCTTAACAATATCCCAAAATTATCTAAATTAATGACAAAGTTCAAATCTTTCTATACTATATTCTGATCTATTTCGTTTCAAATCTTTGTCAAATGCTGCTTGAATCCATCAACTGTTAAGCCTTTCTTTGAAACAATTTTGTGTTTTTGAAAACAACTACACCATGAGTAGGTACTACTCCCTACACCATGATTTTGGTCTCGTTTTGATATCGCTCAACAGCCAATATATCTTTCGAAGTACTAACTTAAGACTTCTTGAGTGCACACGTTTATTCTGGTGGTTGTGGCTGTTTTACAGAAACAACAGTTTTCACCCGAAAAGATTATCTCATCTCCACTGTGCCAGGCAAGCAACTCTTTACTTTTTGTAATACGCAATTGCTTTTGCTTATCTGTTAGGCTGATGTCAGAGTGAACGCTAAAAGCGAGGCGATGCTATGACGCTACTCGAAGCTATAAAGCTTTGGCTGTGCTTTTCTATGAAGATATTCAAAAGATGTCAGAGTAAAAGCGATGCCAAAATCCTGCAAACATTTGGAAGACAATTAGAAGAATAGATCATTTGGCGTCTCGCTAGCGATTCGCCTACGGATCTTTGGAAGATGGATCGCTTTTCGATAGCCGAAGCGATGAATGCGCGATTCTCGAAAATTTTCAAAATCTTCTTTCGCTCATTCCGGCGAACGTTGGAAGATAGATCGCTTTTCGCTCGCCCAAGGGGTGAATGCGCGATTCAAAAAATTTTCAAAATTTTCCCTCGCTCATTCTGGCGATGGTTGGAAGATGGCTTTTTAAAAAGCTTTCTAAATCTATCATTGGAATATGGAGCAGGCTCTGTAAAATCGTTTAAATAAATCAAAAAATTTAACTTGTAAGCAACTTCATGGAACTGCTTAAAAAAATTGAAACGTTCAACAACTTTGTAACATATCGCAGACGACATCTAAAAGCGATGTCTTGGCCACTTGACATGTCTTGTCAGCAAATCACTTGAGAACCGTGGCTAAGAATTATATTTGCAAAAGCAATGTATACTAACATTGTGAAAAAAAAAATCAAAATCTCAAATTTTTCTGCAATGTTAAATTAACTGACAGTTATTATTGTCCACACTGTATATGAGAAAATATTGGATTTTTCATAGTTGCATTATACTTTGTTTTTAAAATTTTTTCCAGGATTTAAGGGCATCAAGTTTTTTTAACAATTAAAAAACTTTTAAAATAAAGCTAGTCCAGAAACTTAAGCTAACAGCCGACTTATGTAAAAAATAAAAAATTTAAATCAGTTAATAAAGCTTGGACTCAAAAAATGTGTTTACAAAATGGTTTTTATCAAATAATATTCAACCTCATGCTCTTCATTTAACTGAGTTTCTAGAGCTCAGTAAATGTCTAGACCCGCCTGTTTGTAAAGTTTATCAATTTCTTCACATTTATCTTGTTCTGGAAGATCTATAAATCGAGTTGAGTGATTTATATTCAAACATTTATATTTTCCCTCGCGTTCAACAGGTCTCCAGACAGCCGGAACTATCAGATGCGTATTGGGATCGGATTTTTCAGCAAATGTGGTCCATATATTTATCATGCGTACAATTGTTTTATATTCTGCTGATTGAGCGCGGAGTTTGTACGACGAAGGTATTAAGAAAAGATAGCATAACTCATCGACATGTGTAACACCTCGTACATCAGGGCCACACAGCTTGATGCGATATAAATTAAAGTTGGGCGAATCAAAATCAAAACGGTATAAAAATGTAGGTGCAGAACTGTAAGCCCGACGTGACTGCAGTGTACGATGCTGCGAATGATATATCAAAGTGTACGAAAATAGCTGTAAAGATAAAAACAAAAATAAAAATTTAATATTGTATGCTTCAATATGAGAGTAAATAAAAATAGTGTTTTTTGTCTTAAAACTTCCTCAGGTAAGCGTTTAAAAATTTGAATGGAACTGAGATATTATCGAGCGAGAAGAATTTACTGAGTATGTTCTAATCTAAAAATAAATTCTCGTAGATACGAAAGAAGCCAGGCAGGAAGCTTTTTATTTAAAAAGTTGATAGCAAATTTAATGACTTTTAAATTGATTTAGTTGATTCGCGAAACATTGTTAAAATTAAAAAAACTTACATTTAAAGCGCAGTAGGTATTTTCGGTATTGAACTTTTTCGTGCCAAAAAAAGTTTCCAAAATATCTTTGCCTAGTTTTTTCTGTAACGTCAATTCGCACCTAGACTGCAACTCCAAAGGCAATAAATACTCCAAATGTTCATTAAACATATCAAAAACACTAGGGTTTTCAGTAAAGTGTTTAAGTTTAACAAGTCCTTCAAACGATGTGCCACCCATCATTAATGGTATTTCATTGCTCCAGGCAGTACGCATCATTTCCACCGGTTCTCTCATGATAATTGCATCATCTGTCTCATAGGCCTCAATGCATGGCATAAATGCAATGTTATAACCTTTATCCATTTGTTCCTGTGTCAATAATTTTAAGCCCACAAAAGCTGTAGCATCAAGTTGCATCAAATATTCATAAACATTCCAGTCTAAATTTTCACCCTCATATCCAAGTTTACAAGCCAAACGATAGGGTAAATTTTCTTCACGTTGAAGAACAAAACAATAGCCCGACATTAGAATCGCCTTGTGAAAGAGTCCTTTGCATTGAGGTGCTAACATAAGAAAATGTGTTGAGCAGCTACCCGAACTGTGACCGAACAGTGTAATATTCTCTGGATCACCATTGAAATTCGAGCAATTCTTTTTGATCCAACGCAGTGCCATGACTTGATCTTTAAGACCTGCATTGCCGGGTATCTGTAGCGAAGTATCCGAAAAACTCATGAATCCTTCAAGATAATAATTGAAAATAATTTTTTGTTTTTTTTTTTTTTTTTTTTGTATGGAAAAATATACCCAAAGCGCCCAAACGACAGCCAATTGTAATAAATACCACATCTCGCATCATAAAATAGTCTGGAGCCCAAGCTCGCCGCGTTGCATCGCCAGTATTAAAACCACCACCATGTATATAAACCATGACCGGAAGTGGCCTGGCTGACTGCAGCTGAAAATATAATCGAAAGTAACATGCTGTTAAAAAAACAATGTTTGACTATTGCTGGAAATGAATGGAGCTGCAAATGGAAATGTTACCTTTTTAACATTTATATTAATGTACAGACAGTCCTCGCTACCCTCTTTTTGCTTTATATACCGATTGAATTGCACTGACTTTGTTGGCAGAATGGTACAATCTCGAATGCCTTCCCAAGGTGCCTCCAGTTCAACGGGTGCTTTAAAGCGTAATTCAGCTAGTGGTGGCTTGGCATATGGTATGCCCTCAAAACAGTAATATTGGTCACCATAAATGCCGGTCTTTTGCTGTCCACGCACACGTCCATGAGTTGTTGAAATGACAGGATCTATGCTGGAATGGCTGGAATGATATTGAATTAAGCTAGTTAAGTTCGTGTAAACTTTTGTTGTATGACCGTAAAAAAGTTAGTGCTGACATGACTTTATCGTGTTTATTGTTATTCATCTAACCTCCAAATAGCTGCCGGTTCTGATGACTTTTCCACCATATTTTGCAATTTATATACTTCTATGGAAATACTAACTTACTTTAAGCACATTTCAAGCTAAAATTGCTTCAATTTTAAATGTGTTAAATAAAAAATTTTATTAACTTTTCACTCCGCCTCTCGACTTGAAACTATCATATGCTTTCTTTGTCACTAGTTTAACGTTTCGGTTATGATAAGTTTTACTTTCGTTTATTTTTAAACTTTTTATTTTCTTATCTGACAGTCTTTTGCCACTGGCATTATTATATTTTGAGATATACTGTTTATGTTTTTTTTTTATTATTCATTATTTAATGATAAAATCATAAGCTGATTAAAATTATAATTTTTATTTTCCTATTTGGGTTCTTACTATAAATAAACGTTTTACTTTTAAAGTTTAAGCTTTTAAGGCACCACATTTAAATACTACCATGAGCTTATGTCAGTTCATTAGAGAAGAGTAAAGCGTTGAAAACGATATATAAGGCAATGACGTAACCATGGTGAGTTTTCGAGATTAAATCCTTCCCTTGGCAATAACATTTTATAATAAATGAAACCACTTAAATACAGTATTATTTGCTCCATTAAAAAAGGAATGGGGTAGTTATGAAACTTATATAAATCAAGTAAGGTCTTAAATAAGTCGGTCTTATCCGTCTGTGATCTACCCAACACCTTGCTTTTTTATATACCTATAAATAACAAGTACGGCAACTCTAAAGTCGGTCCAGATTTTAACATCAGATTTTAATAGGTTTCACTTATGTGGGTTACATGGGATTTGGACGTGTTCCAAATGTGATTTTCACACCTTAATTTTGATTTAAAATGCTCTTATACCAAGTTTTATCCCTGTAGGTCATATAAAAACATTTTATGGTATTTTCAATATTGTGAGTTGTATGGGAGGTGGTTGTGTTCATGGGCGGGTGAAGCCCATTTAATGTGCACACCTTAGTTATGATATAAAATCGTCCCTTACCAAGTTTAATCCCTGTAGGTCATACAAAAACCTTTTTATGGTATTTTCAATATTGTGAGTTGTATGGGAGGTGGGCGTTTTTGTGATCGGATCACGCCCATTTTTTGTGCATGGCTTAGTTTTTGCACAAAACACATACACATTAAATTTAATTTCTGTAGCTTTTATCAAATCCTTTATGCAGTGATTTCAATTTTTTGGTTGTTTGGGAGGTAGGCGTGTCCGTCGGCGTGTGAACATGTGTATCAAGTTTCATGCAATTACCTCAACTCCTTCTTCTTATTCTGTGTTCATGGACAACACACAGACGGACGGACGGACGGACGGACGGACGGATGGACAGGGCTTAATCGACTCACGATCTGATCAGGAATATATATACTTTTCTATACCGGATTTGCTTATTTATAGGTGTTACAAACGTTTGCTCAAAGTTAATATACCCTGACCTTTCAATTTAAGGGTATAGAAATAATTTCTTCTTCGTTAGATTTTAAATCCTTTTATTTATTTAAAGGCATTTAAATTTATAAAGGTTTACAGAAATTTCCAAGAAGCCTCTTAATCCATTTAAGCCTGACCATAGATCGGATCATATGATTTTAATGAAATTTTGAAATGTGGACCCGAGGGACCATAGAAGTTGATAGAAAAAAAGAAGTAATTTTTATATTAATTTTCATTAATTTTGTTTTCTTTGAAGTTCTTATAAACTTCATGTTTTTGAAACTGTTAGTCGAAAACGAAAACGATCCATTTAACAATAAATATGTATTTTTTGCATAAATCTGTGAAGGTTGTGCTTTTTCCGTGTTTCCCATTTTCCTATTTTTGTTAGCATTTTTTTCTAAGTATTTTTCGAAAGAAAAAGATCCTTAAAAAGCTAAAGTTAAGCCGTGAAAAATAAGACTGTTTAAATTCTTGACATGTTCTGATTGTTTGTGTTTCATTTGTTTAGGTCCATCCTTCCTCTTTACTTCATAATATAAAATACTGCAATATCTCACATCGAGTTCGCCTAGAATTTTGTTACTTGTCTACACTTTCTTGGGAATTTAAATACCCATTTGGCATCAATGGGTTAATAGAGTTTTTACGATTTTGAATTTTTCACAAACATTAGAAACTAGTAAGTACTTTGATATGCCCAAAATATTCTGGAATCGCATTATTTGTTCAGATGAGTGCAAATTTTATATAAAAAATGAAAAAAACTACGAAAGCATGCTTAGAGTGAACTCTCCCAGTGACTTAATCTGAAGAACGTTCCGCCGAATGTAAAATATGGAGAAAAAATAAAACATATCTCAATTTTAATCCGATTGAGTATTTGTGGAAGTTTCCAGATGAACTAATTTCATTTAACTCACGAAAAAATATTAGATCGTTTTGGGATGAAATGAAGTAAGAATTAAAGGATTTCAATATCCAAGAAAGCAAAAATCAAAGAAAGAAGGATACACATAGTACTAACCAAGTCTTAAAACTAGCTTATTACTCGTATTCACACTAACTTGGGTAGTTGGGTATGGGTAGATTGAGTACTGTTGACAACTGCGAGCACCCTTAATTGCAATTGAGTACTTTGTAGAATAATTTTGGTCAGTGCTGCATGTTTTTTTCTTCTCTTAATTCTTAATTTATTTTAATTTACTTTGTTTTAATATTTTGTCAATTCAATTATAGGCTTTTGGAAAATTTGGTGTTAACCCATGAAAAACGTACTCAATTTGACAAGAAATTAATCTACCCAAACAAGTCAGGGGGTCAGTAAGAGTAGATGGGTACTTGGGTACAAGGACTTTTACAAAAACAAAATGTACTGGATTTACCAATCTACCCACCTACCCACGAAAGTGTGAACACTTCGATTGTTTAATTTTTTCAAGTTATTTCCTTAAAAGTGTGTTTGTCTTGCCCAATGTTTGCTCAATTTTGCCAGATAAAGGATATGACTAAATCATAAATGCGTACAGAATTTCATTGATGTGGACCTTTAGTTTGAAATTTATACCAAAAATGTTGGTGGCTGTAAAAGTGAGAGACCCCACAATCACGTGTTAATTTAGGTTAAATTCCGAATTCGGTGGTTGTGCGACCTGTTATGACTATTTTTTTATCGGTACAAAATTCTCAGAAACACTCTCAAGACAATGCTGAACTTGAGCTGAAGTTCACAATAATTTGTGAAGCAGTTTCCGGGTCTATATGACCAATCCTCGACAATTTTTCGCCAGGATTTGAAAAAGGAAATTTATATTTTTAAGATGAAGATCAAGATCTTTTTGAAACTTTTAAATGCAAAGTTTTTTCATCAATTCACCTTCAATTTTCATATTGATATAATATTCTCTATTCCAATTCCGGTGAAACAATTATTCATGATAGGGCTGTTTATATAAAATACACACATGCACTGCAATTTTTATATAAAGAGAATAATATTATGTATAAGTTTTATCGATAGTTCTCCAACACCAAAAACAACATGACAAGTTGTATATGAGGCAAGTGTTATGCACAGGATTCAAACCCGGGACTTCTTAATCTAGGTCTGTCTGGAATTCATACTTCTAGGTTGGCAGTCAAGCACACTTACCACTCGACATCCAATTTCCCTTGTAGATAAGATATTTTAGTAAATATTAAGATATTTTTAAAATCAACATTTATATAAGACACAAAAGTATACATCGAAAAAGGCTGTAGTAAATTTATACGAGAAAAAAAACAACAAATTACTGAGCTGAAGAACTTATGTAAAATCTTAGAAAATTTGTTGTTAAAACTATACATGGTTTAAAAAATATTCAATATAATTTTGTTACAGTCTCTGTTTATCATAAAAAAAAAAAAAAAAAAAAACAAATTGGCCATTTCAGCCCTTGAAAGGACTTTGACCGAGCTTCTTATGATCAATTATGTTGTGTGTGTTATTAAATGTTTGCACACAATTGACCGAGAACTGGACCTACATGTTTTATGCCGACTCCGAACGGCTGAAGTTCATGTTCTCAAGAAGCTTTACATGGCATTATTTACTCTCTGAGGTTTGCCATTGTCTGCAGAGAGGTGGTGACCGATCAGAAAAATTTTTTATTGAAAAAAACTTTTCGCCGCGGCTGGGGATAGAACCCGGGCTCCGAGCATGCTAAGCCACACACTTAACCTGCATGCCACGGTCATCACTGTTTATCATCACTATCTCTTAAATTATTTTTCATCAACTATATTTTATTGTACAAATATTGTTTAAGTACACAAAGAAAAATAGTGCCACATAAAATCTATAAGATTTCTTCTTAAAACGTATTTAGAAGAAGAGGCATGAAAGACGAAAAAAGAAAGGTATTTGTAAAGAAGAAATCTTCTTGTTTTTCAACAAAAATCTTTTTAAATTTATTTAAATCTATCTAAAATGCATATTTTAAAGACTTTTCAAACACAAAAGGCTTGAAAAAAGAAAGAGGAGAAATACTTTTAAAGAAGAAATCTTCTTGTTTTTCAGAAAAAAATTTTAAACTATTTAATAAGATATCTTCTCAATTTTTTCTAAAATCCTGTTTTCAAGAGTTTTTTCAGGTCTCTGATGACGTGGTTCGTTTATTCGTCATTTCTTATTTATTTTTTCCTATTGAGAAGAAAAGCATATCATGAAGAAAACCTATCAGCTGTTGCTTTTGTTTCTTAAACAAAATCACGAAGAAAGCCTAGTAGCTGTATAAGATTTCTTCTTCAACAAAATCAAAAAGAAAACCTTATAGATATATGAGATTTCTTCTTAAACAAAATCAAGAATAAAACCTGGTAGCTGTATGAGATTTCTTCTTAAATTAATTTAAGACAAAGCCAATAACTTTAAGAAGAACATCTTCTTGGGTAAAAACCATAGAGAAATCTTCTTAACTTTATTCTACTTTATCAGGTTTTTATCAGAGCTTAAATTGCTTTCAGCAGAACAGCAAAAGCAACTTAAATCTTGCTGCGATAGTGCTACCGACGATTTTTAAAAATATTGATATGCTGTTCATTTTGCTTTGCTGTGTGAATCTTGCAAAGCAAAGCATAAGCAGCAGCATTAAAAGTAATTTTTTTACTGCGTAGTGCTATGTAAGCAAAATATATTATTTTATTGCTTTCCTTTTTATTTTGCTTTTCCTATTTGTCGCAGAACTACGAAAGCAGCAACTCGTTTGCTTTGTTTCGATTTGCTTTCGAAACTTGTTTTGTTTCATGTGGCGTTCGTGATTTCTTTTTCGTCGTTTCTATGCTTTGTTTTAGCGATGTATGTCTATTTGCATGTTTTTTTTTATAATATAAACACTTGTGCGCAGTCTCGCATGTCTGTTGTTACTTTGTTACTTTTGGTAGCACTACCGCAGCGTTTGCTTTTGATGTT
This sequence comes from Tetanocera ferruginea, assembly GCA_958299015.1. Classification (NCBI taxonomy): domain Eukaryota; kingdom Metazoa; phylum Arthropoda; class Insecta; order Diptera; family Sciomyzidae; genus Tetanocera; species Tetanocera ferruginea. The sequence goes on from OY282642.1 coordinate 9,440,733, forward strand.
CTGCTGAAAGGAGTTTCAAGCTAAGCAAACTAATTGCTGCTTTCGTAGTGCTGCGACAAATAACAAAAGCCAAATAAAAATCAAAGCAATAAAATAATTTTTTTTTCTTTCGTAGCACTACGCAGTAAAACAAATTAATTTTAATGCTGCTGCTTTTACTGTTGCTGTTCGATTTACAATAAGTACAGCAAAGTAAAAGTAACTAAAGTTTTTTTTAACGCTGGTTTTAATGTGGCGATTTTTCTGTACTTCTGTGTAATTTGTTTTTATTTCTTACCAAATTATTATAAAAAAAAAACAATTTTTGCGTAATTTGTGAAAATGTTGATACTAAAGTTCTGTAGTTTTAAAAATTGACGAACTAAAATAATTTTTTTTCAGTTTTAAGGATAGTATCGATTAAATGATTTTCACTTCTTAAATTTTTTCCAATTTAAAATTTAATTTAAATGAAAATTTAAAAAAGTTGTATTAATTTCAACTTCATTAATTTTAAAAATATTTAAATTTGTACAGTTTTCTCAACTATTTGCAATTTCGTAGACATTTTCCCAAGCTTGTAATTTTTCCAGCTCTGGCAAATGCATAAATTCAAGCTCATTGCTAATATTAAGACAATGTAGTGCGGTCAAATGATTTTGCTTAGGATCATAAACTTCTTTGGCATTAAGTGGTCGCCATAAGCCGATATCCTCTAAAACATCACAATTAGGATTTGAATTTTTGGCAAAACTTGTCCAGATGTTTATCATGCGCTCAATGGTTTTGTATTCATCAGTTTGGACATCTAGTTTCCATGAAAAATCACCAAAAAATAAATACGAATGATCGTCCACGTGTGCAACACCACGCAGTTCTCGGCCACAGTATTTGATACGCTGATGATTAAAATCTGGCGAATCGAAGTCGAAACGATAGAGGAATGTTGCTGCGCTATCAACATTTATGAGGCGTGCTTTAATATTGCGTAGAATTGGGTGCCAGAAAACTTTGTATGAAGCAAACTAATTTAGGAATTAATTAAATATTATGTTTAATACTTTTAAAGAAATAATTGAGAAATTTAATTAGTATTTAATAACTTACATCACAATACTTTAAAATTTGTTGTATATCGATTTCATTGTCACCAAAATGTATTTGCTTAAGCATGCCGCCCAGTAATTGCTGCTGTGGCAGGTCTAGTGTACGTTTCAATGCAACTGGCAACATATGTTCCGGATGTTCTTTTAGCTCAGTTAACAGAAAGGGTGCCAAGCGTACGCGTCCATACATTATAAGACCCTCAAAGGATGTGCCACCGATTATGATAGGCAAATGATTGCCCCAGGCGTTAGCAAGCAATTCCTCCGGCCGTCTAGGTATTATACATTTCTCAGTCACAAACGTCTCAACAACAGGTCCAAAAGCAAAGATGCAATCATTTAGATTTTCTTGCGCAGTCAACAGACTTAGTTGCACTAATTGCTCAGGTCTTAGTGCGATCAGAAATCTTAATATAGCTGCTTCATCATCAATTGCCCCCTCATAACCATTTTTCTCAGCCAAGCGATATGCCAGATTTTCACATTTAGCCAAGGCCCAAGGACAAAAAACTGTACCGGACTGAAGAATAGCCTTGTGAAAGAGTCCCTGTGCTAGTGGGCTAAGCATCATGTAATGTGTGGAAGCAGCGCCAGCACTTTCACCAAAAAGTGTTATATTGTTTGTGTCACCATTAAAATTGCAAATCTCCTGCTTGATCCACTCTAGAGCTAAAAGTTGATCTTTGAGACCGGCATTACCGGGTATGCCCAGGCTGGGATCTTTAAAGCTTAGAAAACCTGTTGGATATGAGAGTAAATTTAAAGAATCTTTAATCGAATATATTTTAATATTATTTTAAAATTACATACCGAAAGGACCCAAACGATAGCCAATAGTGACCAAAATAACATGATGCATCATGAAATAGTCAGGTCCATGTAGATCACGAGATGCATCACCTCTCTCAAAGGCACCGCCATGCAAGAAAGCCATGACCGGTAAAGGTTCTGGTGTTTCAAGCTTAAAGGGAGTAAGAAAGCAAAACTCATAGAAAAATGGATTAATATAAAGCAAATTTGTAAAAAAAAATACGTGTGCAGATTTGTTACTAAAGGATGAAGATGTCTGAACTGGAATTGTCAAAAAATTTAGAATAGATAGAGCACAGAAAAAAGTAAGATTTTTGGTATGGATATCGGAAATCTTTTGTTAATACTCAACGAATTGATTCAAAACATTCACTGTGTACTCTTCATTATAATAACAATAGCTGCAGAGCATCATCGTACACTCACTGACGGAGTGTGGCACCTCACATACAACTTATTACACCTCGAACATAATATCTTGACTCTTATTTCAAAGGTAATGTCTTAAATGCGGGAACTAGGTTGACTTGTTTAACAACTACCCAGCAAACAAACTTAACATTCATTCTAAGATACACTACTTCCAGAAGATATGCTTTTGAAGAGAGAGATCTTCCTTGATTCATCTCAGCCTTATCAAAATGTGCTTTCAGGAGGCATTCTCATAAACTTCTAAAAGGCTATTGGAATAGCTTCCAAGAATGCTTCCATGACATGGTTTGTGCAGGGCAATGGTTAAATAAATATTTTCTAAGAAGCATTTTGTTTTATGTCTTCTGAATCAAAGAATGCTTTCTTAAATTTTTCCTAAAAAATACCTACTAGAATCCTTTCATTGAAAAATGAAGAAGAAGCCCTTTTAGAGAAGACTAAGGAACGCATTCCTCCCAATGACAAGCATATATTAAAAAAATGTTTTCTGGGTATGAAAGTAGAAGGGATGGAGCTCACGACTCTCTATTCCACTTTACCTTCTTTCGAAGCACTTTTTTTGCTGGGTAATCGACAAATAGGACAGGACGTGGGAATATGATTTGGAAATAGAATTTTTTCTGACATTTACATATCTCCTACATATAATACGGTTAGTATCTATCTTTTAGAGCAACAAAAAGAAACAAGATTTTGAAAGGTAGCAGTATACAAGAGTGAGTGCATAAAGCAATCAAGGTATTCTGGTTTTACGATTGCATTACAACACGGCTTAAAGTACTTAAAAGGACAAATGATTAAAGAAAAGAATTGGAAAACACACTTCCAGCTGCTAAAATTAATATCTTAATCACTTTTCTTCAAAAGAAGCTTACTTTGTTTTTCCGCCATTGCGTTATAAAATTGATTATAAAAATCGACAAATGCATACCAACCTCCTTAACATAGACATTTAAATATAAGCAATCTTCTGAACCTTCCACTACATTTGTCGATATATTCTTCTGAACAGGTTTCTCAGCTTTTTGAGTGCAATCTAAGATTAGCGGTTCCCAAGAAGGCAACGGCTCTGGTGCACGAAATCTAAGATCATCCAACGGTGGTTTTGCAAACGGTATGCGTTCGAAGCTAAAATAGACATCATCGTATATGGAAATACTCTTTTGCCCTTTGATCTTGCCATATTTAGTTGTTAAAATGATATCGTTACTTGAACTAAAAATAAGATAATTTTTAATAAGTCATGCTTGCAGATAAATTATATGGCTGTTGCATTTAACACCATATATTTCGCTTACTTGTCAGTCATTGTGTGTTTATTTACTTTTTATTCGTTTGCGTTTTGAATTTTATTTTTTCAAACTTGAGACTGATCGACTCTGACTTCATGCTTACACATTCTACAACGTACTGACGGATTACTGACAACAAACTCAAAAATCAATAGAGTACAAGTTATAAACATCAATTGAGCAAGTTAGTTGTTTTTTTAGGGATTTTCTATTTCTATTGGGATTTTTTTTAACAAAACAAAAGAACTTCTGGCAGTAGTTGGGGGAATGGAAATTGTGTCTTTTTGATACAATAAACATATTTTTTTGTAAAAAATTTCAATGTGAAATATTGTAATGAGTTGTAAGTTATCTTTTGTGCGGTTTTGCTTTTCTGCTGTGCAACTTTCACAACTATTTGCTCTCTTGTATTCATATCTCTGCTGGTTTTTTGCTTTGTTTTGTTTTTGTTTTTGTTTAATTGTGCTCTCTTTAATATTTTTTCTCTCTTTAATAAACAAAATTTGCGTGCTAGTTAACAATTTTTAGTTGTTTTACTCATAAGTCATGCTACAAATAAGCTGCTATAAATTTATATAGCTTAAGTTAACGTTTTCAAGCTATGATATATTGGAGCAGTTATGACTAGGGATGCCAAATTTTTTTTTATTCCTAGAATTTTCTAACCTCATTCTACGATTTTGAATAGAATTCCCCCAAAAAAAGGTTATAAAAAAACAGTTGTTTCTGAGCAGAGACAAACATTTCTTTCTTATAATAAATATATATAATTTTGAAAGTTTTTTCCAAAATATATATGTATCTTACAGTACTTTTTATGGTATTTCAAATTAAAAAAAAAATTAAAAATTGACATTCGCTATGATGTGGTTAGAGTAGATCATTTCAAACTTGGTACACATTTTCTACATATAAAATACCTCCCCCCAACGTTTAGATAAATTTTTCTTTTTACCCTTATATTGCTTACCCCGCCCTTAAAATTTTTTTGATATGTCTGAAGTTAACTTAATAGTCAATAAAATGTAACTATTGCTCAAATATTCGAAACAATTTTGAGCTTTTAATGAATCAAAAGGAAGTTTTAAGGGTTAAATAACGTATTTCGAAAAATTTCAAGTAAAGCTTTTTTGACTTTGAAAAAACGAATAACCTCTATAAGAAAGAGTGAAGAAATGAGCATTAGGTATTGCCGTAGTTATGTTATAAACTAAAGAACTATTTAGACCCAAAATGATGGATTTTGTAAAAAAAAAAATTGAAGAAAGATTGATTAAAAGATAGAAAATGCTATCTATTATTTTTATCCTAGCTCATACGATAGCCATAAGTTTATGTAACAAGATAAGTGTTAATAAAACAGAACTATAGTTGGGTGAATTTTTTCGAATAAGGGTTTACAAAATATTTTTTTTTTGTCCTTTTTAAGGATATTTTGATAGCCACAAATATATATTAAAATTTAAAAAAAAAAAATGTTTACTCTAAATATATCAAGCAATTATACCCAGAGACCCAAAATAACAGTTATTTATTTTTTTTAGGTTGAAAAAGTTGTCGATATTTTGAAAAATATTTTATACGTTGCTTCATAACAGTTATTTTCAATTTATATTTTTTACGTTGCCTCATAACAGTTATAAACGAGAAAAAATTTTTTACGTTGCTCATAACTTTTATTTTCAAAAAATTTTTTTTTTACGTTGCCTGGTAAGAGTTGTTGTAGAGAAATAAATTTTTACGTTATTTCTAATATATAAAAATTTTGCGTCACGGTGCTTGTAGTCGAAATTTTTTTATATATTTGGTAGGTATGAGAATAGGTCGTAAAGTTTGTTTTCACCCTCCTACCCGCTAGTGGCATTGCATTTTTTAAGAATTTAGAACTAACTATTGAGTCGTGTCCTTCGACTAATAAATTTGAGCAATCTTTGGAAAGGGGACATGGCACCGCCCTTATTGTCACTATCCAATAAAAATCTTCCATTTGCATCGTTTTTAGTTGCTTGTTTTTTTACTGTATTTTTGTTTTTTCTTAAAATGAGTAGTTGGTTCTTCGTGTCATTAAGTTTTATACAAAATTTGAATTTTTTACTTCTATGGTTAAGAAAAATCAGAAAAAGAAGTACAGCAACTGCAATTATACTACTGTTCGCCTAAACAAAAAGATTATGCTATTCAGGAGTCTAGTCCAAGTGCAATTGTACTTCTCTTTCTCTAACAAACAATTTAAATACGTTTATACAAAATTGTGAAATCCGCGGTTACTCGCTGAAATGACATGTGAAATTACTGAAATGAATGATTTTTTGAATGAAATATCAATTTCTTCTTTGCGTTTTCATACTTATGTAACTAATTTTTTTCCGAAAAATCACTTGTGCTGCTGTTGCCCTAAAATACGATTTAAGAATATACTTACGTTGCATTCACAGCTGCATTTTTTATGAATGCCTAATTTTGTAAAAACTCCTTATTCTCTTACTGAGAGCAAGAAAACAAAATTACAATTGATAATCTAACACATGTTGCCCATAAAAAAGTAACAAAGATTTTTTATTTCATACAAATTATGAGCAACGTAAAAATTTTTTTCTCGTCTATAACAGTTATGAGGCAACGTAAAAAAATAAAAATTGAAAATAAACGTTATCAGCAAGGAAAAAATATTTTCTTCATTCATAACTCTTATTTCAGAGAAAAATTTTTTTTTTTTTAAATAATAGTTATTATTGATAAATATTTTTTTTTCTTACAATATAACTGTTATGGTCCAATTTTTAAAAATATTTCTTATAACAGTTATGACTCTGATTATACCTAAAAATTCAAAATTATTTATACAAAATAACGATTTTATCCCTTTGAAGAACACTCCTGAACCGATGAGAAATTCGCAAATACCGGATTCATGCTTAGCGATTCCAAATTACAAAACAAGTGTCTCGAAAAACAATTTTTTTTTCTGTAAAAGTGTGAAAATTCACGGGATTTATATGTTCCAATTTATATGTCAATATCAAAAATATATGTGACTATTTTCTCACGTAGCCAGAACGTGAACGCAAAGGTCGAATTTTGATTTATTTTATGATAACTTGTGCTTTTCATGATTAAATTAGAATTGTGGTGCCAATGTGACTCATAGACGGGAATCCAAATTGTGGTGCCAATGTGACTCATAGACGGGTTATCGTAAGTGTAGACGTAGAATTCCGTTTAAGTTGTAACCTCTTCTACTTTGTCTCTTTGGTCCGCTTGTTTTGCACGTATTTTTATTGATCTTCCAAAAATTAAAAAATAAATGAATAACACTCAATTATGGACTACTTATCGATGCCAAAACAAAGAAAAAGTTAAATAGGAAGTATGATTAAATGAGCAAGCAAAAAAAAAAAACAAAAAAAAAAACACTTTCGTCTCTGCCCGATATATAGTTTGCGAGCTACAGTCAGTTTAACTACTAATTTCAAATGAAAATTAAGACCCCGATTTTAAAAAATCGTATGGTTACTATATTTTACGCTGAGCACATGTCCTTTCATCTCGTCTCTGTCTGATATTTAGTTTGCTAGCTACACTTTCGTCTCTATTCGATAAATAGTTTGCGAACTACACTCGCTAGTGCTTGTGGGATGTGGAATCTAAATTAATTTGCATTAAAAACAAAAATTAAAATTTTACGCCATCTATTGGGTAAAGGCATTAAAAGAAATATGATCCAACTCGTTTTTTCATTAGAGTTAAATCTAACCGGATCACAGACCCATTTCGTTAAATTTGACAGATTGAGTTCATTAGGGGCTTTCGCAGGATCTAACATATTGGACGACAAAGTCGGATGGAAAACAAACGGAACAATTTGATAGACCTTTCGAATGATCCAACTTGTTGGACGACATCATTAATTACATACTCTCAAGCAGAACACTTTGGCGCAATGGCTTAAGAATTTTTGGGTGCGCTAATAATTGATACAAGTTTTGAAGGGAAAGGAAGAGATGGATATGAAAAGGAAATCTTTTTCTTTTAATAAAATTTATAAGAAATGAAAAATGCAGCGTGTTGGACCAACATTCGTTCACATGTCCAACAAGTCGGACGGACCGGCAGAAAAATCAAAAATGTTAGATATTCATCCAACATGTTGGACCGACCGTCGTTTTAGCTTGCGCATGGTACTACTTGTCGTCCAATATGCCATATCTATCCAATTTGTTGGACCATGCGAAAGCCCCTGAGTTGAAAAGAGGTTCATGAACTCTGGTTTCAAAAGATTATACTAGAACAGTAGTGCATACATAACCCCAATGCGAACTAATGCTTACAATGCTGCCAAAGCGAACCAATCAGTTCGTGCAAAACCAAAGCATACAAGCAAAAACAACGAAAGAAAAACAAAGAAAACAGCAGGCACATAAGCAGCTGATGATTGATTTTCTTATGTAAAAGCATGCATTTTTCTTCTTATATTTTACTTTTTTGTGACTTTAATATAATAGTGACAAAATCCAAAATTAAATATTTATTCAGCGCAGGATATATCTGATATTTTAGTATATATATTACCTTTGAACAAAGAGTATTAAAGGCTGTAGGTATACCCTAAAGTATTCGCCAAAAACGTTGCCTAATGACCTTGAAAAAATCTGTTAAAACGACCCCATACAAACCGCGCTGTAAGACGTAATTCTACGTCAAAAACGCAGAAGAATATTGGGATTAGCGAGTCGATTGTTCGTCGGATGTGGCGGAAAGTCTCGGTGGTTATGGTATATAATTGTATTTCTATAGTTTTTTACAATCCGAAAGTAGCGTACTATCAATAAGATAATTTGTTGGATCTAATATTCTTCCCCCACTTCTCAGAGGTAAAATCAAACATAGAAACACGACGCAAGCCTGCCTTCACCACAAAAATTGATATCAAATATTACAAATATTTTATTCTTCTATGAAAATAAAACAGTTTTTGAATTAGAATTTTCTTCAAAAATTCGAAAGAAATATGGTCTCTGGTATTCGCAGTGGCAGTCAAAGGTTTAACAGGAATATTGCACCACATGCTGTGGCTGCCGACTTCCTGTAGAAAAACAATTTCTTATAGTTTTTATAATTTATCAGTTTACGATTTTTAGCATCAAAATTAGAAACTTAGAAATTTTTAAAGAAATTCAAAATTTTTCGATATTTTCCATTCTATATTTAAGAAAAAGCATGTAAAGCAGTGAATAACTAAGAAAATGAATAGTTCAATATATTGATAATTATTATTATTATAATCTATATAGAATTATATACATACTAGTTCTTTCCCGTCAAAAATGACGGTCCCGGTTTCAATAAAGGCAAAATACATGAAATATTGAAATCAGCAATTTTTATTTTCTAATATTTATAAAATACTTTAAAATGAAAAAGAAAATCATAAAAGGTACGACGAAATAAGTTTAACAATTTTTTTAAAATTTGTAAATGTAAAATTTAAAAAAAAATCAATCGTTCCGCACTCACATTTTACGGGATTATGTTATAGAAATATTTTTTTTTTTTATTGGTGACTCTATTGGTTTAAGGATGCATACAACGTAGACTTGATGCTTTTATTTTAAGAAACCTACTCAAGTTTACTCAAATAGTGAGTTATAAAATTAATGTTTTACAAAATTATAACAATTAAATATCGATTTTTAAATTTAAACTTTAGCTTTATATAAGTTTAAATTTTTTCTAAGTATAGAATGTGTCTATAATTATGTTTCTTAGATAATTAAAATTGTTTGAAAAACCTAAATTAAATCCTGCTTCTCGTACAAACTATTCCATACATTTAACTTTGGCAACTCTGGTAAATCAATTAACTCTACGTTTTCACTGATGTTCAAACATTTTGGCGTTATATCTGCACGACTCGCAGGTTGCCAGATAGTTGGTAAAATCTGTGTATTATTTGGATCAGAATTTGCAGCAAATGAAGTCCACATAGAAATCATGCGTTGTATGGTCTTAAACTCCATTGTATCTGTAGATATCTTCCAGGATATTAACATATAGAATAAATATGATAATTCATCAGCATGACAAACACCACGCACAGAAGTACCACATGTTAAAATACGATAATGATTAAAAGTCGGAGAGTTGAAATCAAAGCGATATAGATATGTTGGAGCAGTTGTTGTAGTTGCATGAGCTAAGCGTGAGAGAAATGTACGGTGTGTGCCATGCACAAAGTACTTATACGAGAAGAGCTGCAAAGTAAGAATGAGAGTCAAAATTAACAAAATAATTCGAAATCTAAAGTAATAATAAATAAATATAAATTTAAAAACAAGTCTCTTAAATTATATATTTGCTTATGTTTGATGAACTTACATCTAAGAGTTTGTAAAACGAATCTTCTGCGCTAGGATCCACTTCATTAAAGTGAGCTTTTTTAAGTCTCAAGCCCATTTCACGAGCTTCTGTTTCATTGAGATTCTGCCTGATTTCTTGTGGTAGTAACCGAATACAATCGCCCAGATTCTTTAGCAATTTCTTGTCGGTTTGATAGGAAAACAGACCTTCGAAAGAGCAAAACCCAATAATAATGGGTATACAATTGCTCCATGAAGTGCGCATTAGTTCCAGTGGTTCTTTTACCAACACACAGTCTTTCGTCACATAAGGTTCCACTACCGGTCCAAATGCAAAAAGTCTAAAATTACTTATCTCTTCGCTTTTTAGTAGACGACTATCTGGAACAACCAATTTCGAAGCCTCCATTTTGGAGAGGAATCGAAAGACTTCTTTATCATTGTTTGACCCTTTATAGCCAAGCTCAGATGCCAGCTGGAAGGCCAAGTTTTTAGGTGACAGCTGCGCCCATGGACACAGTGTAGTGCCTGACTGCAAGATGGCTTTGTGAAAGAGACCCTCTGCTCGCTCGCATAGCATCAAATAGTGAACAGAAGCTCCTCCTGCGCTTTCACCAAAGATGGTTACATTCTTAGCATCACCATTGAACATAGCTATGTTCTTTTGCACCCATTGCAAAGCGAGTAGCTGATCCTTTAAGCCTGCATTGCCAGGCACTTGTAAATCGGGATCTTCTGAGCAAAGAAAGCCTACAAATAAATACAATTTTTGCTTACAGTATATTAAGTATTAACTATTTTATAATAATTTTAAATATAAGAAGATGTCCGAAATCTACAAAATACTTAAATCTTTTTAAGTTTCCTTGATCACACCTTTTGATCTCTTGTATGCGATCGTTTTGTTTAAACAAGAAGCGAAATTAAATTTTTGTATTATATTAATTTTCAAACCAACATCTTCATTATTGTTTTGAAGATAATTTCAGAGCAGATTTTTCCAAATATTTTCGGAGAAATATGTATATTAATTTTTATGAAAAGCTTTTGATTCGCATATTAAAAAAATTTCTACAATCACGACCACAATGGCACACCTCACAGTGTTTTCAGCTCCGTACAAAAAGAGTTAATAAGTAGAAGGACCCATTAAATACTGATAATTTATGGTACCAATGTGAGTTGGAATTGATTTTGTCAGATCACAGTCAAACATTTTTTTAATTTCACCCACATTCACGCCTTTCTCTGATTTAACAAAAATTTTGAATATGTAAATGTGAACATTAAATTTTATTATTCCAAAAAAATTTAAGTAAACTCATGATTTTGCATCAAAATAATGATGCTTGTGAGAGCATTTTAAAAACTAACTAGCATACTTTTGGGCAGTTGGCAGATAAAGCGAGCGTAAATAGTAAAGCGTACATGCAGGGGCACATAAAGAAATTTTATTTGGGGGTTTTTTATAGTATAGTAGGGCTTATATATGAAACAAAAAAATGTACGTGAGTTTCATTTGTTAACTATTGGTTCCTGGTTCAAGCCTCAGCCAGGGCAAGCAATTTCTTTATTTTCAAAGGCTTTATTTGTCAGCAAGTTATTTCAACTTTTGTTTAATATTTGAATAGGATTCCGTAGGTTCAAACAAAGCATATGTTAGGCTATTTTTTGAACACTTATATGCTTAACCAAATTTTTTGCGGGAATCAAGTATCTAGTGAAGTCACGTGATTCAGTACAAAAAATAATTTTAATTGGCTTCTGAAACTAGTGCAAAAAAATTAATAATTAAATTATTTTCCATTGAAAAATTATGAATTTCGAATTTTTCAAAAGCCAATGGGAATAATATTTTAACCGAATCATTTTATTGGCTAAGGCCCGTTAACTGATCTCCGAAGTTTAAATTCCTTAACCTCAGATTTCGTAAACAGAGTTTAAATTTTAAACACAGTTAAAATTATTTTCGTAACTTATCTCATTTTTATCGGTAGTTTTCTTAAACTCTGTTTAAAAATTTAAACTGAGATTAAAAAACATATTTGAGCGGCACTGTAGTAAAACTTTTACAACTTTGACGTAGAACATCAAAATATTTCAAAAATTTTTGATAAAATAATGCAAATTGTCAGTTTTATTGGAATATTTTGTTTTCAAAACTTAAAATATGTTTTTTTTGTTTATTGTTTTGAATTTTTTGAAGTATGATCTTTTTATTTTTATTTCTTGTTTATTATTGAGAATATTTCAAATGTTCTCAGAGAATTTTTGACAAAATCTAAGTTAAAATTTTTTACACCTAGAATTTCTGTGTTTAAATTTAAACTTGCCTCACCAAGTTAAACTTAGATTTTTTGAGATGAGGTATCGGCGTTAAAATTTAAACTGAGCTTAAGGCATTTTAAACTTTGTTTAAGCTAACCTTTATTTAAAATTGAGATCAGTTTTATTCAACTTCAAATTAATTATTCAACTTGTATTATTAACGAGAAATATTCAAAATTAATTTAATTAAAGAGTTAACATTTTTCCCATGTTGCGATGCCAAGATATTTGGCTACCAAGTTAATGTTAAAGGTTTGATCAGTTTTGTGTATTTCTATGAGGATTTTCTTTTTAAAATTTCCATTTCTAAGAATAATTGTGCAATTGCATTCTTATGCAAAACTTTTGCTACAACAACAACTAACCGCAAAATAAATGCAAGAGTGCAATCATATATCAATTAACGGTAAAATTTTGATTTGCTTTTAATGATATTCTGAGGTAACGTTACGCCAGACAAAAAAGCATTTAGTTCTATTTTTTCTACTCTGACGTTCAAAAAGTAAATTTTTAAGAATTTTTTTAAAAAAATCGTTAAGAAGAAAAACCGTTAATTTTATATTTAATTTAAAAAGTGAGCAACGTCATGTCACATTGCTCGAAGTTTGCCTGATTTCGTTACTGAATTTGGTTGCAGGTTTTTTAGTGGAATTTGTTTCCAACTTCTCATGGCCGATGGGGTAGAAGTTAAAAAAAATATAATATATAATAGCTAAACTTTATGTTTTATTGAAATTTAAGAAACGTAACGCCAGTAACGTCACGCTAGATGACGTAGCTTAATTAAAAAAAAAAACGAGAAAAGATTTTTTTAATTCGATAACTAGTAAAATAAACTTGATATTATTTTCAATTCTTCCAAATAAAGTTTTGTATAAAAAGTATTGCCAAATTTGCAGAGTTTTGCTAATTTTCTAATCTTAGTCGAAAACCACTTCTGTTTTGTGTAACGTCACGCCAATGCATATTTTTGCTTATATCTTTTAATTCTTGGGGTCGATTTTTATAAGTTTTTTACTTAATATAGTGCTACTTTATTACTATGCAAATATAAAAAAATGCTTTTAAAACCAAGACTTCTTCATTCTTTTTTTTTAATTTTTTTCGTACAAAACGTACATAACGCCAGTTTGGAAATGCCCATATATCTCAACCCACTTTAGTGGGTATATTGTCAGCCAAAACAACTTAAATCGAAATGTTGTCAACAACCCCAGAAGTGATCAGAATCAGTGCTCAGAGTAATGTAATATTCATTCATACGATTGCCGTTTCGTGCATTGAACAGACATTTGAACTCAAAAAATGCCGTTCAGTTCTTGTGCAGAAAAGAACAGAGTTCGAATTGACTGTTTCGTATGAATGAAGACTACGTTACTCTGTTTACGTATTAATGAATTGGAATTTACATATTTATCAATGTACCTATAGGTACATTTCGTAGCAACGATTATGTTTTTATGGTCATTAACGTTGAAAAAAGTTAAAAAGTCTAATTCGGCAATAATAATTTAATTGACATTTCATTTTTTGCTCCTTTAATTGGTGGCAATTGTGAAAACATTGATCTTGAAAATTGATCAGAGTTCTGAAGGAAAGGACAAAAAGAGTGCGCAATTCTCAAATTCAGAATTTGTCGAGAAAAAAAAACACCATTGGTTTCACTTTTTTAAAACAAATTATTTATACGGAAATTTTGTCACGTGGTCTTGTGTGAGTAACGGTAGGTAATTTTTAAAAACTCAATAAATTTGTATTTAAACAAAATTTATCAGTTAAGCAGATTTATTATGAAATTCTTTTTTTCATTATTTCAAAATTAAAAAATAAAAAAATTAAATTGATAAAAAAATTGACCATATTTTTTTAATCTAACTTTGCTCGTAAAACAGGCTTCCTCTTTTTGTTGCATGAGTTTGTACATTAATGACTGACAATTCGATTAGAGTTCAAATTTTGTGAGAAAATTAGCCTTAAAGCCTTACGGCATGTCGCTTGTGTTACGATGAAAATGCTAAATGCTTATTGCTTGATTAATGGATAATGCATTAAGTGGCCGTGCAATGGATAATGCACATGATATTGGCCATTTTTTTTTATAATTTTATATACATATTAGTAAATATTCTTAATACTGGAGACATACGTATAGTTTCGATACTACAAAGTAAGAACACTACATTGTATACCACATGTGTGTCACGGTATACCAGCTATAAACCAGCTTCTGAAACTAGTATAGTGTATTATTCATGGTATACAAAACACAACAAATGTTCATGGTTTCTCCATGCTAACATACATTTTTTCGACTTTCAGCCCTGATATTGCTATATTTTATCTAATATCAGCGTCAATGTGAGAGAGCGTTAAAATTTGTAACTACATTAATGTCAGAATACTGAAAAATTTTATTTTGAAAAAACTCTAAATTTTAAAAAAAGCTGTTGAACAAAAAATGAAAAAAGCTCTTGCAAATTGTTAAGCTTGTTTTTTATATATGGCACAGTAAACAAGCGATTTGTGCGACCAACGACCATATATTTAAAGGTGGTTTGCTTGGCTATTTATTGCAGAATTATTATTATTGCTTAATTGAAGCAGCTGAAAAATATGTACTTTATTTTTAAATAATTATTTGACACTATTGTCAACTTAAACTATTTCAATATATGTGTCACTACTTTTATACCATATAGTATACAATCGCTCATGGTTTCAATAAAATGGTATCGATACCATATGTGTGTCCATAGTATAAGATTCTAAGAGAAAAAATTTCATGGAAAAATTCTTATGGGTTCAAAACTTACAGCTGGATTAGTGAGAGCGCATTTTTAATTTTCGCGCTACCTACGTACGGCAGCTGTACACCTTCGTACAAACTTTGAACGCGTTTATCTCGAAACCATGTTTTTTGTACTGGTTGCGGCACTAGCGGGTTCATTTTTTTTTTTTTTTTTTTTTTTTGTATTTTTTTAAACTTGATTCGCTATCGTATGACATGAGCTTTTTTTAATTTTGTTTTAATTTTTTATGAATTTTTAATTTTTTAATGTCGATATTTTTTTTCGAAAAAACACACTTTCAAATTTGGAACATCACCAAAAATTGAAAAAAAGCTCCTTTCATACGATAACCAATTTTGTTAAGATTTAAAAAAGTAATTTTTTTCCAGATCGGACAATTTTTGCGACGCAATTTATCCCAGCGCTGCAAAAATATATTTTTTTTGAATTTTTTTTGTTGTTATTTGTTCAATTCTCTACAATTATAAAAACAATTTGGAAAAATGTTTGTTTTTGACTGAGTTATGAATTTTTAAGAAAAGGTCTGTTTTCTCTGCCGCGAATGTAATGTCCCTCCTTAACCAGAATCGATTTGAAATATAAGTTTTGGGCTTTCACTCTTTGGATTGATAAAACGTGTTATTACTTTACTTGTGACTCACTTTAATTGTGTTCTAATTTTTTTTGGTGCTACAATAATTTTGTTTTGGGCTGAAACCCCGTAACACCCCTTTGGTTACTACGTCTGATTCAGTTTTCGGTCTATCAAGCAATGCCTAAAAGCATACTAAGCTAATTGTGTAAGTACTTAACCTTAAGAGTGAAAAAGTATTCAATATTAATTTTGTCAATCAAAGTCACGTTATTCCAGTTATAGACTTCAAGGACAGCCTTTTGTTTTTTTTTTTTCAATTTTAAAACGGGTCGCTTAACACTCGATATTGCGGGTTTTATCAAATTAACCTCTCTATGTATGACTTATTCAGTGAAAACATATGAGTTACAGGATGGTATTCTTCGCCACGTATATTCGGTCTTTGACATGGACCACTTTCTGCCTATGGTGAGCTTCTTTTCACCCTAGCCCTCAAGAGTGACTTAATCTAGTAACTTAATATATATTTTCTGTGGCTATATGGCGGATATCTTAACTTTACTTTGTAATTTATCTTAGTCCGACATCCAATTAGGTCACCTTTTATTTACTCTCCCCATCATACATGCGCACCATTTTTTAAAACTCTATTGTATCAATACTATTTGTCAGTTTTTGCAAAATAGGGCGAAAAAACCTATCGTATTCCTACAAATGTTAAGGTTAGCTGTGGCTATCTGTTTTTAAAATCCTTTATCGCTTTAATTATTTCCAAAATATGAATATTATCTGTGAAAACAGCATTGATTAACAGAAAACAAAATAAAAATTCCTCTTGAAAAAATCTAAAATGTTTATCCAGATATTCTACAATTTCTTCAATTTTTTTTAGAGCAATTGAATGGAAAAGGAACTGCATTATTTAAATTGGTTATTATAGGTTAAAAACTATTTTAGTCTGACTCACCTAACGCCCCGAGCCTATAATTGACTGTCACCAGCACAACATCTTCGCGCATAAAATAGTCCGGACAGTAGAGATCCCGTGTTGCTTCCCCATATTGAAAACCACCGCCATATATCCATACCATTACCGGCAAAGGTTTTTCTGAGTCAAACTAAAATAAAAAAAAAAAACCAAAATAAAAACATCAGCAATCATAGTTTCCCCCATAAACTGCACAACAAGCAGATATCAGCGTCATAATACCTTCTTAGCATAAACATTAAGGAAGAGGCAATTCTCGGAACCCTCGCTTAAATGTAGAGCAAAATTTCTTTGTACTGGCTTGGATCTGATGTTGGTGCAGTCCTTTATGCCCTGCCATGGCTCAGCTGGCTGCGGTGCACGAAATCTTAGCTCACCTAATGGTGGTTTACCATAAGGTATGCCTTCAAAGGCCCAAAATTTGTCATCGTAGACTGTTAGACGCTTAACACCTCTGATGTTACCATCTTTAATTTGAAGTATCTGGGTCTCATTCGTTGTCAAACGATGCTGCAGTATCTTATGCCTGACAAGCCTATTTTTAGGAATGTCAAATAATATTAAGCAATTAACAATTGTCGTGTTAAATTATTAAATGAGGTTTTTGTTTTTTTAATCGCTTAAAACAAGTCTGTTTGGATTTCGATAAGATTTCTGAAATTATTTGATGTTGTACTACTTTGAATTATAGCCAAAGTTGATAAACATTTCACTAATAAAAACTGGGTATAATTAAAAAACTTATATCTCTATGGCTAAAGATAACGTTGTAGTATTGCTGACAAAAAAAAAAAAAAAAATATTGCATTTGCCAAGAATTGTTTTAAGTTTTTGTTAGTGTTTGTTAAACAAAATAATTAAATTTTAGCTCGTTAATAAAAAAATTTATGATAGATTATTAACTTCTTATATAATTTTCAACTTCTCTCCAGTTGATGGAAGTGGGTTCCTTTAATCCGTTGGGATTAGATAATTTATATGTCAGTATGAAAAGCACAATTTGAGCTCTTCCATCTTAGTTTGCTTAGATACATATATTTGAACAGTTTTATTTCTTATTTCGTAACTATACCAGACCACTTTTTATGGTAAAAGTTTAACTAGCCATTTGCTTTTTATTAAAGTTACTGTTAATGTTAAGTTTCGATGTATGCTCTTTATAAAGAATATGGTTTTTTTCTAAAATTTCTCCTTTGACAACAGTCTCAATTGAAAATACGCTGACTCTCTCTCGTTCACAATAACTATCATACCAGACGTCTTAAAACCGAAAATATGCATGCAATCACGATGTTGTAAAACTGATCCGGGAACTTTTTTCACATCGAAGCTCTGCCTGTAACAGACTTATTTCATGAGCACATGTTTTTTGTGTTTTCATAATTAATTAGGAAAGAATGAAATAATATCAAACGATACATTAAAAAATAAAATTAATTGAAATATTATTCTAATTATAACGCTCAAAAGTCATGCCACATGTTGTGGATTAAACATTTTTTATAATTACTTCGAGTGCAATTTTATGAAGTAATTGCTTCAATCTTTTCAAATAATATAATTTTGTCTTATTTGACCTAAGGTTAGCGTTAACATTTTGTCAGATAATTACATATGAATAAATACACAATATTTTCAAATTGATAGATCTACTATTAAATTGAACAGACATTTGCAATCAAAAGTCATTACTGACAAATTCCTAATGATAGGTTGTTCTTCTATTGCCAACAGTTATTAAACTGCCAGGTATTGTGCTATGTTAAGTGCAGTTAAATGAACATAAGAAGCTGTCTGAATGCAAAAAAAAAAAAAAAAATTAACAGCTTATAATTTGCTTTATAGACTTATATTTTCGAGTTGATTAATTAGTGTAGCGATCAATCATTACAATAAACTAATAAAATAATACAATAATTTTTTTTAAAAATTTCACTTTTATTTACATGTGTAAGTCTTTCTATAGTTTTAAATAATTTTGTTACATTGCAACTTGCTTGCTTTTGCATTTAATTAAAAAATAATTATATTACTTAATTGCCTTGAAAATCTTATATGCTGTTGTCAGAGACCAAAACCTAAAAATCTTAAAGCATTCATAAATCGAAAAAGAGCGCTAAAGTCGAATAAATGCAATACTATAATATGTAATTATTCATACAGTATTTCGCAAAAGTCTGCATACAGCAGCAAGTTCAATTATTATTAATAAAACAAGTAAGGAAAGTCTAAAGTGGGTCTACCCCGGCTATGAAATACCCTAAACCTTATTTTTAAAAATGCAATGATAGTATTGAAAATGGGCGTATCCGTGGTCGGATGAAGCCCATATTTCATATGCATTTCAATTTTGATGGAAAATTTACACTTATCAAGTTTTATTTCTGTAGCTCACATGAAAATCTTTCGCTATTGTTGGTTGTATGGGAGGTAGGCGTGTTCGTGGACGGATTACGCCCAATTCTTGAGCACATCGTAGTTTTGGTATGAAATACATACATACCAAATTGTATCTCTATAAGACAAACATAAGCTTATTTATAGTTTTCCATTTTTGGGTTGTATGGGAAGGAGGTGGGCGTGTCCGTGGTCTGATGTGGATGACGTACATTTTTCAAAAACATCTTTGTTTTGTTATAAAAAACCTTCGAACCAAATTTAATCTCTGGGTCCATTTGACTATGTGTACCAAGTTTCATCCAATTATCTCAATTCCTTCTTCTTATCCTGTGTATACGGACAACACACAGACGGACAGACAGACGGACCGATGGACGGACATGAATAGCTCGACTCACGAGGTGACCCTGATCAATAATATATACACTTTTCTATACCGGACTCGCTTCGTTCTATGCGTTATAAACGTCTGCACAAAGTTAATATACCCTGACCTTTCAGGTTTAGGGTATAAAAAGTATTATATAAAAGTATTATAGCAGGACGTGTTGAAAAAGGGATAGTGCATATTTCTTTCTTAAGCCCTTCGATTTTGTTTATTTATTTCAAAGTTTTTAATTACAAATAGAAAAAGTTGCTACTTTATCTTAACTTAAATCTTCGTATACCTGCACGGTTTTACTTGCTCTTCTGAACATAACCGTACTTTGCTGAAAACGGTGTTTTGATTAATTTATCAAGCTGATAAAAAGACTCATATTCATAACAAATAGCGTTTGGTACTTACAAGCAAATATTCAAACGTATTTCTTGATATCTGAAGCAGTGTAACAACATCTTCGGATGAGTCCCAATACAATATTTTAAGACTTTGTCGAAACTGCAATGATTCGTTAGAAACATAAACAATCACCCACTTTCTGTGTGAATACCCAAATCTACAGGATCGTCGAATCCGATATATAGGAAACAGATCTTTCAAAGATTTGCAGCAGCTAGTGAACACTAGAGTGTATCGACTTGTATGGGAAAAATCTGACCCCCAATTCCGGTACCAAAATTAATTAGTATATGAAAAATCCTTTCGATTGGTGTACTTTTTTTTTATTTGAACCAATTTTTTCCTCCCCCGAAATGCATTTTTGTGCATTTGTTATCAATTTTTGTACTGGAGACCCATTAATAGTTGATTTAAAAGGAAAATAAAGCTTATCAATCAATTCCTTTCATATAAAAACACAGAACTGCAAATTTTCATCCCTGTTGACATTTGCTCTTACGAGATATAACAGTTTTTTTCAAAGTGAATCTACTTGTTATATAATATTTGATATGTTTTATTTATTGTATGAAAGTATTTTTTAACTTCTGTTTTGTTTTTTATTGCTTAATGTTAACCAAATAATACAGTTAACCAAATAATAACAACAATTTAATTTAGATTCTGTAAAGGCCTAAAAATAACTTTTTGTTTCGAACTTCGGTTTTTTTGAACGGTCCTTCAACATAGAAAACATTATTCCTTTTCTTCGTTCTGCAGAAGCAGCAGCCACTGACGCCTCTGTGACGAGTTTAATATGTTATATATAACTTGCTAAAAGTTTAAAAATACTTTCATACAAAAAATAAAAACATATCAAATATTTTATAACAAGTAGATTCACTTTGAAAAAAACTGTTTTATCTCGTCAGAGCATTTGTCAACAGGGACAAAAATTTGCAGTTGTGTTTTTATATGAAAGAAATTGATTGATAAGCTTGATTTTCTTTTTAAATCAACCATTAATGGGTCTCCAGTACAAAAATTGATAAAAAATGACAAAAATGCATTTCGGGGGACGCCAAAATTGGTTCAAATAAAAAAAAAGTACACCAATCGAAAAGACTTTTCATGTACTATTTAATTTTGTTACCGGAATTGGGGGTCAGATTTTCGATACACTCTAGTGAACACACCACTGTAAGACACATGGAAGCTCACTAAAAGCACAGGATAATAGTTAAGGTGAATGTGAATAAAAAGGAATATGGTTTGTTAGGTACCACAACCTAAATGGGCTAAAAATAATGAAATAAGAAATTCACAATGGACCAAAAGGTCACTACCTCATAGGTGTAGGACCCTTCTAACCTAACCTTACCTAGGATTCATGGTAGATTTAGACTGTGAAGCGAACTCTAACTAAAAGTGAACTGAACTGAACTAAACTTCAAGACACGATGATGGCAACTTAACGGTATGGAGCTGTATGGCTGCCAGCGCATAGTATTTCGTCTAGATCAAGCTAGCTGGACAAAAGTGATTTTACCAATGCAGTTGTCAACAAATGGCCAGAGAAATAAACACAAAAATAATTAGATTAAAAAGACCCGTTACTTTTAAGCAATTAAGCACAGATAAAGAAACTTGTTTGTGGCTTCTGATTGCATTAGACAGTCGGTGGTAGCACGTGTAAAGTAAAGTGGTTATTTTTTATCAAAATTTTATAAAAAAAGTGAAAATGGAATACTCAGTTGAAGGTCAGAACTTTTTAATTTTGGTACAAATTTTTTTGGGTATTTTTAAAATGAGTAAATTTTACATGATAAAAAACAATGTTTTTGATGTTTGATGATGATCCGGGCTGAATTTTTGTTTTGTGTTAGCTGTGCTCTATATTTTTTTGTAGCCTCTTGCTAGAATAGAGTTTTTTGAAGATCAATTTAAACAAGGAGATATAGTTAGAAAACCTATTTTGATTTAAAAAAAAATACGATTTAGATAACAACACTGAGAAAAAAAACATACTTTAAAATTAAACAAACATTTTTTAAATATAAATTTAACGCCTTTGCATTTCTACAAAACAAAATTTAAAACAATTGTGTTTAAATTTCAACTATACACTCCTTTCAATTTTTTTCATTCATTATTTCTTTGAAACTTTCTTTGACATTTTTTGAATTTTGAATTTTCATTGGTTTGAAAAATATCGAACATAAAATAAAATAAAAACTAATTCAGTTTTTCAATATTGAAATATTTAAAGTGCAAACTTCATTGAAAGGAGTTGAGATTCGGTATTCGGAGGGTCCCAAGGGTCGCTGATTACGAATCTGTCATCAAAAACTCGGAAAAAATTAAAAAATGGCATCGAAAAAATTATGCTTAAAAACATTTGTTTTAAATTTAAAAATTTTTGTTTTAAATTTGTTTTCTTATTTAAAAACATTGTTTTAAAAACAAAAACCCTTGTTTTAAATTTAACTTTAAGAACAGTTGTGTTTAATTTAAATGAATTTGTTTCAAGCTCTATTTCAAAAACAAATTCGTTTAAAATTAACACAATTTCATTTAATTTTAACACATATTTCCCTCAGTGAACTCATATAAATTTGTAAGAGAAATTGAAATGAAATCTGCAGCAATTTAAAAAATTACAGAATTGTGGTATGCGTACGGAAAGTCTAGGTATCGATTTTGGAGTAAAAATATTAAAGCCCTCAATATTGATTTCCGAATTCACTTTTTAAGCACATAATGATGAATTTTATAATACGTCATCACTATTTATTTTATTCCTATAAATCTTAAGTTTTTAGATTTGTTCATAAATAACTTTTTTCCAAATCCAAGAAATGAAAAATTCTAAAACTAAATTTTTTCTTGAAATTTCTTTTCCAAATTATTTATAAATAATATTTTAGCTAAAAAACTTTCACATGGTGCAACTTCTTGTTAACATAAATTAACCCGTATCAGCAAAAATGTCAACAATCATTTTGACCTGGTCTGCCACACATTTTTTCTTGTTTTGACCGAAACACTGTGCAGCGCTTTTGGAAATAATTGAAGGAACTATGAACAATCGGCAATATATTTAAATTCTAAAGTTAAATTTGAAGCGTTGTCCTTAAATATTGGATTTGTCCGTGAAATTTTATTTGCAGTAAAGTAATGACCCATGGCCCATGGCCCATGTACCTGTCATATAATACCCGACATTTGCTCTAAGCAACACCGAAGAGGCCTGACCTTATCGCATTGAACATATGTGATATATTTTGAAAAAAGGATTTGGGCTCAACACAATAGCTAGAATACCCATCTTCAATAGGTTCTTCAGGAAGAATGGGCAAAAAATTATACAATATATACACACAAATTTGTGGAATCGATAAGAGAACATCTTAAAGTCTTTATTTAGAACAAAGATTATCACACAAAATATCAAAAACCATTAAATTTTATTTTAAAAGACTTTTTATAAATATGTATTTAAGTGTGCGAAGACTATATTGGAGAAAAGAGTCTTTTTTATTTTTAGTTAATTAATTCTGAATGAATAAGTAAAATGGATATGTTTTTTTCTCTGTATTGAAGGAAAGTGTTAAATAAATAAAAATAAATTACTTCTTTTTCAAAGTTTCTGGTCATTTCAATTTTGAATAAATAAAGTTTGAAATAACTGCTGTTCGAAGACTTTTACAGCTTTAGGATTATATACTTATAATCATAGAAATTTATTTGATCTAAAGGGACTCAAAATTAAATTAAAATCTTAAAATAATAACAATAAATAAAAATAATAAAATAAAAAATGAATTAAAATTATATGATATTAATTCTATGAAGACTACAATGCAGACTAGAACTTCTAGATTCTTAAACACCGAAGTGATCAGAGGTATCAGAAGTGCCATTTATCATGACTAATACTAACAAAAAATGTAAAGTTGACTCTACACAGGTCTTTTTACTTCTAGACTCCAAACTTAATAGTTTTGTACTAAACTGAAGTTTTTATATTTGAAACAAATGTGACCACAAAATATATAGATGGATCTTGACAACTATGCATGTTAACTCCCACTAACTTTAAGTCCCCAGACAGAAAGTTTTGGCATTTAGAGTTTTAGACTCATACCATAGAATTTAGATATGGAACAGATTCGACTGTTATTAAATTTTTTAAACGAAAGAATGGTCAGAAGACGAAAAAGGAACGTTGATCAAATTATAACAAGGATTTGTCTATTATTCTGTAAAATGCTACACCTTAGTTTGAAAATTATAACATAAACTCACTTTCCAAACTCGAATTAAATTCTCTGGTACTCAAGCAAAAACTTTCTACAGGCTTCCAATTAAATTTCTTAGAAATTTTTTCTTAGACGAATTTGAAATTTTATGGAATCAACACAGAAGATATTAAGATTGACTTGCTTTTTGAACAGTTTTATAAAAATGGTTGAACTAATTCTCTATTTCCCCCCTTTAAATCACATTTTTATATAGTATTTATACATATATATAGTATTTAGTATTTCCTTGGTGTTAATAAGATTTGACTTTAAATCTGCCTATTCTATTTAAAAATTTCGATAATTTCACAAATAAAAAGTTTAAACTAT
The DNA here is from genome assembly GCA_958299015.1 of Tetanocera ferruginea. Classification (NCBI taxonomy): domain Eukaryota; kingdom Metazoa; phylum Arthropoda; class Insecta; order Diptera; family Sciomyzidae; genus Tetanocera; species Tetanocera ferruginea. The sequence goes on from OY282642.1 coordinate 9,465,202, forward strand.
ATTTCACGCCATTTTGCCCCAATTTTTTTACTTAAAAGAAATTATCAACAACATTTGTCTGAAGACTTTCTCCACTCTATATTTCCCGAGTAAACGATATTAACTGCATTTTTCAAAAAATACCTCAAAAAATCATACTGTTTTGGAATGTTCCTTTCTAAAAAATAAGGTCCTGCAACATCTGAAATACTCACACAGCAAATTTCTTTAAAAAAAAAAAAATTAAAAAAACACAACATAATAATGATTAATTACACTGTACAATAAAACTGAAGTTTTTAAAAATCCAAGGGTTTTCACAACGGTTTTTAAAGGTTTTGGGTCCGCTGAATTTGAAGTTAGAATTTTCGGCTTTCCTTAAGTTTTTGTGCTACAAAAGGAAACCGAACCCTTATATAAGTCCTATTAAATGTCTTATTAAGTCCCTTATATAAATGAATCAATATGACAGACCCTCATAATTTTTTCGAGAGGAACATTTTTTGGAACCCATCCCCTCCAACCCCTCCATATAGGGACTTCCATACAAATTTTATGATTTTTGTATATATTTTATATGAACTTTTTTATTAAAAAAAAAACAAATTTTATTAATATTCAAAATTGGACAAATTTTTGGTGCCCTTTTACAATTATGTAGAATTATTAACATTAAATTAAAGAAATAATAAAAATAAATAGTAAAAATAAAAAAGAATAAAATTAAAAAAAAGTGAATTTCTGGCAAATTTGTTTGTATTCCAACAAATAAGTACCATGTAATAACATAAATTGGATAGCAGATTTCAAAAGAGGTTGAACCAGAACAAGAGATGAACACGTCGGGGGAGCACCAAACACAGTGAACACTCCAAAATGTTTTGGAAAATCCACGATTACGTATTAGACAATCATATCAAGTGCGTCGGTGGTTTAAATTATACTTATACATGAAAATTTGGGTATGAGACAGCTTACTGTAAGATGAGTGCCACATATGTTAACAATCAATAAAAAACATGAAAGTTTGGACAATGTTTGGACATGTTTAAACAAAATTTAACTGATTTTTTGTAAAAATAGTGATCATGAATGAAATATGGATCCACCGCTATACACCTGAATAGGAGGAATCAGCAAAAGAGTGGGTAGGTCCCAATAGCGGTGCACCAAAGTGAGCGAAGACTCAACAAACGACCGGAAAGGTGTTGGCGTGTGTTTTTTTTGGGATTCAGCTGCATTTTATTCGGCTATTTTAGAAAAGGAACGGAGAAAAGGAAAAGGAAAGGATTTTAGAAAAGGAAGGAGCAGTCAACTTTTTTACGATTGAAGAACGAAATCTTCAACAAGTGGGCTCCAATTATCGAAGAAAAAAAATCATCTTTTTGCAAGACAAATCAATCCAGCTCACAAATCGATCGAATTCATTCCTAATTGCACGCTTACGCTTCGAACTATTTCTTCATTCCTCATATTCCCCAGCTTAAGCCCCCAGCGACTTTTATCTGTTCCCAAACTTAAAAAGGTGGCTCCAGGAGAGGAGTTTTGTTACGAATGAACAATGGTTTTTTCAAACTTTTTTTTCGACCCACTCTAATGAGCATGTCGAATTGGAAACAGAAGTTTATTTTAGATCTCTTCAGAAATCTTACCATTCAAAGGGCATCGCAGTATTAAAAATCGATGGGATAAGTAAAATGTGTGTTTCTTTGATTTTTAAAAGATCCGAGTAAAATGCTCTGACCTGGATTAGGCCCCTTACCGATTTAAGCCCCAGGCCCTGCCATGTTTTAATCCGGCGCTGTACACAGCTAGCGTACCGACTACAATTATTGGCACCCAAAAATTTGACCCCAACTATTGGCACCCTTTACTTGAATAGCATTTATGAAACATAGTTAACCTCCCGTTATTTATGAACTGTACTTTTCTAATTATGTAGTTTATTTCCTCTCCTTGTTTTATATTTTACAATAAAATCAATTAACTTATTTGCTTGTAAACTTCGAAACTACAAGGGTCTTTCCGTCGTCGGAGAAAAAACGTTTTAAAGTGTTGATATCGATAGCGAACTGAAATTTTGGTGAGTACTATTTCTTATTTATTAATGGATTTTTTGTGTAGGCCCGCTTTATTTTGAAATTATTTAAATATTGAATAGTTAAACTTAGTCTTTTTATCTTAATTTTAACCGCGATATTGTAAAAATAAGTGGGTGCCAACGATTGATTCCATCAGATATAAAATTGGCACCCCCTGCCAATAACTGAATTTGTAAAACTACAATAACTGGCACTGCCTGTCATTGTCCTTTTTTGTAGTGCCAATATTGCATTTTTCGTATTTTCAGATTATTAACAATGCCACAAAGACAGGGTAAAATTAAATTCTTTTGCAAAAACCTCCGTCAAAAATAAGATATGGTAAGATTTCAGATATGGTAAGGTCACGTTCGACCCTACAATTTAGTCTTGGCCCAAAATTTTGCAAATCTTGACCAGGTCCGCAAACTTGTTTGATTGAGGTGGAAGAGAAAGTAATTGTGGAATGGGTGAAAGTCTCCCAGCAGAAAGGTTTTCCTAAAAGAAAGAAATTCCACATCAAATGCCTTTCAAAAAATCGTGTGATCTGGTTTCAGATACGCAGTGTGCATTGAGATTATCGAGAAAACATTTTTCTAATCTGCTTGCGGGCAACGATCCCAACAATTATGCCCTTGGAGAATGCAGTCCGACACCACTAATTGACGATGATGGATAAGGTACGTGCATCAATTTATCAGCAAAATAAGGCTAGCGGAAAGCATGCCCGACGATTGGAATCTCAGTGTGCTTTGTAATATACTTAAGAAAGGAGACCCGAAAATCTGCGCCAACTACCGATTTATCAGTCTTATTTCCATCGCATACAAGGTTCTTTCGAGCGTTATATGTGAAAGATTGAAGCCGCATACCAAAACACTGATTGGACCTTATCAGTGTGGCTTTTGTCGTGACAAGTCCACTATAGACCAAATTTTTACACTACGCCAAATCTTGGAGAAAACCCACGAAACCAAATCGACGACATTGACTTAGTCCAGCGTATAACAATTCAGCAACCACGTTGGCTGGATCATGTCTATCGTATGAAAGCGGCTTGGTCAATCCAAACACTTTTTTCGCTGGGGCTTTCATACGCTGCATATCATAATATCATAATTTTTATAGCCATCATGCCACGTAATGTATATAAAATATCGACAAAGCCAAAAGGAAATGTGGCATCCATCCACTTAGTGGCAGCCATCATAGAAATTGTCATAAAAAAAGAATTGTTTTCGAGCTGCCTGCAAATCATATAATCTAGATAAATCGAGAGTGTATGGAACCTGTTATATGGACAAAATTTCTTCCGCATCGCCTTCAAATAATAAATTAGTCGATTTTGTTGCATAGCAAAGTGGCAGGAAACCAGTTTTTCCAATATTTTACAAATCAAATTGGTTCTTCATGGCGTCTGAGCTGAGCAGTACACAAAAGAAGGTAAGTCCTCTGAAGTTTGTCCTCCATTCCAAAAATCAAAACGCGGCCGGTAGCCTATGTATACAACCGTATTAACAACTTTCAAGAATGTAGCATTATTGAGGAAACAATCTGAACAAAAGAAGAAAAAAAATCGCTGAAGGAACCAGCAAAGCTTAGTCGTCATATGAAATTCGTACTGAGAAGAGTTTTGTCATCAGATGAAGAAGATGTTGACTTTTTCATCATTTGTAGGGCAAACGTGCCAAAAAGTTTGGACGAAAACAAAACTGTTTACCAGCAGTGTGCCAAAATGAAAACCGGTTATTTTCACTGTGCTCGCTGCGAATTAGCAGAATCAGATAAAAGCAAAAAATTTTCTTGTCTGCATTTTTATCTCTTCCTATTTCAATAAAGATTTTTAAACAAAAAATGCCATTTTTTATATATAAAGTACTGTCTCACAACACCCCATAATTTTTTAAAATCCAAAAATCCAATCTTTTTTCAGGCTTCAAAAAAATTCTTTAAATTTTTTAATTTAAAAAAATGTCATTTCAGGTTGTTAGGCAATTGAATACGCTAAACAAAAAATGTTTCCAGAAAAAAAACATTAACGTTTAAAGAAGTTATCGTCCGAAAACTAAACCTGTCTCACAACACCCCAATCTCCCCTAAATAAAGCCATGATTTTTTAATATTTTTTAATACAAGGTGCCAAGTATTATATTTTTTTGGGTGCTAATAATTGTGGTAATATGCCAATAATTATAGTTTTTGAAGAGCCAATAATTGTACTCAACTGCCAACGATTGTAGTAGTTAATGTGCCAATAATTGTATACACGTGCCAATAGTTGTGGTTTTCGAAAGACTTTTTTTATTTTAATTTTCACAAAATACAGGGAGCTTACATAAATATGTTGAAAATTGCTTCCAATTTCAAATTCTCCAAATAATAAAATAAAATTTCGAACAGAAGATTTGCTTGAAAACAGAATGAATGTTGAAGGTTGCAAGGCAAAATTTCCTTATGGGTGCCAATAATTGTAGTCGGTACGCTATAGTTTTTGTATGTGGATTCAAGTGAAACTTCACATGAATCTGAACAGAATATTAGGCTTAAATGAGAAGTTTTTTGTGTGACAAAAATACTTTTCATTATTAGTGAAGAAATAAGAAAAATTCCCACAAGTGAAGAAATTTTCTTCGAAAAGGTCTCTTTCCAGCTTTTAAGTAATTACTCAAGAAAAAGTTTCTTATATTTTTTTAGTGTGTAAAAGTATAAATTTTTTTTACGAGCTGGATTCTCTTTTAAGTAATTTTGACAACAATAAAAAATACTTTTTGATTACTTTTCAATTTTTTGTATGAAAAAATGCTTTACTTGAGAGCTGGAAACAGGCCCAAAATGTGAACATTTTTCTAATTAAAGAAAATTTTATTTGAAAATGAGAAAATAGATATTATCGAAAATAGAAAAATAGGTACTTTTTTTCTGAGTGTAGCAATAAATTGCTGTTTCGTTTGATCATTGAAAAATCCTTCCATTTCTTGGATATATAATATAATTGCTGCTCTATAAATTTCACTCTATTATGTAATGTGTTTCAAAATATAATAAAATAATTATCTTTTTCGTTAAACAAATTTAATTTTAGAGCTGTACTTGGCTTGAGTATCTTTAATCCAAAAGAAGATTTCGAAGTTTTAGTCTCTGCTGTGTATATCGTTACGTTAATATAGAAAGGACGTAACTCATCATTTTTCAAAAACGTGTTTTTTTTTTTAAACCAAAAAAAAACTGAAATATGGTTTTAAATACTGCATTTTTGACGATTTTCATTACAATTTGCATTTAATAATTTTTAATTAAATAACATTTTAAGAAGTTATTAAAATTTTTGTATCTTCCTGTAAAATTATGAGTTGAGTCCTCTCTTTATTATGGTGACGATATGTAATGTTCTCATTTTCTTGTGTTAAATTATTTTTATTATTCTGAAAATGAACAAAATACTGACAATTTAAAAATAACCGAACTAACGCAATATTGTCAAAAACAAAGTCTTTTTTCAAAAATGTTGGTCTAAATGTATTATAAAAATAAGGAAATTTGCATATTTCTGTTTTGTCACTCAACTAGATAGGTGGAAACTGGTTGAAAATGTTATTTTAAGCAATTGAAAATGTTTTTTTTTTTAGGTCACGTAGTTCCTTAAGAAAATATATCCTGCCCATAAAGCCGCACACGCTTATTATGCCACACTTATAAAGCAAATTTGTTAGTAAAAATTATATTCATAGGATGGATGTACAATTTTAAAACTGCCCTTTGCCCACATTTTCCAAAGCACGTAAAAAAATTTTAAAATTTGAACTGTTAAATTCCGTCGACACTTCTTTTTTTAAAACACAATTCACAGTCAACTGCTTAAGGCATGCTTTGATATATATGTTGTCTTATTTTTATCTCACACGTACTTTCCAGCCAATTTGATTAAATTCAAAAATCCTATAGTGAATTCCATAACGTTCAGAAGCTTATTGAAAGCACCAACTTAATTTTCGTTTTTTTTTCTGCCCGATAAAGTTTATTCTTGAAAATATTGTGATTCGACTGAGAACTCTTATGACAGAATAATTTCACTATCAACCTGAAACTGAAGGCATGCTAGAAATTATCATTTTTATTTTTGCCGCTTGAAACAAAATAAAAATAATCATTAATAGCTAGATTACGGAATCTCACCCCCTCCTCCAGACGCTGATTGCAGCAGCTGTTTGTTCTTGCGCTGTTGTTGATAATGAAAATGAAACAGCTACTTGGGAGCAAGCAATGAGCTAAGAAAAAACTTTTCTCTCACTTCTATTTATGATGGTGGAATATTTTCTCCAAACGCAGAACGAAGCAATGTTTTTATAAAGAGCAGAATTTGACGCAAACAACTTATAAGAAACTTATAAAATTATTAATACGGGGTTCAGAAATTATTTAACCTTTTACATGGGTTAATAATAGAGATAATATTAAAATGCAAGCACGTGCAATTTTTGCGAACGCTTGTCATAATTTAAAAAGGGTTTGTTAGCAATAATTTTGTAGTTAATGCATACAATTCAAATTTAATAATATCAAAAATGTATCGGAAAGCTAAGGAGTGATTTTAGATTTGCACCTTCTAGACATGGGTAACGCAGTAAAAATTGCAGCGCTGACACACAAACTTAAGCGCAGTTAACTGTATCACCGAAATGCGTTAACGCAATTGCGTCATGCCGCTGTTCAAAATGTTATGGTATCTGTATCATCAAGACGCGTATCAGCACAGAAAGTCTCACAGTAAAACATTGCATAGTGCGTTGAGTCATGTGGTAAAGAGCTCATATGTACATAGAAAGTAAAAAAAACATAAAAATTCTTTTACAATGTTTAATGTTATGGCTATATTCATTAATAAGAATATAATAAATAGTAGCTAGTATAACATTTAACTAAATAAAGTGCAGATTTCAGCAACCACCAATAATTAAAAAACTCAAAATTCAAGCAAGTGAGCCGATGGTTGTGTTTTTTATCATTAAATTGAGCTTTCAAACAGATATAAACACATTTCTGGTAGGCAAAACAAGTTTGAAGTTGGATTTAAGTTTGCTTATACTTTTTAAATCGAACAATGTTCAATTTGAAATAAACTCACACATGTGTGATCAAGCATCATCCAATCAGACATGCGTCAAGAATTCATGCTTAACAGCATCTTCCCCGCAACCTCTTTTCTATATAATACAAGCATATTTTATTTTGTTTGATTCAACTTCCTGTCTATTCCAACTGTGCTCGATGAACCGTACAACTTGTACATTTGCTTTCAATGTTTTTCTTGATGTTTGCTTTGAGTGTTGCATTTGTGTTAATGCGCTATTGCGTAACTTTTTTTAAAAGAAGTGTATCAACGCAGTAACGCATTTAAATGCTTCAACTCAATAACGCAACGCAACGCTGCGTTACCTATGTCTAGCACCTTCAAAGATCTTGTTAACTTTATTGAAAGTACTGAACATTTAAAAAATGTTCTTTTAAAATAACACGTTGTTAGGAGAAAAACTCACAAAGAGATAGAGATAGATATAGAGATTTAACTTTCGCTCCTTCGAGATAGCGTTTATTTGAAAACTTGTTTTTTTATTTTATTTCAAAACTAGTTTTTTTTTCTTTAATTTCAAAACTAGTCTTTTTTTCTTCCTTTGATTAGAAAACTAGAAACTAGAAAACTATTCAACCAATCCTTCTAAAATGTTGCTCATTCTCTTCCTTACAGGAAAAAGCCTGGTCCCTTAGGCGCATTTTTTAATATATTATTTTTTTTTTTAAAGTTTAAATTAAAAAAAAAAATACAAAAAGTACTCAAAAAAAAAAAAAACAAAAAAATGGTTCCATGGGGGAGCAAGGGGGGGTGGTATACTGCTAGAAATCTTAAGCTTTGCTGAAAGATTAATAAATTAACTAACAAAAAGTCTTTGGAAAAAAATAAGAAAAACCTATAATATTTGCTCAGAGTTAAATTGCAAGTTCAAAACTCTGGCAAACATTAACAGCTCCATATTTTAGAAAAAAATTCAAAAAACTAGAAAAATTTGGATGATTATAAATGATTTTCTACAGTGTGGCCTAGAAAGACCGAAGTGGTGTGAATTCCTTATAACTTTTTTATTTTAATTTTGTTTTTCTTTTCTTTTCAGTATTTTGTAAAGAAGACTTGGACAATTTATAATGGAGCAATACACAACGGAACAACGTGCCCAAATCGTTGAAATTTACTTTTCAAATTAACGGTCCATTGTGTTGACTCAGCCTGCATACCGTCGTCAATTTAATGTGCGGGTTGCACCCTCTCAGTCAACAATAAACCGTCTGGTTGCAAATTTTCGACAACAAGAAGCAGTAAGGAACCTTCCTGGTTCCGGCAGACTACGAACTGTGCACACGTTGAACAATATTGAACTGGTACGGGAGAGTATTCGGGAGGATCCAGCAACATCAACCAGGAGATGTTCGACACAACTTGGCCTCTCAAGAGGGTCGCTGCAGCAAATTTTGCATATCATAAGAATGTTTCCATACAAAATTCAACTTGTCCAAGAATTTAAACCGACAGATTACTAGCAACGACTTAACTATGTATTTATTTCCAGCAAAAAGCACAAGAGAATCTCATGACTTAGTTATGAGTGACGAAGCCCATTTCCAATTAAATGGGTTCGTTAACAAGCAAAACTGTAGAATATGGGCTACGGAAAACCCGAGAGTACTTCATCAACGACAATTACACCCAGTTAAGTGCACTATTTGGTGCGGTGTTTCTTCAGAAAGGATCATTGGCCCATATTTTTTTGAAAATGAACGAGTTGTCGCCATTTCCGTCAATGGTTATCGATATCGGGCCATGTTGGAAAATTTTGTAAGGCCAGCGGTGGAAAACCATCCGCAAATATGGTTCCAACAGGATGGAGACACAGCGCACACTTCGAAGGCCACAATGGCTCTCGCCCGCAACATCTTTGGTGAAAGAATAATTTCGCGTACAAGCAATTTTAATTGGCCTCCGCGTTCCCCGGACTTAACCGCTCCAGACTGTTTCCTTTGGGGTTATTTAAAAGGGAAAGTTCATGTTAATAAACCAAGCACTATTGAGGAATTAAGAACCAATATTCGAGACGAAATTAACAACATAACACCGGAAGTTTTGCGAAAGGTCATAGAAAACGTGTTGGAAAGAGCACATTTGTGCGAAGCAGAAAATGGCCACCACTATGCGGGATATCATTTTTAATAACTTATCTAAAAATATTCCCTATAAATTTACTTTATTTCAAAAAAAAACAATTTAAAAAATATGTCTTATATAAAAAGTTATAAGGAATTCACACCACTTCGGTCTTTCTGGGCCACCTTGTATCAAAAAATAGTTTACGTATGTTTCGGTTTGCACACCTTATTATTAATAATGATTTAAGTCTAATATCGCCAATAAAATGTCCTTTAAACGATTTGCGTAGCATCTAGAGGTCAAAGTTTTTAGGTTGTAATGCTCTCATTAGTGGTCAAACATTTAGAAAACGGACGCATACCCCGTTATTTTCATATATTAGAAATGTGAACCGGCCTTATGTGCACTAGACCCGATCGAAAAAGTTGTCCTGCAAAAAATTTAATGGGAACCCCAGCAAAAAAGTATGCAGTTGTTAGGACTGTAACAAGATCATAAGTTTTTATCATGTTTTATTTCTTAGAAAACAGGTTGTTCCAAATTATGTTTGTTTCTTAGCAAATTTCTTTGCTTTTAATATAAATAATACTCAAATTTATTAATGTATTAATGCCATATAATACAAATAATTTTTACCACCCTGTTTTCTTACAAAAATTTTTGTCCTCACAACTGTATACTTTTTTATGGGCGTCTCATTCAATTTTTTTCGAGCAGGCCTTAAAAGATTTTTGCAAACATGGATAAACTGTAAAAAATAGATTTTTTATTTTTTTAGTGAAACCCTAATTTAGGACACCGACTCGTGAACTTTTGTTTTTCCGAACTGATCTGTTATATGTTATCTTCTTAGAACGACAGGGTGTTTCCGATATCAGTTAATTGTATGTGGAAGACAAAAAATTTAGAAAAATTCATAACTTTTTTTGTTAATGAACAGATTTAAATGATTGAAAAAAAAATGAATTTCATTTTTTTGCATATGGCTCATTCCACAGAAATGAGTAACGGTAACATGAATTCTAAAATGCATGTATTTGAAGTAATTTTTGGTTTTCGAATTGAAGTGGAATCTTAAGTTAATCCTGCTGCAAAAATATTTTTAAATCAAATGCTTTTTTTATATTATTTTGACAATTTAACTAAACAAACTTCGAGTTGAAAAAAATTTTTAAATATTTCGATTTAATTTAAACCTTAAAATCAGTCATCTTTTGATACAACTTTTAAAAAAATAAGGTTAGTAATGTTAAAAAAGACATTAATGTTGTGTTAGAATAGGTTGTAATAATGATTGGTTACTGCGTTTTCAAAGTACAAAATATTTAAACTGAGTGTTTTTTCTGTGTCACACCCGTCCCCAAAAAGGCTATAGTTTTCCTAAGAAGCAACATGGGCTTATGATAAGAATGAAACTTTCCTAAAGTAAGGATGTTGATGATTTACATAAATTTGTTAACTTTTTTCATTCAATAAATTATTTTTATTCTTCATTTCCGTAACAAGAAGTTGGTCACACCCGGAACGGTTTTCAAATTTGTTTTCTTATAATGAAATTTTTGCAAGTATATGAATAAATTCTTTGATTAAAACAAGTTTTGTAAATTCATGTGTAGAGAAATCAATTGTATAGGTATTTATTTGATCAAAAATTCATGCGAAAAATTTTTTTGCAAAAAAATTGTTTTTTTTTTTAAATATATTAAAAACTTGAAATTATTTGTTCAGGTATAAATTTGATACAAAATACATGCAAAAAAATTTTTTGCAATAAAATATATTTTTTTTTTTTAAATTAATACATTAATTTAAAACATATTTTTTGATTTAAGTGTCAAAAATATGTGAAAGTTATTATACCCATTAAGTTCTTATATATAATTCCCACATCATTCGCACTCGTCACACCCGGGACAATCTTATGTCACACCCGTCCCATTTAAAAGTTTAGAAAAGAATGGTTATCGCCATTTTTTCAAAATATTTTTCACTGGTATTCAACAGAAAATATATTAAATTTGAATATATGTAAGTCAAAAATGGTCTCATTGAGGCAGATGGACTGAATTTCAATGTTAAACTCAGAATTTTTTGTTTTTAAACTTGTGCTCGTCACACCCGTCCCAGGTGTTTAAGCGAATATAACTATTAAGCTAGTATAAATAATTGCATTATGTTTTAGCATTTTGAAACCTTGAGGCATCTTCTAAAATACTTTTAGTAAATAGCTAAAATTTTAACCAGTTAATACCATTTTCAGCACGACAAAGTAGTCAAAACGTCACACTCGTCTGTATGGAATGAGCCATATGACATTAATAAATTTTAGTATTTTTCTATTTAAAAAAAAAATGTAAGCAAAAAACTTGGGTTTTTTAAAAAATAATAAAAAAATAAAAATCTTATTACAGTTCTGACAATTGGATGCTTTGGGGGGCTCCCATTAATTTTTTTTTTCGATTTCGACCAGGTTTAATAACATCCTGCTAACGAGGAGTACATGTAAGAAAAAGAAATATTTTTTTTTTTATTTTCTCGACCTAATCACTTATTTCAGACACCGATTGTCAACTTCTTTTTTGATTCGGTCTAATGTACACCACGTTTTGGCTGTTAAAACGCTGACATTTGCAAGCCAGTTTGTAAAATTCTTAAATTTTAAGGATTCTATGTATATCTTATGTATCGACCAAACATGTATTTTTCAAGGATCTTAAGTTATGTCAGATCTTAACTAAAGAATTCTAAGTATTACGATTATTTAAGAAAAAATTTAAGTACAAATTTTAATCTGACTTACCTAGCGAGCCGAGCCTGTAATTCACAGTCACCAGAACGATGTTCTCGCGCATAAAAAAATCAGGACTGTATACATCACGTGTTGCTTCGCCAATTTCAAAACCACCACCATAGAACCATACCATTACCGGCAACGGTTTCTCGCTGCTTAACTGGCAAACAATTTATATTTATACAAGAATTAAAATATTTTTTGAAATGATTGGAAGGTATATTTATGATTACCTTCTTGCAGTAAACATTCAGATAAAGACAATCTTCGGCCCCTTCAATTAACCAAAGAACCATATGCTTTTGCAATGGCTTGTTGCCGCATTTGGTGCAATCTTTAATGCCGTTCCATGACTCAGCTGGCTGCGGTGCACGAAATCTTAGTTCACCTTTTGGTGGTTTGGCAAATGGTATGCCTTCGAAGGCCCAAAAAGTGTCATCGTAGATTGTAAGACGTTTCACTCCCCTTATTTTGCCGTTTTCAATTTGAAGTATTTTAGTTTCGTTCGTTGTTAATCGAAGCTGCAGTATTCTGTGGTTAACAAGCCTTTATTGCAAAGAATACAAAAATAAATATATTGTTGGATGCCGATGTTGTTGTAAAAGCTTAAGATTGTTTAGTTAAGAATAAAATTTCTGAATTTTTATCAAATAGTTCATGGTGTGGAATATATTTCCTAAACATAATCTCAGAAATGAGGATATCATAAATATAAAGAGAGTGTAACGTAATAAATTTGGAAATATTTTTCAAAAATATTTTTAAAAATTTTTTAGCGTATCATTCACTAAAACACAACACGATTTTCTTATTTTTAGGTATTTGATTGATATAATCATGAATTTTTTTTTTTTTTTTTTGCCAAACACTTACTTTGTGCTCAATTTAATTAAATCCCAGAATCCAACATTGATATTCATATTGTTGAGATGCACATTAAAAGTTATTTTACAACTACCTAATGATGGAATCAAACCAGTATTAATAGCAAGCCGCACAAATTCTAGTTGAGAATTTGTCGTTTTGCAATTAAAAAGAAATAAATATAATAAGTTCTCCCATCATGACACGTTTTCATCATTATAACGGTTTTATAGATTAATAACATTGAAAATAGGTATGGAAATGATATGGTTATTGGAAATGAGCATTTTAATGTTTTGCTATTTTTAATATTTAGTGGAAATCGACGATAATATATTTGGTCATAAATACACATTAAAAGGGTTCATATATCACACCCTTACAACCAAAGAGTGCACAGCTTAAAATTAATGAATTTTTACTAATCATATCCATCGACTTAAACAATTTAGTACTCATCTTCTTTTCAGTTAATTTTCAAAAAACCCATTGGGTTTCTGTTTTTTTTTTTCAAGAAGCTTGACGAACTAAATTCATAAAAATTTAAATTTTGTGACCCTTTGGTAGTTAGGGTGCGATGAAAAATGTTTGATATGCTTTTAATTTAGCTTTTATATGACGTAAGTAGATTTGTGCGCCTCTCATTTGAATTAACTAAATCGAATAAAAATTATATGATTATATCAACACTTAAAAAGTAATAAAGTTTTTTATAAGTAAGAGTTATTCAGTATTTGTGCTCTATATATTTAAGCACATTTAAAAAATTCATATATTGTTCCTTATATTATGAAATATCTTAATATTCGCTGTACCTACACTCAAAGATAAAACCATGAGAAAAGCTTTTGTTGATTCCGTATTATAATCACTATAGTTCGATAGAGGCCGAAATTCAACCTTTTCACAGACATACTCTATTGATTCGATACAAAATTAATGTGAAAAACAAATTTTCTTCAAACAAATTTGGCAAAAAAAAAAATCTTTAAAAAATTGTCAATGCACTCCTTCTCCGCTCTTTGTTTCATTTAAAAAAAAAGATATAAAAATCGATTGAGAAACACATGATAAAAGTTCTTTTAACTATTTTCTTTACGCCTATTTATAAAAGATGTTTTTTTCGGAAGAACTTTATGAATATTTCCGAAACTATTCAACTAATAAAAAACAGTGTAGATGTAACTTAAAGGCAATTATGCTACGGATTTTCGAATTTTTTATTTTACTAAATCAGACTAACTGTTGTGAAGTTATGTTAAAATCTCTGATGAAACCTCCTTAATTATTAAAATAGCGGTTTATCGCGAGAACCAGGGTCTATTCAAACAAAGTGAATTAAAGGATTTAAACTTCATTAACCCATGTATATTAATTGACTCCAAAAACTTACGCCGCAAAAAAGAATTTCTGTTTTGTTCCCCTGTGTTATAGTTCAGAGCTTTATCTTTGTATATTATGTTTTTGCCTAAAACTATGTGATATATATTTTATAATTCATCTCTTGGTGAATAGCTGTACTAGTGCCCATTTTTTATAGCTGATCTTTTACAATTGAATCATATTGCCGCCTAAAACTATGCATTGATTTATTTTAATTGTAAGATTATAGCATCTCAGCAAATCATTACTGAAATTATCTACAACAGTTTGAAAAAGAAATTGGCAAAAATTATAAAATATAAATTTATTTTCAAGTTTTCTGTGAAAATATTTCGAAATAAATATTTAGGTGAAAAGATTGAAAAGAATAATATAAAAGAATGATAGAAAAAACATCCAGTTCATTAAAATCAAAAACTATGTATTATTTTGTGTTAAAATTTTCTTGCGGGAGTCACCTAGAAAGAGTGGGTGAACATAATACATTGAAACTTCCCTAACTCGAAACAAAAAGAGACCGGAATTTCTCTTCGAGTTACAAAAAATTCAAGTTGAAGAGAACAAAAACTAAGAAAAATGCAGCGAGAAATCGCGAATAGTACATCGAGTTATGGAGAAAAATTTAGAGTTTAGGAAAGCTTGACACCGTTTTTAGAATAGCGTTTTTTTTTAAAGTGCAAAATAACCTTTAATTTCACAATTTTTTATTTTTCATATAATTGGCATCAATAAAGTTAATGCTGTTAATAAAAAAACAAGTAAAGAAAGTCTAAAGTCGGTCTAGGCCGACTATGAAATACCCTAAACCCACTTTTCAAAAACAAAAAATTTTTATTGTAAATGGGCGTCTCCAAGGACGGATGAAGCCTATATTTTATATGCATTTAAATGTTGATGAAAAATTTACACATACCAAGTTTTATTCCTGTAGCTCACAGTTAATGCCTTTATTGTGCTTTCCCTATGGGAGGAGGGCGTGTTCATGGACGGATTACTTCCAATTTTTGAAAACACCTTAATTTTGGTATAAAATACATGCATACCAAATTTAATTTCTCTATGACAAACATAACCTTACTAATTGAGTTTAAAACTTTTTGGCTTGTATGGGAGGTAGGCGTGTCCGTATGCGGATGACGTCCATTTTTCAAATCCATCTTTGTCTTGTCATAAAAAACATTCGTGCCAAATTTTAGCTCTTTAGGTTATACAGAAGCTTATTTATTGCGTTTTCAATTTTTGGGTTGTATGGGAGGTGGGCGTGTCCGTAAGCGGATGACGTCCATTTTTCGAAGACATCTTTGTGTTTGTATAAAACACATACATATCAAATTTTATTGTTGTAGGCTAATTATGAACTGAGTTATGCAGTTTTCAATTTTCGCGTTGTATGGGAGGTAGGCGTGTCCGTGGGTGGATGATGTCCACTTTTCAAAACCATCTTTGTTTTGTCATAAAAAAACACACGTACCAAGTTTTATATCTGTAGATTGAACAGAACTTTATTTATTGTGTTTTCAATGTTTGGGATGTATGGGAGATGGGCGTGTCCGTGAGCGGATGACATCCATTTTTGGAAGACATCTTTGTGTAGGTATAAAACACATACATATCAAATTTTATTGTTGTAGGTTAAGTATGAGCTGAGTTATGCATTTTTCAATTTTCGCGTTGCATGGGAGGTAAGCGTGTCCGTGGGCGGATGATGTCCACTTTTCAAAACCATCTTTGTTTTATTACAAAAAACATATGTGCCAAATTTTAGCTCTGTAGGTTAAACAGAGGCTTATTTATTGCGTTTTAAATTTTTGGGTTGTATGGGAGGTGGGCGTGTCCGTAAGCGGATGACGTCCATTTTTCGAAAACGTCTTTGTGTTTGTATAAAACACATATATATCAAATTTTATTGTTGTAGGCTAATTATGAACTGAGCTATGCAGTTTTCAATTTTCGCGTTGTATGGGAGGTAGGCGTGTCCGTGGGTGGATGATGTCCACTTTTCATAACCATCTTTGTTTTGTCATAAAAAACACACGTACCAAATTTTATATCTGTAGATTGAACAGAACTTTATTTATTGTGTTTTCAATGTTTGGGATGTATGGGAGGTGGGCGTGTCCGTGAGCGGATGACATCCATTTTTGGAAGACATCTTTGTGTAGGTATAAAACATATACATATCAAATTTTATTGTTGTAGGCTTATTATGAGCTGAGTTATGCAGTTTTACATTTTTGCGTTGTATGGGAGGTAGGCGTGTCTGTAGGCGGATTGCAAAAATATTCAATAGTGCAGATCCTTGGGTGCATGTGACCATGTGTATCAAGTTCCATTCAATTATCTCAACTCCTTCTTCTTATCCTGTGTATACGGACAACACACAGACGGACGGACGGACGGATGGACAACACACAGACGGACGGACGGACGGACGGACGGACGGACATGGATAGCTCGACTCACGTGGTGACGCTGATCAAGAATATATATACTTTTCTATACCGGACTCGCTTCGTTCTATGCGTTACAAACGTTTGCACAAAGTTAATATACCCTGATCTTTCAGGTTTAGGGTATAAAAAATATGTTTGTAGCCGCCACGCACGCTATAAGTGAAACTTTAACCCAAAAAACTAGAGAGTTTTTAATTTAGTCTTACTATAAAAGTATCATTTCATATAAAGCCAGTAGAAGATTATGTTTATTTTAAAAGAGCGAAAGTGCTGATCCTCAATTTCATGCTTCATCAAAGAAAGCACATAGCAGGGGTAAGGCTTCCCATTTCAGCGTTTCAAGGTATGTTTTGATCGGCTGCGTAACATGTAGCCGAGCGTTGTCATGTTGCAAAACACATCATCAATTAAAATTAAGTTCATCTTGTAAGAACATGTACTTACAAATGGAATCCATTAAAGTTTCAATGACCACCTGCGAATGTCGACCCACCTGTGACCTCAGATAATCCCATTGCATCCGTTTGGCCATAGGATCATCCATATTTGTCCAAATGCTCCATTGAATCCATTAAAATATAAATTACCCGCCTGTGACCTCTGACAATCCTATTGTATCCAATTGACCATAGATTCATCCATTTTTGTCCAAATAATTCTTGGAATCCATGACATTTACAATGACCCTTCTGTGATCTCAGATAATCTTATTGCATCCAATTGGCCATTGAATCATACAGGTTGAAAATTCCAGCGCAACCTGACACGGTTGCAAATTGAAGCATAACGTATCTATTTGAAAATTCCACCTTCAAAAATTAAGGTCTAAAACTTTGATGATTAATTCGTCTGTTAGTTTGGACTCAAGCCATTGTTTGATAATTTTTTAGTTTGAGTTTATAGGGTGTTTCGAACACCGAATTTCAACTAAATTCACCTAAATTGACCTAAATTCACCTTAATTCGCCGCCGTTTCATTCGTTTCATCGGTTTTACTACCTGTTTCGTTCGACATGTGTCGTATACGCGGCTAAAGAAGTTTCACTTCAAAAAAATTCTGATTTTGATGCACAGTTTTTGCACAACTGCATCGAGTTACTGTAGGTATTCTTTGTGAAATTCGGACAGCCTTACCAATAATGAGCTGCACACTTTCTCTTAAAATCAGTTTTACTTCAAACGGACTACTTTTTGCTCCACACTGTTTGTTTGCTACCAATAAAAACGAGTCAAGCATTATTTAGCTAAAATAGGGATGTTTCAAAAAAGAAGAGTCAATTTTGATAGAAAAACAAATAATTTTTTAAGGCTTTTCGAAAAAAAGAAATATTTCAGACAAGTAGGAAATTGAGAAAAAAGTTAAATTTTATGCTTAATCAACACTCAGCAGAGAATGCCTCGTATAAATGAGCAAGCATTGCGTTAGTTCGAGAGAAGAGTAATAGAGTAGTGGAAGATTGGGAAAGTAGAGTGAGTTTTAAGTATGTGCAGCTCGAAACTTCCGGAAAGACACTCGCAGAGAGATTATTCCACAATTTACTAGCAATTGACATTGATTTTTGTCCAGAAGCATCAAATAAGATCCTGAAAGCCCTGCCAAAATATGCGAATTGTACTCCATATTTGGGCTAGTTAGTATATGAGTTAAAGATCAAGCGAACATCAGTTGGAGTGAAGTATTTAGTGTTACATAAAATATATTATAATTCCAACCAAGATCAGATTGAATCGATATGCACAGAACGTCAAGAGTTGCTGACTCCACAAGATCTACGCCGTTCTTATTGACAAACAGCTAAGAGGCAATCTACTTGCTTGTGACTTATGAATTCAGAGGTATCAATTTAGAATGAAATGCACAAGGCGGTCCTCAGGGAATTGTGCCTTGATAGAAAAAATGTCTTGGACAGCTCCAAAAACAACATCGAAACAATTAGAAAGAAGGACAAGACATGGAGTGAAGTTTCTGGCCTGTTGGCTGCTCATGGATTGTTGGCTCCTGCTAACAGATGCAAAGAGGCATGTTATCTTAAAGCTAGCAGCCAATAGAGCCAACGCATTTTATAAGCTTGAGTAGTCCACCACCATGGGTGGTAGGTCAAGGCCAAACTCGGTTTAAATTGTAGTTATGACAAAGGAAGCGGAAAATGGTTGTTATGACTCTTATGAAGACCAAGCCTGCAATGAGGGTGACGTGTATGTAGGATCTTTAAACCATGCTGGTTTTTTTACAGCACTATAGTCCGTCAGGATTTCTCTGCCCATAAATTCAAAATATTAAAATCTATGTAGCCATTGTTATTTAACACGTCAAAAGTCAATATTTTTACCGTTATTCAATACCAAAAATGATGGTTCAGATCAAAATGTAACAATTCCAATGTATATCCTACTGACTTTAATTACATTTCGTCGTTTATTCAAAAAAGTGTTATGGTGTATTTATTCCGTTTTGTTATGGACCTCCTCAAATTATAAATAAGTCCAAACATGAGTTGAATGTCAAAAAGTAGCCAGTTTAAAATAAAATGCATTGAAAAGCTATTTATTTTCTGAGCTAGCTATTTTTTAAATTTAAAACTGATATTTTTATTGGTACTGTTTTTGCTTAATGATCAACATTTTTGAAAATGTTGTACATTAAAATCGTTTTTTGGTTAGACTGGGAGTCAAATAATATAAAAAAAGATTTCCTCAAATTTTTTTGATAGAGGAAACAAATTAATTTAAACTGATGGATCTAAAAAGCAACCAAAAAAAATTTTTATGGTTCAATTTTTAATAACCAAAAGGACACCTTCTATAATCTTTGCTAATTGATAGCTGTATTGCCTACCCACAGATAATCCTAGGCCCAGGACTTTGTTACTGCTATTATTCTGTGTTTCATTTAATATTTACTATATTTAAAATAACAAATTTAAAGTTTATGATCGCTTCACGAATAATTTTCACGATTTTTGATTTTTCAAAAATCGAAATATTTTTGATAATTATTTTTCTAGCACAAAAAAATTCTCATTTATTTCTTTAGTCTATAAAAATAGAAATTCACAGTGACGACGCTGTTACTTTTGAATGAAAAAAGTAGCAAAACAGACAAATTTTTTCTTACGAGCTGGATTCTTTTTTAAGTAATTTTGACAAAAAAAAAATACTTTTTGATTACTTTTCTTTTTTTTGTATGAAAATATGCTTTACTTGGGAGCTGGAAACAGGCCTTTATAGAGAAAAGTTTTTTTTAATGAAAGATTTTTCCTATATATTGATAAAAAATTCACTATGCGAAGTATTTTCTTCAATAAAAACAAATTTTTTCTCAAAAATAAAAAAAGTTTTCTTCTCTAAAAAAGATATATTTTTATATATATTTATCTTTTTCATGGAAGCTTTTAACCATTTTTAAGGAATTTTAAGCATCACATTAGAGAAAAGCATTCTCTGGAGTAAAGTCTGCACCATGTTCTCTTAATATGATGTCTTTTTTATCATTTTCCGAGAAACTTTTTTCTAAGTATTGATGTTGGTTAAAAACGGGTTTGTTTTTGCTAGTTTTTTTTGGAGACCCCTTCTAGTTTTTTTTATAAAATTTGGTCTAATTGGGGAATTTTTTATGAATATTTCTGTGTTTTTTGCATGCCTTAATTCGTGTTTGCTTTGTTTCGATAAATTGCCTGAGGAAAATGATTTTCTAGGGCTCAAAATGCAATTTTTACCCATGGTTTCTTGATAAAAGTTGCTTAAAATTACCAATAAAACACGTTGAGGGAGGGAAGGAGGGTACGATTTATCACAAAAAAATTATTTTACAATAATGTTTAAGGTCTTATAATAAAATAAATTGTAATGTTTTTTTTTAATTAACCTTTGACCTTTATTTAACAGCTACGATGTTAAATCTTCTTTAAGCCATGAACGATTACATTTCAGAATTGTAAACCTCGAAATCTATTTGAAATATTTTGCAGAATTTACCAGGTTTTCATAAAAATTGATAAGTCTTTAACCTTTATTCGTCAAACTGGGACGAAGAGCTTTCCAGTTTGCTTCACACTATTTTTGTGTTTTAATATAAAATATATTCTTATGCTATGAGGATTTCTTTTTTAAATTATTTAAGAAAATTTTTGGTCTATATATTTTAAATTTTATTAAGCACTTTTAAGAAGCTACAAACACAAAAAGAACAAGTCAAAATATGCTTAAGTTTATTTTTAATGAAAAATTTTTGTCACCAGGGTGCACATGATCACAGTTTACCGTGCACGCTATACCAGACAAGGGTGCCGATTAAGGGTTAAGGTCTAAGTATTAGTGTTTCGAATAATTTTACATTCTCTGTTTTATAAATTGTTTTTACTTTTTACAAACTGTGATAGTTTTTTTAAACATTTCAAAGAAATTATCAAAAAACGGTTTCATGCTATAACAAACCGAACTGCATCATAAGTTCTTTAAGCTTTCGGCATGTCTTCAAACAACTTTATGGTTTATAAAAATTTTGCTGCCAAGGGAAGCTTTCAGATTCATCCCCAATTTTAGGTTTGTAACCATTGGTTGGTGTTATTAGTAAGATTTTTTTGGGAAAAGTTGTTCGGAAAAAAACTGAACCCTTTTATTTTTAGTAAGTATTGTGAACATACCGAACAAAAAAAAAATGTGTAAAAAACTCAGTTCAAATGTTGTTTTATTGAAAATATGTAAAGTTGACGACATGACATAACAACAACAAATTTGTTCTAAGCAAAATTCACAATTGATTGAACTAGCAATTAAAAATAAAATTTGAAAAATAAAATTCTTTTTGATCCAATATCAAGAAAAACAAAAAATGTGACAATATTATAGATTTGCGATTTGATTTAAAAAAAAAATTGCAATTTTTTATTAAAATAATAACTGTGTCAAAGGTGCATATTCAACAATCCCAGAATGTGTCTCATTAACCGGAATTTTTTTAAGTCTGTTATTTTGAAAAACAAAAAACACGGATATTCAAATAAAACAATGCGACTAAAACGAAATTCAAATAAGCATTCATAAGTAAAGGTTTTACAAAATATTAATGTAATTTTTTTGTTATAATTTTATGTTATAACTAGTTCTTTCACGACAAAAATGACGGTCACGTTTCTTAATAATTTTTTAGTATGATTGTCAAAATACATTTGCATCAAATATTCAATGGTACCAACGTTACAGAATACCAAACAAAGACATACAATTTATATCAACTTCAATACAGAGTTAACTGGCACACTTCATGTTAACTGACAGAAAAATAAATACTGTCTAGTACCTTCTAGCTATAAGTTAGAAAATAGCTTGGTTTTCTTAAACTGTAGTTTTGACCCAAATAAATTAATATTAGAAATTTTCTCATTATTTCATTGTCATTAAAAAAAAATATATACATTCATACTTTATATCTATTTCCACACTCAAATACATTCTAACAACGTAGCTCAGCAAACTTACCAACATAGTAGGAGGTCAAAAAAGAAAAGCAAAAAAAAAAAATGCAACGAAGCGCCAGAATAGATTGCATTGAAATACCAAATGCTACGCTCGAATTGGTAGCTACTTCAACTGTATTAATGGTCTGTCTGTATTTAGCTATATGTATTTTTTAATGTATTTGTATCTGTGGCTGTGCCGGTTGCTGGGTTGCGTCCCCGGTTGTCACAAAACTGACCAATTATTATATAGAAATAGTACAAGTCTAGCTATATTAAATTGCGATTGACAGATATATACATAAAGTAAGTTCAAAAATAGTTATACAAGATGGCTTGTCTAATTAAATGAATAATTATGACAAAACTGAAAGAACAAGTTTTGTAAATAAAAAAAGTTATCAAAATCATACTGTTATTCCAAAAGTTTGTATCCCACTTGTTTGAGATTAACTCAAACATGCCTGGTTAAATACCAATTTCGATAATAATAACAGTACAAACATTGTACTTGTACTGGTATCTTCTGAACTAGTTTACTTACTAGTTATTGCATTGCTACTGGGGTTTAAGGGTGTAGCTGTGTGTATGTGCGTGGCAGTATAGCCTGCACTGTGTTAGTGTTATAAATCGTTTGCGTTACAACTCGATCATGCATATGACAGGCATACCGCAGCCACTACAATTCATTTTGTGCTCATTCTCCTCGCTCTCATCCTTTCTTCAGCAGCCAGCAGCCAGCAGCCGATATAAAGCTACTTTTTTATGCTGCTTCTTCATCTTTTGCTCTACATCTATGACTACAACTGCACTACTTCTTCACTTTAATCATTATTTTATTTTTTTTTATATATTTTCTTTTTATAAAAGCTCTTCACAGGAGGTCTCTCAAAAGTATCTGGTGCCAAAAAATCTACAATCATAAACTTATTGTTAGTTTCGCCGCACAAAGTAGTTGTACTGGAAAGTAGTGTCGGCATGTAGTGTTGGTTTGGATTTTAGTTTATATGTTTTTTTTTTCTTTTGCGTATGATTGTAAATTTGTGTGTGTTTTTTATAAGCAATTTGCCAAAAAGTACTTTTGCTTTTGACGCTTTTGGCAGTATTGCACTGGGTAGTAAAAAATACTGCTGCCACAATAATGTTTTTCTTTTTGTAACGGCAATACTCAGTGATTTTCTCGACGAAGTGTTACTTAAGTTTGCGGTAAAATTTGCATTAAATCTGTTTTCCTTTTATTCATTTTCAAAATTCATAATTCAAATATGAAATATGAAAGAAAGAAGCTTCATAACGCTTTATTCTAAAAGCGAGAATAACCCAATTATATATGGCTACTTAGTCGAACAAAAAAAAAAGTAGTTGTAAGGGTCAAAGAAACCATTGGCCAAACTATCAATGGAAAAAGTCAAGGATGTTATAATACAGTCCAACTTTAAATCAATTGTTACTTGTTCCAATGACTTTATCGTAGCCTGGCAGCTTGTTCTTAAAATTTGTAAATTGCTCGCTTTAAGACAACGTCTTTTGATAATAATGAAGCAACCTCCTTTATAGCTATCATTTCGGCCTAACAACAGTGGTACGCAAGCAGCAATTCTTAAGAGTTGAGCACTAGACGAAACATTTTATATTTTAATTGGTCCAATAGCTAACTGCAGTAAGAATAATACGCTTACATATTATTTTACAGCAAAACTAGTTGTCTATAAGTGTATAAGTGTTTGTTCTATTTCACATTATCTCATAGAAGTTTAAGAGTTGCGTTATAAGAGCGTTTGTGAAGTGTTTTAGCTTAATAGATTAAGTCTTATAGACATCTACAGAGGCCTTTATTGAAAGAGTTCCGATCTGATCTGACATACTTTTAAATCAAGGGCGCTAAAAAGTATATTATATCCTAAAATGACATTTGTCATGTAACGAACTTTCTAGCTGGGGTTAGCTCGTCGAATAGCTGGGGTTCGTACAAAAATATTTTCTGGTGTTAATTAAAAATAACAAAATAGTTTCTTTTTAATTCATCTTTAGAATCTTTTTATTTTGTTCCTTTTTTTTCACAAAATTCACATTTCAATGATTATTTTCTGCTCCTTTTCGATTTCCATCGAAGTTCTTCAAAGTAGGCTCCTTGAAATTCGTAGTCCGTTCGCCTGCTCACAGTGTACTTGATATTACGATGAGCCTTCCGGTATGGAACCACTCGGGCCAATTGTAAAATTCGGTCGAAGATATCGTTAAGCTTGTTTTGAATAAAAATGGAATCACTAGGTTGTTTTTAGAGCAAACTATCCGGTATGAAACCACTCGGGCCGACAGAAAAAACGTATTTCGTGATACCACTAGGATGTTTAATGGCCGGCCGTCCGATATGAAACCACTCGGGCCGACAAGAAAACACTGTGCACTGTTGTACTTGGTCACTTATTCACTGTCCGCTGTGTATTCGAATTCACGTTGGGCCGTCCGGTACACAGAGGGAAAAACCTATGGACTCACTACATAAATTTATGTACTCATCGCATAGTTTTCTGCACATAAAAATTTTACATTTTTCATGTATTGAGTACATGTTGAATAATCGCTTAAAGCATTATGTAGTCAATAAAGAATTTTATGTACTCTACGCATAAATATTTGTCGTGAAATCATGGATGCATGTGGTGAGCACATGCACACTGTACTCATCACAAACTGTTACAAATAATTTAATGTAATGAGTAAAGATCTTATGTACGTATTACATAGATTATTGACTCAATACATACATAATTTACTCATTACATATTTGGAGTACATAATTTTATGCAATGAGTACATACATTATTTACTCATTACATATTTTAAATGCATAATTGTATGTAATGAGTACATACATAATTTACTCATTACATATATTTAGTGCATACATTATATAATGAGTACATACATCATTTACTCATTACATATGTTAAAAACATAATTTTATGCAATGAGTACATGCATAATGTCTGTTCGTAAATCACTCTCTCGACACATGCAATAAATAACTTAATAAAGAAATGACTAGATTTCACAAAATAATTGACAATTACTTATAGGAACCCAGCCATTTAATTCTTATCCAATCATCGCTTTTGTTCTAGAGTACAGTGGATAAACAACTCTCTGACTTTCTACATACTTTAGAGGTGTTGCTTATTTAAAAATCAAGAAACGAATGACATAAAACAGCAAAATCGTTTGCCGATGTGCAACAGATACGTGTACTGAGTCCATATGTTATGTACTGAATAAATGTGTCACTTCAATCGTATAAAGGGGACGTGTACTGAGACTATATTTTATGTGTTGAGTAAAGTTTTTGTAAAAAATTACATAACGCGTTGATTGAGTACACGTTGCTTGTATCTATTGAAGTCTGCTATGTATTCAACGCATAACATTATGTATTGAATACATTTTTTATTCATTTTTAAAAGTGAATAAATTGATATGTAATCAGTACACGCTCCCTTTACTCAGTAAATACTGCTCTCGTTGCGTTCTCATACAAGTTGCAGTGAATAGATTTTACATAGCTTTCTCTGTACTGACTACATAACTTTTTCCCTTAGTGTATGGAACCACTAAGGCCAGGTGTATAATACGGTCGTAGATGTCGTCTAGCTTGTTTTGAACAAAAATAGAATCACTTGGTTGCTTTTAGACCAGACCGTCTTATATGAAACCACTTGGGCCAAAAAGAAAACACTGTTCACTGTTGTACTCGGTCACTTATTCACTGCCACTGGTTCAATTCTTGTCCATGGTCACTTGTTCACTTGACTCATCGATGTGCACTGCTTGCGAGTTGACTTCAAAAGAGAGACACTGCTGGTTCGCTGACTCCTTTTATCCCCACAAACGGTAACGGGACCTTGTTTGTGTCACAAAATTTCTATCTGATCTTGACCTTGAATCTCGCTTGCCTAAAACTAGTGGCAACCTTTTGCACTGCATGTTATTGTTGTCATAGTCGCTGTTTATTGACCTCTATGTATTTTGTTATTGCCACTTGTGCATGTTGTTTGCATGTTTTGCTGGTTTTGCTTTATGCGACTTCGTTATGTTGTTTTTTTGTTGTGCTACTCTGATCATGCCACTGGCTTGCTGTATGTTTTGTTATTGTTTGATTGTGGGTCGCACAGCTGCGTGTTTATGAACAGGTACGGTTCGCGGTATGACCGGGTTTTTGTCCAGGTGCGGTTCATATGTTGCAAGGTGGGTTCAGGTTCGGTGAGGCCCTCTGTGCAGATGTGGTTCAAAAGGAAATGTAAGGCCTAAATTGACAAAATTAAGGTTTCCTCAAAGTCAGAGTAGTAGACTTTTTATAAAAACAACGGTCTGACTAGAAGAGTATTGCTCTGATTTGAAGAGGTCTGACTAGAAGAGTATCATTCTAATTTTAAGAGGTCTGACTGAAGAGTATCACTCTGATTATAAGAGTAACGGTCTGACTAGTAGAAGAGTATGATTCTGATTATAAGAGCAATGGTTTGACTAGTGAATGCTCTTTCAAAATGGTGGACTAACAAAATTTCGCTTTAACCCATCTCGTAGAGTATAAAACTCTCATGTGTAATTTCGTTCAGTATCTTTGTTTTGAAGTAAGAGCTATAACTTCATCTTGTTTCATATAATATAATTGTGTTTTTTCTTTGCAGGTTATAATTGACTTCTTGGAAATTTAGAATAGATACATACAGTACAACACTACATTTTAAAATTATCAATTTTTTTATTTTTGTCAAAGATCAATAATTATGACGCAGCGAAAATATTGTCAACATTTTAATTCAAAATAAGCTCGCACAGCCTTCATGATAAGGAATTTTATGAGCCGTTTTGAGGAACGGAGTTCAGTTGTTGACTGTTCTGGAGAGGAAATTGTGCGACAAAGTATTGCAGATGATCGACAAAGAAAATTAAAATTTTTGTTTTTTCTATTAAAAAGCAACATCACTTCTTTTTATATAAAAATTTTTTTTGGGAAGCATAATTTTGCATTTCTTCGAAATAAAAATAATTAATTTTTAATATCTTCAAAATAAAATTTAGAACGCAAAAACGTAATGAGTTCGTGGATGTTTAATCGTGAAATTTCAAACATGGATGGTATTATGGTTATTTATAAAAATATGTCACATTTTCAGGTTCAAAACGGTATCAAGGAGCACTCGGATGCAGTTGACATGTTCTAAATAGTTGTTTAGTTTTTTTCTTGTCTACAATTTTGTTGTGCTCGAAGCCCGAATTCGATCCCCAGTTGCGGTGAAAAGTTTTTTCAATAAAAAAATTTTCCTGATCGGTCACCACCTCTCTGAAGACAATGGTAAACCTCAGAGAGTAAATAATGCCATGTAAAGCTTCTTGATGAACTTTAGCCGTTCGGAGTCGTCATAAAGCATATAGGTCCAGTTCTCGGTAAATTTTCTGCAAAAATTTAATAACACAAACAACACAATTGATCATAAGAAGCTCGGTCAAAGTCCTTTCAAGGGCTGAGATGGCCAATTGTTTTTGTTTTTTTTTTTTTTGTATGTTTTTCTCATTGGTAGGTCTTATTTGGCCCACCCTGTAGTAGTTGCTGGTTGGGTAACCTAGTCTCCTATACTCCTACCTCCTTTGGGTAGACCTCGTAACCGAAATTGTCATTTAGCTTTGATCTATTGGTATAGATGAACCCTCGCATTCATAGTTCACCATATTTTCAGTATGATCTGGCTCCAGATCTTCTTCAATACCTGGTAACTGGCTCCGTATCATAACTCCCAGAAAATAATTGTTAGTGCGTTAACTTTAAACTTAATCCCAGACACATTCTTATTAAAACTGTTTGTTAACTATGCATTGGAACAACCGTTTCTTGAAGGTTAATTTCCTTAAAATTTTTTCTATGGTTTCTTCTAGAGGCCTTTGGTATCTAAAACCAAAGCAAGTCGGAATAGCATCATAAAAGGCGCTACCCTTTGGAGTTGTGGAGACTCTTATAAAGAAGTTTAAGTCAAGTTAAAGTATTTTTTGAATAAAACCACCACCCGCGCTGCAGTTAGCTTAAATGCAGGCAAGCGGCCTTCCCAGAGTTCTCAGCTTGAAGACTTAAGCAAATTTAATGAAGCACTGCAATAACTTAGCTAAGTTTTAATTTACTTACCAAACTGGATTACCTTTCAACACTGTTGCTTAAAGTTAAATTTAAGAAAACGAAATTTTTGTTTTCCCTTTATGCCATTACTTGTGGGTAGAGGTAACAATAAGATTTTGATAAGGGGAAGGACAACATTAAACCAACAAAATTTACAACACATCTAACTGAAGTGCTACAATTCAAGGATTAATACAGACTAAGACGAAACCCATCGCTGTTGCTTATTGCTACTGCCGACACTGAAGTTCGGGTTGTTGACGTTGAGTCAACATGACGTTATTTCAATGCACTTCATTATAATTTAATAAGCTCCTTGGGGAGCAGAAGAGTTAATGTTTATGTGCGGATACCATGGAGCTCAGACATTAGCGTGTGCCAAGAAAGTTCAACTCCTTCTACCCATACCGACATTCAATGTCTGCATTATATTCAACGAAAGAGAGTGGAAAATAAAATAATGTTACTTTTATTTGCTTCACTTGGTTGAGCCTAAAATACCCCATCAGCTGTGGATGTTAGGATTGTAATTTTGTGTGTGTTCTCCCGATTGAGTGGGTGTATCTTGAACTCTGTGTGTGTGTGTGTGTGTATGTGTATGTTTAAATAACATCAAATAATTGCTAATTTGCATTTTTTGCTCTTGCTTCTTAGGCCTGCCTCATGCTATGAGCGTAAATTTATCTTAAATTGAAGCGTAAGCGAGTGTAATTAAAAGCTTAAGATTGTTATTATTTTAATTTTTTTTTTGCTCTTAGTTTTTGGGTACGACATTTTCAAAATTTAAATCTTTTGTTTGTTGATGCGCAAGGAAGTAGTCAACAGTATGCGGTGTTTCGGTATATTAGGTAAAAAAAAGTTTTAATTAAAGTATTAAGTCTGAAGAGATAAGAGAAATATACTTTAAGACTTACTTAGCTCAGCAGGATGCTTAGAAATTTTGCTATAAATTATATTTCTTTAATAC
The DNA here is from genome assembly GCA_958299015.1 of Tetanocera ferruginea. NCBI lineage: Eukaryota > Metazoa > Arthropoda > Insecta > Diptera > Sciomyzidae > Tetanocera > Tetanocera ferruginea. Next base: position 9,494,534 of record OY282642.1, read on the forward strand.
ATTCGAACATTTCACTAACGTTACGAAAGCGAGAGAAATACAAAATTGCCCAATTTTTTTCATTTTTTGGCTTGCAGTAAATGTTTAAGACAGTGCTTGTAATGTATGATAAATCACAATTATATAAAAAGGCTTCTCTTAAATATAGCAAAAGTAAACGTACATTGAAAAGGCATTAAAATGCCGCTTGGACTTAAACCAAATGTATCGCAAAAATATATTAAATGTAGATTTTAGCTTCCACGTTGACATTTACAATGAAAAAACATTTAAAAAAGCAATTTTTTTTTTAATCAAAGTTATGCGTTTTCGGTCTGAAAGTAAACAGAGCGGTATCCTCAAAACATGTAACACAATCCTAGGGAAACGCTCAAGTCTTTAAAACATGGTGACTGACACGAGTTCAGTTGAAACTGATCAAAAAAATTACAACATGTTGACAAAAACGTACTTGTCAATACCATAATACCGTTTGCATGGGACAATTTGCAGCTTTTATGGAGTTTTATGAAGTTTAATTAACGAAATTTTAAAGTGGTCAGCATAATCATGTACTTCAACCCAATTGAGGACCAAGTGATGGATGTCGAACAGCAAATAGTTACATCAACATCCAAACATTTTGCTAGATTTGTGAACGTAAATCCAAAGGATTTGGTAAAGTTTTCCTAGTTCCATTGGATGAGTTCGATGGAGATGAGTTGACCAAGAGATTCGACACAGTGATTAAGAATAAGCAATTTTCTTCGATATACGTATTGTTAACTTAAGTAATTTGTATTATTGTATATTAATAAGCAAGCTCTTCTTAATGTTTTATTCCTTATCTAATTGCATTGTGTAATGGGGTTAATGTTTAATGGGCATCACTTAGTCATTTTGAGATTTAGTATAACAAGGAAAAAAGCAACATTTGGCATCACTGCTAACTACCTTTCCGGATACTTGCTTTTCCTCGATCTCTTTTCCTTCTTCTCTTGATCGAAGTGTGTCATAAAAACAACTAAAAATAAAAATTAAATTGTTCTAATAAAGCTAAAGTTAATAGTATTGAAGTTTATGCAATAAATTTTGATTTTCTTTTCCATTCTAGACATTTCTTATCATTGTGTGCTACATTCATGACCAAGACTAAATACTTAGTTTTATTTTCTGAACCAATTTAATTTTTTTTTTAAATTATCTAGCTTAAAAAACTAAAATAAATAAACTTAAAATAAATTTGTGAATCGAGGTATTTTAAGGGATATTTTATTTAATATTTTTTTTTTTTTTGTGGAGAATCAAAGTTTTTGCATAAAATCCATTCATGGAGCTATGTCTGAAGAACATGTTTTTTTTTTTTAAAACTAAAAAAACAAATTTAAAATAATAATTACACAGTGAAACACTGAAAAAAGTTCTTATATACCACTATATAGATATGCAAGTACTACCCCATGCAAATGTAGGCGCGGAATATATTTTTTTTTACATATTTAATTTAGATTAACAGTGGATTTCTTTGCAACTCAACGCATCAGTTTTCGGGTTTTTACTTCTCCAGTTTTGGAATTAAGACATTAAAAAATAAGTTTTCAAACATTTTCAACCAAAAATCACACCATTTCTGAATTAAAGCACAAAACACTTAAATAAAGTTTTAATATATTCCTGTTCTTTTTTAGCCAGACCAATTATGGACCAACTGGTGTATGTTTTTGGCAAGAATTGTTTGGAAAATTATTATTTAACCTCTTAACCGCAATTCTGACAAAGTAAGACAGCAAAAAATGATGTGTTGAATTGCTGAGAAATCCAAATTAAATGCGTACAAAAAAATATGTTCCGCTCCTAAGTTTTCAAAACTCCACTAGGGTTTTGCTATCATGAAGTGGTTCTTTCAGCTCTATATAAGAATTTTGACTTTTTTACAATTTTTCTTACTGTGTTATTTAATTTTTTTTTAATATAAAACCTAAAAAATAAAAATCTTACTATTTGTGAACGGCAAATGAAACAGGATCAATTTGGTATTTCATTTGATTTTTTCTTTCAAAATTTTCCAAATAACAGTTTTTTCGGTCCCTGGTTTAAGAAAAAAGTAAACAAATTATGGTGGGCGTTATAAAATTAAAAAGCTCGAGTGATCGTACTGAAATTTTAATATGTTGTTTTACATTTACTTAAACATGCAATTAACTACGGACAGGAAGAAAGTCAAAAAATCCGAAATAAAATTGCCATTTTTGGAAAACGTCGCCACTGTGATATTTTTCAACCAACATTGTTTTTTCTTTTAGTTCATTCCACTGCGGTTTTAATGCTGATTAAAAAGGCTAATTCACCAATTAGGTAAAATGTCCCTTAACTCTGAATAGACTTATAATTTTTATGAATCCATATGACAAGTAAAACTAGCATTTACCGTTGATCTTTTCAACGACGTAAATATAGTTTTTGCGGTGGTGACCGTGGCGTGCAGGTTAAAAGTTTTTCAATAAAAAAAATTTTTCAAATCGGTTGGCATAAAGTCGGTCGACATAAATTGTAAGCTGTAGCCTTACGTTCACCTTATTTTGTAAGTGTAAACGTAAGCAGTGCTTACAGTTTCCGTTTGGAAGAAGGTTTAAATGAAGGGTTAAATCGTTATTATTATAGAGAAGATATATAATTGTTAGACAAACCTTATTTTTTATTTTAAAATTTCTAGTGTTCCTAACAATATACATATGGATATTGAACAGAAAAATAAATAAAACTAGTAAGGTATATCTTCGACTTGGCCGAAGTTAAAATACCCCCACGGCCGATTCTTATGGGTAGAAGAATCTTAAATTGGAGAGCTTTTTGTAAGAGATTTTGAAAGATTTTATTATTTTTATGTGTCTAAAATACATACATATCAAATTGTTTTCTTGCAGCTTAAATATAAGCCTTTTTATAAAGTTTTAAATTTTGAGGTTGTATGGGAGGTGGGCGTCTTAGATTGTGTATGACGCCCATTTTTCTAACATACCTCAGTTTTTACATAGAATACACAAATACCGAGTTTCTGTCTTGTAACTTTAATATTAGCCTCTTTATAGATTTTTAAATTTTGGGGTTGTATGGGAGGTGGGCGTGTTAATGGGTGGATGACGCCCAATTTTATAACACACCTCAGTTTTGACATTAAATACACAAATACCGAGTTTCCATCTTGTAACTTTAATATTAGCCTCTTTATAGATTTTTCAATTTTGGGGTTGTATGGGAGGTGGGCGTGTTAATAGGTGGATGACGCTCAGTTTTCTAACACACCTTAGTTTTGACATTGAATACACAAATACCGAGTTTCCGTCTTTTAACTTTAATATTAGCCTCTTTATAGATTTTTCAATTTTGGGGTTGTATGGGAAGTGGGCGTGTTAGTAGGTGGATGACGCCCATTTTTCTAACACATCTCAGTTTTGACATAGAACACACATGTGCCAAATTTCAGTATTGTAGCTTTAATATTAGCTTCTTTGTAGAGTTTTCAATTTTGGGGTTGTATGGGAGGTAGGCGTGGTTTTCATCCGATTTAGCCCATTCTCGAACTTGACCTTAGTTTTTTTAAAAAAAGCTTAAATATCGAATTTCATTATGATAGCTTCAAAATTACGGCTGTAATCGTGTCGACAGACAGACGGACAGACGGACAGACGGACAGACGGACAGACGGACAGACGGACAGACGGACAGACGGACAGACGGACAGACGGACAGACAGACGGACATGGCTAAATCAACTCAGGTGGTGATGCTGAGCAAGAATATATATACTTTTCCATACCTACCACGCCTCCTTCTGGGTGTTACACACATCGTGACAAAATTAATATACCCCTTACGCAGTACGCGTGGGGGTATAAAAATCTTATTTTTACACATAGCCATTTTTGTATGCGCAACGACAAATGATCTTACAACACCACCGTTCAACATAAGATTGTTCTTTACTCGTGTTTTCTTTTGGTTTTTTGCTACACTTAAAATCTTCGTAACGATAGTCAAATACCGTTATGTCATCATACCGCTGCATGTCTCTTACTTTTCGAAATAATGTGCACATGGAAATGATCACACGAAGACGACGAAGTTGCAGTCGTAAGCGAAAACGTAAGGTGCTCTTAATGTAACAAGCAACATACTAACTTCAGCACGATCCTGTTTTTACCACCATAAGCTAAAGGAAAACATGAATTATTTAGTAAGCACCTTACGATCTTTCCCACTGGGTCAGTTCTAAGTAGTGCATACAAGAACCCAATAAAAAAGAAGTACATACAAGAACCCAATAAAGAAGTTATACATACAAGAACCCAATAAAGAAGCCTGAGAATCAGTTTGTATAAAACAAAAACAATGCAAGCATAAAAATGAAACAAAATCAAAGAAAACAGCATGCACAGCAAAAGCAGCTGATGATTGATTTTCTTATATAAACACATGCATTTTTCTTCCTATATTTTACTATTTTGTGACTGTAATATAAAAGTGATAAAATTAGATATTTATTCAGCGCAGAATATATCTGATAATCTATACTATTATATAAAAATGAAACTTCAAGATTCGCTTTTTTCATGTATGTAATTCAGGATCTCCGGAACCACTGTACTGATTTGAATGAAATTTTCACTAATCGAACAATAAATTATTCAAGACGGTCTTTGTATACTCAGAATTTTAAGTTATAAAAAAGCTAAAAAGTTATAGGCCAATAATCTTACTTAAGTCAATATTTTTCATCAAATTTATCGCTTATTTTCCATATGCTGCCTACACCTTAACAGTTAGGTGGGTATGATGTATGAGCAAATGAAAGATCTTGCCGTTTCCAACAAAAAATTCAGTGGTGACATGTATCTCAGATCAATAGTTTTTCCGTAAAATTGATATTTTAGTTAAAAATTTATCAATTTTCCTACAAATTTCTTGCAAGCAGGTCGATTGTTGATAGCTTCGATGGCTATCGTTGTTTGCAGCGCACACATTGTTGTTTTCGCTGCAAAATGCTGCAACATGCTTCGTGCAGAATTTAAGCCAAGTCGATGAACGAGAAGGAGACAATTTAGTTGCGACTGCGTAATCGACTGGTTATGTTGTGTTGATTTGCGGCTGCGCGCTGTTTTAAAAATAAATAGAGCAACATGGTTATGTGTTAAACATTAATATTTGCTTTATTTAGATATTTGCATTTGTGTCTTTGCTTTATTTTTTTCAATTGGAATTTCTTATTTTAGAAATTCTTATGAGTTTTTCGTTTGTTGCTGTCTCAACGTAATAATTATTTGCAGTGGGAATTTTTTCTGTACAAATAAAAACAGTAGAATTGTTACTCGCTCTCTACTGTGTGCAGAATAGAAAAGCTACAGAAAAAGGGGAATCGAAATTTTTGTTAAAATTTAAGGCTTAAATTAAAGAGCATGACGTTTTGAAGACCATTTGCCCTAAAAGGATACAATACAAAGATTCACTTAGGTTTTTTGTACTATGTATATTCACACGCCTTTCATGGGTTTTTTATATGTTTATTTGTAAGTATTTTAAGGGATAAAGAATTATTTTTGTATTTATTTCCCAAAAGTTTAATATTTTAAAAAGGTATGAGTTTATTCGTATTACACACATTATTTTTAACACATCTTAGTTTTGATATAAAATATAAACCAAATTGTGTCTTCTTTGGCCAAACATAAGCTTATGTATGGAGTTTTAAATATTTGGGTTGTAGGGGAGGTAAGCGTGTCCATGGGTGAATTCCAAAAATATTCAAAAGTGCAGATCTTGGATCCATTTCAATATGTCTACCAAAATGGAGTTAACTCAACTGCTTCTTATCCTATGCTTATGGACAACACACAGACGGACGGATAAACAGACATAGATAAATTGACTCATGAGATGACACCTGATCAAGAATATATATAATTTTCTTTACCGGAATCGCTTATTTCTATGCATTACAAGCGTTTGCAGAAATTTAATCACATCACCTTATATTTTTATGGTATAAAAATGGTTTCAACTTGCAGTATAAAATAGCTTGAATATATCTATGGAATTACATAAAAATTAATCTCAAAGATTCGTTTTTGTTTTTGTTTGTTTAATAACTCATGAACTATATCATTGATTTAAATAAAATTTTCACTTTGAATTTTAAATTATTAAAAAGTGAAAATATCTTCTATCTACGATTTTAAACAATAGTTGAACATTTAACATGATATCTCATAAATTGCTTTATTTTTCATTAGGATTCTCTTTATTTGAATTGATATATAGGTAGTCAATACAATATATATGAACAAACTGAAGATCTTTTCGTACTATAAAAATAAGTCAGAAATAAAGTCATACTTCTTAAATAAATGATTCGATACTTATCAAAGTCGACTTAGTCTAACGGTTAAAATTTTGTACGGTTTTTGCTAAATCAGAAACGATTAAGAAATAATTTTTATTGAAAGAATAAATTATCGATATTGTCATTCATTTTGTAAAAAACCACTACAACGAGTTTTATTTCAAAGGCTGAGGTATAAAATAAAAAAGGGTAAAGTTTTTCAAAGTTGCTCTATTTGGTTTTCAGTTATATTTAAAAATAAAACAGAGTCCTTTAATTTTTTGCGGCTATTTCGTGATAAAATAAAATATGTTTCCATAGAAGTGGGGTTAGAAGAGTATAAAAGTTATAATTAATCAAAGACATGCGGATTTTATGAGCAAATTTCTAATCGCAAACACACGATAACTTTTTTACATAGGGTCGGTAATAGTTATTTTAAAAAGCTATGTATGTTATTTTTAAGGTTTCTACAGTAACATTACTTACATATGTAAATCGAGAATAATAAGAACGAATTAATATCCTAAACGAAACAGATATTCGTTCATTTCATGAAGCTCGGATAATTTTGTTTTTTTCAGGTGATTTCGGGCGATTTTAAAGAAGCTTCTTTAAAAGTCATTATTTTGGCATAAAGAGCAAGTTGTACAATTGTGCACGAATACGAGTGCAACTTCGCGGTAACTTAAAACTGGTACGTTTGCTTCAACAGTTCTGACAGTTGGATATTGGCATAAAGTTACCTTCATGCTTGAGCAATGCACTGAAAACAAAAGATGACTTACTTTCGAATTTGTATGCAATGGAGTTCGGTTACGTGTTAAGGGTATTATTCTGACTGGTCCAGCAGAGGAGAAAATATTTTAATGCCTCGAATCCCTTTGATTCCCTCACATTTAAGGGGATATAAGTTTATAATTCTGTACCAACGAGTCTTACTTTGACAATAAACCAAGCACAAGGTCCATCCTTTTAAATGTCTGTGATTATCTAATGCAGAACTGTTTTTCCGTAATATTTTGGTCTTTTTAGGATAGGAAATCCATCCAATAGATTTATTCTACCTGATATCAGAAAACAACCGAAAATAATGAATTTATATTAGATTCAAAATAATGTCAATTTTGAATACATATGACGATACTTAAACAATAATACAACAAATTACATAAGACATTGTTTTTTATAATAAAACATATCGCGAGCAAGGCCGCGGAGGGTTGCTAGTTTAGTATATATATTATCTTTGAACGATGAGTATTAAGGCTGTAGGTAAACACTAAAGTATTGGTCAAAACGTTTCATGGCCTTGAAAAAATTTGTTAAAACTACCCCATACAAACCGTGCTGTAAGACGCAATTCTATGTCAAAACTTAACACTTTTTGTTAGCCATTAAGAGCTGCAGCTTTAAATTTTAATAAAAGACTAGTTCTTTCCCGTCAAAAATGACGGGCCGGATTTTAATAAAGAAAAAAAATTATGTATTGATTTTCTTGAAGCTGTATTCAAAATCAGCGATAGTCACATATTCGATTGTATTGTGCAAAAAACAATTTTTAGTTCCAAATATTTATAAAATACCTTAAAGTAAAAACAGAAACTAGAGTAGGTACAACGAAATAAGTTCAAATTTTTTTTTTTTTTAACTGAAAAACTCAAAATGAAAATTATATGATTAGTTTTTGAAATATCAATAACAAAACAAAAAAAGCCTTAAAATATGCTATGAAATTTGCATGCTCACATATGCTCACATTTTACGGAATTATGTTATAATTATAATTTTAATTATAATTATAATTATAATTAATTATATAATTATAATTATAATTATAATCTTAATATATAAAAGGCAAGCGTCCTGCTCCGTGCCTATATCGTAAAACATGTTTAGCCTGGACCAGAACCTATATCGTAAAACCTGTTCAGCCTGTACCAGAACCTGTTAGAAAATTATCCATATGAAATGTTTGTACTGACTAAACCTTTTTCTCTATATCGTAAAACATGTTTAGGCTGGACCAGAACCTGTTGTAAAATTATCCATTTGAAATGTTTGTACTTACTAAACCTTTTAAGACCTGTTCACAATGGACCAGAACCTGTTATTAAATTACGTATTGGAAATCTTTGTACTTTAAGACTATCGTCATTTTCCTCAACTACTATACATCAAACATCATGTCTTGCTATTACAGTGCTTCTTAATTAACAGAACCGCAACCTATTCGGTCTGCATAAACTGAACAGCAATTATTACATTCAGTGACGTTGGTGTGGTTGGTGTCAATTGGAATTGCTAGAATTAAATCACAATGTTCGGTCTTCTGCCGTTCGGATTCGGCATAAAACGTGTAGGTCCAGTTCTCGGTTAATTGTGTGCAAACATTTAATAACACACATAACACAATTGATGATAAGAAGCTCGGTCAAAGTCCTTTCAAGGGCTGCAATGGCCAATTTTTTTTTTTTTTTTATTATAAAAAAAAATTATACTTTGCACACCAATCACAATACTCACTTTATTTGCAAAATTTATTAACACGCGATATAAAAAAATTGAAGGCTACTGTTGGGCATAAAATCGAAAATCTAACTAAGTTAAACGTTATATATCTCCCTAAAATTATTTTTGTCATGTTGGTACAACTTCACTTCATAGCACTAACCTATTTGATTTTAGAAAAAAACTTTGGAAAATAAAAAAAAAAAATTTTCCGAAGTGTTCAATATAATGGACAAGTCCATTGAAAGGGTTAAATAGATTTTTGGCGATACTTTGAGTCCGAATATCATCAACCATTATTCCAAAATTGCTATCCTGTACCCAAAAAGTTCCGAAGTGAAGTCAACGAGCAAGTTCTAAATATTTTAGTTGGTGACACAGTGAGAGATTTGAGCACGGATTAAATTGAAGACAGTGATGATAGCGATAAACAAAATTGCCCTGCCGAGTTTTTGAATAAATTTTATCCTTCAGGAATGCCACTGCATAAGTTAAACCTCAAAATTGGAAGTATTATAATACTTCTTCGAAATTTCCATACCAAAAGAGATATCTGTAATGGAAGGTGGTTAGTTTTGAAAAACCTAAAAACTTAATTTATCATCGCACAGGTATTGACAGGCGTACTGGCGAACATTAAATAGTTTTCATACCTACAATTGATTTGGCCCCAACAAACACAGATTTGCCTTTCACTCTCCGGAGGCGACAATTTCCAGTTAAACTGACATTTTCAATGACCATAAATAAATTGCAAGGTCAAATATTGCAAAAAGTAGGAGTTTTTTTAAAAGAACTGGTTTAGTCATGGCAGTTTTAGCGGGCTGGTGATGTAAAACTAAGCATTATAGATGGCAAGGGACAAGGTTAATATTTCAAGAATTTTTTTACTAGAAATGTTGTATATAAGGAAGTTTTATAAAAATAATTTAATAAACATGTTTTCAAATAAAAACCTTTGTATATAAATCCAATAAATTTTTTTGTCGCATTTTGTACTCTAAATAGTTGCTTCCCGTCGTAGGACGGGCTTTTACACTAGTTATAATAATAATCGTTATAAAAAATTGAAGAATTTGTATGATATAAGTGTAAAAATAAAAATTAAATTAAGTTTAAAAATTGCAATTAAATTAATTGTGATGACCATGGCATGCAGGTTAAGTGTGTGGCTTAGCATGCTCGGGGCTCGGGTTCGTTCCCCAGCCGCGGCGAAAAGTTTTTTTCAATAAAAAATTTTTCTGATCGGTCACCACCTCTCTGCAGACAATGGCAAACCTCAGAGAGTAAATAATGCCATGTAAAGCTTCTTGAGAACATAAACTTTAGCCGTTCGGAGTCGGCATAAAACATGTAGGTCCAGTTCTCGGTCAATTGTGTGCAAACATTTAATAACACACACAACATAATTGATCATAAGAAGCTCGGTCAAAGTCCTTTCAAGGGCTGAAATGGCCAATTTGTTTTGTTTGTTTTTAAAAATTGCAATTTTTAATTTTAAATGTTTTATTCTTATCTTGTAATCGACACTTTCAATAACTTTCAAGAAGAAGGAAAAAACGTTGCCTAACATAGCATCATACTGGTCCAATCGTGAGTATTTGAGTTGCTCATATATAAAAAAGTTATGACCAAAGACAGATTTCAGGCAATCAAAAAATATTTGCATGTTTTCGACAACAAAAAGTTGTATTCAAATGATAAGTTTTCAAAAGTATCACCTTTCAATGAGATACTTAATCGAAAATATATGCAATTTGGTGTTTTTTCACATAATCTGTCCATTGATGAACAAATGATAACCTATTACGGGCGCCATAGTTGTAAAATGTTTATAAAAAACAAGCCCATACAGATTTGGTTATAAATACTCGTGCATCCTCTGAGCGATACTGCTATCAATTCATTCCGCATGCTGGGGCTTCCTCAACTAAGGATACAAATCTTGGACTAGGTGAGGATGTGGTTTGACAGCTGCTGCCCCACCTCGAGACTGCCGGAAATCATAATGTCACATTCGACAACTTTTTGACAGCGTGCGACAAGATGAAAAGAAAGTCAAAAAGTATCAGTAATACATAACAGTAAAGGATATACGAGTACATAAATGCATTAAAAAAACGTTCAAATATTATTTATCTATGCAGGTACCTACAATATTAACAAATAAAATAACATGAAACTGTTAAATATTTTACGCAAAAAATATCGTTTAAATATAGGTACTCTTTTTTTAATTTTTGAAAATTTAGAACTCACTATCAACGGTTGGGTATTTTTATATCCAAGTAAGCATATTCTTTTTAGAATCTGTCAGAGTGATGCAATCTTAAATAACGATTTTTCTTTTAACAGCTGCTATTGTAAGTTAATTGGCCGCGAGAGTTTTTAGATTTTTTTTTTATATTTAATTTTTTACAAATGATAATAGAACAAATATTATGATTTTTAAATTTCATCACATTTGACCTTGAAAATGTAATATTTAACGTCAAAATTTCTGGGCACACTTCAAAAACAATTTATAGCTCTATGTTTTCTTAAAGCAACAAAAAAATATTAAACTCTTAGCTTTTACCAATCCCGAGATACGAACGTCTCTGTGGAAGTATTTTCATGGGTAAAAAAATACCCATCCCTTAAGACGACCCTAAGCAAGACAAAGGCAAGCTATTGCCTAAATAGTGTATTGGACTATGAAAAAGCCATGAACCATGTTTGCTTATTTAATATTATTGACAAACCAATAAAAATTACAATTTATATTTTGAACTCAATTTTCATTTTAACAAAATAAATAGGTTCTTAAGAGGTAATTCGCACGCAAATTGTCACCTAGTCTATTGAATAGCGTCTTAAAATATTATCTCTATCTCTAAATGAAAGAGTTTAACGTCAATTGTTGCTTGATTTTCCTTTAAAAATTGATAAGAGCCCAATTAAATGCAAAGCGTTAATTAAATTTAACATAACATTATGAAAAAACAAAAAAAAAACAAGAAGAAAATAAAGAAAATAGCTGCTTTTTCTAACAATATCGACACGGACATTTAAGCAAGAACATTAACCATAAACTGAGCACAAAAACCAACACGTGCTCGGAATTTTATCAGTTTGTTTAGGCAGCGTGACCTTGACGTTTCTCTACCAAGCGGTTAATTGGTTTTTGCAACAACAACAAAAAGGCACTTTGTTAGAAACTTATGCGTTATGAAGTAACAGTCCATGAAGAATAATATAACTAAGGGTTTTGGTGACTACTGTGCATGCATTCACAACAACCTACGCTAATGTATAAAAAAATAGCAGTAGAAGCCAAAGCGTTGCTTTTATATAGTTTGCTTTGAAATTTGTAGGTACTAAATTTCTTTGTACTAAATTTTTTGTGGACAAATTTTCTTAACAATTATAATGTATTTCTTTAAGATGTTGGCTAAAATAATTGCTTGCTCAAAATTAATTACAAATTGTACAAACAAAAAATTTGCTTGTTTTCAATTAGTACAGGCAGTAAATATATATATTTTTTTTCATTAAAATTTTAATGTTGTCGCAACTAACCTTGAGGTTATTTTTAGCCTAAACCAGCAGTCTTTAACCAGAACAAACCAGTTTAAATGCCAACCAGCAGAAAATGCCAACAAAATGTAATCCGTTGAATTAAATACTCAAAGAAATTATACAATAATTAATCTCTGAGGTAGCAACGCGTACTTAAATTGCAACACTTCATACTCATACACACACACACACACCCCACTGAAAAATGGCCTTTTTATTTCATTACACGAGCAACTTTGAAAACTTAATTAAAAGCAAGTCTAAGATCAAAGTTGATGCTCTAGAGTAGTACGAGTTAAGCAACAACAGCAATAACAGAGCCAACATTTTTAAAGCAGAAAGAAAAATAAAGAAACTGCCAAACCCTTTAGCCTCTAAGAATAGCATAAATTAGGGCCACACCTTTTTTTGTAAAGCCGACCTAAAGCTACAAAACTTAGCTTTTATGCACGCCTCTGCCTAAGTATGGCTTGCCTTGGTATGTTTTTTGTTTTTTTTTTTTTTTTTTTGTTCTTACCATTCACCCTGTTTTGTGCTTAGTTTTTTTCTGTTTAATAAATGAGCCCTATGAAAACAGTACATTGTTGCTAATACTCAAACTTACCCTTCGGCACAAATGTTCGACAATTTGCTTATTTATGTATGTCAGTTTGTTATGCAGCATATATTTGTTGTTGAACTTTAATTAATTAACTCGCCTCTTGTTAAACGCACGGCTGCGTACTTAAAGATTGCTCTATAGCGGTACATGAGGGCAAAGTGTTGCCAATAGCAGTACTTGCAGCATTTTGCTAGGTAAAATAAGGTCATGTTTGTTGTAAGTGTACAAATCAGAGTGGGTTGAATTTTAAGTGGGTCATTATTTTACTCATGAATGAAGTCGAATGAAGCTGTATGAAGTAGTACAGCGCTGAGCAATTAATGTTTAATATCACTCATACGACTCGATGTCTACGGCAAAGTTGGAAGCAGTAATTTTTTCCGAGTATTTCTGTTAAACAAAGTTAGGTCAAGAAGAAAAATGAGCTTATAAGTAGCACTTTAAGCAATACTGATTAAAAGAACAGAAAAAAAAAGAAATTCCGTTGGAAAGGTATTCAAAGAATTTGCAACTTGACCTCATGTTTTAACGTTAAGAAATGCAACGTTAGGCAACAAATAATTTTTTTTTCAAAAACCATTTTAGAACTAGTAGACCGAACTCAGAGAATGCTCTCCCCAGTAGGCGTAAGACTAAAACCAAACCAGATGGTTAAAAACCATCTCAACATTTTTCTTCTTTCTTTTATAACGTGATATTTTCTAGACGTCTGCGTTTTTTGCTCAAATAGTACAAAAAAACAGAAACCAACACGACACTACAAATGTACATCATTATTTAAAATTTTTAAATTTATCCAGTTATGATTTAAAATTCATGCAAGCTATCCTTTTGCCAACAAGAACATTTTTTATATACGTTTTTATTAAAAAAAGGCAAGAAGAAAAACGACACCCATGAGATAAATCAATATAATGATAAAAATTTATTGACTTAAGGGCAATCATTGGAAAAGCAATCAAATACACCACATTATGAGAGATATTCACCAGCATGAAAAAAAAGAACACAACAAATACACCAACAAAACGCAAACATAACCGACACACTGCCAAAGTCTTACCATTTGTAGTAGTTTCCATAATAATCTCATCATCATGGTGAAAAATATACCTAAACAAAATCATGGCCTCTGTTAAAAAACACAAATCACTGCATTTATTACCGCAGGGCACAGAAACTTAATATTGGGCATAAAAGCAAAAAGGAGCAAAACCAAAAAAAAAAAAAAATATAAAAAAAATAAACATACAACAAATAAGAAAATTGATACTAGCCAATAAAAATAAGCTCATAAAAGCAAAATAAAGGAACTCGTATATGAAATAAGAAACCAATTTGCAAAAATATCAACTCTTTTTTATTTTTTTTTTTTTTTGTTAAGTTTTTCACTTTTGATTTCATGCCTTATGCCGTCATGTTGTGCCTTTTTCGATTTCTTTCATATTAAGCATCAAACGGGATACAGATTGTTGAGTTGGTACCGCCTATTATATTGAGTCTGCTAACAAAAGCAAACAAAAAAGCATCATAAAAAAACTCCTGAAGCATTTCAAGTCGACCGACAAAAAGCTGTGCTCATCAATGAAAAATTTACTCATCAATTGTTTGTTTTTTTTTTTGTTAAAGGTTTGAATTCCTATCCATTTCTTGCTGGCAACTTTTGAGGTCCTTAGTATAGTGCGTTGTCTCTCTCCATCTATATCTACGGTGTCCTGTGGTTTGCTTATGAAAATTTGATTCTTCACTAAAAAGGTGCCGGATTTTGATTTCATATAATTTATTCTTTACTTATGTATTCAACGAATTTGCAAGCAAAGGACACGGAAATCCTTTCAATCGACTAAAAGTGGCATTGAGTAATATCAGAAACATTTGATGTGTCCACACTTCGAGAAAAGAAAAAGGCACAGTATGAGAAGGGCAGTTAAGTGAAAAATTTGAGGGAATAAATGACAATGATTGCAAAAGGGAAGAGGCAGACCAGAAAGCATGGTAGGTTAGAAAAGTAGGGAAGAAAAATGTGGCATGTAATGAAAACAGAAAAGAAAACATAGTGGCGATTGGAATACAACTAAAACAAAAAGCTAATAAGGTCCTGAAGAATATGTTTTGGGATATGTGATTGTGGAGTTGATAAGAAAGAAGAAAAATAAATAAGGTCAAAAAAAATACACAATGAAGAGAACTAAAAAATTCGACCATAAGTGAACTATATTTTCTATTATTTTATTAAAGATTGATAGATTCCAATTGATATTTTTAAATTGCCTTAACATGGCATTGTTATAAAAAACTAAAATTTCCACAACATACCATATGTAAGTGAAGTAAGCTATCTTCACTGACTATAATTCGAGAAAAGATCAAGTTTTCTATATTGGCGTGATGCAAAGCAGACCTTAGTTATGACAAAGTAAACCTGATGCAAGCAATAGACAACAGAAAGTAACAACTTAATCCTGTTTTATTTTTAAATCTGTCGGTGTTTGCAATTTCAAAACAGTGCAGAAGAAAAATAACCAATCATAACCAACCATAACATTAAGAAACTATTTATCAAGAATATAATAGCGATGTTTGGTAAGCAGTAATTTAAAAAAAAAACCAGTCAATAATGATGTCATTTTACTTACTTACTTAGTTACTAAAAAACAATTTACCATTTAGTTTGTAGCTAAACTCAAGTAAGGAAACTAAAGAATTTTGCTTAAGTTGATTTAGGCAATAATGAAAAAATAACGTTTCCTATTATTTTAATCATATCTTAAGTTTGGTGGTTGTTCCAAACTATAAAAGTAAATTAAGAAAACATTTAACTTTAGTCAGGAAATAAACTTTAAAAAATGATGAACAAGGGTAGTTATTGAAAAGCAGCATTGCAAAAACCAAACTTAAACTGAAGATTGCCCATAAAGAATTACCCTACTAATAAAGGATATCAACCTCAAATATCAAATTGATAGCAAATATGATTTCGAGATGGCACTAAAAAATCAATTTTGTTCTAAATCGAGTTGAGCCGTTTTGCTTTGGAGCCACTGATATAAACAATATGTATGCATTGAATCGATTCAAATAGCTTTTGATCTATACACTAATTGCTTGTTCTGAAATTCTCTTAAATTTTCGACTTCTACTGGTATGAGCTTCAAATATTCTGAATTAAAATGCGTAGTTCAGGAGGTTTTTTATTGACACTTCCAGAGACAGGCCAAAGGCAAATTGCATTTAACGAATATCAAAACCGAAATCTATGAAAACAATCTTATTTTCGATTATTTCCTAAGAAAAATATTATTTCGCGAATTTAATGCACTCAAGTGTAGTTTAGAAAAAAAAAATTTTGAAATCAATCCACACATTTCAGAGATCATATTGGATAAACATTTTTCAAACCAGTTGAAACATGGCAGTTTCGGAGCTACGCGATGCTGGCATCTCAGTGGTGGAATTTTTGATAAGTATGAAAAGGGTTAAAAAGTCAGTTAGTCCCATTAAAAGGGCAGTGATAGATTATTATTTTTTTAAAAATATGTTCAAGGTCATGCAAAATTGTGCAATCCAGGAGTGGAATTTAAAAAAAAAACCAATTTTTCCACCAGAAAAATATTTAAAAGGTCTAGAAGAGTCAGTTAGTTATCTTCATTTACCATTTTTTATGAATTTTAAGAAAATTTCAAGGTCATAGAATTTCAAAACAATAGATATTTCGTCGGAAAGGTACAGCAAAAGTGAAAAAATATCAGTCATGTCAGAAATGTTTTTTAGAAATTTTTTGAATTTTTTTATATTTAAACAATTTATCCTCATCAAAAACTTAATGATACCACCTGAAAGGTATGATAAAGATTAAAAAAGTTCAGTTATATCCTTTTTGCAGAACTTTAAATGCAATAATAAATTTGGCTGATTGTATTAGGGGGACTTAAGTACTCGGAAAGTCAGTAGGCTTCAAGACAGCAACGGAATAACTCTGCCATTATAAAACTAATAATTACAATTGCCATTACCATTACCATTACCATTACCATTACCATTACCATTACCATTACCATTACCATTACCATTACCATTACCATTACCATTACCATTACCATTACCATTACCATTACCATTACCATTACCATTAGCATTAGCATTACCATAATAATTACCATTACCATTACCATGACCATTACCATTACCATTACCATTACCATTACCATTACCATTACCATTACCATTACCATTACCATAACCATTACCATTACCATTACCATCACCATTACCATTACCAGAACCATTATTACCATTACCATATCTTATCATTACTTTTACTATTAGCATATCTAATCATTACTTTTACTATTACCATAACCATTACCATTACCATTACCATTACCATTACCATTACCATTACCATAACCATTACCATTACCATTACCATCACCATTACCATTACCAGAACCATTATTACCATTACCATATCTTATCATTACTTTTACTATTAGCATATCTAATCATTACTTTTACTATTACCATAACCATTACCATTACCATGACCATTACCATTGCCATTACCATTAGCATTACCATTACCATTACCATTACCATTACCATTAACATTACCATTAGCATTAGCATTACCATAATAATTACCATTACCATTACCATGACCATTACCATTACCATTACCATTACCATTACCATTACCATTACCATTACCATTACCATTACCATTACCATTACCATTACCATTACCATTACCATTACCATTACCATTACCATTACCATTACCATTACCATTACCATTACCATTACCATTACCATTACCATTACCATTACCATTACCATTACCATTACCATTACCATTACCATTACCATTACCATTACCATTACCATTACCATTACCATTACCATTACCATTACCATTACCATTACCATTACCATTACCATTACCATTACAATTACCATTACTACGATCAAAACCATCGCCATTACCACTACCAAAAACATAAACATTGTCACACATGTTATCGATGCGTGGATTTAGTTATGTCCGTCCTTCTGCCTTTTTTCCAAATTCTACATGTAGGCTGCAAAATGGGATTAAATTGTTAAAATATGAAAAACTGAAAAAATGTATAAAAAACTAGCTGGTACCCGGAGCGTTTCTGCCGTCTTGGGCAATGCCTGTTCCAAATTGTCAATAGAAGGCCATCAACAAAAAGTATCTTCACTCTGAGTTTCAATAATCTTTGACCATTATTTCCAAAGTGTATTTCATAAGCTATCCAAAGCTTTATAAAAAATTGTATTTTATGGGCGGAGCCCTTGTCCAATAACCGTTTAAGTTTGCGAGTATTTCCGAGTTAAAGGATATCACCAAACAGTTACTTCAAACTAAGTTTCTTTCTTTGAAGTGTGAAAATTATTTCCATAGCTATTCAATTTAAAAAATGGCGCCACACGCCTTGTACAATGCCTGTTATGGTTTTCCAGTAGCAGGAAACCACTAAATAGTAACTTCATTCTGAGTTAAAACGTTCAATGACTTTAACTTCAATTCTGTATCGAAAATTTTAATTGTATGGGTGAAACCACATCCCGTTTTCCAATACCCGTGTTTGTTTTATAATTGACAGACCTTGCTTATCAGTTCCTACAGACTAAGTTTCAATGTCAAAAGACATGAAGTTTCAAATCTATGCGATTTCATAAAATTTAATTTTATGGACGGTATCATGCCGCCATTTCACATGATCACTCAAATTTGACAGTCGAACAGTAAGTTCGTAATGAGTTTCATTGGTGTATGATTTATAGACGAAAGTCAAGCTGAAAATTTGTGTTCTTAAAAAAGTGCCACGCCCCTCGCGGGTAGGAGGGTGAAAAATACTTTACGACCTATTCTTACACCTACTAACTATACAAAAAAAATTCATTAAAATCAGTCCAGCCGTTTCGGAGGAGTTCAAACACTAACACCGTTTCAGAAGATTTTTTTATATAAGATTATTCGTCGTTGAGCAATTACATAAATTGTTTTTTTTTATCATTTTTATGCCTTTCAGATGGTTTTTATTAGGTTTTTGAAATTTGATTTGTAGGCTGCATAATGGTGTTAAATTGCTAAAATATCCCACACTTTCCTTGGTCCGCAGCCAAAGTGGTTTTCCGGATTCAAATACTTTGCATAGTTACCATAAATAGTATTTAGATGAAAATATATTTCAATAAATTAATCATTATTTAAAAATAAAATAAAAGTGTTACCATTATTGCGGAATCTTTAGATGTCATTCTTTAGTCCTACCAGGTATTTTAATGAAGCTCAAACTTTTCTTAAGTTGATTTGTTTACGCGATAATACTAAAATATTATTTTTCTCATAATAGTTTTTACAATTATAAATATTTTCCGTCTCTTACGTGCAGTCATATCATGCTCTTGTTGTTTTTTTTTTAATTTTATATTATCGATCGGTATTAAAATTAATCGAATCAGCGACGGGGATCATTTCAATGTGTCGGGCTTTATTGACTATTATTCAGTTTTAAATACAAGCTTAACAACTAAAGCAAAAACACTAACATAAATACAGACTGCCAAAAACGCTTTAATTGCTGCTTAAGTAAATTGATTGACTCAATTTATTAAATTCAATATGTTCCATGCTGATGCGTTCTAACTTGATGTTTGTTTGTTTTATGACTTCCACCGCGAAAGCTTAGCGAAGCATTGTAAGTTGATAGTTGATGAAGTAAGGAGTGAATCCTTGGTTAACATATTTAATCAAAGAGATATCCAAATGAACCAAACCACGAGTATCTCAATGTTGACTGTTGGCTACACCGATGACTTGGCTGTCTTGATGAATTGCAGACGACAAACATTAAAGTAGATTGCAGCACGACACTGAAACGCTTACAAAATGTCAGCTCAAAATTCAGACAGAAAAGCAGAAGAAACAGCAAGAGCCCTCTGTGATGGCATTGAAATTGTAAATAAATGCTTCAGGGTGCGATGTTGTTTAATGAAATGTAAATAGATCCTGCAGACAGTTCTATTAAGATTGCAGGCAGCTATTTTTAGTCAGGCAAGGAACGTTGAAACCCATGAGTTTTCTTAAAATTAATAATTTTAAATGGTTTTGAAGAAGTATGAGTAATTGAATGTAAAGTAAAATAAAAAAATGAATATGTAAATAAAATTAAAAAATAAAAATATAAAAAATTAAATTTTCGAAAAGAAAACAAAACTAACAGAAAAACTGAATGCTTGATTTACTAAATAAAACAATATACAAGGTGATATAAATCAAAATAAGAAATAGACTTTATTTTGTCTACTTGTTAAGGACTAAGGACATCTTTAAGTTATTCCACGTGGACACAGCAAATCCCTCATAAAAACAGAAAACGTGCAAAACGTTATAATAGAAAAATAGCCAAGAAAAACAAGAAAAATAAAAAGAAAAAAAAACAAATGGCAATATGAGTATAAATATTAAAACGAAACAAAACATACAAAACATGGAAATATACTACTTGTTATAAAAACAAAATATAGCATACTTTGCGGCATTTCATTGCAACTTCAGGGACAACAGCCAGCATTCACTCATTCATGGCTTCATTCATTTCTTCATTTATTCATAGCGCAGTTGAGACGCAGCAACATGGCTGTCATCATTGTTGTCAACAGTGTGCATCACATAGAATAAAAAAAAAGAAACAAAAACTCACAAAAACAAAAACAAAAAAAAATAAAGAAACAAACCACAAACTGGCGGCATGAAGACCATGAAAAATGCTATATTTTTATACAAAAATTATTCATGAAAGCAGCAAATAAGCAGCAAAAATGATAAACTGCTTCGCAGTATGATGTTGCCTGCCAGCCAGCCTGCCGTAATTCATTAATGTTCTTTTTAGGGTTTGCTTTATGTCACTTTTTGTTTTATTGTTTGTTTTTTTTTTCTATGATGTTTTTTTTTTTTTGTTTTTTGTTTTTTTTTGTTATGCTGTTGTTTACTTTAATTTTATTTTTCTTCTGACCAACTAGACAGCTGGTATTATTTTTCGACGACCATCTAACATGCCTTTGCCGCTGGCTTATTGTTATTGTTGTTGTTGATGTTGCTGTGGCATCGCTGTCGTTGTGTCATTAATTTCGTGTTAGTATGAGATACATCTTCTGTCTTAGGATGAGTTCAAGCATAGATGGCAACTTTAATTTGCTAAAAAAAAGTCTCTTTTTCCCAAGCCACTTATACTAAAATATGCCGTGGGTTAAATCAACTTGAAAACTCATGTGTGTTTAGGTTATGTTAAAGTCTACTGTGTAAATTTTTCTAGTAATAATAGCACAAATATTTCATCTAAATTGTAACTGCAACAATTTCAGTAATCAAATGGAACCACACTGTCATCACTGTCAACTTTGTTGCATAACATTATTTACTACAAGTAAATTACTAGCTGCAAAGCCAATTTTTTGAGCTGAACACGATTGTAATTAATTTGAAGTACTGTCTGTAAAAAATACAGACGAGATCAGCACACTACATCAAGATCAAGATCAAGATCAAGATCAAGATCAAGATCAAGATCAAGATCAAGATCAAGATCAAGATCAAGATCAAGATCAAGATCAAGATCAAGATCAAGATCAAGATCAAGATCAAGATCAAGATCAAGATCAAGATCAAGATCAAGATCAAGATCAAGATCAAGATCAAGATCAAGACCAAGATCAAGATCAAGATCAAGATCAAGATAAAGATGAAAATCAAGATCAAGATCAAGATTAAGATTAAGATCAAGATCAAGATCAAGATGAAGATCAAGATGAAGATCAAGATCAAGATCAAGATCAAAATCAAAATCAAAATCAAGATCAAGATCAAGATCAAGATCAAGATCAAGATCAAGATCAAGATCAAGATCAAGATCAACATCAAGATCAAGATCAAGATCAAGATCAAGATCAAGATCAAGATCAAGATCAAGATCAAGATCAAGATCAAGATCAAGATCAAGATCAAGATCAAGATCAAGATCAAGATCAAGATCAAGATCAAGATCAAGATCAAGATCAAGATCAAGATCAAGATCAAGATCAAGATGAAGATCAAGATCAAGATCAAGATCAAGATCAAGATCAAGATCAAGATCAAGATCAAGATCAAGATCAAGATCAAGATCAAGATCAAGATCAAGATCAAGATCAAGATCAAGATCAAGATCAAGATCAAGATCAAGATCAAGATCAATATCAAGATCAATATTAAGATCAATATCAAGATCAATATCAAGATCAATATCAAGATCAATATCAATATCAATATCAAAATCAATATCAATATCAAGATCAATATCAAGATCAAGATCAAGATCAAGATCAAGATCAAGATCAAGATCAAGATGAAGATCAAGATCAAGATCAAGATCAAGATCAAGATCAAGATCAAAATCAAAATCAAGATCAAGATCAAGATCAAGATCAGGATCAAGATCAAGATCAAGATCAAGATCAAGATCAAGATCAAGATCAAGATCTAGGTCAAGATCAAGATCAAGATCAAGATCAAGATCAAGATCAAGATCAAGATCAAGATCAAGATCAAGATCAAGATCAAGATCAAGATCAAGATGAAGATCAAGATCAAGATCAAGATCAAGATCAAGATCAAAATCAAAATCAAAATCAAAATCAAGATCAAGATCAAGATCAAGATCAAGATCAAGATCAAGATCAAGATCAAGATCAAGATCAAGATCAAGATCAAGATCAAGATCAAGATCAAGATCAAGATCAAGATCAAGATCAAGATCAAGATCAAGATCAAGATCAAGATCAAGATCAAGATCAAGATCAAGATCAAGATCAAGATCAAGATCAAGATCAAGATCAAGATCAAGATCAAGATCAAGATCAAGATCAAGATCAAGATCAAGATCAAGATCAAGATCAAGATCAAGATCAAGATCAAGATCAAGATCAAGATCAAGATCAAGATCAAGATCAAGATCAAGATCAAGATCAAGATCAAGATCAAGATCAAGATCAAGATCAAGATCAAGATCAAGATCAAGATCAAGATCAAGATCAAGATCAAGATCAAGATCAAGATCAAGATCAAGATCAAGATCAAGATCAAGATCAAGATCAAGATCAAGATCAAGATCAAGATCAAGATCAAGATCAAGATCAAGATCAAGATCAAGATCAAGATCAAGATCAAGATCAAGATCAAGATCAAGATCAAGATCAAGATCAAGATCAAGATCAAGATCAAGATCAAGATCAAGATCAAGATCAAGATCAAGATCAAGATCAAGATCAAGATCAAGATCAAGATCAAGATCAAGATCAAGATCAAGATCAAGATCAAGATCAAGATCAAGATCAAGATCAAGATCAAGATCAAAATCAAGATCAAGATCAAGATCAAGATCAAGATCAAGATCAAGATCAAGATCAAGATCAAGATCAAGATCAAGATCAAGATCAAGATCAAGATCAAGATCAAGATCAAGATCAAGATCAAGATCAAGATCAAGATCAAGATCAAGATCAAGATCAAGATCAAGATCAAGATCAAGATCAAGATCAAGATCAAGATCAAGATCAAGATCAAGATCAAGATCAAGATCAAGATCAAGATCAAGATCAAGATCAAGATCAAGATCAAGATCAAGATCAAGATCAAGATCAAGATCAAGATCAAGATCAAGATCAAGATCAAGATCAAGATCAAGATCAAGATCAAGATCAAAATCAAGATCAAGATCAAGATCAAGATCAAGATCAAGATCAAGATCAAGATCAAGGTCAAATTATTGTCATTACAAAATGACATCATAAAATTATAAATTTTAAATAACTTCGAATTACATACTTCAAAACAAATGTAGATCAGCATCAAGTTTATTTCAATTTCATCCTAGTCGAAGATGTTCCCTCTCGATTTCTGTTATTATAATTTATTTAGAAAATTATTTCCATTAATTAAATTTCATTAAGTTTACTTAAGTTTTATTTATTGAATACAAAATTTTTGTATTAGTTTAGCAATAGAATTGGTAAAAAATAATTTTATTTCATATTTCGAATAATTTCATTTAAATGCAAAACAAAATATGATTGTGAACTACATTTCCATATTGATAAAAATGCAATTTCAGTTTCGGCAAACATTGCAATATGAAGAGCTTGTCAACATAGAGATTGTTTGCAATGAATAAAATCCGAAAAATATAGTTTTACCCTTTTTGGCTTGCCAGAAAAATATGAAACAGTATTAATTGAACTTCTGCCATAACCATGCCTAGTTATCTGTATATATTACGTAGCATATTTATATAAACATAAAGAAAAAGATATTAATGCACACTCAAATATTTGTGCATACAAATATATCAGATCCTTACTATTTTCCATAACGAAATTTTTAATTTGCTATATTAAAGCCATATCAAAGAACACAAACAAGAAATGAATGCAATGTATGACTGCAGCATGCAGAACAATGCCTACAAGCAGGATGAGGATACACATATGCAACATAAAAGATCCCAATAAGCAATTCAGTCAGACCTTTTCAAAGGAAAGCATGGATGTACAGCTTTTTTTGAAGACAAATCGCAAAATAGATCCGTTGCAATGATAAGTGGTTATTAAAGCCTGGTTTATCGCTTTCCAAGGCAGTACAATAGCAGTATTAAAGCTTTAAAATTGGATTCTGTTTAAGGTAGGAATTTAAAAATCCTCATACAATATGAACTCTCTGACTGGTTTATCAAAGATTATCACTTTTGCTTATGTCAGGGTTCCGAAGGGTTGCCTTTTGTTAATTTATTATGAACCTAAGTCTGCCAGTAGCGCTTTGTACCTCTAATATTACTAGCTACTAGCTACTTGACATACTTTCATCGAGCAAGGAAGGTCTAGTAAACACTTATGAAGTACTTCTATGACTTCTGCCATTGCCAACTGGGTTCTGCCTATGCACACATATGCAATAATATAAACAAAATCTAGCTATACGCTTGGCTGGTTGCTAAAAAGCAAATAAAAATTTATTGCTTCAACTTAAAAAAGTCATGCAAGTGTTTCTTATTTATATGTGCGGATGTATTTTTGTGAATATGTGTGGATGTGTTTATGTGTGTATGTCCATTTGCATGTGTGTATCATAGGTGTATGAGTTTTCAGCTTTAGTTTGTTTTGTTGTTAAGTAAGTCAAAATTTATTATGTTTGCTCACTGCAGTCTCGTGCTAAACACTCTTTAACGCTCACACATAAGGTTGGAAAACACATTTAAACTTAACAATTTTCAAATGGTTGCATCGTGCTATTGAGCTACAAAAACAAAGTTATACAAAGCTATTTTAACGTTTTTGAAAATCTTTAAGAATTTTTTATAAAACAAATTTATTTGAAACTAAAGTACTTGTGAATATTTAAATAGCTTTATTTGCCGTTAACGAGAAGTTTTTCAAATTTTACACAAAGCGGCACATGTTTGGTGAGAGACAAGTTGTTCATGAGCTATTTTGGAGACAGAAGATTTACCATGAGCTAAGCAATAACAAACTTTAAAGAGTTTAATAAGCTCCTAACAAAAATTTACTAAATTTATTTATCTGTTATACTTTTCAACACATTCTTGTCCTTCTAAGCCACTTAGGGCAGGATATTCGAATCCATTTCAAATAAAATAAATTGACTTTTCTTTATTGGCTTCATGATCACAAATTTTCTTAAAATATTTGTAAACACATAGATGTGCTTGTGTGTTAGGAAACAGTTTGTACGTTTGTGTGTATTTTTGTATTTTCTATTCAATATAAATTCGTTTTGGATAGCATTGGAAATATTCTATTCTCAAATGAAGTTTAAGAAAACTTAAAATCTTACACAGATACTTTTCAAAATACTGGACATTTCTTTAAATCAAGATTTTGCTGCAATTAAATCAATTCGGAAGAATATTTGATTTAGTAGCTTAGGTTTAAATTAAAATACAAAATAACTAAAAGGTAATAAAAGCTGTATTTTGTTTACATTTTGTTCATGCTCTAGTTAGCAACAGATCAGCTCGAGGTTAGAACTTGCGACTCTTATGCGATGGTTGCTGTAGTCCGCGGTTCAATCCTGGAATGTGACAAAAAGTAAAAATAATTCACAATGTCATTTTTACATTAAATAATTAATAAAATAATATATAATATTATAAAAATAACAAAAAAAAAAAAAAAACAATAAAAAATGGTCTGGCTGATGATCGAACCATTGCACCAAGAACCTATTACTTTTCAACTTATCAAATAAATTTTTTTCTGCTAAATGTAAGTGTTTAAGTTTTTTCTGTATCAAAATTTGAATTTCACTAATTAGGAATTTTCAACCTATCTAGTTTTTGAAAAGTGATAAGCGTTACTCCAAAATTTTCAAGAAACTTTTCAAATACTTTTTACTAATCAAGCAATTGAAAAATACTTTTGTATGTGAAACATATAGCTTTTGAAATTTGTTATTAATTATTTTCAAAATTCGGAAAGGTTTAAAAAATAAAAACCAAAAATGTTGGGCACTTTTTGGGATTTTGATGGTAAACGGGTTTATTGTCAAATAATCTCATATTCCATTATTTCATTATTCCATGGTACTTCATTACTTATAGTTCTTTTTACCTTTATTTTTTGCTTATCAATTGTCTTGTTTTATTCAATTCTGCTGATACAGCAAATCCATCACATCTAAAACTTACTTTTTCGAACACATCTTTTTAAGAAAAAGAAAGTACTTTTCTTTTTTATAACTTCTGCTACTACCATGACTTAAGTTCTCTTTTGTAAATCACACTGACTGTAAATTTCATTTCGCGCCATTAAATTGCAAAAAGTACTTTTATAGCGTGTCAAACGTCATCTTCGTTTGATACTTAGTTGTTTTTTTTTTCTACTTTCTTTGTTGTTGTTATTCTGATGTTTTTAACATTTTATTTCCCGACGAACAATGGCCACAAAACCTCTTTTAAAATGCAACCAACAGAGAGCAGCATTTAAAGACAGTTGCAGTCAGTTTAAAATGATAGCCAGAGCGTTATGCTGGTTCCATGGCCTATTGATGAACGTCATCAAGTACATGTGGGAGGACTGAGGATGGTTTAAAGAAGACAAAATGTAGCAGCTACGACAATGCAAGCAGGTTTAGCTTAAATGAGCGAACAAAAGAGGAAAAAATGTTATAAAACTCAAAAACTTTAACGGGTACTTGTTTTTGCTGTGAGGGCGTGGCGTTTAAATGCAATTTTGCAATTTAGTGTGGCGTTGAGTGACTGACTGACTAAATGACTGACTGACTTCTTGGCGTAGTTGAGTGCATCAAGAAAATTGATTATATCTTTTTTTTTTGTTGTTTTTTTTTTTCAATTTCCAACCACTTTCTTGTCTTTTGTGCCTGGCAGTTAAATTGAGTTTAATGATTTTCACAAACTTTTTGCGGCTGTATAAATTGGCAATTTTCTGGAGCTGCAACAATAAAACTTGATGCCATCTTTTTTAGACGTAACTCATTTTAAAATGCACGAATTGATATTTAGAGGAATAAAAATGAAGAAAATTGTGTTTTTTTTTTTTTGTTTTTTTTATAATAGCACTATAAATTGATTGAATCAGATGAATAATTCGATATGAAAGAAATTATTCGCTGTAAGGAGAGTAAGAATTAAAATAAGAAAATGTAACTCAAGTGAATTTTATCCGAAGATATCCGAATATAAAAGGACATTATTTCATGAATGTTTTTTTTTTTTGTGACATTATTCATATAACAGAAAAGAAAATAAAAAAAACGTTTTGAAATAAATTTTCTAAAATTAATAGATTATAATTATAACAATGCTTTCATATATTTTTTTTTTTTAAAGCAAACAAACACAATTCTACATGTTTATAAAGCTCAGACGCTGCTTTAATATTTAAACATAATAATTCTGTCAGTTAATTCTGTCTGCTTTATTTTTATTTTGCTTTGGTTTTTTACATCCATGCCTTGGTCTTCATATCAAACACTTTACCTGCACGCAACATATTAAAGCTGAGACCATTTTTTGCTGTCAGTTTGAGACAAGTTTTACAACCACCCAACATCTGCCTGAAGATAAACTGCTTTATTTGTCAGCATTTAGCTGCAATATTCGAACTTTACTGCTAAAACCACAAGCTGTAAACCTTAGCAGCTGCCTGGTCAGCACAAAAAGCCATGTGCAAACTTGAACGTGACGAATAAAATAAGGAGAAAAAAACGTCAACATATAAATTGCATACCTTGAGCTAAAGTTGAAAATTTGGTTATTTTATCCTCTATACTTCAAAAGGTGTTTGTCTCAAACTGTCAAACTATTTCGTTGCTAAATGCTGATATTGGTAGCACTGATTAAGCTGAAACAAGCTTATAACTTTTAACTACTTTGAAGTAGCAGTTCTAAATATTTAATGCTGGCTCACTTCCAATGCAATGCTGACAGACAAAAAACATTAATAATTCTTTTTCGAAAAAAGTTCCTACTGCAGCAAATACCCGATAGCTGTAGCTGATTAGTCAAAACTGTCAGGAAATATGTTGTTCAATTATTTCCAATGAAAGAGGGCTGCTTTATTGACAATTAATAATGCATTTAATAAATAGTTTTATTGATTTATGCTTGCTTTTAAGCACACGTCATGAGAAGTCTCAAGATTTCTATAGCAAATTTTGAATGAAAAGGAAAAAATGACCTTTGGATCAGAAACCAGAGAATAAATTTCGTATTTAGTGTCAACAGAGTAGATATATGTCGGTGAAAGTCTGATCTCTGCAACACCTTGGGTATTTTTCTAAGCAAAAATTATCTTCTCACAAGGTCCAACCTTTTAATTCAGAGTTGAATAAAAAGGAATTTCTGATTGTACTGGATATACAGTAGAGGTGTCCTTATTTGAATGGCAAAATTTAAAAATTAATAAATGTGAAAGCGCTGGCTGGCCTGATTTTAAAATTTGGATTAAATTACGGATTCTGGTTATATTAATTCATGTTTTTTTTATTAAAAACATCTACAATTTTTTTTAAAAGCATTATATAATTATAACACAAGAACAAAAATTACCTTAAATAAACAGACGCCTTCAAATAAAACTTTTAATGAAGAGTTTTTGTTTTTCGTTGAAAAAACGTTAATGGGCCCTTCAAATTTTAAACGTATTTTACTCCTCTTTCTGCTGTATTGATTACGACAAATAGATCCTGATAGAAGCTTTAGCCTTCTACTAAGGGCCGTTTTATTCACTTTTATAACTTAAGATTTAAGAATAACTTGGGGATTTTTCAAATTTTCTAACCTTATTAATTTTATTCACTTCAAGTTGTCAAACATAACTTTAGAAATTCAATTTTATACATAACTTTTGTTCGATAACTGGAGTCAAGTTGTGAGTTTTTAACTTCCAAAAATATGAGCAGTTATGTGTTCTAACTTGGGATATTTGGTATAACTTTTGTTTTTTTTTTCAATCACAAACAGTTTCGTATGTATGTACGAGTTCAACAAATTGTAGCTGTTATGACTAGAGGGCGAATTTTTATGCAAAACTGTATATAAGAAATATGCGTAATACGCTGAGATTTGAAACGGCCATACCTACAATTGGGAATTACTCTTCTAAAATCAATAGACCCAATAAACTCGAACCTGTGGTCAAAATCTCTCAACCTATGATGGTTTCGCCAGGAAGGTGTGTAGGAGTTGTCGAACAATGGCGGTTGGCGGAAATTTAAACCTTTATCAGACTGCACAATAACTTTGTGTTGGCCGGAGACACGAGAAATCTGGTCGTAAAAATCGTCTGTGTTGGTGTCACCTTCCTCAGATTCAGATACTGATGCCATCACAACGTGTTTGTCCTCCATTTCATCAGGCGTAAGCAATAAGTTCGTAGGCAAGTATTTTTCATTAACCTCAGCTGATTCGAGAATGGCCAGCCAAAACGGCCACCACCATTTCTTCGAACGAATTGGGACACGGTAGTTTAAAACAATATTATCATGGAGATCAACCCTGTACATGAAGTTTGTTATACCCCCACGCGTACTGCGTAAGGAGTATATTAATTTTGTCACGACGTGTGTAACACCCAAAAGGAGGCGTGGTAGGTATGGAAAAGTATATATATTCTTGCTCAGCATCATCACCTGAGTTGATTTAGCCATGTCCGTCTGTCTGTCCGTCTGTCCGTCTGTCTGTCTGTCGACACGATTACAGCCGTAATTTTGAAGCTATCGTAATGAAATTCGATATTTAAGCTTTTTTTAAAAAAACTAAGGTCAAGTTCAAAAATGGGCTAAATCGGATGAAAACCACGCCTACCTCCCATACAACCCCAAAATTGAAAACTCTACAAAGAAGCTAATATTAAAGCTACAATACTGAAATTTGATATATGTGTATTCTATATCAAAACTGAGAAGTCTTAGAAAAATGGGCGTCATCCACCCACTAACACGCCCACCTCCCATACAACCCCAAAATTGAAAAATTTATAAAGAGGCTAATATTAAAGTTACAAAACTGAAACTCAGTACTTGTGTATTTTATATCAAAACTGAGGTGTGTTTCAAAAATGGGCGTCATCCACACATTAACACGCCCACCTCCCATACAACCCCAAAATTGAAACATCTATACAGAGGCTAATACTAAAGTTACAAGGCAGAAACTCGGTATTTGTGTATTCTATGTCGAAACTGAGGTATGTTAGAAAAATGGGCGTCATACACAATCTAACATGCCCACCTCCCATACAACCCCAAAATTTAAAACTTCATAAAAAAACTTATATTTAAGCTGCAGGAAAACAATTTGATATGTATGTATTTTAGACACATAAAAATAATAAAATCTCACAGAATCTCATAAAAAAAGCCCTCCAATTTAAGATTCTTCCACCCTTAAGAATCGGCCGTGGGGGTATTTTAACTTCGGCCAAGTCGAAGATATACCTTACTAGTTTTTATTAAGATTGCTTTACCGTGGCTTGACCAGGTTGACCTTCTGTGTTCGTTGTATACGTATTGTCGATGTGAGCTCGAATTTTGACTACTCGAAAAGTAATTTTTGCACGTCACGCAGAGAATCTTTTAATAAATATAAGTGTAGAAGCCTTTCACTACATATTTTCGACCTTTGTTCGCAATAATAAATTGTATTTGAGAAAAAATCTAATATATAAAAATCTCGTGTCACGGTGTTAGTGTATGAACTCCTCCGAAACGGCTGGACCGATTTTAATGAATTTTGTTTTGTATATTAAGTAGGTATGAGAATAGGTTATAAAGTATTTTTTATCTTCCTTCTCACGAGGGGCGTGGCATTTTTTCAAGAAAACAAATTTTCGGTTTTACTTTCGTTCAAAAATCGCACATAAATGAAAGTCGGTACGAACTTACTGTTGACACGCGCCCTTCGACTGTCAAATTTGAGCGATCTTTTGAAAGGGGGCATGGTACCGCCCACACAATTAAACTTCTTGATATCGAATAGATTTGGAACTTGATGTCGTATAACAGTAAAGCTCAGTTTGAAATAACTGATTGCTCAGGTCTTTCAATTATAAAAAAGACACGGGCATTGGAAAAAGGGGCGTGGCTACGCTCATACAACTCAAATTTTCGACACAGAATAGCTATGGAAGTAAAATTCACATAACATTTTAACTCAGAATGAAGTTACTATTTGGTGGTGTCCTGCTACTGGAAGACAAGAATGGGCATTGTATAGGGGGTGTGGCCCACTCATATAAGACACATTTTTGAAATTGAATCGCTTTGGAAATAACACTCACAGATCAAATAAACTCGGTTTGGAGTAACAACTTGGTGATCCTACTACTCTACTCGATACTCTACTCGGATATCCTACTACTCGAATATACTCGCAAACTAAAACGGGTGGCTCCACCCATAAAATAAAATTTTTTTATTTAATAGCTTTGGAAATAATGGTCAAAGAATATTGGAACTCAGACTGGAGTTTGTCTATTGACAATCTGGCACAGGCATTGGACAAGGACGGCAGCAACGCGCCGGGTACCAGCTAGTTATTTATAATTATGTTTCATTTTACACAGAGAAAATGGTTGTTCTACAAATGTTTAATAAGTTCAAAATTTGTTAGCTTATTAAAGAGCTGTTTTAGGGGAACGAATGCATCGGTTTTTAATGAATGCATCAGACAAAACCCATCAGAATTGAATTAAATAATATATATCTAACAAATACGATTTAATCCCGCTTACAAAATATTTAGGAATCGTATACATATTTAAGTACTAACTTAATTCAGTGTAAACAGAGTAAACCTGGTTACCAGACGCAATCAATGTTGTAAAATTGACATTTAAAAACCATGTTACCCAGTTGTAAGGCTTTCTCCATAGTGAATGTTGAAATAGTTTTGCAATCAATAAGGCTTGGCTTAATGAACATCCCTCTAGTTATTGACATCATTCCAAAACATTGCAAAATAACATTTAGTAATTGATGTGTTAAGCAATTAAATAATTTATTAAATAATGTAGTAACAGATTAACTGACATTGCAATCCACCTGAAGAGTGGAGATATTAAAATGCAACATTAAATCCTTGATCCACAACAGATGTTCTTGGTTCTTAACCATCGGCAGAGTCAAGATTCGGTTTTAGGTCCAGTTACTTCTTAATTCCACGATTTACATTAAAGTTTTTGTTTATAGCCATGAAGAACTGTGAACGAAATTCATCTTTTGCTTGGTGTGCAAGGATCAATTTCTAAAAGTTGATGACGGGACCAAGAAGACATTGTGCAAGTAATAATTGCATATATTCTCATTTTTTGTCACCGTTAAATCGATTAATATTTGATTT
The DNA here is from genome assembly GCA_958299015.1 of Tetanocera ferruginea. NCBI lineage: Eukaryota > Metazoa > Arthropoda > Insecta > Diptera > Sciomyzidae > Tetanocera > Tetanocera ferruginea. Next base: position 9,527,499 of record OY282642.1, read on the forward strand.
TTTTAATAACTTTTACGCGAAGATTTCTGTGCTTCTTGTATTCAATTTGAAACTAAAAGATTTTAAGTTAATTTCTCAAGTTTTGACTGTCAAATATCATTAATTTCCCTAGGATTTTTTCATAACTTGAATATTTATAACTTGACTTAACTTCTACTCAAAAATCGTCAGCTTGATATTCACAAAACTGAATAAAATCAAATATTAACTTGAGAAATTAAAATTCAAAACTTCACAAGTTTTACAAAAAGTCAAGTTAACAAAAGTTATTGAAACTTCTCAAGTTAGCTCAAGTTAGAAAAATTGAATAAAACGGCCCTTAATCAATTGCTATTTCCCAAGTAGACGGATTGTTTTTTTATAAGCTTTGCAAAGAATTCGAACAGAAAGATTTTTGTTTTTGTTTTGTCTGTCAATCGACATTAAGTCAAATTATTTCAAAATTTTTATTGACATGCCGGTTATACGACAGATATGCCAGAATTAATTATCGGGTTAAACCATAATAAATATTCAAATTTGTCTTTTGTATATTAAGAAACCTAAAAAATATGCATTTTTCCCTACATAGCCTTATAAGAGCTTGTGGTTGTTTTTGGGTCCATCAAACGTTTCCGGATTGGCTTAAAATTTTATATTTATTATCGGGTTAAGTCATAATAAATATTCAAATTTGTCTTTTACATATTAAGAAACCTGAAAAATATGCATTTTTCCCTATATATCCTATTAGAACTTGTGGTTGTTTTCGGGTGCATCAAACGTTTTCGGATTGGCTTAAAATTTTATATATTTCAGTTTCAGACCTAAAGTAAGAAGAATCAACCCAGCGCTCGACAAAATTTTTAAATTTAAATATAAAGACACCTCTAATATGCAGGATTCGATAAAAAAATTCAACTTTTGAATATTGAATTGACATACATATGAGCTCTAATCCAAAAATTTTGCCACAAGTGTACTTTTTTCACAATAAGGCGTACAACTAAAATAGCAAATCTAGGTAAGGTTAGTAAAACGGATAAGCAGTTGAGGTAGCAATCACTAGAGCCTAATTGATCTTTCGCTAATTCCTGATAATATTTATTTAAATCTTAAGATTTAAAGTCTGCTTTCTGTATGGCGAAATAAAAAAAAAACAAATTGGCCATTTCAGCCCTTCAAAGGACTTTGACCGAGCTTCTTATGATCAATTGTGTTTTGTGTGTTATTTAATGTTTGTACACAATTGACCGAGAACTGGACCTACATGTTTTATGCCAACTCCGAACGGCTCATGTTCTCAAGAAGCTTTACATGGCATTATTTACTCTCTGAGGTTTGCCATTGTCTGCAGAGAAGTGGTGACCGATCAGAAAAATTTTTTTTTTATTGAAAAAACTTTTCGCCGCGGATGGGGATCAAACCCGGCCTCCAAGCATGCTAAGCCACACACTTAACCTGCATGCCACGGTCACCACGGCAAAATCAACGTTGTTGAATTTTGAGGCGTTTGCAATAAAGATGTTTGCAAAAGTATGAATGAGGATTATATAGTTCTGAGGACATTGTGCCTCGACGCAGAGGTGTACCGGAAAAAAAAATCATAGCTGTCTGTCAAGGCTGTATTATATTACCAGTGTTATTTCTTGTGGTGAAAGAGGACGTCTTGAATTGAAATTTTTTTCAAACTCCAAACAGCAGGGTTGAGGTAGATAATTAATGACTTTTTGCAATATATCGAAAATGCTGATGATATCTGACTGCTGTTAACCCTATTATTAGTCTGCTTGACTTAAGATAAATTTCAAAAAAATAAAAGTTTTAAGTCTAGCAGATGGTCACATATATTTAGTTGTGGTGTCAAGCAATTCCATCGATATAGTCGATATTTTTACATACCTTGGAAGTGAAGTTGGTGCCAGTGGTGGAACTCAGAAGGACATTGCCTGCCGAAAGACAAGGCGGTTTTTGGTATGATGAAGGAGATGGCGAAATAACAACTAGAGTTCTAGCTTTGACTGTTGTTTATTAGTGCTAAAGCAAGTAAAGCAAGTTGTAGTCTCGTGCTTGCAAGTTTTCGTAAGCCACTATCTTCGAATTGTTCCTCGTAAATCCAAATACTCCGGAATATATATGGATCCTCTAGATGTCATGGTCAAAATACAAAAGTTGAGATGGATTTGCCATACCCTCCCATAAAAACGAAAACAGTATTTCATAAGAAGCAATGGAGTGGAACCCACAAGGCAGTAGAGTTGAATTACTCGGCAGACCGAAGAAACTTGAAGAAGAACTGTAAAACGTGAAGCCAGTCCACCAGCTAGAGACTCCATTGCTCCATTTTATTACATCTTTTCAAAAATTGGAGGTAACTGAAAGAAACAGCTAAAAACCGAACGCGATGGTGCGACGCTAAGAGTTGAAACACTATTACCTGGTAGAGATTAAAGGACAAGAGACAGATAAAAGTAGAAATTTGTGCCTTGTTCTGCAGAGTTAAGACCAAATGTAGCTGAAGATACACTCTAAAAACTGATTGTAATATCACTACAATAATGGAATTTCACGCATTTATTGACGGTTTTTAAAAAAAAAAACAAAAAACTCAACGCAGCGATCTTTTCCAATTCCGCCAAAATGAAGCGTATTTTATCGCTAGTTCAACGTGATTTGCTCAGAAAATCATTGAACGCTCTTTAAACGAGATTTTACACTATAACAGCTAGTTTTTGCTCAATTTTTACACAGTTTTCTTTCATAATCAATTCATATTTTTAACACATACATTATTTAACGTTAGTTTGTATTGATCACCACATGGAACAACATCAATATTATTAAATGTTATTCCATGTCATGATAAAAACAATCTATCAACATATTTAAATATTGATTACTTATTAATAAATTCATTGTTAATTATTAAGTAATCAATAAAATACCCAGTAGGACAAACAATACGCATTTTTGGCATTATTAATTATCAATTATTCAGAAGAGCGTAAGAAAAGAGTTCTAGGCACTGTTGCCAGATTGAGGTTAATTTCCCTAAATGAGGTATATTTTGACTCATTTTTCGGGCAGAGGTAAAAAAGGTAATTTTTGACTAAAAGTGGTAAATTTTGCAATATAATTATTTTTTAAAATTTCCAAATAATTTAAGTTTTTTTTTCAGTTTTATTACCTCTCTGAACGTACTCACAAGCATTATTGAGAATCCTTTTTTGTACAAAAAAACAACAAATGTAGGATTATTTTAATTTTTGATATGCTGCAAATTTCAACTAAAGTACTAAAGAATTTGTTGAAACACATCAAGAAATAAGAAGTAATCAAATGTTTTGAAATTGATCATTGATTAACAGAATATCGGTTATAGAAAGCCATGACCAGTTCCTACAAAAAAAAATTAATAAAAAAGTGAATAAAAGAAGTGCCTTACATATCGTGAATTGTAAAAGTTGTTGGCAATAGGAAGAAGCAATTGTTCAAGGCAAGCAAATAAATGTTTAATTGTGGAAAAAATGAAGTGAGCATTTAGTATTAAGCAGGGTGAAGAGGAGATTTGATAGAGAATATTCTTTATTTCTTGCTGTGGGATTGAACTACAGTAATTGCTGTTAAAGTGTTGCCAGCAATACTTTTTTTTTTTTTTTTTTTGTATATTTTTATTTGCAATCTGCTACAAACACTAAGCAAATTATATAGAATATAAAAACAAAACTTAACATATTTTACTGTGCACCAATGTACACAATAAGCCTACGTACAAAATAATACAAGTTAATATAATCAAGTTAATAACAATGATTGGTTAATACTAATAATTCATACACATTATATAGTTTACATATTTCTTTATAGTCTAAATGGCAAATCTAAGATATGCATTCTCTTCAGTCTTCTTACATCTTCACTTTCATCTAGCAGACTAATCGCCAAGGGATTGGGATGATTACTAAGCCTTTTAAGATATCTATTGCTAAAAGTTTTTATTTCTTCTTTAACAGTAGGAATATTGAGATCTCTATGTAACGCATTATTTTTAACAAACCAGGGTGCATTAGTAATAAGCCTTAATGTTTTTGATTGAAATCGTTGCAAAATTTCTATATTGGAGTTCGATGCTGTCCCCCAGAGTTGTATTCCATAAGTCCACACTGGTTTTAGGATTGTTTTGTATAGAATTAGTTTATAAGTTAAATTCAGTTGTGATTTTGGGCCAAGAAGCCAATACTTTTTTTTTTATTTAATATTTAACTGTTGTTTTTTTGCTTTAATGTGGTCTTTCCACGTTAACCTTCTATCTAAATGAAGTCCTAATACTTGTTGTGAAATCTCGCCATCTTTTCTTAGAGTGTAACCCAGTCGATTCAATTAGACAAGAAGTATTATTTCAAGCTTTATTTATTGATTTCTTGTTAAACACAATCGAGATGATGACAGTCCTAAGACAGCAGTTCTGTGCAATTAAGAACCATCTCAGGCTAATAAGTTAAAGATATCATATCCTTCTATTTCAGCATGACCAGGAATCCCATAAATATTGAGTCTGTGGAACATCATCATCTGTGAATCATAAGTAGATACTGATTATCTCGCTATAGAGAGCTTTTATAGCCGGTGCCTACAGAGAACAATTCTTGATTGATTCATGTCTTATAAGAAAACTAACTGTTGCTTTATCAACTACGGAAATTTTTGCTTGTACAATACTACAGGAATCTGGTAGTCTGAGTGACAAAAGTTTTTCCCGTAACGCTCACTATTTTAGCTCCGCCAGTAAGTATTTGCATACCGTGCTGACTGAAAGGTTGATTCGATATCCAGTCCTCTATTTGACTATATCCAGTCCTAAATGACTATGAACAGGTTTCGATAAAAATGCCTTTTTGGGCATTATGTAATCGGTATTAGTAGCAAAATTCATGAAAGCTTATTTTTTAACAGTAAAATTAACTGGTTTTGATAAAAATGTATTTTGGGAATTATATAAACAGTAGTTTTAACAAGTAACAAGTTGTTTCAAGTGGTGACCGTGGCATGCAGGTTAAGTGTGTGGCTTAGCATGCTCGGAGCCCGAGTTCGATCCACAATTGCGGCGAAAAGTTTTTTCAATAAAAAATTTTTCTGATCGGTCACCACCTCTCTGCAGACAATGGCAACCTCAGAGAGTAAATAATGTCATGTAAAGCTTCTTGAGTACATGAACTCTAGCCGTTCGGAGTCGGCATAAAACAATGTAGGTCCAGTTCTCGATCAATTGTGTGCAAACATTAAATTACACACACAACACAATTGATCATAAGAAGCTCGGTCAAAGTCCTTTCAAGGGCTGAAATGGCCATTTTGTTTTTTTTTTTTGTTTTTAGTTTTTACAATAACCTTGTTTGAGCTTAAAAGTTTCTTTAGTTTCCATGGTTTTAAGAGTAAGGTGAATTGGTGCCTTATTTTGTTAAAAAATCAAACTATCTCTATGCAATTTTCCAGCAAACTCGATAAGCTAACTTTTTAGTAAATTTATTTACGTCTATGCATTCATTTTAATCGGGAAAAATCATATTTCGGACTTGCCTCTGAAGCTTAATGCAGCCAAACCATGAGCGAAGTGGGTATCGAATATATATCCAATACTTGTAATGGCCCTCTTAGCCATCCAAGTTGATATTTTGTTCATTGCTTAAAAGACATTTCGTAATCATTGGCCCAAACTTTTACTTTTCGTTGAATTCGAGAAGTAAATTTTCATGCCATTGCGTCAGTTTGATTTGAAAAATTTCAGCTGCATCTCTTTTTAAAGACGCTGTTAGTTTTGGAGGATTCAAGCATAGCTTAGTTTTTTTGCAATTTATGTTTGGTCCCGTCATCAATAGCTAGTGTTTGGCCACTACGCTGAAAGTATGCACACAAAATTTATTTGATATTTATCAGTAACGACACATTGACGACAACTGCAACATAACAACATTCGATATGAATGTAAGAATGTTGTATATCGGCTGCTATTTAATTATTTAGAATGTAACTTTTCATAGACCTTGATAGCTTTGACAGCAATTTTAAATATATTATTAAGGTTATAGAAACAACGATTTTGCCTGAATGTACAATAGAATTAAAGAGCTACCAAAGAATTTAATTTTTATTAAGTTTTTAATTTTTTTTATTAGTTTTTATACCCTAAACCTGAAAGGTCAGGGTATATTAACTTTGTGCAAACGTTTGTAACGCATAGAACGAAGCAAGTCCGGTATAGAAAAGTATATATATTCTTGATCAGCGTCACCACGTGAGTCGAGCTATCCATGTCCGTCCGTCCGTCCGTCCGTCCGTCCGTCTGTGTGTTGTCCGTATACAAAAAATAAAAATTGGTACACATAGTCACATGCACCCAGGATCTGCACTATTGAATATTTTTGGAATCCGCCCACGGACACGCCTACCTCCCATACAATGCAAAAATGTAAAACTGCATAACTCAGCTCATAATAAGCCTACAACAATCAAATTTGATGTGTATGTGTTTGATATCAACACAAATATGTTTTTGAAAAATGGGTGTCGTCTGCCCACGGACACGCCCACCTCCCATACAACCCAAAAATTGAAAACGCAATAAATAAGTCTCTGTTTAACCTATAGAGATAAAATATGGCAGGTATAATATTTATAACAAACCAAAGATGGTTTTGAAAAATGGACATCATCCGCCCCACGGACACGCCTACCTCCCATACAACGCGAAAATTGAAAACTGCATAACTCAGCTTATAGTTAACCTACAACAATAAAATTTGATATGTATGTGTTTTATACCAACACAAAGATGTCTTCGAAAAATGGACGTCATCCGCTCACTGACACGCCCACCTCCAATACAACCCAAAAATTTAAAACGCAATAAATTAGCCTGTGTTCAACCTAAAGAGCTAAAATATGGCACATATGTTTTTTATGACAAGACAAATATGGTTTTGAAAAATGGACGTCATCCCCCTACGGACACGCCTACCTCCCATATAACCCAAAAAGTTGAAAACTCAATAAATAAGGTTATGTTTGTCATAGAGAAATTAAATTTGGTATGTATGTATTTCATAACAAAACAAAGGTGTGTTCAAAAATTGGGAGTAATCCGTCCAAAAACTCGCCCACCTCCCATAGCGAAAGCACAATAAAGGCATTAACTGTGAGCTACAGGAATAAAACTTGGTATGTGTACATTTTTCATCAACATTTAAATGCACATAAAATATAGGCTGCATTAGCCCACGGACACGCCTATTTACAATACAAATTTTTTTGTTTTTGAAAAGTGGGTTTAGGGTATTTCATAGTCGGCCTAGACCGACTTTAGACTTTCTTTACTTGTTTTTATGTATTTTTAATGCATATCTAAATGCCTAAATTATTTAATTTTAGAATATGAAACGTGCCACACAATTGCTTATTTATTGTTTAATATTAATTTATGACTTCATTATACTGTATTGTTTATGCAATTAAGTGATTTTTGAGTTTTTGTGAAGTTGACCGTATATGACATTATAAGCTGCATAATCAGCAAAATAGTTATGCAAAAAACGATTTTTGTTATCTCATCATGTCTGACTGCTAATTGTGTACAAAACAAAATCTGCCTGAGGGAATGGTTTGCATTTTAAAACAACTGAATTGCTTACAGTACAAATAAAACAAAACATGAATATGATTTAAATTAAAAAGTACAACAGAGTTTGGTGGATTTGTTGATAAATTACGGTTAACAGTGTTAAAAAAATGAACATGAATTTTTTTTTTTGTTTTCTTGGTAAGTACGAAAAAAGAAATGAAAAATGTAACACTAAAAGTTTCAGTTTACTTTATAACCGAATTATGTTGGCATAAAACATATATATGTATATATAAATATGATGAAAAATTTAACATTCAAATTTAAAGAAAATTAAATCAACATTTGAAAATATTTTGAAAATTATATTCAAGCAAACAACATCATAGTTTATGATGTTATATCAAAAATCATATTATTTGTTATAATAAAAATCAAAAGTTTTGTTAGTTTTATACTTTTCTATAGCTGCTCTGCTCAAATTCGGTTGATTATAATTGTGAAACAAACAATAAGCTAAAAAAAAAATCATCAAAAAACAATTCATTGAAACAAACTAAATTTTTTTGTGACATGATGGCATGCATTGGCATTCAAATGATGTTCGTAACTTTTGTTCTTATCAACCTTAGTTATGCTCTTGCAGTATGTCAAAAACCACGCACGCAACAGCGCAACCTTCTGTTTCCCTCAAAAATCTGTCCTGTTTGCACACTAACAACGAATAATTAATTTAATGTTAGCAAAACATACACAAAAATAGTCAAGCACAAACTAAGGCACACATGCTTACACATACACACACACATACAAACATTGCGATGTGCTTGCACGAGTAGCTATGCAGCAGCTACATAAGCGTGAATTACGTGATGCACATTTTGCCAAAAACTAACGAAACAACTAACATGCAAGAATTATTTGTGTGGAGTGCCAACCAAAACAACCAAACACAAGGCAAGAACTAAGCAATATGACAACCAGCGTCAGAGTGTAGAGTAGAATGGATTTTGGTTATACGGTAGTGGCTGTCATGCGATGCCGAGTGAGCAAAGAAACTTTAGCAGTCAGAATGCGCCTTGGGATTAGCTATTATTATTTGGCTTGCATATGAGAGTTGGCCTCAAACCCTAGACTAAAGAAAGTTGTTAGCTCTGCGTTTTTGTCCATATTTTTTTATAAAAGATTTTATATAATTGTTAAATTTTATAAATTTTCAGTTTAAGTTTAAGTAATGCTTTCAAAAAGCTTCTGAAGCAGTCTAAATGAAGCAGTTGTCTGAGCAACTTTATATTTAAACTCTAGACCAAGGTTCTCAATACATTAATTTTAATATCGGGCAGCACTTATATCTTAAATTGATTTACTTCTGCACAATTAAAATACTACAAACAAACCTTTAAGCTCATGTCAGAGTGAATGCTACAAGCGATGCGATGCTATACAGCTACTCGAAGCAACAAACCTGTGCCTGTGTTTTTTTATTAAAAAATTCAAAACGTTCAGTATAAGTGATGCTCTAAGCTACACGAAGCTACTTTGACAGCTTCAAGCGCTCAATAGATGTTTGAAATGATTTGTATGAAATTTGAAGTATAAAACTGAATGATTCAGCATTTCTAGTAATAAAAAACGCTTTCATTCTGACATAGAAATGCATTGCTTATACATCTACTAGCAAAGCTTCAAGTATCGCTTCGCTTGTAGCACCTTTCTCTGATCTCAGCCTTAGGCTTAAAGTTTAAACTCTTAAAATTCATTTTAGAAGTTTCGAGTTATGACGTTAATGAAGAAACCGAGTGATTTTATTTGCTTTAATCAGATTAACATGTCTATCAGAACAAACAATATTACTGCATCCCTGACATTTGTTTATATATTTTAATTTTTTTTTTATTCAAATTCAATGCATTTTAACAACCTCATTATAAATAAATTGCTTAGCAAAAATACACAATTAACTTTGAAACATCGCATTATTTATGAGATTAAAAAATATCACTCATACGCCATGTAGTGCGTTGTTTCATATTTTTCAACATACAGCAGCATGCGTGTAAAAAACAATGCATTTGAACAGTTATTGATATAAACAGTTTGACAACAAAAACAACTACAAAAACAATAATAACAACAACAACAACAGCAACAACAACAACTTAATCCTAAAATAATGCATACACATTAATATTGTCTAGTTTACACATAAAAGTGTTGCCATATAATTTTTTTTTTTTTGTTTTTGTTATAAAACAAACACAAAACACATATACATATACATAAACATTTAATTAAATTTCAATTTAATTCACATTGAAATGTAATAGAGTTGCCAATGTTTGGCTGTGTAACATAAACAAGAATATATAACAACAGTTTTCTAAATAATGCAAATTTGCAAAAGTATTTACATAGAAAAAAAAAACAATAATTATATTATTATTGAGTGAGAAATAATAAGCGTTTTTTGGTTAAAACAATAATTTGGCAGATTTTAATGGCGCAATAAAATCAAATAACTGTGTGTGAATGTGTGTGTATCTGTCGTTGCATACAATATGAATTGAAAATGGCACAATTGACATGTTTCGAAATATTTCAAGTTGTTACAATAAATAAGACGTTTTGTAATCCATTTTTTCTACTTCTTTTTGTCATGGCTTCTCACCACTTGGGACTGTTTTTTCGTTTTAATTTAGCTGTTTATGAGCTGAAAATGACAAAAGCATAAAAAAGAAAAAAAAAGCACAAAAAAAAAATGTTAACAAAGAAATATACAAGTTCAATTCTTAGAAGTTAATCAAATGTTTTCAACGGTCATCTGCAGAACAATAAAGCAGCCAACACTTAAAATAAAGGTAAGCTAATGAAAGACAAAAGCAGTAGTCATAAAAAAAGAACCTTAAAAAGGTTATTAAATATTTTTGTTTCATTTTTTTTCCCCCACCCTGCATAATTTATGCGACCAAATTTAACTTTTCAATGGTATAAAGTTTAAACAATAAATCGTCCTAAGCTCGTCGTCCTTAACTAAAAATTATAAAAAAAAAGAGAAGAAAAACTAAGCCTCAACAAGCAACATAAACGATTTGAACAGACAACAAAGTTTTTTTTATTGCTTCATTGCACAAATGTTTTTGTTCTTTTGTTTTTAATGAAGAATGATTATTTTTGTCTTGCATATTAAAAAGTAAATAAAAATATAAAAAACAGAAAATAAAGTCCACAAAAAAAGCTGTTTAGATGAGACCATCTTTCATGCACAATACTTAAAAATTATTTTTAATTATGCTGCCACAAAGGGTGGTGATAAAGGAAGATTTTTTGAAAAAAAAGAGCTGTAAAGGTTCATGATTTTCATCAAAATTGCATGTTTACTGCAAGAATAAACACTTTTGTCTAGGTAAGACTTTTTAATGGTTTTTTTATTCATATAAAATATGTTACAAAAAAATAAAAGTTAATTTATATTAAATAGTAAACATCAATAGCTCGTTGCTGTAAGCTATAAGATTGAGGCTTATAGCTTAATTGATGTGGTCACACGAGGTAGGACCTTCATTGCTTAAGTTATATAGAGCGAATGAATGACAATGTTACAGTAGAAATAAAAACTACCTCGACGGTGATCAGCGCTGAAGAGAATGTTAAAGTCCTCGCTGGAAAGTCTAAGTATGAGCACACAAAAAACATGCTGTTGGAAGTCCTTAGATGAACCGTATTCCCAAAATAAGTTAAAAGGCATTCCAAAATTATAATAAACAAAAATTATAATTTTTTTCAGTTAATTTTCTTTGACTGGTTTATAATTTTAATCGATTTTTTTTTACAAAAAAGTATTGAAATTATTGAAAGATTTGTCTGGAATAACACACAACCGAGCTTAAAACTCTATTTATAAATTAATTTTAGAGAAAATTTCGACAAAATTTACAATTACAATTTTGACAAAATTTTCTCTGATAGGATATAGCTTAAGCAATCTTTTGTAATGTAAAAATAAAGTATGCTATAAATCATAAATTTTTTATTATAATTACAAAAATAAAGCTTATAATTAAATTATTGATTGCTTTACGTGGATTTTGTGTACTTTTTATATGCTATTTTCAAAATTTCAATTAACAAAACAGTCGATCGAACATAAACAAAGAGAGAATTTGTCAATTCATCACAAAAGGCTCATTTTAAAAATGCAAAACAATAATTTCAAGTTTTAACTTCTCACATCAGTATTACTACGAATCCGTGCACAAAAACAAGCAACGCTTTAATTTAAACTTTTTATGGTTTTTCAAATTTTTCAACTGATCCTGTGACAACTAAACGCCCTCTACTCGAATACAGTAGCGCATGACATAAGCGCATTTCAACAGACACAGACACGCACAAACTCTCTGCCATATATGTATGTAGATGCCAGGCAACATGCAGGCGAAAGTTTTTGCAACTTTTTAAATCTTTTGCAGCTGACCAGCAAAAATATCAAATCCTTTTTCATGTTGCAATACATATTTATTTCTACATGCACATCCATAAAAGACTCGCATACAATTGTCTGAAGATGTGCTCTTGAACACAAAAAACTTAGCATATACATCATATACACTACCACACATAAATATATATTGAACAATGTCCTTCGGTTATATGCATTTCTGCACATACCACACTGAAATGAACAAAAGACAAGTAACTGTAGAAGAAAAATCTAACAATGCGAAAAAAAAAAAATAAAAATTATGTGTTGCAGTGTGCAGCAAGCAAGCGTAAAACATATCTTTAACTAAGACGCATCTGCAAAATTTCCCTTTGTCATTGTTACAAAATTCAAATCAAAGTTACTTTCCATTTCATGTTATCAGGAATCTTTCTTTTTTTCCCCAGAATATTTCCTTGCTATGACAAGCAAGACGTTAGCAATACGCACATTTTTTGTAAGCTTAGTTTTGTAAGAATACTTTGATTTTTATATGATCAGCCACTACGGCCAAAGCCTACAACAATTATAAATGACATAAAAAGGCATATGATCATATGATCAACAGGATATCTTATTGTTTTCGACTTTCATGAAAGTGATATATCGATTAAATTAAGTAAAAAATGTATGCTTTGAAGCCACAGAAATAATAGTTTATAGAAATATAATAGCATATTTCATCAAGAACATCATTTCTGCGCATAGTACGGACTAAATAAAATATCACACATCAACATTATAAATCAGCATCTATATTATGAAACGTTATTAAAACTTGGGTCTCCCTTTTCAGTCTTGGTGTAATTAACAAGGTGATCGTCACGTTTAAGAATTTTTCTAAAACTGGCTTGTATTGTCAATTTAGACCAAGTGAGCAATTGATGTCGTTGACGTCACCGCCACGAAACTTGCGTTCATATCCATGTATGATAAGTTCATACTAAGAATGAAAAATAAAAGAATGAGCAAGAAAATTTTCGAAGCTGAGGCAAAAACGACCAGAAAGAGAGGCCAGAAAGAGAGGAAAACAAAAAAAAACAAATTGGCCATTTCAGCCCTTGAAAGAACTTTGACCGAGCTTCTTATGATCAATTGTGTTGTTTGTGTAAATGTTTGCACTCAATTTACCGAGAACTGGACCTACATTGTTTTATGCCGACTCCGAATGGCTAAAGTTCATGTTCTCAAGAAGTTTTACATGGCATTATTTACTCTCTGAGGTTTGCCATTGTCTGCAGAGAGGTGGTGACCGATCAGAAAAATTTTTTATTGAAAAAAATTTTCGCCGTAACTGGGGATCGAACTCGGGCTCCAAACATGCTAAGCCACGCACTTAACCTGCATGCCACGGTCACCACTTTTCACCACTTTTTTCACCACGGTTACAACATATATAAAGCCATAAAATAATCATGAGAATAGGACAAAAAAGAAGCAAAACCTTGAGTAGATGTGAAATAAGGTGTTTTTTACAGGAAGCATTGGTCCATAGCGGATTGTAAGGCCAAAATAATGATGGTACAAGGAGCAGTTTCATGAAATTTTTTAAAACAGTTCACTTCTTCTTAAAGCAAGCTGTTTTCACAGGCACTAATGTCTTCTTCATACCCAGTTCTCGACTGACAGGCGAAAATCTTACACGTCAGCAAGTTCACCCGCGAAAACCTCAAATGTACTGACGAGGTTGTTAAGAAGACTAATTATTCGAGCAGTTATGAGGAGCAGAAGTAAAATCCATAAAATTGACTTGCAAATAGGTTGTTGGCTTATATTATGGTTGTATTGAAAAAAAAAACTCAGTAGTAGAATTAAAATTGTTTGATTTTCGTTTTATAAAAATGAAGTATTGACTTAAGTTAAGGATAACTTTTATTAAATTTAATTAAAGAAAATATTCATAGCAAAAAATAAAATGTTTTAAAATTTATTTCATTAAAATCTGCCGAGTACTTCTTAAGTTTACTCTCATCCATTATTTTTCACTTTTTGTTTTGGTAAAACCACATTTGATTTATTTGTGATGTTCATCTTTGTGTTTATTTTTGTTTTATTTTGTTTTTTTTTTTATTTTTTGTCTTTTTTTTATTTATTTTTTTTTTATTTATATTTTTATGTTTATTTTTATTTTTTTTTTTAATAGTATTATTTTTTTTTTATTTTTATTTTTATTTTTTATTTATATTTTTATTTTTATTTTTATTTTTATTCTTATTTTTTTATGTTTATTTTTATTTTTATTTTTATTTTTATTTTTATTTTTATTTTTATTTTTATTTTTATTTTTATTTTTTTTTTATTATTTTTTTTTTATTTTTATTTTTATTTTTTATTTTTATTTTTATTTTTATTTTTATTTTTATTTTTATTTTTATTTTTATTTTTATTTTTATTTTTATTTTTATTTTTATTTTTATTTTTATTTTTATTTTTATTTTTATTTTTATTTTTATTTTTATTTTTATTTTTATTTTTATTTTTATTTTTATTTTTATTTTTATTTTTATTTTTATTTTTATTTTTATTTTTATTTTTTTTTTTTTATTTTTATTTTTATTTTTATTTTTATTTTTTTTTTATTTTTATTTTTATTTTTATTTATTATTTTAATTTTTATTTTTATTTTTATTTTTATTTTTATTTTTATTTTTATTTTTATTTTTATTTTTATTTTTATTTTTATTTTTAATTTTTTTTTTTTTTTTATTTTAATTTTTATTTTTTTTTTTATTTTTATTTTTATTTTTATTTTTATTTTTTTTTTTTATTTTTATTTTTATTTTTATTTTTATTTTTATTTTTATTTTATTTTTATTTTTATTATTATTTTTGTTTTTATTTTTATTTTTATATTTTTTATTATTATTTTATTTGTATTTTTATTATTAATTTTATTATTTTTTTAATTGTTATAATCAGATTTTATTTTTATTTTTATTTTAATTATTATTTGTACCATTATTTGTTATATTATTATACCCTTAACCGGAAAGGTCAGAGTATATTAACTTTGTTCAAACTTTTGTAACGCATAGAACGAAGCGAGTCTGATATAGAAAAGTATATTTATTCTTGATCAGCGTCAACTCGTGAGTCGAGCTATTCATGTCCGTCCGTCCGTCCGTCCGTCCATCCGTCTGTCCGTCTGTGTGTTGTCCGTAAGCACAGGGTAAAAAGAAGAAGTTGAAATAATTGCATGAAACTTGGTACACATGTTCACATGAACCCAAGAATTTGGACTGTTAAATAGTTTTTAAATCCGCCGACGGATACGCCTACCTCCCATACAACGGAAAAATTGAAAGCTGCATAAATAAGCTCATAGTTAGCATCTAACAAAAAAATTTTGCATGTATGTGTTTTTTATCAACGCAAAGATGTGTTCGAAAAATGTGTGTCATCCGCTTACGGACACACCCACCTCCCATACAACGCAAAAATTGTAAACGCAATAAATAAGCCTCTGTTTTACCTACAGACATATAGTTACGCACGTATATTTTTTATAACAAAACAAAGACGGTTTTGAAAAATGGGCATCATCCACCTACGGACACGCCTACCTCCCATACAAAGCAAAAATTGAAAACTGCATAACTCAGCTCATAATTAACATACTATAATAAAATTTGGTGTTTATGTGTTTTGTAGCATCAAAATGATGTCTTCGAAAAATAGATGTCATCCGCTCACGGATACGCCCACCTCCCATACAACCCAAAAATTGAGAACGCAATAAATAAGCCTCTGTTTAAGCTACAGAGATAAAACTTGGTACGTTTATTTTTCAAAAAATGGTTTTTAAAAAAGGACGTCATCCGCTCACGTACACGCCTACCTCCCATACAACCCGAAAAGCTTAAAACTCAATAAATAAGGTTATGTTTGTCGTAGAGCGCTCAAATTTGGTATGTATGTATTTTATACCAAAACTAAGGTGTGTTCAAAAATTGGAAGTAATCCGTCTATGAAAACGCCCACCTCCCATAGCGAAAGCACAATAAAAGCTTTAACTTTGAGCTACAGGAATAAAACTTGGTATGTGAAAATTTTTCATCCGCCCACGGACACGCCCATTTTCAATAATATTTTTTTTTTTTTGAGAAAGTAGGTTAAGGGTATTTCATAGTCGGCATAGACCGTCTTTAGACTTTCTTTACTTGTTTTATATTAAAATAGGAGAATATAAAGGTAGATGTAAGAGAATGTGTCGCAGTTACTAGCTGAGTACCAAGAGAAGAGTAACACAAATGAGTGAAGAGAAACGATCAAGCAACGCATAGCATCGTTAGTAATTTTTTTTTAAACTGAACACTTAAATAAAAGATATTTATTTTTAAGTCATCTTAAAGAAATTCTGCTTATGTCCTCTTGTGCTACAAACATATTTTAAAATTCATTTCATAAAAATCGGCCCAGTAATTTTGGAGTCTTCTTTTACAGTCAAAATATTTGCACTTCAATTTTATATAATAGTATAGAAACCTTTATTTTTTTAAACTGCAAATTGAAATCATAAAATTACTTGCACTTCTTAAATAAACTACACTCAATGATTGTATTGGAACTTTTGCTTGAAATCTGCAATCAGCTGTTTTTGGCAACGGTAGCCACAAATTCTTTTTTTTTCCGCAAATAGAGTGGTGAAAATGTCATGCTTGCACCTTGTTGATTACACCATGATGCTTTGTAAGTTAGTATCAAATAAGTTAATCACAAAATATTTAATAACATTTCTCTCTGAGAAAATTTCATGCAATGAAGTCACCACCATGCCAAGACACTCTAAAATCTTGGCAGATAATGCTATCGTCCAAAATGAGTAATATTTTTGTATTCAGCTTGTATTCAAGTGGGTCCTCGTTTTTACCATGAACTTTAAACAGTAACAAAAACAACATTAAAATTCGAATTTTAGTACCTAAGGTTTAAAATTTTATGCAAAATAACATAAATGTAATACGAGCTGTACTATGTATATTGTTTAAATTTTGTTCATGCTCAAGAAATAACAAAAGAAAATAATAAACGGTCTGGCTTATGATCGAATCTGGGTCATACGATTCATCAAATCAAATCGACAATCATTTAACCAACTGAGGCACGAAATAAAATATTTTGCGCGTGCTGACTTTGTACTTTAAGACTTACGACTAAACCTTATGAGATTTAAATTAGTTTTAGAATTTGGCGGGGTTTAAATGTCTACACTTGCACTTGTTTAAACAATTACATTTTTTAATAATTTAACGGAGAAATCATAACGTGAATTCTTGAAAAACATTTGTCATAAAAATATCGTTTAGATCGTTAATTGCGGCTATGCTTCAATTGTTAGCTGAATTATGAATTTATTATAACTTAATACAACTTAATTCACAAACATTTGAAACGCATTAGTTATAAACTCTGTAACGAATTCTAATTAAACTGCGCTGAATAACATGTAAAAGAAAATAACATAGGGTATATATCGCACACGATCTTCAAAAGTGGCACAACTCGAAATTTTAAAATTTTCAAGAGATGCAAAAAACTATTTCTTTTCAAAGCAACTTCATACAAAAGAAGAACGCAAAATGTTTTTTTTTTTTAAATAAATGAGCAATTAGATTAAAACAAAATTTTAATTTAACAGTCGATGGAGATGTGCAGTACGAGTTGGTTTATATAAAAAAGTCAAAATTTAAAAATTTTGAGTAGTGTCACTTTTGAAGAGGGTGTGCGATATGAGCTTTTTAGACGATATTTTTTCTTCATCGATCTTTTCCTACATGTGTAGGGCTATTTATATCAAAGTATTTATTTTAAGGTTAAAGCATGAAACATTCTTGATACAAATTGTAATTTATAATTTATTTTTGATTATCTTATTATCATATTTATTAGCGTTGTCTGTAAGAACTTGTTCATTGACTGAATTGAAATAAACAAATAAATATATTTTCTTCTACATAACTTAAATGTTTGCTCATATTTTTGAAATTTTAATCTCAAATTTTTCACTCATTTACACTCAGCTTCGTTATATAAATTAAATTATACGTACATAGTTTAATATTTTACAACCATGAACAAGAGGCTTAAATTAAATTTGTTTTATGCACTGAATTATGACATGTTTCATGTTTAACGTCTTTATTCGAGATGCTGTCTAAGAATGTCTACTGGGACTACGACTAAAATAAGAAAAAGTTTATAACTCAAAAAGTTTTAAAGACAAAAAAATATATAAAAAAACATGCATAAACAAATATAAAACTTTAAAAAAGACAACCACACAAAGCTCGTCCACTCACATGCTCACTACTTTTCTAAGTCTTGCTCATTGCAGCTGTGCATCCCGAAATGTTTCTTTCTGCACAACCTTCATTGCAACTTAACTTAAACATGCTATGGTACTGTTTGAACAAATGACAAAATTACATTTTTTGACAAAAGTTGTACTTGGAAAAAATAGATAAAACCCAAACTTGTCAGGTGGTCACTTCAAGTTTTATATGAAAATGAAAAAAAGAAAATACTATTCTAATGCCTACTAGAGAAAATAAGTTTAGATGAGAAGAATTTAAACCAAAGTTGGCATCAATAGGGGCGGAAATTGCTTCAACGTTGGTATGTTTTTGAATGTTCAATGTGTACTTGTTGGCTAGTTGCTTAGCTGTTCCAATATTACTCTTCCTTCCATCGAGTGATTAAAAGTGAAAACTTAAAAAATAAAATACAAAAAAAACAAAACGGTACACACAAGATTTCTACGTTCTAGTTCTGCAAAATCAAGGCATGCGGGAGTGAAACATCGTGATGTTATACATTTAATGAGAAAGTTTTAGTTAAAACCACTTAAAGTTTTTAATTGAATTCCTCTGCAGCTGTGAAGTTGGTGTAAACTTATTCGTAGCTAGTTAGAAATCGATATTTTTTTTTTTTAATGCCGATTTGATTTTATGTTTTAGTGCTTTAGCTGTCATCGAAGTCTCTTGTATACACACTCTTGAAAAACAACAATATATTAAGGATAAATAAATGGAGAATTTTTAATCTAGCTCTGCACATAAACAGCAATTGCAAAAATTTGAATAATTCTCCCGGAATTAAAATATCCGCGTACTTATTTTTATAATTGAAAGATAAACAAATATTTTTTTAACTTATGCAAAATTATGTGTTCGTTTTTTATGAATTTTACCGAATACTGAAATTTTGATCTCAAAAATTATTATAGCTAGAGACGTAACAGTTTTTTTTAAAGATAAAAGTAAATAATTTTAGAGAAAATGGGTGAGATTTGTTAACTGCCACACTTGCCTCTCATACAACCGGTGTAGTATTATTGGCATTAGTTTGATGGTGAGAATGCTTTAGGGATAAAATTCAGTTTTTATCTTCATCTAACAGCTACAAAATGCTTGCCTTAAAATGAAGGTGATCGGCCTATTGCAGGGTACAATGAATAAGCTAGCCGCAACACGGAGAGCGCGACTGCCGCAAATGTCAAAGCGAACTGCTTCAGCTGTTGTTGTTGTTGTTTTTTTTTTCGACAGCCAGTTGATTTTGACACTTTCGGATAAGCGAAAGAGAGCACAGTCAGTTTTGAAGCAACCTTGTTATTCAACCATGGCTTATCGCTACGCCTACCTTCAATACAACCGGAGAAATAGAGATTGTTCATAGGTGTTGACTGTTTACAGCATTGGTCGGCGCCCATGAAGCCATGGTTGAATAACAAGGTTGCTGCAAAACTGACTGTGCTCTGTCTCGCATATCCGAAAGTGTCAAAATCAACTGGCTGTCGAAAAAAATAACAACAACAACAACAGCTGAAGCAGTTCGCTTTGACATTTGCGGCAGTCGCGCTCTCCGTGTTGCGGCTACCTTATTCAGTGTACCCTGAGTGTACCCTGCATGAAGCTCATGCTTTGAGATACTCACACGTATTCTTATGCTCTTTCGCTCATTAAACAAACAACCAATGGCGAAACGACATCGTTTTGTATGATACTCTCTTATTTTGTCCCTACAGAAGGAGAATTTTTCGAGCAATTATGGCAAGTAATGCGACAAGCAAAAAATATTTTATGCTACAAAAGCGTTTTGATGGCATGCAATGTTTATTGTACTAAATATTTGTATAAAGTTTGAAAAGATATTACCAATGTTTTCATAAATAATCAGAGAATATTGTTGGTTTTGAAGAGAAAAAAATTGTTTTTGACAGATGTAATGTAATGTATTAATGGGTGGATGATTATTTAACTTAACCAAAAATCATTACAAAGTAACTACTGATCTTATGCATATTTTTTTCACACGAAAATGTGAATTTTTATACTTAAATTTTGAGTACATTCCTTTTTTGTATAACTATTACATTATATAACATTTTTATTTATGTGTAATACTTATTATGAAATCCTGTTTTTATTGTTCTGCTATTTGTTCCCGTAATCAATTTGAACTATACAATTTCTTTCAGTGCAACTTTTCTTCTCTCACTAACACAGTCTCACTTTTAATTTTGCCAACAACTGATTTACAGAGAAAATAATCTTAATATATAACAAAAACAGAGAGAAAAGAAGACCTCCAAACAGGGTACACTGAATAAGGTAGCCGCAACACGGAGAGCGCGACTGCAGCAAATGTCAAAACGGACTGCTTCACCTGTTGTTGTTGTTGTTTTTTTTTTCGACAGCCAGTTGATTTCGATACTTTCGGATAAGCAAAAGAGAGCACAGTCAGTTTTGAAGCAACCTTGTTATTCAACTATGCCTCCAAAAACTTAATTTCCCCTGTTTTCGCGAGCATATTTAAATATGTTGCACTGTGGCAACCAGAATGGAAGCATATTCCTCTATGAACTCATGCTTGCCAACATGCCTGTGAAGAAAACAACAAAATGACAACTGTTTTGCTGTTGCATGTGTTGTTTTTGCCTTACCATTTGTTACAAATGTTGAGACAAATTTTAGCGAATGTGAAAATTGGCAACCGGGCAGAATTTTATATGGGCGTAATTGTTATAAATGTTGATGCTATTTTTAGCAATGGCGAAAAATGGCAACAGTGAAGCAAAGCAATTATTTTTCTAATTTCTGCAAAAATTAAATATTTCGTCATTTCAATGCAACGATCCCAGCCAATTTCACATGCAACGATCGTGGTGGCCTGGGTTCGAACCCCACGGCTGGCACACAATTTTTTATCAAATGTTTTTATTATATTTTATTATTTTTCATCAATTTTTATTATTGTATATCTTTTTAAAAATGATTTTTCTTATTTTTGTATCAATTTTTATGAATAATAAGGAGCCAAAAGATTTTCACCTTAGGTGAGTCTAGATATGATCCTACATCTGCCTAGAATAGAAGAGCCGCTTAAGTGTTCGGCAACCAAGAGCACGATTCATCTTAGTGAGTCACAAGCCTACACTCAGAAAAAAGTGTCACGGAATATGATAAAAAAGGCATCATATTTAGAGAAAAATGGTATAGACTTTGCTCCAGAGAATGCTATTCTCTAATTGCGATACTAAATATTCTCTAAAAATGATAAAAAGCTGCCATGAAATAGAAAAATATATCATTTTTAGAGAAAAATACTTTTTTTTTTGAGAAAATATTTGTTTTTATTGAAGAAAATACTTCTCATAGTGAATTTTTTATCAAAATATAAGAAAAGTTTTTCATTTTCAATAAAATTTCTCTATAAATGAGAAATTTTTTGTGCGAGAAAAATACTTATCATTATTAGAGACATTGAAATGTTTCCATTTCCTAGAAATAAAGAAATATTTCTACGAAAATGTGAAAATTTATTCTAATTAAAGAAAATTTTATTTGAAAAAGAGAAAATTGCTATTATCAAAAATAGAGAAATTTTTTACCGGAGCAAGGTATGTGTTTTTTTCTCTGTGTAGAAACCACAACACTTTTGGACATACATCCATGAATATTTGGAACTGAGAAATCAACCGACTTCATTATACCTAGTGTAAAATCAATTAGAGCACGGGATGGTTCGATGAACGAGCATAAAAAAAAGAATGAGATTTATTGGGTACTACAACCAAATGGGTTAAAAATAATCAAATAAAGGATTCGTAATGGACAAATAAGCGCCACGGAAATACCTCAATGGTGTACGACCCTTCTAGCTTAACCTTATCTAATATGTTTACTGAATATTTTATGGCTTTCAGTAACACTAACGTATACTTGTCCTTGATCTACCAAAATCTCAATAATTATATGTAAATTCCTTCAAAAAATTCAACATTGAACTTGAAAACAGCTATTTGACCTAACTTAGATATTCAAATTCTCTGGCCAAGTATTTTTCTATGGAGACATACATATAAAATCAGACAAATCTTGAAGAAATAAGACCAACACATAACTTTGTTATAATTTGTTGTAATGTTTATAATTTATGTTTGTAACTATTCGTATAATATGATTTGTGTCAGAAATTTATGGAACCAATGAATTGCATATTTCATTATGTTATTTTAGCTTGAACATTGTTTGATAAGCATTCACTTTTTTAAGTTTAATTTTTGTAAGAAGTCACTTGTGCTTTTTTCTAATATGAATGTATTATGGTGTATCCTGCCTTGATTACTTAGGCCTTATGGCCATCTGAGCAAAAGCCAGCGAATAAGCGTCACCATGCAATGAATTCCATTTAATGCCATCTTGAACAGTAGCCTGATCTTCATTCACATATAGTCCATTCAAAAAACTTCGACACAGAAAAAAGTAATAAAAGTGAGATACAAAATCAAGCTGCCTACAAACTACTCAACAGTTAAGTTAAATTTACCTTTTGTAGCAAGCTCGAAACCACCAACCACCCCGGAATTGTTTGGCACAGCTAGCATCCGGAAAGTTATCATTATCACGATCTATAGTGCTGAATTTTTGTCCTGCATGTGCCAGCAACGAGTCACCAGAATTGCCGGAATAACTGCCAAGAACATTTAATGCAAAATGTTGATCTTCATCTCCAACTGCAAAGCTTGTGTATTTGGCATTAAAGGAAATATTGCTCCAGTCCTGCATTTCAATCCACAGCTCATGATGCACAGCAGTTGTTAAGGCATGAATTCGCTTAAGACCCAGCCAAAAATCAGATTCAATGTGACCAAAACCTTCTCTATATTCCAACCAATCACGATTAAAGTTAATCAAACCATTTACTCGTCGTTGAATGATAGTCCAAGGTGAGCCACCTTTAGGATCTCGCTCACAGTATACAAAAAATGGTTCCAGATGTAACTTTGTTGTATTTATTAAATAGACGCCTGGATTGCCTTTTTTACCCATAACAGCTTCACAGCTGAACGGTTCAATGTTCGAATTTTTCTGTGAATTTTCTGTGTTGTTGTTTTTGTTTTTGATTTTGAACATTTTGAATGGATTGAGTGAGCCAACTGAGCCCACTGAGCCCACTGAGCCAACTGAGCCAGTTGGGATGAATGCCGATTCAGGAGTAAAAATGGGATCTCTATAGACATTATCACTCTCGTTCTAAATAAAATAAATAAAATTTATAAAACTTGTGATTAATCAAAAAATTTCTTACCGAATGCAAACTTATAATTTCTCCTTTTCTTGAAAGCACAATTGGTCTTGCAAATTTTCTATAACTTGCATTTGTCAGAAAATTTTGACAAATCAAAATTGAGGCTAAGAAAAATATTTTTAAGAACATCTCGACTAAAGTGCAAGTCGTTTGGAACTAGACTATAGCGAAACTAACTGAGGACCATTATATTGACTTCTAACCAAAAGCCGTGAAAATTAAATTATTTACAGTATACAGTGTGCATAATTTATTTGTGTTCTTCATGCATTGTTTTTTATTGACGTTTGTGACATAAAATTTATTTTCAAAATAAAAAAAACGCATTTTATTTTCGTTAATCAAAGAAAAAACTTTTAATGCAGCACTTTTTTATAAATAAAAGTTAACAAAAAAAAAAAGAAAAAATTCACACCAACGCAGCTGTTTAGTTAAATGTGCTACAAACATACATATACGTACCTAACTAAGCGATGACCAAAACTCTCCGTTTGCCCACCACATTGTTCTGGTACACTCTGTTTTTTAATTGTTGAATTTTTCAATTAAATACTTTTTCGATTGTAGTTTATTGTGCTAGAGTTTTTAATGCTTAATGTTTTTAAACTTTTTTGGAATTAATTTATTTAAATATTTACCCATTGCACAAGTTTGAAACCAACTGACGGGTTTTGCATTTTTATTGCAAAAACTTTTTTTTTGTTCACCATTAAAATTTTGCACATTATTTTACTTTGTTCTCATGTGACCGCATACCACTAACGCCACACCCTCTACGCTACAGATACTTTTCGATGCATACAACTTAGTTCGAACATTTCAACATATTAAGCAATTTTGTTTTGGTTTCTGTTTTTGTTTTTTTTTATTTTTTTTTTTTTTTGTTTTCATCATTGCTTTATATCTTCTCTTCTATGGCTTTTTGTTAACTCTTCTACAGCAATTTAGCAGTGAATATCTTACTGCCCGAGTTGGTGAAAACAAGAGAAAAGTACGGTATAAAAAATGGAAAAATTATTTTACTTATGCTTTAAGAATTTACATAATAAATCTATTTTCAATGGATTTCAGAAGGTTTTTTTTTTCTATTATCTCTGCTTGTGTGTAGTTGATGTGGAGTAGATATTGAGAAAAGTGCTGAAAGTAAAGCTATTATCGATTTTTATGTATTATTTCTGCAATTTTCAGCTTTTAGTAGTGTAGTTTCAGCAGTCATAACTGAGGCAAATTTTTATTTAAATTTCTTAGAAATGAAAACATGTAACGTGTCTAGGAGTTCGAAATATTGGAACAAATAATATGAATATTTATTAATTAACAAAACATTGTTTCATTTCAATACTTGCCTTTGCCTGAAAACAACACAATTATAGTACCACAGTTCGGGGTCAAAGAACATAATTATATTATTATTATTTTTAAATGTAATTATCTAATATATAAAATCAAATGTCTGTCTGTCTGTTCCGTATAGGCTCGCGCACCGTTTATCCGATTGAGTTGAAATTTGGACACCGAGTACCTTTCATAGTGAGGAAGAACATAGGGGGTGTAAAAAAGTAGGTGGAATTATGTGGGCGTGGCACTCTATAATAACTTCTACACGCCTAGACCGATTTCTATGAAATTTGGTATGAAGGTTCAATTGCTCTCAAAATAAAATACAAGCTATAACAAATTCCAAAGACTTCCGCAAGAGGGCGCTTTAAGTAGTGCGTTTTTAAGACTCAATAACTCCTAAACGCCTGGACCTATTTCAATGAAATTTGGTATGAAAGTTCAAATGCACCCAAGATAAAACATAAAATATAAAAAATTCCAAAGACTTACTTTTAAAGACTTGCGTAAGCAAGAGGGCGCTTTAAGTAGTGCATTTTGAAGACTCAATAACTCCTAAACGCCTGGACCTATTTCAATAAAATTTGGTATGAAGGTTCAACTGCAACCAATATAAAGCATCGATAAAAAAGTGGGCGGAAGTATGAGGGCGTGGCGCTCTGTGATGACTTCTAAAAGCCTGAATCAATTTCCATGAAATTTGGTATGAAGGTTCAACTGCTCCCAAAATAAAACATAGGCAATAAAAAACTCCAAAAACTTCCGCAAGAGGGCGCTTTAAGCAGTGCGTTTTTAAGACTTAATAAATCCTAAACTCCTGGACCGATTTCAATGAAATTTGGTATGAAGGTTCAACTGCACCCAAGATAAAGCATAGGTAAAAAATTAGGTGGAAGTATGTGTGCGTGGCACTCTATAATAACTCCTAAGCACCTGAACCGATTTCAATTAAATTTGGAATGAAGGTTCGAT
Organism: Tetanocera ferruginea; assembly: GCA_958299015.1. Classification (NCBI taxonomy): domain Eukaryota; kingdom Metazoa; phylum Arthropoda; class Insecta; order Diptera; family Sciomyzidae; genus Tetanocera; species Tetanocera ferruginea. The sequence continues at coordinate 9,553,472 of OY282642.1, forward strand.
AGGGCCCAAGATAACATAGGCTTTAAAAATTCCAAAGACTTCTGTAAGGGGGCGCTTTAAGTCGTGCTTTTTAAAGACTCAATAACTCCTAAACGCCTTACGATTTTAATGAAATTTTGTATAACCGTTCAACTACACCCAAGATAAAATATAAAATATAAAAAATTCCAAAGACTTCGCTTTAATTAGTGCATTGTTAAGACTCAATGACTCCTAAGTGACTTGATCGATTTTACTAAAATTTGGTACGTGAAATAACTTGACTCTGCAACAGAATTGAGGATATTTAAATTTCAGATATAAAATAAATAAAATGAGAGTGAGAGGGCGCTTTATTCAATCAACTATGTTCGGCTCATTCACGTCATAACGGATGAACCGATTTTGATGAAACTTTGCAAGCATATGTATCTGTTACTGAAATAGATCCTTTGCTTTTAAAAGTTCTTTCGACAAAAATCAAGGAATGAGCCGAAGGCAAACGAAGTCAAGAACCAAAGACGAACGAGAAACAAGAAGTTTAACGAATACCACCAGAAGCTATATAAAGATGAAAAACAATTAATCGAACAGTATCGACCAAAACCGAAGTTGAACGAAGACAATCCAAAATTCGAATCGATGTTTATAGGATTTTTTAAAATTGGAATTTATTTGAGATAAAATTGCATATTAAATGCATACTAAGAATAACTTTAAACGCATTTTTCTCGAAATGACTTTTCAAACTGCACTCAGAAAAAAGTTTCTCGGAATATGATAGAAATGGCATCATATTTACCGAATAATGGTTTTGACCTTACTCCAGAGAATGCTTTTCACTAAATGCGATCCTAAAAATTCTCTAAAAATAATAAAAACCTTCTATGAAAAAGAGAAATAAATAAAAATAATTCGATTTTAGAGAAAAACAGTCCTTATTTTTGAGAAAACATTTGTTTTTATTGAAGAAAATACTTCTAATAGTGAATTATCAAAATATAGGAAAAAATTTTCATTTTCAAAAAAATTTTTCTGTATGTATGAGAATTTTTTTGTGCGAGAAAAATATTTGTCATTATAAGAGACATTGAAATATTTCCATTTCCTAGAAGTGAAGAAATATTTCTTCGAAAATTTGAAAATTTATTCTAATTCAAGAAAATTTTATTTGAAAAGAGAAAATTGCTATAAGCGAAAATAGAAAAATGTTTCACCTCAGGAAGATATGTGTTTTTTTTCTGAGTGTGGGTGTCCATTTTCCTCAGAAACCAGACGTCAGATCAAGACGTTGAAGATGTCATTTTTTGTTTTAATCATGTCTGGCAGGTACAGTTTTACGGAAATTTAACCCCAAAAACCGATTATTTAAAAAATTTTAAAATTGAATTGATAATTTTAAAAACGTAAAAATGAGAGCAGTTTTGAAAATCGTCCTCTTTCTGTGCTCGAGGCACAACCCCGAGTAACACCGGGTTACATCCGCTAGTATTCTATAAAATAAATTTAGGAAACCCTAAGAACTTTAAACTTTTTTGTAAATTTCGTAAAAAGCCAAAACAATACTTTGGCTTTGAAAAAATGCTGCATGAACGTTTTTAGGTAAACTATCTCCTGAAAACACAAATTAACCCATAGCTCCCCAAGAAATCCAAATGGACTCACACTTACTACGTTATTTGTTGCTTGTTTTTGCATTCTCTATCCTTCAAAATCATAGACTGTACGTTACCTAGCATGGATGTGAGCGATTTAAGAGGATGCTTGCGGCTATAAAACTTGATTTCAACGTCTTGTTACGTGCCTGGGTAGCAAAAAATTCGGTATAAGAGGACACATTTTTGAAGATGCAATGAGCTGGATGGAGTCTCACTTTACTTAACACTCAAAAATTCACACTTTTGCGAGAGAAGAAAAGCGGTATTTTATTGAGCTCACATTTGCAGACGCGCGAACAGTTTCGCACAACATAGCAGGCTGCTGACATTCACACCCATAGCAGTCATAGGGCAGCTATCATCGAAATCTGAAAGAAAGACCACGGCAACAAAGTGAGAAAGTTGCAAATAAAAAATGGACGCAGAGTTCAGTATGCCTAAATTTACTGCAGAAGAATGTCATAATAAGCCATAAAACAGCAGCGGAGCTCATATCAATGGCCAAGGAAGAACTTCTCAGAGCTATACCGAAAATAAGCCACGACAAGAACTCCCATCTGGATGTGATACTGAACAAAGCGTTTAAAGCCGCAGTTCGTACCAAGCCATAGGTATTTTTGACCATGAACAATGAGTGCCTCAACGAGGGAACTTTTCCAAAAGCATCGAAGGTCCTTCTTCTTAAGCCAAATAAACAGCCAGCCCAAGGTTCATCATACAAACCACTCTGTATGTAGAATTCGGCAGGAAAGCTTCTCGTTAGAATAGCTTGTAATAGACTTCAGGCATATCTGGAGGGCGATAAACGCTAACCAGTACGACTTTCGACGTTCACGCTCAACTGTCGATGCCATTATAAGTGTAATAGAAATTGCACGAAACGCAATCAGCAGGGCAAGAGCCACTCGCAGATATTGCGCTATTTTAACACTCGATGTGCGAAATGCTTTTACGACGTGTGACACACTCAGAAAAAAACACATTTCTTTCTCCGGTGAAAAATTTCTCTATTTTCGATAATAACAACTTTCTCTTTTTCAAATAAAATTTTCTTCAATTAGAATAAATTTTCATATTTTCAAAGAAATATTTCTTCATTTCTAGGAAATGAAAATATTTCAACGTCTCTAATAATGATAAATATTTTTCTCGCACACAAAAATTCTTATTTATAGAGAAAAATTTATTGAAAATCAAAAATTTTTCCTATATTTTGATAAAAAATTCACTATGGCCCGTTAACTCATCTCGATTTTAAACAAAGGTTAGCTTAAACAAAGTTTTAAATTCCTTAACCTCAGTTTAAATTTTAACGCCGATAACTTATCTCAAAAAATCAAAGTCTAATTTGGTGTGGCAAGTTTAAATTTAAACACAGAAATTCTAGGTTCTCTGAGAACATTGGAAATATTCTCAATAATAAACAAAAAATAAAAAATCATACATCAAAAATTCAAAACAATAAACAAAAAAAAAAAACATATATTAAGTTTTGAAAAAAAAATATTCCAATTAAACTGACAATTTGCATTATTTTATCAAAAATTTTTGAAATATTTTGATGTTCAGTTTATAAAACATAATTAGAATTTCAATTACAGTACAAACTCGGTAACCGCAACCCTCGATACACGCAATTCCTCGATTTTTGCAACAGAGCGGGACAAAGCATTGTAACCTTTATAAGTGCAACTCGCTTAAAATAGTAACCTCAATAACTGCAACTGACTCCGCTTAATATATCTATATGATGGGTTTTAGTTTGTATTTTGTCTCTTTTGTTCTTTTTTTTCTGTATTTTTAAGCTTGACCGTTTTAAAGAAGTTATTTCGTCGAATTCTTTGCTCTTTGGTGCGTTTTCTTTGAGCGCAATCGTTAACACAAAAAATTAGTATCTGCTTATACTTCGACTGCCCGGTAGTGTTTTTTGATGAAAGGTAATGGCGATCACGAAAACATTGATAAAGCTAACTATTAAACAAAAGTGTGAAACTTTGCATTAAACTAAATGTAGTGTATCGAAAAAAGCACTGTGCAGCCTATATAAGGTGCACAAGTCAACAATCACGAGAATTAAAAAAAAAGAAGACAAGATTCTGAAATATGCTGGAAATATGGAAGCTGGGCCAAAAAAACGGCAAACTCTATAAACCTGCGAATATCCAAAAATGGAAAAGGCTCTCTACAAATGGTTTTAAAAACAAAGAAAGCAAAACGTTCTTTTTTCCGTCGATATCATTAAAGCAAAAGCTTGCAAGTTGCGCCGAATGAATTTTTCCAAAAAGACGATCTTCATGAATAGATGCACGAAAGTTTTGCAGACAAAGAAGAAGATAATGAAATCGTAGATTTGAAAGTACAGATAACAGTGATTCTGAACTTATCCCAGTACCTCAAATAAAAGGTTCAGTTGCTGTGCAGTCGTTTCACACGTGTATTCAGTGGTCTGAAAGAAATGGTATTCCATCAAAATACATTCTTATTCTTAAGGAACTTCGAGAGATTGCTGTTGTACAAACTGTAACTTATACAAATTACAAACAAAAACAAACGATATTTTCAAACAGATATAATATATTAAAACTGAATAAGTGAATTATCTTATTAAAATGAATTGAATAATTTCAATACTGTAAATTTTATTAAGCATTTTGCTTAAAACTTCATAAAACTCGCTCTATATATAATTGTTCTCGCTTCATGTTTTCCTTGCTGGGTGCAACAACCTCAATAAATGCAACAGCCTCGGTTTTTATTAGTTGCGTTTACCGAGTTCATACTGTATTAAGATAAAATTTGTACTTACTTAAATAGCTAGGATACGAACCCATGTTCTCCACATGACAGTATAGTACACTTCCACTGAGCTATTGGTAACGATAAGATAAATATAACAAAATATATTTAAAAACTATTGCTTATATAAGACAGACAGCAGCTTGTCTTGTTGTTTCATTTTGCTTGATATTTTTCTGAGTGTAGAAATAAATTAATGTGTTCTTTTAATACGACACAAGTGTAACCTGCACTTCTTTTGTAGACAGAACTTAAAAGTTTGTTATTGAGCCCCATAACGGTTAAATCCCTGGCCTTGGATGATGCTTTTGCCGATGCCATTCTCTCTCTGAGGGTCCTCATTCCTTATGACAAACCGGTAGTACATGATAATGTTGTGGCTTTGGTGTCAGAGAGTTTCAAGTAGCATATTATTGTACACATTCATCTTGCAGAATTATATGCCAGCACGAGGCTTCCTCAGATTATCTTTTGGAATGGCTGGCCATAACCACAAAAATAAATAGGATTTGTGACGAAAGTACGCGTAAAATGGTATGGTTAGTCGGTGAAGCACCGTTTTAAAAAATAGTGGTGCAACTATGAAATTATAATATAAACGAAAAATAATATAAATAAATATTTGAAAAAAGTGGGTGTATGTATGTGGGCGTGGTACTCTATAGTAACTCCTAAGCACCTGGACCGATTTCAATGAAATTTGGTATGAAGGTTCCACTGCACCACTGCAAGATAAAACAAAGGCTATAAAAATTCCAAAGACTTCCGCAAGAGGACGCTTTAAGTGGTGCATTGTTAAGACTCAATAACTCTCAAATGACTTGACCGATTTAACTTAAATTTGTTACGTGAAATAACCCGACCCTGCAACAGAATTGAGGCTATTTAAATTTCAGAAAACTTCCGTAAGATGGTACTATATTTAATCAACATTGTCTGGCTCATTCACGTCAAAACGTATGAACCGATTTTGATGAAACATAGTAAGCATTCGTATCTGTTACTGATAAAGATCCTATGCCTTTACAAGTTCTTTCGACAAAAATCAAGGAATAAGCCGAAGGCAAAAAAAGTCAAGACCAAAGACTAACGCAATCAAATAAATTTAACGAATACGAACAGAATCTATATAAATATGAAATCGAATCGATCCCAAAAGGATATTTTTAAAATTGGAATTTTTTTTTTAAATAAAAGTGCAAATCAAATGCAAGCTAAGAAAAACTATAAACACAGTTTTCTCGAAATGATTTTTTCAAACTGGGTGACCATTGTTCTCAGAAACCAAACGTAAGATCTAGACGTTGAAGATTTAATTTGTCTTGTTATCATGTCCGGCAGGTACTGTTTTACGGAAATTAGATGAAACACTTTCGACGAAGTGAGGGGCAAGAACCCAAAAAATTTAAAAAATGTCAAAATTTAATTGATAATATAAAAAATGTTAAAACGAGAGCAGTTTTAAAATCGTCCTTTTTCTGGGTTTGAGGCACAACCCCGAGTAATACCGGGTAACATCCGCTAGTAATATACAAATTCTTATCCAATTTGACTTTTTGACTTTGAAATACTGGTTTTTTGACAAAAAATAATATTATTTTCCAACACGCTCTCCTTTGATCTATGACCACTTCATCCAACGTTTCTCCAATTTGCTTATCCCTTTCAAAAAAAAAGTATTGCCGAGGTCCTCAAAATAATTATTTGTTTGTAAGATGATTTCATCATTGGAGTCAAATATATTTCCTTCGAGTCAATTTCTTACGTATGGAAACAAGAAATTGTCACTCGTGGCTAAATCCGGAGAATAAGTTGAATGAGGGAGCAGTTCGTAGCCAAATTCATAAGATTTCGCTACGGAAATTGCGCTCTTGCATTGTTTTTATGGAAAATAAATTTTTATCTTGGCCAAATGCCAAGTTTTTCTCAAAATCGTCCGTGAATCGATCCAATAAGTTAGCATAATATTTGCTTTTGATTTTTATTCCCCTTTGAAGATCAGTATGAATTATACCGCGTGCATTCCAAATGACGGTCGCCATGACTTTATTGGCACTCAAACCCACCTTGGCCTTCTTCGGTGCCGATTCACCCGGAGAAACCCACTGTTTGAAGTGCTACTTGGTCTCTGTTGTGTTGTGGTGTATCCATGTTTTGACCACGGTCAGGAAAAGGTACAAAAACGTGTCCATATTGCGGTTCAACAGAGCCAAACACTCCTTCGAAGTTGTTACACGTTTATGTTTCTGGTCGATTGTGACAATCGCGGCACCTTTATTACGAATAGCATTTTCATATTAAAGAAATCAACTGGTGAAGTTTCCAAGAAATAAATCCTAAGGACAACCGCATAAAAAACTAATTTCTGCGAAAGCTAAGAATATTTATGCCCACTTTTTTTCTTTTAACGTCCTAAAAATAGCCAGGTCTATTCAATTCAAAAAATGTTCTTATAATAAAATTGAATTTTCGAACCCACTCAAAACCGGTCTTAACGCGTTGACGACCACACGCCGCACATATGCGGCGTGCGGTTTTTCCCACAAACCGACGACGCATATATGCGTCGCAATTTGTTACCGACGACGCGTATAAGCGTAATACTATCCCTGACGTCACAGACTCCAAAAAATACGTAAATAAATATAGCATTAACTCTAACATTGAGCTAGAATGAACTCATTTCATGCAAATTTATCATCTGGTTTGTAGCCACCCCCAGCCTGATCACTTCGGTTGTGAACGCGTTAAAATGTACACAAAAGAAAAAAAATACCTTCTTTGAAAACTTGCTGCTGAAAACCTTTGAAAACCTTTAAAAGTAACAAATTAATTTTAATTAATTGCTTTAAGCCGTTGAACTCAAACTATAACTCTATTACACCCACCTTTCGAAATCATATCAATTTAAAGCAAAAAAACGAATAATTTTATATTAATGCGTACCGAGCAGTGCAATGGTTGTTATTGTTGTTGGAATGGCAACAACTTTACAACGAAATCTTGGCACTAGATTGTATGCCCAAAAATGTACCAACAGCAATAAAGCACTTAATGCAAATTAGTTAGTTAAAAACAATGAAATTTGCGCAAAACTTTAAATTGGCGCTTAGTAGAAAATCCTTTTATAAGCATAAAATCGACGGTAAAGTAGATAACGTTGCCTGTCTTGACAATGAGAAACGGTGCCTTGCCGCCTCTAGAGCCAACCTGCAAATATGAAAAATAAATTAATTTTCAACATTTTCCTTACAGCCATGATGATTGTGCAATTATAAAATCTTCTCGCGGATAATAATAAAATTGTTAGCTTGCATAACTTTATTTACGCAGTATACAACGACGACATAGCGCATCCTTCATGCTGCTGTCGCTGCCAATGTCGCTGCTAGTGTTGGTAGTCATTGTTGTAGCCTATAACAAGGTAATTTCATAAAGAAAACTCACACAGCCATGTTTTGCATTTAAGAAGAAGGGAGCAAGAAAACAAAAAAAATATAAAATAAAAAAAAAAAAAAAAAAAAATGAAAAAATACATAAGAAAACTCATAAAACTTTTTCAATTTTACTTAAAATTTACTTTTGCGCCTGCAAGTTTGCAATAAAAATTCAATTATACGCGGGCGTCTTATTAAGAATTTCATTATTATCACTTCTATAGTATTTTTATGCAGCAAATGCGATAATAAGCATCTTAAGAAAGCACAAATTTTACAACAACAACAAAGAAGGCAGTCTTTCCATGCAAAAAAAATAAAACAAACTCATTTCTAACAAACTCAAGTGACGCATTAAGGTCACGCAGTCCAAGTTCTTTTGGCATCTTCTTTTGAAGTGTAGATAAAGCGACAACCTGTCAAGTTTACGCCTTAGAAACTTGCAACAAAATTGAATATAAAGCTGCTTTTATGCGTATTAATGGCGTATAAATGAAGGTCTTCTGTCAACTTTTGTCACTCGACTGACTATCTTGAAAATTACACTTCTTGCCGTTGAAGAAAATATATTTTTGTTATAGAATAGAATGATTTTTTGGTTATTAATTACAGCTCAACAGGGGCCAATAAATAAGCTTGCAACAGAGCGTAGTATGTGTGTCAGTTGTTGTTGGTTTGTATGAACGTTGATTGCATGTCATTTTACTGAACTCTGATGGGATGGATATCTTATTGACTTGATTCAGCAAATGCATAACTCAATGTTGTGTTGTCTTGTCCTTATTATTGTCAATGGACTTCAAAGCAGAGCAGAGCACGCAGGCAAAGCAATAGAAGTTACAAAGATGCTGTCATGACTGGCAACAACAATAACTACAGGTTACAATAACAATCTAATGATAATTATTTACATGACAATCAGCATTGTGGGTTGATAGATAGGCTGACCTATTATTCCCAACACTTTTGTAATGGTGATGACTATAGTACTCTGTTCTTCCAACTCAACGCATGCTGCTGTAGAGCCAAAGCTTTGGATGCTACCACCGTTGATAGATTTTCATAATTTATCACACATCGCACAACATTTCTTAACAATGAATGTACTACAGTTCTTGAACGGAAAGACAGCAAATGATGCCAGATTGACCCACATTTGTTGAGTGAATACACTGAAACTGAATATGGCTACACGTTGCAAATAATCTGTTTATATTTATAAGCGAATCCATCAATTACGCAGTGCTTCAAAATTACATTATTAATTTAGTTACGGAGATTTGATTTTATTTTCGAAAACTAAATTGTTTCCAAAATCAAATTTCCCTACCAACTTATTGACTGAGTGGTATGTGTTAAGAGCTATGGGGCCTAAAAGCTTATTTTTTTGGATGAAATCATTTTGAAACTATGTAAATTTTGTAGAATACGAAAATAAAATATAATCTTTGTAGCTAATTTTTGTTGTACTGTGTTTTCAATCAACTTTAGAGTTGAGCATGTGGTATATTTTTTATACCCTAAACCTGAAAGGTCAGGGTATATTAACTTTGTGCAAACGTTTGTAACGCATAGAACGAAGCGAGTCCGGTATAGAAAAGTATATATATTATTGATCAGCGTCACCACGTGAGTCGAGCTATCTATGTCCGTCCGTCCGTCCGTCCGTCCGTCCGTCCGTCCGTCCGTCTGTGTGTTGTCCGTATACACAGGATAAGAAGAAGGAGTTGAGATAATTGGATGAAACTTGGTACACATGGTCACATGTACCCAAGGATCTGCACTATTGAATATTTTTGGAATCCGCCCACGGACACGCCTACCTCCCATACAACGCAAAAATTTAAAACTGCATAACTCAGCTCATAATAAATCTACAACAACAAAATTTGGTATGTGTGTGTTTTATACCAACACAAATATGTCTTCGGAAAATGGACGTCAGCCGATCACGGACACGCCTACCTCCCATACAACCCAAATATTGAAAACGCAATAAATAAGCATGTGTTTAACCTAGAGAGCTAAAATTTGGCACGTATGTTTTTCATAACAAAAAAAAGATGGTTTTGAAAAATGGACATCGTCCGCCCACGGACACGCCTACTTCCCATACAACGCGAAAATTGAAAACTGCATAACTCAGCTCATAATTAGCCTACAACAATAAAATTTGATATGTATTTGTTTATACCAACACAAATATGTCTTCGGAAAATGGACGTCATCCGATCACGGACACGCCTACCTCCCATACAACCCAAAAATTTAAAACGCAATAAATAAGCATGTGTTTAACCTACAGAGCTAAAATTTGGTACGTATGTTTTTCATAACAAAAAAAAGATGGTTTTGAAAAATGGACATCGTCCGCCCACGGACACGCCTACTTCCCATACAACGCGAAAATTGAAAACTGCATAGCTCAGCTCATAATTAGCCTACAACAATAAAATTTGATAAGTATTTGTTTCATACCAACACAAATATGTCTTCGGAAAATGGACGTCATCCGATCACGGACACGCCTACCTCCCATACAACCCAAAAATTGAAAACGCAATAAATAAGCATGTGTTTAACCTACAGAGCTAAAATTTGGAACGTATGTTTTTTATGACATACGTGGTGACCGTGGCATGCAGGTTAAGTGTGTGGCTTAGCATGCTCGAAGCCCGGGTTCGATCCCCAGCCGCGGCGAAAAGTTTTTTCAATAAAAAATTTTTCTGATCGGTCACCACCTCTCTGCAGACAATGGCAAACCTCAGAGAGTAAATAATGCCATGTAAAGCTTCTTGAGAACATGAACTTTAGCCGTTCGGAGTCGGCATAAAACATGTAGGTCCAGTTCTCGGTCAATTGTGTGCAAACATTTAATAACACACACAACACAATTGATCAGAAGAAGCTCGATCAAAGTCCTTTCAAGGGCTGAAATGGCCAATTTGTTTTTTTTTTTTGTTTTATGTTTTTTATGACAAGACAAAGATGGTTTGGAAAAATGGACTTAATCCGCCCACGGACACGCCCATTTACAATTAATTTTTTTTTTTTTTTTTAAAAGTGGGTTTAGGGTATTTCATAGTCGGCCTAGACCGACTTTAGACTTTCTTTACTTGTTTTTTAATAATACTGTGATACAAATTTAGGTTCGATGTCTTGGGGTAAACCAAAACATTCACAAACATTCACAAACAATTCAAACAATTTTGACGTAAAATTACGTCTTACAGCGCGGTATGTATGGTGTCGTTTTAACAGATTTTTTCAGGGCCATGAAACTTTTTTTCACGAATACTTTAGGGTATATCTACAGCCTTTAATACTCATCGCTCAAAGATAATATATGTACTTTAATATGAGATATATCATGCGCTGAATGAATATCTTATTTTTGATTTTTTTACTATTATATTAAAGTCACAAAATAGTAAAATATAAGAAGAAAAATGCATGTGTTTATATAAGAAAATCAATCATCAGCTGCTTATGCTCTGCCTGCTGCTTTCTTTGTTTTTGTTTCGTGGTTTATGTTTGTGTTGGCTTTGTTTTGCACGAACTTGGGTTTCATTCCACGAAATTGGCAGCATTGGTTCTCTTATTCACGTTAAGAGGGTGATCCGATTAGATATGATAGATTTATGCCGAATCCGAACGGTTAAATTTCATGTTCTCAAGAAGCTTTACATGGCATTTTTTACTCTCTGAGGTTTGCCATTGTCTCCAGAGAGATGGTGACCGATCAAAAAAATTTTTTATTGAACAAAACATTACGTCGCGGCTGGGGATCGAACCCGGGCTCCAATCATGCTAATCCACACACTTAACCTGCGTGCCAAGGTTTCCACATTAAAAACATACAGAATTCATAATATACTGCACTTTTAAATTTAAAAATTTCTTTTTCTCAAAGCTATCTCTAATTTAAATAAAGTCGCTGCATTCTTTTGAGCATTCAGACAACAGCCATATAATTATATTATAATCGGAGGAATAACGCCGTTGTCGGAAAGTAAGGAGTTCTGCATAAAGAAATAAATATAATAAAAACAATCACGTTGAAAGAGCCCAGGATGTGCAGAAATTAAAAAAATTAGAACACATGTATTTCTAAAGTGGTGACAATCTTAAATAAAAGCAATACCTAAAAGGCATTTTTTCATGTCCCACCCGTAACGTACCACTCGTAACGTCCTACCAGTAATGCTGAATATATGTTTGTTTTAATTAAAATTAATAAAAAAAAAATTTTATTTAAAAAACAAAAGCAACGAAGATGCTTTTATTAATATTTTGATTTTTCACATCATTAAATTTTTTTCGAAAATCTGCAGGAAATCACAGAAATTTAATCATTTTTGAATGAATCTCTTAAATAACATTTTGTGCGGTCCCACACGTAACACTTTAAAAAAGAAACATAACGTTTTTATTAATGGTGTCAGGAAAAAATTGTGTTGTATAATAAGTTTCGGCAATGGTATATTTCTGTGAGTTCATCAAAATGCTTCAAATTCATTTTAGTTAAAAAGTTATTTACATTTAAAGTGGTCAATTGTCCCACACGTAACATATGGAAATTAAAACTATGGCCAAGTAGTTTTAATTTTGAAAATTATACTCAAAAATCAAATTAAAAATATGAGAAATAACATGGGTAGAATTTAATTCAAGGTGATACTTGTCTTCAGTAACCTATAATAAAATTTTCCGTGGCATATTTTGTCGGCATACATTAAACCTGTAGCTCACGCCTACATGGGTCATTTTGGGTCTTAATTTAAAAAATTTCCTTAAGTTCAACCTTTAAGAAAGGTCAAGGGTGATAGTCTTCCAAAAAATATTTTCTGAAAAATTTCATGAAGAGTCACCGTAGTCTAGTTATCTCTACCAGTTAAAGGTAACATGTAAAACACAAAACCTTTCTTCAAGCTTCGTTCAAGCTTGAAATTTAGGCAGATTTTTTAAAAAAGGTCCAAAATGATGCATATGGGTGAGACCTAGAGGTTTAATATGTTCCTAGAAAGTATTGCTTGGAAAATTTTATTACATATTGCCGAAGGCAATAATAAACTTGAATTAAGTTTTCCCATAATTTTTTATATAGTTTTATTTGAGTTTTGAGCATTATTTAAAATTTAAAACCTCTGTAAATAAAAAACTTCAGGAACCAAAAATAACTGTTATTTTGAAAATTTTGAAGAAAAATATCATTATGTTAAATTCATTTAACTAAACTGTTATTATTCAGTTTTATTTTTTCACTCATAAATAACACTTAGTTTTTGATTTTTATTTTACTATTCAGAAAATAAAACTTATTTTTGAGTAATATTGTTTCACTCTGAAATAAAATTAATTTGTTAAGTTTTCTTTTTTTATTAGAAAATAAAACATATTTTTTAGTTTCTTCTTTTCGCTCTGATATATAACTTAGTTTTTAAGTTTCATAGTTTTAATCATAAAATATGTTTGAGTTTTATTTTTTTGCTCTAAAATAAAACTTATTTTTTGAGTTTTATATTTTTACTTACAAAATAATACTTATTTATGAGTTTAATTTTTTCACTCTGAAATAAAATTTATTTTTTGAGTCTTATTTTTTTATTCAGTAAATAAGACTATTTTTAACTCATATTTTTACGAAAATTAAACTTATTTCGAGTTGTATTTGTTCGCTCATAAATAACACTTATTTTTTAAGTTCTATATTTTTACTCTGAAAATAACACTTATTTTTTGAGTTTTATTTTTTACTGAGAAAGTAAAACTTATTAATGAGTTATATTTTTTACTCAGAAAATAAATTTTATTTTTGAGTTTTATATTTTTACTCGGAAAATTAAACATATTTTTTGAAAATATGGGTTACAAAAATAGCCATAATCAAACGGGAGTCCAATTAAGGAGTTGATATTAAATTAACAAGAGCTTTATTTTGTGAGTAAAACTCAAAAAATTAGTATTATTTTCTGAGTAAAAAAATTAAACTCAAAAAATAAGTGTTTTATTTGAGCGAAAAAATATTATTCAAAAGTAAGTTTTATTTTCTGACTAAAAAATAAAATTAAAAAAATAAATTTTGTATAACAGCTAAAATAAAACTCAAAAATAAGTTTTATTTCGTGAGTTAAAGTATAAAACTTAAAAAATAAGTTTTATTTCAGAGCGTAAAAATAAAACTCAATAATAACTTTTATTTTTTAACAAATAAAATAAAATTAAAAAAAATAACTTCTATTTCAGTGCGAAAAAATAAAACTTAAAAATGAATATTATTTACTGACAATGAGTAAAAAAATAAAACCCGAAACTTAAGTTTTTTTTCAGAGCAAAAAAATGAAACTAAAAAATAAGTGTTATTTTCTGAGTACAAGAATAAAACTCAAAAAATAAGTTTTATTTTAGAGCAAAAAATAATACTCAAAAAAAATTTTTTTTTTGTGAGAAAAAAAAAAAATAAAACTCAACAATAAGTTGTATTTTCTGAGTAAAAATATAAAACTCAAAAAATAAATGTTAAAAACGGATTTTAAAATAAAACTCATAACAGTTACGGTCTTTGATATATATTGATATTTTAACAATAAAAACAATATTAAAAAAAAAATTCGACTGTTGAAAAAATGACTGGCTGGTAAAGTGAGATGGTGAAAAATAAGGTTGCGTCCTTCTTGATACTATTCCAATCCTTCGGATGATCTGAATATCACCTGGTGAAATAAAATTAGATATTTTATTAGTTTAATCTACCTATGGGTGAAACTACGGAAATTAATAAACGCATTTATTTACAAAATGCCGGCTAATTGAAAACAAAAAGAGATTTATTGCCCTTTTTCAAAGTTTTTAATTTTTTAAAAATAGTAAGAGTTTTCACGAGGCCCTGAGTAAAAGAGTAAAGTGTAGCATAAAAATACTCTCCAACAACAAAATATTTTGAATGAAAACTTGCACTTTTACTCAACCTTAGGCATTGACTTAAATATATTTTTACTCTATTGTAAGAAAATGACAGTTTAATTTTTCAAAATCAATTACAGGTATGTTACAAAAAAAATATGACGTCGTGTATTTTGCTGATTCCATTCTTGCTATTATCGTGCTTTTCTTATACCAAAAAATGTTCAGCCTAAAAATATGCTCACAAAATATATTTTCACTATTAAGTCATGCTCCGCACCTTATATTTCTCAAACAGTAATTACTGTATTAGCGTTCTTATACAAAAAAATGTTCAGCCTGAAATTATGCACAAAAAATGTATTTAATGCTTATCAGTGACGACATTAGTTTCAATTCGTCATAGGTAAGGCTATTATTCTGGTAACATTATAACAGTTAAAACTCTAAGTATTAAATTTTATCTTCTAAAAAATTACATGTATTAGTTAAGCCTCAATTCAATTTATTCTATCTCGACTGTTATTGTTATGAAGGCCACAAAATGGTTTATTGAAAACAATCATAGTTTATACTACTGTCATGTGAAACTGAATTTAAGAATCCATGCCATAACAGATCACATTTTTTTTTTTTTTTTTTTAGTGTAAACTTTGCTGTCCACTTTCACCAGATGTTGTCCGAATAATAATTGGGTCAGTTTCTTTTGTTGTCTGCTGATGTTAAAATTGTTGTTTACTTTGGCAGTTGTTGAAATTTTGATTGTTTTTAATACTATTTCAATTTGTTTTATTTTCTTATTTGTGTTGATTGTTTGATTGATGAAATTTATAACCATTCACATGGGTACAGTTATCAAAACAAATTAAATATTTGTTGTTCTTGTTTGTACACAAAACACCCTCTACGGATATGTGTTTTAAGTAAATTTATAAAAAACAACCAATAGAATGCGGTAGAAAATATTGATTTGCAACTTTGCCAAAAACAATCGAAATAAGTGAGAACTTTGTTTGTCTAGTACATAAATATAAAATCAATAGTTGTATAAAATTAAGGTAGTTGTAGGAAGGTACTATATGAAGGACGATACGTGAGAAGGTAGTATATACTATTTTATACTTTGCAAAATGAATTGCAATTCAAAGCTATCAAAACAAATGTATATTTAATAAAAGTTGCTGCAGTGCTAAGACAACTAAGTGCAAAAAAATGTCTCTTACCAGTGTTGATATCGGATCATTTTCGAGAGTACTTTTTTACAAAGGCAAATAGGACTTTTTTATTGTTTAGGGTACTTTTTATTAAGTAATGATATATGAATAAATACATAAATTGAAACCAATACTTTTTTAAATTTTATTATATTTATCACATTAAAGAACAATAAATAATCAGGATTTCTTTCAAAACCCTTTAAATATGTATATTAGGGTGCCTCGACCTCTATGATCAAAAAAAAAAAATTTGTCATTGCCACCAACTTAAAATTAACCTTGATCGATTCTAAAACGAATGCACAACATTTTTTTTGGCTAAACGATAGCCACCAGTGAGCTAAACCATTTTGAAAAACATCCAAAAACCATGTATTTCGTAAAAATATTAGCTGGTGCAGCAGTTACAAATAAACAAATGGTTAAAAATAGTAGTACTGAAAAAGATCTTACTATGTGGTCCAAAAAATTTCAAATCTTTGCCGCCTGACCAAAGATATGGCGAATTTTAATGAAATTTTTTTACTTTTTACTTTAAAAGTTCTTGTTCTGGGAACATTTCTAAAACCAACGGCAAATAATACGTGACTCGGCGAGAATTTTGGCAATAAGTTTATGACTTTATTTTCAAAAATGATTTTTTGTAACTCTTGACAAAATTTCAAGTAAAATCTTTAATGTACCAGAGTACTTTTTTCGGCAAGAAAGTACTCGGGTACTTTTGTAGAGTCAATAGTACTCAAAAAAGTACTAGCTATTCCACTCAAAAAATCATCTTTGTCTCTTACTTAATCATAAATTTTTTGCAAGCATTTTATACAAACAGGTTACATCAATATTTAGATCATGGAACTAAAAAATAGGTTTAAAGTATAAGAGCATGTTGTAACATGTCGGAAACTTTCGCAGTAAACTTTAACGCGTTAATTATGCGTTTTTTAAAATTAAATTTTATAATTTTGTTTTTAAGTAAATATTCTAAGAATTAAAAAAAAAAAAAATTTAATGAAAAATTCCTACGGGTTCGAAAGTTACAGCCGGATAAGTGAAAGCGCATTTTTATTTTACTTTGAACGCGTTTATCTCGAAACCCTGTTTTTTGTACTGGTTGAGGCACAAGCGAGTTAATTTTTGATGGATTTTTTTTTATTTTTTTTTTGTATTTTTTTTAAACTTGATTCGCTATAAAAAAGTCGATTTAAAAAAAACGCCATTGACATATGCCCCGTTTAATTACTTTAAAAACTTGAAAACAAATGTTTTTTGAATTTGTTTTAATAAGTAGTACTTTCCAGGCATGCACGTTAACGTTAATTTTAACGGTAACCGAAATATTTTTTTTGTTTCGTTGAAACGAAATCTAAAAATAACGTTATTTCAAAAACGAAAAATATTTATTTCGTTTCGGAGAAAACGATATAAAATTTTTTCGTTTTTTTCCCAATCAACCGTTGAAAATAACGTTAATTTTAACAAAAACTTTCGTTTTTTTAGGAGAAAATTATAAAAAATTGTTCGTTTTTCAACGAAACGAAATTTGATTTGATAAATTTTTAACGTTATTGAAAAAACGAAATAATTTTGGTAATTTATTTTTCGGCCTCAACGAAACGAAAAAATTTTGTTGATTTCGTTGTGCATGTCTGGTATTTTCAAATCTTTTGGATACTGAACTATGTTTGTTTATTTTTTACAAATATTTTTACTTTTTGTGTTAAAAATAAATGTATGTTTAAATTTGTCTATTTTTCTTGCCTACCAAATACCGCTTATATATATTTTATTAACAGAATTGAGATCTATAGAGATATATAAACAATTATACAAATACATAGATACACAAAACAGTTAACACGTTCATTAACAAATGACAATTAATGGCAAGCAAGGTAATCAGCGAAGGTTATGCGTGCTGATTATGCTAATTTGTATGAACATACAACAGCCATGTTTCATTGTTGTTGTTCTTCTAATGCTAGCGTTGTGTGCATTCAAAACAGTTGGTAAATAACAAAATTACCTCAATTGCCTGACCCCATCAGACATCAATTAAGTGCAACCTTATCGATAACCACCCACACAAACGCTATAACTTTAAAATTAGAGAAACGCGCATTTCCATTTTATAGGATGTACTAAAGCAGTTGGAGGTTCTAATAATGATAATATTACTGTGTTAAATAAATAAACAAAAAAATTTTAAGCATGAGATTTAACTAGTTAAAATAATGATTTAATTTTGTGAATAAAATAGCAAAAACAAAATTTTATTGGTAACATACAATACACAATATAATTTTACAGATAGTACACTGCGACATGCCTTGCTCCGGTAAAAAATTTCTCTATTTTTGATAATAGCAATTTTTCTCTTTTTCGAATAAAATTTTCTTCAATTAGAATAAATTTTCACATTTTCGTAGAAATATTTCTTTATTTCTAGGAAATGAAAATATTTCAATATCTCTAATAATAATAAGTATTTTTCTTGCACAAAAAATTTCTCATTTATAGAGAAATTTTATTGAAAATGAAAAACTTTTCTTATATTTTGATAAAAAATTCACTAGGAGAAGTATTTTCTTCAATAAAAACAAATATTTTCTCAAAAAAAAAGTATTTTTCTTTAAAAACGATAGTCTATACCATTTTTTTTTTAAATATGATGCGTTTTTTTATCATATTCCGAGACACTTTTTTCTGAGTGTAGTCGTAATGTAGTCTGAGTGTAGTAGTAAATAAAAGTAATCCTTGCAATCGATTACTGTAATCCTTACAAAAAAAACATGAGATTACAATTACAGTAATCGTTCATCGAATGAGCTTAGATTACGATTACAGTAATTGTAATTAAAACTTTTTTGAAATTACGATTACTGCATTCGTAATTTGAGATCACTCGATGAACGATTACAGTAATCCTAATTTAACAATTTTTGAAATTAGGATTAAAATAATCGTAATCCTTACCGTAATCAATTACATCTGTAATTCTTATCGCCCAGCTCTGGTTCCAAAGTCCCAATAACTACTTCTCATTTATAGATTTCGTTCAACAATTAAAACTTGGTCCAGTTCAGCAAATAAAAATATCTATCGTTTGTACATAGTAGACAGTGAGATTTGCAGTTTAAAATCTTCCAATCAATGAAACATTATACTATTTCTGCGTTAATAAAATTTGTTGTAAAATCATATCATTAAATACAGAACAAATTTACAAAATAGTGCTCATGTACAAGAATGATTCATACACCATCTCTTAATAGCACCACAATCTTTAGACTTAAAATCCAACGAAAATTTGTAACAAAACCCAAACGAAACTACAACAGGAATGACACACACAACATTCACAAAAGAAATTGCTCCCATAATCGTAATCGACTTTTATAAGTGAATATATTCTACAAATATGAAATTATAAATTTCAAAAATTTTAATATAAGCCAAGATATACTTCCAGAGTGTTCCTTTGAAGTCTAGTACCGATAGAACATGGGGGCGTGGCACCTTCCATGCAACTCTTATTTTCGATATCGAATAGCTTTGGAATTACATGTTTTAGAGCCACAAAATTCGGTATTCAAGCTCAATTTACACGTTTTGTTTCAATGGCAATATTTTATAGGCGTTAGACAAGGTGCTTGACACTTTTTAAACATTCAAACTTTTCGGAAAAAATTTCGAAATATAAGGTCACACATCAAAGAATTCGAAACGAATATAATATTTATTATACAATTCAAATGTTTAACATCGAATAGCTTAGTACAAATGTCGCATAACATTGAAACTCAGTATAAAGATACTTATTAGTCATATCTTCTTCCAAAAAATTGACACGGGCATTAGAAAATAGAATGTGAAGGAGTAGTAACGCGCGTAGGGTATCGCGAGTATAAAATAAATAAGTTATTATTAACATTTATCTATTTATTGGACATACTTTTAATGACTTTGATATTCATATTATGATATTGTCCAAAACATTTTGTGTGCAAATGTTAATTGCATATAAGTATATCTAAATGGTACGCATCTTCGAGGCTTATTTTCTAGTTGATATCAATGACGTGCTCAACTTTGTTAATTTGAGGCAAACCGGCCGGTCTACTGATTTAAACGTTGCCGATTGCAACCAAACGTTTGTACCTTGTCCAAAACATTTTGTGTGCAAATGTTAATTGCATATAAGTATATCTAAATGGTACGCATCTTCGAGGCTTATTTTCTAGTTGATATCAATGACGTGCTCAACTTTGTTAATTTGAGGCAAACCGGCCGGTCTACTGATTTAAACGTTGCCGATTGCAACCAAACGTTTGTACCAGTTGCATAAAATTTTCTCTGATTTAGTAAACAGAGCAATTGGTAAGAGTTAAAAAAGTTGTCGAAGAAAACTGTGTATCTTTCTGGATGGTCAACGTTGTGAAGAAGAGTCTCAAAACAACATATGTGCCAAGTCGAATGCACATGTTGTAAGCTTCAACTGTACCAGTCTACGGTATAAAGAAAAACATGTACCCATCGCTTGAGCACCAGTATTTGAATCTAAAATGAATTGATTTTTCTATAAACATTTTACATGAATGTTTCCCAAAGTTGGGTACCATTTGTTAGTAAATTGACAATGGGGGCTTAAAAATTCCATTAAATTTATTACATGTGAAAATGTTTAACTCATTATAGCCCAGGAATTTTTTTTTTTGATTTTTTTTACGAAAATTTGTATACTAGGGTAATTCGGACCAAAAAATTCAAATCTGAAGTCAGAAAATTTTAAAAATTTTTTTTTTTTACGAGAAAAATGGTGTTCGATTAATCGAACACTGGGCACTTCTTATAATTTTTTTAAAAAAAAATTTCCTATATATTTTACCGAAGGAAAACTTGGTATATTACAAATTTTAGTTATTTTATTGTATTTTGTATGAATGAAAATTGTTTATTTTTTAATTTATTTATTCCAATTTCTTTTCTACATGGTATAACTCAAAACAATGTGTATGGAGTGGAATATTACATCTTTTGCACAAGAATGAGGCTGCTTTGTGACAATGTTTACATCTACGTTTCCTATTGTGGTCTATTTTAACAATAAGGTGCTGTCCTTTATTGCGGGGAAGATTTTCCGGTTGAGTATCATTTGAGTCCGGAAAATCAGGAGGGCTATATAAATCGCCTTCTTCGGAGTTTGCTTGCTCATCTTCAGCTGACATCATAAGAGAGTAAGCGATATCAACTCGAAATTCTTTTTGAGGAAGTATATTCTGCTTTTGATATCGTCGTATGAAACAAGATAGTTTCCATGCGTTTACAATTGCTGAATTTAGCATAGCAATCCATAAGGGCCAATACCACTTCTTTTGTCTTATAGCAATATAATAATTTTGGGCTGCATTGTCATGGAGATCAACTCCACCCATTCCATGGTTTTAGTTTTTCAACAACTTTGGTTGATCGTAGTTCGCGAAGTAACCCGGTTCTAAGACTTGCCCGTCTTTATTTCTTGTTTGCTTTTTCCATCGTTTGACTGAAACAGTAGGTACCATCTGGTCAAAATTGGTCGCTATTGTAACTTCTTTGTTGTCTTGCCAACGACAAAGAAGAATTTTATTGTTAGTGTCAAATTGGAAATCATGGCTGCCCCTTTCCAATTCTTTTCCAGCTTTTAATTTCGCACCTCCAATTCTATTAGCGCGCACTGTTCCCGTTGCACATATTCTTTTTTCATTTAGGAGACACATGAGGTAGTACGACGTAAAGAAATTGTCAAAATATAATATATGACGGCTCGGATATTCTATATTTTCCAATAACCGAAGAACTACATCGGCTCCAAGACCAATTTGCCTATTGTAATTGTCGGATGCTCCACCATATGGTATGCAGCTATAAAGGTATCCAGCTGAGGAGCAAAGACACCACAATTTGTACCCAAATCGAATAGGTTTGCCACGCATATACATTTTACAAGAATGGCGCCCAAAATATGGAACCATCTGCTCATCTATTGAAAGTTCTGGCTCCCAGATACCGAATTGCATGAACTTTTTATTCATCACTTCATACAAGGGATGAATCTAAAAACGAAAAGACAAAATTCCGAAATAAAAAATAAACTCAATTTGAAACTTTACAAAATATGTTTATGTATGTACATACCTTGGCCATTTTGTCTTTTTTATCCAAATTTAAATTGTTGCTAAAGTAAATGTATCTCTTTATATCGCAAAACCTGTTTCTGGTCATGCACTGTTTCACAATATCAACACCCAAAGAAGGGTGTTTTGACCAATAGTCCCGAACTGAAGGTAGCCTGTGATATCCAGATAAAACCAAAATACCTAGGAATTGCTTCAGAGCCGTATGATGTAAACGAAATTCTGCATTTTGTTGTTGAGCATAAAGGTTTGTTTCATCAACAATCATTGTCAGAATATCAATATCGAAGAAGAGACTAAATAATTCCATTGGAGATTTGTCTTTCAAATTATCCACCAAGTCTTTTTGGACGCCCTTTAGCGATTCCGTTATTGGGGCAATATCGTATTCAAAATGACCTTCACGGTTTGATCTCTGCGTTCACTTTAGTAAACCAAAAGCAGACAACGGTTTGTACATTTGTTTTGGTTTTTGTACCGATTCAATTCGACGCCGCTTTGTTGACCGTGATACGGCAGAAGATGTTAATGGATGCGTGGGGTCCTCGTCATCGTATTCTCTCTCTTCGTCGCTTGAGTCCACATTAATATAATCTCCGGTACTTATTTGGACTTCATCAATCTCGAAAGTTCCTGCGCAATCGATTTCAACGTCAGGCTTTGGAAAAATGCGACATACATTAGATTGACATTAAGATTTTACGCACAAAATGCCTACATCCTTCATGGGAATAATGTCATCATCCAAATCTTCTTCATCTGTAACATCATCAACTGTCGGTGATACGATGCAAATTCCAGCGATTTCTGTCTCATCATCACTCCAGTCAATAATTATCGCTTCCACTTCAGCCCTAGTTAGTGCTCGGCTTTTTTTTTTAAACACTTTTCCATTTTTTTATTATAGGGTATAAATAAATTTTAGATCAAGAATACACAGCACTTTTCTTTTTACGTGGCACAACACTTTACTTTTTATGTTATCTTCTGTCGTAATGAAGGTTGCAACTGAATGAATCTCTTTATAAACACAGTTATTTTTTTTTACCAATAAGAAATTGGTATACAACAAAAACAATAACAATATGCATTAGAAGTTCAGCAGACACAACAACAAATGTTAACATTTATACAGTGAACTGGAGAGAGAAAGATAAAAGCTAGGAAAACGAAATATCAATAACAAATACAACAATTCTTACAAAGAGCTGGAGAGCGAAAGTTAAAATTCTTAGAAAATGAATGATCAAAATAAAAATTGCAATAATGTCAAATAGAGCCCAGTGTACGATAAATCGAACACCCAACTTTTTACTCACCTACCGTCTAATCGATTGACTTCTTGTCATGACAAATGTAACTTTGATGAAAGTTCGGATCAGTTCCAACAAAGCTGCATCATTATTTTATTATTTTTGGAAATTGTTCTACGATTTTACACCGCTCAAACATAGAGCAAAAAATGGGGGTTTTTTTCTAGCCCCCTCTTGAAGGGGTGGGGGGCAGGTTGGAACTAAATAACATTTTTTATTTAAAGTTAAGCCCACATATTATAAAAGTCCGTAAAAGTCTGAAGCTAAAAGATTCAATAACATTGAGAAAAAAATTTTTATAAAATAGTTTTAAATAAAGTATACATATTAGGCCAGTGGCCGAAAAATCGACCACCAATATATCAACAAAAGTAGCACGTAGGTAAATTAACCTGAGATGTACAAAACCGACTCATTCTCATAATTTAGTCTTACTTAACGCTGTCTGTTTTCGTAAATAGTTTAATTATTCATTTCATTTATTAGATTTTTTTTATATTTTCAAAAATGGTCCAAAAAATTTGTTTTTTTTTAAACGTTTACCTGAGCAGGTAAAATGGAAAATTTGCAAATTGTTATATTTTTTCTGAATTTCCATTTAACCAAATTGTGTTTATGCGGAAAGAGTTCGAAAAAATTTTGAATAATTTTTCCAGAAATAAATTTCAAAATTAGTGGTCGAAAAATTGACCAGCTGACCAAAATGGGTTAAAAGAATCCACAAAATAATTTTCTCCGTCGAACTTGTATGAAATGAAACACTGTGGGACGCCATCAGATAAAGTAAAATATCAGAGAAAGTTTAGCTTATATTTCATTGTTTATATTTGCCGTAGCAGAATTTGCATACTGTATCATTAAGAGAGATTTCATCAAAAGAAAAACACTTCCTTTTTTCAACTGCACGATTATTTTTGAAGTGAAACTTCTTTGGTGGCGAGTGAAATTTCAAGGTCTCTTATTCGTGATGCTTAGGTAACGTTTTCAATTTATATGAACATTTTCAAGGTCACTTTATTCGTGAAGCTTATAAATAATGTCAAAAGCAAATATTTGTGTGAAAATTTCCTCATAAAATTTTTTTCCGCAAGTGGGAATTGAACCCCGGCTGTCGCAATTGATCATCGAATTATAGTCGGTAGCGCTACCTTATGCCACATAGGCACATGATAAACAGGCAAACAAAATTTCATTTATATTGAACACGTTTTGATCCTTCTAGTATATCACGAACACAAACCATGTCTTTCAAACATTAAATTTTCATCCTTAAAGTTTGCACGGGAAATTTATTTATTAAAACTTCGAAAGAAAACATTTAGGCATATAATTCTACACGCGAATTTTTTGTATGGAGAAAAACCCACAGGGAGACAGATACATACTTTCATTGCTGCAATATAACAACTATAATCAATGCTTTTATAACTTTATTAAACTTATGCTTTTATTGCAACACTTACTGCTAATTTATTAACTGCTTATTTACAAGACAAGTTTCATTTAATCGGTTGAAAACTGTGGATAAAGAAATTATTGATTTTATGAAACATTCCAGTGGCTTATATTTATATACCCTCAATTGCCAAATCAAATATTGTACTTTTAAATGTGGTTACACAATGATGACAATGTCAGCATACCAAGCTTTAACTAGTCATTAAATATAAGCAAACGAATATTCGACCAGGCGGAGTGGCCATATATCATAATCAATATGATGATGTAAATATCTTGACAACATACATGCAAATGAGTGCTAGGCAGAGTCACTCAGATCTTTCTACAGGTGCACCTATTGGCGACATTTGCACTGCGGAATGTCAAATTCGCAATGGAAATAATATCGTAATTGCGGCCATCTATATAACAACAAAACAAAAAATTTACGATTTCATTCATCATTCCTTACTGATGTACAGTCATATGAGGGCGCTCATGCTCTCGGTAGAAGCGAAAATAAAATCCCCCATGATTTTGGTTGGAGATTTTAACGTTAATTTTGCATCTAACGATTCCCTGCCGCTTACAATGTTTCTTCGCGAAAAATATGGTCTGGACATAAATAATAATAACAAAATATCAGCAACAAAATCCGGAACTACAATATATGCAATTTTTTCTAAATTTTTTTTCAATATCGAATCACGGATATATATTTCATATTTTATTTTTCACAAACTATTAATATCACTCTAAAAAGTAAAGCGTATTTTAAAGACTGCCTTTAAATCAACTTGTGCCTGAATTTAAGCATGTTTTGAATTGTAGTATTCTA
Source organism: Tetanocera ferruginea (assembly GCA_958299015.1). Taxonomy (NCBI): domain Eukaryota; kingdom Metazoa; phylum Arthropoda; class Insecta; order Diptera; family Sciomyzidae; genus Tetanocera; species Tetanocera ferruginea. The sequence goes on from OY282642.1 coordinate 9,579,220, forward strand.
AATGCTTAGAAACCCAAAGAAACATATTTAAAGTCAGCTTTTGGAAGTTGATTTTAAGACAAGCCAGCTTAATTTAAACAAATTTATTGGTTTTTGTATTAAAAATGTCTACAATTTATCATATGAGTCTTAATTTAAGATAGCTTGCATTGCTATTCAGGCCAGTTTGTTTACGATAAGAGCTGAAATTCAGCGAAGGTAAGGCTGTATTTACCATTTAACTGCCTTTAAGTCAGACATCATTGAATGCTGTTTTACAGTATAAAAAGGCAAAAGTGATTTCAGCAAAAGCCGTCTTAATGCTGTTGCAGCTTATTTCAAGACAATTTTTCACCTTATATTAAGATTTACTTTTTAGAGTGATCAGTATTTAAAATTGAAGCACCAACCAATAACGATGCAATATTGAATAAACAGAATATTATTCCATTTCGTATTACATTTCTTTTCAGATACCTTCTCTCTCTATTTTACACAAAACTCGATCTTATTCTTTACTTTTTAAGAAGTTTCACTTTTGCTACGTGTACGTTGCTACACGCGAGTTTTTTTTATACCCCCACGCGTACTGCGTAAGGGGTATATTAATTTTGTCTCGACGTGTGTAACACCCAAAAGGAGGCGTGGTAGGTATGGAAAAGTATATATATTCTTGCTCAGCATCACCATCTGAGTTGATTTAGCTATGTCCGTCTGTCTATCCGTCTGTCCGTCTGTCTGTCGACACGATTACAGCCGTAATTTTGAAGCTATCGTAATGAAATTCGATGTTTAAGCTTTTTTCTAAAAAAACTTAGATCAAGTTCGAGAATGGGTTAAATCGGATGAAATCCACGCCCACCTCCCATACAACCTCAGTAATGAAAACTCTATAAAGATGCTAATAATAAAGCTACAATACTGAAATTTGGTATATGTGTATTCTATGTCAAAACTGAGGCGTGTAAGAGAAATGGGCGTCATCCACCCACTAACCCGCCCACCTCCCATACAACCCCAAAATTGAAAAATCTATAAAGAGACTGATATTAAAGTTACAAGATGGAAACTCGGTATTTGTGTATTCAATGTCAAAACTGAGGTGTGTTAGAGAAATGGGCGTCATCCACCCACTAACACGCCCACCTCCCATACAACCCCAAAATTGAAAAATCTCTAAAGAGACTAATATTAAAGTTACAAGATGGAAACTCGGTATTTGTGAATTCAATGTCAAAACTGAGGTATGTTAGAAAAATGGGCGACATACACAAACTAACACGCCCACCTCCGATACAACCCCAACTTTGAAAACTTTATAAAAAGGCTTATATTTAAGCTGCAGGAAAACAATTTGACATGTATGTATTTAAGACTCTTAAAAATAATAAAATCTCTCAAAATCTCATACAAAAAGCTCTACAATTGAAGATTCTTTCACCCTTAAGAATCGGCCGTGTGGGTATTTTAACTTCGGCCAAGTCGAAGATATACCTTACTGGTTTTTATTAAACATTTAATTTTTATTAATGAACATTTTATCACTTTTTTATTTTTGAAATCATCGAAATATACTAACAAACAAAACAGATATTTAACTTTGTCCAAGTTTCTTTGCCAATAAATCGTACTTCACGCGCTTTCATTATTCTGACTTTCCGTTAAAACTAAATGCGGCCACTTTTTAGAAAAATGTATACAGTTTGGAATATTTTGGGAATTTATTCTACAAATCTTATTTAATTTCACCAAAAATTAAAAAAATAATTGGGGTTTAGTATAGCTATTTTTGTAAATTCTAACACTGTGCGTCGGTTTATTATGTTCGAAAACTCTGCCGTTTTTAAACACTTTTTAACATAACATATCATGATAAGAACAGTAATATTATTTCAGGTGCTTTCGAGCTACTTACTGGGTATGATTTGGGTACATTATAATTATTAACTTATCGTACATCAACTTATTATTTACGAAAAATTAAAAAAAAAAACACATATGTTGGGCAGACTTTCACCTTCAAATGATATAGGTTACTGCCACAAAAACACGTGGCAAAAAGTAAAGACAAGCATAGAAATAGGCAAACACACATTCCTAAAAGAAAAAAAAAAAAAATACCTAGCTAGAGGTTGTTGGAGTTGGAGGGCTTTAAAAGAAATCAACACTAAGGGAAAAAGTTATGTAGTCAGTACAGAGACAGCTATGTAAAATCTATTCACTGCAACTTGTATGAGAACGCAACGAGGGCAGTATTTACTGAGTAAAGGGAGCGTGTACTGACTACATATCAATTTATTCACTTTTTAAAATGAATAAAAAATGTATTCAATACATCATGTTATGTGTTGAATACATAGCAGACTTCAATAGATACAAGCAACGTGTACTCAATCAACGTGTTATGTAATTTTTTACAAAAACTTTACTCAATACATAAAATATAGACTCAGTACACGTCCCCCTTATACGATTGAAGTGACACATTTATTCAGTACATAACATATGGACTCAGTACACGTATCTGTTGCACATCGGCACACGATTTTGCTGTTTTATGTCATTCGTTTCTTGATTTTCAAATAAGCAACACCTCTAAAGTCTGTATAAAATCAGAGCGGGAATAAGTTTATCCACTGTACTCTAGAACAAAAGCGATGATTGGATAAGAAATAAATGGCTGGGTTTCTATAAGTAATTGGCAGTTATTTTGTGAAATCTAGTCATTTCTTTATTAAGTTATTTATTGCATTTGTTAAGAGGGTGATTTGGGTGATGTACTCATTAAATAAATGTATGCACTAAAAATATGTAATGAGTAAATTATGTATGTACTCATTACATAAAATTATGCATTTAAAATATGTAATGAGTAAATAATCTATGTACTCATTGCATAAAATTATGTACTCCAAATATGTAATGAGTAAATTATGAATGTACTGAGTCAATAATCTATGTAATACGTACATAAGATCTTTACTCATTACATAAAATTATTTGTAACAGTTTGCGATGAGTACAGTGTGAATGTACTCACCACATACACCCATGAATTCACGACACATATTTATGCGTTGAGTACATAAAATTCTTTATTGACTACATAACCGCTTAAAAGCATTATGTAGTCAATAGAGATTTCAACATGTACTCAATACATAAAAAATGTAAAATTTTTGTGTGCAGAAAACTATGCGATGAGTACATAAATTTATGTATTGAGTCCATAGGTTTTTCCCTCTGTGAACGTTATATAAAATTGTTCTCATTATGTCATACTATAGCATTGCTTATAACATTAACTACCAATGCTTTAAGCCTCGCTCCTCTTCAAGCGGCTACTCTGCATGCCATTTGCCTAAAGCAATTGAATTTAAATTAGCATTTTCTCTCAAACAATTGTACTCACCATAATCTAAAGACATCGCTTTCATGATTTTATACTTGCCCTACAAATAAAGAAACTTTAATATAAACAAACTTTCTACGCAATGAAAATACTTTTTAAAAAAAGAAAAACAAAAAACGAATTGATTTATTTTTTCGTTACATTTTTTATTTTCATATATAATTCAATTTTTATATCATAATTCTTTTTATCATAATTTTTACATTGTTGCTTTTTTTTAGCTTCTGTTATTCGGTTTATTTTCTTAATATTGATAACTTTGCTATAGTTGTGGAAATATTTTGAAATGTTCATATGTCCATTCATAATATAGCAATTTTTATATTCGTATATCCTAATTATTCCAAATTTGAATAACATTTTTAATTCCGTTATTAAGTTTTATAACTACAGAAATTATTAGTTTTGACTAAAAACTAATGTTAGTATGTATTTCTTTGCTGCTAAATAGCTTATATTAAAATTTCTAATTGTTTCTTTTGTATTTGCTAAGTATTTATTATATATTAAGTAATAGTTGTGTTTTTTTTTTTTGGTTTACAGTATTTTGAAACGGTTTTTTTTTAAGTGAACAAATTATTCGCTTATTAACTAGATTGAAGAAAATAAAAACTTTTTGCTAAGAATTAACTGGCTGTCGAAATAGCTGCTAGTTTGAGTAAAAGTAAATAAAAATAAAATAAAAACTTTAAAAAAAATCTTAAGACAATATTAAATTGAAACATTTTTTGTCTTGGGTTATTTACAAAATTTTTCTAAAAGTAGATTGTTACAGTTTTGTTTACATTTAAATAACTAGTCGGTATGTCGTTTTTAATAATACCTATTCAATTACAAATTTGATTTTATATATAATTTTATTGTTACTACTAGAGTATAGCTATATTATGTTTAATTATTAACATTAATTATCAAGATAACTCTTTATATATAAAAACATTTCATACATAGTACATGCACTTAAATGCATAGTTTTTTTTTTATATTTTATTTCATATACATACAAATTCAGTCTTTGGAAGAATAACATACATTTACTTATACATATTAATTTATTGACGTAAGATTCTTTAATAGATAAAGAAAATAAATGATAGAACAGATATTTTAAAATTGCTTCAGAGGATAGAAGATTTTATAATTTAACAAAAAATTTAATTTTGAAGAATACTCAAAGATCTAAAAATGAAGGTTTGGTGAAAAGTTAAAATTTATAGTTTCCTAACCATGTCAAAAAAAATTTATAAAAAATATTCTTCATATTATTTTTAAAGTTGTAAAGACGTTTTCAACATGTGTCTATAATTAATTTTTAAATCTAAAGATGTGTTCGTAAATAAGCTTGCAAATGAATCATAAGTGATTCATTTTCTATTAATTTGGGTAGGAAAAACTTCTGCAAAAATCATATTTAAAAAAAGATATTCGTAAAAGTTCTACAAAAGTTATTAAAAAATAATATTTTTAGAAGAACATTCGTAAAAATATAATTTTTAAATATTTGTGAACAGGAATGGACAACATTTTTGAAGATTTTCAACACTTTTAAGGAAAAAAAAAATTAAATAATTCCACAGGGTTTCAGATTTTAAAAGCTTTTCGTTTATATTGTGAGGTTATGATTGTAAAGCGACCTCGTTTTAACATAAAAAACGGTGTGTTTTGGAGAGTCATGTATTACCATGCAAAAAATATACTGAACTACCAAAATGTATATTAATATAACCATAGAAATGTAAATAATTTTATATATTAATACGTCAACATTAACGTTTATCGTACGCTTTTTGGTATTAATTAAAACTCAAAATAAATGAAACTTAAATCATTCGAAAGGTTATGTTACCCAGATGTGCAGAATGTAGATATATCATTATCTGATAGAGGGGGTTCCCAGCCTTCTAAGAGAGAAATTAAATTTTTGAGAAAAAAACCGCTCTTTGATCAATATGAAATTGTTGGAGAAGAGTGGCTCAGTGAATAAAGGCCTAACGAACTAATGCCTAATTTTTCAAAATGAAAGAATGCCTAAACAAGAACGCCTAAGAAGAAAGTGAAAGAACGTCTAACTTTAAAAATGAAGGAAAGTCTAATTTTCCCTTTTACAGAATGTTTACAAGATAGTGTATGCATTTTGTAAAAGGGAAAATCAATTGCTTTAACAATTTTAATGAAGGAATGCCTAAAATATTAGACATTCTTTCATAATGAACAACCGCCTAATTCCTATATAATTTTTTGTTGCAATTTTTAGGCATTATTTCATTTTTTTTTTAGCCGTTAGTTCGTTAGGCCTTTATTCACTGAGCCGAGAAGAGTTTTTGAGTTGGTCGAATTTGAATTTTTTTTAAAAGCAACAATTTCTTAAAACAATGTTGTTTTATGCATTCGTCAATTGTAAAATTTGTAAAAAAATGTGTTTTTACTTCAAAAATTTGACTTTCCATGTGAATATCTTGGTCGGATTTTAACGGTTTTTCAATTTTTTTAATTTTTTCTAAAAGTTTGTTAAATTTTCTTTTAAATGTCATACAAATTATAGCAAAGTTTAAAGCAATAGTATTTTTAATGAATTTTCTTAATATTGTTGTTAGTTATTTAGTGTGTGTTTCAACCAAATGCCAAGAGAGAGAAAAAACTATCTCAAATTGAATGTTCTAAATTGAGAAGTCAATATCTCTGTCATCTGTGAATAGATTTTATTTATTTCTTTTTTGTATTTAAGTCCTATTAGTTAACTTAAAAAAACTTTTGAAAATAAAACCGTTTTGTTTTTCTTTATATTTAAATAATTCCTTTTAAAAAATACCATAAAATTTGATTTATTCTTAAAATAAAAGGGTAAAAATGAGTTTTGTTGTAAGAAAACAAAAACTAAAAATTGCATTTTTTATTTTCTTTCAAAGTTTTTTTTTTTAAATGCTTTTCCTTTTTTGAAAAAATAATAAAATAAAAATATATTTTTTTTAAGAAAAAAGCTTTATATCTCCAATCAATTAAAAGTTATAGCCTCGAACTTATTTTAATCATCTCGAATATAATTATAAATAGGCAATCAATAAATTGGTCCAATTTCGACCCCAGGCGATACTAGTTATTATTAAATTGGTAAATAAAAATTGAATTGAATTGAATTGAAAAAAAAAATTTTACTATGAAATAAGAAAATTTATAATTTTTGATACAAACTTGCTGAAATATTGTTGAAAATACACTTTTGCTCTGTTGGGCATGATTTAAAATAACCAATGAATTGAGTTTTTGAACTAAAACTGAATTTCTTCTCCATAAATTTTTGCTAAAAATAAAATGTATAGCTAGTTGACTTTTTTTTGTTTAGTTTTTATAATCGTATTTTATTTTTTTGTAATTGTTATAAATAACGGCTAAATAGCTTATATAACAGCATTCTTATATCGTTTTAATTGTGTCTCAACTAGATAGTATTTTAATGTTAAACATCATCATTACCTCATCACCTTTACTATTTTTTTTTTGCTAATTACGCTCATTATTGCTACTCGCACGCAATGTCATCTCTAAATGTCAAACTTTTGTTGTTGTTGTTCGGTTTTATGGTTGTGTGTTTTTGTTTTTTACAAATTTTATATATATTTATATGTTTTACTTACTAGGGTAGGAATAGCTAGGAATTCACCACAGTTATGTTTATTAAGAAAATTTTACTAATTTTTACTTAGTTTGACTAGAACACAACAAAGCTTAGACAAGCTCTTATTCATGTACACACTTACACCCACACTCACACTCACTCGCATTCAGACGCAACACCCACGCACGCATGCACTCAGACATGCTTAGAGATCACATTTGAAGCGTACGGTTAATTAATGTCACACACGCAACTCATCCATCATTTGATGTTGCTGTTGTTGCTGTTGCTGCTGCTGGTTTTGCTGCTGCTGCTGGTGCTGCTGATGTTGCTGATGCTGTTGATGTTGTTGTTGTTGTTGCTGTTGTTGCGTAGCTGCAGCTGCTGCTGGTGACGTTACTATTGGTGGTCCCGCTCCCATGCCGGCAGTTGTCAGAGTTGTGTTCATGTTTTGATTATGATGATTTTGCAAATGTTGCTGCTGATGATGCGCTACAACATGTTGTTGCTGCTGCTGCTGTTGTTGTTGTTGTTGTTGTTGTTGCTGCTGTTGTTGCGTTTGTTTCATGCAGCTCTTTTTGGTCAAAGTGCCGCATTGATTGCCTAAAACTTGCAATGCATGCGGTGGTGGCATCAGTCCAACAACACTGCCACCCACTGTAGCATCCTGCAGCGACTTCAAATGTTTTGGTGGTGGTGGCGCTCGATGTGGTATATCAGCAAACTCAGGCGGTGGTAACTGATGATGTTGCAACGCATGATGATGTGATAGTATTGTTGCCGGATCACTTTTAGTGTGTATCGTTAGCGTCTCCAGGTCTCCACATATGCTATTCGGCATTTGACCATTTTCTTGTCGCTTGATTTTTGTTTGTGTGCGTGGTTCATTGAGGCGCGTTTTATCGCGCTGATAGTAGACGCCTGCGAAGATGAGCACATTCAAAATGAGTAAACTGCAGCCAATGGCAATTGTGACACTTAACGCTGTCGAGTAGGCGGCAAAACCATCTGAATCTTGTGCTGAATTGCTGCCGCTAGCAGTGCCATCGCCATCCATCATGTCATCGATATGCATCTTGCCGCTGCCTGCCTGATAGCCACGTGAACCATTGCGTTGTAGTGATGACGAGGGCGAGGAGAGATTTAGCAGCGAGAAGACTTGATTGGTAAAAATGGTAAAGTTGCCCATAGCGGCATTGTGACCATTTCTTGATGAATATGGTGGATTGAGTGGTTGTATGGTTGCATCGCTAGGTATGTTATTTGACGTATTGTCATCGTCGTCGTCCAGCAACTGATGATGGGAGGCGGGCACATTATCGCCACCAGGTTTGTGTAGATCAGGTATTAGATTCAGCCAGAAGGAAAGACGATGAGCTCGATAGTGATTTTTCAGTTTGGGTTTGGTATCTATAGTGAGAAGATGAAAGAAGAAGAAAACGAAAAAAAAATTTTAGTTGCTTTACAATTTATTTACCAATGATTAAGTATAATTATAATACTAGAAGATTATCTTTACGAATATAAAATTAATAATAATTAGTGGAGAATAAAATGGTACTAGATTATTGAAAACTAGCATAAAAGCCCGTGCAACAAGGGATCTTATGCTACGTCTACACAGAGAGTTAAGTTTGAGTTACCAGTACAAAGCTGAGTTTTCCCATTTAACGAGAAATAAACTCTTGCGTTACCAGTACAAAAATGTGCGATTTAACTCAACTTAACTCATTATATATTCTGAGTTTTTATGACTCAATGTAAAAAGTGCCTAAAAGTACACTACAAAGAAACTTTTTTTTACAAGAACTGTCAAAATAGAACAGCTGATTCGTTAATTATACAATTTATTTTTTTAACTATATGTTGTAATTTTCTTTAAAAAATGAGTAAAAAAACTTCGAAAAGGATTTTGGCAATAGTGGGGAAAGTAGTTTTCATCCAAATATGTGCAGAGCTTTCGCATATCAAGAAAAAACGCATGTGTACGCAGAGACACCAGCAGCATTGTCGGCAAATTTAACTCAATTCTGCTACGGTATCTCTGTGTGAACAACTTCGGTTAAATGTTAGTTAAAATTAACTTAACTCTCTGTGTAGACATAGCATTATACGAAATAATTATTAAGCAGACGAAATGACAACATTTCGTACATTCACCTCGAATGCTGTTATGTTGCAGTCGTCGTCAATGGGTCGTTGTGATTAAATATAAAATAAATTTGTGTGCATACTTTCAGGCTGACAATTTTTTTCGTATAATAAAAGCACTGTTGTAGTAAAAATGAACAGTTTGAGCGATATAAGGTGCATAGCGTGGCACTTGACTTAAAACGTGGACTTAAACCGTTATATAACTGCACATCTGAAAAACTTAGAAGGTAATATCTATAATACTATTATAATAATAATAGTTGCGTTCGATTCGCCAGTGCTCAACTCGCTTGTGAATAAAACGTCTACTCGTTTAACTTTTATTTGCTCAATAGTTAGCAACAATTTTGTCATGACGACCACATAAATAAATAAATTAAAATTTTTTACCTGCCAAAAAATCAATCGGCATAAGACATTTTGAAATATTTTGAAAATAAGCAAGCAAAGAAACTCTAAAGTCGGTCTAGCCCGACCATGGCATACCCTAAACCTCCTATCATATTAAAATATATGTTGATATAATTAAACAAACATAAATAAATTCTTATTATTAATTAATTAACTTAATTCTTAATAGTGCAGATCCTTGCAGACGGACATGTCTAAATCGACCCAAGAGGTAATCAAGAATATATATACTTTTCTATACTGGGCTCGCTTATTTCTAGGTGTTACAAACGTTTGCACAAAGTTAATATACCCTGACCTTTCATGTTTAGGGTATAAGCAGTTGACTGCTTGAAGAAATTTGATCTTGTTTTTGTACTCACGTCATATTTTGGCAGAATCTATGACAGTTAACTCTACCCCGTACACAAACCAACTAAAAATCAAGAACTTGGCAACGCAACTTTACTCAACTCAATAGGTAGTTGACTTTCTCTATGCTCAACTAGCTGGAGACTTTGTTGTTGTTTTCTCATACAAATTTTGAAATAAGCGACAATAAGCGAGTATAGGCTGGCGAATCGAACGCAGTTAATAATAATAAAAATACTGTGGAATATTTTTTTAAATTACAAAACCATGCTTGAAGAGGACGGTTCACTCAATTTAGCGTATGGCGATCACACACCGAGAAAAAAATGTACTGCATTTTCATTTTAAATTTAATGTAGTTTACTTTTCAAAGCTATTTGAAAAGAATCTGCTTAACTTTACAAGAAAACTTAAAGTAATGTTCTTTTAATTTTCTTGTTGATGCTACAACACGAAATCGTTGCTTGCCGATGATGTACGAATGAGCAATAACACATGATGCTTTCGGTTGTGAGCATGATTCAATAAAACTTATATCTTATAAGATATATACAATATCTCACAATAGCTCAATGGAAGCGTGCTGAATGTCACGCGGAAGACATGGGTTTGAATCTTGGCTGTATAAGTATCAAAAATTTGAATTTAATTATTGAAATTATAATTCTGTTTCATTAACTGCTTGGTCAAAAATAACCATCAAAATAAGTTTTAATTAAAAAACATTAATTAAAAAAAAAAAAAAAATATTTGGTGTTTTTGTTGGGGACTGAACCCAGGTCAACCGAGTTCCTAGACTCGAACGCCAGCGCACTCGGCTAAACTTGAACTTACTAAACAATGATAAAATTTCATTAAGTTCGATGTTTTTTCGTTGCAAGCTAGAATATTTTTAAGTTGATCACAACTGGTTCTTAAATCAAAAGAATTTATTTTCATGTAAAAAATAAAACACAAGTCATTAGAATCAATGGAGCTTTCTTTATATAAAAGACTCAAAACATTTTCTTTTAATTAAAAATAAATTTTCGCCAGCTGGAAATTGTGCACATTTACTTTTAGTTTGAAAGTTTTTTCTTTTAATTTTAATGTAATTTTGCCTCAATGTACTGAATAATTATTTTTTAAGTTTTCTGAAGGCTCGCCTTCACACAACATTTTGTTGAACATTTTTTCGGCAAGATTTCAGTGTGAAATTTGTGCAGAGTATTATTTCCGTTAGAAAGTTGTTAATTAAAAAAAACAAAACAGTTTTTTCGTAAGTATCGTAAGTGTAGGATAGAATTCTGTTTAAGTAGTAACCTTTTCTGCTTTGTCTCTTTAGTTCGATTGTTTTGTTTATTTTGCACATATTTTTTATTTATCTTCCGAAAATTAGCAAATAAATTAATAACACTCAAGTTATGGTCTTCTTATCGAGACCAGAACACAGAAAATATTCAAAGTAAACATGATAAATAGAGCAAGCAAATAGAAACAAGCAAAAGGTCAAATTCTTTCGATCATTTTGTTGAGTTTGACAGGTTGAAATCCTTGACTTTATTGACAAGAAGGCTACGCGAATTTCCTTTTCATTGCATAAAACGAAATATGATGCAAGTAATTTTTATTCCCTAAACCTGAAAGGTCAGGCATATTAATTTTGTGCAAACGTTTGTAACGCATAGAACGAAGCGAGTCCGATATAGAAAAGTATATATATTCTTGATCAGCGTCACCTCGTGAGTCGAGCTATTCATGTCCATCTGTCCGTCCGTCCGTCTGTCCGTCTGTGTGTTGTCCGTATACACAGGATAAGAAGAAGGAGTCAAGATAATTGGATGGAACTTGGTACACATGGTCACATGCACCCAAGGATTTGCACTGTTGAATATTTTTGGAATCCGCCCACGGACAAGCCTACCTCCCATACAACGCAAAAATTGAAAACTGCATAACTCAGCTCATAATAAGCCTACATCAATAAAATTTGGTGTGTATGTGTTTTATACAAACAAAAAGATGTCTTCGAAAAATTGACGTCATCCGCTCACGGACACGCCCACCTCCTATGCAACCCAAAAATTGAAAACGCAATAAATAAGCCTGTGTTTAACCTAAAGAGATAAAATTTGGCACATATGTTTTTTATGACAAGACAAAGATGGTTTTGAAAAATAGACGTCATCCGCCTACGGACACGCCTACCTCCGATACAACCCAAAAAGTTTAAAACTCAATAAATAAGGTTATGTTTGTCAAAGAGAAATTAAATTTGGAATGTATGTATTTTATACCAAAACTAAGGTGTGTTCAAAAATTGGGAGTAATCCGTCCATGAACTCGCCCACCTCCAATAGCGAAAGCACAATAAAGGCATTAACTGTGAGCTACAGGAATAAAACTTGGTATGTGTAAGTTTTTCATCAACATTTAAATGCATACAAAATATAGGCTTCATCCGCCCACGGACATGCCCATTTACAAAAATATTTACAAAAATTTTTTTGTTTATGAAAAGTGGGTTTAGGGTATTTCATAGTCGACCTAGACCGACTTTAAACTTTCTTTACTTGTTTTCATAAGAGTTTAATCTAATCGGAACACCCTCTTAACGTGGAGTAGAGAATAAATGCTGCCATGCCGTGGAGTAGAGAACCAAGTTCGTACAAAACAAAACCAACATAAGCAAAAATAACGAAACAGAAACAAAGAAAATAGCAGGCACAGCATAAGCAGCTGATGATTGATTTTCTTATATAAACACATGTCTTTTTCTGCTTATATTTTACTGTTTTGTGACTTTTACATAATAATGACAAAATTCAAAATTAGATATTCATTCAGCGCAGGATATATCTGATTTTTTAGTATATATATTATCTTTGAACGATGAGTATTAAAGACTTTAGGTATACCCTAAAGTATTTGTCAAAAAAGTTGCATGGCCTTGAAAAAAATTTTTAAAACAACCCCACACAAGCCGCGCTGTAAGACGTAATTCTACAATTCAAAAAACAATGGTCTCAGGTCCCATTAGGTTCAATTACCAAAAACTATTTAATTTCCTCGCATTGTTTCATAGTTTTCTCTCCGCCAGACGTTAAAATTTTCGGTATAATGTCTAATTTTTGCCAACAAATATTAATTTTGCTATTATGAGCAAATTTTTTGTGAATATACCGAACAAACGAAACTAAGTATCGGGTTCTTTTAGGCTAAAATATAACAATAATATTATTTTTTACCTATTTGGAATAATGGTAGCGCTTCCGACACTAATTCGTTGCTCAGTTGCGACAGCCGGGGTTCAATGCCTGCTTGCGGCAATAATTTTTCTGTGGAAATTTTTTATATAAATATTTGCTTTTGACATTATTTATAAGCTTCACGAATAAAGAAAAACAAAAAAAAAAAAACAAAAACAATTTGCCATTCCAGCCCTTAAAATGACTTTGACCGAGCTTCTTATGATCATAAAGCAACCTTGAAAATTTTCATGTAAATTGAAAACGTTACACAAGCGTCACGAATAAGAGACCTTGAAATATCACTCGCCGTCAAAGTTTAACTTAAAAAAATCTTAATGTCATGAATTTTGATGAATTCTATAAAATCCCATTAATTTAAAAAAAAAAAAATTACTTAACACATTATATCGTAGCAGTGACTAAGTTTCGTAACTAGGTTAATCTTCATGGCAGGTAACACTGTAATCATTTTTATTAACAAACAGTACCACTTATATTGCCAGATTTATGGGAGGTGCAAAGCCTTGTTGTTTGATGTTTGATGACATTCAAACCATAACAATTTTAGTGTAAAGTTTTTTATCAATGTTTGACATGTCAAAATTTTAAAACTATTATAGTTTTTTTCTTAATATTTTCATTTGAGATAAAACATTGATTTTCAACGCATGCTGAAAATTCCTACAGCAAAATCAATATGTTATTAAAAAAAAATATAAACTTTGGAAAATTATTAATTTTCTTTATGTCCTTTTTCTTTAAATCGAAGTACTGTGCAGCTGCGGCATACTATCATTGACACAAAAAATTTGGATTGAATTGGATAACGAATGTGCTACCTACCACCTAAATCGAAGACCTCAAACTGGACATTTTTGCTCTTATATAAAGTAAAGGCATTAAATAGAAAAGTAACTAACTTTAATCAAAGCTCGAGTTAGAATATTAAAACAGGATAATTTTTGTCTCTTAAAAATATGAAACTTTGAATACGGAACAGGTGTAAATTCTATTTAAAGTAATGCCCAAAAACAAACAAAAACTAGTAAGGTATATCTTCGACTTGGCCGAAGTTAAAATACCCCCACGGCCGATTCTTAAGGGTGGAAGAATATTAAATTGGAGTGCTTTTTGTATGAGATTTTGAGAGATATTATTATTTTTATGTGTCTAAAAAACTTACATATTAAATTGTTTTCCTGCAGCTTAAATATAAGCCATTTTATAAAGTTTTAAATTTTGGGGTTGTATGGGAGGTGGGCGTGTTAGATTGTGTATGCCGTCCATTTTTCTAGCATATCTCAGTTTCGACATAGAATACACAAATACCGAGTTTCTGTCTTATAGTTTTAATATTAGCCTCTTTATAGATTTTTCAATTTTGGGGTTGTATGGGAGGTGGGCGTGTTAATGGGTGGATGACGCTCAATTTTATAACACACTTCAGTTTTGACATTAAATACACAAATACCGAGTTTTCGTCTTATAACTTTAATATTAGCCTCTTTATAGATTTTTAAATTTTGGGGTTGTATGGGAGGTGGGCGTGTTAATGGGTGGATGACGCCCAGTTTTATAACACACCTCAGTTTTGACATAAAATACACAAATACCGAGTTTCCGTCTTATAACTTTAATATTAGCCTCTTTATAGATTTTTCAATTTTGGGGTTGTATGGGAGGTGGGCGTGTTAGAAGGTGAATGACGCCCATTTTTCTAACACACCTCAGTTTTGACATTAAATACACAAGTACCGAGTTTCCGTCTTGTAACTTTAATATTAGCCTCTTTATAGATTTTTCAATTTTGGGGTTGTATGGGAGGTGGGCGTGTTAGTAAGTCGATGACGCCCATTTTTCTAAAACATCTCAGTTTTAACATAGAATACACATATACCAAATTTCAGTATTGTAGCTTTAATATTAGCTTCTTTGTAGAGTTTTCAATTTTTGGGTTGTATGGGAGGTGGGCGTGTTAGTAAGTCGATGACGCCCATTTTTCTAAAACATCTCAGTTTTGACATAGAATACACATATATCAAATTTCAGTATTGTAGCTTTAATATTAGCTTCTTTGTAGAGTTTTCAATTTTTGGGTTGTATGGGAGGTAGGCGTGGTTTTCATCCGATTTAGCCCATTCTCGAACTTGACCTTAGTTTTTTTAAAAAAAGCTTAAATATCGAATTTCATTACGATAGCTTCAAAATTGCGGCTGTAATCGTGTCGACAGACAGACGGACAGACGGACAGACAGACGGGCATGGCTAAATCAACTCAGGTGGTAATGCTGAGCAAGAATATATATACTTTTCCATACCTACCACGCCTCCTTTTAGGTGTTACACACGTCGTGACAAAATTAATATACCCCTTACGCAGTACGCGTGGGGGTATAAAAAAGTTAAGTGTGATTTGAGGCAATGAGCGAGTCATCGCTATACAATTCCAATTCCTAAAATGCAAAATCTAACAGTTATAAAAAAGTCATTTGAGGGCGATTTTAAAAAAAATGAGGTACATAGGTGACATTTACTAAAATTTTAGAACGCGAACTGTATGTTCGGAATTCAACATTTGAATGTAACAGGGTCTAACAGAACTTCTTCAAGTAAAATACTTAAGCTTAGTAAGTGCACAGGCAGACCCTTAATGTTGCTAAGCTTAAAAATTTTAACTTAAACCGGGTATATTTGCTAGCATACAATATATAACTATGTATTAGGAATAAACAAATTAATAGTGTTAACTTAATTCTCTTACCAAAATTCAAATATTTTTTGTGCACGCTCTCGTATGCTGTCCACTCGATGGTCTTGTAGCGACTGCGTTCCTGACGGCTGCCATGGTCACTTTCCATCTGTTCGTTTGGATTGCTGCACATAATTCAGAAAAGATATAAAATAGTAAAATTTTAAATAATATTTACAAGGATTTACGACAATATAAGAAGGCTTTTTGGGATCAAACAAATAGGAAAATCGTCGCATAAAATCCACAACGCCGTAACAAGAAAATAAATGCAGAAATTTATTTCTGAGGGATTCAAATGAATTTGGCTAAAGCGAACGTTTTTTCTAAATTTTGAACTCATACGCCCAATAAAAGCATTTTCGTTACGAAATTCAGAAGAAAGAATGACTTCTGCATCTTAAATATGTAGCTTTCTTAAAAGTTACGGCTTTTTAGATTTCTTGAGAAAATAATTTTTTTTTCGATATAAATTGATAATAATATTTGTTACGACTTTTTGGATTTCATTGATTTATTTTTGAAATCAGAGTTAACTTACCCTGTGCGTACAAAATTCGCCCAGTACAGCATCACAACCTCTGACAGACCAATTTCAGATTTAGTATAATTTCGGGTGAAATGATTGAAACCACCAACAAGCGGTGCACCAAAGATATACGGCAAGTCCTCACCATGTATGCAGCCCTGACGCTGAAGGAGAAAATTAAAAAAAAAATACACATTACTTAATAAACATTTAGTGATAATCGAATATGTTGAAGAATTAAAAACAACAGTTAAACATCTACTTATGTAGAAATTTATGCAATTGTTATGTTAAAGATATACATATTTTTTAATGTCTTTAAAATTTTCTTAACAGCTTCCGAAGTGTAGAAAATTTACTTGCTCATGGAATATGATTCTCAGTTCACATACTTTTGTGCTGTGCCGTTTCTTTGTTCCTGTCTGTCTGTCTGTCAGTAGAATTTTGCAATAAATTTTTTTAACAACAGAAATTTACTCCAACAACTACATGCTGTTGGCTCTGCTGTCTGGCTGACTGTCCTGCTGCTAACTTGCTGTCTGTTGGACTGTCGAACTGTCTTGTCTGCGTTGTGCTTTTTTTGTCTTCTCAGCAAATATTGTCTGTTCGTTGCAATTCGTAAAACGGTAATTGTTCGGAAGTCAGTTTCAACCATTAAAGCAGCAATTAGAGTGGTTTTTATTTTTGCAAAAAATCTGTAGCATGCTTTCAGGCAGTTATTCATGGATTCTTTATTGTTGTTTGTTGCATAAATGAAATGTTTATTTTTAAATTTTATTTTTGTTTTTTTTTTTTGTTACCTGAGGATAGTCGCCATATTTCGTTTGATAATCGAACACGTACAAATACGAGTTACGATGATCGGCTGAATGCAAGTCCACCGTTTGGGCTGCTGGTGCTACAACCTGAGCATCACTTAATGCCTCAAGCGTTTCGTCTCTGAAAATAATAAATGAATCAATATTTTAATTATTATTGCAGTGAAGTGAAGTTTTTGAAATATTTAAGAAATTTAAATAATGATTTACAGTCAAAAATTGCAGCAGTTGTTATTTAAGTTGAATGAATATTCTACGTAGTGAGTCAGTAGTAGTGAGTAAAGTAGAATTAAATGAATGAAACTAATGTTGAAACTAATGAATGAAACTAATGAAATTAATGTTGAAATTATTTTCATTAAAAAATTTATTGGTTATTTATGCAAAAGCTGGAAGCTGAAAAGTTGTCGTTAACTATTGAGGAACTATCTTTTGAGCTTTAACCATAAAACTAGTGTCTGACCGAATGTGAATTTTTGCCAAAGCCGAAGCCGATTCTTCGGCAAAATAGAATAATCGGTCGAAGACCGAAGCCGAAGCCGAATAAAGAAAAAATGTTTTCAAGTAAAAAAATAATAAAATATATTCTTTACTTTTGGCTCATTCCATACAGACGAGTGTGACGTTTTGACTACTTTATCGTACTGAAAATGGTATTAACCGGTTTAAATTTTAGCAATTTACTATAGGGTATTTTAGAAGATGCCCCAAGGTTTCCAAATGCTAAAACAAAATGCAATTATTTATACTAGTTTAATAGTTATATTCGCTTAAACACCTGGGACGGGTGTGACGAGCACAAGTTAAAAAACTAAAAATTCTGAGTTTAACATTGAAATTCAGTCCAACTGCCACAATGAGACAATTTTTGACTTAGATATTGTCAAATTTAATATATTTTCTGTTGAATACCAGTGAAAAATATTTTGAAAAAATGGCGATAACCATTATTTTTTAAACTTTTAAATGGGACGGGTGTGACATAAGATTGTCCCGGGTGTGACGAGTGCGAATGATGTGGGAATTATATATAAGAACTTAATGGGTATAATAACTTTCACATATTTTTGACACTTAAATCAAAAAATATGTTTTAAATTAATGTATTAATTTAAATAAAAAAAATATTTTTTTGCAAAAAATTTGTTGCATGAATTTTTTATCAAATTAATACCTATTCAAATAATTTCAAGTTTTTAATATATTTAAAAAAAAATATTTTTTTGCAAACAATTTTTCGCATGAATTTTTGATCAAATTAATACCTATACAAATGATTTCGCTATACTCGAATTAACAAAACTTGTTTTAATCAAAGAATTTATTCATATACTTGCAAAAATTTCATTATTTGAAAAAAAATTTTGAAAACCGTTCCGGGTGTGACCAACTTCTTGTAACGGAAATGAAGAATAAAAATAATTTATTGAATGAAAAAAGTTCACAAATTTATGTAAAACATCAACATCCTTACTTTAGCAAAGTTTCATTCTTATCATAAGCCCATGTTGCTTCTTAAGAAAACTATAGCCTTTTTTGGGACGGGTGTGACACAGAAAAAACACTCAGTTTAAATATTTTGTACTTTGAAAACGCAGTAACCAATCATTATAACAAACTATTCTAACACAACATTAATATCTTTTTTAATATTACTAACCTTATTTTTTTTAAAGTTGTATCAAAAGATGACTGATTTGAAGGTTTAAATTAAATCAAAATATTTAAAAATTTTTTTCAACTCGAAGTTTGTTTAGTTAAATTGTCAAAATAATATAAAAAAGTATTTAATTTGAAAATATTTTTGCAGCAGGACTAACTTAAGATTCCACTTCAATTCGAAAACCAAAAATTACATCAAATTCATGCATTTTAGAATTCATGTTTCCGTTCCTCATTTCTGTGGAATGAGCCTTTTGTTATATATTCATTTCAGTACAAAAAACAAGTTTTTCTGCAAAATTCGGATTTTTCTGTAATTGATTTATTTACCTCAGAAAAACGTAGAAAAATAATTTAATCGATTTTTGATCCAGCCGAGAAAAGCTACAAAAATTAATACAAAATGAAATCTGGCTGAAAATTTCTAGCGTTAACTATCATTTGAATAAAATTTTCAACAAATGCACACCAATTCATGAAAGAACAGAAAATGAGAAAAATCACAAAACGAACAATGAAATCGGCAAATCCAGAAAAAGTTAACCTAAACCTTGAAAAATAAAATTCTTTAAGTTCATTTAAAATACATGGATCATTAAGAATATTTTTTCCTAGGGTATTTTTGAAAAAACTTACTGAATTTGAATGGTTTTTTTGTATGTATTTTAATCTGTAGCAAATTAAAAACTTTTAAGTTTTTTATTTTTTGAAATTTGGTATTTCATTATTTAAATATCAAAGCGCAGTTATATAATATTCAGAATAGAAAAATTTTCTTTTGAATAGTGCATATTAAGTTTTTCAAAAAATCATTTCCTATCGAAAAAAATAATTTCAAAAAGTAATTCAAGAGTCAAACGTGAGCGACAACTTTTATTCATAAATTGGATTATCTTGAAAAAAAATTGTCTAACACAATTGATATCTCGGATGTACTTTCTATATAAGATTCGTGAATTTTGTATTTTTTTTTAAATCAAGCAGACGCATTTATTTTTCATTAAAATGCATTTGAAAGAGTGAAACGTGAGTGACATTTAAATTTTAAACATCAAGAAGAAGTGAAAGCCTACCCCAAAAGAACGTATGAAAAAATGTAGAGAAATATCGAGCCATAACTGCGAAAAAGATGTAACCAGCAATTTAGAAAAATTTGTTTTCTTATCGAATCTTATAATTTATTTCATTATCAATAATCTATAATTATAAAATAATAGTAATTATAATAATATAATTATTTATATGCAAGGATTGTGTAAAAAAATTGTCGCAACTAAAAATCTTAAGTCGAAAATAATTAAAAGATATCTTCTCCTTTAAAATTTTTGTATTGTTGGTTACATCTTTTTCGCGGTTATGGCTCGATATTATAGTTAAATCCGGATTCATTAAAAAACAAACTTTGCAAAAATTAAAAATATCCAATTAAATTATTATTTTACGCCATTCGCCTCCATGGAATTGCTAATAGACCAGATATATAGTAAAATTTGGCACGGTACTTGGTTTTGAATGAGCGTAAGAATCAGCGATTTAGACTTAGTGATATATCGAGCCATAACCGCAAAAAAGATGTAACCATCAAAACTAAAATTTTAAAGGAGAAGATTTCTTTAAATTATTTTCGACTTGAAATTTTTAGTTATGAGAGTGTTTTTTCACAATTCTAGCATATAAATAATTATATTATTATAATTAATATTAGTTTTAATTATAGAGATTGGTAATGATATAAATTATTAGTTTTGATAAGAAAACAAATTTTTGTTAATTGCTGGTTACATCTTCGGATGCAGAACCAGAATACATTTTGTTAAAATATTATATTTCTTAAAAAGTTTTTGGTTTGTTTTTATATTGGGAATTATTTTTTTAAATATTATGCTTTACAAAATCCTCTTTTCATAAAATTTTTTTATATAAAATAATATTTTTTATATTTTTTGTATAAAAAATGTCCTATTTTTTTAACAAAATATGCTTAATAAAGTTCACAAGATTAACCACGGTTCAAAAAACAGTCAAT
Organism: Tetanocera ferruginea; assembly: GCA_958299015.1. Classification (NCBI taxonomy): domain Eukaryota; kingdom Metazoa; phylum Arthropoda; class Insecta; order Diptera; family Sciomyzidae; genus Tetanocera; species Tetanocera ferruginea. The sequence continues at coordinate 9,600,154 of OY282642.1, forward strand.
TAAAATTTTTTTGAAAAGACAATTAAAATTGTTTTGAAACGTGAGTGACACTAACTTGAAACGTGAGTGACAAAGTCAGTATATGAAAGAATCTTTAAAATTAAAATTAAAAATTCCACTCAATTTCGTTACGGAAAATGATTTTTTCATTATGTTGACTCAAGCAATTCGCAGATTTCAAGGAATTTGTAAGAAGTCAAAAAATGCAAATCATCCAGAAACGTGTGTGGCACACCATTTACAGATAGTTTTTTTCGAAATGTGTACATTTTTGTTTGGATGAACTTAAGGCTTATTATAACCATATAATTTTATGTTAAAAGCTTATATGTTTAATAGAGAAAAATTCATGTTTTTCACTGGTTTTGCTGAAATGTGAAATTTTGAACGGATATTATTGAATAATTCAATAAAATTCTAAATACTTAGAAAAAACATTCGTCACAAATAATCGATTTCAGCCAAAGCCGAAGCCGAAGTTCAAAATATCGGCCGATTACCAAAGCCGAAGCCGAATAATCGGTCGAACACTACATAAAACTATGTTTAATATTCAAAATCAGATTTCAGAGTACAAAAAATTATCATACAAATGTAAAGCAGTATTCAGAAATTTCAATAAATAAGCAACACAAAATTAACTAGTAAAGAAGTATATCAAGTATCCAGTTGTTGAGTTCCAATATTAACAATGATAAATTCAATTTTGACCAAAACCTAAGACAAGTTTTACTTTATAAAATTTATACTTGATTTGGTAAGAAAAGGAACGGAAATTTTGGAAAAATCTCATGTGTGTTGAGAAGAAGCATATAATGTATTTTTAACTACTAGTATAGAAGCCCGTCATACTACAAGTCTTATTCAAACTAATTAATTAGCAGACGATATGACATTTTTCTTTATCAAATAAATTTTGTGTGCATACTTTTAGGATAAAAATATTTTCATATCAAAAGCACTGTAATAGCGAAGCAGGTTCTGGTACAGGCTGAAGATGTCTTAAGAAGCGTAGCAATAACAACTATAAACAGTTTGAGCGATATAGAGCAGGGAGCAGGACGCTTGTCTTTTATATATTAAGATTATATTGAACTCGTTTTTTATAATAAAAATCGTCAAATAAGCATAAAGAATTTAATGAATGAAAAGTATAAATCCACCTAAAAATACACACTTTCATTCATTCAAAAGTATAAAAAAAGGAAACAAAAACAGGTATTTCCTGTTTTTAAGTATTGCCATAATGAATATGATTCTAGCCTCAAGTATATTTTATATATTTAAATATTAAATCAAATGAAAGTATTAAAAACATAATACTAGACATTTTTTTACATGTTGTTGTAGCAACCTGTTGCTTCATGAATTATTTGGCATTAAGCTAAATATATGCTTTGCTCTATCCAGTTTGTTACTCAGTATTTATACCCTAAACCTGAAAGGTCAGGGTATATTAACATTGTGCAAACGCTTGTAACGCATAGAACGAAGCAAGTCCGGTATAGAAAAGTATATATATTCTTGATCAGCGTCACCACGTGAGTCGAGCTATCCATGTCCGTCCGTCTGTCCGTCCGTCCGTCCGTCTGTCCGTCTGTGTGTTGTCCGTATACACAGGATAAAAAGAAGGAGTTGAGATAATTAGATGAAACTTGATACACATGGTAACATGGATCCAAGGATCTGCACTATTGAATATTTTTGGAATCCGCCCACGGACACGCCTACCTCCCATACAACGCGAAAATGTAAAACTGCATAACTCAGCTCATAACAAGCCTACAACAATAAAATTTGGTATGTATTTGTTTAATATCAACACAAAGATGTCTTTGAAAAATGGACGTCATCCGCTTACGGACACGCCCACCTCCCATACAACCCAAAAATTGAAAACGCAATAAATAAGCCTCTGTTGAACCTACAGAGCTAAATCTTGGCACATATGTTTTTTGTAACAAAACAAAGATGATTTTGAAAAGTGGACATCATCCGCTCACGGACACGCCTACCTCCCATACAAATCGAAAATTGAAAACTGCATAGCTCAGCTCATAATTAGCCTACAACAATAAAATTGGATATGTATGTTTTTTATATAAACACAAAGATTTTTTCGAAAAATGGACGTCATCCGCTCACGGACACTCCCACCTCCCATACAACCCAAAAATTGAAAACGCAATAAATAATGTTTAACCCACAGAGCTAAAATTTGGCGCGAATGTTTTTTATGACAAGACAAAGATAGTTTTGAAAAATGGACGTCATCCGCCTACGGACACGCCTATTTCCCATACAACCCAAAAAGTTTTAAACTCAATAAATAAGGTTATGTTTGTCATAGAGAAATTAAATTTGGTGTGCATGTATTTTTTACCAAAACTAAGGTGTGTTCAAAAATTGGAAGTAATCCGTCCATGAACACGCGCATAGAGAAAGCACAATAAAGGCATTAACTGTGAGCTACAGGAATAAAACTTGGTATGTGTAACATTTAAATGCATATAAAATATAGGCTTCATCCGCCCTTGGTGACGCCCATTTACAATAAAAATTTTTTGTTTTTGAAAAGTGGGTTTAGGGTATTTCATAGTCGGCCTAGACCGACTTTAGACTTTCTTTACTTGTTTTATTATCTGTTATTCAATATGATTTCTTTTTAAATTTTAGCCTTCTTAATTTCATTTTACACTGAAATCAAACTCCTAGAAAACATTACGAGTAAATTTTCAAGCCCTCTTATAGCCCACATATTGAGGTTAAAACAAAAAAAAAAAAAAAAAAAAACAACAACAAAAACCGTTCAATTGCTGCAAAGCAATGAAAGCACCAAGCGTACATGTGCGCATGTTTGCGTCATTTTCAAGTACACTCTTGTAAAATTTTTGGAAACTTTTTTTAAGGTTAAGTGGCAACGCTGTTCATGTTCATATGCATATACATAGGAATTCATGGCTCTTGAGTTATTTTTTAGTAGATATACGAGTACATACAGACGTGTTTGAAGTTATGAGAACAACCAAAGTGAAAGTGAAAATTGTCTTATATTATTATTTAATCTATGAAAATTTCCAATAAAGCATTCTAAATATACAAGATTTTCATTTAATTATTATTATAAACAGGAATTTATAAATAGTTAAAAAGTTTGCTTAGTAGTGACCAAAGTAGTTTTTAAATTTCTGAACTCTACATTTGCTAGCGTTACGTCAAAAATGTCTGTTTAAAAATGTAAAAAAAAATGTATTTTTTTTACTACAATATCGCAGCTCTGCAAAAAAAGTCTAGCTTGAGTGCTATGCAAACCTGCTTATTTTAGTTTATATTAAATAACTCATATATCTGTGCTCTTTACCACAAATTCATTGCCAGACAAAATTTTTATCAAAAACTCATGAAATTATTCTGAATTATAAGTTTGACAAATTAAGTATGCGATAATATTATTCAATTATTATCCATTCATATTAATATCTGTTCACATAGAATTTTATTGCCTACGCACACTTACCTGATATTGATTGGATGCTGTACCGGTCGCTCCCAATCCGTGTACTCGTTGACAATCGTTGCGAAAATCTCATTCAAGTGATACGTGTACGTGTTGCGTACGTAAGCCTTGAGTATCTTTGAACGTCGATCCGCCTCGATACCATATTGTACGTCACCAGAGTTGAAGGAGAAAAACGCCTCGGCACGTGTCACACCAGCGAGCAGATCATACCTGACAACGTGTATGTGTGGTAAGTGTGTGTGTGCGTGTATTTGTGTGAATGAAGCAAAAAGAAACGGAAAAGTCATATTAAATAAAATTTTATGCCTTTCATTATTTGATTATGTCTATGAAAGGATATGTTTTGCGGATTTAAAAAATAAATTTGCAAAGCGTGCCAGCAAGACATGGATGTGATAATAAATTGAACATAAAAAGTAAATATTCAATGCACATGTATGGCATATGAAGCTGGTTTTAACCTTGGCACATAAGCACATAAGTTTTTATTTACACACAGACACTGACATCTCACTTAATACGCAGACTGATATCAGGTTATGTTAAACAAATTGTAGATGCTTTTTTCTTAAATATTAAATATTCTTAAATTCATATAAATTTGTCGAATTGTCAAGCAGTATCGTATTAAAGTTTCTTGTGTGGTTGAAAATACTATAGAAGGATAGTGACTTATGTGCAGAGTTCTGCACATCTTTTCCATTTAAGTCAAATTTTCTTATAGACTATAAAATTTAATATAATACTGCTATAATAATATTTGATGTTAAGCACAAAAAGACATTCAGTTTGCTTGATATTTTATAAATTTGATGTCTGTTATTAATAGAGCATAACTTCAAAACAAACAAACATGCGTTGCGATACAAAAGTATGCCAGGTTTAGCTATCAGCCAGTAAATAAATACAATTATATTTAATTTGTTGGCATTGTTGGAAACTTTAACGATTCTTATTTTCCTAAAATATTTGCATGAAGCATTTTATGTCTACTGCCATTATTTGCTTCTTTTTAGCATAATCAAATACATGCATGGTTATTACAGTGGCACAAAAACATTAAATTTGCTTCAAAAACTTAAATATTTTCAATTCATTTCATTGAGGAGAAACGTGAAAAATATATAAACCATTAATTTTGAAAGTGGCATAAGACACTTTTCGTAGAAATCAATTAAATATGGTAACATTAATTATTTAATTTTAAAAAAATGCTTTTATTTTAAGAAAAAAATTCCTATCAATAGCTTAGAATTATTTAAAATTTTATTTGCATTACGATTAACCATTTTATTTGTAATAATTTTTTTATTTTTCATATTTTTTTTTAGATATCTAGATTTAAGAACAAGGTTAGATTTACTTATGCCATTTTAAAAATAAACTGCTCATATAATAAGACCATTTGATTTGTTTCCAAAGCAAAAAATTGTGAAATAATTAAAATCAGGGACCGTTACTGTTATGAATTTTATTAAAAAAATCCGTTTTTAACTGCTATTTTTCGAGTATTATTTTATAACTCTATTAGTATTATTATTATTTTATTGTTATTAGAAAATAACACTTATTTTTGAGTTATATTTTTTAACCTAGAAAATAACACTTATATTTGAGTTTAATTTGCTTGCTCTGATGTAAAACTAATTTTTTAAGTTTAATTTTTTGTACTCAGAAATGAACACTTATTTTTTAGTTTTAATTTTTGCTCTGCTTTTAAAACTTTTCTTTGAGTTTTATATTTTAAGTCAGTAAATAACACTTCTTTTTGAATTTTATTTCATCACGCTGCAGTAAAATTTATTTTTTGAGTTTAACTTTTCTTTTATAAAAATAAATCTTATATTTGAGTTTTATTTTTTTGCTCTGAAATAAATCAAATTTTTTGAGTTTAATTTTTCCTCAGAAAATAAAACTTTTTTTTGAGTTTTATTTTCTTTGCTCTGAAAGAAAATTTATTTTTTGAGTTTCTTGTTTTTATCAGACAATTATATGTGAGGTTTCTTTTATATCTCAGAAAATAACACTTATTTTTGAGTTTTATTTTTTTAATCGAAAATTAGACTCTTTTAATTGTTAAATCAACTAATAAAATGTGGAATCAAATATTTTGAAAAAAATTTCATTTGTTTTCTTTAAAAAAGCGAAGTTTTGGTCATAAAAAAATAGTTTATGTTGTTAAGTTAAAACATAAAATTCAAAACTGAGTTCCATTTTCAGAGTAAAAAATAAAATTAAAAAACTTTGATGAAAAAAAATTAAATTTTCTAAGTAAAAAATAAAACTCAAGAAAAAGTTGCATTTCACAGCGAAACAAAATAACTAGAAAATAACTAGTTATAAAAAACAAAAAAAAACAAAACTCAAAACATAAGTTATTTTTCAGAGTGAAAAAGATAAGGTCAGAAATAAGTTTTCTTTAAGTAGGAAAAAATTAAACTAAAAAAATACGTTTTCTTTCAGATTGAAAAAAAAAACCTGAAAATAAGTTTTATTAATAAAGGGAAAAAAAATAAATCTCAAAAAATAAGTGTTATTTATGAGCAAAATAAAACTTAACAATAACAGTTATTTTAAAATTTTGAATATTAAACTTTAAAAAATAAAACTTTTAATATTTTTCAACAGCTAATGAAAAAGGGATGTCAATGTACACATGACATTCTGCTGTAGTGCCTTTAACATAATGATTTTTCTTTCAAACTAACATTTTCAAAATTCAAAATAACAGCTATTTTCGGTTCCCGATTAAAAGTATGCACGCACACTAAGCCATAAAGAATTGTATACTGAAAAATTCAGCCGTTCAGTAGTAAGTAGAACTCTAACGCACAATTTCTAGAATTTATTTTTTCAAATTGTAGAAAATTTGTTCGAGCGGTTTTTAATGTAACTTTAATGTAACTAAAGTTTACATTAAATATATATAAAAATTTTATAAAAAAACAAAATTTGTGACGTTGTTTTCGTTTGATATAAATTGTATAGCAGAATTTCAATATTAAGGTCAACCTTTACCTTGGCAACACAAAATTGAATGCTTCGCTAAATAATAAATTTCTCAAAAATTATAAAAGACCAGACAAACGGTTTTTGTATTGAAAAATATTAAACTTATTTTAAAAATTATTGCTGTTGTTGTTATAGCTTTTGCATGCCATGACAAAGAAGATTAAAAAAAAAAAGATGTACTGTTGCAGCTGGTTGGCTGCAAGAAAACCATTTTGTGCTGCATTTGAAATGAAAAGCACTGCAGGAATATATTTAGAAAAAATTCCTTTATCGTTGGTACTAGAATTCAGAGGATCGTTTAACAAATAACCGAATTGTAGCAACCAAAAGTCAAAATTTGTAAAAATAGGCATTTTTTAGGGATGAAAAACAGTTCAGTTCCAATGTTTTTAAAACTACTTTTAAACTACTACATGACTAACATGGATGAGAATGACTGCTGATTGAAGTATGTGGAGAGAAACTTATTCAAATCGAATCATTTTTACTATAAGTTTTTATTGCAATCAATCGCATTAAATATTTGTTACAAGATAATCACATTTTATGTTACGGTAGCGTGCATATTGCATGTTTGTGAGCCTGACTTTCATAAACAAAGAATTTTACCAAAAAAAAACCACATTAGATTTACTTGAAATTTTCACAGTATTTTTCCATAGTAGCTACATATAAACCAAAAATAAAAATCTGAAAGAATTGTTTCAATTTAAAAAGTGAACATAAGCCATAGTTTGTAATATTTTTTGTCAAATCCTTTACTTGTTGTTCAATAGTCAATTTGTCACAAAACAAGTCATGATGAGAGATATAAAGTGTTTCTCTTTATTGTTAAGAATTTCAAAGCTTATTCTAAAAATAACTTCACTTTTAAGAATAATCCTGTAAGACATTAACTTATAGTTAGAAGTTATAAGATCCGATCCTTGCCTATTGATCTAAAAAATTAATTCAAATAAGTGAAATAACACTATTTTTGACTAATTGTATTTGAATAACTAATGTCAGCAGCCGAAAATTGAAAAAGTTCAATAAAGTTCGAAGGACAAGCACGAATACAGCGAAAGTTTTATAACTGGTGATCTGCTGTTACACTGAACCAAAAAGTAGACAATAATTAGGAATTTTTACAAGATATCCATAAATCACATACATGAATTTCTGTCCAGTAACCAATTATATGAGTCACATAAAGTAGTCGTGATATTAATGTACAGAATACACAAAAAAAAAAGCACTAGAATATGAATATTTCATAAGCCTAGTGTTTGAAGTTCATAAAATGCGAGCAATAGATACCTGAACTAAAAAAAAATGTTGTAAATACCATGAAAAAATACAAAAGGAACATAAACCATTCACAATTTTTGTGTATAAAAGTTATAAATTTCAAGAAAAAATATGAGAAGAACAAGAAAAAAAATCGCAATCAGATTATGGAATTTGTTGCCTGTTAAAATTAAAAGTATCCCTAAGCAACCTTTAGACCTTTGCAGCTTTAAGCATGAAATTTTGAAATAATAGGCTATGAAACTTTTTTGACGAATACTTTAGGGTATACCTGCAGCCTTTAATACCCATCGTACAAAGATAATATATATACTAAAATATCAGATATATCGTGCGCTGAATGATATCTTATTTTGTCATTATTACGTAAAAGTCACAAAATAGTAAAATATAATAAGAAAAAAGCATGTGTTTATATAAGAAAATCAATCATCAGCTGTTTATGCTGTGTAAGTGCTGCTATCTTTGTTTGTGCTTGTATTGTTTTTGTTTTATACGAATTGATTCGCAGGACTCTTCATTGGATTCTTGTATGTACTATTTCCTTATTGGGTTCTTGTATGTACTACTTAGAAATGAGTGCCCTATTTTAAGACAAGATATCAATCACAAGCTCTTATCAACTTAGTCAATGAACTCATACTGTCAAACTTAAGGAAATGGGTCTGTGATCCGGTTAGATTTAATTCTTATGAAAAAACGAGTTGAATCATATTTCGTTTCGTTGTATGCTCTTTTACCTAAAAGATGGCGTTAAATTATAATTTTTGTTTTTAATGCAAATTAATTTGGATCCCACTTCCCACTAGCACTTGCGAGTGTAGCACGCAAACTATACATTGGACATAGACGAGCGTATAGCTCGCAAAATAAACATCGGACAGAGATGAAAATGGCACTAAATGGAAAGGACATCTGCTCAGCGTGAGATATAGTTACCATACGATTTTTTTAAAAACTGAGGTCTTAATTTTATTTTGAAATTTGTAGTTCAACTGCCTGTAGCTTGCAAACTATATATTTTACAGAGACGAAAGTGGCAACAATGAGAAGTGCATTTGCTTCGCCTTCTTTTCAAGCCAATGAACTCAACCTGTTAAACTTTTGACCCCCAATTCCGGTACCAAAATTAAATAAACAAAAAAAAAAAAAAAACAAATTGGCCATTTCAGCCCTTGAAAGGACTTTGACCGAGCTTCTTATGATCAATTGTGTTGTGTGTGTTATTAAATGTTTGCACACAATTGACCGAGAACTGGACCTACATGTTTTATGCCGACTCCGAACGGCTAAAGTTCATGTTCTCAAGAAGCTTTACATGGCATTGTTTACTCTCTGAGGTTTGCCATTGTCTGCAGAGAGGTGGTGACCGATCAGAAACATTTTTTATTGAAAAAACTTTTGGCCGCGGCTGGATATCGAACCCGGGCTCCGAGCATGCCAGGCCACACACTTAACCTACATGCCACGGTCACCACATGTACTTTTTTTCCCATTGGTGTACTTTTTTTATTTGAACCAATTTTGGCGTCCCCCGAATTGCATTTTTTTACATTTTTTATCAACTTTTGTACTGGGGAGCCATTAATGGGTGTTTTTAAAGTCAAAGCATTTGTCAAGAGCGATGCAAGTTTGCAGTTCTGTGTTTTTATATGAAAGGAATTGATTGATAAGCTTGATTTTCTTTTTAAATCAACCATTAGTGGGTCTCTAGAACAAAAGTTGATAAAAAATGCACAAAAATGCAATTCGGGGGACGCCAAAATTAGTTCAAATAAAAAAAAGTACATCAATGGAAAGGATTTTTCATGTACTATTTAATTTTGGTACCGGAATTGGGGTAAGATTTTTCCAATTTAAGTCGATACACTCTAATATTTATCCTTTGTAATATTGTCCTAATGACTGGTCGGTCATCACAAATAAAAAAAAAAACAGATAAACTAGGTTAAAATATTCCTTGCCTCATTTTTAATCGCTAAACAATATCGCAATTTCGGAGTTTTCCTGGAGTTTTTTGAAAAATGCTTTTTATCATTTTTTACCGTTCAGCTATATCTCTGCACTAGAGTGAACTCGAAAACAGATCGAGTTTTAATCGAGATCGAGCCTGTCACTAGCAACGAAATGCTTCTAAAACAAATTTTTTTCAAAATTCATCTGAAAAAAATCATGTAGAGTTGCATGAAGACGGACTCTTCACACACAGATTCATATATAAGTACACTCAGCTCATGAACAGAAACACAAAAAATATTTAAGAAATTTGTTTAAAACTTATACCAAGCATATTTGGCCGATTGGGAAGCATTCAATTTATTGCATTTAGTTGAAACATGTTCGTATTTCAAAATCAAAATAAGTTTTAGTTTAAATTTTGAAACTAATTCAAACTAACAGTTAAGTTAATTCAGAAAGTATCTTGGTTTTCTTTGTTTCAGTAAAAACCAAAAACTTAATGTTAATGGCATGAATTTATTTATCTCTTAAATATTATGAAACTAAACCACTGTGAAAATTTTAAATTCGCACAGACGCACGCTCAACTTAACAACCAAAGATAATAGAAAACCAAAAATACACATACACCTACACTAACGCACACATGCTCACATTGTCTGATAAGCCAAATTAAAATTTTGCCTCAATAACAATTCAGAAATTCTAAAATTTTGAAATTTTCTTCTTTGTTTGTTGTTGTTGTTGTTTTGCAGATTTATATCGGTTTTTATAGAAAATTTACGAAGTTTCAGAGTTTTGTCGTACATTTCGGAGTCGATTTGTTGTTAAGCACAAACAAATAAAATAACACAAATAACAAAAACAACAAACCACAACTAAACAACACGAACAACAACAACAAAAAAATCTCAATATACGCATAAAATGCCAGTTCTGTCTACAGCTCGTTGGCGTTATGCTAGTCAATGTTTTTGTGGCTGGTTTTTTATCCTTGTTGTTTTTGTTGCTGTTTTTGTTGTAGTTATCATTTCAGTTGAATAAATATATTTTTGAGTTTGGCAGCACTTTCTTGTTTATATACAGACAAAAATTTCATTGTATTACGCATACATATATATTTTGTTTGTTTGTATTGCGTATGAATTTTGTGCTTATATTAAGAATTCAGCAAATTTATTCTTTCTACTTATTTGCCACATATAATTTATGCAATATAAATTTGATCAAAATTTTTGATTAGCTATTCGAGCTCATAACAACAAACAAAAAACAAAAAAACAAAAAAACAAAAAAAAAACAAAATAAAAAATGTCCAATTGTAGTTCATCTGAAGTATGAAATTTAAAGTCAAAAAGTTATCAAGCTCAACGCATTTACATAAGTGTTAAATGTAGGAGATTTTTTGATAAGATATGTACTTTAAGGCAACGAATTGGATATGAAAAAACAAATCTCATTATTTCATGTGCGGCTTGAAATTTAAATTTTACCAAACCTGTACATAGCTTCCATTGCAAATTATTGTACCTTGCCGCCCCTATCAGGTGCTGCAAAGGTGTTCAGTATTAAATTTTATTTTTTAGCCATGCGTATGAAATAAATTGTACCGCTACCAGAGTAGGTCTAAAACACATTGTAGACACGCATCACTGCCGATTAATACTAATTAGTATTTGCATTTAATAACGTTTTAATCACAAATAAGCAACGTGTAACGCGTCACCTCGGTTAAGCAATTACAATAATTATACCAGCACATTGACATACATATACAAACGCACAATTGCTAACATAGAAACGCACGTGTTGTCGATTGGTCTCAGAGGCAAAAGGGGAGGAGGAGGGGGGGGGGGGGGAGTATAAGCCTACAAAACAGCACGAGTTATATTGAATTTATGATTTTAGGAAAACTCCATTATTTGGAAATGTGAAGCAAAAAATTTAAAACAAACTCATGACTCAGTTTTAGCAAAAATATATATTTTCGCAATACATATATACAAATAAAGGATACTTTTATAGATATGAAGTATGCATGTTCATTATACCCACTTTGATATATTTAAAATTTAGTTAATTATTATCTTTTTCTTAAGTGATGTAGAGTGTACTTTGAGCAGAGCAGAAGCTGGTTTTTATAACTTTTGCAACAAGCTGTCAGTTTTTGCTGACATAACACTATTTCATATCCAAATGCTCACTTTATGTGTTTTTGTAATTCATAAGCGATTATATAGTGACTCATGATGAAAAATATACACAACCGAAAGTAAACATCCCTACGGACAAAGCAGGGTCAATTGCCCTAAAGTAACCGGTCCTGTGACAGTTCTTATTTAACATATCACAGGACAGATTCGATATTACTCAGAACGGGACCAATAGTTTTTAAATGTGTTTTGCTCTATAAATCTTATCGTTACCAATAGCTCAGTGGAAGTGCGCTAGACTGTCTCGCGGTGGACGTGGGTTCGAATCCTGGCTGTGTTTAATAATAAAATTTAATAACTTAAATTCTAATTCTATTTCATTAATTGCTTAATCAAAAATAACCTTAAAAATAAATTTGCTTAACATCTTGAAAATTTAATTTTTTATTTAAAAACCAAAAAAAAATAAAAAAAAATTTTGTGATTTTGCCGGGGATTGAACCCAGGTCAGTCGACTACTAAGCAGGAACGCTAACAAGCTCGACTAAACATGAATTTCCAAAACGTTGATTCAATTTCAACAACTTGCGTATAAGTGTACCGTGTTCTATAAATAGACCGGCTTCTGATTAGGTCCGAAGGTATCTATGAGGTGTCAATTGACACCTGCCGATATATTTTTGAACCGGTTCTAGGATTGGTCCAAAGGTATCTAGCCGGTGTCAATTTACCCCTGTCAATGACAACGCCATGTAAAAGGAACCGGTTGGTTTCATATGTTGGTGGTAGAATTGGGACCGGTCACTATCACTTTGGAACCTATCACGTGATAGGTTCTGAACCGGTTCTTTTGTCCGTAGGGATATTATTGCAACAAACGATAGAGCACTTTGTATATAGTTTTGTTAATTGGCTTTATTTGTACCTACACGTGGTTGAAATATACACGTTAACGGATAGTTAAGCATGTGACAGAAAAAATATGTTGCAGATACAAAGTTTCTTCTTAAAATAACTCATACACAAAAAATTGTGTCGCATTAAAAAATACATCTTATATATTAATACGTGAACATTAAAGTTTTTCGTACGCTTTTTGGTATTAATTAAAACTAAAAATAAATGAAACTTATATCATTCGAAAGGTTATGTTGTCCAGATGTGCAGAATGTATATATAAATGATATATCTGATAGAGGGGGTTCCCAACCTTCTAAGAGAGAAATTCAATTTTTGAGAAAAAGTCTGCTCTTTGATTAATATGAAATTTGGTTGGAGGAGAGTTGTTAAGTCGCTCGAATTTGAATTTTTTTTAAAAGTAACAATTTCTTAAAAAAATGTAGTTTTATCCATTCGTCAATTAGTAAAAAAAATGTGTTTTGAATTCAAAAATTTGAATTTCCATGTAAATTTCTTGGTCGGATTTTAACGGTTTTTCAATTTTTCTAGTTTTTTCTAAAAGTTTGTTAAATTTTCTTTCAAATGTGATAAAAATAACAGCAAAGTTCTAACCAAAAGTATTTTTAATGAATTTTCTTAATATTGTCGTTAGTTATTTAGCGTGTGTTTCAACCAAATGCCAAGAGCGAGAAAAAAACTGTCTCAAATTAAATGTTCTAAATTGGGAAGCAAATATCTCCGCTATCTGAGAATAGATTTGATTTGTTTCTTTTTTGTATTTAAGTCTTATCAGTTAACTTAAGAAAACTTTTGAAAATAATACCGTTTTTTGTTTATTTATATTTAAATTATTCCTTTTAAAACAAGACCATAAAATTTGATTTATTCTTAAAATATGGGGTAAAAATGATTTTTGTTGTAAAAAAGCAAAAACTCAAAATTTAATTTTTGATGTTCTTTCAAAGTCTATACCGAATTTTAGGTGAATTTATTTTGTCTTGACACTAAATTAATAAACTGTCCGTGCCATCAAAAAAATCAAGGCTATGATTTCTTTGACAAAATTAAATTTTTTAAAATGTTGTTTTTCTGTTTTTGAACAAAATAATTAAATAAAAAAATAATTTTTTTGAAGAAAATAGCTTTTAATCTCCAATTAATTAAGAGTTATAGTCTCGAACTTATTTTTGTCATCTCGCATATAATTATATATAAGTCATCAATAAATTGGTCGAATTTCGACCCCAGGCGATACTAGTTAGTATAATTATGAAAAAAATTATATGAAAAATGGGCAGCTTTCTCCAGAGCTCTTGGACTCAGGGGACCCCAGAAAATTAAGTTTCGTGGTGAAAATGTTTATATAGTAAGCCGGATTGAAATTAAAATTTCACCGGACATCGACTCATACGTTACAGGGACTCTTGAAAACTATTTCTTCATCATTTTGTTTTGTATTCGAAAAATCCCCATGAAACAGTTTTGGTGTTTCTGATGTGATAACAATTTTTGGTGATGTTCAAAATTTGAAAGTGTGTTTTTTCGAAAAAAAAGATTGACTTTAAAAATTCATAAAAATCGAAAAAAAAATTTAAAAAAGCTCATGTCATACGATAGCGAATCAAGTTCAAAAAAATAAAAACAAAATTTCGTCAAAAAATAAACCCGCTAGTGCTGCAACCAGAACGAAAAATATGGTTTCGAGACAAACGCGTTCAAAGTTTGTGAACAAAGAAAAATGCAAGGAAAAATAAAAATGCGCTCTTACTAATCCGGCTGTAATTTTTGAACCCGTAGGAATTTTTCCATGAAATTTTTTCTTAGAATTTTAAGAATATTTACTAAAATATAATTTAAATACTTACTAAAATTATAAAAAAAATAGTCGATTTCAAAAAACGGCCAATATATTTTACTTAAAGATATGACCACAAGGATGCCGTTTTGAATTCAGCCTAACTGATTCCAAACAAAGATTTTTTGATAAAATTCCTCACAGTAAGAAAATACATCTAATATATAAAAATCTCGTGTCACGGTGTTAGTGTTTAAACTCCTCCGAAACGGTTGGACCGATTTTAATGAAATTTTTTTAAACATTTGGTAGATATGAGAATAGGTTTTAAAGTATTTTTCACCTTCCTACCTGCGAGGGGCGTGGCACTTTTTCAAAAACAAAAATTTTCGGTTATACTTTCGTCTATGAATCACACATCAACTAAATTTAGTACGAACTTATTATTGAGACCTTTGATTGTCAAACTTAAATGATCCTTGAAAAGGGGGCATGGCACCGCCCATACAATTCAATTTTTTCATATCGAATAGATTTGGAACTAAATGTCGTATAACAATGAACTCAGTATAAAATAACCGATTGGCCAGGTTGTTAAATTAAAATACAGGAATGGGTATTGGATAACGGGCGTGGCTCCTCCCATACAATTCAAATTTTCGATACAGAATAGCTATGCAAGTAAAAGTCACAGAACATTTTAACTCAGAATGGAGTTACTATTTTATGGTATCCTACTACTGGAAAACTAGATGGAGCATTGTACAAGGGGTGTGGCTCCGCCTATAAAAGACACATTTTTTTAAATTTAATTGCTTTGGAAATAATAGTCACTGATCACTATTAGTCACTGGCTTGGAGTAACTATTTGGTGATATACACTACTCGGAAATACTCGAGCTATATTTAATAGCTTTGGAAATAATGATCAAAGAATATTGAAACTCAAAGTGGAGTTACTATTTATTGATGGCATTCTATTGGCAAATTGGAACAGGCATCGAGCAAAGACGGGAGCAACGCACCGGGTACCAGCTAGTATTTTATATTAAACAAAAAATTTTAAAACATAAATTTAACGAATTTGTGTTAAATACAAAACTAATTTTAAAAAAAACATATTAAATTTCAACTATGAGCTCTTTACCTTTTTATATAATTTTCTCTTATTATTTTTTTGAAGTAACAAACAAAAAAATAGCTATCTGTCAATATTATGTCAATTTATGAAGTTTTCGAATTTGATTTATAAATATCGAACATGAGATAAAATGAAAACTTATAATTAGCTATTTCAGTTGTTAAACTATTTTACAATATTAAAAATTCAAACTTCATCGCCAAAAATAAAAAATAAAATAACGCCCAAAACAAAAAAAAAAAAATATTAAAAGTCCAAAAAAAATGAAATAACGCCCAAATCAAAAATGAAATAACGCCCAAAATACTTTCAAAGAAAAAAATTAAAAATATTTTGGGTCTTGTTTCATAATAAAATAACACCCAAAATTTGTACGAAAAATATTTGGGCGTTATTTCATTTTTGATTTTGGGCATTATTTCACAATAAAATCATTTTTTTTTGACATTTAATATTTTTTTTTTGTTTTGGGCGTTATTTTATTTTTTATTTTTGGCGATATTTCATTGGGCGTTATTTGACCGAACCTGAAATAAGGCCCAAAATTCGTATGAAAAATATTTGGGCGTTATTTTGTTTTTGATTTTGGGCGTTATTTCATAATGAAAAAAATCCCAAAATAAAAAATGAAATAACAAAATTAAAAAACTAATTTAAAAACAATTTTAAAGAACAATTTAAAATTTGCTCAGAGTTTGAATATTTGAAGAGGTCAAAGTTTTGAACTTTTTAATGATATTATTTTGTAAATATTATATTTTGTATTTCATAAATTAAGATTTTTTGAGCGAATTGAAATTTGGATAAATGTTTTCATATTTATGCAGAACTGCGCACTTGTGTAATTCTCTCAAATATTTTTCTTTAACACTTATTTAAGAACTATGTTGCAGTTTAATTTTTTCAACAAAATTATTCAATAAATTATAATAATATATTCGGTCGAATATACTTACTATAAATAAATAGTGGCCACCACTGTGTATTCGACATGTGTGCTCACATTTACACAAGATTATTCTGTTGTTGCGACGCTACCAAACCGAACACTACGTGCACAAACTATATAATATTGATTATTAAAAGTAAACTTTACACGAAATTCCTTTAGGTTTTGGGGGGGTGTAGAGTAGGCGTTAAATTTGTTATAACTATAAATAATTACAAGGACACAGCAATAACAACACCCAGTGCCACCTTTATTTATTCAAACGGTGAAGTGGTAGCTGTATAAGTGGCAGGCGGGTATAAGTTTAATTAATACACATAGATACACACTTACTCGTACATAGCTATATGTATATTATTTACTCGAGGAGTTATAAGTTACAACATACATTAATGCAAATGTAAATGGTAGCGCGTGCTTCGGCATCAGGGCATTAATATTTGTTGCGACTGTGTGTGTGTGTGTGTGAGTGTGTGTGTCTACCAATGTGTGTTTCATTAGATTAATAGAATAACAAAGTGCTTGACACATAAACATTGCACGTACGTGTATATAAATCACTCATGCCACTTGCGGTAAGCATAGTTCTCAAGGCTTAAGGATAAGAAGAAGGGGGGGGGAAGACAGAACTTGCGAAAGCATGTTCTTTACAAACGAGCATATATTAATAAAGATATACATACATACCTTGACAACTTGTTAATGGCTGTTTTCCTCATTAAAACTAAATTAATTAAGATGTCACACAAGGTGTTGCCATATTAAAATGTTAGCGGTTGGCAGCACAAACATGGTTGGGACGTGTTCAGGTAACAGTGCGGTGTTAAGAAAAATAAAAAAAATTTTAATTATAATAATTTTACCAAAAAGTAGTAGGCTAGGTAAAATTAAAAAAAAAAAATACATACAAAATAAAGGCCTCCTACAATTTGCATGAATTAATGCAAGAGAACCTGCTTCATGCTAATGCCACCTACCTTTATTTTCCAGCTGACCTGGCATGCCCCAAGCACTATTTCCAGCAAATCCACCAATACCTCCACCACCCGCAGCAGTGGACGCCTGCGCTTGTGCTGAGCCTGGTGCTGGCGGCACATAGTCACCTCCATCAATGACCACGCCATCGATGCTCGGCCCAAAAGCAAAACCAAACTCGGGCTGCCGCACTGGTACCGACAACAACTGTTCCAATGTTTTTTCACGCAGGCACTTCATAAGCATAGCATGCGGCAAATCGCTGGCACAGCTAACGTGATGCGCCACAATGGCAGCGTATTTAGCCGGATTGCTGACTAACGACCAGGGCGCTAGACCAGAACCGGACATAAGAATAGCACGATTGAAGAGCAGACCTGCAAATGGCAAGTTAAAAAAATAAACTTAATTCTTGCACTCGTAATCATTATTACAATCAACATAGATAACATCATTACTTTGAGTGATAGCAATTATGCTGCACTTAAGTGCTTACCTTCAGGCACCGCCATCGAAGAGATTAAGAAGTGTACACATGCTGCACCGGTACCATGCCCCGCCAGTGTTATGCTCTGCGGATCACCACCAAATGCAGCTATGTTCTCCTTAAGCCAATGCAGTGCTGCAATTATGTCCATGAGTCCGTAATTGGCTGGCAGTTTGGAGTAGCGGTCAGTATTCGCATTAAGGAAGCCTTAAAAAAATAGAGTTGTTTTATTATAAGTTAAAATAAAATAGATGTCCTTGTTTTTAAAATATTAAACTTTGCACTAGGTTTGATAAGTATATAAAACTAACTTCGAAATATGTGGTATTTTTTATCTGATGTGATTTAGCGTATTTTTTTGAAACAAAGTCTTTTTCTCTTAACAGTTAAATCATCTCTATTTAAATATGAGTCATGCGCGAGCCTTTGAAAAATAATTAGACTCACAATAAAATCACAGTGAATAAATTTTCAATTCACCAAAAATGTTAATTTTGCATAAAATTAAATCAAAAACAACATAATAAGCGGTAAAATAAAAACCTGGTTTTACGATAAGCCAAAAAATTATAATTTTTTTAAAAAATCAATCTGTCAATCCATTTAATATATGAAAAAAATCCGGCTAACCAGTCTTTAGTGAATAAAAAAATCATTTAAAATCCTCAAAAAAAAAAATAAATTTTTGATGTTCATTATTTTGCTCATGCAAAAAAAAATTTTTATAAAAAATAAAAACTCATTGTCGGTTTATTTTTATTATATTTTTATCAGACATAAAAATCTTTTATATATATTTTTTTCCTCAAAATTGCTAGGAATGTCTTTTTTAAAAAAGCTTGATGTCGATATGTCCCGCAAATTTTTTGAAATCCTTCGGATATAATATTGTGGGAAAACAATAAAATTTAGCGGTTGAGATATCAGACCGAGAACAAATTATTTCTTTACTCATTTGTACAAATCATTGCCTCTCTTAAAACCAAATTAATGCAAACGAAAAAACTTTTAACTTTAAAAAAAAAACACCAAAAAGCTCAAAAATTTTCGAGTTTTAATACTCTATAACAAAAAAAAAGGATTCTTTGATTTTAGCGAAATTTTTGAAGTGAAACTTCTTTGGCGGCGAGCGAAATTTCAAGGTCCTTTTTCGTGACGCTAGGCTAACGTTTTCAATTCATATGAAAATTTAAAAAAAATTACTGCCACTGCCGAGAATTGAACCCCGAACATCGTTGCTTATGAGCCGAAATCTATACGTTTACGCCACACAGACACATGATAAACAGCCAAACAAAATGTAATTAAAACTGAACGCGTAACATACTGAAAATAACATAATTAACATTAACATTAGATTAACATTAACATTACATTATTAACATAACCGTAACATTAATTTTCATGCCTACAAGTATGCACGGAAAAAAATAGAAAAATAGCTAAAACAGGAGCAGAACGCGTTCGTGAATATAGAGAGCGAATTAGAGCTCTTAAGAATACAGCCGCAGCTGGGTCTGCACCTAATGATGAAGGTAATGTGATTGCAATAACGGCTGAGTTTCAAAATGCATTTTTACGAAACATCAGTGTATTTTGGTGAATCTACAAAGAACCAATCCCCAAAAAACACACTGATGCATCTCAACAAAATTTTAAAGCCAACCAAGTTGATGCAGTCAACAATCAACGTTCGCTGCTTTATGAAGCCCTCTATCAACATAGAAATTATTATGATCAGGAAGCAGGAGGTAATAATGAACAAGATTTGCCTCTGCTTTCGGAGGCTCCTTCAAAGAGTACTATGCAAATGCAATCCAGCATTCAAAAAGTAACAATGTTGAGAAGACATTCGAAAGCAACTAACACACCAACTGAACTAAAACAAGTACTGAAAATAACTGTTATTTTACAATTTTCAAATGAAAAAAATTGTCGAAAGACTTTTTCAACTATACCATTATGTTACAAATGTCCTCAGCCTCTCGAATATTAAGTCGCTTTTAAATTTGAAACTGATTCTTTAAAAGTTAATTTCTTGCCTAGTATATTTCGAGGAAAAATAAAGGTTACTTTTGACTTTTATTTTATCGGTCAAAAATAGCAGTTATTTTGTGACTTTAATTTTTTCGGTCAAAAATATCAAGCAATTTGTATTTTCTTAAAGGCCGCTTGACAGATTGAACTGTTGACACCATGTGTAAAATGTCTCACCGATGAGATGAAAAAAATAATATTAAATTTTTTTTATCGGTAAAATGACTTGAACAAATATAAATTACCTGATATTTTTGACCGAAAAATAAACGGCAGAAAATAACTGTTATTTTTGACCAAAAAAAACTACAAGGCACAAAAAACTGTTATATTTTTGTCGGAAAAAATAAAAATTAAGAGATAATATGTTAATAGTTAATATGTGACACTTTCGACAAAAACCAATATTGAATCAACAAATTATTATTCCATTTCGTATTGATTGAATATCTTTTCAGATACTTTCTCTCTCTATTTCACACTAAAACCTCTCTTATTTCTTACTGTTAAAGAAGTTTCACTTCTGCCACGTGTACGTTGCTACACGCGAGTTTTTTTTGTATATGTATTTGAAGTATTAACCTTTGACTTTCAAAATATTTTCTTGCCCTTTTCATACATAAGAAAGTTAAAGCTAGAAGTTTAAAAAAGTAACTTCTTGCGAAAAATAGTCATTTATGTATGGAAAAATATTGAAAATTTAGCAAAGTTCAAAAGGGAATTACAAAAAAAAATATATTATTCGATTTGGATGAAAATTTTTTGTAGTTCTATTTGAAGTATTAACCTTTGACTTTCAAAATATTATTTGCCCCTTTTCATACATAAGAAAGTTATAGAAGTTTAAAAAAATGACTTCTTGCGAAAAATAGTCAATTCTGTATGGAAAAATATTCAAAATTTAACACAGTTCAACAAGGAATTGCGAAAAAAAAGATTCTTTGATTTTGATGAAACTTTTTTGTAGTTTAATTTCAAGTATTACCTTTTGATTTTCAAAATAGTATTTGCCCCATTTTATAACTAAGAAAGTTATAGAATTAGAATATAACTATGAAATTGGAAGAAAGGCACAAAGAGTTTAGAAAAAATCGACTAAACCACACCCGAAAATACTCGAGTTTTAAGTTTAATACGGATTTTATGAAAATATTGTTGCTGAGATCTGATCCTATCTTAGCATCCAAAAGAACGATCAAATCAAAATCAAATGTAATTATTGATGAAGAAATTGAGCAGTTTATTATATGAGTTAATGATTCTTATATTATTTGTAGTGATTTCGATGAAGACGTCAATGAAGATGAAAATCAGTAGCAATATGAGTTTGTATTTTTTTGTACACATGCACACATTAATTATACCCTAAACCTGAAAGGTCAGGGTATATTAACTTTGTGCAAACGTTTGTAACGCATAGAACGAAGCGAGTCCAGTATAGAAAAGTATATATATTCTTGATCAGCGTCACCACGTGAGTCAAGCTATCTATGTCCGTCCGTCCGTCCGTCCGTCCGTCCGTCCATCCGTCTGTCCGTCTGTCTGTTGTCCGTATACACAGGATAAGAAGAAGGCGTTGAGATAATTGGATGAAACTTGGTACACATGGTCACATGAATCCATGGATCTGCATTATTGAATATTTTTGGAATCCGCCCACGTTCACGCCTACCTCCCATACAACGTAAAAATGTAAAACTGCATAACTCAGCTCATAATAAGTCTACAACAATAAAATTTGGTATGTGTGTGTTTTATATCAACACAAAAATGGACGTCATCCGCTCACGGACACGCCTACCTCCCATACAACCCAACAATTTAAAACGCAATAAGTAAGCCTGTGTTTAACCTACAGAGCTAAAATTTGGCACGTATGTTTTTTATGACAAGACAAAGATGGTTTTGAAAAATGGACGTCATCCGCTCACGGACACGCCTACCTCTCATACAACCCAAAGAGTTTAAAACTCAATAAATAAGGTAATGTTTGTCATAGAAAAATTAAATTTGGTATGTATGTATTTTTTACCAAAACTAAAGTGTGTTCAAAAATTGGAAGTAATCCGTCCATGAACACGCCCACCTTCCATAGCGAAAGCACAATAAAGGCATTAACTGTGAGGTACAGGAATAAAACTTGGTATGTGTAAATTTTTCATCAACATTTTAATGCATATGAAATATAGGCTTCATCCGCCCACGGAAACGCCCATTGACAATAAAATTTTGTTTTTGTTTTTAAAAAGTGGGTTTAGGGTATTTCATAGTCGGCCTAAACCGACTTTAGACTTTCTTTACTTGTTTTTAACTTTTTTTTTTGACATATTGTTAATAAAACAAAGTAGCCAATTTTATTTTTCTATTATTAATAAAATAAAATATGCCTAAAAGAGGATTTTTTTTTTTAATTAACACAAATGAGGATATTTATGAGTAAAAGATGTACCTCCCATACAAAATCATGTAAAAAATTAATATAGCTTCAAGGAAGGTATCCCTAATGTCATTGCAATTTCAACCATTTTCAGTGCACCTCCATTTTTCTAATTGCCTTTTGACCAAAATTTAATATAGGTCCAAGGGAGGTACCCCTTGGGTCTTATCAATTTCTTCCATTTTCAGTGCATATCTTTTTCCTTATTTGTCTAGCGTTTTTACCAAATTTTGTTCAGATCGGCCAACTTATGCATGTACCTCCCATACAAAATGATGTAAAAAAATTAATATAGATCCAAGGAGGTACTCCTAGGAACTGACCAATTTCAGCCATTTTTACAATTTTTCTTAGTTAGCTTAAACTAATTTAGTTCACAATTCATTACCATAGGAGCACTCCTTCTTTTTTTGTACCAATTTTGTATGGGATCAATGCACTGTGAAGCATGGGTACGCACTTGGTGCTATGAAAGCTTATAAATTAGAATACTCGAATTCGAATTACTAATAAAACTTCAGTTAAATAAAGATTTAAGCAAAGCAACACAAGCTATAGAATGCAACTAAAAAAAATTAACTTAACTTAGCTGGACGAAATATTTTATTCAATGAATTTCAACATTTGGAAATTATTGTGCTTTATGCTTTACAATTTTTATATATAATAAAAAGCAGTAGTTAAATTAACATTCAATGAAATATTAAATCACTTTTTAAGCATATTCTTTATGAATGTTTAATTAGAAAAGTTCAATGAATGTGAAAACTAGCTCATAAAATATTTTTTATTATGTGAAAGTTGTCTCCAAATAAAAGAGAAACAAATTGAGAATCACTGCTCAGTATGATTGCTGTTTGTCTGAGATGAATAACTAGAAATGCAGTATTAAAATTTTATTGCGCTTTTAATTAAATATTGATCATCAATCTAGTTAAACCATTCAGGTTCATAAAGAAGGATAAGAACTTGAAAGTAGCTATGGTGGCGTAGTTGAAGTATAAGTAAATATTTAATATATGTGAGTTTAGGTCAGTTTTTTTTACACTATTCAATAAGACGAGCGAAAACATATGGTATTTTGAATGCTACACAGAGCAAAGAAACTTATAGTTGAATTGAATAAGTTCGTAAAGATTTAATTTTGTTTTTTTTTTTTTCAAAGTTAGAAAAATGTATTGAATTCGAAACACAAGTACTCAGTTTGTTAAGATAGTTATAGTTATATTAAGTTCAAACGGTTCATATGCTTTGAATATGACCGATGAATTTTTGTATTAAAATTTTACAATTTGGGATTGCATTTTACTATTCTTCATAGCTATATTCATTTATGAATATTTTTATATTTTATTATACAAATTTTTTAATAAAATTCTTTAATAGAAAAAAAATTCAAGACTTAAATTATTTAAATTAAATACAAAAGACTATAACTATAATTAATACAAAGACTATATTATAATATCAAGGAGTAATATTTGTATAAAAAAGTGAATAGAATTTTGTACCTATATAATTTTGATCATTGAAATTTTAAAGTATTCAATCTGAATAAGAATGCATTCTACGGTTTCATAACAAACACTTACATAGATTTCTTCATAGTCTTGATATATAAAAGACAAGCGCTTGCTCGGTGCCCTTAATTTGAGCGATTGCTCGGTGAACTCGAACTCGAAGTCGAACTCGAACTCGAACTCGAACTCGAACTCGAACTCGAACGCGAACTCGAACTCGAACTCGAACTCGAACTCGAACTCGAACTCGAACTCGAACTCGAACTCGCACTCGAACTCGAACTCGAACTTGAACTCGAAATCGAACTAGAATTCGAACTTGAACTTGAACTCGAACACGAACTTAACTCGAACTCAAACTTGAACTCACACTCGAACTCAAACTCAAACTCAAACTCAAACCCAAACCCAAACTCAAACTCAAACTCAAACTCAAACTCAAACCCAAACTCAAACTCAAACTCAAACTCAAACTCAAACTAAACTCAAACTCAAACTCAAACTCAAACTCAAACTAAAACTCAAACTCAAACCCAAACTCAAACTCAAACTCAAACTCAAACTCAAACTAAAACTCAAACTCAAACTCAAACTCAAACTCAAACTAAAACTCAAACTCAAACTCAAACCCAAACTCAAACTCAAACTCAAACTCAAACTCAAACTCAAACTCAAACTCAAACTCAAACTCAAACTCAAACTCAAACTCAAACTCAAACTCAAACTCAAACTCAAACTCAAACTCAAACTCAAACTCAAACTCAAACTCAAACTCAAACTCAAACTCAAACTCAAACTCAAACTCAAACTCAAACTCAAACTCAAACTAAAACTCAAACTCAAACTCAAACTCAAACTCAAACTCAAACTCAAACTCAAACTCAAACTCAAACTCAAACTCAAACTCAAACTCAAACTCAAACTCAAACTCAAACTCAAACTCAAACTCAAACTCAAACTCAAACTCAAACTCAAACTCAAACTCAAACTCAAACTCAAACTCAAACTCAAACTCAAACTCAAACTCAAACTCAAACTCAAACTAAAACTCAAACTCAAACTCAAACTCAAACTCAAACTCAAACTCAAACTCAAACTCAAACTCAAACTCAAACTCAAACTCAAACTCAAACTCAAACTCAAACTCAAACTCAAACTCAAACTCTTATTTTTACTACAACTCCTCTTTCCAACTCCAACTTCAACTTAAATTCCTCAAACTCCTACTTCAACTCCAAAGTCAATTTCAATTTCAAATCAATCGATTTATAAATGATTGTTAACTTACCCAAAACTCCTAGACGATAATTGATTGTAACCACCAGTATTTGACCAAAACTGGCCAGCACTGAGCCATCATATGGATTGCCGCTATTCCACTCATACGATTCGCCATGCACAAATACCAGCACTGGATACTTCGCTTGACCACTCGATGGATTGCCACTACCACTACCACCACTTCCGGCAGAACTACTTCCACTCCCGCTACTGCCGCTGCTGGATGCTGAATCGCGGGAGGCAACTGTAAAAAAAAAGAAGAAAGCTTAAAATATCAGCTTAAAAAATAAAAACAAAGAAGATAAAATAAAAGCGTTTCGTTATACATATACATATATATTTTTAAAAATAAAAACTGAAGCACATAGCGTGCGAAATGAAATTAAATAAGTAAAATGCATTCCATTGTGGCACAAACAGCTGTATTCACCCAACTGACTGACCGGCCCGATTTTATCCAACTGCTTCTGGGAAATACTATAGAATTGAAAATTTATTAAGTCACACAGAGCATAATTCATGGGGATTAAACGATTTTCAGACATATAAAAATTTGTGTACTTTTTTTTTTTGTCTTTGTTCTACATGCTCTGAACAAAACGGTGGGCTGTGGCGGGGGTTGTTCGCATGAATCGTAGTTGGCTTTGGTAAACCACTAGTAGTGGCATGTTTTCCATGGTATAGACACTGGTGTATAGCTTTTTAATCTCTGCATGAATGTGTGTGTATGTGTGTGTGAGTGTGTGCGTATGATTGTTTGTGGTATACAAAGTCGATAAATATATGATAAAAAATGCAAGGAAATTAAATTGCAGTTTGTTGTGCAGTTAAAGTGGTAAAATGTTGCTAACAAAACAAAAATAAAAAATTTTTGATTAAAGCGCTACTGTGTTAACAAAAAAAAAAATTTGATTATAGCATCACTGTTGTTTATATAATTCGCAATGCGTTTGTTTGATATTTTTTTGAAAATATCATGAAAATCTTGTATAAGTATGCCTGCTATTTAAATAAACCGAAACAATGTTGATCAATGTTAAATTCAAAAATTGTATAAGGTTTTGTATATGACTTTATACAATTTTGGTATATGACCTTCTACAATGTTTGAATTTTCGCACTAATGAGGGTTAACTAAACCAGAAGCATCTATTCCAGCGGTTCTTAAATACAGCGACTTTCACAATTAAAGCAACCAATCTTAAAAAAATATACGGTATAACTTTTGCACTAGTTCAGGTTTTAAAACTAAAATTTTGTTTCTAACACTGAACCTAATCGTGTGTAGCGAAGTGTAAGTATCTATGCTTTCAACGAACGGAAGTGAAATCTTAGCGGAATATCTGCAGAAAACTTTTCATGTCAAACATTTAAGTTAAATGCGCTATCATGGTTGCCACACAAATTCGATTAAGCAAATTTAATTGTATGTGTGTGTGTGTGTGTGTGTGTGTATGACTGAGGGTATGTGTATGTGTGTGAATACTTGCACAAGATTTGAAAACATTTTTCAAATTTGTGCAGAAATTTACAAATATACACAACTGGCAAATGTTGTGCGGTTCAAATCTCTGCTATCGGTTGTGCTATGAAACAATAGCTAGAGCAGAGAATTACAAACACGGAGTATGCAGGCATCATAATCTGTGCTAAACACAAACCTACACACTCACACACACACATATGTGACATAAATTAAACATGCTAAAAGCGGCTGACAATTTGTGGTATCGGTTTTTGTTGCTTATGTATGGTATACTTGTATGTGTGTGTTTGTAGCAAAAAGTTTTTATGTTTACTGCTTATGTGCGTATTACTTAAAATTCGAAGAAGTTGTACAAGCTGTTGTTGTTTTGGTGCCATAGTCAAATAAGGTGGCATCATTTATGAGTGCCACACAAGCTGCGCACTGGGTGAAAACTTGTCGTAGATACTTAAAATTGTGTGTAGATACTTTGAAAAACTTATACGATTTTTCTAGTTTTTGGTTATATAATTTTTTTTTTAAATATTGTTGTTGTTGTTGATATATATATGCATGTAGGTTAAAATAATTTGAGAGTATATGTTTGAAATTCTGTCTGTGTAAATAAGTTGAGCGTGTGAGTGTTTGGGTGTTTGTATGTGTGTGTTTTTGTGGTAAGTTTGAACATGTAGATGACAAAAAGTAGAAAGTTTTAAATGGTGTTTGCATGTTTTGTGGCTCTTGCTAGAAATTACTGTGATTTATTTGAATATTGTTGTTTTTGCTTCGTGTAGGTTGTTGATATTGTTGTTGTTGTTGTTGTTGTTGTTGTTTTCGGTTACATGCAAATAGTTTGCCAAGAAACTAATAGAGCATTAAAGATGTTGGCACGAAGACTCAAGAGTTAATTTGGTTTTGGTCGTTAACATGTTTGTAATGCATCCCAAATTTTGCAGATTGTAGAACTCCTACCCTAGCCCTTAACTTCCCTAGCCAGCAATAACGTTTCTCCCATGACATTAATGCTGCGGGAACTTTATTTATTTTGAACTTAAATAGATCCTTAGCGTCAATCAAGTGGAAGCAGCTTTTAGCTAATATGTTGACATTGATTGTAAAGTAATTTAATCAAAGTTTTGTGAACACGGATAAACATTTATATTTTTCATTTCAACAAGGATTAACATTATTTATTTTTGATATATGCATGTTTTTCATACAAACATATTACTATAGTACAGAAAATCGAAAATTGAGAGTGAAAAAAATAGTGGTCATGATAGAGGTGTTATTCGTCGTCCTGGAATCAATATTATTACAATTTCTTTGTCGTACTTGGCTGAGTCTTGTCTTGTGCGAGATCGTTTAAGTTGCTTGTGAATAGATCTGATGACCATTATATGTTGTCTTTTTTTCAATATTAAGTTTTTCTAGTTAATTATTTCTTTAATGAATTTCTTCAAAATACTTTCTCACACAAAATTTCTTCCCTCAATTTTCCATACATTAATATTTCTGAAACAATTCAAATTTTTTGTTTGTATTTTTTTAGAAAAAAATTTCGGTGACAACATAAATTAGGAAATTATTGCTAAAGATTGAACTTAAAGCCTAATTCTCTGTTCAGTTTCATGTGAATTTTTATACCAAAAACGATAGCTGTAAAATACGAGTGAAAATTTCAACAACATGTTTGTCAAAGTAGTACTCTGTTCCGCTGTGAAATATGCTCGCAACATTTCTCTCGCAACATTTTTTCACGACAATTGAATTGAACTGCCTATTTATTTTCAAGTGAAGAGTGACAGTTGTTATAATTTTTTTGCTTTTATATATTTATTTTTTTATTTTAAGAAGCAAAGCCTCACTTTCTTAAACTTTTCAATTTCTTCGCTATAAAATATTTGTCAGAATTTTCACGGAACAAAAAAATGAATTTTGAAAGCGAAATTTCACGCAAAAGCCTAGTTAGTACTCTGTTCATTTGCGTGAAATTTCGCTCGCAACATTTATTTTTTAGTTGCGTGAAAATTCCGACAAATATTTTGTTGCGACAAAATTTAAAAATTTGAAAAAGTCATGCTTTACTTTTCAAAATAGAGAAAAGAAAAAAAATTTATAAAAACAAAAAATTTTCGACAACTGTTGCTTTTTACTTCAAAAAAATAGGCAGTTCAATAAAATTAATGTGAAAAAATGTTGCAAGAGAAATGTTGCGAGTATTTTTCACAGCGGAATAGAGTACAACTTTGACGAACATGTTGTGAAAAATTCATACGTATGTCACAGCTCAAATTATTTGTATGTAAATTTGAGTGCAATTTCACATGAAACTGAACTGAGTACTAGGCTTAAAGATTGAACTTAAAGCATAGTTCTCTGTTCAGTTTCATGCGAAATTTCATTTGAATTTTTATATCAAAAACGATAACGACCCGTGAAACACGGGTGAAAATTTCAACAACATGTTCGTCAAAGTAGTACTCTGTTCCGCTGTGAAATATGTTCGCAACATTTTTTCACCACAATTTTGCGTATTTATTTTGATGTGAAAAGTGACAGTTGTAATTTTGTTTGTGTGTTTTTATATATTTCTTTCTTTTTTTTTTGAGAAGTTAACATGACTTTCTAAAATTTTTCAATTTTGTAACAAAATATTTATCAGAATTTTCACTCAAACGAAGAGAGTACTAGGCCTAATGTGCAAAAATTTTAATTTCAAATTCTTAAAAAATTAAATTTGAGAGAAACTTTTTATGTGTAAAACATAAATTTTAATTTTTTTGTACTTAATGAGGAACATAACACTCGCTGCAGAGAAAACAGACCTTTTTTTAAAAAATTCATAACATTTTTCCAAAATTTTTTATTATTGTCGAGAATTGAACAAATTACAAGAAAAAAAATTAAAAAAGATATATATTTTTCACTCCAACATGGTTTAATAGAGCTCCAAACTGGCGGCAGAGAAAAAAACGGGGCCTCGTGGTTGCAGAAAAAAATGATTTTTTTAAATCTTAAGAAAATTGTTTTTTTTTGAATTTTTGGTGATGTTCCAAGTTTGAAAGTGTGTTTTTTCGAAAAAAATATTGACTTTAAAAAATCATAAAAAATAGAAAAAAAAATTTAAAAAAACGCTCGTGTCATACGATAGCGAATCTAGTTTAAAAAATACAAAAAAAAATTTCGTCAAAAAATGAACCCGCTAGTGCCGCAACCAGTACGAAAAACATATTTTCGAGATAAACGCGTTCAAAGTTTGTGAACAAAGAAAAATGCAAAGAAAAATAAAAATGCACTCTTACTAATCCGGCTGTTACTTTTGAACCCGTAGGAATGTTTCCATGAAATTTTTTTCACGTTTGAAAAAAACGGCCAATGGCATGTCCACCGTTAAATCGGTTTTTCAGTAATTTAAAGACATGTCCATGCAAACTCGGTGCAGACTCTAGTGATTTCTACAGGGTAATTTCGAAGTTGTTCTAAAAAAAATCGGTACCCTTTTGTTAAAAATAATATTCCCTCTATATGTTTTCAGTTTGCCATGATTTGAATGCTAGTTACTAATTTACTAGTTACTAAGGGAGCAGGCTATCAGTCGTTTCGAGCTATCAATACCGGTCCGATATACAAAATGGGAATATTTCCAATTTTCAAAAAGCGCACTCGATTACTCTACGATAAAGTCTTGACGTAATTCAAAGGTTGTTAAGTAATGTATGATGAAACATAGCTACATTAAACTTGATCTGAAACAGCTTCCAGGACAAAAATTTTATGGTGCAAAGAAGCGTTTTTGTCTCCTTCAAATTTAAATATAAGAAGGTTTGATAAATTCGCAAAGAAGGTAACAAACTGGCAAGCCATAAGCAGTTGTGGTTTGAAGAGTTGGGCGTGTGTAACATCCGCAACAATTAACTATGAGATATACAGGAAGGAAGTGTCTAGAGAAGCGTTTATTGCCGTTTATACTTCATCATCGATCTGCTGTAAAGTTTTGGCCAGATTTGGCGTCAATACATTATTCGAAGACGACCATAAATTGGTAACAAACTAATAATGTAGATTTCGTGCCAAAGGATTTCAATCCTACAAACTGTTCCCAGTTGCGCCCCATCGAAAAATATTGGGCAATTTTTAAATACAAACTAAAAAAATATGGAGGAGTAGTAAAAAATCCGGAATCGATGTTACTCAAGTGGAACAAATTCGCTGCCAACGTTGACGATTGAGGTTGCCGATTAAGAGACACGCTCGAAATTTTATGCATAGTAATGATATTTAAAATGTTGTGTTCCTTTTTTGAAAGCTTAATAAAAACCCTATCTGGAAATAGTTGAAACATTTATGTGCTTTATATGATTTATCACGATTAGTGTGTACAGATTTTGGGTGGACTGGTCTTTAGTCAGACGGATATTGACTTTGTAATATAGTTCAGTTGACAGTTGATGTCATGCCTTACCCTTAGGTAATGAAAAGACTGCGGATTATATGCAATTGCATATATTTTGCATCTCTTGCATATTGCATAAATTCTGCATATTGCATCTATCTTGAATACGTTGCTAACAAGTTGCATACGATGCATATATCTTGAATATGTTGCATACAACTTGCATATGTTGCATACAACTTGCATATGTTGCAGACAACTTGCATATGTAGCAAATATATTGCATATTTTGCATACAAATTGCATATGTTGCATATATCTGGCATATGTTGCATACAACTTGCATATATCTTGTATATATTGCATACAACTTGCATATGTTGCATACTACTTGCATATGTTGCATACAACTTGCATATGTTGCATACAACTTGCATATGTTGCATACAACTTGCATATGTTGCTTTGAATGCTACAAGGGGGACCAAAGGATAAACATATCTTCATATTATCTCAATTACAATGAGAAATCACCTTTTCAAGTTGAATATAACATGCATATAACATGCATATAACTTGCATAAAACTTGCATGTAACTTATATTTTAATTCCATATTGAAAAAATCTGTAGGATACTCTACATAATATAGAAATATAACGGAATAATATATAATATAGAAATAAATCTCATTTATATTTAGAACAAAATTTATCTGCATAAAAATCCGCAGTCTTGTTATGACCTCTCTGTCATAACCATGAATTATGTTTGCATTCACTTAAAAAAAAATTTTAATGCTTGCTCAGAATCAATCTTTACATTCATAGTGAAATTTTTAAGCTATATGATTTCTGCAAAACTATAGTTGATAATTTAATTGAAACAGTTAGAAACATCAATTCCAAGAATCTTATAGTTACCAATCAACACGTTCGAAACAATCCTGTAGAATACGTTGTAAGCACGTTTGCTGACGCTTAATGCTGGCAACAGGATAATAACTTTCAGGCTAATAAAAGCTTTTAATTCAAAGTTTAACTACATTTTCAAGTGAATTGAAAGTGTTAGTTACATTGAGTAAATTCAGCGAACTAAACTATCGCCAACTGTTGTTGTAGCGTTGCCTTAGTGAGGGTTGTTTTTTCTGAATATGAAATGTGAGGTTTATAATAAAGTTAGTTTATGTTTCTTTTAACGTGGAATTAACTTACTTGATTTTCCTTACCTTTACTTATTTCCCAATTCGCAAAGGGTAGTCTAGACTGAATATGTGTAAGAGCTGAAAGCCTTACTTTAAAGTAACACAATAAAATAAAAAAAAAACTAGAAAGGTAGGTACATCTTTGAATTGGCCAAAGTTTAAATACCAACCTCAGTCGATTCGTAAGGATAAAAAAATCTTAAATTGTAGCTTACCTTATTAAAAAGCTATAAATCTTATTTTTCTTTAATTTTGGGGTTAAATGGTGGGTGAGCGTGTTCGTGGGTGGATGGCGCCCATTTTTTGAACACTGTTTAGTTTTGATGTAAAATACAAACGTACAACATTTTTTTCTGTACCTCAAAGATAAAAAAGTGATTTTCATATGATTGAGGCCATTTTCGAAATTGAACTGTGTTTTTTGAAGGATCCTCATATCATATCATAGAAACTCGCTTCACTACGATAACTTAAAAATTATGTTGTAATCTTGTCGACTTACGGACAGAAAGACGGACATGTCTAAATCAACTCACAAGGAAAGGTCCCCAGGTGACAGTCTCCGATTTGAATGATTTTCGGATATGTGATAGAAGACAAAAATCTAAGGTCGACGTATTTTTTATTTGTGCTCAATCGATGGTTTAGGGTGTCAAACTCGCGTTCCAAAATCAGCGAAAATTTCGTTTTTTTGCTTTAATTTCGCTATTTTCCATGGAAACATTTACAAATTTGGTACCAAACGAAAGCTCTTACAAAACCACACACCATGGTATCAATTTTACATAATAAAATTTTGTTGTTGTAATTTATAGTAATGTTTAGTCGATATCATAGAAGTATGTTGACACAATTATTTCATATTAATTTATGTTCGATTTAAGGCAATTTTTAAACTTACCTTGTTTTTGTTTTTTAAATTTTTTACTGTGTATGTTAAAATTTTTGTTTTATTGAAATGCATTTATTTACTTTAGAGAAAAAATTTTATTACACTAAAAGTACCCAATATGGGTATCAAACATTTTATTTTCTTATGGCCTATTCTTATGTTTAAATATTTTATCAAAAAAGTTGACATTTCCTAGGGCTTCCATACAAAATGTGTGTTTTTTCCTTTAAGTCTCATCGCACCAGTAAACAATAGTTTTAATCATCCAAAGTACTAAATATTTAAATTTTTACGATATTCAAAAGAAATGGAATGCATTTTTTCATATTTCTTTAAAAAAAAATTTTTTGATTTTTAACAGTAAAAATCATAAAAATCTTCTTCTAATTTCAAAACATCAACTTTGTGAATGAATAACTCATCAGATATGAAAATAATTTTTTTTTATTTAAATTTTGTAATAAAAAACATTAATTTTAAAATAAGTCCACGTCCTTCAAAGTGCATTTCGACTTAAATTCGATTTGATATGGTTTTTTTAAAAAAACATTATATATTTGATAGATCTTTAAAAAAGTACCACTCAATGCAAGTTTTTATTAATTATTTTTTAATTCAAAATTTTGAATTTCACCCTGCATTAATTTGGTTTAATAGATATTGTGTTAATTGTCAGATGTTAAGCACAAAAGTAAAAATTACTTGAATACTCACTTTACACAAGGGTACCCCCTTGATAATTTTTCAAATTTAAAAACAAAAAATATTTTGCATAACTTTTATCTCTTCATACATTTTTGTATAAAACCATATTAATAAGAGGTAATAAAATAAATTTTGAACTAGAACAAAATTGATAAAAAATTGCATTGAGTGGTGCGTTTTTAAAGATCTATCAATTATATAATGTTTTTTTCAAAAAGCCATATCAAAACGACTTCAAGCCGAAAAACTCTTTGTAGGACGTGGACTTATTTTAAAATTAATGTTTTTTATATAAAATTTAAATAAAAAAAAAATTATTTTCATATCTGATGAGTTCACAAAGTTGAGGTTCTGAAATTAGAAGAAGATTTTTATGAATTTTCCTGCTAAAAATCAAAAATTTTTTTTTTAAAGAAATATGAGAAAATGCATTTCATTTCTTTTGGTCACCTGGAGACCTTTCCTTGTGAGTTAAATTTCCAAAAAAATATTTATTTTCATTGTATTTTTGTAAAAAAATGGGCAGGAATATTTTTATAAGTTTTACTTTTTTCTGATTACTTAAGTTTCGATACTATACATGAAAATATAAAATAACTTAAATTAAAAACTTTCGAACTTGGCTTCAAATATGACCAGTTTTTTTGTTAAATTTTTGTAAAAAATTTATATATCTGTTTTTTTTTTTATTAATCCATCTTAAATAGGCATTTGATATAGAAAAATGATTATAAAAGTTATTGATTTTAATAACTTTAAAATATTAAAGTATCTCAAGTGCTCAACATGAAGATGTTGTGCAGCAGTAAGAGAAAATAAATAATTAATTGACCATAAAGTCTGACAAAAAAAAAATTTCTTTTAAAATAATGCGATAAAAATATATCAAAACCATGTTTTAAGATATTAAAAAACCAAAACCAATTTACAATAAATGGCTTTTATGTAATGCTGAAAGTGTATTAAAAAAAAAAAACTGCCCTAATGTGAACATTCGCTCTTGAAGCTCATTAATCAAATTTACTACAACAGCGTTGAAGACTTTGAGGTTTTGTGCCATAAGCTGGCAAAAAGTTAGGATAACGTGCTTAAGAATTAAACGATTTAAGTGGACTTAGTGTTAATGGGCAGCTAAACAGCTAAACAGTCAGGCAGGCAGACAGCCAGACAAACAAGCAAAACGAACAATGAAGCCAGATAAATGAATTCCAGCAGACTGTTCGTGTTAGGAATGTACAATATAAAATGATTTAAAAACAAAAAACAAACGAAAAAATAAATCAAATGCAGTCAATAACTGAGGCTTGATTAGAATTAATTGAAGCCTAACATAAAAAGTAAAAGAAACACACACCTCTGCTTTAAAATAAATTATGTGGAAAAACAAGATAATATCAGAAAAAAATAAACCATTAATTACTTCAAACCTTCCATACGCAAATACACACAAAATATCTGAGTTTCACGCATTATTAAACTCTGCCACTTGCAATTAAAATTTAAATCTGCTCTGCACACATGAATCGATACGCCAATCGATTGCAAACAAACAGCTTTGCTTTTGGCATAGAACAAAAAAAAAAAAAAAGTCTTTAAGCCATATTAATAACAAAGAAGGTGCTACAAAAGCCACTCTATGAGCATAAAATATGTGTTCCTTGCAAGCTTTTGATGCTGCTGCAAAGTATCATGACGTAGAGCATATCAACTGCTTAGGTGTAAATCTGACTTTGAATTCATTGTTCCAAATGAAAGCATGTCACACAACTTTATGTCACATATTCGAATGTGCCAAGCAAGCTTCTTCAGAGCACAAGCAACCACCTACAACACACTCCCTCACCCCGACACACACACACCAACAAGATAAGCAGCCTAGGCTTCTTTGATTTTGCTACCTCTTCAAACATAGCTACTCATAGCTTTTCATGCTACTACATCGTGTGCTACTTTATCAGTTAAGAAGTTCAATCGTCTAGAGCCACCTTAAAAGGGTGCCTTACGCTACGCCAGAGTCGCCTAATTCAACAATAGCTACTAATATGTGATGATGTCATGCAAAAAGGTTTTGTTCGTGTGCGTTTCTTTCCGAGTATTTGTGTCTAGTAATTCATGTCTACATGTGCGTTTGTGTGTGTGTGTTTGTAACAAAATATGCTGCTTTGGATTGGAATAAAGGAAAAAAATCCATTAAAGAAGTGCGGATACATTGTTCCATTGTTGTTGTACATAACTGTAGCTTTATGCGCTGTTTTATGCTATTGTATACATTTGAATGCTTTAAACAATCTAATCAGGGAAAATTACACTGCATGACAATTTACAATTTTTTTTTTAAAAATTATTGATTTCAATACACAGATTTTGGAATAAGAGATAAAACAAAACAATTTAACTAGATGGTTTAAAGTACCTTAAAAACCATCTCCAAATATACTACATTGAAAATATTAAATATACTATGTATACTAAGCCGGATCAATTTAGTATGGAGAAAATAAAAATCAGCCGTACACCGACTCAATAACTCCTTAAAACTTTTTCTGCATCATTTTGGTTTTAGGATCGGCGAAATCCCCATGCAGTGGTTTAAGACTTCCTAAATCTCTTTTTTGGTCCAAAATTAAAGTTTTTTTGCATATGGGCATTTCCACAGAAAGGTCTACCGGGACCGAAAAAAGAAATGTTAAATAAACAAATAATTTTTTTGTTATTATTTAAAAAAATGCTTGAATTTTTATAATTTACTGCATTTACAACTTATTTCAGTTTTTATTCTGAGAAAATTGGCCTGATATCTGAGAAATATGTTTTTCTTGCTTTTAGCTGCTTTTAAGGACTTTTTCTCTTTAGTATTTTTCGTTTATTTATCAACGTTATGTTTGCACTCTTCTTATAAAATTCATTTATAAACTACAAATAAAAAAAATATCAAACAAAGCACGGTTAACGGTAAATTTTTTATATTGCTTTAATTACTATTCGAATGTCGCGTTCTTGTACCTAAATCATCATTTGTTATCAGAAATTCGTGATCGTTCTTACCAAGTGTCTGAAAATTGTAACTTAAATCAAATTTGGTCGCCTAACTATAAAAAA
Organism: Tetanocera ferruginea; assembly: GCA_958299015.1. Classification (NCBI taxonomy): domain Eukaryota; kingdom Metazoa; phylum Arthropoda; class Insecta; order Diptera; family Sciomyzidae; genus Tetanocera; species Tetanocera ferruginea. The sequence continues at coordinate 9,637,370 of OY282642.1, forward strand.
AAGTTACTGCATATAAAAATCATACTAAATATTTAATATTGGTTTTCAAAGTGTGTCGCGTTCGCGATCATGCGCCGTTTTTTAAATACACTTTGTATGGAAAATATGGAAAGGTTTCATTCGATTTTGCTGAATTTTGAACTAACTATTGATAGTTCAAATTAAAGCTCATGAGCTAATTCTCAAGTCATTGGATTGATTTTTAATAGATTTTTAAGAAATTTTCCATTTTGAGAACGTCAATTTGTATGGGAGGTATACGTGGTTTTCATCCTATTTGGCTTATTTTCGAACGTGATCTTTATTTTTACGATATAAGCTTAAATATCGAATTTCATTACGATTACTTAATAATAACGGTTGTAATCATGTCAACAGACAGGGGGACATACATGGTTAAGTCAACTTAGATTGTGATACTGCAGGATAATGTATGCACTTTTATGTATCTGCCACGCCTCCTTATGGGCGTAAAAAACCTCGTCATAAAGTAAATAACAACATACGTAGTACGGGTGGGATTAAAACAATATATCATCATTTTTCTCACAAGCCTCATATTTTTTTTTTTTTTTTTTATTAATATTACTAAAATAAAACTCCCAAATAATATATACGATGTTTTTGGTAAGTAATGCAATATTTGGATGAAATAACTTTAACTAATTCTTATTTCAAACGTGATGAGAAAAAATGTCGCGTGCTAGATGTCGCGTTCGCGATCAGGCTTAATCTCAATAAAAAAAAGCTAATGGAAATATGTCAAAATGACAACTATTTCTTGAAAGCCACATTAATCTGTTTTAATTTACAATTTACCGCTGTAAAATATTATGTTGCGTTTCGCAGATATCTGCATTTTTCTAGATGCAGCCGAAAACGAATTCCATTTTTTGTCGCGTTCGCGATGCAATATTTATTGCTAATATTGTGGAAACATAAAATCTAGAGAACCTAACTTTTTTTCTAAATATAGTCAAATAAAATGCTATCTAAAACTTGAAAAAAAAAATTTGTTTTGAGTTTTCTTTATTATTTTGCTCCTCAAAGGCGTACGAATGTCGCGTTCGCGACTATGGAAATGCCCATTTTTTCTTCTTTAGAATGCATATCCAAGACAGGCAAAAAAGGAAAGATTTTGCAAGTACAATAATATGAGATTTGAGATCCAAAAAAGTGATATACCGTCATTTTTGAAAATAAGTTTTTTAAAACATCTGCAAAATATGTATTTTTCTTGGTTTTCACATCAATTTATGCTTATTGGAAATATAGTATGGTTTAATCACAACTGAATACCATGATAAATACGTAATTTATAAGGTTAAAAAGAACATATTTTCGAAAATCACGTCTTTTGTACTGAATCGCCCTCCGGCTTACACTTTACTAAAAAACCATTGCCAGAATTTGATTTTGCGTTCATAAAAACTCATTTAAGCGTGTACCAAGATTTGTTAAAATCGCACAGTAATTATGGCAGTTTTATAAAAATTAAGCTGAAAAAAAGCCTTTTGAATATCTATTTCTCACGTTTTGTGGCACTAAAATTGTGGCACTAAGTTTTTGTTAAACCAAATCATAAGATACATCACATGAAAGTAGAGCTCAGCAAATACATGTGAATACCATGAAAAATACATATTTTATAGGTGTTTACAAAAATCGTCTTTTCAAAAATGACAAAATATCGATTTTTTTGAACCTCAAAAGAGTTTTTATGCCAACATATATCAACATTTTTTTAACCAATATTTGTGTACTTTCAAAATATTCACTTTTTGCTCATACTGAGAATGCATTCTTAGGAAAATAAAAAGTTATATGCAAAAACTTGAATTTTTGGCCAAAAACGGGGTTCAGGAGAACCAAATCACTCCATGGGGATTTCTCCGATGCAAGAATAAAATTATCCAGAAATAGTTTTTAAGAGTCCTTATTTCCTTTCAGTTGGTGTTCGGCGAAATCTAAATTTCGATACGGCTTAATATATGTTGGTTGCATAAATTGTGGTTACTTAATGTATAAGAAGACTATCCTTTCATTATATAAATACATAAGTTTCATGAACTTTTGACTCTTATCTTATGAACTACTTGTTCTTTCCAGTCAAAAAGACGGGCCCTGTTTTAATAGAGGAAAAAACATGAAATTTTGATTTACTCAATTAACCTCAATTAGAATAAATTTCGGCACAATCAAAAATTACAAGTAAGCTTAATTATACTTAAACCTTATAGATTTATAAAAATGTTTCAAAATAGCTTATATCATCACACAATATCATATTTATATTCAATTTAATTTAATTTTGATTTCCGTCAAAAGACGTTCTTATATTGGCTTCGATTGATTTTGATTTCTGGTAGTAATTGTGAATGATTTTCTAGTTGAATTGTCATCAAAAAATGTATTAAAGGACCAAGTAAAGTAATAAATACTAATATTGTCTCAATGAAAAGACGCCTTCTTGCAAATAGATGATCTTTTTCCAAATAGAGTATCGTAGTACTTTGATAATACTTTCTGAAGAAAATCATATTAAAACGCATGTCACCGTCAAAAGTGATAGTTGCTATGGATTATTTAAAGACGCATCGCGATCACTGTTATTCAGTCGTTAGTTTTTGAAATTAACTAACACTTTAAAAATATTTATTACATTTTACAAAATATCTTTTATCAAGGACAAAAATATCACTCCCAGGCAATATTTTTGAGAGACCACTCAAGATGATGAAATGAAATCAGAAATTCTAAATTATTTGAATAAAAATTTTTTGAATCATTTGATTAAAAAATACCTTAAAGTAAAAACGGAAACCATAGTACCTACTATACAAAATACAGTGGCTCACAGCTTATTTGATACACTACCTTTTCTAAAATTGAAGCGCTTTTAGTTTAATAATTGAAGAGAATTAAGAAAAGATTTGAATGCCAGTTTATAGGATAATGTATGTAGTTTAACCAAGTAACTTTTTTATTCCTCCAAATGGTAACTTAACAACAGAAAAACTAAAACAAAAAAAAAAATGCAAAATTTTAAGTCACAGCTTATTTGATACAGTTCAATTTAAACTCAAAAATCGTGTACCCTTTAGGTTTTATTTTACTTTTAGTATTTTGTGTTGTGCCTTTTTGCCTTAACAGGGGCTTGCATCCGGTTTGGCATGAATCCACAAGCTTTCGTGTAATGTCTGGTGTACTTTTCTGTCATTGCTCCAGTAGCGCCTTCTTCAATTCTTCTCTGTTCGAGATTTTGTTTTTACGAATATTATTTTCCAATAAGACCCACAGGTTTTCAATGATGTCCATGTCAGGTGGTGTCATCAAGTGAGGACAGTTCCATATAAGCCAGGACTGCACGATTCCCGACTTATGCTTCAGGTCGTTGTCTTCATAAAACCGGAATTTTTCGAGTATACATAGTGGCTCAGCACTTTGCAGCAAATTGTTCTTCAGTATGTCAAGGTACATATTTTTGTTCATTATTCCTTCAATAAATTCTAAATTTCCTACACCGGCTGCAGACATACAGGCCCAAACAATAATGCTACTGCCGCCATGCTTTACAGTTGTTTTGAGGTACTGTTTGTTTAGCTCTGTGTTTTGTTTCCGCCAGACGTATGACATGCCGTCGGAGCCAAACAGGTTGAACTTGGATTCATCAGAAAGAAATTACGGTGTTCCAGAAGTCAGAGGTCTTGCAAACATGCTCCTTACCAAAAACAAGTCGACTTTGCTGATTTATCTTGCTTATGAAAGGCTTTTTCAAGCTACTTGACCATGAAAGTCACAGTCGCGAAGCATACGGCGGACGGTTTCTGCACTGCACGACTTACCCAATTCGTGCTGTCTAGGTAACCAATTTTGGGGCCGACAACTTTGGATTTGCCTTATTTTTTCGGACAATATATCGCTCGTCAGACATGTTAACAAATTTTTTTTGTGCACTTCTATCGTTATCTTTCACCCGATTCTCGCGAAAAAAGCGTTGAATGATATGCTGTACTGTAGACGCACTTTAATTAACATTTTGAGCAATTTTCCGAACCGATTGCCCAAATTTATATTGGTTTAAACCCAACTAAAGCTGCTCAATTATGGTGCGACGGCCCATTATTTTAAAGTCTTTAATCAACACTTAGACTTGCGAGATCAAACTAAAATTTTGCTGTGACTGACACCGAAAATAACGGTAAATGTAGAGAAAAATAAAACATCGATCAACAGCTCAGCACTATAGGGTATAAGCGTACAGAAGAGACTGTATCAAATAAGCTGGGGGTAAATATTTGCTCTGTAACTGGTTTTCCTTTCTAGCGGGGCGAGGAGTTTTATTTTTGTGAATTCCGTTTTGTGCATCATTTTCGTTGAATACACGCCTATTAAGCTACATTCAAATTTTGTCTATACATTTCTTAGTTTTGAAGTTACACCGATTTTTATTTTAAATCAGGCACTGTATCAAATAAGCTGTGAGCCACTGTATGTTTACAAATTTTTTGTACAACTGCAAAATTTCAAAATGAAAAATTAAAAAAATTTTTTTAATTTTCAATAAATCACAAAAAAGAAAATGTCTAAAAATATGCTATGAAATTTTTAAAAAAATCAAGCGTGCCGCACTCAAATTTTACGAAATTATGTTATATAATAATAATAATAATAATAATAATAATAATAATTCTTGCTGCCTTTGAATTTGTACACGAATTATATGACTTTCGGTTACTAAACTCATAAAGTAGTTCGCGTTTCCTTTGTACAGTAGAGTGGGTCGGCCTCCATACAAAAAAAAAAGTTTGAAAAAACCACCCCTATTTTAAAGTTGACTTCGAAAGGATTCTGAAAACAAAAAAATTTTTTTTTTGGACCACCAGAAAAACAGCCAAAATGGTCTTTTTTGCATAACTTAAGCATTACATGTCAGATCTTAAAAAATGATATGTCGTTAAAAAGAGCTTTACGAGCACTACAATGTCTTTTTAGAACATTTTTACTTTTGAGGTCATATTCAATTAGTAAGCCCCATTAGCCCGATTTATCCCCCTCTAATTTTTATTTTTTTTTCCCATATAATTAACCTCCGTCAAATTTGTTTAATTTGTGTTCAAAAAATTATTACTATATAAATCCTTTATTATAATGGAGGACCTTAATCAAAAAGTGCATAATTTTTTTTAAGTTTTTTTTTTCAGTGTAAATAAAATTTTTGTATATTTTGTTATGTTCACTTTATAATAAACTGAAAGAATTTTTAATAAAACATCATTGGTTTTTTTACAATAAAAAAAAACAAAAGAACAGTTATTTCTGGGACAGTCTTTAAATGGTTACTGGACTAAAATTCATGAATGCGATTCAAGCAGATCAAGTAAAAATTCATAATTTTTGTGTACTTTTTTTGATTCAGTGAAAAATAGCATAGTGGAGACCGTGGCTTGCAGGTCAAGTATGTGGCTTAGCATGCTCGGAGCCCGGGTTCGATCCCCAGCCGCGGCGAAAAGTTTTTTTCAATAAAAAATTTTTCTGATCGGTCACCACCTCTCTGCAGACAATGGCAAACCTCAGAGAGTAAATAATGCCATGTAAAGCTTCTTGAGAACATGAACTTTAGCCGTTCGGAGTCGGCATAAAACATGTAGATCCAGTTCTTGGTCAATTGTGTGCAAACATTTAAAAACACACACAACACAATTGATCATAAGAAGCTCGGTCAAAGTCCTTTCAAGGGCTGAAATGGCCAATTTGTTTTTTTTTATTTTGTTTTTTGAAAAATAGCATTGCTGTTACTGTATGTAGAACGATAGTTAAATGATGATAAATGAATACTTGTATCGCCTGGAGTCGAAATGCAACCAATGTTTTGTTTGCATTAAAAAAAAAATTGAATTTTGTCAAAAAATCATAGTTTTTCTCTTGTTAAAACAAAAATAATTTAAAGAAAAGATTACATTTTGTGGTTTTTAGTTTAAATTTAAACTAAAAAGTAACGGTAAAAGCTTAATATTTTTTTTTTTAAGTTAGCTGATAAGACTTAAAAACAAAAGGAAATAAATGAAATCTATTCAACGATGATAGAGATTTTTGCTTCTCAATTAACAGCATTAAGTTAGACACAGTTTTTTTTATTCTCTTCGCATTTGACTGAAATACAAGCTAAATAACTAACGACAATATTTAGAAAATTAATTAAAAATACTCTTGGTTTGAACTTCACTGTGATTATTCCTATATTTAAAAGAAAATTTAACAAACTTGCAGAGAGGATAGGAAAAATTGAAAAACCTTTAAAATTTGACCAAGATACTGACGTGGAAAGTCGAATTTTTTAATTCCAAACACATTTCTTTAACAAAGCTTTCATTTGATGAATGCATAAAACCAAATTTTTCAAAGAAATTCTTTATTTTGAGACAAATTCGACCAATTTAAGGGCTTTCTCCCAACCAAATTCATATTGATCAAATAGCGGGTGTGACCTTTTGAATCTAAAGCAAAAAATAAACTTGAAAATAAATGTTTGATTTTGAACACAGTTTGTTAATTTATTTTACGGTGGTTTATTCTCTGAAAAGATAAGTTACAAGTACAAGTTATCAGTTGAAAGTTAACATTTGCTTTTTTCATTAACTTACTTCTTATGCGCTCTAGGGTTTTTTAACAAAAGGTACAGAAATTAAACGAACTACGCATATTTATAACTTTGCAGAAACAGCTAAATCAACTAACAGAATACAGGAAAACATAATATAAATTTGAATATAGTGACAATATATAACAGAAACATAAACATTAGCATCTGTATTGTGTGGCTGGAAATCAAACTGCTTTACCAGCATCATGGATGCCACCTTGATCTTCAACATCCCCTCCCCCGTGAACTGATCCGGATGGAGAGGATTCACCCTTTTCTAAAACTGTTTCAATATCCAGTACAGCTAGTATCGATATCGGCCGTTTATAAATTCCTGTACTAGTACTTACATCAGCTGAACGAGCGACACCGTCTTTACCATGATGCAATCGTATAACTCGTCCTCTAGTTCATCGTGACCTTGGGGCATTAATATCGCACAACAACACTAGGCAACCAGGTCTAAGGGGTTCCGACGGTGAGGTCCACTTAGTTCGTCTAGTCAACTCAGGCAAATATTCTTGAAGCCATTGCCGCCACAAACCATTCTTCAGATTTTGCAGGACTCGCCATTGCTTTCGTAGGCACAGCAGTCGAGGCTCGAATGCAGCTGGAGTTTGGGTTGATTTCGTACATCCAAGCAGGAAATGATTTGGAGTCAGAGGCTCTGGATCATCTGGTGTCACTGGCAAGTGAGTTAAGGGTCTCGAGTTTACAATATTTTCCGCTTCGATGAGGAAGCTCTGAAAAGTTGGAAGCTGTGGAGCGCTTTCTTTTAGCATAACATGCAACGCCTTTTTTACAGATTGCACCAGTCTCTCCCAGGCTCCTCCTTCGCTGGGATTCAGCGGAGTATTGAACTTCCATTTAATACCCAAAGCTGATAAAGCGGCAGATATGGCGTTCTGATCCATGAAGTCCTTAACTCCTTGCAGCTCTTTTGCAATCCCCACGAAATTTGTGCCGTTGTCGCTTCGTATTTGTAATGGAACTCCTCTTCGGTTAACAAAATTTCGAATGCAAAGTATACATGCATCGCTTGACAGATCGGAAGCAATCTCCAAGTGGACTGCGCGTATTGTCAGGCAAGTGAACAAAGCTACCCATCTTTTCTCCTTCTGGCGACGAATTGTTACGTTTACTGGGCCAAAATAGTCCAATCCAGTAAAAGAAAACGGCCGAACATAGGGAGTGACTCTATCAACTGGTAAGGCTCCCATAAGAGGCTGCCGGGGCTTAGCCCTTTGGTATCGACAGATTAAGCAGTTGGATTGGATGCTGTTAACTAAGCGTCGAAGTGATGGAATCCAAAATTTTTGTCTTATTTCGCTCATGACAGTTGCCACGTTTATATGGTAGAGTTTAGAATGGTAGTGTTGCACGAGCAGACGAGTAAACTGATGCTTTTTTGGAAGTATAATCGGCTGCCTTGCTTCTAGTGATATACAAGTGGCTCTATCTATCCTGCCATTAACCCTCATCAGGCCGTCTTCACCAATAAACGGATTCAATGCCTTCAAGTCACTACTCGATTTTATTGCCTTGTTCGTATTGAGTGTTGCATATTCACTTCCATACGCTTCTAGTTGAGCACAATAGCATAAATCTCTTTCAGCAGCCAGCTCTTCTTCAGCAGTAAGATCCCCAGTAAACATTAGCTCGGAACGCACTTTGAGTTTTAAATTACCAATAAATCTTTTTATCCATGCAGTTGTTCGCTTGAGCCTGCGAAAACTAGAAAAACGATTAATAGGGGGTACGACAACATTTACTTGCCTCGCCACTAGTAGAAAGTTTCTTGCTCGAAGTTCGGTGTAGCTATAATCTTCGCTGGTAAACATTGTGTCGCTGGGCCAATTAGTTTCCTTTTCTTTTAAAAATTGTGGACCGTTTATCCACCTGCTATCCAGATTATACTTCTTCGAAAATCTAGCACGCGTTGCTTCATCTGCTGGATTACAGTCTCCAGGGCACCATCTCCAGTCTTCAATCTTGCTACTGTCCAGAATTTCTGACACTCTATTTGCTACATACTGCTTATAAGTGCGGTGATCCGAACGAATCCAGCGAATCACGGTTTGGGAATCGCTCCAGAACACACACTTTCTAATATTTATGGTATGGCACTTTAAAATTGACTCCATTAAACGCACCGCCATCACTGCTGCTTGCAGTTCAAGCTTAGGAATTGTGTGGTAGCGTGTAGGCGCACAGCTAGATTTTGCTGCAACAAAAACAACTCTTACAATACTAGCACTTACCGACCTCCAGTATGCAACAGCCGCCATCGCCTCTTCACTTGCGTCCGCAAAAATATGCAAGTCTACTTGCGTATTCTCAAAATTTTTGAAATAGCAGTGTTCTATACGGAACTGTTCAACCGTTGGCCATTCTTCCATCCAAGTTTTGAAGGGATGATACAACTCATCAGTTAAAGACTCATCCCACGATATTCCAGCCTTCCAGACTGCTTGCAACAACACTTTGGCTGATATTATATAATTAGCGAGAAAACCGAATGGATCATACACTGACATGACGATACTAAGAGCTTCGCGTTTTGTAGGTTTTCGAATTAAATTCAATACATCCTTTGGCACCTTATTAAATTTTAAAATGTAAACAAACTCATCTGTTTTTGACAGCCAGTGCATGCCCAGAATTCTCTCCGATTCTCCAATTTTCGTTGATTCACAATTGTCTTTTGCAGCGTTGCCAACAGCGAGTTTTAATTGTTTTGAGTTTGACACGATATTTCTTAAGACAAATCCTCCTGCTTGATGAATTTGTATGACATCTTTAACTACCTCTATTGCCTCTTGTTCAGTTTGGAAGCAATCAACATAGTCATCAACGTAGTGCCTATCGGTGATTCCTTCGACGGCTCGAGGAAACTTCTCCGCAAATTCTTGAGCATTTGTATTTTTGATATGTTGTGCAATAGTAGGTGAGCAAGTGGCGCCAAAAATCATTCGCTCCATCACAAATGATTCTGCTGGCTTTGACTGATCTCCTTTTCTCCATAAAAACCGCTGACTGTCTTGATCTTCTCTAGCTATTTGCACTTGATGAAACATTTCCTTTATATCCCCGCATACTGCAATTGGAGCTTGTCTAAATTTGAAAAGAATCGATATTAAAGGCTGATTTATATCTGGTCCTGAAAGTAAATTTTGATTAAGTGATATGCCTTGGACTTTGGCTGCAGCGTCAAACACAATGCGTATTCCATCCTTGTTAGGATTTTTTACGCCAAAATGTGGCAAGTAAAATGTTTTGTTAGTGCGCTGCATGGCTTCAGCATCTGTAAGTTTTCTTGCATAGCCTTTCTCTATGTAAGAATTAATTTTATCGATATATTCCTTGGCATAATCCTTATCTCTAGCCATCTTTCTCTCCACGCTTTCCAGTCTGCTCAGAGCCATTGGATAACTGTCTGGAAATGACACAACGTTTTGTTTCCATAGAAGTCCTGATTCATAACGGCTTCCAACTCGCTTTGTTGTATTATTCAACAAAGTTATCGCCCTTTCATCAGTTTTGGATATAATATTTTTTATTCCAGCTTTTATGCCAAAAGTCTCGATTTCAAAATAATCTTTCATCATCTGGTGCATCTCTATAATTTCATTTTCATTATTTTCTGAATATTTTCGAAAATGTAGCACATGGTGGTTAGTTGGCTTGTTCGAATTTTTAAATGGTCCATAAACCATCCATCCCAACCTTGTTTTGGCCGCTATGGGACCTGAGTCTTTTGGGGCACGAGGCACTTCAATCGGCACGGTCAAGAAGGCATGAGTTAGACTGAGAATAATCTTTGGCTGAATATCCTGATAGTTTGTTAGTGGCAACCCGACAAGATGAGCATATTCATTATTAAGTAATAACTCACCACACTGTAAGCTTTGTGTTGGCATTGCTAAATCTGAAGTTGTGTAGACATTTGCTAGTTTGTACTTTGTTGACATTTCTTCTACTCCACTCACAGTTAACTCTACTTTTTCTGTTCTTTGCCTCGTGGTTTGATTGTTCAGCCATTGAAGTTGTAAATCTTCTGGTTTTCCTCGTAACTTTAGCTGATTTGCGAGACTTTCGTCGATCATAGTAACGTTTGCTCCATCGTCGACGAAAGCATAAGTTTCTATGACGACCTCAGGACCATAAAGTTTCACGGGCATAATTTGGAACAAAACACCGCAGTTGTTATTACAGCCATCGACGTGGCAGTTTCTTCTATTTTGCTGAGCCGATGAAATCTGTGCTTCTTGGTGAGAGGGTGCTGCCCGAGATCTAGCTTCGACCATTCCATCAATCGCGTGGCTTGAGTCTGGCGGTGCCCTAGTTTGCGTTGAGTGTAAAAGTCGATGGTGTGCTTTTGAGCACCCTTCTTTTCCACAACGTTTTCTGATGAAGCAGTGGGTAATTTGATGGCCCGCTTTGAAGCAAGAAAAACAAATTCTTGCTTGCTTTACTCTTTCCCATCGCTCATCGACCGACAGCTGTAAAAAAGTTGGACATTCAGTTAAGGACTTACATTCATTATCGCATATATGGCATTTTTGATGAGCGACACTAACGCATGCGTATCGGTGAATACCTTTTGCCACGACGTTGGTGCTGTGTGATGTTCTTTGATTTCCTTGGCTCTTGGTGTTCATATGTGGCAATGAGTCTCCTACAATATTAGCAAGACGTCTCAATTTATTGAGCCATTGACTGAAATCAATTATAGTTGGAGGGTGTTCGAGCATTATGCACTGCTCTGCCCATTGCATTTGCTTTTCTGTTGGCAATTTCGATACCAATTCACTAAGAAGCGATGAATTAGACAAATGATGCTCACCTCTAGCGTTCTTCAAGAACGTGGCCATATTGTTCATCTTATTTGCGAAATTGACCAGCGAATCTAGATTGCCTTCGACTATAGGAGGAATCATACGCACCTTCTCGATCTGACTTTTAATCAGTTGCTCTGGTCGTCCAAATGTTTCACCGAGAATCTCCATAATGGCGTCTACGTTGCTTGAGCTCGATAGCAGTGATTCCACGAGTTCTTTGGCGCGTCCCTTAAGGGAATCGCGTAGACGCATTATATTGTGTAGCTGGGAGTAACCGAACTGTTGGGTTGTTGTTTCAAAGGCTTCAAAGAACGTCGGCCACTCCTCTGGGAGGCCTGAAAAGCTAGGAAGAGGATAAATTTTTCCATGATGTGCAGGCATGACACGTTGACCTTCGTCAATAACACGAACAGTTTCTTGCGTAACTGGTGGAGCCCAATATGATGTCTGCAGATGTGATGACTGTGTTGATGTCGGAGGATGAGAACATGACGTCGGCTGAAAATGTGATGTCGGCTGAGATCGAGATGTCGGCTGATAGCATGACGTCGGCTGAGAACGTGACGTCGGCTGATAACGTAATGTCGGCTGAGAACATGACGTTGGCTGAGAATATAACGTCGGCTGAAAACATGATGTCGGCTGTAATTGTTGCGTTTGCATTGACTGGGTAGCTGTTGTGTACAATGGAAGAGTTGATGGCTGCGTAAGAGGCGTCGGCTGCGAAGGAGGCGTCGGCTGTGAATAGAATGTTGGCTGTAAATATTGCATTGGATTAGATATATTTGCATTGTGTGTTAAATATGATGACTGCGAAAATGGTGTTGACTGCAAATTTGACGTTGAATTTGATAGGGCCGTCGGCTGTGAGAGCGGTATTGGCTGTAGTGGTGGCTGAAAATTTGACGTCGGCTGTAATGGCGGCTGCAAATTTGACGTCAGCTGTAATGGCGGCTGCAAATTTGACGTCGGCTGTAAAGTTTGCGGCAACTGCTGTTGCGATGAACCTTGACAAAAATCATCCCTTGCTTCATTTATTTTATCTACACTATTGCTCCGATTGTTCTGGCTAGAAGACAGTAGTGTCTGTATTGCATGCATTTGGTTTTTAAATTCGTTTTGCATCTCTTCGATCTTGGAATTGAAGTCGCGTTTGAAATCCTATAGATCATTTTTCTCTTTGTCCTTAGGTTTTTGGCTGTTACTTGTACAAGCTGGGTTGGTATATACTGTCGTTGTCTTCGTTGGCTGCTGAGCTTGAGAATGAGTGAGTCTGGCTGGGGTCTGTACAGAAGGTGGCTGGACAGCTGAAGAATTGGCTGTTTTGGTGGGTGATCTGTCTATCGGCATATCGGATTTATTTTCCTGCTGCAGTACCTTGTTGATTCTATGGCTTGCTCTGGTAAGTGGCATGAAAATTTAATGCAGACGATCTATTCAACGGTTTCAGATTTATCTGCATTAAATTCTTAAACCAAGAAAGAATAAAGTTGTGACCTTTTGAATCTAAAGCAAAAAATAAACTTGAAAATAAATGTTTGATTTTGAACACAGTTTGTTAATTTATTTTACGGTGGTTTATTCTCTGAAAAGATAAGTTACAAGTACAAGTTATCAGTTGAAAGTTAACATTTGCTTTTTTCATTAACTTACTTCTTATGCGCTCTAGGGTTTTTTAACAAAAGGTACAGAAATTAAACGAACTACGCATATTTATAACTTTGCAGAAACAGCTAAATCAACTAACAGAATACAGGAAAACATAATATAAATTTGAATATAGTGACAATATATAACAGAAACATAAACATTAGCATCTGTATTGTGTGGCTGGAAATCAAACTGCTTTACCAGCATCATGGATGCCACCTTGATCTTCAACAGCGGGATTTTTCTCAAAAATTGTGTTTATCTCTTAGAAGGTAGGGAACCTCTCTCCATAATGGTATATCATTAATATATACATTCTGCATATCTGTGTAACAGTACCTTTTGAATTATATTAGTTTCATTCCTCTAGAGTTTTAATTACAACCAAAAAAGCGTACGACAAAGTTTAATGTTCACGTATTAATATATAAGATATTGATTGAGTTGGTAGGAAAAGGAAATCCAAAGAGTTCTTTAATATTATTTTTAAACTATACCTTTGCTGACATATTTAACAAACAATAGAATTGTGAGCTTTTGAATCTCTGTCAGTTAGATGACATTAAAATATTTGTAAAAATTAAACCAATGTATTTGTAAGCTGAACAAGTGAGAGCTACGTACACCAAAAATTTCGCCAATTTAGTACGATAAGAGTTAGACACAAAAAGTACAAGAGCAATAAAAAATTATTCTCGAACACCAAACATTGCCAATTGGCAGCTAACTGTGTACATGTGTGTACAAAGATACCAACACATAGCCAGTGGCGTAGCAAGCATAACTGGCGCCCGGGGCAAAACAATTTTTTGGCGCCCCTAATGATAGATTGAAAAAAAGTATTATATAATAAATATAATTTTTAGTTTTTAGTACAAATAATTATAATACACCTATTAGATAACATAAATACACTATGTGACAAAATCAGAAAAAATATTTCTACACGACAGCTCATTATATTTATACCCCCACGCGTACTGCGTAAGGGGTATATTAATTTTGTCACGACGTGTGTAACGCCCATAAGGAGGTGTAATAGGTATAGAAAAGTATATATATTCTTGATCAGCATCACCACCTGAGTTGATTTAGCCATGTCCGTCTGTCTGTCCGTCTATCTGTCTGTCTGTGGACACGATTACAGCCGTAATTTTGAAACTATTGTGCTGAAATTCGATATTTAAGCTTTTTTATAAAAAACTAACATCAAGTTCGAGAATGGTTGAAAACCACGCCTACCTCCCATACAACACAAATAATGAAAACTCTATAAAGAGGCTAATATCAAAGTTACTAAACTGAAACTCGGTATTTGTGTGTTCTATGTCAAAATTTAGGTTTGTTAGAAAAGTGGGCGTCATCCACCTACTAACACGCCCACCTCCTATACAACCACAAAATTTAATATTTTATAAAAAGGCTTATATTTATGCTTCAGAAAAACAATTTGATATGTTTGTATTTTACCCTTAAGAATCAGGCGTGGGGGTATTTTAACTTCGGCCAAGTCGAAGATATACCTAAGTTACGTGTTTTTTCAAAGATTATTTAAAGTTTTTCTCGCTTTTTTTTCATATATTTTCGCATATATTTAAATATATCTTGTACACTTCTTGTTCTATGCTTATTATTACGCCTATCAAACTAAGCCTAATAAAATTTCTAATTTTTTACATATATGTTCAAAAAATTTTTGCATTTGGATGAGCACTTTTTGCGATATCATAATATAAAAAATCATAAAATATCGTAAACTTCAAAAAGTGTTTAATTTTACCATTTGATCTTAAAACTTAATTTTTAATAGAGAATATAAGCTACCGCCGAAAGAAATTTGTGCATATATACTAGAGTGTATCGAAAATCTGACCCCCAATTCCGGTACCAAAATAAAATAGTACATGAAAAATCCTGTCGAGTGGTATACTTTGTTTTTATTTGAATTAATTTTGGCGTCCCCCGAAATGCATTTTTGTGCATTTTTTATCAACTTTTGTACTGCAGACCCATTAATGGTTGATTTAAAAAGAAAATCAAGTTTATCAATTAATTCCTTTCATATAAAAACACAGAACTACAAATTTTCATCCCTGTTGACAATTGCTCTGACGAGATAGAAGAGTTTTTTCAACGTGAATCTACTTGTTATTTAATATTTGATATGTTTTTATTTTTTGTATGAAAGTATTTTTTTAACTTTTAGCAAGTTATAGCATATTAACCTAGTCACAGAGACGTTAGCGGCTGCTGCTTCTTCAGAACGAAGAAAAGGAATAATGTTGGTGGGCCGTTCAAAAGGCCGAAATTTGAAACAAAAAGGGATTTTTAGTCCTTTATTGGATTAAAATAAATGCTTGTTATTATTTGGGCTACTGTAATAGTTGAAAACAAGTAAAGAAAGTCTAAAGTCGGTCTAGGCCGACTATGAAATACCCTAAACCCACTTTTCAAAAAAAAAAAAAAAAATTAATTGTAAATGGGCGTGTCCGTGGGCGGATGAAGTCCATTTTTCCAAAACATCTTTGTCTTGTCATAAAAAACATACGTGCCAAATTTTAGCTCTGTAGGTTAAACACATGCTTATTTATTGCGTTTTCAATTTTTGGGTTGTATGGGAGGTAGGCGTGTCCGTGATCGGATGACGTCCATTTTTCGAAGACATATTTGTGTTGGTATGAAACACATACATATCAAATTTTATTGTTGTAGGCTAATTATGAGCTGAGCTATGCAATTTTCAATTTTCACGTTGTATGGGAAGTAGGCGTGTTTGTGGGCGGACGATGTCCATTTTTCAAAACCATCTTTTTTTTGTTATAAAAAACATACGTGCCAAATTTTAGCTCTTTAAGTTAAACAGAGGCTTATTTATTGCGTTTTCAATTTTTGGGTTGTATGGGAGGTGGGCGTGTCCGTGAGCGGATGACGTACAAAACACACACATACCAAATTTTGTTGTTGTAGGCTTATTATGAGCTGAGTTATGCAGTTTTAAATTTTTGCATTGTATGGGAGGTAGGCGTGTCCGTGGGAGGATTCCAAAAATATTCAATAGTGCAGATCCTTGGGTACATGTGACCATGTGTACCAAGTTTCATCCAATTATCTCAACTCCTTCTTCTTATCCTGTGTATACGGGCAACACACAGACGGACGGACGGACGGACGGACGGACGGACGGACGGACGGACGGACATAGATAGCTCGACTCACGTGGTGACGCTGATCAAGAATATATATACTTTTCTATACCGGACTCGCTTCGTTCTATGCGTTACAAACGTTTGCACAAAGTTAATATACCCTGACCTTTCAGGTTTAGGGTATAAAAATACGTTACTTTTGCAATTAGCAATAAAAAAAAAAAAAAAGTTGAAAAATACTTTCATACAATAAATAAAAACATATCAAATATTAAATAACAAGTAGATTCACGTTGAAAAAAACTCTTCTATCTCGTCAGAGCAATTGTCAAAAGGGATGAAAATTTATAGTTCTGTGTTTTTATATGAAAGGAATTAATTGATAAACTTGATTTTCTTTTTAAATCAACCATTAATGGGTCTGCAGTACAAAAGTTGATAAAAAATGCACAAAAATGCATTTCGGGGGACGCCAAAATTAATTCAAATTAAAACAGAGTATACCAATCGACAGGATTTTTCATGGTCTATTTAATTTTGGTACCGGAATTGGGGGTAAGATTTTTCCCATACAAGTCGATACACTCTAATATATACGGTCAAATTTTACACCGACTGATACATTGATACTGAAGTTCTACTCTCAAGTTTGCAAAAATATCTTCTCCATATGAGAGTTTAAAGGTTTGAAGCTCTTATGGAATTTTAAATTCTATTTCTTTTCTACTGCGAAGAAGCAGATTGCAGTCACATATTTCGACATGAAGTTACGTTTCATTTAAATCTATATTATAAAACCCAACCAAATTTTTACAATTCTTTTCACGATCGATATCCGGATTATCCTTACTTAATAACTGTTCAATGTCCAGTAAATATCCCAAATTTAGAACTAAGATCAGGGATGAAAAATTAAAATATCAATATCTATTTAATTTTTCAAAAAAGATGTACCTTTTTAGGCACGAATGTACCTAGAAATATTTACAATTGATTGATGTTAAATTGATTTTTAGCTTTTATACAAAAAATTTGTAGTTAAAACATACCCAATAAGCAATTTTGTTTGATATCCAACGATAGTCAAACAGACTTCGAGCATTTTCCTCCAACCTACAGCTTAAATATCCATTTGATCACAGTCTGAGAAACAAGGCATTCTCCAAGAAAAATGTAAATTAGTTCTCTAATATTTTCTAAACTTGACCTTCAATGGATTTCACCCTTTTTTTCCATTTTAGTACATTAGTTTTCTAATATTTTTTCTGCGATATCTCCATTTACTCTCAAGATTTACTTTCTGCCTCACTTCTGTTTTAGTTTTTTTAATAATATTTTAAATGTTCTTTATATTTATTTGTTTCTTAACACAAAACTTTTACGATTTCTGTTTTTTATAATTTAAGGTCAGGAGATGCATTTGAGTAAACATAAAAACATAATTGATAAAAAAACTAAACATAAAAACTTTATTGGGCTTTTTGACAGGCTTGATTGTAAAATTCGAATAATTAGTATACAAGATATATTAAAATTTATGCGACTTTATTTAAAAAAGCGAGAAAAACTTAAAAAAACGAAATAAACAATGTACTCATAAAAATTTTTTTAACAGTTAAGCGTTTGTACCTAATGTACCTTTAAAGTCAAAAACGTCAGAAAAATGTACAATAGGCCGGATCAATCTTGTATGGATAAAAAAAAATTTCAACCAGTCGGGGTCTCAAAAGTTAGAGGAACTCATTACATGATTTCTGCATACTTTTTTTTTCAAATCGGAGAAAAACCGCCGAAGCAATTTTGATTCTCCTGAAGGTCCTTTTTGGTAAAAATCATGTTTTTTGCTTGTAACTTTTTATTTTTCACAGAACGCATACCTACATCTTCTTAAATGTTAAATTTCATATTCATACTAACATTTTGACATAAAAAAATTGTTAAAATTTTGTTTCATTATAACTGTTAGTGACCATCAAAAATTGAATTTTTTGCTATTTTTAAAAAGGCATTTTGTTAAAACCGCTGCAAAAGACACATTTTTTATTAGATTAACGTGGAATTGTTGTTGTTGGAAAGGTAGTAAGTTCTTCTTTCGTTATGTGTATCGCTTTTATCAAAGCTATGTGATTTAAAAAAAAAATGTTTAGCAAACTGGACCTCTAAAGCAGTGGACATAAGCAAAAAACATGTTTTTTTTTTACCAAAAAGGACCTTCAGGAGAATCAAAATTACTTCGGGGGTTTTTCTCCGATTTGAAAAAAAAATGCAGAAATCATTTTAATGAGTTCCTCTTACTTTTGAGACCCCGACCGACGAAATCTTAAGTTCGATCCGGTCTAATGTACAATTGTACCAACTATTTCATCCCAGATTTAGATTCCTTGTCGTGTAAATTTTGAACTTATTTCCTGCTGCAGACGATCAAGAACGTTTTTCATAACGTGAGCTTTTTCGATTTCTGATGAAAGGCCAACATCTCGAGTCAATTTTCCGCGCATTTGTCGGCGACATTTTATGCGGCTTCTTGTAACGATTTCACAAATTTTTACAAAGATTTTTAGCATTTTCGAAAACCTTTTCTCAAATCTCTCAATATTGAGAAAAGGTTTTATTGGGTTTAAGGTTTAAGGTTTATAAAAGTATTGAGATTAAACGAAGGATAACTCTTGCCAACAGGTGTTACTTTGGGCTCAGTAGGCAATTGAGAAGCAGAGCTCTCTCTCGACGAACAAAACTGACGCTCTATAAGTCAATAATCATGCCCGTCCTACTATACGCATCACAAACCTGGACGTTGAGCAGCTCTGATGAAAGGACTTTGGGAGCGTTCGAGAGAAAAATCCTTCGCAAGATCTATGGTCCAATCTGCGTCAATGACGAGTACCGAATACGATGGAACAACGAGTTGTATGAGCTATATGCCGACATCGATATAGTCAAGCGTATTAAAATAGAGCGGCTTCGCTGGCTAGGTCATGTCGAGAGAATGAACGACGAAGCTCCAGCGAAAAAAATATTGGATTCGGTACCCAGCGGTGGCCAACGCAGACGAGGAAGACCGCATCTCCGTTGGAAAGACCAGGCATTGGATAACCTGACGACGCTTGGAGTTTCCAACTGGCGCCAGCAAGCGCACGACAAAAGAGGCTGGCGCAAATTCTTAGACCAGCCCAAAACCGACCAACGGTTGTAAGCGCCATCTAAGTAAGTAAGTAAGTTTCTCAAATCTCATTAAGAATTTCTGCAAGTTCAGTCACCAATTATGTGAGATCATGGAATGCTTCTATAAAAATAATTTTAGGACGTTGTTATCTGAACTGTGCACGATCAATTCTCTTAAAGAGCTCATGACCGAAATAGACTTAGCGTTCACGTTTAACAGTTTTTTAAAAGCATTTTTTAAAATTCCCATCGTAATGTTGAACGTGAGAAAAAGGGATGTATGCTATCAATTATTCCAAAACATGTTACAAGGATTGGATCTTGCTTAGCTGCAGTAAGTCCTACTTAATTTTATGTGTGGTTATCACAATTTACAAATGTTGCCTTGTTATTTTTTTTCTATAATTCTTTGTTGAACGCCAAATATGTGACCTGACATAGAGGCAGCATTTTAATAGCATTGTACTCTACAGTTGGCTAACTTAATTATTGAATTAATTAAGTTAAAAAAAAATTGTTTTGTTAAAATGTTGTTTGTCTTGAGAATGATATGGCGCCCCTCTGCAGGGCATGATACACCCCCCTTCCCCCCTCGATACGCCACTGCACATAGCTACACAGTTTAAAATTTGTTAACATTTGATAATATATCACTTTGTCAGATAGTGTCTCTGTTTATTGCACAGGAAACGGAAACACCTACCTTAAATTTATGCTATTTTATATAATTTATCAAAACCCTTGAACTTCAAGTCAAACTGGCGTCGGAAAAAATAGAAAGAAAAACTAAGTTAGCCAAACCGAAATTAAAAAAAAAAAAAAATGCAAAAAAACTACATAAATGTAAGCAATAATTTTTTGACATTTTCAAAATTAATGATATTGAAAATGCTTTAACGTTGCCATAAACAAAGCAAAGAGATAGCGGCAAAAAAGCTGCTTGTAATATATCATAAATTTTTGCTGCCTTTATATTTTCTTTTGCTACTTTTTCATTCTTATGTTACTTGCTTGAGTTGTTGAACTTTTTTCGTGTTTTTTTTTTGTTTTTTTTTTTGGTTTTTTTATAACTTGACTTTTGCTATAAACTTTTGTTACGTAGCGCGCATTCTTAATGGCTAACATATTTGCTGCTTCTCGCCACTGCTGCTTATTGACAGCTTTTGTTGGCAACTTTTAGGCTCATTAACACACACATAAAAACTCAAACTGATAATTTACGATGTTCGATGTGTGTGTTTGTGTGCGATCAAGTCGAATGAACATAAAAGCTAAAGTTGGTTTTGTTATTTTGAAAGCAGCAACTGTAGAGGTCAAAGTGAAAATTTATTGCTTTGACATCGTTTTATTTTAAATTGCCTAGTCTTAGGCGTTGGCGTCGTAAGTTGCAATGAATTCTTTATAAAAGACATAAAAAATAGCTAGCTATTTCATAAAATTAAGACGCACAGAATTATGCGCTATCTTTTGACCAATTTTATGACTTAAGGTGTTCTTAAAGTGCTTCTTTAATAGTTATAAGCATTAATTATTAAAATTTTACTTTCGTGCACAGCTGTGTCAACTGAACCTTAATTGCTTGATATGATTTATAAACTCTTTCATTTTCAACTTTTTTGCACTCTATAAATTGCAAAAGTTGTCTCATTTTTGTCATTTTTTTTATGAGCAATAAAAAACAAAATAAAATTTTGTGCACCTTTGCTTTATTACGTACTGCAAAGCTTATGAAAAATCATCAAAGCATCATAATTTTGTTTTGCCACAGCAAAAAATGAGTCATTTTAGCAGAAAAGAGCCTTAAAAATATTGAAATAATTACGCCATACAAGCAGGTTGTAAGCAAAGAAGTGCGAAAAAAAATAAGAAACATAAAAGCTGCAGAGCGCACGAATAAAAACAACAATACGTTTCTTCAACTGTGAACTGTGTCGTCGAAGTATTAACGCAGCAAAAACAAAATGGGCGAAAAAAGTGCCAAAATAATAATAATAATAATAATGCTGAGTTTCAAAGGAAAAAAAAGTTCAAGAATATCACGTGACTAAATAGCATGTTGTTGGCAATAAATTCTAAGGCAACTGATGAAGCAGCTTGTACACACACACACACACAGGCACATATTCTTATTGTGCCACTTTGATGCGTGCATATTTGCCTTATTTTTTTGTAGCATGCTTTTAGGCTCACGCATAAAGTCGCCGCGCATCGTTTAAATGTCGATAAATTACAAAATGTTTTTGATTTGCTTTTGGTGTTTTTTTTTTGTTTTTTTTTTCAACTTTTTATATAAACGCTATTCACATTTTGCCGCTACCGTTCAGCGCAAATATGGAAAACGAGATTTTTATTGTTTTATGTTTGTACTTTATAAAAATTTATGTCTATGCCAAGGATACAAAAAACACGCACATACACACACACATACAAACATGCACACAAACAGCTTCGTCAAGAGATAGAAACAGCTCGGCAGCACTTGCTGCTTTGTGGTAACTTTCGTTACCAATATTAAAACCATGCTGTGGCAACGTTACGCTAACGTCTTTACACTTTGATGATGCCACATTTAAAAACAGAACCAACAAAAAAAAAAAACAAAAAAAAAAAACGAAGCATAAGCAAAAATATAAAAGAATAAACGCGCAAAACTTGTCGGAAGTGTAAAATGATGTGGGTTGTTCTATTTTTGCCTTATTTTTTTTTCCCTTTTTGTAGGTATTTGTTGGGTGGTTTTATTTTTAATGCCTGTCATAATAGCAGGTGAGCAACGAAGCATGCGGTAATTGCCAAAATGTGGAATAGACAAATATAACACGCACACAAACAAAATATACACACTTACAGCCATACACACCACACATATCAGACACAAAAAATAAATCTATGAAATATAAAAAGAAAGGAGAAAAGCTGCAGAAAAAGTGTGAAATTCAATACGCAGCACACAGCTGTTCGTGATAGCAACGAAAACTGCTAGCATAAGTGAAGTCGCTAAACATTTTATATTCACTTTAAAGGTGTCCCAGCTTTTTCATTTGTGTGTGTATGTGTGTGTTTATGTGTATGTTTGGCATAAGTAACAGTAAAGCTATTTTGTAGTTATGTTTATAAAAGAGCTGCTGCTAGTTTTCGGGTCGTCAATAACTCGGTCAAATACTTAAAAATATATAAATTGGAATTTTATAATAGATATCATATGATTCCGTTGGAAATAATTTAATATTCCAGTCTTTAAGAAACAGATATTATCGTCTATGAGGACAAATTAAAAATTATGTTGTAAGAAGATTTAACGCAGCAAAAACAAAATGGGCGAAAAATTAAGCGCAATCCCTAAATTATTTGAGAAAATCATAACTGAACAACTAATCCACTTCGTATCTTCTTTCATTTCTGTCACTCAACATGGTTTTTTAAAGGGTAAATCAACTTCAACTAACCTTTTGGAGTTTACAACTCGTATAATAAAAGGATTTACTTTGGGAAAACAGACTGACGTTGTTTATACGGACTTAAGGCCCTATTCTCCTTCAGCTTGCTGTATTTGGACCCTTTTTGAAAAAAATTCTCATTTGAAAACGCAAAAAGATATTTGAATTTTGTTTTTTTTAATTGAATTAGTAATGAATAAAAGAAAATAAAAAAATTTTTTCGCCGCGATATAGGGGCTGTCCATAGATGATGGCACCGTCAAAGTTGGCCCTCAAAAAAAAAGGCATGGTGCTGGCGGCCACGATTCCGGCCCTCAGGAGCGTCTGAAAAAAATATAGGGTTATGATCAGCATAGATGCAATTCTGGCCCGTAGTAAAATAAAAATTTTGCGATTTTTTTTGACTAAATGGCGGCCACTTGAAATTGACAAATCGAATTTGGACCCATTTTTTTGTAGTTTAGTGTAAAAAAAAATAGTAAAAAAAATCGCAAAATTTTACTACGGGCCAGAATGGTGACAATTCTACGTCGATTAAATTTTGTTTCATCCAAATCGGTTCAGTAGAACTGGCGGAATCGTGGTCGCCAGCTCGAAAAACGTGGTTTCGAGATAAACGCGTTCAAAGTTTGAAGTTTGAAAAAAAATAGCTCATTTTGACGAAGACCTTGCTTCACAAAAAAGGCTGTATCTTCTAAAGTATTTCGAATTCCAAAAAACCCTTTTAGGGTTATATTCTTAAATGTCCAAGCTATAAAAATTGCAGTCGAAAAAAATTTTTTGCTGAAAGAGAATAGGGCCTTAAGCAAAGCTTTTGACAGCGTCAATCATACTCTTCTATTGAATAAACTTAAGCTAATTGGGTTTCCTGTAAAATTGCTAAATTGGATAGAATCTTATTTATCGCGACGTATAAATATCTATCACAAAATATTATGGTTACATCTGGTGTTTCGTAAGGAAGTCATCTTGGACCGGTTTTATTCTTACTATTTATTAATGACCTTCCATCGGCAATTAAACACTGTGACGTCTTAATGTATGCAGACGATGTGAAACTTTTTCTTACCTACAAGTCACTCCACGAACAACACCTTTTACAATCTGATTTAAACAGACTGGTGGATTGATGTAACTTCAACCTATTAAACCTTAACTTAAAAAAATGCAAATCAATGACTTTCTCACGTAGAACTGCTCATAGCACAAATTACACTATAAATAAGAAAATCCACTTAGACCCACTTAGAAAATGTACATAGTTTTGTTGATCTTGGTGTAATTATGGATCCAAAACTTTGCTTCAATCTTCACGTAAATTTGGCTGTAAATAAAGCTAGATGTGCTCTTGGTTTCATTAAAAGGTGGGCGAAAGAATTTAATGATGCCTTCACTACTAAATTACTGTATATATCTCTCGTAAGACCTATTCTTGAATATGCTTCCGTAGTATGGAACCCTCAATATAACGTCCACATTGATGCAATAGAATCGGTTCAAAAACAGTTTTTACTTTTTGCTTTACGTCATTATCGTTGGAACCCAGATATTATTCTTCCTTCGTATGAAACTGGCCTTAAGCAAATTTTACTACCTTCCTTGAGAATCAGAAGAATGGTGCTTAATGTCACCTTCCTATATAAATTACTTTGTGGTGAAATTGACTCCCAATATATTCTCTCATCTCTTAACTTTAACATCCCAAGAAGAGGATCTAGACATTTTGTGCTTTTTAAGTTGAGCCAGTGCACTTCAAATTTTGCCCTTCATGACCCTTTACTATGTATGTGTAGTGATTTCAACAATAGCTACAGCTTAATTAATTTTTGTGATTCGGTGGATACCTTGAAACGGAAAATGATTTTACATTTAAATAATTGATACATTTTAGAATTTTGTTTCAAACATTAACTCGGTTAATAATATTGTTATATTCTGTTAAAATGTTGGCTGAAGTAATTCCATATATTCGAGACCGTTTCAGTTGTTTTTCCTTTATAATATTGCGTTTGATGAAGTAAACACCATCGAAAATGATATGTATGCTTAAACTTGTTTGTTTTTAAATCGTGTTTTTGTACAAAATTTTTAAGTTCCGCTGAAAAGTCAATTAATGTGCTTAGTAGAAAATCATACTTCGCCAACTGGGGGTGTGTTTTAGTACGTAAGTGCATTCTGTCTGTTTCAGTTGGTCCGGATAGATTTTAGAATGTAAGTCGTACATGCGTATAGTACGGGCTATACGTATTTATCAGATTCCTCCTTTGGCGAATCCAAAAAAAAAAAAAAGAGAACCCAGAAGTCTGAATTGAGAGAGAAAACAAGTCTGAATTGCTAACAGCAGATCTTCATATGGATTTTCCTGGCTTTACACATGCGATACTGCTCAATTGGCAATTTTAATATACCTATTCTTTCCTACCTATTCCTAGAAGCGCTGCCAAGGAATAATTTGCTTCATTCGAGCAGCTATTTCTTTTGATGGATGATAACAACCCTACCTTGAGCTGGTTGTAAGTTAGGAATCAACAACATTTTTCAAATTAAATCGTCAGAATTTCACAACCACATAGAAAGTTTGATATTTTTTGACATTTAAATGTCTTGTCATTTAAATGTACTGTTTAAAACGGCAAGTAAAATGTTTAAAATACAAACAAATGTTTCGCAATTTTTCAATTTGTCTTTATAACGTTACACTCTAACGGAAATATATCGAAAATATTTCATGAAACTGACAAATTTTGTATGTGTTCATGAAAGTAGGACTCAAGACTTGCATTTTATGCGCACAAACTTTTCTTTTAACTGTTGTCGTTTGTAAGATAAGACCAGTTTTATGTGCTATATAACGTTTCATTTTTGGCAGGAAGTTTCGCGGTTCAAAAAATTACTGAATGTTGCAATCAAGAAACCTTAATATCGAAAAAACCATATCGAAAAAGTGGTATCAAGAGTTCTAAAATCGAAATAAGGAACGCAAGTTATAGTCTTGCACTTCTAGTCGTCAAAATGTGTGGTTTTCATTGTAATACTTTCATACATTTTTATTCCGATTTGAAATTTTTTTTTTTAAATTTTTAAGCTGATGACTCAAAACCCTACAAAAGGAACTATAATGTATATAACCTACAAAAGGAACTATAATGTGGTCTATTAACCCCTTTGTGCGTTATTAGCTACGTCTTTGGTCGTACATTTTAACACAAATATCTTGGCTGAAAGTCTTATAAGATTCAACTCATGAAGAAATCAAACACGAATCAAATCATCATTTGTGTTAAAATTCTAGTCAATTAACCGGCACACATAGGGGTATTTGGCTCGAAAAACCGCTCATTAATCAATTTCTCAAAATGTTAAGTTGAGAAGTAAAATTCTTTTCTAGCTTTTGTTAATACTCATTTAAAAGGTTACCGTTTGTTTTTTTAATTTTAATGCACACACTTCGTCGCAGCATCAGTTGAAAGTCATCGATCGTAAGCTTGCATTGTTATTGAGTTAATATGAGTGAAAAAGATCACACCTTAACAAATATTTTTTTTTTTTTGTTATTAATATTGTGAAATAAGTTTGTTGCTATGGAAGATTTTGCTGCAGGTATGTACTTTAAAATACAACTTTTTTTATGGATATTGAAGCTTAATTTATATAGATATATAATTTGTTATGAAGGTATGAAAATGGGAAATTTTTTTAATATTTTTTTTTTAATATGTGCCTTTTGTTACATTATTTGGTGTTATTGGGTAACATTTTTGGTATAGGCTAATGAAAAAAGATGTCAAAAAGCAAAAACCGAAAAAAATGCTGCCCGAAACCGCCCCCCTCCCCCAGACTTCATTGTCCCTGATAGGTGTCTAGTTTGATGAAAGAGAAAATTTGAAATGAAAGAGAAAAGGGACATGACATTGGTCGTTTTTTTTTATAATTTTGTATTTTAGTAAATATTCTTTAAATTCTAAGAAAAAAATTTCATGGAAAAATTTTTACGAGCTCAAAAGTTACAGCCGGATTAGTGAGAGCGCATTTTTATTTTTCCTTGCATTTTTCTTTGTTCACAAACTTTGAACGCGTTTATCTCAAAACCCTGTTTTTCGTACTGGTTGCGGCACTAGCGGGTTCATTTTTTGACGATTTTTTTTTTTTTTTTTTAGGCTTGATTCGCTTTCGTATGACACGAGCTTTTTTTAATTTTTTTTCGATTTTTTATGAATTTTAAAGTCAATATTTTTTTCAAAAGTCGAATCGAGGCTTAAAGGATTTTTAAAAATTGGAATTTATTTTGAGATAAACTTGCATATTAAATGCATGCTAAGAAAAACTTAAAACGCATTTTTCTCGAAATGACTTTTAAAAAAAAAGTTTCTCGGGATTTAATAAAAAAGGCATCATATTTAGAGAAAACTTGTATAGACTTGCTGCGGAGAAAGCCTTTCTCTAAATGCAATTCTAAAAATTCTCTAAAAATGATAAAAAGCTTCTATGAAAAAGACAAATATATCGTTTTTAGAGAAAAAAGACTTTTTATTTTTGAGAAAACATTTATTTTCATTGAAGAAAATACTTCTCATAATTAATTTTTTTTATAAAAATATAGGAACATTTTTTTATTTTCAATAAATTTTTCTATATAAATGAAATTTTTTTTTTGTACGAGAAAAATATTTATCATTATAAGAGACATTGAAATATTTCCATTTCGTAGAAGTATTTCTTCGAAAATGTGATAATTTATTCTAATTGAAGAAAATTTTGTTTGAAAAAGAGAAAAATTGCTATTATCGAAAATAGAGAAATTTTTCACCGGAGAGATATGTGCTTTTTTCTGAGTGTGGGTAAACATTTTCCTCAGAAATGAGACATCAGTTGGAGACGTTAAAGATTTAAAGATTAAAGATTTTTTTTACGGAAATTTGATCAAACATTTTCGACGAAAGGCGGGGGCAAAACCCCAAAAAACAATGATTTAAAAAATTATAAAATTGAATTGATAACACTGTGCGACAATGTAAGGCCCAATTGGAATAACCTAAAATATCGCAATGGTTTATAATAGCGCATGGTCTATATATTATGCCTTCATACTCAGTTTTATCGGATTAGGTCAAATAAGAGAGAAATTCAAGGTCAAATTTCACCTTTAAGTCACAAATTTTTTCTTATAACTCTTAAACTAAATTCAAATCCTGTGTAGTAACTGTCTCTAAGTATTTGCAAGGGATGGTTCTTTACATTTTGAGATAATATTTTGCTCAAAAGGTTATGTAAGGGGGTTAATTTTTTCTTTGAAAACAGGGCTTTTTTAAAATAAAAAGAAATTTTCAATAGTTCAGTTACTTTGTATTTGTCTTTAAAAACAATCAGATTTTGCTGAATTTTTGCATACATCTTAAGTTAAATAAAATAACCCACCTCTGAAAAGATCACAACAATTACATGTGCGCATCAAAAGATATTCGGATTCAAAGATTACCAAGATCGTAACTTTATTAATGTAATCCCTAGAGTAAAATCATTCGGATGAAAATTATAGACCCAACAATTTTCTTCAAAACTGTTCTTAACATCTTTACCGAAAGAGTTACCGTTCTAAAGATATGAGCGTAAATATGTAATTTCAACATATTTGAAGTTATTTTTTCGTGTCGCACTGTGCAATTTAAAAAAATGTGAAAATGAGTGCAGTTTTGACAGTCGTCCTTTTTCTGTACTGGAGGCACAACCCCGAGTAACACCGGGTTACATTCGCTAGTATTTTATATAATTAGTATGTTTACTGAGATATTAAGCGAACTTAACATAATAAGGTTGTCACTTTCGTCAGTACTTATGCATGACCTTGGAATGAACGTAACGAGAATTTTTCAATGCCAGCGGTGAACCAATGCAAAGCAAATGTTGATCTACAGTACAGCGATGCGAGTTTTGTGTGTTATTGTGTGTTTTTTATTTAAAATAAAAAAAGGTGCCTTTGCTGCGGGAAGTACTTTAATGGGCACCTGAATTGAACCATCATTGCATATTTATACCCCCACGCGTACTGCGTAAGGGGTATATTAATTTTGTCACGACGTGTGTAACGCCCACAAGGAGGCGTGGTAGGTATAGAAAAGTATATATAGAAAGGTATAGAAAGGGAAAATATTCTTGATCAGCATCACCACCCGAGTTGATTTAGCCATGTCCGTCTGTCTGTCCGTCTGTCCGTCTGTCCGTCTGTATGTCTGTCGACACGATTACAGCCGTAATTTTCAAGCTATCTTAATGAAACTTCATATTTAAGTTTTTTTTTAAAAAGCGAAGATCAAGTTCGAGAATGCGCTATATCGGACGAAAACCACGCCCACCTCCCATACAACCTCAATAATGAAAACTCTATAAAGAGGCTAATATTAAAGCTACAATACTGAAATTCGGTATTTGTGTATCCTATAGCAAAACTGAAGTGTGTAAGAAAAATGGGCGTCATACACTGACTAACACGCCCACCTCCCATACAACCCCAAAATTGAAAAATCTATAAAGAGGTTAATATTAAAGTTACAAGACGGAAACTCGGTATTTGAGTATTCAATGTCAAAACTGAGGTATGTTAGCAAAATGGGCATCATTCACCCACTAACACGTCCACCTCCCATACAACCCCAAAATTTAACAATCTATAAAGAGGCTAATATTAAAGTTACAAGATGAAAACTCGGTATTTGTGTAATTAATATCAAAACTGAGGTGAATTATAAAATTGGGCGTCATCGACTTACTAACACGCCCACCTCCCATACAACCCCATAATTGAAAACTATATAAGAGGCTAATATTAAAGTTATAAGACGGAAACTTGGTATTTGTGTATTTAATGTCAAAACTGAGGTGTGTTAGAAAAATGGGCATCATCCACTCACTAACACGCCCACCTCCCATACAACCTCAAAATTTAACAATCTATAAAGAGGCTAATATTAAAGTTACAAGATGAAAACTCGGTATTTGTGTAATTAATATCAAAACTGAGGTGAATTATAAAATTGGGCGTCATCGACTTACTAACACGCCCACCTCCCATACAACCTCAAAATTGAAAAATCTATAAAGAGGCTAATATTAAAGCTCAAGACAGAAACTCGGTATTTGTGTATTCTATGTCGAAACTGAGATATGCTAGAAAAATGGGCGTCATACAAAATCTAACAAGCCCACCTCCCATACAACCTCAAAATTTAAAACTTTATAAAAATGCTTATATTTAAGCTGCAGGAAAAAAATTTGATATGTATGTTTTTTAGACACATAAAAATAATAATATCTCTCAAAATCTCATACAAAAAGCTCTCCAATTTAATATTCTTCCACCCTTAAGAATCGGCCGTGGGGGTATTTTAACTTCGGCCAAGATATACCTTACTAGTTTTTATAATTTTTGTTTTTTTATATTTTTCATTATGAATTTTATACCTTTTATTTTTTCTACTTTTCGAAATTTCAATGTTTTAAAAATTACTTCTGCCTGTCTTAATTCTAAAACCTTCAAAAGATTCAAAAATTGTTTAAAGGTTTTTTAAATAAAGCATATCATCAGAGAACAATGTAAGCTCCAATAACTAAAAAGTTTAGAATTGATTTTTTTTATTTTAGAACTTTAAATTCTTATTAATTTCTTCTCTTTTGTTTAGGAGTGAAATGAAAAATAACAAGAAGCTCAAACAGACTAAGAATGAAAGCTTATGCAGCACATTTTATAAATACCTAAAGATGAAACAAAACTTGAAAAAAAAGGAAATCAAAAATGCCTGTTTTAAGTACTGGAAATGAGTAGCTAGTCAACATTTTGCCAAAGTCTTAACCACAAAAGCGGATGCATACGGAGAAAAAGCCATAGACATCAAACAATATTCAAGCCAACAAATATGCTTAAGAACTATATTAAAAATAACAAACTTAAAACAGAAGAGCATGCAATAAATAACAAGTTCAACCAACAAGTTTTAGAATAACAAGAATTTTTACAAATTCCGACAGAAATTTCAATAAAAACTGTTCTATTCTTATTAGGTTGAATTCAGTGAGTGGGTTGGGAATTATTTTTATTTTTTAAACACACACTTTATAATGATTGATTTTAAAACATTAAATTTATAAAGTTGTGAATATGTTTTATAAAATAAGCTGCTCTTTTGAGTGAAATCATTTCTAAAGCCCCCATCAATCATTTATTATGAATATCCAAAGTAATTTTAAATTGTACTGTCTAGCCATGATAACACTATCTAGTGCAGTGTTTTTTTGAAATAAAGCCTATTTTCAATATTTTCAATTTTATATTTTGTGTGAAGGAATTTATTTTTATCTCTTAAAGTTTCATATGAACTTAGGCACACTTTGATAAAATTGGTTGCTGCTTTAAAGCACAAAAATTTAAAGTTCAGTTTTATTTTTAAGTAGATCTTTGGTCGAATGCAATGTGTGATAAGTCAATAGGTCAAGAGAAACCTTAAAATAAAATAAAGCATGGCAGGTCAAGTCATCAAAATGGATTCAAAAAAATGTTGTTCGTATTTTGTTCACACTATCTCAACACACATACCCAAAATACATAGAGTAGCATAAAGTCAGGGGAGCATACCTATAAGACCTTTCAATATTATTCTTTCTTTTTTTTTCTTGCTGCTATCAAATAACAATCGACTTTATCACTTTATTATGTTAATATATTTTCAACAGCATTATAACAGTTCATAAAATTGACCTTTCAACAAGAAGAAAACACTTCAACACACACTTGATGCTATATTAAAAATAGAAGTAGAGAGTATTAAGGAATTTTAAACCTACTCAAGTAACGTCAAATAAAATATATTAAAATAACTTTTTGGTATGAGCAACAGAAAGGGTTGAAAATTGATATATAAATTGTTTGAACATGTTTGTTTAGATATAACAGCATTTGGCACTCAATAATAAAAATAGCACAAAAATAAAATTAAATAATTTAAAATTGTAAACAAAGTTCACAGTTACAGTGAACTGAAGGCAAAATATAAATAAAAATAAAAAAAAAAAACACAAAAAAAAACCACATAAAATCAAGATCAAAAACTTGCTGCCTTTGGCACACAATCATTAAATCATAAAAAGCATAAGAAATTGCCTAGAAGTTATTTGCAAAGTAAACTTTTAACTACTTTTCTTTGGCACAGTAAACACAGTGGGAATAAATTGCAGCAAAAGTAGTGAAAATAAAAAAAAAAACAAAACTGCATGGCACAGCTCAATTCTCGAATATACAAACTGCTTTCAAAATACGAAAGAAAAATGTCCCAATACTAAGAAATAAAAATCTGCTCATGATTGAACTTTGTGCGGAAACGAAAAGTTTATTACTTTCTTCAACTTTTTTTAAGTTTTTGCTTTATTCTTTGTGGTTTTTATTAAAGTAAAACTTTGTCTCAGTAATTCGCTGCACTTAATGGTCATTTTTCAAGCAGCTCTGCACTTTAGACAATCTCACAAAATTTTTTTGCCAACAACTCTTGCAGACAGAATTATGATCAAAAGAAAAAAAAAATTAAGTTTTGCATCACAAGCGAAAGCAAAAGTTCAGTTTGAACAATTTTTTTTTTGTGTTCAATTTTAAGAGTTACAAAACAAGAAGAAAATTTGCAATGTCAATAGTAAGTATTGATTTTTTTGCCTAGAGCCCAGAACAACAAAAAATACACAAAGTGCAGGTGTTAAAGTTACATTTATTCTTCTTCTTTTGAACTTTTCAAAAATTTTTAAATCTATATATCTATCAGGGCCATAGGTTGGGGCTTTACTGCTTAAGCTGCCTAGAGTGCAAAAAAGTTTAAAACTAATTAATGTGGATAAAACTATTTAAGTCAATATTGCTATCTTATCATTAAAGGCCATTTGATTAATGTTAAATTTATCCCAAAAAAAGTTCAAGGACAAATAGAATACATGGTCATAACTGGTTAAAATATAGTGTTCGGTATTCATTCAATGTGACGGTCAAGGCTGTGATCGCGCGTGCTTAGTGTGTGGCGTACGAGTCAACTAACCGGGCTTACCTGAGTTCAATTCTCACATCTGCCAGGAAGTTTTTTTAATACAAATACATTTATCCTATTGGCAATTACCTCTTTTCAGGCATTGGCAAACCTCAGAGAGTAATCATTGCTATAAAAGGTTCTTGAGCACATGTACATGAATCGTTCGGAGTTAGAACATGTATGACATACATACTTGTATGAGTTTTTAGGTACGCTAAATGGAATTCTATTAACCATTTTTAAGAAAAGTATATCCCAGATGGCACTCCAGTACAAAATGCATGACTTTCGAAAATATTTTTTTTAAAGCCTACAAGATACGTTTTTTTCATGGAACTAACTTTTGATAAAACCACTCCATACGTTATACCAATTTAAAGAATAGCTCAATACTTTACCAATAATGTTATGTCTACACAGAGAGTTAAGTTAATTTTAACTAACATTTAACCGAAGTTGTTCACACAGAGATACCGTAGCAGAATTGAGTTAAATTTGCCGACAATGCTGCTGGTGTCTCGTATGCGTACTCATGCGTTTTTTTTCTTGCTATGCGAAAGCTCTGCCCATATTTGGATGAAAACTACTGTCCCCACTATTGCCCAAATCCTTTTCGAAGTTCTTTTACTCATTTTTCAAAGAAAATAACAACATATAGTTAAAAAAATAAATTGTATAATTAACGAATCAGCTGTTCTATTTTGACAGTTCTTGTAAAAAAAAGTTTCTTTCATGAAAAATACCACTGAATATAAACATTTATATTATTTTGTAGTGTACTTTTAGGCACTTTTTACATTGAGTCATAAAAACTCAGAATATATAATGAGTTAAGTTGAGTTAAATCGTACATTTTTGTACTGGTAACGCAAGAGTTTATTTCTCGTTAAATGAGAAAACTCAGCTTTGTACTGGTAACTCAAACTTAACTCTCTGTGTAGACGTAGCATAAGCTTAAATGCATATGAATACCACGAAGTTTGTATATTTTATAGGTATTTAAAAAACACCTTTTCGAAAATGATGAAATATCGATTTTTTGGGTTCTCAAAAGAGTTTGTAAGGACAACAAATTTCAAAATTATTTTTAACCAATATAAGTGTACTGTCACAATCTTTACTTTTTTGCTTA
Organism: Tetanocera ferruginea; assembly: GCA_958299015.1. Classification (NCBI taxonomy): domain Eukaryota; kingdom Metazoa; phylum Arthropoda; class Insecta; order Diptera; family Sciomyzidae; genus Tetanocera; species Tetanocera ferruginea. The sequence continues at coordinate 9,671,433 of OY282642.1, forward strand.
TCTTGGGTATGCATTCTGATGAAAAAAAAAAGTTATAGGCAAAAAACTTGTTTTTTTGGCTAAAAAAAGGGTTTAGGAGAACCAAAACCGCTCCATGGAGATTTCTCCGATCCAAAAAAAACATGACGCAGAAATAGGTTTTAAGAGTTCCTCTAACTTTTGAGTCGGTGTCCGGATGACTTTTTTTTCTCCATACAAAATCGATCCGGCTTAATGTATGTTCAGTTCTCGATCAATAATTTAAAACGATTAAGGGCCAGTTTTTCAGTGCGGGTTTAAATTCTAGTCAAATTTAACCGAAGTTAACTCACAAAAATTGGAAGCAAAAAAGCACATCATTTGATAATTTAAATCAATTCAACTTAAACGAATGCTACAATATCTAGTTAAACAGAGTTTAAACGTTCCTTTTTGGTGAGTTAAGCTCGGTTTAATTTGACTCGTGTTTAAACCCGGACTGAAAAACTGGCCCTAAATAACAAACAGAACACAATTGGCCCTAGAACTCGGTCAAACCGATTTGAAAGGTTGGAATGGCCAATTTTTTTTTACAACAGATGTACATAAGCTTTTCTGTACATAAGATGAACAGTTAAAAAATTAAGAAATATATTTCAAAATAGATGTTTTGGAACTAAGTTTAAAACTTCTAAATAAAGGTGTAAATAAATGAATAATTAAAGTAAGCAATGCAGCTATTGGCATTAAAGAGCTGCAAATAACGCAGTGCTGCCAATGGTCACAATCAAAACAGTCAATAAACGATCAAGTGTTGCCTACTTTTATAGTTGCGGCATAATACTAACAGACATCGCGTTGGGTCATTTGAACTAATCCAGCTCAATTGTTGTATTTGCATGAGTTGTTGTATTTTTTTTTTGAGTATAAAAGCGATGATATGATCCTGAACTGCTACGAAGAAAATGCAAAAACCACCAAAATTTCTGTGCATACTTTCAGGCTGTATATTTCTACAAATTGAAAACTCTGAAATAGACTTATAACAGTTTGAGCGATACACGGACTCACGTTGGAGTCTTACATGGACCATATGGTGCTTAGTGGTACCGGTTGATGAAAGCCTTGAGCGAATTTAGTGAAAATCTTTAAAAATTTGCGCCTTATTCGCAAATCTTAGTAGGGATTCTAGAGGAATTTTGGCTGAATCCTTTAGTGACGATAAAGTCGGTGAGCCTAAGTATTTAAGTCTCGATCTAAGTAAGGCGGGGCATGTGACTCCAAAGAAGGTGCTTCAGGGTTTCTTGAACACCTGGCTCCTTGCACTTCCTGCAATTGTCATCCATGGTTATACCGCACATGGTTGTCGAGATCTTTCATGTTGTCGTATCTTTTCGTCTACGATTTACTGCTTGTTTGGCTCCAGTTTAAAGGTTTTTGTGGAATTCCTGTAGTAGCTACGTGTTCTGTGCACTCTGATCCCAGCCTGGCAGCTTCCTTTGCTAGATCTGCCATCTCGTTTCCGTCAATGCCCCTGTGGCTTGGAACCCAAAAGATGCACATTCTCTTTGAAGTGTTCAATGCCATTTTTTCAAGGACATTTCTGGAACTTGACGGTATCGGAACACATGGATTTGATTGTCGCTTGGCTGTCAACAAAGATGTTAATTAAAGAGTGATGAGTGTTTGTACTAAGAGCTATTTCTGCGGCTTTCCTGGTGACACCTGGAAGACACTGCAGTGATCCGGTAATTAGTATGCTTGTCTTATATTGGGCTCTGCGCAAAACACTGCCGCACCTACTCACGTACTCATTTTGCAGCCATCTGTGAATATGTTGACCGCACGCTGGATCTGCTTGATACCTTTGCGCCAGTCGGTTGGTTCTAAAAGTGTGGGTATTTTGGATTTGAGAGTTGTGCTAGGGACCATGTAGTCTGTGCTACTGATTGCATCCTTGCCAATTCTACAGTGTCCAAAATTTTTGTTTCATTATATATATATAAAGATATATATCAGTAAAATTCGCAAACATGAGTACGTAAGTAAAATTTCTATGGATCTTTCTATAGTAGGAACCAGGAAGAAAAGAGCAGAAAGCTTTAAGAAAAAGGAGGAAAACAAGAAATCGATTTTAAGTTGTTAGAAATAGCTTAAAAAGCTTAGTTCTGCTTTCGTAAAGACTAATTTCACCTTGGACCTACTTAAGAAAGCATTTAATTGCTTTCGTCTTGAAGGTTAACATGTTGGTTTCAGAGCTAGGTCCATTGTCTCGTATGTCAACAAACTTAATTAATATATTTCTAATTCAAAAGGCTACATCCATTTACAGATGGATTGTTGCCAGTTGTTAATGAAAAATATAGTTTAATACGCCTTTTACATAATAAAAATAATTGCTAACACGGAGAAAAAAAAAATGGACTAAAATCGAGCTGAAAGCGTTCATAACTGAAATCAGCTCAATAGAGCTCAAAACCATCTGAAAACATGCCATTCACGTTTGCAGTTTATGCAAGAGATGGGGCTTGAAATTTTTTTTTTGATCTGTCAAGCTCTTCCTAAGTTTTGAAAGAGCCTGACAGAGCAATAACTTTAATTTATAGAAATAATGCAGACTTGATATAGGGTTGGTTATTGGATTCTTACAATTAAGGCAATTGATTAAATTTTAGATCGTTTCAATATCGAAATTTGAATTCAATCACGATATAGTTGCAATATCGAAATCATGTTCAATATCGATATCGTAACTATATCTTAGTTTTCAGAGTTCACGAAATTGTTTGGTTTATCAAAATGTATGTTTGTCTCTTTTTGGTTACCGTTATAGAACTTTGTATCGAAATCAGCACTTCTTTAGATCAATATGACATTGTTCCAAAAATAATTAACAATAGAAAAAACTGTGATCTTAACGATGTCGTCTCGATATCAAAATTAAATGTTTTGCTATGCTCGGACTGTTATCAAGCTGATTCCTTAAAAAAAAAAGGAAAAATTATTGTCAGTCTGTTTAAAAACCATTCTCCTGTTCATACTTTTTTAATAAAGATCATCTTGTAAATATTTAAAACTCACAAGTAGCTACTCCTTAAAAAATATTGAATTTGCTAATCGGAGTGTTAAACTCTAAAAATGTTTTCTATTAATATTATGCCATGCAAAATAGAAATATTTTAAAATTTTTTTTTGTTTTTTTTTTTTGTATGCACACACCACAACACATTCATGTTTTCTGCTATGTAGTTGAGCTGTGGTTGAAATGATTTTCTACTATTCACTAGACATCCTCACCTCTAGGGCTTTCATGCCATCTGCAGCAACGTATTAATGTCAAGCCTACATAATATTTGTCATCGAGTGCAACAACAACAAAAAAAAAAAAAAAAAAAATAAAAATAAATGAATAAAAACTCTGAAAGCAGTTGCAGAATGATAAAAGAAATTGAAATTCAAATCTGAAGAAAGCTGATTACAGCAAAAATTCCTTTTTGTCTGTATTGAGATGTTTTTGCTACAGAATATGTAAAAATTAGAAACATCACAACGATCTGCAAATACTACTTCTGAGTTTAAATATGTTTTCAGAATAATTTCTATGTACAGAATCGGCTTATAGCCAAAAGCTGCTAACTTTAAAAAATCATATGCTGAGATAATTGAAACTAAGGTTTTGAAAAAGCCAAAAATAAACCTACTACTAAAGTTTTGAACATGTGAATTTCTGTGAAATATCAAACATTTGTTCTTGTTTTTGCAAAATTTTCAAGCTATTTTGCATGTCATTATCATGAAATTGTATTTCGGACAGTAAAATTTACATCATCAAAATTTACAATAGAAAACAACTGTATTAAAACGAAATGGTTTACTTGACATTCTGTAGAAAAATCATGTGGAAAGTTTCATTAGAGAGTATGCAAGCATTGACAAGATTCAATGATTGCATACATTTATCTAAAAAATACCTTCAAGTCAATGGCAATGGCAATCGGAAATGCTTATTCATAAATATTCATGATTTCGTAAATGAACGATAGAGTATTACACTCTATTAACTTTTAATAATATGTAAATAGTAATCCAAGCATTAAATAAAGGAGATCTCAGTAACTCAATAAGAAGTCATACGGCCAAAAGACCACTTTGCAACTTAAGCAATATTAACTTGTCTTAAAAAAAACCGAGTTCAGCAATCATCAAATGCATGGATGACAAATTTTTCTGTGGTCTTATAACTCAGTGTCTAAAGAATGCTTCTTTGTTGGAATAATTTAATTCTAGGAATAATTAATTCTCAAAATTTAAATCCAACAAGGAAAGGTCCGCAGGTGACAGTCTCCGATTTGAATGATTTTGGGATATGTGATAGAAGACTAAAATCTAAGGTTGACGTATTTTTTATACGTGCTCAATTGATGGTTTAGGGTTTCAAACTCGCGTTCAAAAATCAGAAAAAATTTTGTTTTTTGTTATAATTTCGCTATTTTTCATGGAAGTTTTTCTTGTAAGTTTCATTACCTCTTCATCACGAGAAATTCCGGTGTGGAAAATATTTGAGTGTGGAAATTTTGTATTTCAAACAGTATGTCTGTAGATTTTTGTAAACATGAAAAGAAGAGAATTGCACGTCTTATTTAGACATCATTTCTTGTATTGGATGAACTATAACATATACAAAAACATCTTTAGAATTATAGAATTTCAATTGAAATGATTCACAAGTTTTTACACAATGCACTCGGAAAATTATGGTCGTCCAATTGTGGTTACAACGCCAGAAATCTATAATAAAATTTATGATATGATAAGAGACACGGTGAGTGAATGTGAGATCACTATCGCGATTCCAGTAACTATGGGCCAATATTTATTCTGAATGGGTGCGGTAAATTTTTCATAAATTTTTAGGTATGAGCAATTTATCTGCCAGATGGGTGCCGCAAGTACTCTCAAACGCTATACATGGGATGATTTCAAAAGAGTGTTTAAATGAAATGAGTGGTGACCGTGGCATGCAGATTAAGTGTGTGGCCTAGCATGCTCGGAGCCCGGGTTCGATCCCCAGCCGTGGCGAAAAGTTTTTTCAATAAAAAATTTTTCTGATCGGTCACCACCTCTCTGCAGACAATGGCAAACCTCAGAGAGTAAATAATGCCATGTAAAGCTTCTTGAGAACATGAGCCGTTCGGAGTCGGCATAAAACATGTAGGTCCAGTTCTCGGTCAATTGTGTGCAAACATTTAATAACACACACAAAACAATTGATCATAAGAAGCTCGGTCGAAGTCCTTTCAAGGGCTGAAATGGCCAATTTGTTTTTTTTTTTTTTTTGTTTAAATGAAAAATGGATCCATCATAACCCACCGAGTCAACATTTCCTTAGCAGTGAATATTTCCTGACAAATGGAATCTGACAAGGCTTTAGTACCAAGTAACAATGTCACTGAACCACTTTTTGTTTAAGTGAAACTTCTTTGGCGGCGAGTGAAATTTCAAGGTCTCTTATTCGTGACGCTAGGCTAACGTCTTCAATTCATATGAAAATTTTCAAAAAATTATAGACACTAGCGAGAATTGAACCCTGACTATCGTTGCTCACGAGTCGGAATCTATACCTTTACGCCACGTAGGCATATGATAAACAGGCAAACAAAATGTAATTAAAACTGCACGCGTAACATTCTGTTCGTAACATTAATTTTTATCCGAAAAGTATGCACGGGAAATTTATTTCTTCAAGCTTCAAACGAAAATATTAAGGCATAGAGATACATCTAGCAGAAAAAAAATTCTACTGCCTGTTCGCCGCAAAATGAGCTTAAAGCTTAATTTGGTTCGTTGGTTGTGATCAAAAACTTGACAGATGATTGACAACATGCAAAAAACAGTTAATTCAATGTAATAATAAAAGCAAAAAATGTTAAAAGTGCAATATAAAAGACTGCCGAGAATAGATTTTGCCAGCCAAAAACATCTCAAAGCTAAGAAAAATAGCTAAAACAAGAGCAGAACGCCGTCGTGAAAGAGCAAATTAAAGCTCTTAAGAATGCAGCCGCAGCTGGGTCTGCAACTAATGATGAAGGTAAGGTGATTGCAACATCGGCTGAGTTCCAAAAATGCATTTTTATGAAACATTAGTGTATTTTGGTGAATCTACAAAGAACCAATTCCCAGAAAAACACACTGATGCTTTGTAAAAATCTATTTTGGAACTCAGCCATGATCTCAAACAAATTTTATACTCAACTAAGTTGATACACTCAACAATCAACTTTCGCTGCTTTACGAGGCCCCACTCAACATAGCAAATATTATGATCAGGAATCAGGAGGTTATAATCAACAAGATTTGCCTCTGCTTTTGGAGACTGCTCCAAAGAGTACTATACAAATGCAATTTAGTATTTAAAAAGTGAAAAAGTTGAGAAGACATTCGAAAGCAACTAAAACACCTACTGAACTAAAACAAGTACAGAAAATAACTGTTATTTTACAATTTTCAAATGAAAAAAATTGTTGAAAGACTTTTTTCAAATAAACCATTATGTTACAAATCTCCTCAGTCTCACGCATATTAAGTGCCTTTTAAATTTTAGACTGATGCCTTAAAAGTTAAAATTTAAGTGTAATTTTTTGCCTTGTAATTTTCAAGTAAAAATGAAGATTACTTTTGACTTTTATTTTATCGGTCAAAAATAGCAGTTATTTGTGACTTAAGTTTTTTCGGTCAAAAAATATCAAGCAATTTGCGTTTTTGTAAAGGCTGCTTGACAGATTGAACTGTTGACACCATGTGTAAAATGTCTCACCGATGGGATGAAAATAATGGTATCAAAATTTTTTTAGTCGGTAAAATGACTTGATCAAATAAATATAAATTACCTGATATTTTTGAAAAAAAAAACTGTTATTTTTGACCGATAAAATAAAAGTCAAAAGTAACTATTATTTTCGCCCAAAAAAACTATAAGGCACAAAATAACTTTTATTTTTGTCGGAAAAAAATAAAAATTAAGATATAGAAGTTAATATGTGACAATTTCTACAAAAACTATAGCCAGAACTGTACGGTTCCTGGATGCAAATATTGAATCAACAGATTATTACTCCATTTCGTATTGATTGAATTTCTTTTAGATACTTTCTCTACCTATTTCACACTAAAATCTCTCTTATTTCTTACTGTTAAAGCAATTTCACTTCTGCCACGTGTACGTTGCTACACGCGAGTTTTTTTATGCAAACGATGTGTTCCATAAGAGATGAAAAATTGCATATAAATCATCAGCGTATATAATACATATTTGTTGGATCTATTCAGCGCTGATTTGAAGTGAAAGTGAACGCAGTTCGTACAAAAAAAGTTGGGAAAAAATTCAATCGATTGTGCTATGAATTGGTTTGTCATCTATCATACACTTCAGATTTGAGGTCATAATATGGTCATGAGGCTTAAAGTAATTTTGGAGAATTGCCAAAATCGTATTATATGAAAATGGTCAAAAAATTAAGAAACTACACAAACTCGTTTTTCAAACTCAATTGAGAAATAAAAAGTTTTTATCACATTTCATCAATCATTATCGTGTTTAATTTTTTTCAGGTACTTTTTATTAAGTACACCTAATTTCCATCGCTGAATTTTTTAAACGAAGACATTAACGTTTTCTTATATTCAGTGGCATAGATAGCTTTTGATTCTGGAAGGGGTCCAAATAAAATAATGACCTATAATAGAGAATTTAAGTACAGACATACTTGTAAGAGTACTCATGAAGTGTATAGAATTTTCAAAAGTTTTTCGCTCGCTGCGAACGTTCTTTTAAAATAAGTGCTAAAAATAAGATCTGCAAAAATAAACTTCATCTGGTCGCTTTTGAGTTTTCCCCTAAAAATTACTCAACATCCCCCATGAAACGGCCACACAAGTTTTTATGTAAAATTTATCGATACAAATTTTTTAGTTCTCACTTTTCCTCTTTATCATGTCAGTTATGGTTTGTGAAAAGGACAAACAGAAATTTTTAAAAAAAAAATTAAAAAAATTATTTTAAAAACAAAAACTTTTGTTTTTAATTTAACTTTAAAAACAGTTGTGCTTGCATTAAATTTCTATATTAAAATTTTTTGTTTAATTTTTTAGTATTTTTTTCTTCTCTGTGTACTTTTAATTTCATTACGGTTCAGTTAATGAAATATATAGCTATGTAGGTGAAATGTTTTGACGTTTATTGAAAGCACTAGTTTTTCTGTTCAGTATCAGCAAAATCTATTAAGATAAACTTTATGATATAAATAAGAGACTTATAAAACTCTTATTTGTTGCGATGATTCAATTAAAAAATTGTAAGTTTTTTGACAAAGTTATCATAAAACATATCTTAACTATTTTCTAAACATAAAATTCTTTCGATAATCACAAAACAACTTTTAACTTAATAGAATCAATTGACAACAACTTTTATATTTGACTCATGGCTCTGGGAGGAGTCCGGACCCATGGACCACCCCCATACCTACGCCACTGCTTATATTGAATATTATTACTTATAATATTATTATTCTTACTATAATATAACTCCGTAAAATGTGGATGCAGAGCGCTTGATTTTTTTGAAAAATTACATAGCATATTTTTAGGCATTTTTTTGTGGTTGATGAAAACTTCAAAAACTTTTTATTTTTTTTTTTTGCATTTTTAAACTATCAGTTTAAAAAAATTGTAAACTTATTTCTTCGTTCCTACTATAGTTTCCGTTTTTACGTAAAGGTATTTTATAAATATTTGGAACTAATAATTGTTATTTGCACAGTTTACAATCGAATATGCGACCATCACTGACTTCTAATTCAGCTTAAAAAAAATCAATATTTCATAACTTTTTCTTTATCAAAACCGTAACTTTTGACTTGAAAGAACTTGTTTAACATAAGTAAGTAAATAGAAATAAATAAGTTAAGCAATATAAATATTATATATAGTTTGCCCTTAACATAGTACATAATAATACAGTACTTAAGAAAACATAAGATTAAAAAAAAAATATAAAAAAATAAATATTATGAACAAATTTAACACGCACATGATTTGGTCAAAAGAATAAAATAAAACCCATATGGTTTTCCCTTCCAAAAACACACTTATATAAGTGTATTTTTATTTTGTCTATTCTGTTCATCTGTAAAGCATCAAAGTTCAAAATGTTCGATGTTAGAATAGAGTACATTTTGATATGGCCGATGGCTAGAAATAGTTAGAATTAATAACTTGACTTCTCGCTAAAAAATACCTAAAATTTCCAATAACGCCTCGATGCTTCAAATTTATGAACATTCCAAGTTTTTCAACTGAACTTCCTCTATCGATTTTCTTGAAGTTTTCTTTTGTTTTATGTCTTCAGTGCACAAATCCTTTAGCAAGCTGCTTTGCATTTCTTTTTTCTGCTCTCTGTTCTTTATAAACATACTTTTTTTCTTTCTTTTTTGCTTACTTGCTTAACCATGAAGTTGTGCTGGGTTGAAGATTAAAGCCGTTACCTCTTGTTGCTTGCTTGAACGAGCTAAAAGGTTTCGGTATCTGGTAGACTGGCAATGATGTTAGTCTATATGTGGGTGTGTGTGACTGTGTGTGATGCCTCGTAAGCATGCAATTTGTCGAGAGGATTTGTGGCTTTCACAAATTTCAGCGTTTTATCGTTTAACAACATTTGATGGCGGCGGCGTTCGACCATAAAACTTTTTATTTCTCTGAAACTTCAAGTAAATTGATCAGTTAAAATCTACTCAATCAAAATGATCAGTTCAGTGCAAAATGATGAAGTTCATATACAATATATACAGGAAGTATATATAAATGCTCGAATGTTAACAATAAAACTTCAATATATTTAAAGGTTTTTCTTAAAATAGCGTAGAATATATAAAAGTTTGATTTTAATCCGCAATCTGCTAAAAGTGAAATAAAAATTTGTATGTAGTTATAAAAAAACAAAGCTCGAAAGCTCAGGTATAAAAGTTTATCTTTTGAATCTTGTTTTTTTTTCTCTCTTGCCATAAATGGCTAGCAGGAACTTTTTAAATCTTCACTAAAAAAGTTTTTGACAAAAGCTTTATTCGCACAAATTCGTTGCTGGCATTACAACAGAAACCAAAAACAACACATGTACACTTTGCTACGCATACACAAACATACATACACATACTTCTTTATTTACAAAAACGCACGAAAAACTTATGGCTTAGTGACTGGCAAATTTAAGTTAACGCGAAAAATTTCATGCCTTCAGCAAAAAATTTTATCATCAAGTTTTTTTATGCTATTGCTTAAATTTGTTTTATAAAAGTGGGCGTAGGAACTATAACACAAAGTCACTCTGATCGTTATTTTCATTTCTGCTGCTTTTATATAAAAAAGGTTTCCATCAAGTATGATAATTGTTCAACATAACAAAAAAGTAACTTAGTTGTTTGGCAGAAAAGTTCAAGGTTCTGCTGAAGTATTTATTTTTTAATGAACTGCGTATCATAGAAGTTTTTGTTGGTTTTCAAAGCTAATTGTTACTAGCACGTGTGGTTTTTAATGATATTGTTATCTATAAATGAAAATATGAATATGGAGTGGCAAAGTTTTAAAAAAATTGTTTCGAATTTAAATCTTACGGCTATATTTAAAAAATCTTTCACAACATCCATGCAGAAAATGGCACAGCTAAGAGAGTACATAAATAAAATTCCATGCCAGGATACTGAGATCATGTCACATAGTGATTGTGTAAAAATTGTCAAAAGCTTGAAAAAATATTGAAATCATATTAAATCGAAAAATTTTATTTTAATAACAATGTATTATTATTATTCAGAGTGAATGCAAAAGAATCAGTGAATAACGAAATAAGAATGCATTCAATGAATTCTAAAAATTTAATATGACTTTAGAATGAATAATTAATAAAAAATGAACAATTAATAAAAACGAATAATGAAAAAAAAACTAAGAATGAATAAAAAACGAATAATGAATAATAAACGAATAACGAATAATGAAAAAAAAAATTAATAATGAATGAAAAACCAATAATGAATAAAAACTAAGAATGAATAAAAAACGAATAATGAATAAAAAATTAATAATGAATAAAAAATGAATACTGAATACAAAATAAATAATGAATAAAAAACTAATAATGAATAAAAAACTAAGAATGAATAAAAAACGAATAGCTACCAAATAAAAAATGAATAATGAATAAAATATGAATTATTAATATAAAATGAATAATGAATAAAAATTAATAATGAATAAAAAATGAATACTGAATATAAAATGAATAGTGAATAAAAAACGAATAATGAATAAGAAATGAACAATGAATATAAAATGAATAATGAATAAAAAATCAATAATGAATAAAAAACGAATAATGAATAAAAACTTAATAATAAAAACATGAATAATGAAAAAACAATGAATAATGAAGAAAAATTAATAATGAATAAAAAATGAATAATGAATAAAAAATGAATAATGAATAAAAAAAAAAAGAAACAGTTTCGATAGTATCGTAAGTGTAGACGTAGAATTTCGTATAAGTTGTAACCTCTTCTACTTTGTCTCTTTGGTCCGATTGTTTTGTTCATTTTGCACGTATTTTTATTGATCTTCCAAAAATTAAAAAATAAATTAATAACACTCAATTATGGACTACTTATCGAGGCCAAAACAAAGAAAAAGTAAAAATGTAAGTATGATTAAATAAGCAAGCAAAAAGAAACAAGCAAAATTTCAAATTTTTTCGATCATATCTTTAAGCTTGATAGGTTGAGTTCATTGACTTTGTTGAAAAGAAGGCGAAGCAAATGCACTTTCCATTGGTGCCACTTTCGTCTCTGCCAGATATATAGTTTGCGAGCTACAGTCAGTTTAACTACTTATTTCAAATTAAAATTAAGACCCCGATTTATAAAAAAATGGTATGGTTACTATATTTCTCGCTGAGCAAATGTCCTTTCCTCTCGTCTCTGTCTGATATTTAGTTTGCTAGCTACACTTTCTGTTCGATGCATAGTTTGCAAACTACACTAGCTAGTGCTAGTGGGATGTGGAATCCAAATTAATTTGCATTATAAGCAAAAATTAAAATTTTACGCCATCTATTGGGTAAAAGCATAAGAAGAAATATGATCCAACTCGTTTTTTTCATAAGAGTTAAATCTAACCGGATCACAGAACCATTTTGTTAAATTTGACAGATTGAGTTCATTGACTGAGTTGAAAAGAGGTTCATGACCTCTGGTTTCAAAATAGAGCACTTAGTATACTAGAACAGTAGTGCATACATAAACCCAATGCGAACTAATGCTTACAATGCTGCCAAAGCGAACCAATCAGTTCGTGCAAAACCAAAGCATACAAGCATAAACAACGAAAGAAAAACAAGAAAGCAGCAGGCACATAAACAGCTGATGATTGATTTTCTTATATAAAAACATGCATTTTTCTTCTTATATTTTACTATTTTGTGACTTTAATATAATAGTGACAAAATCCAAAGTTAGATATTCATTCAGCGCAGGATATATCTGATATTTTAGTATATATATTATCTTTGAACGAAGAGTATTAAAGGCTGTAGGTATACCCTAAAGTATTCGCCAAAAACGTTGCCTAATGACCTTGAAAAAATCTGTTAAAACGACCCCATACAAACCGCGCTGTAAGACGTAATTCTACGTCAAAATGAATAATGAATAAAAAATGAATAATGAATAAAAAACTCGCGTGTAGCAAGTACACGTGGCAGAAGTGAAACTTCTTTAACATTAAGAAATAAGAGAGATTTTAGTGTGAAATAGAGAGAGAAAGTAGCTGAAAAGAAATTCAATCAATACGAATTGGAATAATAATCTGTTGATTCAATATTTGCATCCAGGGACCGTACCAGCTATGTTTTTTGTCGAAAGTATCACATATTCACTTCCATTTCTTAATTTTTATTTTTTCCGACAAAAATAAGAGTTATTTTGTGCCGTATATTTTTTTGGGCAAAAATAATAGTTACTTTTGACTTGTATTTTATCGGTCAAAAATAACAGTTATTTTCTGCCGTTTATTTTTTTGGTCAAAAATATCAGGTAATTTATATTTGTTCAAGTCATTTTAACGACTAAAAAAATTTTGATACCATTATTTTCATCTCATCGGTGAGACATTTTACACATGTTATCAACAGTTAAATCTGTCAAGCGGCCTTTAAAGATCGTAAATTACTGGTATTTTTGATCGAAAAAAGTTATGTCACAAAATAACTGCTATTTTTGACCAATAAAATATAAAGTCGAAAGTAACCTTCATTTTTCCTCGGAAGAATAGAAGGAAAGAAATAAAAGTTAAATTTTAAGGCATCAGTTTAAAATTTAAAAGGCACTTAATATTCGTGAGACTGAGGAGATTTGTAACATAATGGTTTATTTGAAAAAAGTCTTTCAACAATTTTTTTCATTTGAAAATTGTAAAATAACAGTTATTTTCTGTACTTGTTTTAGTTCCGTTGGTGTTTTAATTGCTTTCGAATGTTTTCTCAACTTTTTCACTTTTTAAATACTTAATTGCATTTGCATAGTACTCGTTGAAGCAGCCTTCGAAAGCAGAGGCAAATCTTATTGATTATTACCTCCTGATTCCTGATCATAATATTTGCTATGTTGAGTGAGGGCCTCGTAAAGCAGCGAACGTTGATTATTGAGTGTATCAACTTGGTTGGCTATAAAATTTTGTTGAGATGATGGCTGAGTTCCAAAATACATTTTTACAAAGCATCAGTGTGTTTTTCTGGAGATTGGTTCTTTGTAGATTCATCAAATTACACTGATGATTCGTAAAAATGCATTTTGGAACTCAGCCGATGTTGCAATCACCTTAAGATCATCATTAGTTGCATTGTTAAGAGTTCTAATTCGCTTTCTGCTCCTATTTTAGCTATCTTTCTTAGCTTTGAGACGTTTTTTGGCTGACAAAACCTATTTTCGGCAGTCTTAAATATTGCACTTTCAACCCTTTTTGCTTTTATTATTATATTGAATTTACTGTTTTTTGCATGTTGTCAATCATCTGTCAAGTTTTTGATCACAACCAACGAACCAAATTAACCTTTAAGCTCATTATGCGGCAAACAGGCAGTTGGATTTTTTTTCCCCGCTAGATGTATCTCTATGCCTAAATATTTTCGTTTGAAGCTTAAAGAAATAAATTTCGCGTGCATACTTTTCGGATGAAAATAAATGTTACGGACAGAATGTTACGCGTTCAGTTTTAATTACATTTTGTTTGTCTGTTTATCATGTGCCTACGTGGCGTAAAGATATTGATTTCGACTCTTGAGCAACGATCGTCAGGGTTGAATTCTCGCTAGCGCACTCAGAAAAAAGCTGCCATGTAAAATTAACGTTTTTTAATGTTATTTCCAATGTAAATCAGAAAATGTGGATTTTACGTTAGAAAATGTTAAGTTAACATGTATTGTGTTGAATTGATAAGAAAAATATCAAATTGATAATGTAATGTTTTACGTTGCAATATCAATTCTTAATGTTAAAATAACATTTAAAATGTTTTTAGTTCATAATTTTTTACTATAAAATTGATAGTATTTCATATCCATTTAACATTATAAATGTAGATGTCAACAACAAGCAGATGTAATGTTTATTTAAGAGCTGAGCCGTTAAAACATACAGGTGACCGTGGCACACAGGTTAAGAGTGTGGCTTTGGATGCCCGGAGCCCTGGTTCGAATCCCACTCGTGGCAAATTATTTTTCAATACTTCTTTTTATCTGCATTAATTTACTGATACTTTTTGATATTTTAAGTGTTAAAATAACATTATTATGTGGCAGTTATACATTTTTAAATGTAGGTTTCGTAATGTAAAAAGTACATTAGGATAATATCAATTTTAACATTTTTTAATGTCGGACGACTTTTGTCAACTAAAAATGTTAATTTTACGGTTGTTTAATGTACTTTTTTTTCTGAGTGCGGCTATCATTTTTTTGAAAATTTTCATATGAATTGAAAACGTTAGCCTGGCGTCACGAATAAGAGACCTTGAAATTTCACTCGCCGCCAAAGAAGTTTCACTTTAAAAAATGAATAATGAATAAAAAATGAATAATGAATGCAAAATAAATAACGATTCTCTGTAAATTGCATTCTTTATGAATAGCATTCATTTGAATAAAAAAAATGAATGCATTATTCTGCATAAAGAAAAATGGATAATCGAAGTAAATAATAAATCAATGTTTTAAAATTGAATGCGAATTCAAAATTTTATTCATGATTCATGATTTAAATTCAAATTTTATAGCACTGCTTACTATATTATTCGACAAGTGTATTTCAGACTTTTCCGTTTTTGATGATTCAAATTTGCTTGAAACAACGTGCTCGGTACATTGCGATCATGTGCACCTCAGCGTTAAAAGACGTCATAAAAATTACATAAAGAATACATTTCGACATAATTTTTTTAAGTTTCTTGCAAGTGTATTTTTTAATAAAATATAAGTTTCGTAAACCAAAACTTTTAAGAAGTATATTAAAAGAGATATTCGTTTAAGCATAAGAATATATATTTTATGTTAAAATACAAAAATAGTGACTTGTCAAAGATCCCAGTGTGCCGTTTAAGGGTTAAGCGAAATAAAATGGATTCTAAGCATTGTTTCATAACTGCTATGTTTGTCCACAACTACTCACTAGAGACAAGAGAACAATCAAAACTATGGACTGAAGCTGGTGGAAGTGCATCAAAGAAGACAAATCTCAAAATTGAATATTTCTTAGAAAACCCTTGATTTTGTCTCTACAAAATAAGTAAAGTCAGGTTTTAGGCATACATTATGTTTTTATAAAGTCGATTTAAGCATTATTCTGAATCAGTTATATTCTAATGATATTATATAAATATGTATTTATTTATGAAAATTTTAGTCACCGTTTTGTATATTAATGACGGAAAAATATTATATATTATATTTTGTTGCATATAAATTATTTGATTTATATACAACACTATTTACATCATTTAATTTTACTGTGAATACTTTAATGTTGGAAATTTTTTCGAATACCATAAGTATAAAAGTTTGAAAAGCACTGTTATAGTAAGATATAAAAGTTTGAGCGATATTGGATGTGGAGCATGACACTTGTCTTTTGAGTTATAAGATTTATATGTATGCAGCAGTGACGAGGAGCATCAATTCTCATATTCTTTGAAAAATATGCATTGTTGTGATTTGATTTTTGAAAATACTAACTTAGCCGGAAAGAAAGTGTGTGGCTTAGTAAGCAAAGTGGAAACCTATCCCTTTCACGCCTATGTGCTAGCTCCATCGATGAGTTTTATCATAGCAAATGTGATTTATATTCCTTACTGTATAACAATATTATTTCAAGAATTCTGAAATAGCTCGATATGGAATTCCTCGGATATGAAACAAATTTTAAATTAATGCATTTTTATTCAATTGGGTATTATAAATATTCAGTATTCATTAATTTTTATTTTTTATTTTGATTTATCATTCAAAATTTAATTCTCCATATAAAAATATATGCATTTTCTGCTTGGAGAGAAACATAATTTCTTTATTCGAAGTTCTTTGAAGGAAATATTTTCATTATTTGTTCAAGCAGAAACACATCTTATAATTAAAATCATTTTATTTTTTATTTTTTATTCGCAAAATGCTTTAAATGCCAATTGAATACATTACTTACCTTTTTTTCTAAATATGAATAATTATTGTGTATAATTTTGGATATAATCGAAAAATACATTAATTACGCGCAACTTTTTGCTTTTCACTTACTAAAAATAACTTCAAATATTGTTGAACTACAAGAAAAAAAAGAACAAGTGTTCTTCACATTAAGAAGTTGGGAATAAATACGCACAAGAATCTGCAATTCAACAGCATAGGACAAAAAAAGTAGATTGAATAGAGCACACATAACCCTTTGACATTCCTTGGTTATGTGTTAAAATTAAAATTAGTAAAATTAGTACATACAAGAACCCAATGAAAAAGCCTGCGAATCAGTTCGTATAAAACAAAAACAATTCAAGCAAAAAAAAGAAACAAAAACAAAGAAGCAGCAGGCACAGCATAAGCAGCTGATGATTGATTTTCTTATTTAGATACATGTATTTTTCTTCTTATATTTTACTATTTTGTGATTTTAATAATATAGTGATAATATCTAAAATTAGATATTCATTGAGCGAAGGATATATCTGATATTTTAGTGTATATATTATCTTTGAACGATGAGTATTAAAGCTTGTAGGTATACCCTAAAGTATTCGTCAAAAAAGTTTCATGGTCTTGAAAAAATCTGTTAAAACGACCCCATACAAACCGCGCTGTAAGACGTAATTCTACGTCAAAAACGAATGAAGATATACCTTCTGTTCAAAATTGAATCCGAATGTGAAAACAAAACTGTATCGTTTAATTATGCTTCAATATTTATTTTATTACCTTCAAAATAATCACCATCGGAGGTGATACACATATGCCAACGTTTTTCTAATTTTGATAGCATTTTTGGTAGAAACATTTCGGAATGGCCTTTTGTTCCTTTTGCGAATTCTCTTTGATGACTTCAATAGTCTCAAAATATTTGTCACGAAGTGACAATTTGAGTTTTGGGAATAGGAAAATGTTAGACGAAGCCATATCTGGCGAATATGATATTGTTTAGTCCTTTTAAGTTTTGAAAAGAAAGTATTGTTCGGGTCCATAATTTAATAACATAAGATTATCCTGGTATTTGACGTGCCCTTATTTTTTGTAAACAAAAAAAATATTCTCTCTCGAAAATGCAAGGTTTTGTAGTCCTCTTTAAAAACTTTTGTCTCACTGTATTGTTTTTTTTAAAAAAAAAAAAATTTTACTGCTAGAAAACAAATTAATAAGGTGTTCATTGAATTATTTGGGGCAATAAATTCGTGAAAATATTTCAATCTTGGATGCTTGCAGAACGTTTATAAATCGTTGCTTGAAGCAAAAGTAACGTAAAACGTATTAAATATAAATTATATATCTTAAGATATATTGTACTAAGAAATAGTATGATATTCAAGCACCTGAAAGACTTTTGTATCATTTAATAGATACGCTTTTGCTCTTCTCTTTAAATAAGGATATATTTCTTCATTTTCGTGAAAAGACATCAAATATAAGGATAACATTATGTTCTTTAATCATGATTCTGGTCTCGTATATATTTTTGAAAATCAACATAAATCTGAAAGGCGTTAAACTTTGAACTCTGTTTGTCTTTCTACAACAACAACAAACAACAACAACAATTTTAATTTTTCCAAATATGAACTAGCTAGCTGGTTTGATGCACTCTCTCAGCACCTTTCAAAATACATATATTTTAGCTATAACGTTGACATCAGATGGCATTGGCGGTCAGTTTGGTGTGAAATTAATTTTAAGACATTCCAGTTCAATAAACATATTTGAAATCATGTCATTTTCATACACAATTTGTGAACATAATACAAAAATGAATTTAAATCTAACTAAATTTATGAGCCTCAATTCAATCAGCCTTCTCGTGTCTAATGATTTTTCAATAGCATCAACCGTATTATAATGATTCACATAAATGTCGGAATTGGACTTGTTTAAGTTCTCCTGAGACGCATTTAATTTGATTAAGTCAATCATAAGCCTAAGTCTATCATATTTGAAAACATTTTAAATTATAAAATTAGCAAGTTTCTTAATTTCTTTGAAAAAAAATGATGTAGATGAATTTTGTTTTAATTTATTTAAATTTTTGATGTTAGTTTTTTGAGGCTCTGCAATTTTAATTAATTGTACCATTAAAAATTCATAAGACATTTATTAATAGTTATTTAGCTAGCTAGTAAAATACCAATATTTGTAACAAAATTTAAATAGCTTCTTCCTTGGGGCTAAAATTTATGTCGTTACAGGTATTTCCTTCCATGCTTTGTTTACACGTTTTATTTTAAGTGCTTCCTTCCTTCCTTCCTTTACATAAAGCTTTATTCAATTAGCAAATTGATATGGTTTCAAAAATCATTAAATTTTTGTATTATATACAAAATAACAGCTGTTTTGTTCTCATTGATACTTTGGTTTTTTTAATTAGACAGCATCATAGTTACGCTATTGTTTGTTAACCTTAGCACCGCAGATACTGAGCACTTTTTCCCATCTGATGCTGATACTGATACTGATGCTTTTATTGGCCTTCTGGGCATAACAATTTACATACATCCATTAATTTTATACAAAGCAGCGTTGTTTGCATGTTGATGTCTTAGTTTTGATTATACTAGATATGTTTTTTTTTTTTCAATAATGTTCTTAAGAGGGTGTTCAGTGCTCTGCTGGTGTCATTTTGAGTTTTCATTAAACTTATTTCCTGGAATGTTATCTTTTGCCAAAATTCTGGTATTTATTTAGGAATTTATTAATGCATGCTTTTAAGTGCTGTGAATTTTTTTACGGATTATATGAAGTGCTTCAAATTAAATTTTTCTCAAATGAACTGTTTTTTTTTTTTTTGTCTCAAAATATGTGCTTATGGTACCTAGATAATAAATTGAATTTGGGTATCCATTGGAAAAAGTTTTCTCGAATGAACTGTTTTTTTTTTTTTCTCAAATTATGTGCTTTTGGTACCTATATAATTTATTTAATTCAGGTATCCATCCATTGGAAATTCTTAAGCAAAAAATATAATAATTAACTGTAAATTTTGTGGATTTTTTTTTTGAGCAAAGTTCTTTCTTATATCAATTACATTTTTGAAAATATTTTAAAATATGTAAAATAAAAAACCCTGTTAACGACTTTTATGACTTAATTATAGCAAAATTTTAAATGGAAATTGTGAAAAAGAAGTAAACGGTGTGCTCAAAAACAGGTTTTTGCCAAATTAATGTTATCGCTTTTTCAAAATTTACCGACTTGCAAAACATTAAAAAAAATATGTAAATACTAAAAACAAACTGACTAAAGACTACTGATGGATTTGTATAGCGGCCAACAAATGAGCTGTCTAGTCTGGTAATGCTTTGTTTTGTACAAAACTTTATTGTGTTGGCAACGTGTTTCTTTGTTAACTTTCTGTATTACAGTAATTCGTCATCTAACATTAATGTCTATACCAGAGACCAGGGTTGTAACCGAAAAACATATTTTGCTACCAACCACATTAAAAAAACTACCAAAATGAATATAAAACTACCAAATCAATTAAAACTCTTCGTAATACTGTAAAAATGTTGTCATGCTTAAATTTATATTCATTTTCTATTGTTTGTTAAACAATCGTAAATAAACAATTAAATTATCAATATCAAAACGACTTTAAGGCGAAATGCACTTTGAAGGATGAAAATTTATTTTAAAATTAATAGTTTTTATTATAAAATTTAAATAAAAAAATTATTTTCATATCTGATGCGTTATTCATTCACAAAGTTGAGCTTTTGATATTAGAAGAAAATTTTTATGATTTTTCCTGCTAAAAATCAAAAAATTTTTTTTAAAGAAAAATGAGAAAATGCATTCCATTTACTTTGCATATCGTAAAAATGTCCATATTTGGTATTTTGGATGATTAAAACTATTATTTACGGGTGCGATAAGTCTAACAAGAAAAAAGCACACATTTTGTATGGAAGACCTATGAAATGTACACTTTTCCGATAAAATATTTAAACATGAGAATAGGCCATAAAAAAATGAAATTTTTGATACCCATATTGGATATTTTTAATGTAATAACATTTTTTTTTAAGGAAAATATAAAAAAAAAAAAAAAAAAAAAAAAAAAAAAAAAACAAATTAGCCATTTCAGCCCTTGAAAGGGCTTTGACCGAGCTTCTTATGATCAATTGTGTTGTGTGTGTTATTAAATGTTTGCACACAATTGACCGAGAACTGGACCTACATGTTTTATGCCGACTCCGAACGGCTAAAGTTCATTTTCTCAAGAAGCTTTACATGGCATTGTTTACTCAATGAGGTTTGCCATTGTCTGCAGAGAGGTGGTGACCAATCAGAAAAATTTTTTATTGAAAAAAACTTTTCGCCACGGCTGGGGATCGAACCCGGGCTCCGAGCATGCTAGGCCACACACTGAACCTGCATGCCACGGTCACCACGGAAAATAAATGCATTTCAATAAAAAAAAAATTTTATAATAAACAGTAACAAATTTATAAAAAATAAACAAAAGGTAAGTTTACAAATTGTCTTAAATTGAACATAAATTAATATGAAATAATTTTGTCAACATACTTCTTTGCTATCGACTAAACATTACTAAAAATTACAACAACAAAATTACAACAAAATGTTCTTATGAAAAATTGATGCCAATATGTTTGGTACCATTGAGCTTTCGTTTGGTACCTAATTTGTAAATGTTTCCATGGAAATTAGCGAAATTAAAGCAGAAAAACGAAACGATCTGTCTTCTATCAGCTATCCGAAAATCATTCAAATCGGAGACCGTCACCTGGGGACCTTTCCTTGTTAGTAAAGTATTCAAATATAAAGGAAATAACATAGCTTCAGCGTACATTAATGACTGTTTGTTTTATAAAAATTACCCTAATAATTTTTGTGCTATAAAACCGGATATCACAATAAAAATCGAAGCATTCACAAAACGACAGATTAACTTTGTTCATTGAAGACGTTTGTTAATGGTAGAAAGCTTTTTCCAAGAACCCATAGATTTATGCCAGTTAGGTATTTACAGAACTAACCTAGATTTAGAGGGAAAGAGAGCACAATGTCGACTACAAGATATTCAACATAAATTTATGTGTTTACCTTTCGAAACGAACTTCGTACCAATACCTATTCTTCACAGCTGTATCCCGCAATAATGCTAAAGGAACAAAAAAAAAGCAGACATCAAAGGGGCAGTTGAAGTACTTCAGTACACATGGTGAGCTTTAATAAAATTACTAAAATCTTTCCATTCTCTAGCCTTACTTTTTTATAGTCGATAAAAACTGTTCGCCGTGCGATGTGCTGTCCCAAAAAGTCAATAATTTGAGAGCTTCGAATTATATCGAGCCATAACCGCGAAAAAGATGTAACCATCATAACTAAAATTTTAAAGGAGATGATTTCTTTTAATTATTTTCGACATAAGATTTTTAGTTATGACAATTTTTTTACACAATCCTTGCATATAAATAATTATATTATTATAATTACTATTATTTTATAATTATAGATTATTGATAATGAAATAAATTATGAGTATATATAAGAAAACAAATTTTTGTAAATTGCTGGTTACACCTTTTTCGCGGTTATGGCTCGATATACTAACAATATAGTAATTTATATAATATTTTAACAATTTTTCTCTTTAGCCAACATAGTATAAGGCTGACTTCCAAAATGCAATTTGCAAAACTAAATACTAAATATGTTTTATGAATTGCAGATTTGTCAAATGAAAAACCTTATAAAAGGTAATATTCAGAAGTTCCTTCACTAAGTGCTTGGTTTTGGCATCATTATGAATTTAAATATTGATGGCACACGTGGAAAGAAACCGTTGAGGGATTTTCCAAACGTTTACAGGTCATTGATAGGTAAATATAGCAAGCAAGCCCAAGCCATGTTAATTTGTCAAATGAAAAAGAAATTTTGTTCTTCAATTTTTTAGATATTATGTCTTCATTTTCTAAGAAACCAGACGAAACTCTCAGGGCGGCGTTTCAGAAACAGAATAAGACATATTTTAAACAGGTGGTTAAACGGGAAAAACAAAAAAACAAAGAGAACGCGACTGAAGAAAAAGAAATTGATTACTTAAAGTTTGTAATTTAGGCAGACTACGCAAATGTGCCTTTTTTAAAAGAAGCTTTTTTTAATACTTTTATATAACTTAACTTTTAATAACTTAACAATATTACTTATATAACTTAATTTATCACTTAACTTAACTTAACTTTAAATTTTTATGCATATGTTTTTTGACGTAGAATAACGTCTTACAGCACGGTTTGTATGGTCGTATGTATGGTCGGTTTGTATGGGGTCGTTTTAACAGATTTTTTCGAGTTCATTAGGCAACGTTTTTGACGAATACTTTAGGGCATACCTACAGTCTTTAATACTCATTGGTCAAAGATAATATATATATTAAAATATCAGATATATCCTGCGCTGAATGAATATCTAATTTTGGATTTTGTCTCTATTATATTCAAGTCACAAAATAGTAAAATATAAGAAGAAAAATGCATGTTTTATATAAGAAAATCAATCATCAGCTGCTTATAATGTGCCTGCTGTGCCTGCTGCTTTCTTTGTTTTTGTTTCGTTGTTTATGCTTGTATTGCTTTTGTTTTGTACGAACTGATTGGTTCATTTTGGCAGCATTGTAAGCAATTGTTCGCATTGGGTTTATGTATGCACTACTAATCTAGAATACTATTTTGAAACCAGAGGTCATGAACCTCTTTTCAACTCAGTCAATGAACTCAAACTGTCAAATTTAACGAAATGGTTCTGTGATCCGGTTAGATTTAACTCTTATGAAAAAAACGAGTTGGATCATATTTCGTTTAATGCTTTTACCCAATAGATGACGTAAAATTTAAATTTTTGTTTTTAATGCAAATTAATTTGGATTCCACATCCCACTAGCACTAGCAAGTGTAGTTCGCAAACTATACATCGAACAAAGACGAAAGTGTAGCTAGCAAACTAAAATCAGACAGAGACGAGAGGAAAGGACATGTGCTCAGCTTGAAATAGAGACACCATACTATTTTTTAAAAATTGGGGTCTTAATTTTAATTTGAAATTAGCAGTTAAACTGCCTATAGCTTGCCAACTATATATCGGGCAGACACGAAAGTGGCACCAATGGAAAGTGCATTTGCTTCGGCTTCTTTTCAACTAAGTCAATGAACTCAACCTGTCAAACTTAACGAAATGATCGAAAAAATTTGAAATTTTGCTTGTTTCTTTTTGCTTGCTCATTTAATCATACTTCCATTTTTACTTATTCTTGGTTTTGGCCTCGATAAGTAGGTAGTCCATAATTGAGTGTTATTCATTTATTTGTTAATTTTCGGAAGATCAATAAAAATACGTCCAAAATGAACAAAACAATCGGACCAAAGAGACAAAGTAGAAGAGGTTTAAACTTAAACGGAATTCTACGTCTAAACTTACGATACTATCGAAACTGTTTCTTTTTTTTTATATATCTATTTTAAGTGTTGAATTCATTCTATTTTTTTTTAGTTCATAGAAGTTTTGATAACTTAACTATTACTTAACTATAACTTAAGTCATTTACTTTACTTCATATAGTTATTGATAGTCATTAGTGCTTTATGTATTTCTACATTATTTTTTTCTTACTACGAAATATGTCGTTTTCGTTGTTTTATTTTTTATGTTAACTTTTATCTTTTTAATGAAAAGATAATGTGATAAAAAAATATTTATTTTTATATATAAGAACTCAACTTTAATTTGTTAAAAAAATTGAATAAAAAGGCTGAAAATAAATGATATGAATATTTATATATTATATATATATGAAAAAAAAAATATAAAATTGAATTGAAACTTAGACTGACTAACGAAAAACAAATGGCACTTACAATTTTTTATACAGATAAGTTCTAGTGATTGACTACAGCAAATGTACCAAATTGGTCCTTTTGGCTGTACTCTTTCACTAGTTCCAACGGCGACTGGTGTTTTCTTGAACATACGTTCACACAAAATGTCAATAGAAAAATAGACTGTGAGGTATAAGGTTGCGGTTATAGTGAACGCCGAGTCAGACAGGCAGGCAGGCAGGCAATGTGAACAAGCGAGATAGATAGCTATCTGCATCTCGTTTTTTCAGAGAGATTTTAGCCTGCTTGCCTGTCTGAATCGCGTTCACTATAATCGCAGCCTAATGTGAGTATAATGTGTCACTTGTACTGGTGACAGAGGAACCAGTGGAAGTGTGGCTCTTTTACTGGTCACATTTCCTGAAGGGTATAAACAGAGTCGACTCGAGTATATATGTACGCATGATTTTGTGTACTACTACTCATTCATACACATACAAAATATTGAGATACTCATTGCTCGCAACTTTATTTTAATATTTTGAGTATGTTTAAAAAAGTGTTTTAAACTCCGAATGAATGAGAAAGTATTGAAAAAAGTCATTGATGAGGATAAAATAAAATCGCTTGTTGCTTGCACATCACGGGTTGTTGAAGACTACCGCCCATTTTCTGGTGTGGAAGGCACAGGATTTTGTCAAATGGTTGATTTTTTTCATGCAAATTGGTAGTAAATATAGAGAAAATGTTGATAACAAGGCTTTACTGCCTGATGCAACTATAATATGTCGAAATGTTGAAAAATCATCTCGTGAAATGAAAAATGAAATAATAAGTGAAATAAAAAACAATTGTTGATGGTGGTGAAGTTGATAACTACGTTAAAAGAATTTTTTTGGGTGCAACTTTACAGAATACAAAAAAAAAAAAAAAAACTCGCGTGTAGCAACGTACACGTGGCAGAAGTGAAACTTCTTTAACAGTAAGAAATAACAGATTTTAGTGTGAAATAGAGAGAGAAAGTATCTGAAAAGAAATTCAATCAATACGAAATGGAATAATAATTTTTTGATTCAATATTTGCATCCGGGGACCGTACCGAATATGGTTTTTGTCGAAAGTGTCACATATTAACTTTTATATCTTAATTTTTATTTTTTCCGACAAAAATAACAGTTTTTTGTGCCTTATATTTTTTTTGGGCAAAAATAACAGTTATTTTCTGCCGTTTATTTTTCGGTCAAAAATATCAGGTAATTTATATTTGTTCAAGTCATTTTACCGATAAAAAAATTTTGATATTATTATTTTCATCTCATCGGTGAGACATTTTACACATGGTGTTCAATCTGTCAAGCGGCCTTCAATAAAACACAAATTGCTTGATATTTTTGACCGAAAATATTAAAGTCACAAAATAACTGCTATTTTTGACCGATAAAATAAAAGTAAAAAAGTAACCTTTATTTTTCTTCGAAATATACTAGGCAAGAAATTAACTTTTAAAGAATCAGTTTCAAATTTAAAAGCGACTTTATATTCGTGAGGCTGAGGACATTTGTAACATAATGGTATATTTGAAAAAGTCTTTCGACAATTTTTTCAATTGAAAATTGTAAAATAACAGTTATTTTCGGTACTTGTTTTAGTTCAGTTGGTGTTTTAGTTGCTTTCGAATGTCTTCTCAACATTGTTACTTTTTGAATGCTGGATTGCATTTGCATAGTACTCTTTGAAGGAGCCTCCGAAAGTAGAGGCAAATCTTGTTCATTATTACCTCCTGCTTCCTGATCATAATAATTGCTATGTTGATAGAGGGCCTCATAAAGCAGTGAACGTTGATTGTTGAGTGCATCAACTTGGTTTGCTATAAAATTTTGTTGAGATGCATCAGTGTGTTTTTTGAGGATTGGTTCTTTGTAGATTCACCAAAATACACTGATGTTTCGTAAAAATGCATTTTGAAACTCAGCCGTTGTTGCAATCACCTTACCTTCATCATTACTTGCAGGCCCAGCTGCGGCTGTATTATTAAGAGCTCTAATTCGCTCTCTATATTCACGAACGCGTTCTGTTCCTGTTTTAGCTATTTTCTATTTTTTTTTCCGTGCATACTTGTAGGATGAAAATTAATGTTACGGTTATGTTAATAATGTAATGTTAATGTTAATCTAATGTTAATGTTAATTATGATATTTTCATAATTTTTGTGTACTACTACTCATTCATACACATACAAAATATTGAGATGCTCATTGCTCGCAACTTTATTTTAATATTTTGAGTATGTTTAAAAAAGTGTTTTAAACTCCGAATGAATGAGAAAGTATTGAAAAAAGTCATTGATGAGGATAAAATAAAATCGCTTGTTGCTTGCACATCACGGGTTGTTGAAGACTACCGCCCATTTTCTGGTGTGGAAGGCACAGGATTTTGTCAAATGGTTGATTTTTTTCATGCAAATTGGTAGTAAATATAGAGAAAATGTTGATAACAAGGCTTTACTGCCTGATGCAACTATAATATGTCGAAATGTTGAAAAATCATCTCGTGAAATGAAAAATGAAATAATAAGTGAAATAAAAAACAATTGTTGATGGTGGTGAAGTTGATAACTACGTTAAAAGAATTTTTTTGGGTGCAACTTTACAGAATACAAAAAAAAAAAAAAAAACTCGCGTGTAGCAACGTACACGTGGCAGAAGTGAAACTTCTTTAACAGTAAGAAATAACAGATTTTAGTGTGAAATAGAGAGAGAAAGTATCTGAAAAGAAATTCAATCAATACGAAATGGAATAATAATTTTTTGATTCAATATTTGCATCCGGGGACCGTACCGAATATGGTTTTTGTCGAAAGTGTCACATATTAACTTTTATATCTTAATTTTTTATTTTTTCCGACAAAAATAACAGTTTTTTGTGCCTAATGTTAATGTTAATTATGATATTTTCATTATGTTACGCGTTCAGTTTTAATTACATTTTGTTTGGCCATTTTCATGTGCCTAATTGGCATAAACGTATAGATTCCGTCTCATAAGCAACGATGTTCAGGGTTCAATTCTCGGCAGCAACAGTATTTTTTTTTTAATTTTCATATGAATTGAAAACGTTAGCCTAGCGTCTCGAAAAATGACCTTGAAATTTCACTCGCCGCCAAAGAAGTTTCACTTCAAAAATTCTGAATTAGTGAATATTGTTGTCGGATTAAATTCTATGGACTATGGCAAGGTCAACTGGGACTAATAAAAGAAATAAATTAAATTTTATGTTGGTTGAATTTAATATCAAAAGTTTGGAAAACGTAATTTTTATCACTGATAGAGAAAGTAATTAATTGCTCCAGTCATTCATTTTCGAATATTTTGAACTCTTTCTTTGATTCACGTCATAACTTGCAGAAACTATAAAATCGTGTAAAAAAATTGTGATGTATTTTAAAAAAAAAAACAAATTTGCAACACATACTATGCACAACAATTAAAAGTCACTGCACAACACGACACAATGTAATTCTCATTTTTCGATGTTCCAATAAATAGTTGAAAATTGGTTAAAAATAAATGAAATACTTGCAGATGGCGTTCAAAGTCAACGATTGCTCAATATTAATATATCAACTCTTCAAAGCTTGCCAAATTTTACAAGAATACAAGAATGCAAATACAAAAATAAAGAGTATTCGCACAATCAGTTCAATGGATGCTGTACCAATTTCGGTCAGAAGTCAAGAATACTCGGAAATTGGTCAGAAATTGCTTTCAAATTTAAGTATAGTTAACAAAGAGGCAGTTTTTTCTTTTTCACCAGCAATAAATTTTCATGTGAATGATCACATTGAAATAAAAGAGTTTTGTATCAACGAAATTGCAAGGCACGATAATGTCCGTCAGTCCGTCTGTCCGTCCGTCTGTGTGTTGTCCGTAAACACAGGATAAGAAGAAAGAGTGAGATAATTAGATGAAATACAAGTACACATGCTCACATGAACTCAATGATTTGCACTATTGAATATTTTTGGAATCCGCCCACGGACACGCCTACCTCCCATACAACGCAAAAATTGAAAACTGCATAACTCGGCTCATAATTAGCGTACAACAACAAAATCTAGTATGTATATGTTTTGTATTAACACAAAGATGTCTTCGAAAATGGAGATCATCCGCTAACGGACATCTCCCATACAACCCAAACATTGAAAATGGAATAAATAAGCCTCCAGGCATGCACGTTAACGTTAATTTTAACGGTAACCGAAATATTTTTTTTTTGTTTCGTTGAAACGAAATAAAAAAATAACGTTAATTCAAAAAACGAAAAATATTTATTTCGTTTCGGAGAAAACGATATAAAATTTTTTCGTTTTTTTTTCAATCAACCGTTGAAAATAACGTTAATTTCAACAGAAAAATTTCGTTTTTTTTTGTATCAGAAGAAATTTTTTTTAGCATAGGAGAAAATTATAGAAAATTTTTCGTTTTTCAACGAAACGAAATTTGCTTTGATAAATTTTTAACGTTATTTAAAAAACGAAATAATTTTGATAATTTATTTTTCGGTTTCAACGAAACGAAAAAATTTTGTTGATTTCGTTGTGCATGTCTGTAAGCCTCTGTTTAACCTTCAGAGATAAAATTTGGCAGGTATGCTTTTTATGACAAACCAAATATGGTTTTGAAAAACGGACGTCATCTGTCCACGGACACGCCTACCTCCCATACAACCCAAAAAGTTTAAAACTCAATAAAAAAAGTTATGTTTGTCAAAGAGAGATCAAATTTGGTACGTATGTATTCTATACCAAAACTAAGGTGTGTTCAAAAATTGGGACTAATCCGTCTATGAAAACGCCCACCTCCCATAGCGAAAGCACAATAATGGCTTTAACTGTGAGCTACAGGAATAAAACTTGGTATGTCTAAATTTTTTATCAATGCATATAAAATATAGGCTTCATCCGCCCACGGACACGCCCATTTTCAATAATAATTTTTTTTTTGGAAAAGTAGGTTAAGGGTATTTAATAGTCGGCCTAGACTGACTTTAGACTTTCTTTACTTGTTTTAAATTCATATTATGAACATTTTAAGAAATAATTACTTTTTATAAACAACTTTAAAGTAGGGATGTCAGTGGGTTTATTTTTTTCCACAATTGAAAAATATAAGTGGCGGTTCGCTCTACTAGTAATGTCAGTTTTCGATATTTAAAAAACATCGATGCATCGATGCATCGGCTATTCAAACATCGAGTGAAAATTTTTGATACATCGAAGCGAAACATCGATATTTTCGATGCATCGATGTTTTTCGACATTCCTTCTTTAAAGTTGTCTCCTCAAAAATTGAATTTAAGAAAATTAATTATTATTATTTTGCTACGATTTTGACTCTAATCGTAGTATGTTTAGTGTGCATAATTATTTATTTTTATTTTATTTAATTTAAATAAACAAACTTTATATTAACTGACAAATGTTTTGCATAATTTTTTGGAAGAAGTTAATTTTATGCACAACGGGTTAGTTAGTGTTTGCATTATATTTAAAGACTTTAATAAAAAAATGTTTGCATTTAAAGTTCCTTTGAGTACTTTTCAATTTAATTTTGTTTAAAACGATTCGGTGGTAACCCTTCTTATCTTCTAACATTGCCACGAACGTTAGTTAAAAACAATGAGTTCCAATGAGCTGTGGGACTCTTGCTTGAGTTCTGAGTATTTAGTATGATTCATAACGACTGGTTTGATGTTAACCCTCACTTTGGCACCAATCTTTTACTACGTAATCTGGCACATATTTACATTTGTAAATATTTTTTTTTGTCATCATTAAAGATAAACAGAACCTCTGAATTTGCATGATTTTTTAGGTGGAATATATGTATTAATACCTTCTAAGTTCAATTCCGGAAAAATTTCACACCGTTGTCAAGTGGTTTAGAAGCTATAGGGTTCGCAAGTTGGGAAAATGGGCCTGGAAAAGTCGTGTTTTTTTTTCCAACAATATCTAGCTTTATGGGTATCAAAAGAAAGGTTTTTCTGTAACCTATTCAAAAAATTAATAACCAATCAAATCCATGCATTACTTCTTACGATATAGCGTTTTACATATTATGCACACTTGACGGTCCAGCCCTTTACCAATAATCAAAATGTAAGTATGTAGATCAAATTAAAAAAAATTTATAGTTCCAATGAATAAACAAAAACCCATTTCAACAGAAAATATACTGTTTTCATTAAATTAGTACTTCCAGCAACAATATCAGAACATGACATATTGTTGTGCCAGCGAACCAAAAATTTTTGTTCATTAATATTTTCCCAATAAAAGCTATCAAATACGAAATATGTGTATATAGAAAATATGTGAAGAGTTTTTCCTTATAATTTTTTTCTATAAATAATACAAAAAATGCGTTAAAACACCAGAAAAGCCTTTAAAATACAAAATATTTACATATGTAAATATGTACCAAACTACGTTATAGAAATGAAAAATTTTCAAAAAGTATCAAAAAATTCTAAAATTAAAAACAACTTTTGAATTTTCAGAAAGAAAACAAAAAAATAGCCACAGAGTCCAAGCCATATTCAAATCGAATAAAAAAGAAAGGAGTTATGGCAAATTTAAAATTGGGATATTTACATATGTAAATAGTGCCAAAGTGAGGGTTAAAGAGTATTTGATACTACTTTGACGTTTGATCAGCTTCATTTGACATATTTACACTCATCAAAAATTTGACTCTGTGTTACTTTCTGTAGCAAGAGTGCTTCGAGGAGAAGTGGTGGTTGTTGTTTGAAGTGCACTCATTTCTACTTGGTTTTGCATGAATGACTATAAATCCCAAAAATGTGACTCGTTGCAGGTTTGGCGAATTTTGTTA
Source organism: Tetanocera ferruginea (assembly GCA_958299015.1). Classification (NCBI taxonomy): domain Eukaryota; kingdom Metazoa; phylum Arthropoda; class Insecta; order Diptera; family Sciomyzidae; genus Tetanocera; species Tetanocera ferruginea. Next base: position 9,702,968 of record OY282642.1, read on the forward strand.
ATTCTAGTTCGCTTTGATCTCTTTCGTAGTTTTTTTTTTTGACAGAGTATAATTTTGCTGAATATATTTAGTTCAGTTCTGTTTTGTACGCTGTTATCTACATGTCTATTCTTATGCCTGCTTACTGTGTAAGTAAAATGTCATCAATGCTTGAGCGGCCATGCTTGAAGGCCTCGAGCCTACATTTTGTTTAATAAACATTCGTTTACGTCATTACACATGGGATGTTACAATCCAGACCATACTGAAAACAAAAGTCTTGCGTGATTATGGCCATTTCAGGGAAAAATGAACTGAAATAATCAACTGGTGACTTGAGTACTCTCAAAGAAAGCTGACTGAATTCATGCGTACAAGAATAAGAAAATAATGTAATTCCTAAGGGCTATATATATTTAGTGACTATGTGTATAGAAAGCAATAAGTAATATAAAATAAAATTATATTTTCGGCACTTATACCATTTTATAATGTTACTTGCACTGAATTTTCTAACATAAACTTAATAAATTTATTTAAAATCCATGCAAACACCTCGGAGAATTTCAGAATATTTTTGAATAAAAGTTAATTATTCACGTTTGACAACCATCAGTCTCAGCTGAGTTAAGCTTTATATGTTGCTCAAACTCTAATTCTGCAACACTGTTAGCAAAAATTAATAAGAAAATACTTTTTGTATAAAATTTTGCTGTCAGCCAGCTGTGATCAACACGAAACTTGAGTGTGCCTTCAGGCGTTGCCGAGTGAGAAGCAAACAAAAGAAAATAACCCAAAGATAATTTATGTTTGTAAGTAAGAGCAGCACTTTATGGCTTAGAAAAGAGACTCGAAGTATGTAGAGAAGAAAGAGACAAAACAAAAAAAAAAAAAAGAAAATATAAAATTTAAATTTAAAAGCGGCAAATTTTAGAATACAAATATATGCAAAAATTCTTAAGGGTGATGGTATAATTTAGTATAAAAAAATTATTTAGAAGCGTATAAAAAATGCAATCATCAAGAAAATCAGTGACAAGAGAAAACGTATTTTTGTTGTACAACTAGCTTTGCATAATTTTAGGCATATACTTGTAAGTAATATAGCTTCATTTTGAGTAAATTAAATTAATAGGCACTTAATTAATTTATGCTGAGCCAATAAGTTATTGATAAGCATGCTGATTACTAAGAAATTACTTACTTTTTATGCAATATCATTGAAGCCATTAGTTAGCCTAAAGTTATGCTCCATGACGTGCGCTTGAAGTCGTTCACAACAACAAAGACATAAATGATGGAATGAAACTTAATCAAATGGAAACTCTGAAGATTGCCAATTATGACATTTCTGTGTACACAAAAAAAAAAAAAAAAAAAAAAAACAAACGAAATAGAAACAAGCAAATTTGTTTGAAAAAATATGCAAAAAGTGAAGAATATTTCAGTTAATGCGCCTAAACAGCCACTTCAAAGTAAATGCTAGCTGCTAAGCAACAGCAAAAAAAAAAAAGAAAAGAAAGCTACAACAAATAACATAAAGCAAGCAAATCATGCTTAATGTGGCATTACTTGCTCAACCATGATAAGAAGGAGGATATCAACAACTTTCTTAACAGCAGAACAAAAAAACAAAAAAAAACCAAAAAAAATATATACAAAAAGCCGCCAAAAACCAGAATGATAAACAAGATATTTGCACTAAAAGACAGCGCGCTGTAATAAACAGTACCACAGCATGAGAGCAAGAGAGAGAGGGAGATGGCACAATGCAGTCAAGTAGCTGAAAAAGGTATAAATTTCACTGTCATGTCCATGTCTGCAGAGAGTACGGATTAGTTGTTGACTTGCTGCTAAGGCTTTGTGGCCAATATATTTAGAGCCTTAAAGTATGCTTAAGTTTTGCCAAATACAATACAAAAAAACAACAAAACAAAATAGCAGTTTTTGATGCCTGCCCTCTACTTTATTTATATAGGTAGGCATTGTATATAAAAACTTATGATTATATTGAATAATAAATAAAAACTGGACAGAACTTAGTTTGGCTTTAAATCGCTTTTTTATGCTACTCCTGCTGTCTGTCTTCTTTGTGCGTTTTTATGCTCGAAGTGGATTTATATTTGAACACAAGAAACGCATAAATAATAATTTATTTGCCAGCGTTAATTTATGACATAGTTTGAGGCGTGATACAAGCAAAAAAATAATGTAAAAAAAAAACTTAAATAAAGCTGTATAAAAGTTTGGCAAATATTTTAATGCATGCCATAAATTGAGACTGTCAGTTTTTATTGAGCAGTTCTTGCAATTAAGTTGTTTTTGTTTGTTTTTCAGTTTTTTTTTATTTTTTTTTTTTATTTTCGTGTTACCTTGTTTTTGTATTTCATTGTTTTGGTTTTTAGCTTTTTGTTAGTCATTTGCTAAAAGCATGGATGTGTTTTAAATTGGCATAAATCTGAATTCTCTATAAATAGTTTGATGGCAGGATAAGGATTTATACTTAAAAAAACAACAAAAACGACAATATGTAAAAAACAGTTTTATGAACTTCTTATGTGAGCTTAACTTCAGTTTTTGACTTAATGAGCTCTATTAAAAAGCTGCTTGGAGAGAAATTTGAGCTAAAAACAATCCTTAATAAATTAATTTTTGAAGTAATTATGAGCTCAGCCATAATTAACTTGATATCAAGCTCAAATGTGATTGGTTTTTTAAAAAAAAAAACAATCTCATTTGTGCATAATGTATGTAATTTTTGGATTGTTTATCAAAAAACTAATATGCTCACTTGTGCTCAATTTATGACATTTTGGTTATCAAGCAACAGGAAGAGCACAAACACAAGTGAGTGGCCTGAATAACTCACAAGAAAAAATATGACAAAGTGTGCAAGTGGCTCCAGCAATAAAGAACCCGAACAAACAAAAAAAAAGCGATGACAAGAAGCAAATTTAAAATTTTATTTTCATTGTCTCAATTAGATAGCTATATTTCATCCAATTTGGCTCGTAAAATATAATTTTTTAATATATTTTCTGCACTTTTATCATGAACGGGAACAAAAACCAACTGAGAATTATATATTATTTAAATAATAAATATAATTATATATAATATTTATATATTATATTTTATATATATATATATTTAAAGATGATTTTAAGCTCCATTGCGCTGATTTCATTTAAGAACGCTTTGAGCTTGATTTTAGCACATTTTTCAAAACTTATAAAATGCATGTTCAAATACGAGTAAAACGAGAACTGTTCATGAAATAAGTGAAAAAATGCATAAATCTCATGTATATGGGCATTTCAGCAAAAAAGTCTACCGTGACCAAAAAAATTAAGAGTTAATCATAATTTTTTTTTTACTTGTTTTATTAAGGAAAAATATTCAAAATTAATTTGATTAAAGAGTTAAAATTTTGGGCTACCAAGTTAAAATTAAAATTTTGGTCAGGTTTGTTTTTTTCTATGAGCATTTTCTCTTTACAATTTTCATTTCTAAGAGTAATTGTGCAATTGCACTCTTATGCACAACTTTTGCTACAACAACATTTAACCGCAAAATAAATGCAAAAGAGCAATGTCAATTAACGGTAAAATTTTGATTTGCTTTTAAAGATATTCAGAGATAACGTCACGCCAGACAAAAAAGCATTTAGTGCTTTTTTTCTACGCTGACGTTCAAATGTGCGTAAAATTTTACATTTTAATAAAGTTAAGTAAATTTTATAAAAAAAAACGTTAAGAAGAAAAACCCTTAATTTTATATTAAACTTGAAAAGTAAGTAACGTCACGCCACATTGCTTGATTTCGTTACTGAATTTGGTTGCAGGTATTTAAGTGAAATTTTTTCCAACTTCTCATGGTCTATGAGGTAGGATCTAAAAATATATAATATATAATAGCTTAACTATATGTTTTATTTACGTCAAATATTTTTTTTAAACAAATTTTAATTTAAAATGTTTCGATGGAAATTTAAGTAACGTAACGCTAGTAACGTCACGCCAGATGACTTAGTCTTATTAAAAAAAACCGAGAAAAGATTTTTTAATTTGATAACTAGCAATATAAACTAATATTATTTTAAATTCTTCCAAAGAAAGTTTGGTATAAAAAGTCTTGTCCAATTCGCAGAGTTTTGCAAATTTTCTAATCTAAGACGAAAACCAATTCTGTTGTTTGTAACGTCACGCCAGTGCATATTTTTGCTTCAATGTTTTAATTCTTAGAGTTGATTGTTATAATTTTTTTTACTTAATATAGTGCTACTTAATTACTACGCAAATATAAAAAAATTTTTTAAAACTTAGACGTCTTCATTGTTTTTTTTTTTTTAATTTTTTCGTACAAAACGTACATAACGCCAGTTTAGAAATGCTCATATACAAGGAAAACATAAACTATTTTATTAGTTAGCTTCAATATTGGCAAACTTTTCAGCGTTTCGGCCGGTATCTCACCAATGGCAGCAGTCATGTTATAATCCTGGGCTGCAATTTCACCGGTTTGTCCCTTTACACGAAAGACTTGACAAAGCCCCACAAAAAAAAGTCAAGTGGAGTTAAGTCACATGATCTTGGCGTCCATTATGTGATCCAAAACGTGAGATTAATTTCTCACCAAACTCGTCTCCCAATAGGTACATGGTATCGCATGCCGTATGGCATTTGGCACCTTCTTGTTGAAATCACATGTCATTTAAGTTCAATTCTTTCATTTTGAGCAAAAAAAAAAAACAGTCGGTAGTCATCACACGGTGCCTTGCTTCATTTACTGTGACGTTGCGATTTTCACAGGTTTTTTAAATAGAACAGTCTATTGATGTTGCCGGCTCACAAACTTCACAAAATAGTGCATTTTTAAGGAAGCATTGACAGCTCTTGAACTATCTTTGGCTGCTCTTCAGACCAAAGTTCAGCAATTCTGTTTGTTGTCATACTCATTTTTCTATAAAAAATTCTATAAAAAAGGGAATCTTGAGCCAACTTTTCTAAGGCCCTTTCACGAAACAAACGACGTTGTGATAAGTCATACGGCTTCTTTCTTTTAATCTTTTACCGAAGCCTAGTTTTTCAGTACTTTGCAACAGATTTTCCTTTAATATATCAATATAAACCTTGTGGTCTATAATTCCATCTATAAACGTCAAGTTCCCAACTCCAATTAACCCCACACATCCCCACACCATAACACCTTCACCTTCGTGCTTTACAGTTGGAACCATAATTTTTCCTCCAGTTCAGTGTTGGGTTTTCTTTACACAAGAACTTTGCCGTCACACCCAAAAAGATTATATTTCGACTCATCACCAAATATTACATAATTCCAGTATTCTAAAGGTTCATTTATGTAAGCTCCTATCTTCCTGTTCTTTTTGGAGATATAAGGCTTCTTTCGTGCGGATCTTGCGTGAAAATCATTCTTTTTCAAAACATTGCGAATGGTTTGTGGTGTTACACTAACATTCAAGCAATTTTTCACATTTTTTGGCAATACCGAAGCATTCGTTTTGGGTTCTTTTTTATTTCCCACAGGACCCATCTTTCACTAGCTTCAGATAACTTCTTCGGACGTTCGCTTCGATGCTTATTTTCCACAGATTTTTCCTTTTTAAACTTCCTTATTATAAAATGGATTGCTGTTTTTAGTCTTTGAACCATTTCCGCTATGGCTTTTTCTGTTAAACCAAATCTCTTTTCCCTTGCGGTCCATTTTAAAAAACTGGTTTAAACTAAGCAAACACACTATAGCCTGTTTCAAAAGAGAAGAACATTTTTTAGTTTAATTGTTCGATGCGCAGTGAGAAATCATTTCTAAAGCTAGAAATTTTTTTGGGCGTAATTTATTGCTCTTTTTGTACTGTTTGCTGAACTTTATGTTTTTTTGTGTGTGTTTTTATTGTTTTGTGACACAATACTTAAAAAACCACCGATAAATTTTATTGTGAAATCTGTTTTGAGTCGCAGTCAAAGCCGAAGCCTTTAATCCTTTTTTTAACTATATATTTAAAAATAAATTATTTTCTTAAGAGAAAAATTGTAAAGTGAAATTCCGGCTGACAAATTATTTTCTGACACAAATTTTGTTTTCAATTTACAGTCATACCTAAATTAGAGCGTTAGCGTTGTTCAACTGTCAAAATTTTCTCAAGTACAAATATTTTGTATGAAGCATACCTAAATAGACAACACGCTAAAGCCAACCCATCGGAATTTCCAATTTTGACAGAGCGTTAAGAACAAATTGTCAATAAGTGACAATAAAAAATTAATCTTATTTGTTTCTCCTCACATTTAATGCAATTTTTGTTTCAAATATGAAGGTAAGCTTCTTCATATTAATAATTTTACTCCAGTTCAGAGTATGGAATTATCCGCTTGTGTGTCTTTCTGGTGAAATTTTAACACGAAATTAATTTCGTGTACATTTAGAAAAGTAAGCGAACTTGGACAAGAACACAAGTGAAACTTTTGATTTCCATGAAGCTATTCGTGAGCCGCTCCTTTTACTTATATAGGTTATGTGGGGACTTTTAGAATTTATCAATAAATCTACGGCCAATATTTTCCAAAAGTAACGTAACGTATCAACAAAATATTTTCAAACAACATTTGAACGAAACGCTTCTCTTGGTTGATTTTGAAAGATTCAGTAATTCCGCAACGCAGTTGCGATGAACAGAAAAATTCAGGAATATACAATAGGGGTATTCTCGCAGGTTAGCAAAGATGCAAAATTTGTGAAAATGCAACCTTGCAATACTGAAATATGCAACACTGCGGGAGCGCACAAAAGCACAAATATTGTGAATATTAAAAGAAATACCACGAACAGGAGAAAACAAAACATTTAAATACTTACGCTAACGCACACGAACTATAATGAACAAATTTGTCTCAATCAGAGTGCACGGTTGCACTTCCAACCAAAACATGGGTACTAGTGTTGCACAAATTGCACGAATTGCGAAACTTTTATCGCTTGTATTTTGTTGTTGTGTCGTTGCACAGGTTGCAAGATTCTGCAACTTTTGCAATTCTTACACCTTGCAAGGGTTTTGCAAGACAGCGAGAATACCCCTAATAATTTTTTTTTTTTTAATAAATTTTGCTGCTCAGAGAATATTAAATTTTATTTTTAATGTCGACCAATCAGAATGAAGAACACTCTCAAAATTTTTTTCTTATTCTCAAATATGCGCGAAAATGTTCTTCTCTTTTGAAACAGGCTATACACGTTTATAGTAGGAGCATGCTTGCCACGTGTTTCTAGTGCAAAAAAAAAAAATGAGTTCTGGCCAAAAGCTTATGCAAAAAAAATAAATTTAAGCAAGCTGCTAGTCGCTTAAATTGTAGAAAACTTGTTTTGCTTGCCAATTTCTAGTTTCTACGAATAGTCCAATCCAAGTCCCAATAGTCCAATCCAAGAAATCTGGATTGTGGCTTCAAATAGATTAATGCTGAGAATGTGCGAAAAAGCTGTAGTAGCTGAACTCTATTGTTATTGCATGTTAAAAAAAAAAAAAATGGAGTAGTTTTTTTGCAATTTTGCCAATGTAGTGTGTAAATTATGACCAAAATTAATAAATAAAGATAATTTATGTTACTTTTGCTAAATATTTATTTAAAAAATTCATCTTGTTGGACTTTCTTCCTAATGTTTTGAAAATTGATTATATGTCGAATATTTTTTTTGGCCACTGTAATTCTCTTTGGAACGCACTCTCCGCATACGGGTTGGTAAATTTGTATCCAATAAAGTAAAACCTTGAATAGTCAGTCCGGTGGATTGATTATGACGGTCATAAAATGAGCGTAATTTGCAAAACACATGTCTCACAGAACACGAATGATTTGCAAGCGCTGTTCGTTTGAAAGTCTATTTCTTCATGGTGAAATGATAAACCTTCTAGAGCATTTTTGGCTTCGCCACATATTACGAGTCACGCGTGAGATATCAAAATATGTACACTGAAAATACTAATTCCAAAAAACACCCTTTATATGTACATGAGATTCATGCACTTTGTCACTAAATGATTTTTCTTGTTATCCTCGTATTTGCACATGAAATTTATGAACATAATTTACGAAAATTATGAATGATTCATAACGCCTTGTACTTTTTCATAGTTTTTACAAAATTTTTTATTGGTTCATGTTTCTTGTACACACACTTTATGAACTTTAAGCACACCGTTTATGCAATGATCGACACGAATGCCCAACATGAACGTGTTTAATAATTTGTTTGCTTGTTTAGATAAAAACATCCGAAAGCATAAAATAGTCAACAACTTCGAAGTAAGTGGTGTTGGAATAGGTCACATTTACGACAGAAGTGACCCAATAGCTAGTCAAATCCATGCCAAGGAGGCTCAAATTGGTTAAAGGCCAGAAGACTTTATTAAAAACTTAATTTTAAAATTAAATTTGTAAACTAAATGGTTGAAATAAACTAAGCTATTTTTTGGTTGTTTTTTGCCTTTTTAATTGTAATAAAATATTATTAAATAAATTTACACAAAAAAAAAGTCTAAAAGAAAGTGTTTTTAATGTATGCGATGAATATTTGAATCCACAGGAAAATTAAAATCTGCATTTAAAATCAGCACTAACTTAGAGTTAAGTAGATCCTTAACGATATAATCTTGTGATGCGGTATCTTCATATTTTTTAAAAAAAAAAACTTGCCAGCTCTTGTTGCTTCTTTCCATCGATAAAATATGAACAAAGATGCTTAAAGTTAACTAAAGAAGGAAGAATCATTAAGCCTTCAAATCAGAATAGATGTTACAAATTTTTTTGAGTGCTTGAAAACCGCAATCGATATTCAATTAGTAAGTTTTATGCAATTAGAGAAAACCGCTCTCGATATTAGACCAATTAAAATATCAAATGGTATTTTTGACACCAAAATAAATTACAAATAACTTTTGGTTTTTTTAGCAATTCTTTTACTAATTTTCATTCAATAATTGTTTAACTTAAATAAAAAACTTCCGAACATGCTGAACAATTTTCAGCTTGATTGAATGCTGTTTTTATATCATATAAAACAAAAAAAAACAACTACAGCAACCGATTTCATTGTTAATGTTTCACATGTTTTTTGAAAAACAAAAAAAATATAAAACAAAACTCAACTAAACAAAATTCCTTCAAAATTGTTGACCCGAGTTCAGCAGTGCATTTGTGCGAATATATGTATGTGTTTATGTTTTAATAGCCGACAAATAAATAATAAAAACATGCCTAAAAAAAAGTTATTCGAGCTTAGCTAAACATCAACTGCTCACTGACAACCCACACCACAGCAAACAATTTTGAAAAGAATTTTGTTTTTATTTTTCAACAGCTTAAGTGTAAATCAACATTTTTGGGCAATTTATCAAATTTATGTGGATAAAAAAAAAAAAATATATAACAACAAAAAAAAAAAGCTTTTAAAAAAATAAAGAATTTATTCCCACACTGTAACAATAACACTCAAAAAAGGCAAGAATATAAAAACATTTGTCTTTTAACCGTTTTGTGAGTTAGACAGAACGAAGAAAAAAAAGTATACAAAATGGAAAAAAAAGGATTGTTCTGTTGTTCTGCTGTGTAGCCAAGCGAGAAGTGACCCTTAACGGCTCAACAAATAATTGGAGCATATATTTCTTTTTGACACAACTATTTTTTTTTCGCTTTTTTTTTGCATAAACAAGTTACACAAAAATATTCTCAAATATGATTTGACACACGTCATATGTTACAGTTTATATGTTAAACTTTGAAATTTTAAATTTCTTCTAATCAAAGGAAATGGTTAAGCCAACAAAAGCTTTGCCTACCTTGTATGGGCACGTAAATATTTAGATACAAGCAATCCTCCGATTGATTCTTCAGATATGGCAGCAAACGTTTTAGATACTCCAAACGACCTTTCGGCATGCGTTCCAAGGCCATTGTTTCGTTGGCTATATCAGGCAGACGTTGCGGGCACACAGAACCGAATCTGTAAAGAGCAAGAAAGAAACAAAAAAAGAACAGAATTTAACAAATAAGTTAAGCATGATTGAAAGGAGATGAAAAATAACAATAAAACCAAAATGACAACGCCAAAAAAGAGTTGGAGTTGAAAAAATAGGGTTTAACTTTTTATAAAACCACACCCCCCCTAACCCAATCCCAAACCCACGAGAGCTGAAAGCAAAAGTTTGACAATCCTTTCTAATAAATTGATGACAAACTTTGTAAAGCTGTTCAAAAATACATATTTTTTTTTTTTTGCTCTAATTTGACTAACTTTTTTGCAACTTCCATTGCCAGCATTAAAAAGCGTTGGCTAATTTTGTTCTAGAGTTTGTTTTATATTCATAAAAGCTTAAGAAAAATTCTTAAAGATTGATTGCTGAGCTTTAAGCGCCGAGCAGTGAATAAAATCATTCAGTATTGCTGGAATGGAATTCAAAACAAAATAAAATTAGCGCAAAAATTTCAAATTCCAAAAAAAAAATAAAAAAAAATTCAACTCAATATTATGAGTGACTGGCAATATTTTTGTCAAAGCTTTTTTACTGCTGGCCTATACATACTTTTTTTTACTTCTCAACTTATTTGTATTGCAAATCACGCTTTGTTGATGTTATAAAAATAAATCTAGCTCTAATAAAAAATGATTCAACATTTTTGTAAACTTTTATGGCAAAACAATAATAAAGCACTTGCAGTTTATATTCAAATAAAAAGTCATTAAAAAGTGGTTAAAACAAGCAATGAAGCGGCTAGAAAAAGATTTTTGTTATTTTTGTTTGTTCGTTCTTAGAATCTAGCGCGTGGTTTAACGATTTTTAAATTACACGTTGAAGCATTTTTGTGTAAAATCAAATTTTTTATGGAATGCTTTTTCTTCTATTGATTTGAATTTAAGTTGTTGATTTTCTATTAAAGTTGATTTAAACTTTGAGTTAAGAAATAACTTTTTGAAAGGACTTTTAAATATTTGCAGTAATAAAACTGCAGATGTTGGGGTGGAACAGTTTTGATAACATAATTATTTTTATTTGCTCTTGAAATGTTAGTAGGTAGCTATGTTTTTTTTAATATTATATTAAATATGTTAGAAATTTTTCCGCGTGAACTGAGTGATTTGAAAAATTTCAATCATTTTCTAACTCGTCTTTTCAAGACTTACGTATCGGTAGTTAGAAAATTAAGATAGCTATATTAACATAATCATGTATTATGTATTCAAAAGCATATACTTAATCAAAAAAGTACACTATAACTATGAGTTTTATATGGTTTCCATGAATTTTTCGCCCTGTAACCAATTAAACTTATCAATGTACAAAATAAAATAACGAAAAAATAAGAGACCATGTATATTTCATAAGCTGAGTGCTTAAATTTCCTAAAGTGTGTGTACAAAAACATAAAGCAATTAGAAATTTCGTGTATGCCATAAAAAATACAAAAAGAACTTGAAGCATTCATAATTTTGGTGAATAAAATTCATAAAATTCATACATAAAATACCCGGAGAACAAGAACAGTTCTTTGAATGAGTGACAAAAAGGCATTTAGGAGGGACAAGACATTCGCGGCAGAGTAAACAGACCTTGTTTTAACAAGTAAATAAAGTCTAAAGTCAATCTAGGCCGACTATGAAATACCCTTAACCCACTTTTCAAAAACAAAAAATAATATTATTGTAAATGGCTGTGTCCGTAGGCGGATGAAGCCTATATTTTAAATGCATTTAAATGAAATTAAAAATTTGATAAAAAATTTACACATACCAGGTTTTATTCCTGTACCTCACAGTTAATGCCTTTATTGTGCTTTCGCTATGGGAGGTGGACGAGTTCATGAACGGATTACTCCCAATTTTTGGACACACCTTAGTTTTGGTATAAAATACATACATACCAAATTAAATTTCTCTATGACAAACATAACCTTATTAATTGAGTTTAAAACTTTTTGGGTTGTTTGGGAGGTAGGCGTGTTTGTAGGCGGATAACGTCCATTTTTCAAAACCATCTTTGTCTTGACATAAAAAACATACGTGCCAAATTTTGGCTCTGCAGGTTAAACAGAGGCTTATTTATTGCGTTTTCAATTTTTGGGTTGTATGGAAGGTGGGCGTGTCCGTGAGCGGAGACGTCCATTTTTCAAAGACATCTTTGTGTTGATATAAAACACACATGCCAAATTTTATTGTTGTAGACTTATTATGAGCTGAGTTATGCAGTTTTAAATTTTTGCGTTGTATGGGAGGTGGGCGTGTCCGTGGGCGGCTACCAAAAATATTCCATAGAGCAGATCCTTGGATTCATGTGACCATGTGTACCAAGTTTCATTTAATTAACTCAACTTCTTCTTCTTATCTTGTGTATACGGACAACACAGAGACGGACAGACGGACGGACGGACATGGATAGCTCGACTCACGTGGTAACGTTGATCAAGAATATATATACTTCTCTATACCGGACTCGATTCGTTGTATGCGTTACAAACGTTTGCACAAAGTTAATATACCCTGACCTTTCAGGTTTAGGGTATAAAAATTCATAACTCAGTAAAAACAAACATTTATTCAAAATTTAAATTTTATTATTGTAGAGAATTGAACAAGTTGCAAGAAAAAAATTCAAAAAAATATATTTTTCACTCAAACATGGTTTTAAAGAGCTCCAAACTGGCGGCAAAGAAAAAAAGGGGGCCTTGTGGTTGCAGCGCTGGGAGTCGCAAAAATTGTCCGATTTGGAAAAAAAAATGATTTTTTAAATCTTAACAAAATTGGTTCTCGTATGACAGGAGCTTTTTTTTAAAAATTTGTTTTTAATTTTTGGTGATGCTCCAAATTTAAAAGTGTGTTTTTTGAAAAAAAATATTGACTTAAAAATTCATAAAAAATCGAAAAAAATTAAAAAAGCTCATGTCATACGATAGCAAATCAAGTTTAAAAAAATGTAAAAAAAAAATTTCGTCAATAAATGAACCCGCTTGTGCCACGAAAACAGTGTACGAAAAACATAGTTGTGAGATTAACGCGTTCAAACAACGCGTTTGTGAACAAAGAAAATAAAGCCGAAAATTAAAAATGCGCTCTCACTAATCCGGCTGTAACATTTGAACCCGTTAGAATTTTACCATGAAATTTTTTTCTTAGAATCTTTAGAAAAATGGCCAATAGCATGTCCCCTGTTAATCTTTTGAACATGTAGAAGGCAAATGTGAAGTCTTTATATAAATACATGGGCAGCAAGACAAAACTCAGAAATGTATGAAACTTATGTCCTTATACAATGAAAGCGTGAACTACTTCGATTTAGTGATCAAAATTTAGAAACTACTATGTGTTTGAGCATTCAAGATGCTAGCCGGTCTTACAAAGAAGACACGATTTTTGCCAAAATTATTGCTTATTCTTCACGGTTAAAAATCTTGGGCTAAATTTTAATCTTTTTTGGATTACATATAGGACACGACCAAAAAAAGATTACTTTTTAATCCAATGAAAAGTTTTAAATTTTCCAATCCAAAAAGGACTTATTTTTAATCCGCAAATAGTTTAAAATTTTTAATCCAAAAAAGAATAATTTTTAATCCGCAGAAAGTATAAAATATTATAATCCAAAAAGGATTAGATTTTAGTCCAAAAAAGTTAAAAATATAAAAGGATTACTTTTTAATCCACAAAGGTGAGAACTCATGAGAAAAAAAGGTTAGAGATAATTCTCATATATCATAAGTCTACGAAGAAAAGTTATCCTTTAACCTCCATAAGCATGTATATATATATTAAAAAAAGTTCTCAAACTTAATTTATGCTAAATTTTGCATATTTCTATACGAGCTAAAAAAAAACTTTTTTTTTGTCGCGTACTTTGAACTAATTTGTACTAAATCTTGCCAATATTTTTATAAAATGTAGCACTCTTTCATCGCGTTAGAACACTTAAAATACATATCGGTTCTTTTTGTTTCTTTCTTGTTTTTCGAGTAATTAAAACCGCGAATGTCGCGTCCGTGCCAATGGCTTTTCAGCTGAAAAGCTACATAATATTCAGCTTTTCGCCATAGAAGAACTGTCAAATAAAGAGCTGCTTTTCAGCCAAAAGGCCTTCGTGTGAACATATTATTATATTGCCATAAACTTCACTATATATACGTTAAGGGTATTCATGCAAATGGGCAATGCCCTTATAAATGCTATAAGCCGTATAAGTTTATTAGCCTTATAAATGAAATGTATGGAGAACCGTTTACACAAACCAGATATATCACAAACCAACAATCAGCTGTTTATATGTATGCTGAAAGTTGATTGTTAACAAGTTAACAGCTGACATATCTCTCCAAATGCACAATCGACTGATAATAAAAATAACTAATTGCCAAAAAAACAAGCTTACCGCTTTGCATGAATACCCTTATTATGTATTATGAAACACTGCTCAATGTAATAATGAATATAATAATATTTTGGTTCAGATTTTAAGAAACAATTTGTTTCATTTAATTAAAAAATAAACTTCGGATACTTTAACAACATTAACTATTAAATATTTAGCGTAAATTTCGTAGCAGTAGAAGTTTTCAATCTTAGGTATCATAAATAATTTTTCCTGAAAATACTACCTTAATGTAAATTTGTAGTCCAAACATAGTCTTAAACTTAAACTTTTTTGGATTAAAAACAAATTAAACTTAAGTATGGAATAAGAAATAGTACTTTTTGGATTAAAAATTCCTTTAAACCAAAGCTTGGATTAAAAACTAGTCCTAAATTTTTAACCGTGTTTCACATGGCACCCTGTCAGCTCGATACACTTATTCGATCGATGTTCTATAATTGTGTTGCCCTTTTAATACTCAGATTTCTCACGATCTCCGATTTGCACTTTAGTTTCTAATTCGATCTGTCTATTCGTCGCAAATTTCCTTCCTAGGAGCCACCTTTTTAAGTTTTGGAACAGAGAATTGTTGCTGGGGCGAGATCTGGAGAATATGAGGGTATGAGGATAATTTGCAGTTATAGTCGCTGTTGATTGTTTTTCCTTTTTTCAAATAGTTGATGAACAAAATGTCACTTGAAAAAAACTAACGCCAACACCTTTCCAACCGTTTGTAGCGTCTTTGGTGAACGTAGCGGCTTTGATGAACTTCCACCGAAATCTACCCATTCTTTTGCTGATTCCTTTGATTTTAGCGTAAAGTGTTGAAAGTTTCATTTATGGTCACTCTACTACGCAAAACTGAGTCGGATTACGTTAAAACATGTCCAAACATAGTTGGAAAGTGCGAACACGTACATGTTTTTGATTGATTGTTAACAAATGCGGCACACAACTTGCAGTCAGCTTTCTTATTTCCAAATGTTCATGTAAATTTTAAGCCACTTGATATTTCAAATTATCCAAAACGAAATCATGCATTTTCCAATACATTCTGTAGTAGTCAATTTCTTTGATGTTCGCCTGGTATGTTCATATTTTGTGCTGATTCTTATGGGTTCAAGCCATGTACAGTAACTTAGCTTATGTTCAAGTACACATGATCAGTGAACGCAGTCTAAGCAGGGTTTCTTTGAACGCATACATGTGGGATCGTCCTGTGTGGTGAATTGCATTCACTGTAACTACACTCAACCACAACATAAAAAAAAAATGAATTTTCAAAAGTGACAATTTTTTTCGCTCCCCGCGAACTTTCCTAGAGAATTGGTGCTAAAAATAAGATCTGCAAAAAAAAACTTGATCTGGTCTGCACAGAATTTTTGTAATTCAATCTCATATAGAGGATTTTTTTTTGTTATATCAAATAAATAATTAAGAAATTATAAAACAAAGAAATGAGTTTATTGTTGCATATGAAAAACGGTTTTTCCATTTTGTTTTGTAGAAACGCAAAAAGGTACATTAAATTTCTATTTGTAATTTTTTTGCTTAATTTTAAAATATGTTTCGGCAAATCCAGAAAAAGTAAACCTTAACCTTAAAAAATAAAAATGCTTTAAGTTCAATAAAAACACATGCAATGTTAAGGATATTGTTTGTATTTTCTTGCATTAAAAGCATTTTGAAAAAAACATATTGTATCCTTAAATTTAAACTGATTTTATTGAATGTATTTTTAATCTGTAGAAAGTTAAAAAAATTGTTGCTTTTTATTTTTTTGTAATTTGGTAATTCGCGATTTTAATATCAAAGCACAGTTATATAATATTCACAACTGAAACATTTTCTGTTGAAAAGTGAATATTAAAATTTTTTTAAAAAAATCATTTTTTGTAGAAAAATATAATTTAAAAAAATGGTTCAAGAGTGAAACGTGAGTGACAATTTTTATTGATTAGTTGGATTATCTTGGAAAATAATTGGCTGACACAATTTATGTCTTGGATTTACTTTTTATATAAGATTAGTGAATTTTGTATTTTTTTAAATCAAGCAGATGCAATTATTTTTCCTTAAAAAAGCATTTGAAGAAGTGAAACGTGAGTGACATTTAATTTTTTTTTGTTTATTTTTGTATTAGAAATGAAAGAATATGACGAAAACATTAAGAAAAAATGAAAGCCGACCCTAAACGAACGTATGAAAAAGAAGATAGAGAAAAATTATAGTTATATGCGGATTCATATAAGAAAAAAAAAATTAACAAAGATTAAAAAGATTTAATTAAATCATTATTTTAAGCCTTTGGCCTTGGTTTTTAATGAGCGTAAGGATCAACGACCTAGGGTTTCGTACATTTCAGGGTTTACATACAGATTCGGATGCAGACCGGAATAAATTTTGTTTAAATGATATATATCTGAAATAGTTTTTAAGTTGTTTTTATAGTATGAATTATTTGTTTAACTATATTATGCTATACATTAGACCGGATCATTCTTATATGGATACAAAAAATTTCAACCGGTCGGGGTCTCAAAAGTTAGAGGAACTCATCAAAATGATTTCTGCATACTTTTTTTTCAAATCGGAGAAAAACCGCCGAAGCAATTTTGATTCTCCTGAAGGTCCTTTTTGGTAAAAAAAATATGTTTTTTGCTTATAACTTTTTATTTTGCACAGAACGCATGCCCAAATCTTCTTAAATGTTAAACTTCTTACTCATACTAACATTTTGACATAAAAAATTGTTAAAATTTTGTTTCATTATAACTCTTATTGACCATCAAAAATTGAATTTTTTGCTATTTTTAAAAAGGAATTTTTTTAAAACCGCTGTAAAAGACACATTTTTTATTAGATTTACGTGGAATTGATATTGTTGGAAAGGTATTAAGTTCTTCTTTCGTTCTGTGTATCGTTTTCATCAAAGCTATGTGATTAAAAAAAACAAAAAATTATCGAAAACTGGACGATACAGCAGTGAAAAAATTAAATTTATTGTTTGTATGAATAAGAAATGCTTCATTTTATCAGATTTCTAAAGTCGATTTCTCACATTCTGTCAGTTTTCGCACACAGCTTTGATTAAAGGGATACAAAAAAAGAAAGAAGAACTTAATACCTTTCCAACAATAACAATTCCACGTAAGTCCAATAAAAAATGGGTCTTTTACAGCGGTTTTAAAAAAATGCCTTTTTAAAAATAGCAAAAAGTTAAATTTTTGATGGTCAATAAGAGTTATAATGAAACAAAATTTTAAAAATTTTTTTTATGTCAAAATGTTAGTATGAGTAAGAAGTTAAACATTTAAGAAGATTTGGGTATGCGTTCTGTGAAAAATAAAAAGTTACAAGAAAAAACATGTTTTTTTTACCAAAAAGGACCTTCAGGAAAATCAAAATTGCTTCGGCGGTTTTTCTCCGATTTGGAAAAAAAGTATGCAGAAATCATTTTAATGAGTTCCTCTAACTTTTGAGACCCCTACCGGCGGAATCTAAATTTCGATCCGGTCTACTATACATAATCCTTTCCATAAAAATTTTTTTTTTTGTATAAAAATTTCCTTAATATTAGGAAAAAATTTTTTGTTACAAAATATGCTTAATAAAGTTCACCAGATTAACGACGATGCAAAAAAAAGACAATTAAAATTGTTTTGAAACATGAGTGACACCGACGTGAAACGTGAGTGACAAAATCAGTGCACGAAAAAATCTTCAAGTTCTTAGAAAAAGCAAAATTTTTTTCAGCAGTTAAAATTTCTACTCAATTTCGTTTCGTAAAATTACTTTATTCTTGATATTAAGTCAAACAATTCGCAGATTTAAAGGAATTTGTAAGAAGAAGTCGAAAAATGCAAATCGTCCGAAAACGTGAGTGACACACCATTTAATGATAGGTTTTTCGAAATGCGTACATATATATAAAACTTTTAGTATGAACTTATAATAGTAAGCTTAAGACTTATTTTACCCATATAATTTTGTGTTAAAAGCGTGTATGTTTAATGGAGAAAAATCCATGTTTAGTGCTATG
Source organism: Tetanocera ferruginea (assembly GCA_958299015.1). NCBI lineage: Eukaryota > Metazoa > Arthropoda > Insecta > Diptera > Sciomyzidae > Tetanocera > Tetanocera ferruginea. Next base: position 9,721,396 of record OY282642.1, read on the forward strand.
ACTGAAACGTGAGTGACACTAGATTTGCCGGTTTTTCTTCTCAGTGTTATTTTAATTTAATTTCAGCTCAGTTCATGAAAAATATTTCTGGGTGAAATTTTTTATTCAAAACACTGGTTTCTGTGTCCAGTTTCATCAAAATCTCTGAAGAATGTCCTTAAACTATTATGAAACTTTAAAAACTCATTTTTATTACGATGAGTGCATTAAAGCATTTTATACAAAATCAGTAATTTTTTTTTACAAAGTAAACATAAAAAAAATATCTAAAGTATTTTTTAATCATAAAGTTCTTTCGGAAATCGCAAAACAACTTTTAACTAAATAAAATCAATTGACAACAACTTTCATATTTGGCTAAGGCACTAGGAGAGTCTGAACTCGTGGACCACCCCGTACCTACGTCACTGGTTTGAAATTAATATTATATCGTAACATCTTCTAGACTAAATAAAAGATCACAAAGAAAATTATGACGAATTTTAGAACCAGAAGAAGTTTTTTTTTTTTTTTTTTTTTTAGCTTTGAACCAAGGATTTCAGGTGTCAAACCTATTCAGTCAAGTCTGCCTTGGTTCGGAAATGGGGAGATAGATAAGTAGGAGAGAAAGTGAAATCAAGAGCAACAAGTGTAGAATGTTGAATGTGTGGCGGAGCGCTATATCAACATGCGAATTTGAATCTGAGGCAAGTGTTATGCCTTTACCTCAGTCAATTCGAGTTTTCAAGCAATCTCATTCCACAAACATCTCTACCACCAACTACAACTTTTAAGGCGGTATATATTGATAAATTTTGAATTTCAGTTGATTACAAAAGAGGAAAGATTTAAAGAAAGTTAAAAGCGTAAGACCATGGCTAGACCGGGATTCGAACCCGGAACCTCTGGGTTGGTAGTCAAACACGCTTACCATTTGACTACCGAGGCCCTTAAAAAGGCTTTTGAATCTTTGAAGATCAGAAAAGGTTTCCGCACACGGCACCATTAGTTTATTATACATATTTGGGGTCTCTAAACGCATTTGGGGTAAATCGCAAACAAAATTTTTATGGCTACGTTTTATTTGCGAAAAATTTTTAAGCAATTTTTTTTTTGTTGTTAAATTTTTCTTGCTCTTTTTCAAATAGAATATTATTTTTTTAATTTTTATGACCAAGCCTATCAAATTTAGTCAAATAATCTTAGTATAAGATATACTGAAATATAGCTTCTGACTTTATTTTTGCACGAATTTCTTTGTGCGATACCTTATTTTTTCTATTTAAAACATATTATTAAGATGAAATGGTACAATGGTTGAAAACTTTTGGTAGAAAGCAATGCTAGATTTTTTTTATGAATTTTGAAAGACACGCTTGACTTGCGTTTTTGAGTGAAAAACTAATTTTTTTGAAAATATTTCTTTACATACAGCAAAAACTCCGCATCCAAGTGTAAAAAATTGTTGTAAAACATTTTATTGAGCTTTATTTGATAGGCTTGAGTATAAAAATTGAATAAGTGGTGTACAAGATATATGTTAATATATGCGAATATATTTGAAAAAGTGAGAAAAACTGCAAAAAAATTAAATAAAAACGTAAACAACACATTTTCATGTAAGGAAACTTCAAATCTATAAGAAAAAAAAATAATGCATGCCGTGTACAAAAACAGAGACGCGATGTGTAATTAACGACAAACGCTTTTGCAAAACCAAAACCAAACGCAACTTCACAAAAAGTCTTTTAATAAATTAAAAAGAATAGCAGGTACGATGAAAACCCCTTTGAAGCTCCGAAGATTACAAGAAATTGAGTAACTTAATGTTTTGTACAATACAAAACAAATAGAGAAAAGAGACAGACACAGAGTTATAACAGTAAACTTCATAAATCACGGGTTCAATTTGTTGGGTGCCAATAATTGTGGTCAGTGCGATAATTTCCGCAGAAATAGACTTATGTTTGAATTAGGTCAGGAAAATATTGTATTTATTCAAATTAAAATCTATTACTAAATCTATTACAAAAGTGATTAAAATCGCAAAACTAATTTAAAAAAAAAATTATCATTGTTAATATTTAAGAAATATCTGCGCTATTCAATCTTTTTTCACTGCTTCAAAGTTTTGCTTACTTTGTTATAAATCTAGAATATAATTTTTCTTCGAAATGCACTTCTTGGCATCCTGGAGATATCTTTATTTATTGCTTTATAATCCATTTAAATAATAATAGATTTTTAAAACAATAAATAAAAAATATTTTTTGACCTCAGCAATACACTTTCCAAACACATCAATGGCTTGAATGAAGTTTTTTTAATTTGTGTTGCTCTTTTGTTGCTGTTATGTCATAAACAGCAATCTTTAATACGAAATATTTTTTTGTTGTACCTATATTTTTAACTTTGCTTAAGGTTACAAACACAAAAATAAAAAAAATAATAAAAGTAATCAGCATAAAGAAAAAAAATATTTTAATTAACAAAATTCAATCTTCCAACGCAAATTGGTTTTATTTTCTTGATAGGTGAATATCTATTGTGGGCACGTGCTATTTTCAGAATTTTCCTATTTTAATTTCGTTTACCACGAAATTAATTTCCTTTCAGCATTCTTATCGAATGGATGTCATCGCCAAGAACAATAAACAACAGAAAGCAACATCTATGAACAGACGACAGACGGGGTTGTTTAAATAATATAGCTGGTATAAAATGGTATAAAAGTATTATTGTATTAAATAACAAGGACGTCATGTTGGCAGTGTTTTGTATAAGCTTAATGCTTCGATCTTGATTGGAACAGAGGATTTGTTACGACAATAATTAATGAAGAAACAAAAAAAAAAACCAAAGTAAAAATAAAATTGATTATGCCGAAATCTATGTTTGGAAAAGCAATTTTTATAGAAAGATGGCAAAATAATTTTCATCTTAAGCAAATGTTGGAAAGAGAGTTGAACATTTAGTTAAGGTTACGTTAACCCTCACTTTGGCACTATTTACATATGTAAATATCCCAATTTTAAATTTGCCATAACTCCTTTCTTTTTTATGCGATTTGAATATGGCTTGGACTCTGTGGCTATTTTTTGGTTTTCTTTCTGAAAATTCAAAACTTGTTTTGAATTTTAGAATTTTCTGATACTTTTTGGAAATTTTTCATTTTTATAACGTTGTTTGGTACATATTTACATATGTAAATATTTTGTATTTTAAAGGCTTTTATGGTGTTTTAACGCATTTTTTAAATTAATAATAGAAAAAAATGATAAGGAAAAACTCTTCACATTTTTTTATTTATACATATTTCGTATTTGATAGCTTATATTGGGAAAATATTAATGAACAGAAATTTTTGGTTCGCTGGCACAACAATATGTCATGTTTTGATATTGTAGCTGGAAGTACTAATTTAATGAAAAAAGTATATTTTTTGTTGAAATTGGTTTTTGTTTATTCATTGGAACTATAAAGTTTTTTCAATTTGATCTTCATACTTACATTTTGGTTATTTCGTAAAGAGCTGGACCGTCAAGTGTGCATAATATTTAAAACGCTATATCGTAGGAAATAATGCATGGATTTCAATGGCTAATAATTCTTTGAAATGGTTACAGAAAAACCTTTCTTTTGATACCCATAAAGCTAGATATTGTTTGAAAAAAAAATACGACTTTTCCAGGCCCATTTTCCCAACTTCCGAACCCTATAACTTCTAAACCACTTGAGAGCGGTGTGTAAATTTTTCCGGAATTGGACTTAGAAGGTGTTAATACATATATTCCACCTAAAAAATCATGTAAATTTTGAGGTTCTGTTTATCTTTAATGATGACAAAAAAAAATATTTACAAATGTAAATATGTGCCAGATTACGAAGTAAAAGATTGGTGCCAAAGTGAGGGTTAATAAATGATTTTTCTTATTTATCAGTGCTTAACAAGACACTCGATTTTTGTGCAAGCAATTAAGTGCATGAGTATTAAAAATGTTTTAAATTTGAGCCTTTTAGTAAGCAACTTAACGTATTGCTATTTGAAGGTCAGCCAATTCAAATAAAAAGTAACCATACTTTTTTCAGTTATAGCCACTTATCACCACATTTTATAGCAATATAAACTGACCCTTTAACTTTGACTCTTCTATATGATGGGTGCAAAAAAAAACAAAAAAAAAAAAAAAACAGCATGTGCAATAAATTTTTTCCATTAACTCCCTGGCAAGGTTATTAAATGCTGCTAAAATGGTTCATCTTAAATAAACGACTTTTCTAATAAAACGTTAATGTATGCGAGCAAACGTACTTGACGAAGCAGACATCAAGAGAAGAGGTGGTAATAAAAAGAGGTGGCAGAAGCACTGAAGCCAACATAGCACTCAGTTGAACTAAAAGGCCACAAACAAGCACAAGGTGGGGAAAAAAATAATAACTTCTCATCATTAAAAGTTAATTCCAATTTAATTTTCAGGTGAAATGCCAGGCATAGCGTTGCTCCTTCTACTAAATCAAAAATCTGAGGTTAAAAAAAAATAAGTATGCCGAAGATTTTGCGAACGCTTATAAAATTGCAAAATTCATTAAAAATTGGATTTAATTTAATTTTGCTACTCTAGAGTATCTAAGAGTTCTCATTTCCTGCCGGGAATGACTGCTACGGTGCTTAAAAAAACGGCAAAATATTAATGTGTACGTAAGCATGGCAAAAGATGGAGAGAGAGTCCTCAGACAAGACAACAACGGTTGCTGGCTGCTGAGATTTACCAAGCCTAGCGGTGAATAACAAAGCTTTATGTCCTGCGGTGAAGAGAAGCAACAGAATAATCAGAGCGCTGCAACTGCTTGACGGAGTGGTTTTTCAACAATTGCTGCAGGGGCCAACAAGAAACGCAAGAAGGAGTTGAATAAGCATAAAGGCTGAGGTAATTGTATTTGGCATCAATGTCCGGAAGTCAAACATTTAATATGAGCAGCATCAAGAGGAGAGTAAAGGACGAAAATAGCTCAAAGAAGCAAAAAGATAAGAAAAAATAAATTGAAGAAGAAATTGAAAAAAAAATTGTAATTGAATTGAAATTGAATTGAAATTGAATTGAAATTGAATTGAAATTGAATTGAAATTGAATTGAAATTGAATTGAAATTGAATTGAAATTGAATTGAAATTGAATTGAAATTGAATTGAAATTGAATTGAAATTGAATTGAAATTGAATTGAAATTGAATTGAAATTGAATTGAAATTGAATTGAAATTGAATTGAAATTGAATTGAAATTGAATTGAAATTGAATTGAAATTGAATTGAAATTGAATTGAAATTGAATTGAAATTGAATTGAAATTGAATTGAAATTGAATTGAAATTGAATTGAAATTGAATTGAAATTGAATTGAAATTGAATTGAAATTGAATTGAAATTGAATTGAAATTGAATTGAAATTGAATTGAAATTGAATTGAAATTGAATTGAAATTGAATTGAAATTGAATTGAAATTGAATTGAAATTGAATTGAAATTGAATTGAAATTGAATTGAAATTGAATTGAAATTGAATTGAAATTGAATTGAAATTGAATTGAAATTGAATTGAAATTGAATTGAAATTGAATTGAAATTGAATTGAAATTGAATTGAAATTGAATTGAAATTGAATTGAAATTGAATTGAAATTGAATTGAAATTGAATTGAAATTGAATTGAAATTGAATTGAAATTGAATTGAAATTGAATTGAAATTGAATTGAAATTGAATTGAAATTGAATTGAAATTGAATTGAAATTGAATTGAAATTGAATTGAAATTGAATTGAAATTGAATTGAAATTGAATTGAAATTGAATTGAAATTGAATTGAAATTGAATTGAAATTGAATTGAAATTGAATTGAAATTGAATTGAAATTGAATTGAAATTGAATTGAAATTGAATTGAAATTGAATTGAAATTGAATTGAAATTGAATTGAAATTGAATTGAAATTGAATTGAAATTGAATTGAAATTGAATTGAAATTGAATTGAAATTGAATTGAAATTGAATTGAAATTGAATTGAAATTGAATTGAAATTGAATTGAAATTGAATTGAAATTGAATTGAAATTGAATTGAAATTGAATTGAAATTGAATTGAAATTGAATTGAAATTGAATTGAAATTGAATTGAAATTGAATTGAAATTGAATTGAAATTGAATTGAAATTGAATTGAAATTGAATTGAAATTGAATTGAAATTGAATTGAAATTGAATTGAAATTGAATTGAAATTGAATTGAAATTGAATTGAAATTGAATTGAAATTGAATTGAAATTGAATTGAAATTGAATTGAAATTGAATTGAAATTGAATTGAAATTGAATTGAAATTGAATTGAAATTGAATTGAAATTGAATTGAAATTGAATTGAAATTGAATTGAAATTGAATTGAAATTGAATTGAAATTGAATTGAAATTGAATTGAAATTGAATTGAAATTGAATTGAAATTGAATTGAAATTGAATTGAAATTGAATTGAAATTGAATTGAAATTGAATTGAAATTGAATTGAAATTGAATTGAAATTGAATTGAAATTGAATTGAAATTGAATTGAAATTGAATTGAAATTGAATTGAAATTGAATTGAAATTGAATTGAAATTGAATTGAAATTGAATTGAAATTGAATTGAAATTGAATTGAAATTGAATTGAAATTGAATTGAAATTGAATTGAAATTGAATTGAAATTGAATTGAAATTGAATTGAAATTGAATTGAAATTGAATTGAAATTGAATTGAAATTGAATTGAAATTGAATTGAAATTGAATTGAAATTGAATTGAAATTGAATTGAAATTGAATTGAAATTGAATTGAAATTGAATTGAAATTGAATTGAAATTGAATTGAAATTGAATTGAAATTGAATTGAAATTGAATTGAAATTGAATTGAAATTGAATTGAAATTGAATTGAAATTGAATTGAAATTGAATTGAAATTGAATTGAAATTGAATTGAAATTGAATTGAAATTGAATTGAAATTGAATTGAAATTGAATTGAAATTGAATTGAAATTGAATTGAAATTGAATTGAAATTGAATTGAAATTGAATTGAAATTGAATTGAAATTGAATTGAAATTGAATTGAAATTGAATTGAAATTGAATTGAAATTGAATTGAAATTGAATTGAAATTGAATTGAAATTGAATTGAAATTGAATTGAAATTGAATTGAAATTGAATTGAAATTGAATTGAAATTGAATTGAAATTGAATTGAAATTGAATTGAAATTGAATTGAAATTGAATTGAAATTGAATTGAAATTGAATTGAAATTGAATTGAAATTGAATTGAAATTGAATTGAAATTGAATTGAAATTGAATTGAAATTGAATTGAAATTGAATTGAAATTGAATTGAAATTGAATTGAAATTGAATTGAAATTGAATTGAAATTGAATTGAAATTGAATTGAAATTGAATTGAAATTGAATTGAAATTGAATTGAAATTGAATTGAAATTGAATTGAAATTGAATTGAAATTGAATTGAAATTGAATTGAAATTGAATTGAAATTGAATTGAAATTGAATTGAAATTGAATTGAAATTGAATTGAAATTGAATTGAAATTGAATTGAAATTGAATTGAAATTGAATTGAAATTGAATTGAAATTGAATTGAAATTGAATTGAAATTGAATTGAAATTGAATTGAAATTGAATTGAAATTGAATTGAAATTGAATTGAAATTGAATTGAAATTGAATTGAAATTGAATTGAAATTGAATTGAAATTGAATTGAAATTGAATTGAAATTGAATTGAAATTGAATTGAAATTGAATTGAAATTGAATTGAAATTGAATTGAAATTGAATTGAAATTGAATTGAAATTGAATTGAAATTGAATTGAAATTGAATTGAAATTGAATTGAAATTGAATTGAAATTGAATTGAAATTGAATTGAAATTGAATTGAAATTGAATTGAAATTGAATTGAAATTGAATTGAAATTGAATTGAAATTGAATTGAAATTGAATTGAAATTGAATTGAAATTGAATTGAAATTGAATTGAAATTGAATTGAAATTGAATTGAAATTGAATTGAAATTGAATTGAAATTGAATTGAAATTGAATTGAAATTGAATTGAAATTGAATTGAAATTGAATTGAAATTGAATTGAAATTGAATTGAAATTGAATTGAAATTGAATTGAAATTGAATTGAAATTGAATTGAAATTGAATTGAAATTGAATTGAAATTGAATTGAAATTGAATTGAAATTGAATTGAAATTGAATTGAAATTGAATTGAAATTGAATTGAAATTGAATTGAAATTGAATTGAAATTGAATTGAAATTGAATTGAAATTGAATTGAAATTGAATTGAAATTGAATTGAAATTGAATTGAAATTGAATTGAAATTGAATTGAAATTGAATTGAAATTGAAATTGAAATTGAAATTGAAATTGAAATTGAAATTGAAATTGAAATTGAAATTGAAATTGAAATTGAAATTGAAATTGAAATTGAAATTGAAATTGAAATTGAAATTGAAATTGAAATTGAAATTGAAATTGAAATTGAAATTGAAATTGAAATTGAAATTGAAATTGAAATTGAAATTGAAATTGAAATTGAAATTGAAATTGAAATTGAAATTGAAATTGAAATTGAAATTGAAATTGAAATTGAAATTGAAATTGAAATTGAAATTGAAATTGAAATTGAAATTGAAATTGAAATTGAAATTGAAATTGAAATTGAAATTGAAATTGAAATTGAAATTGAAATTGAAATTGAAATTGAAATTGAAATTGAAATTGAAATTGAATTGAAATTGAATTGAAATTGAATTGAAATTGAATTGAAATTGAATTGAAATTGAATTGAAATTGAATTGAAATTGAATTGAAATTGAATTGAAATTGAATTGAAATTGAATTGAAATTGAATTGAAATTGAATTGAAATTGAATTGAAATTGAATTGAAATTGAATTGAAATTGAAATTGAAATTGAAATTGAAATTGAAATTGAAATTGAAATTGAAATTGAAATTGAAATTGAAATTGAAATTGAAATTGAAATTGAAATTGAAATTGAAATTGAAATTGAAATTGAAATTGAAATTGAAATTGAAATTGAAATTGATATAAATTGAAATTGAACTTGAATTTGAAATTGAAATTGAAATTGAAATTGAAATTGAAATTGAAATTGAAATTGAAATTGAAATTGAAATTGAAATTGAAATTGAAATTGAAATTGAAATGAAATTGAAATTGAAATTGAAATTGAAATTGAAATTGATATAAATTGAAATTGAACTTGAAATTGAAATTGATATAAATTGAAATTGAACTTGAAATTGAAATTGAAATTGAAATTGAAATTGAAATTGAAATTGAAATTGAAATTGAAATTGAAATTGAAATTGAAATTGAAATTGAAATTGAAATTGAAATTGAAATTGAAATTGAAATTGAAATTGAAATTGAAATTGAAATTGAAATTGAAATTGAAATTGAAATTGAAATTGAAATTGAAATTGAAATTGAAATTGAAATTGAAATTGAAATTGAAATTGAAATTGAAATTGAAATTGAAATTGAAATTGAAATTGAAATTGAAATTGAAATTGAAATTGAAATTGAAATTGAAATTGAAATTGAAATTGAAATTGAAATTGAAATTGAAATTGAAATTGAAATTGAAATTGAAATTGAAATTGAAATTGAAATTGAAATTGAAATTGAAATTGAAATTGAAATTGAAATTGAAATTGAAATTGAAATTGAAATTGAAATTGAAATTGAAATTGAAATTGAAATTGAAATTGAAATTGAAATTGAAATTGAAATTGAAATTGAAATTGAAATTGAAATTGAAATTGAAATTGAAATTGAAATTGAAATTGAAATTGAAATTGAAATTGAAATTGAAATTGAAATTGAAATTGAAATTGAAATTGAAATTGAAATTGAAATTGAAATTGAAATTGAAATTGAAATTGAAATTGAAATTGAAATTGAAATTGAAATTGAAATTGAAATTGAAATTGAAATTGAAATTGAAATTGAAATTGAAATTGAAATTGAAATTGAAATTGAAATTGAAATTGAAATTGAAATTGAAATTGAAATTGAAATTGAAATTGAAATTGAAATTGAAATTGAAATTGAAATTGAAATTGAAATTGAAATTGAAATTGAAATTGAAATTGAAATTGAAATTGAAATTGAAATTGAAATTGAAATTGAAATTGAAATTGAAATTGAAATTGAAATTGAAATTGAAATTGAAATTGAAATTGAAATTGAAATTGAAATTGATATTGAAATTGAAATTGAAATTGAAATTGAAATTGAAATTGAAATTGAAATTGAAATTGAAATTGAAATTGAAATTGAAATTGAAATTGAAATTGAAATTGAAATTGAAATTGAAATTGAAATTGAAATTGAAATTGAAATTGAAATTGAAATTGAAATTGAAATTGATATTGAAATTGAAATTGAAATTGAAATTGAAATTGAAATTGAAATTGAAATTGAAATTGAAATTGAAATTGAAATTGAATTGAAATTGAATTGAAATTGAATTGAAATTGAATTGAAATTGAATTGAAATTGAATTGAAATTGAATTGAAATTGAATTGAAATTGAATTGAAATTGAATTGAAATTGAATTGAAATTGAATTGAAATTGAATTGAAATTGAATTGAAATTGAATTGAAATTGAATTGAAATTGAATTGAAATTGAATTGAAATTGAATTGAAATTGAATTGAAATTGAATTGAAATTGAATTGAAATTGAATTGAAATTGAATTGAAATTGAATTGAAATTGAATTGAAATTGAATTGAAATTGAATTGAAATTGAATTGAAATTGAATTGAAATTGAATTGAAATTGAATTGAAATTGAATTGAAATTGAATTGAAATTGAATTGAAATTGAATTGAAATTGAATTGAAATTGAATTGAAATTGAATTGAAATTGAATTGAAATTGAATTGAAATTGAATTGAAATTGAATTGAAATTGAATTGAAATTGAATTGAAATTGAATTGAAATTGAATTGAAATTGAATTGAAATTGAATTGAAATTGAATTGAAATTGAATTGAAATTGAATTGAAATTGAATTGAAATTGAATTGAAATTGAATTGAAATTGAATTGAAATTGAATTGAAATTGAATTGAAATTGAATTGAAATTGAATTGAAATTGAATTGAAATTGAATTGAAATTGAATTGAAATTGAATTGAAATTGAATTGAAATTGAATTGAAATTGAATTGAAATTGAATTGAAATTGAATTGAAATTGAATTGAAATTGAATTGAAATTGAATTGAAATTGAATTGAAATTGAATTGAAATTGAATTGAAATTGAATTGAAATTGAATTGAAATTGAATTGAAATTGAATTGAAATTGAATTGAAATTGAATTGAAATTGAATTGAAATTGAATTGAAATTGAATTGAAATTGAATTGAAATTGAATTGAAATTGAATTGAAATTGAATTGAAATTGAATTGAAATTGAATTGAAATTGAATTGAAATTGAATTGAAATTGAATTGAAATTGAATTGAAATTGAATTGAAATTGAATTGAAATTGAATTGAAATTGAATTGAAATTGAATTGAAATTGAATTGAAATTGAATTGAAATTGAATTGAAATTGAATTGAAATTGAATTGAAATTGAATTGAAATTGAATTGAAATTGAATTGAAATTGAATTGAAATTGAATTGAAATTGAATTGAAATTGAATTGAAATTGAATTGAAATTGAATTGAAATTGAATTGAAATTGAATTGAAATTGAATTGAAATTGAATTGAAATTGAATTGAAATTGAATTGAAATTGAATTGAAATTGAATTGAAATTGAATTGAAATTGAATTGAAATTGAATTGAAATTGAATTGAAATTGAATTGAAATTGAATTGAAATTGAATTGAAATTGAATTGAAATTGAATTGAAATTGAATTGAAATTGAATTGAAATTGAATTGAAATTGAATTGAAATTGAAATTGAAAGTGAAATTGAAATTGAAATTGAAACAGTTGGCTTTTATGTTATGAACTTTTCTTGCCGCTCATGTTTTTGTACATGGATTATATGAATTTCGCTCACTAATTTCATAGATTAGTTGACATTTTTCTTGTATATGTACATGAGATTCATGCATTTTTGTCATTTATCTCATGAACTGTTCTTGTTCTACTTGTTTTTGTTCATGCACTCTATGACAGTCACAGAAATTATAAATGATTCATGTTTCTCTTATATATTTTAATGGCATTTATGAATTTTTTGCTTGCTCATGTAGCTTGTACACGGTTTTTATGAATTTGTACACTAGTCCTATGAAAAGTTCATGTGTTTGTGATTTTTTTTTGTGTACTTTACACATTAATATCATGAATAGTTCATGTTATTGGTTACTGGATTCAAATTTTTGCATGTGCTTCATGGAGATTATGTAAAATTTCACAATTTGTAGACTTCTTTGGTGCAGTGCATTTGAGTATGAATTTTAAAATTTAAGTCTTAAGAAAAATATAACCTCTAAATTTTTCTGCATCATCCACACTTTACTTAAAATTCATTTTAATACATTTGTAGAAAGGAATATTTACACAAGAAACATCATGTCATCTCAGTATGTATGTATGTACATCACCTTGTTTTCACGACCGACTTACAACATTTTTAAGACTCTTAATTAAAATTAAACCTGCGTCGAGTACTGAACACAGCAATCTGCCAAAGTATAAAACGTTCGTTATTAAAAAAACCTTCAGGCTCTCTGACTTATGAAAATCCTGCAATACACGAGAATAAATTAAAATGATGTATGTAAGACGAAACTACACAGCAGACATGATGTGCCCTTTATTTTTGAATTCTTGGTAGATATAGAAAGCACGCATTCTTACACTGCTGCTAAAAGGTAACTCTTCATAAGTATGCCAAATAATATTATATTAAGACATACGTATGCAAAATTAATGTTATTTTTAATTTAAAACAAGACTTTGCTCAAGTTATGAACATTCAAGCACTGTAATTAATTTTCACTGGTGTACCGAATGTCAGGCAGTCAAAAAGGATGCTTCAACAAAGGTATGCAAATGAAATTTGAGCAGCTCTCAAGAGGCATTAGGAAGAAAAAAAAAAAGAAAAAACAAAAAAGCAAAAAAACTGAAACGAAAAATAAATATTCAGCTGTTGTAACCTTTTTAAAGATCACATCAGCCTAACTCAAAGTGTTGTCAATCAAGCCAGTTTAGGTTGAAATAACTTTTGTTTTCCTAATTTTCGGGTAGACAGAAAAATAAATAAAAACAAAAAACATCATATAAAAAAAAAAAAAAAATTTGAAATAACAGAAGGTGTCATTATTCAATAGCGGCGGAAATCATGAGCTCAGGTGTAAACTGAAAAAGTTTTTGAAGTAAGCTTGAGTAGCTGCGTGAAGTGTTGGGTATTTGAGTGCTTAAAGAAATAATGAAAAAAGCAAAATTGATGAAAGAAAAGTAATGGTTTCAAGTTGCTGAAAGCAGAAGAACAACTCAAGCAGAAATAAGGTATTCTTGGCAATTGTGTGTCAGCATGTATGTCAGACTGTGTATCTGTATAAATGTGTCAATATATGGGTGTGGACATTTGACAAAAGAATTTTTCTGGTGTTAAGAAAATGTTTTAGGATCTTAAACATGTATTTAAAATAATTTAAAAATGTTTTGGTTGGTTTAATCCTTGTGTTTTTTTATGAGTTTCAGTTTAGGAGCTCAACAATGCAATTAATCTCTTTAGATTTTTTTATTGGTTTTTAAAACATTTTAACTTTAACAGTTAAAAAATTTCATCATTTTTACTTGCGTTTTAAACAATCTTAAGTTTTAAAGTATTTAAAACTATAGCTATTTGATTAACATTTATTGTTTACCTCTTAAATAACCTTCAATACTAAAAAGAAATTATTACTTTTAAATACTGAATTAAAAATTTCCAAAAAAAACTGTACTTAAATTTTTTTCCTTATTCTGGAAACTACAAATTTTTTGCGCAATATTGGCACCATTTTAATTTTACTTTTGCAGCTTATCGTTGAGTTTGAGTTTCTGTTAAAATATAAAACAAGCTGATAAAAACTGCTAGCTATTTAAATAATGTTAATTTATATTGGCATAAAAACTTTTCATGCTCACTCTCGAACTTTCCCCCTACCCTTCGCGCATGTGCTCTAACATTGTGGCAATTATTCAACGGTATGAGTTGTAAAATCTGCTTCTGCTAACTGCCGCGGTGATGCTAAAGTGGCGCTTCATATTTTAACAAGCTAACTTTCTGCCAGCACTTGACTAGAATAAAATAACACACGCACACATACTTCCCAACATACAAACTACACTTACAAAAAAACCAAAAAAAAAAAAACAAAAATATACTACCTTTTCATATCTACACAGCATGAATATGCATGAATGTGTGTGCTTGGATGCGCCATAATAGGGTGTAGCATGTTAAGTGTGCCCTGAAGGTCGATTGGCATGTAAATTTAAAAATTTTTAAGTACGGTAAAAATGAATGAAATCATTTTTAAATACATTTTCCTGGTACGTGTTGATTAAATGGATTATTTTACTTTGGTGAGAAAGTAATTGAAACAGGAACCCAACCATATACTAAGTAAATAATCAATGATGATAAGTGCTACCATAGAAAATAAGTGTTAATAAATTTTTTATTTGATATTTTTAATCACATTTATGGCTGTGTTTTTTTTTTTTAAACATGCTGAAATAAAAAAATCCTAAATATATTACTTTCACATATTGAGAGGCAAAGATAAATATTTATTTTCATGTCCTGAAGATGTGTTAGATTTAAAATAGTTACATGGATATTTTTTCTTGATCTTGAAAATTTTTATATGAAACCAATTAATTTTTAAAATCGGACATTATATTTGTAAACAGTAATGTTTTATATATTTTACAAAAATGTGCTTTGCATTCGAAGTAATATAAGTCTGATAATATTTTGCTATTTTATTTTTTTTTTTATGATAATACAATAAAACTATATTCCTGTGTCGACAAGGAATAACAACTTAACTCATTTTCAAAATTTGAGAAGAACATTTTTAAAATTAAAATTCCTACGTAACAGGAGGGCTACCCTGACTTTTGCTGTTTAGATTTGATGACATCGAACATTTAATTTTCAAGGTACAACCATAAAAATTTGCGGCTTAGTGTATTTCGTAGCGAAAAAACGCAATGAAAGGAATAATCTCACTTTGTCCTAACTTGACTTTAGCGGTTATTCCTTGTTGACACGATTTGTTACTTATATAAGTTCCATCGCAAACAGCTGAACTTAAGGATTGAATCCTCTTGTATCGTCTTTTAAAATGATATTACATTTATAACAAATTCAACTTGAAACTGCACCAAGGTTTAAAAAAAATATCTAGAATATCTCCGAAACTATCAGCCCTATGATGGTATTCTGGTGGTCATGGGCTTGACATGGGCATTAATTGTTATTGTTGTTGTTGTTGTTTCAATATAAAAGGGAAATTCGAGAAAGTGACCGAAGGAATTTTGACCACCGTGGTCACCAAATGATTCGGCTGTTCATACCAAATAACTGGATCAAAACAGTGTTGCGTTGAGGAAATATTCACAAAAGTTGTGTATTCTTTGAAAGAAAACTTCTCATCTTTGTTTATTTTTATTTTTAGGTATGTTTCAGAACAACTTAACCAGCAAGAAACGCTCTAAATTTGGCTTATACAGCGAATTCTCTAAGCTGCTTTGCAGTGTAAGCAGCCCAAAATTTAAGTAATTTTTCGTACTTTGAGGTATCAACAAGAACGTTGCATAGACTGCTAAGCAGTGTTCTAATCGAACTTCGAAAACTTTTTTTAAAAAAAATATTTTCCTTGTTTTATTTCTGATTTTAATTTATTTATTTTTTATATTTTTTTATTTTCTTCTTTTTATACCATTACCGGTTTTGTTCTCAACTTGTACCATCTGATTCGCAGTGAAAAAACTTTTTTATTAAAATGTTGCCTTTGCCAGGGTTCGATCCCGTGTCTCGCCGATTTGAAGTCCGACGCCTTAGCCATTCTGCCATGTAGCTTTATATCGAAACGAAGAATTTTCATTTATACAGCTAACTCTGTCGTAGGTACCCATAAGCAGCGTTAAGGTGCAAAATTAGGTTCAATCGAACCATTAAGCAGCTTTAAGTTCAAAATAAATGTAAAGAAGACGCACAAGCGGCACTTCAGAACTCCTTTCGAACTTAATTATCTTAAACCTGCACAGAAGTATAACTTGTAACTTTTGGAACTACAAGATCTATTGCCTGAACTTGACACCATGTGGCAAGTACCACAACGTACCTTTAAGCAACTTTAGGTGTGTCGAGTTCTACAACGGACCATAGAGCAGCTTCGAAGTGCCATGGAACTTATTTTGCCGCTTAAAACAGCTTTAAAGGGAATTCAAACGCAAATTTCTACTCATTTTGCTGGTTGGGAACTCTTTCTTATCACATATCCAAAAAGATCTGCTAGGATGTCTAAAAATTAAGTATTTTATGACCTTTTTTTCTAGAGCATGTTTTGGCAAAAGTGAGGAAATTTATATGGAAAAATAACAAATTTTAGGAAAAATTTTAAGCGCAGTTATTATATATCCGCTTCTTTCATTTTGTTTTTTTTTTTTAATTTATTTGAAAACAACTCTTTCTGATTACATTTTAAAAAAGATCTGCTGGGACTTCTGAACATTAAGGATTTTATGACCTTATTCCTAGAGCATGTTTTAGCAAAAATGCGCAAATTTATATGGCAAAATAACACATTTTTTATAAAGTTTCAAACGCAATTTCAAAAAAAAACCGCATCTTTAATTTTTCTTCTTTTTTTAATCATATTTCAGGGCAACTCTTTCTGATTACGTTTCCAAAAAGGATTGTTGGTACTTCGCAATATTAAGGATTTTATGACCTTTTTCCTAGAACATGTTTGGGCAAAAATATGCACCAATTATTTGCAAAAAAAAATATTTTACAAATTGTTTAAACTTTTCGTAACAATCAAAAATGTGAACAAATGTACATATTCTTTAACCCCTTGAGACCGAAGCCTAGACCGTTAAAGATATCTTAAAAATTACTTCGGATTTGGTTTTCGCATGGTTAAATTAAGAAAAAAAATTAGGTCTGGAAAATTTGGAAACCCCCTTTTACTCCTTTTTAGTGGGGTCATATACGTCCCCATCGGTTTCAAGTAAAGCTTTTTACGAATTTGCCTTAGTATGATCTATAATGGGTTTGAAATAATTTTTAATAAGAAATAACAAGCAAACTATGTTTTCAATTCAATTAAATTTCAAATTTAAGAAATTAATACACACATTTTATAGAGCAAAATTTAAATATTAATTTTCTTTATAAGCAACGCCAATTTTTTTGTGATATAGGGTGAAACAGCCACGATTTTTGGTTCCTTTGCCGATTTGCGAACAGTTTCACAGGCCATAAATTCTTTTTGAGACAATTTGTATTGTAGAATAGAGAGTTGAAAAAAATTATCTAAATAAAATTCGCAACAGTTTTTTCGAAGCCTGCCGTAAGTGAAAATATCACGCTTTTTTGTCAAGATACATATCAATTTGATAAAGATAGTCATTCTAAGCATCACACCGGCACCTACATTTGAAAGCCCACTGTATTGGCTTTCTTTTGTCGTATTGCTTCATTTAGTTTTCGTCAATGGATTGCTGTTGTGATGGTGAAAATGCAGCTTGGTAAGCCTTATTGAAGTGGTCGAACATTGGCCTCACCTTAAATGCTCTATTGTGTCTGATATCATTTCTCGGTGGTTGTATAGCATTGTCTGCGAAATGTTAATTTGATCGGATAGTAAGATATCGATAATGAGTCATAGTATTTGCTATAAAAAGTACACACAAATCAGGATCATTAAACCAATAATATCTGATAGCAGGCAGTACATGATAACTCACTATGTAAGTTATTCTGAGGAATGCTTTTAGCTCACAATTGCTATAGAAAAAACCGTTTCTTTTTGCGAAACATAAAAGTTCACTTAGCTTCTTTATTAGAAGAGCGTTTCGAGCTGAGTCACATTTTCGAAAAGAGATATTGGTGTGCCGTCGCAATTTTTATCAGAGAGTAGAACTTTTGAATAAGGAAATTCTTGAGTACGATCGAATATTTTTGGCGAAAATGAATGCCAACGCCATCTGAAAGGAACAAAATCGTCGAGTACATTCTCAACGGATGTCAGTGGTGCAATGTTTAATACCGCGGAGGATGTAGATGATTGATCAAAATCAGTTAACGTGCATTCCACAATCACAACTTCTGCGCCAGGATCAATAACTTCTGCGTTCAATGGTTCTACTTATTCTTCACTGCCGTCAGCTTCTAAAATTTTGCATATTTCCATCATATCCTTCTCTTTACGAAAATTGAATTTTTTTTTCTGGCATTTTATGATATCAAAACTGTAGAAAACACATGAGAGGGAAAGAAGGCACACATTTTCGGTGTTTTGAAATAATATCTCAAAAAGTTTTAGTTGAAACCGATGGGGTTATGTGCGACCCCATTTAATTTTCTGAATTTTGTAAGGACTACTAGACATATTTAGTGAGATCGATATTTTTCCAATAAAACATTTCAAAATTCATAACTCAACTTCACAACTTAAGTTTGAAACGATTTTCGCCACTTTAGAAGATTTATTAGTAAAATACTGGAGCAGCATAAATAGCATAGTTTGAGCGCAAAAAATAAAAATCCATCTGATTAGCTGTCAGGTTGCCGATTTTGCCAGACTCTATGAAGTTTTTAAAACAAGATTCAAGGGATAAATTTCCGTACATATTATAATTAAAGCGACAATAAGTAAAAATCCGTTGGGGTCATATAGTACCCCTCGGTCTCAAAGGGTTAAAATGTACTTAGAATTAGTATTTATACTTTTTATTGGCACTTCTATATATTATTAGTACTCTACCCTTCGCTTGTTTGCTATATTAAATTGATGCATACTCAAAAATTTTTTTACAGCACCAATGCATAAAAAAAAAAAAAATAAACTAAACACTCAAACTTTCAGTGATTTTTTAAAACAAACTTTTTTTTATTAAATTTTTTCTTCATGGTTTTATATGCCCATGACTGTTCATAAAACACTGGTTCATGGGTGTGATATTATAAAACATTTCAGTATTGCTATTGGGTTTCTTGCTTAAGACGCTCTCGAGGCCGTTCAGAAAGTATTCCGTAGGTTTCGATTAGATAAAACTAGAAAAAACCACGACAATCGACTTAAAGTGACATTTTCTCATATATATTACTATCGTCTTAACCGCTTATATCACCAGAGCATAAAAAGTGTGCTAGCAAGCAGCAGAATCATAAAGATATGCCCTTTTCTTACATAGATACAGTGACTGAACGTGAAGATGAAAATATAAAAAATTATATACTATCACAAATTGATTTTAATGACTTCAATTTATCTAGTTCACCCTATAAGTATGAATAAATTTTAGTGAATTTTTGTTTCAAAATTATTACATATAATTGTACATAATAATGTTAATTCTTAGTTTTTCGTATTATATGGCAATATTTTTTAATAAGCAAATAATTGCAATCTCTTTTTTTACGTTAGTCTTAATTTGAGAATGTAACAGGTAATTTTCAAAGTAGACGTGGAAGATGTCTCATATATATGTTAATTGTAGGGGCGCAACTAGGAATTTTTTTTGGGGGGCGTTTTATCAAATGTAGAACTTATATATAAAAACAATTTTACGTAATTACATCGGCTGAGTTGTAGCGTTCAATTTTTACACTAATGGTTCCTTGTTCAAACTTCAGGCATGAACAGCGCCACATATTTTTTTTAAATTAAAACGGTCACTGTCAGGACATTCTATCCGTACAGAAGGTAAACAGCAGTGGTAGCGGTTGTTATAAAATAAACTGGCTTCAAAGCTGTTTAGGATCTGTTCGGCCAAAATATTTTGCAAGCACCAGTTGAAGGCCGTTTAATGGATTTTTTTCTTGTTTAGCAGTTGTACGAAGGTTATAAGGCTTGAGCTAAAATATTTTCATTTTTACTCGAATCCCAATAAGGTCAGTAAAAATTCAATATTTTTCTCCCCACACATTCAGAAAAAAATACCTACCTTTCTCCGATAAAAAATTTCTCTATTTTCGATAATTCAATTAGAATAAATTTTCAAATAAATATTTCTTCACTTGTGGGAAATGGAAATATTTCAATGTTTCTAATAATGATAAATATTTTTCTCGCACAAAAAATTCTCATTTATAGAGAAAAATTTAAGGAAAATTAAAAATTTTTACTAAATTTTGATAAAAAATTCATTGTGCGAAGTATTTTCTTCAACAAAATGAATTTTTTTTTCAACAATAAAAAAGTCTTATTCTCTAAAAACGATATATTTTTATATATTTCCCTTTTTCATGGAAGCTTTTTATCATTGTTAGGGATTTTTTTTAGTACCACATTTAGAGAAAAGCATTCTCTGGAGCAAACTCTATAACATATTTCTCTAAATATTATGTCTTTTTACTTATTCCGAGAAACTTTTTACTGAGTGCAGTGAAAATTTTTCATCCATACATCATGCGTTGTAAAAATACCCAATTGGCTGGCACTAGCTTCAAAATTCGTCCTTTAGTGAGAACTAGTTATGCTCAATTCCGAAAGTAAAAACCACTAAATTTCTGAAAAATTAAACCAACATATTTTTACCTAATAAGCCATAATTCCTTGATATCGGATAATATTTAAAAATTTAGAGAATTTTATGAAACGGATTTTGGACACAACAATTGGAAAATTAGAAATTGTAAATTTTTTCTCCACTTTCGGAAGTCATTTGGAATTATTTATAATGAATCACATGACTTCAATACAAACTTAATTCTGTAGAGTTTGTGTTATCGATGTTTAAAACATGACTTTAAAAAAGGACGAAAAATAACAATCTAACGGGAAATTTCTTTGATTTGTTCAGTGGCGAGTGACTCATCCGATTTTCCTCAAATTTAGGCTTTTTTACTATGTCTTACTTTTGAATTAATTTGTTTCCAAATATTTCAAGTTTCCTCCATGCTAGAAGTTGAAAAGATAACTCAAATCGAAGTATTACCAAAAACCCTTCAACTGGTCAGCATCAGAATATAACAAAAATTAAACATGTGTAGAAAGCCGAATCGAAATTGAAATTTGATTAGACACTGACTTAAAAGTTAGAGGGACTCTTCAAAAAAATTTCTGTATAATTTTGTTTGGATCGGAGAAATCCCCATGGAGCGGTTTTGGTTCTTTTGGACGTCTGTTCTGCAGAAACGAATTTTTTTGCATAAACTTTTTTCTTCAGAATGCATACTCAAGAAAAGCAAACAACTAAAGATTTTCATGGTACACTAAAAAAATTTTGGAAATTTTTTGTGTTTACACACTCTATTGAGACCCCAAAAAAATCCATATTTTGTCATTTTCGAAAAGAGGTTGCATTTAATACGTGTACAATATGTATTTTTCATGATATTCACATGAATTTAAATTTATTGGAAAATTATTGAGCTCTTCTTTTCATTGATATATAAATCGATATTCAAAAGCTTCCTTCAGCTCAATTATTATTTAGTTGCCATAATTACTGCTTGATTTTAGCAAATTTTGGTGGGTAAATATATATTTGTGGGTACATATGAGTTTTAAGGTATGCAAATCGATTTCTTTTAACAAGTTTTTAGTTAAATGTGCACCAGATAGCGCTCAAGTACAAAATTCATGATTTTCGAATATTTATAATTTTTAACACTTATAAAAACGCATTTTTCATAGTACTCAGTTTTGATTAAACAACACCATACGATACACCAAAAGAAAGAAGAGCTCAGTACTTTTCCAATAATCTTAAATGCATTTGAATATCAAGAAAAATTAATTTTTTATAGGTGTTTACAAAAATATTTTCTAGTTTTTGAGAGTACTTCTTACATTTGAGTCGGTGTCCGGCTCGTTTTTTTTTTCTCCATACAAAATCGATCCGGCTTAATGTACAGTCTGAAGGAATAAAATATGACTAATTTAGCAGATTATGCATCAACTAGATTTGAAATAAACATTTGGGGTTTTCACTCATTTCATAAAACTACAATAATTTTTGGGGGGGTTTAAGCCCCGAAATCCCCCCTTTGGTTGCGCTTATGGTTAATTGCAATAATATCTTTGATTTTTTTCTATATTACATATGCATACATTATACATGTATAGAAATTGCAGAAGAGAACTGAAAATAATAAATTTTAATTTTTTTTATATGTATGCGCGATGGGCGTGTCCTTCGACAGATTTCAAAAATTTTTAAAGTTACTTTCACTGTTAAAACAAACATCTCTATCGAAATTAATTGTTATTTAAAGGTTTAACGGATTCTATGGGAATTTTCATATCAGGACGTTCGGTGGACGTGTCCGATTTCAACGAAATTTTATGTTTTGTTTTTTGTTCGCATCTTTGTGGTAATTTTATTGTAATTAGTTTATTATTGCCGATTGTTCATTTCAGGACATATGGAAGGGTGGCATGACCTTTATCCAATTTTAAACAAAATTTAAACTTTCGTTAATTTTAGAAATATAAACATCTGCACCAATTTCAACTCTCTACAATAACGCTGTCTATTTATGGCCACATTTTATATAAGCTCGCGACACTGTGTGACGAGTCCATGACCGTCAGCATAACATAGCCCATACTTTACCGATGACATTTAAACTGGACATGGTTTTTTAAGGACTCAATTTGCTCAGAAAGCAATTCTTATAGAATCTTATAGAATGTAACATAATGCAAATTAAACCTTTCTTATTAGCAACTTTCTAACCGATTTACACATTCTATAGAATTTTTAGAATTTTGCGCAAAAAAATTTAATGTTTTATTCAACATATTTTTTTTTTTCAATGAAAAATATCAACATTTGCTTGTACTTGTCAGATTTGAATTGATTTTTTGTCTACTCTTTTGTACCTAAGGGGTGAGGGGAAAGGGAGGGGTTTGAATCCTGAAAATCTGATATCTCAGATGAATTTTTATGAGAAATGAAATGAGAAAAACGAAATCATCAGCACATTCAAAAAAATTTCAAGAAAAGAGGTGTGCTTGTGGAAAGTGTTAGGATCGGTTTTTAAGCAAAAATTACTGAATTCCTCAATATTGATATGCAACTTCAATTTTTGAGAGCGCTTTATTGATACATATGATGCAACAATGTCACTCTCAGATCAAAAATATGTGTCATTTTTTTTTTACCGTTTCCTTCCTCTGGTTAAATCTTAACTTTACAAATTTCTGCATAAGGCCTAGTACTAAGTTCAGTTTCATATGAAATTTCACTCCAATCTACATACAAAAAACTATAGCTGTGCAATATGTGTAAAAATTTTCACAACATGTTCGTCAAAGTCGTACTCTGTTCTGCTGTGAAAACTCGCAACATTACTCTTGCAACATTTTTCACGATAATTTAATTGAACTGCCTATTAATTTTAAAGTGATATTTTATGTTTTTATGCATTTATTGTTTTTTATTTTGAGAAGTAAAGAATGACTTTCTGAAATTTTACAATTTTTTCACGACAAAATATTTGTCACAATTTTTACGCTACAAAAAAAAAAGTTGTCAGCTAAATTTTACGCTAACAAACAGAGTACTTAGCTTAAATAACTTTTTTTCAAAATCCAGAAAATTAAAAATTTTAAAATTCAAATTTTTTCTTGATATATTCTTTATCAATTACATAAAAATAGCTTTTAAGCTTCATTACTTTCAAAGTTATAGAAAGAAACCAGACATGCACAACGAAATCAACAAAATTTTTTCGTTTCGTTGAGACCGAAAAATAAATTAACAAAATTATTTCGTTTTTTAAATAACGTTAAAAATTTATCAAATCAAATTTCGTTTCGTTGAAAAACGAAAAATTTTTTATAATTTTCTCCTATGCTAAAAAAAAATTTCTTCTGATACAAAAAAAAACGAAATTTTTTTGTTGAAATTAACGTTATTTTCAACGGTTGATTGGGAAAAAAACGAAAAAATTTTATATCGTTTTCTCCGAAACGAAATAAATATTTTTCGTTTTTTAAATTAACGTTATTTTTTTATTTCGTTTCAACGAAATAAAAAAAATATTTCGGTTACCGTTAAAATTAACGTTAACGTGCATGCCTGAAAGAAACACGATCGAATTTATTTTTTTTTTTACATAAACTAACCTGTATTGGCAAAGGGAGTCATTTGCAATCTGATCTCGCACTCAATTTTTTCTTGTTTTGAACTTAAGAATATAAAAAAAAAACAAAAACAAAATTTTGTTCAGCTAGCTTGTTCTAGATGAAACACTGCATTGATTTAAAAGATACATTATATATTAGGATGTTCCAAAAGAAAACATTTTTTGAATTTTAGAGTTGCAGAACTTATGCTTGAAAGCTTGTATTTTTGAAATTTTTTTTGAAATTTTTTGGAAGAGGTTTAGGATCGCGCAACTCGACTTTTTCCTAAAAATTTGGTTTTTTTGAAATATTTAGAATTCCACACTAAACTTTGTCAATAACAGACATTTTCTAAGTCTTTGAGTCATCTTTCGAAAAAAATCCACACTTTACTTTGTTGTGCATAAATCTCAAGTTTTGGAAATTTTGTGGGTCGTTTCGGTTACATATATTCAAGTGATTGTAAATTTTCGAATATTTTTAGCAATTTTGTAATCGATACAACTAACGTTTTAACCCACGCGTTACAATGGTTACAAAGCTTTAAAGGCGTTAACGTTGGAACGGGAAGAGTAAAATCAAGATTTATTTTTTCAAAGTGCTTAATATTTTACAATATTTCTAACTTTTTCGTTACTTTGTTTCATTTTGATGGCATTTTTAAATTGTATGAAAAGTTTTATTTTAAAATTAACGGAAATTTTATGAAAAATGTATGCATATCACACAAATGACGTAAAATAATAATATGTAGGAATTTTGTCTTTTGAAAATATTACTAGAAGACTAAAGCCTGGTTTTCACTATGTTAATTTCAAAAGTCAGTTGTTGTCAGTCAAATGCAAAATGACAACACGTTGTCATTTTTTTTTCCGTTTGACAGTGGCGAAAAATAGGAAAAACTGATCTCCTAACATATTTTTAGCAAAAATTGCAAAAAAGTTGTTATTTATGTGATTTTTTAAACTTTTAAATTTCATGTCAAACAAAAAATGACTAAGTGAAAACCAAGCATAAGAAAATGTCTGAAAAAATGTTTGCTTGAAATTCGAAAAATCTCCGAAAACCCTGATTTTTTGTGAATATCTTATAAGCTCAACCTCGCAAAAAATTTGAAAAAAGTCTAAAAAGTACTTAAAAATTATTTTTTTGAGACACGCTTGTATGCATCTTACAAGGCGTTCAAATAAGGTACACAGTTCTGTGTTGTTCGTCACCGAGTATCGAATTGAACATTTTGTTGCTGAAGTATCGTCTACGCTTAACATAACATAGCAAACAGTGCTGCTCAATATAAAGTCCAGCATTATCAAAAGTACTAAAATTTTTTATAGGTGTGTTCACTAGTTTGAAATAACAAATATGGAATATTCCTTTATGTTCTTATTGAATAAATAAAAAAAAAAAACTAACTTTGTATATTAAACACAGAAATTTATAAATGAAAGCAACTTAAATTATAATTAAATTATGCACAAAAGCTCACATCGATCAAACTTGCAGCCAACTCCATGACACTTACCTATCGGCCTTCTTAACGCCCGACCACATGGCCGCCGAAACTGGTGGCATAAATCTTAAATTTCCGACAGGTGGCGATGCATACGGTATGCCGCGATATGCTTCCACCGGATCCAGATGGCGTCCATCTAATTGCACAATTACACCGGAAATGGCACCGTTACGCGTGTGTATGATGCGAGACGACAGCTGCGGTGGTAATTGGTCATTTTGATTGTTGTTGTTGTTGTTGTTGTTGCTGCTGCTGCTGCTACTGCTGCTGCTGCCACTACTCTGACGATTACTGCGCGCACTGGTACTAGAGCCTGACAACGACGATGATAGGGACGAAGAAGATGATGAGGATAATGATAAGGACGCGGAGGACAAGGAAACACTTCCGGTAAGTGATAATGAGGCAAGTGAAGATGTTGACGATGACATTGCTGTTGCTGCTGATGATGTTGCTGCCGCTGTTAAAGCGGCTGTCATATCTGATGGCATAGCAATGGATGTGCCGCTATTTGTATTGAAATTTTTTACAACAACAGCTCCAGTTGAGCTATAATTGCTGACGGCATTGTCGTTGTTTTTATTATTGTAGTTATTGTTGTTGTTGTTGTTGTTGATGTTGCTGCTGTAGCTGTTGCCAGCGGATGAGCCGCTGCTACCGCCACCAACACATGTTATTAAAAGTAGCAGCGCTGTGATTGTTGTTGTTGTAATCGTTTTGGTTGTTGTTGTTGCAGGCAGGTGAAAACATTGTGGCAGCATAATCATTATAAAGACTCAAATCAGCGTAGCAGCAACAAATGCTGCTGCTGCTGCTGCTGCTGCTACTACTACACCTATGAGTGCGTATGTTTTCGTTAATGTTAGTTGTGTTGTGTTTAAATCTATTGTTGTTGTTGTTGCAATAGCTGGTTGCAATCAAATTAACTAGTACTGCAGTTATTGAGCAGGTTTTATTGTTGTCAGTTTTGAACTGAACCTTTTAATTGCTTTAACTATTTTTCAACTCTTATGTCAGTTAAAGAGCTTTCATTGTTTTCAAGCTTTAATATCAATTAATATCGTTCAATCATGTTTAGGCAGCTTTCATTAAGCTTTTTCGTTTAGTTTGTAGTTTTTTTTAAAATTTTAGCTACATTTCTCTTGCAAGGTTTTTAAAAGCTTTCGTTAATTTTGTTTCAAATATTGTGCTTGCTTTACCGCTATTTGTCAAATTTTTTAACTTTATAAATTCTTTTGCTTCAGCTAGCTTAAACAATTTTTCTTATATATGCTAAAAGCTTTTTGTATTGATGTCATTTGTTGTTATTTTTTTTTTGTTCTTTTCACAATTGCCAAAGCAATTAATTCTGAAAGTTCAACTTTTAATAGCTGTCTTAAGCTTTTGCGTACTCTATTAATTTTTGGTTTTCTTCTACACTTTCTCTCTTTATCGTTCTGTTCTGCCACTTTAGTCGATTCTGGTCACTTGAAACACTCACAAAGTGTTCACTTCTCAAGCTTTTACCATATGAATTAATAAAAAGCTGCTATAGCGTCTGCTGAGCAGCTAAAAGACACAAACAACAAATCAACAGCTGCTAGTTAAACTATGAGTCCTTGTGCGGATTTTTATTGTTGTTGTTCTTGTTATTGTCTTTATTTCTGTGTGCCAGTTTTTGCTGTTGCTGTTGTAGCTGAGGAAACAATTGTCTGTATAAGAAAAAGTTGCAAAAAAGTTTCAAGGAAGCACCACTTAAAGCTTCTTTGTGCTTCGTTAGTCGTAGTCGTCGTTGTCGTCGTCGTCGGCACTATGAAGGAATGCGTTGTATTCACACGTAGAAGTTCTGTTGCAATCCAACAACAAAAATAATTGCTATCAAACAGCAAAAACAACGAGAACATATGACTTGCATGTGTTGTGTCTGCATGCTGCGCATTTGCTGACGCCTGCATAAGTGTCTGTATGTGTGTGTGTGTGTGTGTGTGTGTATGTATGTTGTTTGTTAATTGTATGCGCTGCAACGATGTGTTTGTGAGCTGCAGCAATTTTCTGTGTTATTATTATTGTTGTTGTTGTTGACAAACACTAGTGCTGCTGCAAAATTTAAATGCATCTTCAGGACAATCGTCATATAGCAGTGCATTTTGCGGTGCCTGCTTTTAGGCACACTCAAAAACTTTTTTGCTTTTATATGAAATCTGCTGATGCTCGTTTCCTGTTCTACTCCTACACTGTCGCTGAAGCCAGCGTTGTTCCTGTTTCGCTTTAGTGTCCTTGTTATTTGATGATGAGCATGTGTTTTAACAATGCTCGCTGCTGGGCACAGCAAGGTAGCTCCAGCTGCCTTAAGTGCGGCTTAAGCTGATTTTGTAGCAATTGCTATGAAGTGTCAAGTGTTGACAGCTGTCGTGTTATGCATCAGAATGGCGCATCTGAAAAAAAATAACAAAATTTAAGAGCTTTAATAATTGTTTTAAATAGAATTATTTAAGTAATGTTTAAATTAATAACTCAGAGGTAAATTTAACTTTTTAATTATAATTTTATATGAAGCATATTTATAGATTTGCGTTTTACTTTTACTGCAATTACGTTTCATGCATTTGTTGCCAGCACTTCTAAGTCAAACTTTTCGCATTAGCGTGTTGGCCGCACATGTTTCACTGGCGTGAAGCGTGTGCTCTAGACATTAGCTTTTTAGCTACTAGCTAAGTGGCATGTGGAACAATAAAATACCTGCTTAAAAGTGATTTAAAATAGTTTTGATTTTAATTTTAGCAATTTCAGCAGCTTGTGCTAGTTCATGATATGCCTGTAAGTATGCAATGAATTTGCGAATGAATTTTAGTTATATTAAAAATATTCCAACAATTTTACTCTACTTGTAATCACGAAAAATTAACTATTATCCAATTTAAGCTGTATTAAAACTCGAAAATTTAACGGTGATTTAAATGAGCATAAGTTGTAATAACTTTTACAACGTAGTCCTTTTTTTATATTTCACAAAATGTTTTTTGCCAGCAAATGTGCAGAGCAGTGTGATGTTAAATTCAGAGTAAAAAGATTTTCATTTTTCAAATAAAATTAAGAAAGAAAATCAATTACAAGAAGGACACAGTTTAAGAATTTAAGCTTTAAGATTGCCGTATTCAAAGAATTAAGGGGTGAAATGACATTGGCTGTTTTTTTAAATCAACGTTTTTAACATTTTGTATTTTAGTAAATATTCTAAAAATTATAATTTCATGGAAAAATTCTAACGGGTTCAAAAGTTACAGCTAGATTAGTGAGCGCGCATTTTTAATTTAAACCGTTTTTTTCTTTGTTCACAAACTTTGAACGCGTTTATCTCGAAACCATGTTTATACCCTAAACCTGAAAGGTGAGGGCATATAAACTTTGTGCAAACGTTTGTAACGTATAGAACGATAATAGGATGATACTTGGTACACATGGTCGCATGCACCCAAGGATCTGCACTATTGAATATTTTTGGAATCCACACACGGACACGCCTACACTGAGAAAAAAACACATAACTTGCTCCGGTAAAAAATTTATCTATTTTTGATAATAGCAATTTTCTCTTTTTCAAATAAAATTTTCTGCAATTAGAATAAATTTTCACATTTTCAAAGATATATTTCTTTACTTCTAGGAAATGGAAATATTTCAATGTCTCTAATAATGTTAAGTATTTTTCTCGCACAAAACAATTCTCAGTTATAGAGAAATTTTATTGAAAATGAAAAAATTTTCTTATATTTTGATAAAAAATTCACTACGAGAAGTATTTTCTTCAATAAAAACAAATATTTTCTCAAAAAAAAAAAAATATTTTTCTCTAAAAACGATATAGTTTTCTATCTCATGGAAGCTTTTTACAATTTTTAGAGAATTTTTAGTATAGCAATTAGAGAATAGCATTCTCTGGAGCAAAGTCTATACCATTTTTCTCTAAATATGATGCCTTTTTTATCATATTCCGAATCACTTTTTTCTGAGTGTACCTCCCATACAATGCGAAAATTGAAAACTGCATAACTCAGCTCATAATAAGCCTACAACAATAAAATTTGGTGTCTATGTGTTTTTTATCTACACAAAGATGTCTTTGAAAAATGGGTATCATCCGCCCACGGACACGCCCACCTCCTATACAACCCAAAAATTGAAAACTTAATAAATAAGCCTCTGTTTAATCTCCAAAGCTTAAATTTGCCATATATGTTTTTTATAACAAAACAAAGACGGTTCTGAAAAATGGACATCATCCGCGTACGGACACGTCTACCTCCCATACAACGCGAAAACTGAAAACTGCATAACTCAGCTCATAGTTAGCCTATAACAATTAAATTTGATATGTATGTGTTTTATTCAAACAAAATAATGTTTTAGAAAAATGGAAGTCATCCGCTTACGGACACGCCCACCTCCCATACAACCAAAAAATTGAAAACGCAATATATAAGCCTCTGTTTAATCTACAGAGCTTAAACTAAGCACATATGTTTTTTATGACAAGACAAAGATGGTTTTGAAAAATGGATGCCTTCCTCCCATACAACCCAAAAAGTTTAAAACTCAATAAATAAGGTTATGTTTGTCATAGAGAAATTAAATTTGGTATGTATGTATTTTATACCAAAACTAAGGTCTGTTCAAAAATTAGGAGTAATCCGTCCATGAACACGCCCACCTCCCATAGCAAAAGCACAATAAGGCATTAACTGTGAGCTACAGGAATAAAACTTGGTATGTGTAAATTTTTCATCAACATTTAAATGCATATAAAACATAGGCTTCATCCGCCCACGGACACGCCCATTTTCAATAATATTGTTTTTTTTTTTTGGAAAAGTAAGTTTAAGGTATTTCATAGTCGGCCCAGACCGACTTTAGACTTTCTTTACTTGTTTTCATACTGGTTGCGGTACTATCGAGTTCATTTTTTGACGAAATTTTTTTTTTGTATTTTTTTTCAACTTGATTCGCTATCGGATGACACGAGTTTTTTTAAAATTTTTTTCAATATTTTATAAATTTTTAAAGTCAACATTTTTTTTGAAAAAACACACTTTCAAATTTGGAACATCATCAAAAATTACAAAAAAAATTTTTTTTTAAAAAATATCCTGTTGTACGATGACCAATTTTGTTAAAATTTAAAAAAGTTATTTCTTTCCAGCTCTGACAATTTTTGCGACACCCAGCGCTGCAACCACGAGGCCCCGTTTTTTTCTCGGCCGCCAATTTGGAGCTCTATAAAACAAGTTGTTGGAATAAAAAATATATATTTTTTGAATATTTTTTTTTTATTTATTTTTTTCAATTCTCTACAACAATAAAAAACTTTTGGAAAAATGTTTGCTTTTGTCTGAGGTATGAATTTTTAAAAAAGGTGTGTTTTCTTTGCCGCGAATGCTATGTCCCACCTTAACTATTGAGCATTTTAAATAAAGGGTGATTTTTTAAGAGCTTGATAACTTTTTTTTAAAAAAAAATGCATAAAATTTGCAAAATCTCATCGGTTCTTTATTTGAAACGTTAGATTGGTCCATGACATTTACTTTTTGAAGATAATTTCATTTAAATGTTGACCGCGGCTGCGTCTTAGGTGGTCCATTCGGAAAGTCCAATTTTGGGCAACTTTTTCATAATTTCTCATTTCTGGTTGAATGGCTACGTAAATAAGCAAAATTGCCGCATTTGGAGTGAAGAGCAACCAGAAGCCGTTCAAGAACTGGCCATGCATCCCGAAAAATGCACTGTTTGGTGTGGTTTGTACGCTGGTGGAATCATTGGACCGTATTTTTTCAAAGATGCTGTTGGACGCAACGTTACGGTGAATGGCGATCGCTATCGTTCGATGCTAACAAACTTTTTGTTGCCAAAAATGGAAGAACTGAACTTGGTTGATATGTGGTTTCAACAAGATGGCGCTACACGCCACACAGCTCGCGATTCTATGGCCATTTTGAGGGAAAACTTCGGAGAACAATTAATCTCAAGAAATGGACCGGTAAGTTGGCCACCAAGATCATGCGATTTGACGCCTTTAGATTATTTTTTGTGGGGCTACGTCAAGTCTAAAGTCTACAGAAATAAGCCAGCAACTATTCCAGCTTTGGAAGACAACATTTCCGAAGAAATTCGGGCTATTCCGGCCGAAATGCTCGAAAAAGTTGCCCAAAAGTGGACTTTCCGAATGGACCACCTAAGACGCAGCCGCGGTCAACATTTAAATGAAATTATCTTCAAAAAGTAAATGTCATGGACCAATCTAACGTTTCAAATAAAGAACCGATGAGATTTTGCAAATTTTATGCGTTTTTTTTAAAAAAAAAGTTATCAAGCTCTTAAAAAATCACCCTTTATAATTTAAGATATTTTTATGAATAAGACCTCTAAATCTATTTTAAGGTATTTTTATGAAAATTATTTTTAGCACCCTCTTTCATGTTTTTCACCAATTAGGACAGATCTTCTATGAATAAAGAATTTTTTTAGCTTAGCAAAATATGTCTAAATATCATTGAATTAAACGGAAAAAGCATTCAAGTTTTTACTTCATATATAACCTTTTCTTGTTTGATTAAACTTTTGACCAAACCAAAGTCATCTTTTTTCAAATCCAGAAAAACCTTTTCCATTTCAAATTCAAGCTTTTGTAGAGTACTTTTGAATGAGAATTTTTAATTTTGCATTGTTTTTTGTTTCAAAAATATTTTTAGCATCTTTTTCAGTTTTTTCACCAATCAGGACATATTTTCTATGAATTAAGAATCTTCAGCTTAGCAAAATATGTCTAAGTTTCGTTGAATTAATCGGAAAAAGCATACAAATTTTGACTTCTTTACTAAACCTTTGACCAAATTAAATTTATCTTTTCAA
This sequence comes from Tetanocera ferruginea, assembly GCA_958299015.1. Classification (NCBI taxonomy): domain Eukaryota; kingdom Metazoa; phylum Arthropoda; class Insecta; order Diptera; family Sciomyzidae; genus Tetanocera; species Tetanocera ferruginea. Next base: position 9,754,188 of record OY282642.1, read on the forward strand.
GCCCAAGAAAACTTTCACCATTTCAAATTCAAGCTTTTGTAGAGTACTTTTGAATGAAAAAAATTTTAATTTGATTTGTCAAAAGTTGAATTTTAAGTATGAAAAGTTAAATTTGAAATGGAAAAAGCTGATTTTGAAATTGAAATCTGAATTTTAATTCAATTTGAATTGAAGAGTTGAATTTGAAGTTAAAATTCTGTATTTCTTTGATTGGTAAATGCTGTTTACATAATTGAATAAATAATTTCGAAAAATATACCAAAAGTATGCACTGACTTTTTGTTTAATCAATATATTTCGAAATTCATTCTCACAGAAAAGGGAAAGGGTATGACTTGAAGCGGTTTTAGTTTTCATGTCTAAAATATTTAAAACTTATTTAATGTAACAACAGTCTTACATCACACTGTATTAATAACCCAAACAATAAAGGTTTTTTTTTTACCGGTTTGGCTTGGTTGTTTGTTAATCATTTTAAATAATTTATTTTGTAACAACAAGTTTAATTCAAGCATAAAACGACCGCATTTAACTTCCTAATTGAATTGTCTGAGAATATTCTAAGCTTTTTGTCTAGACCAAAGTTTTCACCTAGTAAATTAAACAAAATTTAGTAAATCAACAAAACCGTCATAACTAATTTGCTGCATACACTTTGGCAACATTTTAATTACTTTAACTTTCTACAAAGTTTGTTGGTATTTCAAGCTGTATGCGTGTGTGTGTGTGTGTGTGTTTGTTTGTGAATTTGAACTCAAAAATTATTATTCAGCGTATAACGCTCAATTGTGTTCAGTCAATATTTGAACTAAGACCACCACTTAACGCCTCACTGATTTACCTTCAGTAAAATATACGGCTTAGCAAGTATGGCAAATTGTTGTTTGACGGTGACAGAAAAAACAACACAGTACATCAGCATTTTAATATTTTAGGCATGTTTCTTATTAATGCAAGACATGTCGTCTAAAGACAAAAGTCCTTAGATCTGCAAGGAGTCAATAAACTTAAAATCGAACATTCATCTTTAATTTATTTGCACCCATTTAAACAAAAGGCAAAATCAATTCTTCACATACCAAAGCAGCAAATCAAAAGAAGATTTTGCCTTTAATTCTTTTGCCGCATAGAAAGTCAGCTTAAATTTTTCCACAAACAATGTTCAGCTCATAGGTTTTAAATTTTTGTTTTTTTTTTTAGTTATTGAAAATTTCCTCATTAAAAGTTCAACACAGAACATGACTTAAAAGAACGAAAACAACAAAGCTTATAAATGCCAGAAGAATTCAAGACAAAACAAGAGAAAAACAAAAGCAAAAGCATTACAAAAAAAAAAAAAAAAATACAAATTAAAAATCATTAACTGCAAAATTTTAATATATAAATGAAAGCTCAATGGAAAAGCAAAAAAAAAAAAGAAGAGAAAAATTAAAAAGTGCTCAAACAAAAGATTTCAAGCGACAAGAAAAAAAAAATTAATGCAGCCCGCATGCGTTCCTTTTATGAAGGTTCTGTTGCTGCAGCAGCTTCATAACGTTGCTGGACTGCCGACGAAATATTTTAAATTATTTCTCTATTGTTTGGTTTCAGTCCGAACAAAGACTGGCAACTATTTATTATATATTTTTCGCTTTTCTACAGATTTATGTGCATTTTCAACTTTTTTTATACATTGTTTTTTTTATGCAAACTTATTAAAGTTGTAATAGTTGCGTTGGTGGCAGAAAAAAATAATAATTATAATAATAACAATAGTCACGGCAAGTGAAAATAAAATAATGACTAGTTAATGAAAACCAACGACTACTTTATTTGCATGTTAACTGTTGTGCTAGAAGTTAAAGAGTTCTCTGCTGTTTAATTTACAATTGTTGTCAAGATTTGTAGGGAAGAAAAAATGAAAAATCAGCTTAAAAGTACATATGTTCAGACTGGAAGCTAAATGCGCATTGAAAGCTTAATTCGCATTTATTTCATTAATGCTTCTCTAAATGTGAATTTACCCATAGAAAATTCTGTCGAGTTAATTCACTTAAATACTACTTCAAATGAGCACGCAGTGAGTAGCAGTATGCGACCCTGATTCGATATTCGAAAAACTGCTACTAGCTACTTTTTGCTCATCTCTGCTCATAAGTAATATCGCATTAGGAAAAAGTATGATATGTAGGCAAATGTGTACTTTTATTGTCAAACTAGCAGGCTACAGTGGTTCGAGGCTTCGCTACTGACATTTTCTCTTTATCAATAATACCTTTGTCAAAGTCTAAAAAAAATTTGCAATAGTAAAAAACCGTTAAAAAATGTGCATATCATTTGTATTTCAAAGCAAATTATAATAAATAGTAAAAGATAATGAAGTGAACATATTTTAATTTTAATTATTGAATACTGCAGAATAAATAACGTTTTTTGATTCATTGACATCACCAGGAATAAGAAAAGTTTGATCAGCTGTACCGAATCGTTTACTATTATATACGTCTACCTTTTTCAAATTTTTTATTAAATATATATTTTACTCCACGTGTAAAGCATGTGTAAAGCATACATTAATTTTGTCACGAAATTCATTTCACGACCATGAGTCGATTAAGCCATGTTCGCCTGTCTGTCTGTTCATTCGTCTGTCCACACGATTACAGCCATCTCTTCACTGCAAATCTCTTTAAAGTTCATAATGAAATAATTTTCATGATTTGAGATTTGTCTTATGCTTTAATTTGAAACATATATCCTGAAGTTGAAATTCAACAAAATTTTGTGAATACTTCCATAGAAAGTGACATCACCAAAATAACAAAACCTTCATAATTTGCACAAAAATGAATGTGTTGAATTGAAAGTTCATACATTAGTCTTGTTTTTTTGATAAATAAAACATACTCTGAGTTTGAAATATGAAAAATTGGAAAACTAGTAAGGTATATCTTCGACTTGGCCGAAGTTTAAATACCCCCACAGCCGATTCTTAAGGGTGGAAGAATCTTAAATTGGAGAGCTTTTTGTATGAGATTTTGAGAGATTTTATTATTTTTATGTGTCTTAAATACATACATATCAAATTGCTTTCCTGCAGCTTAAATAAAAGCCTTTTTATACTGTTTTAAATTTTGGGGTTGTATGGGAGGTGGGCGTGTTAGATTGTGTATGACGCCCATTTTTCTAACATACCTCAGTTTCGACATAGAATACACAAATACCGAGTTTCTGTCTCGTAACTTTAATATTAGCCTCTTTATAGATTTTTAAATTTTGGGGTTGTATGGGAGGTGGGCGTGTTAGTGAGTGGATGACGCCCATTTTTCTAAAACATCTCAGTTTTGACATAGAACATACATATACCAAATTTCAGTATTGTAGCTTTAATATTAGCTTCTTTGTAGAGTTTTCAATTTTGGGGTTGTATGAGAGGTAGGCGTGGTTTTCATCCGATTTAGCCCATTCTCGAACTTGAGCTTAGTTTTTTTAAAAAAAAGCTTAAATATCGAATTTCATTACGACAGCTTCAAAATTACGGCTGTAATCGTGTCGTCAGACAGACTGACAGACGGACATGGCTAAATCAACTCAGGTGGTGATGCTGAGCAAGAATATATATACCACGCCTCCTTTTGGGTGTTACACACGTCGTGACAAAATTAATATACCCCTTACGCAGTACGCGTGGGGGTATAAAAATACGCCTATCCCCCATACAAAGTGACGTCATCAAATTAATATAACCTTAATAAATTTGAATACACTTCAACCGGAGTATTTTCACTCTAGGCAAGTCGAAGATAATTTTTTAATGGTTTTATTTTTCATTTGTCTTTTATTCATCATTAATGTCAGTATCTCAGAATGTAATTTATGACTTTAGGAAGATACTTTGTAAATTTGTTAAAACTTTTGCACATGTATATAAAAACCGCAATAATTAGTACCTAGCTGTTTAATTGTTAATTATAATTAATAATATTAATTAATTAATAATTATTGGTGTATTCTATATTAAAATAATATTTACTGAAATACAATAAATGAGTGTAAATACTAAGTTACACACCGGTATCCGTCCGAATACTAAATTTTTGTCTTATATCCGTTGCATTTCTTATAATAATAACCCTCCTTCATAATTAGTTTGAGGTCGAAACAGACCTCACACCAATCGCAGGTTGTCATGTTAGAGTCGCTGCTCTTGATATCCTAGCGCGGAACATCGCTCTTGCATTTTCAGTTGACCTTGTCAAACTTGTTTTACGTCGAGGCATTTATTTGTAATTTAAGGCGGTCTTCTCATTCAAAACCCGTTTTTTGGACCCTTTTTAAAAAAAATTCTTATTTGAAAACGCAAAAAATAATTGAAAATTTTTTTATTTATTGTATTACAAAAGTTTCAAAGTAAATAAAAAAATTTTTTTTGCCTCGATACGTGGGCTGTTCAAAAAGTAATGAGACTTCAAAGTTGGTGGTGAAAAAAAAGGTGTCGTCACGGCGGCCACGATTCCGGGTCTCCGGAGCGTCTGAAATGAAAAAATAAAACGGGGTTATAATCAGTATAGATGTAATTCTCGGGTGAACCTCAAGCTTAATTTTGTGATTTCTTTTTGGCAAAATGGCGGCCATTCAAAAAAAAAAATGCAATTTCGGGCTTTTTGTTTGTAGTTTAGTGTAAAAAAAAATAGTAAAAAATTTTTTAAAATTATGGTCGAGGTTCACCCGAGAATGGTGACAATTCTGCGTCAATTCCATTTTGTTTCATGAAAATCGGTTCAGTTGAACTGGAGATATCATGGCCGCCAGTTCGAAAAACGTGGTTTCGAGATAAACGCGTTTAAAGTTTGAAGTACCTTGACCTTGCTTCACAAGTACGAAGACCTTGCTTCACAAAAAAGGCTGTATCTTCTAAAGTATTTCGAATTTCTAAAAATCCTTCTAGGGGCATATTCCCAACTACCCAAGCTATAAATAAATGCAAAAAAAAGTCGAAAAAAAGTTGCTCAATGAGAAGACCCCCTTAAGGGAAATACGAACACTTCATTTTTCACACTTTTACTTTATTTTTAATCTATAAAAAAAATATGTAATCACACTTCTGAATGCCACTGTTGAAATCATAAAATATCTGTCTGTCTCATGTGTGAATTATAAAATTGGAAAACTATAATAAAAACATATGTAAATAAGTTGCATGCCACGAAAAAAATATACACACATTAATTTGCAGCTCATCATTCTGCAGCAACAACAGCACACATTTATGGGGATTCACAGACTACTTTCAGCAAGCTTTTTTTAACTTGTATTCCCATCACGTCAAAGAGCGCCAACTGATTTTGGTTACTCTTCGAATGAGTGTGGAGAGCGAAATCAAAAAACTTTAAAGAGAAGGGTTGATAGCAACATGAAGTTGAAACTCTCGTAACACAAATGCGTGAAAAGCAAACGATCAAGCAATGCAAAACATGGTTGGTAATTTTCTTAAAAACTTAAAACTTTAATTACATACAATTATTGTTAAATTTCTTTAATGAAAGTCCGCCTATGTAATTCTGCAGCACAAAAATTATATTTTAAAACTTTTTTCATAAAAATCGGTCCAGTAGTTTTGGAGTCTACTTTGCACGTTATATTTTCACTTCAATTTTATTGAATAGTATAGATATCTGGATAACTTTTCATGCTTTATTTGGCACAGTAAAAATTACAATTCAATTTCAATAGACAAAAATTTTGTTCAACTCAGAATTTTCCTTCCTACCACGAGTGAAAAGTTTCCGATTGGCATACAGCCTTATAAATGTTTGGCATATTCGAATCCTTAACTATTTAAATTCGCATTTTACACTAGCTACTCCATAATTTGAACACTTAACATTTGGTTGAATTTTCGAACTTCTAAATGCGCATTTATAAATCAGTCTGAACGTACTATAAATCAATACTTGTTAGTATTATTGTAATATTTTTTTAATATTTTTCACAGTGTGTTTTAAACAAAATCCTCAGTGATCATTTAAACATCATATTATTTTAGTCATGATATATTTTCATTTGATTTCAGAAGTTTAAAGGTACAATTTTGGATATAATCTTGTTCTTGAAGTATTATGTTATATAAATTGTTGTTTTTCTGCATTATTTCAAAATGGATCCAAGCTAATTACATAGATTAATAGACAATAACAAAAAATATCGATTCAAAAGAAATTAAAAAAATTGCGTTACTGTTATATAATTTTAAATTGATTCATTTTATTGATCAATAATTTTAAATTGATTCATTTGTGTTCATCTAAAAAATCTCTTCAAAACAACCTAAGTGCCACACCCTTTCAATCTGCAAATGGGCAATTTTTCCGCTCATTTCCTGGAATATGCTTCAATAAAAATTTTGTTTTTTTTTTGTCTGCCTTAGTTTGCATAACAGTTGATTTATTTCTGAGTTACTCAATGATTTGCTAAGATTTTGTGAAGCTGTTATGCTGGAGCTGATTAAATTATCACAAAAGTGCCTACCTATACAATCGATTATTTTTCTATGCATGTTTTTGTTTTTGGTTTCTAGTGTTTTTTTTTATTTTTTTCATTACTTAGCTTCTGTATTAATTCTGCTTGGAATTTAATGGCAGACAAATTAAGCATGGATGGCTTTATTTTATCAGGATTTGTGTTTATCTCGGCATTAATGGTATGAGACTGTGTTGTTGCTATTGTTTTGCTATGCTCGTTGTTGTTATTATTGTTGTTGTCTGAGTTTGTTTTTGCTGTTTCGTGATAATCACTTAGCATCTGGCGCTAGTGTGTAACCCACAAGCAGTTGTTTTTGCTGTTTCTCATGACTTTCTGTAGGTATCTTTTTGTTGGTAGTGTGAGGAATAATTTAGTATAAGTCCCTTATTTTAGCCATAAAGATTTGTTTATATCTTGAATTATTTTATAAGGGTGAGTATTGCTGTTTAAATGTTTTGTTTTCTGCTTTAAGCTTAAGGATGAAAAAAACACACAAAAAAATAGCATGTAATACTTTTAATTTTGAAAATAGTTTTTATTATTTAGTTGTTGAATTTTGACAGCTTATAAATTACTTTTGTTTTTTTATTTTGTAACTGTCTTTTAGTTAAGCCAAGACAATCTTATCTCTGTATCAATTTAATAGCAATCCTGCAATAAAAAAGCACACAAACCAATTTCATTAAATTAGAAAAATTTACTGAAAACCAAACATAAGAAAGTAAAGAAAAAACCATTTATGTAACTCCATTTTTATCCTGCTGCTAGATGAAGGTTATAATATTCAATTTATTAAAATTGAGTTTAATGGCAAGGTCATAAGGAAAAAATTGAAGTTACAATTTTTATCCTTATTTTTGACTTGAGTAGCTGGATTATAGCTAGTATTTTTCTACTCATTGAAAATATGGATTACTTTCAAGAAAAAACGTAATCATCGTGGGTCACTTCTCATCACAACATTTATTGCAGACATATCTGAAGTTTTAAATGATGTTGCCTTATAATTTTAAGCAGACATCATAGCCATAAAATCAGAAGTGAATTCAGTATTCTTACAATCTAAATGAAGCTTAGAATCTTTTCTAATCTTATCTTAAAATCTAAATACTTGCTACTTTAAAAATTTTTCCTTAAAAACGAAATAACTTATACCAGATATTTGTTTAATGAGGTGTAATTGAGCAAGGTCAACCCTTTTGCTGATCCTGAAATAGTCCTGTATAGAAGTACAACTTTCTTGGATGAACTCAAGGAAAGGAATTCAAGGAATTCAAGGAAGGAAAAGAATTCAAGAATTTATGTGTATCGAAAATCTTGTTCTGCATTCTAATACATTCAAATTCTTGGATGTTTGTTTGTTATTTGGAATAAAATATAAGAATAAGCCACAATACCGAAAGGTGGTTCGAATATATTTGAGAAAACCCAGAATGTGATTTTTTCAGTTATATTCAGCACTTTGTCATCGAGTAGTTTCTGTACGTCATGATAACTTTTTTAACTTTAAATTAATGAGGTTTTAATAATTTTATATATTTGTTGTTTTTAGATGGAGAAATATAAGAATGAATTGGAAATTAGTTCACTGGAATGTTCTCCAAACAATCTTGACCTTTAGGAATTGAAAACGTTTGATCGGTAAAAGGACTGTCACCAAATGATGTTTTTGGGTTTCAAAGCCCCACCCCCCCATCGGCACAAAAAATCAATTCAACTCAAACCAATAAAAACAAATGTTGATATTTTACATTAAAAATAAAATTTTACATATAAAGATGAAAAATTTAAATATTTTTCGAGAAAAACTTTAATAAAATTTGTAACGAGTGTTTTTGTTTCGAAGGCTGAGGTATGCTCAGCCGCTCCAGGGTCTGTTCAAGGGATCTCGCAACCCTTGGGCAAAAGTAAATTTTCTTAATCAGAATTTAAATAGGTGAACTATCGCAGAATTAGTCACGGTTGACGTTAAGGTCAACACAATCACTAAACCTCAAAGGTTTTAGCTCGGCACGATTAATAATCTATTTTGTTCTTTTTTTTATTTTTATTTAATTAATATTTTTTTTTTTTATAATAATTTTATAGTAAAGTAGTTTTGGTTATATAAGAGATATTTTTTAAAACCTTGATGCAGAAAATTAGTTTCAAGTTTAAAATTCATTTATTAATAAAAATAATTACAAAAAAAGATCATGACTGATATTATTTTTACATTAAAAGCACATTTATTTTAAATGTGTGCTACAAAGTTTGAAAATATCCTTGATTACAAAACTTGAAAGCCCGATTTCAAAAATGCAAAAACTATACCTAATATGATAGCAGAAAAATTAGATAATTGTAAAAAATTGCATGTTCTAAGGAATTTCTAGTTACAATTTTTACATATTTTGAATTTTACACATTTTGAATAATAAAAGTTCATAGTCCTTTTTCTGGCTGTCTGACCCTCAAATTTCTGTAATTAGGCTTTAAACACATGAAAATTGCAAACTGCAAAAAATTGCATATTAAAATTGCTCAAATTGTATTGAACAACAAATAAAAATATTTATTTATATAAATAAATAAATATTTATATAAATAATTACAAAATTGAAAAATAGACATTTAGGATTTTTTTTTCGGAACAAATATATTTTAGCAGTGACGTCTTCAAAGCTTTTTTGATTAAAATTTTATAATTTTAAATAAATGTTGTCGAATCAAAGTATATCATGTTGAATAAATTATCTTAAATCTGTGTATAAATTCGTAAGCAGTATTCAAAAACTGAAATTTTTTTAACAACATTTAGTTTTATAACTTTATAGTTGCCCAAAAATTTCAGCCAAGAAAAGAATAAACAAAATTGTAAAACTATTTTTTTTACTTAAGATTTAATATTTTTTTTTTTGTTAAAAAATTAACCTAATTAACTAAAATTTAATTTTTTTGATTTTATGTCATGTAAAATCATATTTTAGCGTGAATAAACATTAATAAAAAAAAAAAAAAAATAAAACAAATTGGCCATTTCAGCCCTTGAAAGGACTTTGTCCGAGCTTCTTATGATCAATTGTGTTGTGTTGTGTTGTGTGTGTTATTAAATGTTTGTACACAATTGACTAAGAACTGTACCTATTGTTTTATGCCGACTTCGAACGGCTAAAGTTCATGTTCTCAAGAAGCCTTACATGGCATTATTTACTCTCTTAGGGTTGCCATTGTCTGCAGAGAGTTGGTGCCCGATCAGAAAAATTTTTGATTCAAAAAACTTTTCGCCGCGACAGGGGATCGAACTCGGGCTCCAAACATGCTTAGCCACACACTTTGCCTGCATGCCACGGTCACCACTATATATTAGCATTTTGCTATTGTTTATTATAAGCGGTGAAGGTTCTTAAAAAATTTAGTAAGTATTTTTTCACACTAATAAAAAATCATTTTTATAAAAACAATCACTTAATATAAAATTTTATTAATACCATACACCAAAATTGAACTTAAATAAATGATAAAAAATTAAGTTTTACCTCATTTCGGCTATGGGACATCATCATTATTTTTTAAGTTTTATGTACGCGAGTTTGTTTTATAATTTTGTATTTAAGTAAATATTCTTAAGATTCTTAAAAAATTTCATATAAAATTTAAAAGTTTAAAAAAAGTTTAAAAAGCGCATTTTTAATTTTAACCTCTTTGTTCTTTGTTCACAAACTTTGAACGCGTTTATCTCAAAAACATGTTTTTCGTACTGGTTGCGGCACTAGCGGGTGCATTTTTTGACGAAATTTTTTTTGTATTATTTTAAACTTGATTCGTTATCGTATGACACGACCTTTTTTAAAATTTTTTTTCGATTTTTTATGCATTTTTAAAGTCAATATTTTTTTCGAAAAAACACACTTTCAAATTTAGTAATAAATTGCAAAAAAAATTTTAAAAAAAAATATCCTGTAAAATGTTATCTTTTAAAAAGATACGATAACCAATTTTGTTAAGATTTAAAAAAAGTCATTTTTTTCCAGCTCGGACATTTTTTGGCGACTCCCAGCGCTGCAACCACAAGGCACCGTTTTTTCTCTGCTGACAGTTTGGAGCTCTATAAAACCATGTTGGAGTGAAAAATATATATTTTTTGTAATATTTTTTCTTGTAATTTGTTCAATATTTTCTACAATAAAATTTGGAAAAATGTTTGTTTTTGACTGACTTATGAATTTAAAAAAAAAAAGTCTGTTTTCTCTGCCGAGAATGTTATGTCCCACCTTAAAACAAAATTTTTTTCAGAAATTTTTTCACCAAGGAAGGTGGTTCAGGTTATATCTCATACTTGTAATTTGTATGTGGTTGACTTTTTCGGACAGAATTTGTTTGAAAAAGTTGTTCAGAATGTTTTAGACTTTATCTTTTATAGACATTGTAAATACAAAACAATTAAAGAAAGTCTAAAGTCGGTCTAGCCCGACTTTGAAATACCCTAACCCCACTTTTTCAAAATACAATAAAAGTATTGGAAATGGGCATGTCCGTAGGCGTATGAAGCACATAATTGATATGCATTTCAATTTTGATGAAAAATGTACACATACCAAGTTTTATTCCTGTTGCTCACATGTTAATGCCTTCATTGTGTTTTCGCTATTATGGGTTGTATGTGAGGTGGGCATGTACTTGAGTGGATGACATCCATTTTTGGAAAATATCTTTGTTTTGATATAAAATATATACGTATTAAATTTTATCTCTGTATGATAAACATGAGCTTATTTATTAGTTTTAAATTTTTGGGTTGTATGGGAGGTGGTCCTGGACGTGGCCGAATGACATTCATTTTTTGAAGACGTCTTTGTTTTGATATAAAATATATACGTATCAAATTTTATCGCTGTAGGTTAAACATAAGCTTATTTTTGAGTTTTTAATTTTTGGTTTCATGACAGGTGGGCGTGTCCGTGGGCTGATGATACCTACCCATTTTTCAAAGAAATTTTTGTTTTGGTATAAAATACATGTCTAATTTTATTGCTGTAGGTTATTTATGAGCTTATTTATGTAGTTTTTATTTTTGTTGTTGTATGGGAGGTAGGCGTATCTGTGGGAGGATTAAAAAAATATTCAATAGTGCAGATCCTTGGGTCAATGTTACCATGTGTACCGAGTTTCATTTAATTATCTCAACTCCTTCTTCTTATCCTATGTTTACGGATAACACACAGACGGATGGTTATGAATAGCTGTACTCACGAGGTGATCCTGATGAAGAATACATATACTTTTCTAAACCGTACTCGCTTCATTCTGTGCGTTACAAAAGTTTGCACAAAGTTAATATACCTAGAACTTTCAGGTTCAGGCTAAAAAATAGGCCTTGGGCATTGTTGGGCCAACATTTCAAAATATTGTATTTTTTTACCTGAATTTTTCACAGTTTTTAAACCACAAGTCACCATAACTTGCCAAACCAGCATAAAAATATTGAAATTAATTTGCAAAAAATTGTCTTTGGCATCATGAGGATCAAATAAGAAAGAAAATTTAATAATTTCTATGTTAGTTTTGTAAACATACCGGACAATATAAACTAGGTTTTGAATGCTTCGTTCTTTATAGTCGGTACGCATACAAAACTTTTCAGGAAAATAAATTTAAATTTTTGAATTTCAAGCTAGTGTACTACTGTTTCCACATAGCTATTTGGTACAACTTATTTCTGAATCAAAAAAAATATCAAAAAACCATTTGGCGGTTAGATGTGATATCTGAATTAGCAACTCTTTTTTAATTTTCTAAGAAGTCTGGTCTATCATTCTTTGACTTGTGGCGGTTTTAATGTAGAAAAGTGTTTATCGCTTGCTCCTCTGACTTCCTAAAAAAATTAAATTGGATTTTTTAAAAACGTGCTGGATTTCGTTTTATTTACACAACTTTTTCATTTCACAATAGATTTTGTTCAACAATAACTTATTTTTTTTATGAAAAATACAGGCTTTTAGTAACAAATATCAAAATTAACTTAATATTTTGATTTCTTAATAAAATTTGGAACTATTTTTTTTCGGAAATTTTTCTGAAAAACAAGAATAATCCCCAAAAATAAAATTAATTCCGCCAAAACTAAGAGCTCGACCAAAAAATTATGTTTTTTTCCACACAATTTGTAGGAAATTTAGCTTTTATTTGATTTATCATTTGTTAGATTGCGGTTATTGGTTCTGGAGATATATGCAATTCAGTGGAACCAACTTATTTTTACGTTGAAAACCCTACAGTGGGCAATATCTCGAAAAAGGAGTGACAGAAAAAAAGAAAAAAATTTTTCGGAATAAACGACCGATTTTACATGAGAAAAAGATAGTGGTATTCATTGTATATATTGGCTGTAAAACAGTGTATTTGGCAGAGCGTTTGACTATCACTTCTCTTTCACAACCATAACTTTGACTGTTGATCAATTTGAAATTATCAGTTATATTTTTATTAAAATAAATTTTAATTTTTTTGAAAATTGTTCAAATATTTTGTTAGCGAGCTTGCTCCGATTGCAAAAACAATGATGAAGAAATCTTTATTAAGATTTTCTCTAACTATTGATAAAGCCATCTACGGAAGGTATGAATGTTTTCTGCAAACAATTTGATCTGTCTTAATGTGTACTTAACTTGCTATCATCTAAAGACGTTGACTTAGTCTTAATGTAAAAGAACATCCGAGTATTAAACAACACCAATTTTTTTTTATAATATAATATACTGACAAGTAGCCAAAAGGGAATTAACAAACTCTTTTGGGAATAAAATATATATATATTTCCATTAAATTCAAACAGTTATTTTCTTGCAACATCATCTGGTATGGAAATCAAATTAAATTTGATCCTGCGGCTAAGGCTAAAGCAAACGGAAATAAATTTAAATAAATTTTTGCCAAAAGAATTTTATTGAAAAGTCAAATTAATTTTCCTGTGATTTGTGCAAGGAATCAGATTCCTTAAGCTTGCCTGGGATGAGCCTAAAATATATTTATATATATATATGTATAATAAAAGAACAACGTGTGGACGAATGAAAGCAGCAACGATAATTTGGTGGCAAAAAAGATTAATGATTGTATATCCTTGTCGTGCGCCTTTTTTGTAGATATCTTCTTGCCTTTCGCTCGAAGTTTTTCTTCCCTACTTATGTTTTTTTTTTTTTGCATATGCAAATTCAATTCATTATTTTTGCACAGGAAGCAATAAAAAACGGAAATTCCACAACACAGTAATGTAGATGCTGTCAATAAAGCATGCTTCGATGAGTATTTGCTGGTGTGTGTGAGAGTGTATATGTGTGTTTTTATGTGATTTGCATTGGCACACATGCAAATGGCTTCGAGCAAATGTGTGAATGTATGTGTAGTATGTATGTGTGTGTGTGTGTGTGGGTGTGTGAAAATATAATGATATTAAAACGCCATTAAAACGAAGCAGAACAAATGGTAAAACGTTGCCGTGACTGAACGTGTTAGAAAAAAGAAATTAAAGCAAAATTAATGAGAAAACAATAAATGTTATAGAAATGGTAATAAATGCGAATTAGAATGAAAAATCAATGAGCACAAATTGCATTTGTATGTTATGGCGACGTTTGCAAGGTGTGTGTGTGTCTGCCAACAGGCTGCGTGTGATAATGTGCTAAACTGAGTTCAGTGGCGGGCAGAGAGGGAGCCTTTTGCACTACTAACATTACTTTTTGTTTTCAAGGCACACACAAATCTTAAGTGGCTTAAAGCTCTTAAACCGAAAGCACTAAACCACCATTGAATACGACTTTGTACAGTCGGTTGGCGTGAAAAGGTTACTCACATGGCGCTGTCATATAAATATGTGCATATGTGAAAAACAAAATGGCACAGAAAAACAACCATACACTTCAAAAGTACTCCCAAGTCGACATAACCAAAAAAAATTCAGAAGTTAAGCATGAACAAAAATAAGCAATAAAAAGCTTTCTTTGTGAAAAGCCGGCACTACTAGGGTGTAAAAGCGTTGTGACAGTTTTCTCAAATTTAATGTCTAAATTGTTATTTTTCTTATTGTTATATCTTTTATTTCGGTTTGCCCTTAATGCGCAACAAATTTACATAAAATATGCATACGATTGACATCAAATATTTGCCCACTTAGCTGTAATAAATAAAACAGTTCGCGCTAAAGTTTTAAGCGTGTTGTGCCTGGTGTGGGTTTAGTAGGCTGCGAGGCCCAAAAGGAGCAAAAGGAGCGGTTGGTTTTGAATGGGTTTTGGTTGAGTTTTGCCTTAACTTTAGCACTTAATTTCAAAATATACACAAAAGCGAATTAAAAAATAGAAATGAAAACAAAAGCATCAACAAACTTATCTGAAACATCTTGCTGGACATGCAGACCGATAAACCAAAAATGGCGCCACTTGCGATAAACATCAACATCAAGCTTCGACATCATGTTTTTCACAAAAGTTTACGTTATATGCAAATTAATGAAGTAAACAAACAAATTAAAACGAAAATCTAATATCTGTATGAAAGAACCTTTCACATATCGTCTGTTAAATTTTATTTTAAATTGCTGTGTTGTCTGTTTTTGTTCAAGCTACATATTTAGTTTTAAATGAAATAAAATTTTAACAAAGTGCTATGTTATGTTATTCACAATTTGATGAAACAGATTTGAAATTAAACAGACATTGGAATTGGCGGCAGAAACTTCAGTTTTGAAAACAAAGCGAAAAAAACAAATTTTCTGTGTTTAAAAAAATGTTTTAATTTTCAAACTACATTGTTTGACCCTCTTAATTTGGCAAACTTCAGAGTTTTCAGCAGTCTTACACACATATTAAAAAACAAAACTTTAAAAAACTCTAAGTGTCAAGTAATTTAATAAAATAAATATTTTATTTAACTTTAAAAAATTTCGAAAACTTATCTTAACGGCACATGACACCATAAAAAAAGTATTTACTGTTTTAAAACAGGGACCGTAACTGATTTGAGTTTTAATAAAAAAAAAATGCGTTTTAACATTTATTTTTCGAATTTTAATTTTTTTACTCAAAAAATAACACTTTTTTTTCGAATATTATTTTTGTACTCAGAAAATAACACTTATTTTTGAGTTTAATTTTTTTTTCGCTCTAAAAGTAAACTTAAGTTTTGAGTTTTATATTTTGACTCAGATTTTTATTTTCTGAGCAAAAAATATAACTCAAAAATAAGTTTTATTTTCTCAGTAAAAAATGTAACTCAAAAAAATATGTTTTATGTTTAAAATTAACTCAAAAATAAGTGAAATTTACTAAGCAAAAAAATAAAAAAATATAACTCAAAAATATGTTTTTTTTTAGAGCGAAAAAATAAAACTCAAAAATAAGTGGAATTTTCTGAATAAAAATAGCTATTAAACATAAAATTCAGTTTTAATTCAGAGCAAAACAATAAAACTCAAAAAAAAGTTTAATTTTCTGATTAAGGTGGGACATAACATTCGCGGCAGAGAAAACAGACCTTTTTTTAAAAATTCATAACTCAGTCAAAAACAAAAATTTTACCAAAATTTCAAAAAATTTCCAAAAGTTAAAAAAAAAAAAAAATTAAAATAAAATATTTTTAACTCCAACATGGTTTTATAGAGCTCCAAACTGGTGGTAGAGCAAAAAACGGGGCCTCGTGGTTGTAGCGCTTGGAGTCACAAAATTATGCGATTTAGAAAAAAAATGAATTTTTTAAATCTTAACATTATTGGTTATCGTATGAAAGGAGCTTTTTTTAAATTTTTTTCAATTTTTGGTGATGTTCCAAATTTGAAAGTGTGTTTTTCGAAAAAAATATTGACTATAAAAATTCATAAGAAAAAGAAAAAAATTAAAAAAAACTCGTGTCATACGATAGCGAATCAAGTATTAAAAAAAATCAGGGACCGTACCGGTTATGGTTTTTAGCAGAAAAGTCAAATATTAGCTGTTATTTTTTAACTTTTATTTTTTCCGACAAAAATAAAAGTTATTTTGTGCCTTATATTTTTTCGGGCTAACATAACAGTTACTTTTGACTTTTATTTTATCGGTCAAAAATAACAGTTATTTTCTGCATTTTATTTTTTCGCTCAAAAATATCAGGCAATTTGTGTATTTTCAAAGGCCATTTTACTGACTAAAAAACTATCGATAACATTGTTTTTGGTCTCATCGGTGCTCACGTTTTACATATGGTATCAATAGTTTTTTAATCGGACAAGCGGCCTTGAAAAAAAACACAGATTGTGTGATATTTTTGACCGAAAAAAATAAAAGTCACAAAATAACTGTTATTTTTGACCGATAAAATAAACAACAAAGGTAACGTTATTTTTGTCTGAAAAAACTAAAAGACAAAAAATAACAGTTAGTTTTTAACTTTTACAGTCAGTCAGTAATCAGCCAGTAATAGTCAGTAATCAGTCGAAAATTTAAAAGGCTCTAAATATTCGTGAAGCCGAGGCCATTTGTATTATAATGGTATATTTGAAAATTTCCTTCGACAATTTTTTCATTGTGTCTTTTTCATTCGAAAATTGTAAAATAACAGTTAATTTCGGTCCCTGAAAAAATACAAAAAAAAAATGTCGTCAAAAAATTAACCCGCTAGTGCCGCAACCAGTAAAAAAAAAACATGGTTTCGAGATAATCGCGTTCAAAGTTTTTGAACAAAGAAAAAAAGCGAAAATTAAAAATGCGCTCTCACTAATGTAACTTTTTTCTTAAAATCTTAAAAATATTTACTAAAATACAAAATTTAAAAAAAAGTTGATTTAAAAAAATGGCCAATGTCATGTGTCCCCAAAAAATCGAAAAAAAAAAATTTTAAAAAAGTTTAAAAAAATTAAAAAAAAACAAATATTGTCAAACAATTAACGCGATAGTGCTGCAACCAGTACGAAAAACATAGTTTCGAAATAAACGCGTTCAAAGTTTGTGAACAAAGAAAAAAGGTAAAAATTAAAAATGCGCTCTCACTAATCCGGCCTTAACTTTTGAACCCGTAAAAATTTTTCCATGAAATTGTTTTTCTTATAATCTTAAGAATATTTTCTAAAATACAAAATTATAAAAAAAGTTGATTTAATAAAACGGCCAATGTCATGTTCCCACTTAAAAAATTAAAACTCAACTTATAAGTTTTATTTCTGAGTGAAACAATATAACTCAAAACAAAGGTATTATTTTCTGATTAAAAAACTAAAAATCCAAAAATAAGGCCCGTTAACTGATCTCCGAAGTTTAAATTCCTTAACCTCAGATTTCGTAAACAGAGCTTAAATTTTAAACTCAGTTCAAATTATTTGCGTAACTTATCTCATTTTTATCGGCACTTTACTTAAACTCTGTTTAAAAATTTAAACTGAGATTAAAAAACATATTTGAGCGGCACTGTAGTAAAAATTCTACAACTTTGACGTAGATTATAAAAATATTTCAAAAATTTTTGATAAAATAATACAAATTGTCAGTTTCATTGGAAAAATTTTTTTAAACATAAAATTAATTTTTTTTTGTTTATTGTGTTGAATTTTTCGAAGTAAGATTTTTTTATATATAAATATTTTCAAAGTTCTCAGAAAATTTTTCACAAAATCTAAGTTTAAATTTTTTAAACCTAGAATTTTTGTGTTTAAATTTAAACTTGCCTCACCAAGTTAACCTTGATTTTTTGAGATAAGTTATTGGCGTTAAAATTTAAACTGAGGTTAAGGCATTGTAAACTTTGTTAAAGCTGACCTTTGTTTAAAATCGAGATGAGTTAACGGGCTTAAGTGTTTTTATGAGCGAACAAATAAAACTATACAATAACAGTTATTTTTAATTTAAAGCCCTTTCGATCCCAACGTTGCTTACAAGCAACTTTGATTTCATTACACCGTTTAATTTGAAACAAACATAACTAACTCATCAAAAATGACATCGAATGAAATAATTGCAGTTCTTATAATAAAAAAGAACAAAAAAGTAAGAATTTTCTTTCGATCAACATAACTAAAACTATGTCAACATTATTATTTTTTTGTGTATTCTTTTAAGGCACTTTTTACTTTGAGTTATAAAAACACAGAATAAATAGTAAGTTAAGCTGAGTTAAATCGTAAATTTTTATACTGGTAACGCAAGAGTTTATTTCTCGTTAAATGGGTAAACTCATTTTTTTACTGGTAACTAATAATTAACTCTCTGTGTAGACGTAGCATAGGACGCATTATTCAGAGTGAAGTTTTAACAAATTGAGCAAAATGTGCAATTAGCGCAGAAAATATAAATTAAAAAAATATATATTGAAATCATAAATTTCAAAAAAAAGTACGCAGTTTTAGCCATAAAATGCGAAATAAAAATACAAAAATAAATTTTTTTAAAAAAACGTGCATTCCTGCAGACTTACATACATATGTGCATCATTCAATATCTAGTGACACGATAACTCTAGAAGTCTCAAATCTTCAGAAATGCTTAATTTAGATTTAATAAAGACAGTTATTAGTCAGAAAACAAAATTTTCAGACAACTAGTTTAAGAGCGGTGTCAAAAGGGTAAATGTAAGACTTAAATAAAAAATAAATATCTTAATATTTTTGAACAGCGAATGAAAAAAGGTTTTATTTGGCATACTTGACATTCTTCTCCAGTGCCTTTAACATAATGATTTTTTCCTTGAAAGTTTTCAAAATAACAGTTATTTTTGGTACCTGTTTTAAACTGCGTATAACTTTAACTTTATAATTTTTAAAAAATACACATTCATTTTAAGGTAAAAAAATTACACAAATAATTTTTTTTTAAATTTTCTCACATATATCACATAGTATATGGCTTCTATATGTTTTTAAAAAAAAATCAGATAAAAATCACTGAGGGCGTAACTGCGGCTCACTGGAGTATCTGCAAAAACAAATGAATGCGTCGTCTATGACGAAGTTAGTGTTCAAGATGTCTTCAAGGATGGATCGATCCGTTTGACACTGTGATAAAATCATGAAATATCACTTGATGGATTCATCTTACAAAAGTATTTCGGAACCTACCTGCACGGGCAGAATATGAATCTTAGTTGTCATTATAATGTATGATTAAAAAAAAGCGCCGCTTTTAAATGAGATTTTAAAGAACTAGTTTTTTAATGTTCTGTTTATGAAATTCTTACAAGCATTGAAGCAATTCAAAAAGTTTTTTTATAACATACTTTTATGGCATATTGTTCACTTAATTCAAATATTTCAAAACAGAAACCATGCTTCAAACAAAAAAAAAAAAAACGAAAACTTATCACAAATAAAATAATATGTTATTTTCGAACTAAATAACTATAGCTTTTGCTAACGTTGGTAACGAAACCAAAAATTTTCTATAAAAAAAGGCCAAACTTTCGCATTTCTTTCACGTTTCTTGTTTTAGTAGAGATATTGACTTAAACGAAGGGCAACAAAAATGCAGTTTTGAAAAAATACAAACTTAACTCAGCCTTTTTTGTTCTTTCTTTTTCATGTTTTTAAGCTTGGAAGCCTTCAAAAAAAATTTTTTTTATATTTTCAGATAAAAGTACTACCCAAGAATATAAATAAAAAAGTCTACTGTCTTGTGAAATGTGAAAGTTTTCAAGATTTTTGTTAATGCTTAAGTAAAGTCATTGCAAATCATAACGGATTTCTACAGTCTTTTTTTATCTTAGAGTGTCTTTTACCAATAAAAAAAAATATACTAAACAAAAAACTCGCGTTTAGCGGCAGAAGTGAAACTTCTTTAACAGTAAGAAATAAGAGAGATTTTAGTGTGAAATAGAGAGAGGAAATATCTGAAAAGAAATTCAATCAATACGAAATGGAATAATAATCTGTTGATTCAATATTTGCATCCAGGAACCGTACCGTACCGGCTATGGTTTTTGTCGAAAGTGTCACATATTAACTTTTATCTCTTAATTTTTATATTTTTCCGACAAAAGTAAAAGTTATTTTGTGCCTTTTAGTTTTTTAGGCAAAAATAACAGTTACTTCGACTTTTTTAAAAGTAAAAAATAACAGTTATTTTATCCGTTTATTTCTTCGGTCAAAAATATCAGGTAATTTATATTTGTTCAAGTCATTTTACCGATAAAAAAATTTTAATATTATTATTTTCATCTCATCGGTGAGACATTTTACACATGGTGTCAACAGTTCAATCTGTCATGTGGCCTTTAAAAAACACAAATTGCTTGATTTTTTTGACCAAAAAAATTAAAGTCACAAAATAGCTGCTATTTTTGACCGATAAAAAAAAAGTCACAAGTAACCTTAATTTTTCCTGAAAAAAATAGAAGGCAAAAAATAACAGTTAAATTTTAAGTTTTAAAAAATCAGTCTAAAATTTAAAAGACACTTAATATTTGTGAGGCTGAAGACATTTGTAACGTAATGATGTATTTGAAAAAATCTTTCAACAATTTTTTAATTTGAAAATTGTAAAATAACAGTTATTTTCAGTCCTTGTTTTAGTTCAGTTGGTGTTTAAGTTGCTTTTGAATGTCTTCTCAACATTGTCACTTTTTGAATGCTAGATTGCATTTGCATAGTACTCGTTAAAGGAGCCTCCGAAAGCAGAAGCAAAACAGACTTTTTTGCAAAAAATTATCAACAACATTTGTCTTGAAAACTTTCTCCACTCTATACTTCCTGACTAAACAATATTGACTGCATTTTTCAGAAATTACCTCAGCAAATCATATTGTTGGAAGAAAATGTTCTTTTTTGAAAAATAAGGTCCTGTTACATATGAAATTCTTCCACAGCAAATTTAGTAAAAACAAAAATATATTAAAAAATACACTGATATTTCGTAAAAATGCATTTTGGAACTCAGCCGATGTTGCAATCACCTCAACTTCATCATTAGTTGCAGACCCAGCTGGGGCCGCATTGTTAAGAGTTCTTATTCGCGTTCTGCTCCTGTTTTAGCTATTTTTCTTAGCTTTGAGACGTTTTTTGGCTGGCAAGAACTATTGTCGGTAGTCTTAAATACTGTATTTTTAACACTTTTTGCTTTTATTATTATATTGAATCAACTGTTTTTGGCATGTTGTCAATCAGCTGTCAAGTTTTTGATCACAACCAACGAACCAAATTATATTGGTTATAGTATATTTTTTTTCCCGCTAAATATATCTCAATTCCTAAATATTTTCGTTTGAAGCTTTAAGAAATACATTTCCCGTGCATACTTTTCGGATGAAAATTAATGTTATGAACAGAATGTTACGCGTGCAGTTTTAATTACATTTTGTTTGCCTGTTTATCATGTGCCTTTGTGGCGTAAAGGTATTGATTTCGACTCTTGAGCAACGATGTTCAGGGTTCAATTCTCGCTAGCGGCTTTCATTTTTTTGAAAATTTTCATATGAATTGAAAACGTTAGCCTAGCGTCACGAATAAGAGACCTTGAAATTTTACTCGCCACCAAAGAAGTTTCACTTCAAAAAATTAAATGATTCTCACTTTTGCCTGTATAAACTAACCAATAAAATTTAAATAAATTTAAAAAAAAAATAAATTAAATTAAAATAAGTCTAAAAAAATTTAATTAATTTTTTATAAAATATAAAAATGATTAAATGAAAGTTCATAAAGCCTGTAAGAAAATAATTTAAAAAGCTCTGTCTCTCTCTCTCGCTCTCTACTAAACTGCATAGGTAAATCAACATTTAACTCGACATGAAAGTATTCTGCTTAGAAAATATTCATGACTTGCGATTTTTTAATGAATTTTTTATGATATGGCAAAAAAAAAACGTAGAACTGCTATGTATAGCGCTATGAATAATTTTTGTATTTTAGCCACCTCAAAATATGCAGAAATTTAAAGTCAACAAAGCGTGTTACATTGGCTGGTAGATAAACAGACAGACAGACAGATAGACAGACAGACAGACATACACATATGCAAATAAATATTCATTTGTACAATTGTGAAATTTTCAGCGTTCCAAAGCAAATTCCTGCAGCATTTCTAGTTTAACCCTGTAAAAGGCCAACAACATTTTGACCAACTTTTGCACGAAGATAAAACAACAACAAAAACAGCAAACATAATTTTGCACCTTTTTATGTTCACACCAAGCTTAAAACTGGAAACATACGCGCGCGTAACATGAACAGATTTGTACGCCGTAAAACTTTTGCTAGTAGAGCACATGTATACGTATAAGTAAAGGCATGCACATGTGTTTGTGTGTGCGTTTATCGGTGTGTGTTTTGCAGTGCTTTGCAAATATGTTCTATACTTGACTTAAAGATTGCTGCAAAATTTGTCCGACAAACATGCAGACAACGTTAGCCACGTTCATACACACATGCGTTCAGTTATATACAGACACACACACACTCATACTTCAAAAAGCTGAAAATATTTGCGCTCTGCTAATGTGAGCGCTGTGCAAAAACTAATTTTGTACTTTTGAGCAAATAACAGGATCAACTTTTCTCCCCTTTTTGTTTTTTGCATTTTCATACAAAATGTGTTTTAGCTGACTTTTCGTCGTTCCCTTGCGTGTTGCCAAAAGTTAGCATGGCGTTTTTTTTTTAATTAATTTTATTTTCTTTTGTTTGCTGTTACTGTACGCTCGTTACTTTCTCTTGCAATGTTTTGTTTTTTTTTTTAATTACTACCAAAATGTGCACCCTTATTCTGCGCTGCACAGTTTTGGGCAAATTTTCCGTTAATGTAATTAGAAAATTTTAGAGCTTCGTTTAAGTTGTTGCTTAGCAACAACGTTTGGCTTCTCTTTTAGTTTATTTTACATGTAACTTTTTCAGCTGAATCAAGCAGCTATTATATACTAGTTTTCATCAGGTAACGCAACACTTGCCAGTCAAGTTATATAAAGAGCAAAATTATATGCAGGTATCTTTATTGCCAAGATGCGTAGCCAGTTATTTTCTGCTGCTTTATTTTGCTAATTAGGCGCTGAAAACAAACAAAATTAAGTCATTCTTAGCAGTTACATAACCTTGTTGGCAAGCAACAATAAAATAAATAAAAAAAAAAAAAATAAAAGATATACAAAAATACGAAAATACCAACACTACAAGCTGTCCTTCGTAGCGTTTTCGACTTGTGTCTGTCGAGAAGAAACACCGATTCTCAGTTTCACAGCAAGCAGTCAGCGCCATCTTCCGACTAGTTTAGTAATTTAGCCAAGTAGCCGAGTCGAGCCTGCTTAATGGGGTTTGTTTCTCTTGCATACCATTAAGTGGCAACAGTAACAACAACAAGTCAAACGTTAATGGCGGCTGCGAATAAAATAGCAGCGTGCTGTAATCCTTGAAGCGCAAATAA
This sequence comes from Tetanocera ferruginea, assembly GCA_958299015.1. Classification (NCBI taxonomy): domain Eukaryota; kingdom Metazoa; phylum Arthropoda; class Insecta; order Diptera; family Sciomyzidae; genus Tetanocera; species Tetanocera ferruginea. The sequence continues at coordinate 9,778,025 of OY282642.1, forward strand.
TCGTAATTAAGTTTTTGTTTTTTTTTTTTTTTTGTTTTATTTTTGTTTGTTTCATTTTGTGTGTCTTTATTGTTGGTTTCGCTGGCTGTGAAGGATTTTATGCAATGCAGATGCTTGCGAAAGTTTTATGAATCTAAGCTTTTTGCTGGCAATATAATAAATGTTGCTCATACGTTCCATTGAACGAATTATTGTGAAGTTAATTATTTGTAGTGAATATAAGCAGAGAGAAGAAGAAAAAGAGAGAGAGTGCAAAGTAAAGGATAACGGAATTAATTGTATTAACGCGAAAAGTTACTTAAGTCGTGTGCTGACAACTAGAAATTTCTGCGAATTCATTAAAAGTAGCGGAATTTTAAAAACGACAGCTGAAAGTTTTACTAAAAATATCCAAGAATTTTGGAATTAGCTTTAAAGCTTCAATTTCAGTTAAAATATCTTATATTCTAATTCTGATTAAATTTTAAGCTACAAGCTAATACACAGTATCCTGCAGCAGAAGAATGCACAGTAGAGCTTATTTTGCTTCCAATTAAATAACACTCATACGCAATGGTGCACAATTAAGATGGTACCAAAAACTCTACCCATTAATTAACAAGTATTCAAGTAGAGCAATAAATTTATGCCAAGCACGATAGATAGCAGCATGTTAATTGTTTTTTTTTTCTGGCACTTTCTGACATAAAAATAGTTTTTATGTACAGTAACATTACAAGCAAGGTTAAGCAAAGGTCAGCCACAGGTGGTTACGTTAACACTAGGATGGGCAACTTAATCTGGTGATGCTAAATTTGACTTTGATGTTGATTTGTTTTTTTTTTTTTGTTACGCTAAAACAAAAGTATTTTTCTACCTGAATTCTCATACACAGAAATACTGTGCTGAAAAGAAAAACTTTTGGGTCGATTCGAATGAGCTGGTAGCAGTGGCGTAGCGAGCATAACTGGCGCCCGGGGCAAAACAATTTTTTGGCGCCTCCAATGAAATAATGAAAAAAATTATGATATATATTTTGATATTATTTATATTTTTGATATAAATTTGATATATATTTTTTAATATTTAGTACAAATTATTATAATACATTTATAAAATTACATTAATACAAATAACACTATGCGACAAAATAAGAAAAAGGTTCTGTACACGACAGTTCATTATATGTTGTTATAGATTTAGGGTCTCTTAACACGAAAATCGCAAAAAAAGTTTTTATAGTTAAGCCTAGTAGGGTAAACTGGGGTACCCTTGACTTTGGTGCACATTTGACTATGACGTTTTCGGTATGAACGAACCGTTATTGTACAATAATTTGTTTTATAAATTTTGCATCATTGTATTTCAGCAATCGTCACGAAGTTTGACGATTCTTACATTACATGAAGAAAAGTAACAGAAAAGTTCTTGTGTTTTTGCGCGCGTAACTGTTATTTTCCGGCACTGATACGTAACGACTTCCTGACCGAGTTATAAAAGTTAATCAAAGTACCTTTTACAAAAGGTAAAAACTATTTATGTTTTTGAAAATATAAGTGAATTTCAATAAAACTAAATATAAACTAAAAAAATATAAAAAAAGAAGCCGAGAGCATTTGGGTACATTTGACATTTTTGATTGGGGTAATTTTGACAAATGTTAGTTGTACGAGTACAAAGATCGAGTAACATCGAGATGTAACCAATTCATTAATTGTTTTTTAATATATTTCTTAATTGGTTTAAATAAAAAAAGTGGTTTCAAACATCAGAATAGGAATATCATTAGCCGAAGAAATAAAAGGACATGAAGAGAACAGAACGTTGGTTAACGAATGAAGAATGAAAGTATAAGGATATTAGTAATTCTGAGCTTTGATTCTTTTGGGTTGTTCTGTGATGCTAGTCATATTTTTTCACAAGTGTTCAGCCACTTCGCTTTTAAATTATTTTTTATGTAGAGCATTTACATCAGTGGAATTCCCAAAAGCGTTAAAGACACTTGTGGTTATCGTTAACTGGCCCTTAACTACCTAACCTGTTAACTCGTATCCATAACATCTTTGCAAGCAATGTTTGTTCCTAACTTTGACAGTTCGTTTAAGATAACTGTTGCTTGCTTATGTAACTACTCGCTAACTGAAATAATAAAGTTTATATTTTTTATTTCAATTAAGTAAATTTTACTTTATTTCATTTTGACATCAATTATATCGAACTGATCATGTTACTTTCGCTATTTTAACTCTATTCTACTCTTACAAACACGAACTAAAGATAGATTGAATTTTGTATGAATAAGGCTGGTCTATTTTGAGAAGTAAAGCATGACTTTCCCAAATTTTTCAATTTCTTCACAACAAAATATTTGTCAGAATTTTCACGCAACAAAAAAATGAATGTTGCGAGTGAAATTTCACGCAAACTGATAGAGTACTAGGACTTACGTGTTTTTTAAAGATTTTATAAGATTTATAAGATTTTTAAAGTTTTTCTCACTTTTTCCAAATATAGTCGCATATGTTGAAATATATCTTGTACACTTCTTGTTCAATATTAATAATCACGCTAAGCCGAATAAAATTTCTAATTTTCTTCATGCTTGATCAACAAATTTTTTCATTTGGATGAGTAGTTTTTGCGCTATCATAATTCATAAAAAATCGAAAACTATTTTCATTTTTAGTGGAGAGTATAATCTAGCGCCGAAAGAAATGCGTGCAAAAATATGGTCAGGAGATGCATTTGAGTGAAGACGCTAAAATTCGACATTGTACTGTATTTTACATATTTTATTCAATTTTACATTGATACATTAATACTGAAATAGTAATAAATATTTGAAGTGCTACTCTCAGGTTTGGAAAAACATCTTTTTCTTTAAATGGAAGTTTTGGTCCATTTAAATCTGTATTATAAAACTCACCCAAATTTTTACAATTCTTTTCAAGATCGTTGTAAGGATTATTCTTACTTAATAAATTTTCAACGTCCAGAAAATACCAAAATTTGGAATTAAGGTCCCTTGTCTTGTAAGTTGTGAACTAATTTCCTGATGCAGACGACCAAGAACGCTTTTCATAACGCCAGATTTTTCGGTTTCTGCGGAAAGACCATATCTCGAGTCAATTCTCCGCGCATTTGTCTCCATTTTTTACAAAGATTTTTAGCCTTTTCGATAACTTTTTCACATATCTCGTTACGAATTTCTGCAAGTTCAGTCGCCAATAATTTGAGATCATGGAACGCTTCTTTAAACTTAATTTTAGGACCTTGTAATCTGAGCTGCTATCACAATTTACAAATGTTGCCTTATTTTTTCTATTATTCTTTGTTGAACGCCAGATATGTAATTTGACATAAGGGCAGCATTATCATAGCATTGTACCCTACAGTTGGCTAACTTAATTATTGAATTAATTAAAACAAATTTTTTTGCAAAACTTTGTTTGTCTTGAGAATGATTTGGCGCCCCTCTGCGAGTGGCGCCCGGGGCATGATGACACCCCCTGCCCCCCCCTCGCTACGCCACTGGCTGGTAGTGATAAAGTTTTGTTCCAAATTAAATTTTGACTAACAAGGAAAGGTCCCCAGGTGACAGTCTCCGATTTGAATGATTTTCGGATATGTGACAGAAGACAAAAATTTAAAGTCAACGTATTTTTTTATATGTGCTCAATCGATAGTTAAGGGTTTCAAACTCGCGTTCCAAAATCAGCGAAAATTTCGTTTTTTTGCTTTAATTTTGCTATTTGCTATGGAAACATTTACAAATTTGGTAACAAACGAAAGCACTTACAAAACCACACATGATGGCATCCATTTTTTAGAAGAAAATTTTGTTGTAATTTTGTTGTTGTAATTTTAAGTAATGTTAAGTCGATATCAAAGAAGTATGATGACACAATTATTTCATATTAATTTATGTTAGATTAAAGTCAATTTTAAAATTTAAATTTTTTTTGTTATTTTAAATTGCTAACTGTTTATAATAAAATTTTTGTTTTATTGAAATGCATTATTTTCCTTAAAGAAAAGACTTTATTACATTAAAAGTACGCAATATGGGTAACAAAAATTTTTTTTTCCTATGGCCTATTCTTATGTTTAAATATTTTATCAAAAAAGTTTTAATATCATAGGGCATCCAGACAAAATGTGTACTTTTTTCTTCTCATCGCACCTTTAAACAATAGTTTTAATCATCCAAAGTAGCAAATATGGACATTTTAAAGATATACAAAAGAAATGGAGGGGATTTTCTCATATTTCTTAAAAAAAAATTTTTTGATTTTTAGAAGGAAAAATCATAAAAATCTTCTTCATTAGATATGAAAGTTATTTATTTTTATTTAAATTTTATAATAAAAAACATTAATTTCAAAATAACGCCACGTCCATCAAAGAGCATTTCGCCTTCGTTTTGATATGCTTTTATTAAAAAAATTATATTTTTTATAGATCTTTTAAAAATTACCACTCAATGCAATTTTTTATTTAGTATTTTTTAATACAAGAAAAAGCACACATTTTGTACGAAGCCCTTTGAAATGTCAATTTATCCGATAAAATATTTAAACATGAGAATAGGCCATAAAAAAATAAAATTGTTGATACTCATATTGGGTACTTTTAATGTAAATAAAATTTTTCTTTAAGGAAAATAAATGCATTTCAATTAAACAAAAATTTTATTATAAACAGAAAGAAATTTAAAAAAACAAAAAAAAGTTATGTTTTAAAATTGACTTACATTAAATAAACATAAATTAATCTTAATAAATAAAAGACAAGAGTCCTGCTCCGTGCTCTATATCGTAAAACATGTTCAGCCTGGACCAGAACCTGTTGTAAAATTATCCATTTGAAATTTTTGTAATTACTAAACCTTTTGCTCTATATCGTAAAACCTGTTCAGCCTGTACCAGAACCTATTGTAAAATTATCTATTTGAAATCTTTGTACGTACTGTACTTTTTAAAACCTGTTCAGCCTGGACCAGGACCAGTTGTAAAATTATTCATTGGAAATGTTTGTTCTTACTAAGCCTTTTGCTCAATATCGTAAAACCTGTTCAGCCTGTACCAGAACCTGCTGTAAAAGTATCTATTTGAAATCTTTGTACGTACTGTACTTTTTAAAACCTGTTTATCCTGGACCAGAACCTATTCTAAAATTATCCATTTGATATCTTTGTACTTACAATACTTTTTAGAACCTTTTTAGTCTGGACTAGTACCTATTCTTAAATTATTTATTGCAAATCTTTGTACTTGAAGACTATCGTCATTTTCCTCAACTACTATACATCAAACAGCATGTCTTGCTATTACAGTGCTTCTTAATTAACAGAACCAGAACCTATTCGGTCTGCATAAACTGAACAGCAATTATTACATTCGGTGAATTAAATCACAATGTTCGGTCTTCTGATCCAAGTTTTAGCGATTGGATACTCAAGTTAGGAAATGGAGATGAAGATATCATAGAAATTCCCGATCATTTTGTTTGTAAAGGTTCGCCTTTTAACCCTTTCAATGACAATTTTTTTGAGCTTATATTCCCATCATTTAAGCAATAAAAAGATCAAAAACCATCCTTCTGATTTTTACATGAGCTGCTTTACTTTTGGCAGGCTGTCTAATATAATGGACAAAACCATGATAACGTTTTATTATAATATTTTAGTTCAACTAAAACAACCGGAGACAAATGCAAAAGCGTTATTTATGCAATTGTTTTTATAAAAAAAAAAATTATACTTTGCACACCAATCACAATACTCACTTTATTTGCAAAATTTATTAACACGCGATATAAAAAAATTTAAAGCTCCTGTTGGGCATAAAATCGAAAATCTAACTAAGTTAAACGTTATATATATCCCTAAAATTATTTTTGTCATGTTAGCACAACTTCATTTCATAGTACCAACCTATTTGATTTTAGAAAAGATGTTGGAAAATAAAAAAAAAAATTTTTTCTTAAGTGTCCAATATAATGGACAAATCCATTGAAAGGGGTTAAATAGATTTCTGGTGATACTTTGAGTCCGAATAACATCAACTGTTATTCAAAAATTGCTATCCTGTGCACAAAAAATTCCGATGTGAACGAAGTCAACGAGCAAGTTCTAAATATTGTAGTTGGTGACACAGTGAGAGATCTGAGCACGGATTAAATTAAAGACAGTGATGATAACGATAAACAAAATTACCCTGCCGAGTTTTTGAATGAATTTTATCCTTCAGGAATGCCACTGCATAAGTTAAACCTCAAAATTGGAAGTATTATAATACTTCTTCGAAATTTCAATACCAAAAAAGATATCTGTAATGGAAGGTGGTTAGTTTTGAAAAACCTTAAATTTTAGTTAATCATCGCACAGGTATTGACAGGCGCACTGGCGAACATGAAATAGTTTTCATACCTACAATTGATTTGGCCCCGACAAACACAGATTTGCCTTTCACTCTCCGGAGGCGACAATTTCCAGTTAAACTGACATTTTCAATGACCATAAATAAATTGCAAGGTTAAATATTGCAAAAATTAGGAGTTTTTCTAAAAGAACTGGTACTTAGTTATGCGCAGTTTTAGCGGGCTGATGATGTAAAACTAAGCATTATAGATGGCTAGGGACAAGGTTAAAAATTCTAAGAATTTTTTTACTAGAAATGTTGTATATAAAGAAGTTTTATCAAAATAATTTAATAAACATGTTTTCAAATAAAAACCTTTGTATATAAATCCAATAATTTTTTTGTCGCATTTTGTACTCTAAATGGTTCCTTCCCGTCGAAGGACGGGCTTTTACACTAGTATGAAATAATTGTGTCAAGTTACTTGTTTGATATCGACTAAACATTACTTAAAATTACAACAAAATTTTCTTATGAAAATTTGATGCCATCGTGTGTGGTTTTGTAAGAGCTTTTGTTTGGTACCAAATTTGTAAATGTTTCCATGGAAAAAAGCAAAATTATAGCAGAAAAATGAAATCTTCGCTGATTTTTTAACGCGAGTTGGAAAATCTGAACCATCGATTGAGCACGTATAAAAAAATACGTCGACCTTAGATTTTTTTCTTCTATCACATATCCGAAAATCATTCAAATCGGAGACTATTACATGGGGACCTTTCCTTGTCAGTATTAATATTGGTGTAAGTCCGTCTTCGTTATTTTACATTTATTGAGTCTTGATATATCGTTATCGAGGAAACACGCTTCTTTAATAGAAAAGCATGCATTAAACATTAATTTTTCTATTATTATATTTTGCTTAAATTGTTCAAATTCGGGCAACAGGTTTACTAGTGTATATAAAAAGAGTACACATATTTTTTATACCGTCCAGTCGCTTTCATTGTGAATAATAGCTTGACATCTTTGGGTGCAACTAGCTGCTAATTTTTCTGCATATTTAGGAGTTAAAGACTTCCAGGAATTTTTAAGTAATCTAACGAATTGTTTTGATGATGTAATATTCTTTTTTGATATTTTAGCTTTCATGATGCTCCATACATTTTCTATTGAATTGGCATCAGGTGACTGTGATGGCCAATCCAATGTTTTAATATTGTTTTCATCTTTTCATTTTGTTCAAAATCTGCACTCAAACTCCTTTGTTTCGAATCATTGTCCTCTTGTTATGTCCAATCGGTCTTATTTTTTTTTTTGTATATCTTTTCAGCAGACTTAAATAACCCATCTTTATACATTCCAGGCATTCTTACTGCATTAAGGTTATAGTTGAAGCACTTAAAAACGCCAAATCCTTCAGATGAGAAACACCCATAAACGTGAATTTTTTGTGGATGTTTAACACTACGTTGAATTACTTTTTCACCTTTTTTATAGATTTTTAATGGATGTTTAACACTACGCTGTATTAATTTTTCACCTTTTCACCAAACACAAAAGTTGATTTATCTTTTAATATTATTTTTGTCCAATCACGATCGACATTTCGATGAGCTCATTGCAAGCGCTATTCAACATGCTTTTGTATGAGCAAAGGCTTCAACAAAGTACTGCTTTGCTTTATGCCTGATCGATGAATATCCATCCTGATATTCAGCCAATGAATGATATATCCAATTCTTTGCCCGATACCAATTTTTTAGCTTTTCTCCAGCTCATGGCTGGATTTTTTACAAATAGTCTCATAATGACTTTATCTTGCTTTTTGGAGGTAATGATCTTGCGACCTCTCCTGGCTCATCGTTAACGTTTCCAATGTTTGCAAAACAATCAGACCAGATTGAAATATATACTAAGAATAATTCTTACAGTACTGCATATTTAATGATTCCTCACAAAATGTTTATTCAGAAAATCTATTTTAGATCAACAAACCTACTTAACCTACTTAGTAAATTTTGTACATATGTGTACATTTTATATAAATATTTTTCAATAACAACTCAATCTATCGTTGCTAGTTTCACTTTAGCTTCACAATTAATTTGTTACATAAATCAGTATCATTACGCTAACAGCTCTTATAATTAAATATTTATCATATGTTTTCATAACTTAAGCACACAATGTGCCTAAAAGTTCGCAGCAGCACATGTTAGAAATAGAAAATACTCAATAATATTTTACTAGCGTTTCTATTGAATTCAAGGCATGAAAAATACTTCAAAAAATATAAAAATAATAAGTAAGGCACAATTTGGCTTAAGTGCTCAATCTTCATACATTGCAACTTTTTCATCTCAAATTTATTTTTCTACTGCCTTTTCTAGCAGCATAGCTAGCTAACATAGCAAATATATCCACATAACATAGAGTAAGCAGATGAAATAAAACTGAGTTGGCATGCTGTGCACAATATAGCTTAGCGTGGAAAAAAAAAAAAAAAACACACTGATGGATTACCGTGTTTGAACTTTATATGCGCTAAAGCGTAAACGACAGCTGTTGCCATGCCGTGCAGCATAAAACAACTTGCCAAAACTTGCGTCAACCGAACATGTGCTTTATATGAGAATTAAGTTACAGAAAAAAAAGCTTACTGCTGAGCAGAAATAAAATAAATAAGCAAAAGAAAGTATAGCTCCAGCGCATTATTTTAATTTTTTTTTTTTCTTTCTTTTCCTTAGGGAGAACACTAGGGCTGCCTTCAAGGCTCTTAGGCTGCGAGAGTAAATATTATTTAATCAGCCATTTTGCATTTTGTGCAAATTGCAAGAAAATTCAAATTTAAACGTTTTAGGCACTATTTTAAGTTTATGACTTTAGAAGTTTAAAAATTAGGCCAACGTGTCGTATAAGTAACATTAAATTAAATAATTTAAGCAACTGCAGCTTCTTTATTGCTGTACGTTTGGGTTTGTGTACTTTTTTCTTGACAGTAAGTTTGCAGGAAATCTTAAGAAAAGTATAGTTCGAGAGTTGAGCTGCGCTGCTGCTTCTTTTCTTTCAAATGTTTTTTTATTCTTTCTTTGTCTGAAAGTTGTAGCAGCGAGAATTTTTGCTTTATTGCTTTTTGCCCCTGGGTTTTGTTGAGGTATATTTTTGCGTTCGTTTTTGTATTGTATATTATATGCGTGGCTGTGTATTGACTTTGCATTTATGCCCTTGAGCTGATTTGTGTGTGTGTGTGTGTGTGTGTCTGTTTATGTAAGCAAGTGTGGGTTAGCATTTCGTGCGTGGAAAGTCAGCTTAATTTTCCGCAAATAAATTTTGACTTTTCCATTTAGCAGCACGCATACACTAGCACTCAAGTAACCAACACTCACTCACTCTATACGCTATAAAAATAAAGCACACACACACATGCTTGCGTTACAAGTGTTTTGCGACTACTTCACATTTATTTACGTCGCTTTGTTTTACTTCCGCAAAGCATAGAAACTGAAGACAGACGCACTTTAGTATGCATGCGTTTGTTTGGCTGTATGTGTTTTTATTATTTCAACTAATGCATGTTTGTGTGTTTGTTTTTGTCCTTGTATTGCTTAACTTAAGCCTTCACTGTCTGCTAGTGCCTTGAGCCTGCATACTTGAAGTGTGTTTTTTTTTTCTCCCCTTCTTTCTAACCTTTGTTGTGGGATTCTGTAGATTATTCCATAGGTACTCTTAAAATGCCGCTTAAAATGCTGCATCCTTTAGTGAAAATTCTAGCTGAATTAAATTAAAGCTAACCATGTCATGTCTGCAAGTTAAAAGTCATGCGTGTGCTTTCTGAGTACTTAACAATCTTTGCTTTTAGCAGTGAAATTTTTACTGCCAGTTAAATAAATTAGAATTTTTTTTTTTCTTTCCTTGCCTGCTTTAATACATTTTATTCATGAATAAATAAGTTTAAAATAGGCTTTAGAAGTATAAGCATGCGTAGAATGCTCGCATGAATGGCGGATATAAGGAAAGAGATTTGAGAAATTTCAGTACATCAAAATCAATCCTTTGAGATCTAAAAGCAGTATATTTTGGGAAATTACAAAAACAAAATTCTCATAACTTTTGAATAATTCAACGGATTTGAATGAAATTTTGGATTTTTCTTAGTAAATTTATATGAACTTTCAACTTGATAAAAAATTTTCCTCAAAAAATTTTAAAATTTTTCAATATTTTGTTCATCAAATTTCAATAATTGTTGAAATACAAGCATTTTTTTCAAATAACTCAAAAATGTTTTCTAAAAATTCTCGATCCAAACGAAGTATTTAAATTTTTTAATATTTTAAAAATAAATTCTTAGATTTCAAGAGATGTATTTTTAAAGCAAAAATTTTTATTTTATTGGTAGCATTATGAATTTTTAAATAAATATAATTTGTATGGCAGAGTGCTACCTAGACGTGAACCTATGTATAACTTCTTCAATAAAAAATTTGTCAAAAGCAATGGAATATTTAGTGAACATTTTAAAAAAATTTGGTGGTGATTTTGATGCTTATTATTAAATTTCTCTGTTTTTGTGTTCATAAGTAATACTGATGTATTCTGAACATAATTAAATAATCCTTTTTAAACTTTCTGACCTTGAAGTTATCCTAAAATGTTAATAAGTGACATAATATAAATTGATTGAGAACTTCGTCTTTTTACTCCCTTTTTAATTAAAGATTTTCATAAAATTTCATTATGAATTTGAAATAAAAACATTTCTGCCACAAAAAGAACAACAAAACGATAAAAAAAAAACTTTATCAACAAGCAATATTTTTTTATTTTTTTGTAATATTTTATTTTTTGTTTTTTACTTTTTTTTTAAATAATATTCGAGCTCGAGGTCTTGTTCGAAAAAATTTTTAATTTTTTAATATTTCGATAAGCTTCGCTTGCAGACATGCACAACGAAATCAACAAAATTTTTTCGTCGTTGAGGCCGAAAAATATATTATCAAAATTATTTCGTTTTTTAAATAACGTTAAAAATTTATCAAATCAAATTTCGTTTCGTTGAAAAACGAAAAATTTTTTATAATTTTCTCCTATGCTTAAAAAAAATTTCTTTTAAAATTTTTTAATTTTAAATATCTTTATATAAAAAATAAATAAATAAAGCTTTTTTTCTCTCTCTTGGCATATAGTTGAAAGAAACGCTTAGTAACTACCGACAATATTAAGAAAATCCATTCAAAATAGTTTTGGTAAAAGCTTTGTTATCACAATAATTGTTATCACATTTAAAATAAAATTTCATAAATTTTTAGAAATAATTAGAAAAATTGGAAAACTGTTCAAATTTGAATTTAAGATATTAACATGTTAAGTCAAAAATTTTGATTCAAACCACCTTCACTTACAAATTTGACGATTGATGAATGCATAAAAGTAGATTTTTTGAGAAAATCTTTACTATTAAGAAAAACTCAAATGAAACTTTTTTGTTAGGTTGGGAACACCCTTTCACTTTCACTCAATTGTGTTGTCTTTAAATTGAAAAAGGAGCTAAGAGTTTTATATGACGTATTTACATATACATATATACTAGTCTCGCCTGGGGTCGAAATTCGACGAATTTATTGATTGCCTATTTATAATTATAAGCCAGATTGTTCAAATAAGTTAGAGGCTCTAACTGTTAATTGATTGGAGATCAATCTTAATTGATGGAGATATAAAGCTATTTTCTTCAAAAAAATTATTTTTTTATTTTATTATTTTTTCCAAAAACAGAAAAACAACATTTTAAGAAAATTGAATTTTGACAAAGAAATCATAGGGGTAGCCTTGATTTTTTGATGGCATGGACAGTTTATTAATTAAGTGTCAAGACAAAATAAATTCACCTAAAATCCAGTATAGACTTTGAAAGAAAATCAAAAATGCAATTTTGAGTTTTTGTTTTTCTACAACAAAAATCATTTTTACCCCATATTTTAAGAATAAATCAAATTTTATGGTCTTTTTTTAAAAGGAATAATTTACATATAAATAAACAAAAAACGGTTTTATTTTTAAAAGTTTTTTTAAGTTTACTGATAATACTTAAATATAAAAAAGAAATAAATAAAACCTATTCACAGATGGCAGAGATATTTGCTTCAGAGTTTAGAACAATCAATTTGAGGCAGTTTTTTCTCTCTCTTAGCATTTGGTTGAAACACACGCTAAATAACTAACGACAATATTAAGAAAATTCATTAAAAATACTTTTGGTTAGAACTTTGCTGTAATTTTTAACACATTTAAAAGAATATTTAACAAAATTTTAGAAATAGTGAAAAAAAATTTAAAAACCGTTAAAATCCGACCAAGCTATTCACATGGAAAGTCAAATTTTTGAGTTCAAAACACATTTTTTTACAAATTTAACAATTGACGAATGCATAAAACTATATTTATTTAAGAAATTGTTACTTTTGAAAAAAATTTAAATTCGAGCAACTTAAGAACTCTCCTCCAACCAAATGTCATATCTATCAAGGAGCAGATTTTTTCTCAAAAATTTAATTTCTCTCTTAGAAGGTTGGGAACCCACTCTATCAGATATATCATTTATATATACACTAGTTCTTTCCCGTCAAAAATGACGGGCCCGGTTTTTATAAAGGCAAAACATAATAAGGGTATTCATGCAAAGAGGCAGGAATATAAATTGGCAATTAGTTATTTTTATCCCTTAAAAGTCGATTGAGCATTTGCATCAATATATCAGCTGTTTGCAAGTTCAGTGTTTGCTTTCTGCAAATGAAGTATATAAATATTTTTTAATTCCTTCAATTCACAAAATTTCCATTCTTACCTCTTCCATTTTATTTAATTAGATATAAAATTTTGACTATATCTTGCTTCTAATATTTTCTTTTGCTTTAATAAAATAAATCAGCTGATTGATGTGATAAGTTTGCCTGCTCGTTTGCTCAGCTAAATCGTTGAGCAAAGATAACTGGTTTGTGCAAAAGCTTCTTCATACAAACTCTGACAGTTCATTTATAAGGAGAATAAACTTATACGGTTTATACCGTTTATAAGGGTTTTGCCCAGTTGCATGAATACCCTTAATATATGAAATTTCTTAATTGAAAATTGAATTAAAATTCAGCGATGGTAACATATTCGATTTAAAATGGGCCAAATAACAATTTTTAGTTCCAAATATTTATAAAATACCTTAAAGTAAAACCGGAAACCATAGTAGGTACGACAAAATAAGTTTAAAAATTTTTTGTAAAACTGAAAATTTCAAAATGAATAAAAATATATAAAAATTTCTGAAGTTTCAATAAATCACAAAACAAAAAATGCCTAAAAATATGCTATGAAATTTATAAAAAAAAAATCAAGCGTTCCGCACTCACATTTTACGGAATTATGTTATATTAATTCTGCACATCTGGGCAACAAAACCTTTCGAATTATATAAGTTTCATTAATTTTGAGTTTTAATTAATACCAAAAAAGCGTACGACAAACTTTAATGTTCACGTATTAATATATAAGATAATAACTGTGAAATAATTTGTCATTTTAAAAAAAAAAAAACACGACTACTTTGTCCATGGTTTCTTATATGTTAGTGTACGCAGATAACAAATATGTAATTATTTATTTCGGTACATCTCCAGTTTGGTCTCTACAGGACTTTGAAATTTTAAGGAGCATCTGAAAATTATTCTCAGATATTTCATAAGCTTTGTTTAACTTGCATTAAGCAATTTTACTTAAGATGTGACATACTCGTATTTCAACTTTATATCAAATTGTATGAAACTATTTAATAAAAATTAACGGCAACTATTATCATAAATTGAGCAGTTATCTCTTTAACATAACAATAAATGGTTTTTCTTTGTAAGAACTGATGTTAGATTATAAGAAAGGTCATAGGCGTTAATAATAAATATCATAATCGATAGAAACCATTAACTGCTGCCATTAAAAGTTATAAAAATACTCATTTTCTTTAACATAAGTCATTATTTATCATAACCGATAAATATGATAAAACTTCATACAACTTAACATACGATCACAAAAAAAAAAAAAAATTAAGGCAGTTTCATTATGAATCATACTATTGATAACTTACTTAAATCTAGAGTAAAGCTAAAAGCTAAATGCGTTAAATGCGTCTTAAACAATGAGTAAACTAAGTAGTTGGCATTGATTTTTCGTAGCATTTGTATATCTAGGGCGGAGTGACTCATACTAAACCAAGACAGCCTATAAGAAAAAATTGCACCAACACTTATCTGTCGAAGTTTTGCGGAAACCCCATAAAATAAAATGAATGACAAATAATTGGCCTCTGTTCAAAGTTGCTACATTGCCGCACAAATACAAGCACAAGCACAAACACAAACACACATGAGCCCGTATTAAGCATGTTTATGTGGCCTTTATATTATCCAATAAGTTGGCTACTTTTTCTCTGCCTCTTTCTCTACATATGTCTATCTGTCTCTTTCTGCCTCTTTTGCTCTTATTTACTATCTCTAAGCAACTAACATAGGGGATCCACTCACAAATTGTTCGCCTCAAAGAAACACATCCTGCTTGCAATACTGATACACTTGCTCAAAAACTGACAAGTGAAATATTCCACAGAAAATCAATAATTATGGCCAAGTAAAATAAGAGAATATATTTTGGCACGATAAACTAGTTATGCTACTCTATAAAGTAGTCAACAAATGCATTGCTGTTGGAAGCTGAACTCAATTGCTAAGCATAAAACAAGAACAATATGGCACAAGTTAAAAAAAAAAAAAAAACAATAACAACAAACTATCATATGTTAGGCGATAGCATCTAAAGAGCACAAATATACAGACATATAAACATAAATTGCCTACTTCATAGCCACTCAGAATTGATAAAGCTAAGCATGAGTGGAATTCTCTTTTATATATATATAAGAAGATGGAAGATGTAACAAAAGCAGCAACTGCGTTTAATACAACACAGATAACTTTTAAAAATTGCACTAATAAATGTTAAAATGAGAAGATAATTTTATTTTTCCGCCCACACACACGCACTCTTATATTTGCAGATTGCACACATCGATAACAATTGTTAAAATAGATCGCTTTCGCTTAATAGAGACAGCCACAAAATATAATCACAAACATTTATTTTTATTAGAAGGTAGAAAAAAGAAATAGAAACAAAAAAAAAAAAAACACAAAATTATGGTTGTTGCGGCAAAACAAGTGTTTCAAGTGGCCTACCAAGTGACTGACTCAAGTGGTGGCAGCACGTTTTGGGGATAGAAATAAAGAATTAAAGATAACCAGCTTTGATTGCAAGCAATTTGCTGAAAGCGGGTGGTTTGAGTTCAGCGTTAAAATTGTACTTTATTTCAAATTTAAAATATTTGTGGGCATTTTGGGAGCATTTCAAGGTATTCTATGAAATTTTAAAATAAAAACGGTGAAAGTAAAAAGAAAATAGATGTTGGAATTTGTCTGCTAAAGTACAGAAAAATATGCATTCTGAAAAATTGAGACGAAATTTGAAGTTTAAATGAGGAAGAGTTAAAGTAAAAATTAAACATATTGCAACCTTTAACAATTGTTATTAACCCTTTAATCGGACATTGTACTCAACTAACCCAGTGTATTTTGTTATTACGCAGCAATTGGTTTAAAATAATGAATGGAGCCTCAATACTGTTCAGGTAACATTTTAAATTATCAAGTGAAAACCAAACTCCACAAGTTAGTTTGAAGTTTAACCTTAAAGAGTTAAAGATTTCGTTGTATTGCACTTGAAGAGAGGCAAAAATTTATATTAAAAAATTCTAACTATAAGGATAAGTTGTGGCGGTGGTAGTGCGTGCTAAGTATGTGGCGTGCGAGCCAACGAATCTCGAGTTCAAACCTAACCTCGGTAAAAAGTTTTTAATAGCGTTACAAGAGTAAGCATGAATAAATAGCATACACTAAAATACCAAAAATCTACTATATTAAAGTCAAACATTCTTCTTAAATATAATTGAATTACTTCAAATTTATAGTCCTTAACAAGAGACAGTTTCCAAAATTTCTACCCTCAACAGCCAGATCTTTTCTAAAAGTATTCCTGCAGGGCTTATCTAAGACATGCTTTGACATTTTTTAAGTAACTTAACCACCTTTACTGTTTGTATGTAGGTCACTCTCAGTTATGCTATGAAAATTCAACAAAATACATTTTGAAAAAGAAAAAAAAAATCCTCAACCAAACAACTACATATATAGAGGACAATTTTTTTTCCTTTGAAACGAGCTGTTCTTGTAAATCAAAGAACTTCAAGGATTTTTCTGCATAAAGTTTTAAAAGAAAAAAACACAAATAATACCACAACAGGAAAAAAGAAACTCTTTACATGCTGTTAATGCTGAGTTAATCACAAGTGTATAAAATAGACAAAGTTAAGCCAACAACAACATGAAGCGGAACAAAAAAGTCAGCAAAAAAAATTCGTAAAAAATAAGTTTGTATAAAAAAAATTCTCAGAAAAAATGTTTCATTTATAAAAATATGCCATACAAAGTCAACTAACATAGGCACAGGCAAAGCTCTATAGATTAAGAGTGTTTTTGTTGTTGGTCTTTTTTCAGTTGGTTTTTTTTTGTTGCTTTATCCCAGATGAAAAAAGCAAAAGCCAGCTATCATTATTTTGTCACTCAAATGCTCAATTTGTGAAGAAAGTAGTTCAACAGTAGTCGTTGATTATTGAAAATATTTTTTTTAATACTTATACAAATTTTAATTCATACTTTTTATATTTGAATGCTTCTTTTTAATATTTTAATTTTTTTATTTTTTTAATATTTCAGTTTTCATTTTTAATATTTTACTTCTTATTTTGAATATTTTAATTCTTATTTTTAAATATCCATACATAATTTGCAACAAATAAATATGAAAAATTACTGTGTCTGTCCCAATGAAATTCATGAAGCAGTATTTTCTTACTGGGACATAGTTCTGCTGCATGTACTTTGTACATACATATCTATATGTATATGTATATAAACACAACTGCCTATATCCAAAAATGTTCACAATTTTGTGTTTTTGTTGCATTGAAATGTTCATGCGTTGGTTTAGATGTATGTATGAATGTGTGTTTATTTTTCATATTGAGCCTCTGGCGTTAATAATAAAAAAAAAAACCACAAAAATGTATTTATTCACAGACAAAAATTACATACAAACAAACTTTAACACAGCTTTTCATACAGCTCTACACATGCCTGGATCTGCCATGAGGCACAACAATATATTAACCTGGGGGCGCCAGCTTTTTAGGTGTCATGTTCAAGAAGTGTTAAAATATGGTATTGAGAAAATGCACACATAATAAACAAATTGAGTACAAAATATTTTAAAGTAAATGTTGCAAACAGCAAATTTTTAAAATTTATGGAATAAAATCATGGAAAAGCAAGATTCCACTATTAGAACCATTAATAGTTTTATAAAGCAAGTTAGCTTCATTGTCAGTAACTTGTACTTATATGCAATGGACTTATTTTTCATTATTTTTTTATGGATTTCAAAACAAATTTACAAATTTCAAAACCAGCACTACTTAAAATTTGGTGAAGCCCAATTTTAAAAAAAATTGTAATCATTTTTAAAGAAACTCATTTTTTAATAGGCCACAATTATATTTAACAAAAGCTTTAAAATTTATTTTTTGCTTTTTCAGTTTAAGCATATTTAAGACGACGATACTCACAAGGCTATGCGTAGAGATCAGGAAACGAACCATCATATGACAACCTCTCTTGCCTTCTGATTTTGGCGTGAACAGCATAATGCATGTCGAAATCACCAGTAGTCTACCGATACCTCTACGTGTCGTCTCCTAGAAATGGCAAACTTAAAATCCTTTGTTGAAAGGATAATCGTAGCGTCGAATCAGTTTCTTAACAGAGTATGCAGTAAAGAATGCATGAAATCCTACACAGAATAAGCTAGACGTTGACAAACCGTGATCCAAATGGACATCATAAGACTTCTCACGACTTCGCACGTATTATATGCCTTATAAGCCCATCGTAAACTGATCAGTGTGGCTTCAATATCATCTAAATATATCATCGACCAGATATTTATAAAAAAAGGACACACAGCATTACTTTGTAGGTTGTCAAAAATGTACTACGATATCTAAATTTGATAATCATACCTGCAAAAGTAATCTTACTCTGCAAAATTACACTGAACAATACTAGTAGGGCACAATGGGCCAAGGAGAGATAAGAACTTCCGAAAAGTCAAATGTTCCAAAAAACATGAACATTTGTGTCACATGAATCTAGTATTTCGTTATTTTTTTGTACAATGCGTTGCAATTACCACTTTAAAGGTGGAAAAGAATATTAAATTTGAGAAACCTCATCATAATAAAAGTTAACCCATTAATGACCAACGTTACATATATGTAACGCAGGTACGTACTTCTTATTTATAATAAGAATAATAAGAATTATAAGAATAATAAGAATAATAAGAATAATAAGAATAATAAGAATAATAAGAATAATAAGAATAATAAGAATAATAAGAATAATAAGAATAATAAGAATAATAAGAATAATAAGAATAATAAGAATAATAAGAATAATAAGAATAATAAGAATAATAAGAATAATAAGAATAATAAGAATAATAAGAATAATAAGAATAATAAGAATAATAAAAATAATAAGAATAATAAGAATAATAAGAATAATAAGAATAATAAGAATAAAAAGAATAATAAGAATAAAAAGAATAATACGAATAATAAGAATTATAAAAATAATAAGAATAATAAGAATAATAAGAATAATAATTATTATTAATAAGAATAATAAGAAGAATAAGAATAATAATGCTACGGACGGAATATTATGCGTTCAATATTCATTACATTTTGTTTGCCTGTTTATCATACGCATATGTAACGTAATTGTAGAGCTTCCGACTTTCAACATCGTTGGTCTGGTTTAATTCTCGCTAGCGCCTATCATTTTTTGAAAATTTTCATATGCATTGAAAACGTCAGCCTAGCGTCACGAATAAGAGACCTTGAAATTTCACTCGCGCCAAATAAGTTTCACTTAAAAAAAAAACATAAATTTTAGGTTTTTTCCACTACCGACGTCCATTTTTATTTACATATCTTATTTTTAAGCCTCACTCTAGCGGAAATGGTCGTGGAGCGAACAAATGCCAAAAAAGCACATTCCATACGTTTTGTGAGTGCTCTATTCCGTGGGTGCATAAGAATTTAAGTTCTCAAAAAGTTTTACTTTGAAAATAAATCAAAAGCATAAGAATTTAAAATTCATATTAAAATTATTATTTTAAATAAAATCCTTAGCCAAATTTTGCGGCTATGATTTTAATTTAATGAGTTTTATTTTAAAGAGGGACATAACATTTGCGGCAGAGAAAACAGACCTTTTTTTAAAAATTCATAACTCAGTCAAAAACACACATTTTTCCAAAGTTTTTATTATTGTAGAAAATTGAACAAATTATAAGAAAAAAATTCAACAAAATTAAGTTTTTCTCCAACATGGTTTTAAAGAGCTCCAAACTGGTGGCACAGAAAAAAACTGGGTCTCGTGGTTTCAGCGCTTAGAGTCGCAAAAATTGTCGGATCCGGAAAAAAATAACTTTGTTAAATCTTAACAAAATAAGTTATCGTATGACAGGAGCTTTTTTTAAATTTTTTTCAATTTTTGGTGATGTTCCAAATTTGAAAGTGTTTTTTCGAAAAAAAATTGATTTTAAGAATTCATAAAAAAATTGGAAAAAATTTAAAAAAAGCTCGTGTCATACGATAGCGAATCAAGTTTAAAAACATACAAAAAAAAAATTTCGTCAAAAATTAACCCGCTACTGCCGCAACCAGTACGAAACACATGGTTTCGAGATAAACGCGTTCAAAGTTACGTAGGTACGTAGTTAGCGCGAAATTTTAAAATGCGAAGATATTAGAATCTTAAGAATAGTTACTAAAATACAAAATTATAAAAAAAGTCGCCTTCAAAAAATGGCCAATGTCATGTCCCCCCTTAAGAGGCAACTAAAAAAAAAGGAACTTTAATCAATCTCAAAGTGTTCGTTAACAAAATTAGCTTAAAACAGCTCAAAATTGTCTCAAAACATGATATTCACGTTCGCAGTTTATCCCTTTCAAGACCACAAGGTTTCCAGAAATGAAACAAGTTTTTTGGGATCATCAAATAGTTTAATTAGCTTCAATTAAGAAGATTTCAAAACAATTATAAAAAAAATTCTTCAGTTTTCTTGTAATTTCATGGGACATGGGTGTCCCTATGGTCCTTAAAGGTAACTTTTTAATGCCACTTCTTCATTGAAGCACTGATATAGATAATCAAAAAATATAAGCAAGTAAATACATATTATGTTATATGTTAATATAATATATATATATATACATATTATCAATTTTAACCGCCTCAGAGTTCAAAATTAGAAAATAAAATGAAAAGTTACAGTTGGGGACCAGAGGGACACCTGTGTCCCATAAAGTTTCTGCTTAAAAGTCTTTACCATTTTAAAAATTTCCGGGAACAGGGAAATTTCGAACAGGGTTGCTAAATCACAAAAGCTTAATTTACTACTTTAAGTAGCCCATAGTTAAATAAAAAACATTTTTCGACTTTAGGATATGGTATGACGAACGAAAATATTTTTGGGACGCCGGTGTCCCTTGGTCCTGAAAGGGTTATGCCAAAAATTGAGTTCAATTTTTTTGATAAATACTTCAATTCGTGCTAAACAAGTGTAATTTTCGGCATGTTTATAGAAAAAGAAATTTTGTTATTGTTTTTGAAAACACAAGCAACCAAACTGCGTAATTTTCAATTGGTTTTTGTTGTTGTGTGATAAAAGTGCAGACAATAAGTTATATTTTCCTGTCCGAATTGGATCAAATATTCCTAATGTAGACAATGAAAATATTTTTCTTGCCATCGCTTTTTTTGACATATTTTGATAAACAATTTTTAAAAACAATTCATAAATGACATGCATTGGATACAAAAAGAGCATGTTTTTTTATAAAAACAGCAAAATGACATAAATTGAACACAAGTGCGCTTATAATTTTTTTAAAAACAATCCAAAAATTTCTTATGCAGGACGCAAGTGGGCATTTTAATTTTATGATAAATGATCCAAAAGTCACATACATTATTCACGAATAGGTGTGTTTAGTTTTGATAAACAATCCCATTAGGGCTGGATATCAAGAATATTATGGCTTAGCTCAGAATCACCTCCAAAATAATCTGGTTTCTGGGATTGTTTCAAAGCTCCAATTTCTCTCTATGTGTATTTAATTGCTTTTTGAACTTGTAGAACAATTTTTTTTTTATTTCCGAAAAATATATTATATCCTGTTATTCCAGTAACTTTTCGTTCAAACTCGATTTCTCGATTTATGAAATAATTACAAATTTTTTTCAGTACTTTTTCAATGTCGGATTCACGGCAAGGAAATATTCAATCCCGAAAATCTTGGCATTGCCAAAAGTACCCAAAATTGCATGCACTATTCTTAACTGTTTGAGCAATTATAAAAACCGACTTAAAAAAAATAAGTATTCGATATCACTCACCCGAAAAATCTCTATGTGTCAAATTTTATACGAATCAAGTAACGTTTGAAAGTATCGTTCACCTTATTAGAACACAAATTGGTTTTTTTTTTATTTTTTATTTTTGACATCAAATTTGAAGTCGGTAACTTCAAAAATACCTATAATAAATATCTATAAAGTTTCAAACATATATATCGTTGCATTAATATAGAAAGGACGTAACTCATAATTTTTCAAAATCGTGGGCGACTGATACACGGTAATAAAAGATTAAGAAAAATTTGTCCTCTCCATTCGATATCAAATTAGAATATATTCAAAGTGATTCCTTATCGCATGAGTTTTTCAATTTTATGATTGAGAAGATCATCTGAGCTGCTCATCTGTGACGAAGTGGCACAAAATTCTAACTGAAAATCAAAATTAAGTATCGTTCATAAAAAACTTATATAAATTTTGCGTTCACTGAACATGTGAACTTGTACATAAACTCCAACTAACACTGTTTAACAAAATCAAAGGTTTTTTTTTAAATAACAAGGTTCCGTCAACGGATTCTCGTAGAAAGTACGAAAATAAAAGTTTATCGGTGTTTTAAAAGTTAACATCTGAATTTTATTTTAATGTTTCTGCTTTTTGCAAATTCTTATGGCGAATTGTAATAGACAAGCATATGATTTTTATATTTTAGCTACAGTATGTGTTTGTTGTATTTGTGTAAAAAAACAACGAGGCACATTTTTTAACAACATCTCACTCTTCAGTATTTCGATACATTTTGTTAATTAGACAAATAGATACAAAAAAGACACATAAAAAAGAGTTACAGAGGGTTAAATTGCCCCAAAAAATATATAAAATCATAAAATTATACTACAAGTCTCTGTACACGCCAAAGCCAAAAACTCATTTTGAACGGCAGATGTAAGTGAAAACTTAAAATCTGTTTAGTAAAGGGTTAATTTCGAACTTATCAGAATAGATGCTAAAATATACAACAAAAACGTATTTGAGAAGACTAGTTTGACTTGCTTCAGAGCACCTTGTATATGCATAGACATGAGATTCATGAATTTTTGTCACTTATCTCATGAACTGTTCTTGTTCTCCTCGTATTTGTACATACATTTTATGGATTTTGTACACACAAATTATGAATTTTATTCACAAAAACTATGAATGATTCATTTTCTTATTTTTAATAGTTCATGTACCTTGTACTTTCACTTTATGAACTTAAAACACTAGGCTTTTCTAGCCTGTTTTTGCTTTTGTGTGTTGTATACATGTCATAAATAGTTCATGTGGCTCATGTAATTGGTTACTGGACCAAGTGTCATGAATGTCATCAATGAAGATCGTGTAAAAATTTAAATTTTTTGTGCAATTTTTTTAGTTCCGTGCATAAGAGTGTTGTGCTGATGATATAAATATCATTTTTCCATAACACACGTTATGAAGTAACTTCTTTAGGTTACAGAAAAAGTCTAGTCGAAAGGGTCTTGCTGTAAATATAGATTCGAACAAATTTTTGTGTTTCTATAACAAGGATGCTGGCATAACAAATTAAATATGCCAGCTTCTTAGAAAGCACTTCGCTATTAACACTAGCTCTTTAAAATGTTTTTGTGATTTTGTTTTTTCCCTGGGATGAAGCATAAACATCTCTAACGATTTTAAAGTTAAGATCAAATAAAGAACACTTTCACCAGGCGTTAGTTTGGGCTCAGCAGGTATTTGAGCAGCACAGGCCTACCTCGAAAAAATAAAACTCAACCTCTCTTTAAGTTGCTAAACATGCCAGTCCGTATTTTCGGTTTTTTCCTCCAAAAAGTCGGATTTAATCTTAAAACAACTTGAACTTCAGCACATTTCTGATATATTTTTCACATTTTCCACACAATTTTGCTGCTACATATTATTTAGTTTTGGTCTTTTCATATCATTCTTGATTTAAATAAATCGCTGACGTCGAATTTGAATTTGCCTAGGGGCGTTAATTTACTTAATTCGGCCCTGACTTAAAGCATACTTGTTTGTATACATTTACTCGACATATGTATGTTCGAGGTTTTGCAATAGCAACTGCAAAATGACAAAGAATATGCGATGTATTAAGGTGTGTGTTTGTATGAGTTTGGTTTTTCGTTTATATGCTAGTGTGTGTCTGAATGAATCTGTTCGAATTGCTTAGGCTTGTTTGTGTTTTAAGTCAAGCCGTATTAAAGTATTTGTTAGTGGCTAAATACATTTTGGGATGTGTTTTTTGTGTGTGTGTGTATGTGTGTTTTTTTTTTCAATCATTCAATGTCGTTAAATGCTTAAACAAGACACAAATTATATTAACCAGTAATCAGAAATTTTGCTATCAGAGACGATTGAAGCTTAAATTATGGCTTTAATTTTAGTGCTTTAAATTAACGGAGGTTTTTCGGAGGTTAAATAAAAACTTTTAAATTTAGTGAGTTTGTGCTTGTGTTAAAGAAATTATATATAAAAAAAAACAAAAAAAAACAAATTGTCCATTTCAGCCCTTGAAAGGACTTTGACCGAGCTTCTTATGATCAATTGTGTTGTGTGTGTTATTAAATGTTTGCACACAATTAACCGAGAACTGGACCTACATGTTTTATGCCGACTCCGAACGGCTAAAGTTCATATTCTCAAGAAGCCTTTCATGGCATTATTTTACTCTCTGAGGTTTGCCATTGTCTGCAGAGAGGTGGTGATCAATCAGAAAAATTTTTTTTATTGAAAAAACTTTTCGCCGCGACTGGGAATCGAACTCGGGCTCCGAGCTTGCTTAGCCACACACTTAATCTGCACGCCACAGTCACCACTTTAAATATAATGTTCTTCAATATTTTATCATGGTTGACACAGTATTAGATTGTTGAAAAAAACTGATATTATTTTCTTATTTTATAACTTCATATTCTTTCAGTGCTTATTAGTCTCATTTCTCGCCTTCCTCGACTAGTCGTTGATGATGCCTCGAGTTATTTTAAGCTAGTTAATAAAAATGCTGCACGGTTAAAAATCTGGGACTAATTTTTAAACTTTTTTAGATTACATATAGGACACGACCAAAAAAAGATTATTTTGTAATCCAATGAAAAGTTTTAAATGTTTCAATCCAAAAAGGACTTTCCACAGAAAGTTTTAAATATTATAATCCAAAAAGGATAAGATTTTAGTCCAAAAAACTTTAAAATAATGTAATCCGAAAAGGATTACTATTTAATCCACAAAAGTGATTACTTTGTTTACTGTAATAATGTATAAAATAATATTTTGGTTCAGATTTTAATAAACAATTTGTTTCATTTAATTAAAAAAAATTTTTGGATGCTTAAACAACATTTAGAATTATCATTTACAATCTTATACCTGAATTACAATGCGACAGTGGCAGCGTCAGTGGCAGTGGCATTGATCAGCTGTTATTTTAGGAATACTGTTGTTCAATGGTGAAACTTACATAGCAGCAGTGGTAGTAAGCAGTACTGCCGAGGTTAGCCCTATTTCTAAATTCACTGCCAACATGCAAATAATTAAACTACTAAGAAAAATTCCACAATCACTGCTTTTGATGCTGACGCTAGATTGTAATTTGCAGGCAGTAAAATACTAAACATCTGATCACTGCCGCTGCCACTGACACAACTGCTTCCACTGCCACTGCTGCATTGTAATTCAGCTATTAAATAACACAAATACTTTTTCCTAAAAAAACTACCTTAATGCAAATTTGTAGTCAAAAAAAAAAAGTTTTAAACTTTAACTTTTTTGGAATAAAAAAAATTAAACTAAAATATGGAATAAAAAATAGTACTTTTAAGATTAAAAATTCCTTTAAACCAAAGTTTGGATTAAAAACTAGCCCAAAATTTTTAACCGTGTGGATATTACTTTATTTTATATGCTTGCTTCATTTATTGTCATCCAAAAATATCGCTCAAGTACTCACCTTGACTGAAATATTGCATGAAAACACTGAAAAGAGAAAAATTAAAATACTTCAGTTATACAGCTTTAATTTGGTTAACGTCAAAGATTTAAAAATTTTTTTTTTATATAAGTTTAAGTAGCTAGCTTTGTTTTATCAACATAAATCTTATGAAATAAAATTCGAGGTTATTTCAAAAATTCCTTTCTTCCGCCCGCCCTATTGCCCGCAGCAAGTTAAGCCAATGAGCTGCAAATAAAACTTTGCTACTTTGAAAATAATTTGTTGCACCTTCCTTAAACTTTCTCCATCAAGCATCATTCAAAAGAAAATATAGAGTGACATAAAATATTTACAGCAACTATTTTATATTAATTTTTTTCGTTTAATTTTACGTCACAGCTTTTTTATGATGCTGTTTTAAGCCTGCGTGTTATACTATATTTTTTTTTTTTATCTATATCTATTTTCGCCATCATAGTCGCGTACTATATTAATTTTGCGCCATACACAAGAGTCAAGATAAAGGGATACAAAATGAAATAAAAAACAAGAAATTTTCATAACGTCCTCTTTTTATGCTTAATATGCAGGAAACATAACAGCAAAGAGGACGACGACGTCGCGTCGTCGTGGATAGATACGCTGACAACTATGAAAATCCTTGAGAATGAGCGAAAGGTTTGCCAGAAAGCAAACAAGACCGAAGCGGCTGTCTACTAACATCGCGCTTTATTGCCAATAAAATGTTGGCCGTATTTGTCACATAATAAAAAAAAAAAAGAAAAAAAAAAATATAAATACAAAGAAAATGAAAAGGAACGGAAGGAAGCATTTTAAACTACGTGTCTAAAATTGTGAAGGGTAAGACAATTCAGTAATGCAATATTTTATAGGTATAAACAAAGTTAATGGAAAAACTTATAATGAATATTAATGAAACATTGCGGCAAATAGTTGCGAGCAAATGGTAATAAAGTGATGCGGCAACTCAGAGCTCAGCAGAAGAATTGGAAATAGCGGAATTGTTTGAACTGATAAAAACTTCAAATTACTCTGATGTTTGAGACAGGCTGGAAGCTAAGATTGTGCTTGACAGTATTTTTAACATACATTAAATAAGTAAATATTGAATAAAATGTACCACAGCCAAATCAAAAATCTCAAAACCGGCAAATTCGAACAGTGACATGGTTCTGCAGCTGTAATTTTTTTATTCTCAGCATATATTATGGTGACCACGGCATGCAGGTTAAATGTGTGGCTTAGCATGCTCGGAGCCCGAGTTCAATCCCTAGTTGCGGCAAAAGTTTTTTCAATAAAAAAATTTTTCTGATCGGTCACCACCTCTCTGCAAACAATGGCAAACCTTAGAGCGTAAATAATGCTATGTAAAGCTTCTTGAGAACATGAGCTTTAGCCGTGCGGAGTCGGCATAAGACATGTAGGTCCATTCTCGGTCACTTGTGTGCAAACATTTAATAACACACACAACACAATTTATCATATGAAGCTCGGACAAAGTTCTTTCAAGGGCTGAAATGACCAATTTGTTTTTATTTTATATATTGCACAAGTACTACACAATTCCTTTTTTTAGTAGATGGCGTTCAAGGCCATAATTTTCCAAAACAATTAAACATGAAACTAATCAAGGCTTAAATGTTGATATTGTAATCTAGGATGAGTGTCATCAAAACTTGCCTAGCGACCAACTTAACGTGTGATGTTTTTAGTTGGCAGCTGAAGGTTTTTCTGTACCCTTGAACAATAAATTTTTTGTATACTTAAAGAAATAAGCCTTAAAGATCTTGTAAAAAATTAGCAATTAAAAATATATACAAAAGTTGAATAGATATAACCATATAAATTAATTTTTGATACTCACAACTTTAAAAGCAATTGTCAGTCAAGTAAGGCTTAAGTTGGAATCAAAAAATTTAGATTTTCAAACACTGTTTCTAATTTTTAATATTGAAAATTTGTCCATGCTATTTCTAGAATAATAAAGACACAAAACTTAGTTTTTATTATCAGTCATTTTAACATGAATATTAATCACTTGTGAACTGTTTATAACGCCCAACTTCTGTTTCAAGCAAACCATGCAAAGGTGTTTCTCGTAAGCTAAGTACGTTGCGCATATAAAAAAGTACTTGAACAATTTATTGTTGTTTTTTTACTGTTTAAGTGTGTAATTAAAAGTAAATAAATAAGAGAAAAAAAAACAACCAGTCCTTCTTAATGACAACACTTAAGTTTAATAATTTTTATTGTTGTTCGTAAAGTAGGCAAAATTATGAAACATTTTTGCCATTTGCATGTGTAATTAATGAAAATTTCTGCTACAGCCAGCAATTTCGTCAGGTGTTTCCGGCCCATAATGAAACGCATACTTTTGGTTGTACATTAGCCAACATTAAAACACGCAAACTACGAGCAAGATACTTCTAGAGCAGCCCTTAGCTTGGGCTTGCCTACAGCACTCAACGTTGTGGTTGTGAAAATAAGCTTAAATCTTTTAGCCCAAAATGCGATTGTCAATTAACGCGCACGCACGTTTTACAGTAAACGCTATTATTTTTGCATAAAAGTATAAATATGTATGTTGTTAGTAGTACATATATTTGGAATCATGGCGTTAGTAGCACTTTAAATTAGGCCGTGACAACAAGGTATGTAAAACAAGGTTGATGTAAAATAATGAGAAAATTGGTAAAATATATTTGTGGTTTAACTATGCTAGAGGTGAGTCAGGCATGTAGAAGTGTTTAAGAACAACGTTATGATAAGTTTCATAACAATGTAAAACTAGAAATAGTTACAAAGTTTAGTTTGTATATTTGTAAAGCAAATGTTTCCATACGCAAAGTTGCTTAATAAATTTTTGTACTAAATAGCTAGCTGGCCTGATTTAGGCCTGATTGGGTTAATTGGACCTAAGAGTACAAAGTAAGACAGTTATTTTTTTACATTTTTAAATAAAATAATGTCATTGCTAAATTAAGAAAAAATTATCCGTATCCTTACATATAACTGAATTCTGTGTTTTTTTCTCTTCAAAATAGTATTTTTGACAATTTTTAATTGAATGAGTGGTTTTGAGAAGAGGAAAGAAAACAAAACTTTACAAAGCATAGATGTTCCAGAAAAAATGTTAATGTTAGATGTTCTCATTAAAAGTTATTTTTTGTCTATGTGTCATGCGTACTGATACATTAAACCAAAATTTTGTTTGAAAAACACTAAACTGGAAACTTTTTTTCACAATTTATAGTCAATACATTTGAATGAAACTTATACATTATTTCAAAAGTACTGAAACATAGATGTGCAGAATGCATATTTCATTAATGAAATATAAATCCGATGGAGGGTGTTAGTACATGGTGTTTATGATATACTAGATACGGAGCAAAACGCGTTCAATATTTATTACATATGATGTGCATAGCAGTCAGATGTTTGCCTGATTATCATGTGCCTATGTGCCATTATGGTAGCGCTTCCGACTGTTTTACATTGCTCAGTTGCGAAAGCCGGGGTTCAATTCCCGCTTGCGACAAAAATTTGTATGTGGAAATTTTCATATATATATTTACTTTTGATATTATTTATAAGATTCACGAATAAAGCGAGATTGAAAATTTTCATATTAAACTAAGAAAACTACATTTTCAAAACTAGCAGAGACGTGCTACTTTCGAAAACGTTTGACCCAGATTTTGCGCCTCAAACTTTTATTTTTATTTTTATTTTAAAAACGCACATTTTAAAGAGAGCTTCTCAAATGTTTGTTTGATTTTCTGCATAAAAATTTTAAACGTTCGTTTGATTTTCTAAAATAAACATTTTTGAAAGAACTTTTAAAACGTTCGTTTGAAATCTTAAAATGAAAATTTTAAAAAGAGCTTTTAATTGTCTCGATATCCTACACGTACTATATGAATTTTAAACACTTTTAAAAAGCTCAAGTTTAGCCGAGCTTGCTATCGGTCGAATTTAATACTCAACCGTTCAGGGTTAAGTCCCTGACGAAACCTGCAAGAATTTGTTAAAGTGAAACTTCTTTAGCCGCGTATACAACATTCGGCAAACAACACGGGTAGTAAAACCGATGAAACGAATAAAACTGCGGCGAATTAAGGTGAATTTAGGTCAATTTAGATGAATTTAATTGAAATTAGGTGTTCGAAACACCCTTTAAATTCGAAGGAAAAATGATCAAATAATGGTTTGAGTCCAAACTAACAGACAAATAAATCATCAAAGTTTTAGACCGTACTTTTTGAAGGTGAAATTTTCAAGATACGTTTTGCTTCAATTTGCAACCGTGACACGTTGCGCTGGAATTTTCAACCTGTATGATTCAATGGCCAATCGAATGCAATAAGATTATCTGAGGTCACAGACGTGTCATTGGCAATGTCATGGATTCCATGAATTATTTGGACAAAAATGAATGAATCTATAGCCAATCGAATGCAATAGGATTGTCAGAGGTCACAGGTGGGTTATTTGTACTTTTATGGATTTAATGAAGCATTTGGACAAATATGGATGATTCTATGGTCAATCGGATGCAATGGGATTAACTGAGGTCAGGGGTGGGTCGTCATTCGCAGGTGCTCATTGAAACTTTGATGGATTCCATTTGTAAGGTAAAGGGTGATTTTTTTGAGGTTATGATTTTCATGCATTAGTATTTGACAGATCACGTGGGATTTCAGACATGGTGTCAAAGAGAAAGATGCTCAGTATGCTTTGAAATTTCATCATGAATAGACTTACTAACGAGCAACGCTTGCAAATCATTGAATTTTATTACCAAAATCAGTGTTCGGTTCGAAATGTGTTTCGCGCTTTACGTCCGATTTATGGTCTACATAATCGACCAAGTGAGCAAACAATTAATGCGATTGTGACCAAGTTTCGCACTCAGTTTACTTTATTGGACATTAAACCAACCACACGAATGCGTACAGAAGAGAATATTGCGTCTGTTTCTGAGAGTGTTGCTGAAGACCGTGAAATGTCGATTCGTCGCCGTTCGCAGCAATTGGGTTTGTGTTATTCGACCACATGGAAGGTTTTACGCAAAGATCTTGGTGTAAAACCGTATTAAATACAGCTCGTGCAAGAACTGAAGCCGAACGATCTGCCACAACGTCGAATTTTCAGTGAATGGGCCCTAGAAAAGTTGGCAGAAAATCCGCTTTTTTATCGACAAATTTTGTTCAGCGATGAGGCTCATTTCTGGTTGAATGGCTACGTAAATAAGCAAAATTGCCGCATTTGGAGTGAAGAGCAACCAGAAGCCGTTCAAGAACTGGCCATGCATCCCGAAAAATGCACTGTTTGGTGTGGTTTGTACGCTGGTGGAATCATTGGACCGTATTTTTTCAAAGATGCTGTTGGACGCAACGTTACGGTGAATGGCGATCGCTATCGTTCGATGCTAACAAACTTTTTGTTGCCAAAAATGGAAGAACTGAACTTGGTTGACATGTGGTTTCAACAAGATGGCGCTACATGCCACACAGCTCGCGATTCTATGGCCATTTTGAGGGAAAACTTCGGAGAACAATTAATCTCAAGAAATGGACCGGTAAGTTGGCCACCAAGATCATGCGATTTGACGCCTTTAGACTATTTTTTGTGGGGCTACGTCAAGTCTAAAGTCTACAGAAATAAGCCAGCAACTATTCCAGCTTTGGAAGACAACATTTCCGAAGAAATTCGGGCTATTCCGGCCGAAATGCTCGAAAAAGTTGCCCAAAATTGGACTTTCCGAATGGACCACCTAAGACGCAGCCGCGGTCAACATTTAAATGAAATTATCTTCAAAAAGTAAATGTCATGGACCAATCTAACGTTTCAAATAAAGAACCGATGAGATTTTGCAAATTTTATGCGTTTTTTTTAAAAAAAAAGTTATCAAGCTCTTAAAAAATCACCCTTTACTATTACAGTGTGTAAAAAATGAAAAATGTTTTTAGAATCTGGTTTCTTAAGGTCTTAAGAATACGTGTACGAAATTTGAAAAAAATATTAAATAAAAAAAAAAAAATATAATATACATAATATTCGTGTGTCACGCATTTATTCATATATTATCGTTCATAGAAGAAAATCTAAATCTAAAATCTCGAAACAAGTTTTTTCGAATTGGTTTCTAAGATATCTCAAGTTCTGCTTGATAGATTTCGATGAAACTTGATTTATTGTGATCTACATAGACTCTGTTAAGCACTCTACCTATAAAAAGCAGAGAAACTTTTATATTTTGTTTTTTACGGCTAATAATTTCTGCTAAAAAAAGAGGGGTTTTTTGTAAATTTTTTTTTCAACGCATGCCATTTTTTTTTTTTTTGCCTTATTTTCTTATTTGCGTAAGTAGAGTGCTCAACTACAACCTTTTACTGAAGAATGCACTTTGAGTTTTTACTTTCCGACGCCTTGGAAACCAACTTACAACCTTTTTTTAAACACGCCAAATATTTTTTTTTTATATTTTCAACTTTAATTGTACATCTTAATATATAAAAGACAAGCGTCCTGCTCCGTGCCTTATATCGTAAAACATGTTTAGCCTGGACCAGAACCTGTTGTAAAATTATCCATTTGAAATTTTTGTACTTACTAAACCTTTTGCTCTATATCGTAAAACCTGT
Source organism: Tetanocera ferruginea (assembly GCA_958299015.1). Classification (NCBI taxonomy): domain Eukaryota; kingdom Metazoa; phylum Arthropoda; class Insecta; order Diptera; family Sciomyzidae; genus Tetanocera; species Tetanocera ferruginea. The sequence goes on from OY282642.1 coordinate 9,810,654, forward strand.
TCAGCCTGTACCAGAACCAATTGTAAAATTATCTATTTAAAATCTTTGTACGTACTATACTTTTTAGAACCTGTTCAGAATGGACCAGAACCTGTTATTAAATTATGTATAGGAAATCTTTGTACTTGAAGAATATCGTCATTTTCCTCAACTACTATGCGTCAAACATCATGTCTTGCTATTACAGTGCTTCTTAATTAACAGAACCGCAACCTATTCGGTCTACATAAACTGAACAGCAATTATTACATTCAGTGTGGTGTCAATGGGAATTGCTAGAATTAAATCACAATGTTCGGTCTTCTGATCCAAGTTTTAGCGATTGGCTACTCAAGTTAGGAAATGGAGATGAAGATATCATAGAAATTCCAGATTATTTTGTTTGTAAAGGTTCGCTTATTAACCCTTTCAATGGCTTGCCTAGAATAATCGTGGACAATTTTTTTTAACTTATATTACCATCATTTAAGCAATAAAAAGATTAAAAAACATCCCTCTGATTTTTACATGAGCTGCTTTGCTTTTGGCAGGCTGTCTAATATAATGGACGAAAATACGATAACGATGTATTATAATATTTTAGTTCAACTAAAACAACCGGAGACAAATGGAAATGCGTTATTTATGCAAATGTTATTATAAAAAAAATTATGGTGATCGTGGCGTGCAGGTTAAGTTTGTGGCTTAGTACGCTCGGAGCCCGAGTTCGATCCCCAGTCGCGGCGAAAAGTTTTTTCAATAAAAAATTTTTCAGATCGGTCACCGCCTCTCTGCAGACAATGGCAAACCTCAGAGAGTAAATAATGCCATGTAAAGCTTCTTGAGAACATGAAGTTTAGCCGTTCGGAGTCGGCATAAAACGTGTAGGTCCAGTTCTCGGTTAATTGTGTGCAAACATTTAATAACACACGTAACACAATTGATGATAAGAAGCTTGGTCAAAGTCCTTTCAAGGGCTGAAATGGCCAATTTGTTTTTTTTTTTTTTATTCTAAAAAAAAAATTAAACTTTGCACACCAATCACAATACTCACTTTATTTGCAAAATTTATTAACACGCGATATAAAAAAATTTAAGGCTACTGTTGGGCATAAAATCGAAAATCTAACTAAGTTAAACGTTATATATCTCCCTAAAATTATTTTTGTCATGTTGGCACAACTTCACTTCATAGCACCAACCTATTTGATTTTAGAAAAAACTTTGGAAAATAAAAAAAAAATTTTTTCCGAAATGTCCAATATAATGGGCAAGTCCATTGAAAGGGTTAAATAGCATTTTTGCGATACTTTGCGTCCGAATAACATTAACGTTATTCCAAAATTGCTATCCTGTACCCAAAAAATTTCGATGTGAACGAAGTCAACGAGCAAGTTCTAAATATTTTAGTTGGTGACACAGTGAGAGATTTGAGCACGGATTAAATTGAAGACAGTGATGATAACGATAAACAAAATTACTTCGTCGAGTTTTTGAATGAATTTTATCCTTCAGGAATGCCACTGCATAAGTTAAACCTCAAAATTGCAAGGTTATATATTGCAAAAAGTAGGAGTTTTTCTAAAAGAACTGGTATTTAGTCATGGGCAGTTTTAGCGGGCTGATGATGTAAAACTAAGCATTATAGATGGCAAGGTACAAGGTTAATTGGTTAAAATTCTAGAGCATGGTTTTCACTATGTCAATTTCAATGGTCAGTTGTTGTCAGTCACATGCAAAATGCCAACACGTTGTCATTTTTTTCTGTTTGGCAATGGCGAAAAATAGGAAAAACTGATCTCTTCACATGTTTATAGCAAAAATTGTAAAAAAAAAATGTTATTTATGTGATTTTTTAAACTTTTAAATTTCATGTAAAACAAAAAATGACTAAGTGAAAACCAAGCATAAGAATTTTTTTACTAGAAATGTTGTATATAAAGAAGTTTTATAAAAATAATTTAATAAACATGTTTTCAAATAAAAACCTTTGTATATAAATCCAATAAATTTTTTGTCGCATTTTGTACTCTAAATGGTTCCTTCCCGTCGTAGGATGGGCTTTTACACTAGTAATATAAATAAATTTGAATTGAATAATTTTATAATACTATGTAAAAACAAGAAAAGAAAGTCTAAAGTCGGTTTAGGCCGACTATGAAATACCCTAAACCCACTTTTCAAAAACAAAAAATTTTTATTGTAAATGGGCGTCTCCAAGGGCGGATGAAGCCTCTATTTTATATGCATTTAAATGTTGATGAAAAATTTACACATTTTTATTCCTGTAGCTCACAGTTAATGCCTTTATTGTGTTTTCCCTATGGGAGGTAGGCGTGTTCATGGACGGATTACTTCCAATTTTTCAACACACCTTAGTTTTGGTATAAAATACATGCATATCAAATTAAATTACTCTATGACAAACATAACCTTATTTATTGAGTTTAAAACTTTTTGATTTGTATGGGAGGTAGGCGTGTCCGTAAGCGGATGATGTCCATTTTTCAAAACCATATTTGTTTTGTCATATAAGATATACGTGCCAAATTTTAACTCTGTAGGTGAAACAGAGGCTTATTTATTGCGTTTTCAATTTTTGGGTTGTATGGGAGGTGGGCGTGTCCGTGAGTGGATGACGTCCATTTTTCAAAGACATCTTTGTGTTGATATAAAACACATACATACAAAATTTTATTGTTTTAGGCTTATTATGAGTTATGCAGTTTTACATTTTTGCGTTGTATGGGAGGTAGGCGTGTCCGTGGGCGGACTCCAAAAATATTCAATAGTGCAGATCCTTGGATTCATGTGACCATGTGTGTCAAGTTTCATCAAATTATCTCAACTCCTTCTTCGTATCCTGTGTATACAGACAACACACAGACGGACGGACGGACGGACATGGGTAGCTCGACTCGAGTTATTGGGAGGAGTTAATAAAAACTGAGTGAACGAGTGGAGTGGAGTGGAGTGTGAGTTTTGAGGGTGCGATATAAGTTGAGTAGAGTGTGAAATCCGTATTAAATAAACTTCTCTTAACTCGGAGTGAAAGAAATCATCGTTTGAGGGTTCACTCATAAGAGTAGCTGTGTTTAACGTGTGAGAAAGTATAAGACGTTTTCGTTTATTTGCTGAGAGCAGAGCAAAGACTGTCAAACAACTTGTTCGCTATTCTTATTTTCATAGTATAATTAACGAAGTAATATCAGGGAGGAGAGCAGCTTACCGTGATTGTCAAAACTAAGTTGAGAGCTCATACAAAATCTACGAACGAGTAGAATGCTCAGAATAGGCAAAATGTAAACAATGATCCGCTACCAACTCTCGCGTGTTTATCTATACTATTATATAAAAGGAGACTCACGGATTTGCGGCGACGTGTTCTCAATAACCGCTGAACCGATTTTTATAATTTTTTCACTATTCAATTGCTATGATAAGCGAAATTAAAATAGGGTACTACGTTTTTTACAAAACTTTTTCTTTAATTATTTAAGAATTCATGTCTTTTAATTCATGCTAATGCTGTACAAGCAGCACAACAAGCAGCAGAAAACCAATGCTTAAGCTCTGGCTGTGAGAGTAACTCAGCACGGCTGCCATGTTGTGTCGGGAGTTGCTCTCAGTTTGATCTGTTGAGCAGTGTTGCCAACAATCTGACATCGTATTTGTTATGGTTTTCAGACTTGAATTGTTTATACATATTTACAGTCAAAAAATCTTTTTCCTCTTATGCCTGATATATAACCAAATTATTATTTTGTTATTTATTGCAAATGTTATTCATCGACAATAACACAATCTCGACGGATTGAAAGCTTTATACAATAGTTCAGATTTAAAATTTGTTTTTATGGCAACACTAGCTACTTTATTTGCAGTCAACTTCTTGCTCAGAGAGAAATATAAATATATTAAAATCTTACAATGAAATGGGGGATGAAATTTTTTATTGTTGTAGTTATTTCAGTATACAAATATTCCATTGCATATGCTCAAATGCTTCTCAGAGAATCTCAGTACGATCTGAAATGTCGCATTGATATGTCATTGTTTGTGTTCATCTGCGCAGAAATTATGTTCATGCATACAACCTTATAAAATAGATTTCCTTTAAACTTTTCAATAGAATTATATTGGACGCATCAGAAAATAATTTTTGTTTTTATTTTCCAACGTCTTTTTTAAAATCAAATAGGTTGGTACTATGAAATGAAGTTGTAACAAAATGATGACCATAAATGTAGAGGAATACCAATATAACTTCTTTAATTTAGTTGGATTTTCGATTTTGTTCCAAACAGAAGCCTCAAAGTTTTTTATTTCGCGTGTTAATAAATGTTGCACATTAAAAGAGTTATTGTGATTGGAGCATATTTTTTATTTTTAACCGATTTCAAAAAGGAGGAGGGTCTCAAGTTGGTTGGTTTCTCTGTTTTTTTATAATAGCATTATAAATAATGCATTTGCATTGGTCTCCAGTAGTTTACGTTGAACCTTAATATTATAATTCAACTTTTGAATGGTTTTCCATTATATTAGACAGCCTGGCATAAGCTACGCAGCGCATGTAAAACGCATCGAAAACGTATGTTTGACGCATATTTTAGTGTTTAAAGGATGCGTAAGTTAAGCATATTTTAAACAAGCTGTTAACATCTTTTTTGTATATTAAAATGATTGTATGTACAAGTAGACTTCAAAACCGCTAAACCAATTGTTATGAAATTTTCAGGGAAACTCTAGCAAAGTCTGCAGAGCGCTCCTGTGAAGTTTGGCATCGATATCGAATAGCTTTAGAATTACATGTTGCACAGCTCCAAAATTCTGTATTTGACCTCAATTTTCACGTGCTGTTTTACTGGTAAAATTTTAAAGCCGTTGAAGAAGGGGCGTGACACTTTTAAGGCATTCAAACTTTTCTGTATAATTTAAGAAACATAAGTCACAAATTTGTGAAACTCGGAAGGAATATAACATTTAGTCGTGTCCATCCACTGGAAAAATTCAGCAAGCATTGGAAATTGGGTCGTGACACCATCAACATAGTTTAAATGTTTAATATCGAATAGCTGTGGTACTTAATGTTTCATAATATTTAAACTCAGTATAAATTTAATTTTTGGAAATGTCTTTCGACAAGAAATATAGCACGGGCATTGGAAAACGGGGTGTGAATCCGCCCATACAAGCCAAATTTTTAATAGCAAATAGCATTGGAAATAAAAATCGCTGATCAGTGAAATTCCGAATGGAGTTGCCGTTTGGTAATGTCCTTCTAATAGAAAACTGGTCTGAGCACTGGTCAAGTGGGTGCACCTTCCCCTACAAGCTACATTTTTGATCGAATAGGTTCTGAAGTCACAGATGAAGTACATGTGTTTCTCTAAGGCTGCGTGCATTTTCAACGCCGATTCAGACAGACAGGCAAGCTGAAATCTGTGTGAACAAATGAGATACAAATATCTATCTCTCTCGCTTTTTCACACACTCTGCGGACACAGGCAGGCAGTCTGAATCGGCGTTTACTATGCACGTGGCCTAAGGCGTAGCAACGCGCGCCGGGTATTGCTAGTGTTAAATAATTGTAGAAAATTGTGATTTGTCGCTTTGTATATTATTTTTATTGTTATTGTTAAAGTAATAAACAAGTAATAAATAAAATTAAAAGTGCAAATTGAATAAACTGCAATTCATTGAATGCTGTTTGCAGTCACTGTTGCTGCTGCTTAGACTCAGACCTCTCGCTCAGACAATTCGCTGCAAACACCTTGAAGTCACTGTTATTCCTCAGTTATTGTATTATATTTATTTTATCTAGTTTATTGTTATAATAAAACAATATCACAACGAAAATATTAAATGCTATTTGCACTTAACACAACACGATGTTCCATTGAATTAAGATTTGTTTGTTTGCTTTGGCTTGTTTGCTTTGTCTGCATTCGCCAAGATGGCCGATTTTGACATTAAGGGTACTGACAGAGAGAGTACGTTCACTCCTGATATTACTTCGTTAATTATACTATGCTTCATTTGTTCAGACAGTTAAGAGCGGATTGATCGAGTTTTTGCTTACACTCTAATACAACGAAGTTGCTCTCGATGCAACTCTACGTGTTCTCAAGCCTCAGAGCACGTAAAGCACATATAGAGTTATATTTGCCAGGCTTGTTTGAAAGGAATAGAAACAAATAATATTCAACAAAATTAAAAAAAAATAAAATAAAAATAAGATACAAAATATATAAAATTGTGCAAAAAATATCTTATTGTACATAATAATATTACAGAAAATATTCTTAAATGACAGCTGAGACATTTAGTGCAAGGTTTGATTTTGTATTAAGTCAGTGGTAGTCAACAAATTTCAAGTTGCCAAAGCAGAGTTTTATAAAAGCCAAAGTTTTATAAAACAATAAATTATCAGTCAACTGCAACTAGTTTATAGAAATGTCATGTGTTCGTTTTTTATGAAATAAGGCCCTACTTTTATATATTTTATTATATATTTTTTTATTTTGCGTATCTTCGTCTTCTGAATCAAATAAAATATACAACAAAGAGGCCATTTATTTTAAATTAAACCAAAAAATAAATATTTGAAAGCATTTTAATGCAAAATAAATGACAAATTTAAAATTTGTATAGATTGAACAAAGCTGAGGTAGCTAAATAGCACACTTAACTTTTGTTGAGTGCTCTCCGTTTTTATTAATATGAAATAGACAAAAACTGAGTGTACTGGAGTGTGCGATGTTTATTCTGAGGGAACACTCAACGTCAAAACAAAACATGAGTAGAGTGGAGTCGAGTTATTTAGTAAGCTCGAGTGAAGCTGAATTCACTTCACTCCACTCTTTTTATTAATTCGTCCCAATGAAACAATTATAATAAGAATTTAAATAATTAAATTAATACTTTTGAAACATACACAGTCAGGATGCAAACCGACGTCCTCTGCATGCCAGTCTAGCACACTTCCACTGAGCTATTGGCAACAATAAGTTAACTGTAGCAAAACATATATAAAACTACGCCTCTTATTTACGTGACTGAAAATCTTGACAAAAACATGAATTTTTTATAAAATTCTTGTCAAAACGTTCATTGCTGTTTTTAAAACGTTTCGTTTTATTTTTTTTATTATATTAAAATGTGCATTTTTATTTTTGTATGGCGTAAAATATTTTTAAAAAATTAATTTTAGACTACTTTATCATTGTAAAACGTTAGTTGTTGTTTCTAAAACGTTTCGTTTTACTTTTGTTTATTAAAATATGCGTTCTCGTGTATGTATTTGTATTGCATATAATGTTTTTGAAAATTTTCATTATAGCTTACTTTATCATAGTAAAATGTTCGTTTTTCTTTTCAAAACGTTTCATTATACTTTTGTATTTTAAAGGAAGGATTTTCATTTTTGCTTGGCGTAGAATGTTTTTAAAATAAACATTTTACTAATCATTTTTAAAATGTGCGTTTAACTTGTTTTTTGTTTTCTTACTGTAATTGAAAACGTTACTCAAGCGTCACGAATAAGAGACCTTGAACTTTCACTAGCCATCAAAGATGTTTCACTTCAATATGCTTTTTTTTTGTAAAGGTCTTAAAACTAAAAAATTCCTTTTTGATTTTTTTTTTTTCACATGATGAGCTTAAATGTATGATTCAATATGAGTTTCTATCAGAAAAATTTAAAAATGTTCCATAATATCAAAAAATCAAGCCTTACACGTTTTCGATTTTATTTTTATTTGTGTTTATTTGCTTGTGTTTTTATAATTTTTTTTTGTAGAAGAATAATAGTGGTTCAGAGTATAAAGCTGAAATAAGTTTTTTTTTTTTATACACTGAAAATATTACCGCGCCTTAAGTTGGCGGTATAAATGGCTGCAGAAAATACAATATATTCCTTAACAATTTTAAAATTGCCAATTTTAAAAGCAATCAATGAAGAAATTGGAAAGATATGTGCCTTTTTTCATAAGAAAATCTAAAATTTAAGAAACAAAATACAAAAACCTTTTTTCGGGTTTTCACGATTTTCTAAACTTACAAATTTATTTTTATAAATCATTCAAATAGCTAGAACAAAAAACAAAATAAAAGAAGTCCTAGTTAAGTCCGTTGAGTCATGTATGAGGGATGCCTTTACCAACGAACACCATTTAATTTTTATTTTATAGAATTTGCACTCGTTTCTATAAGTCAGCAGGTCGCTCTAATATTCTAATTGAATTTTATAATCAAGAATAAATCTGATTTCATCCCAATATTGTCTAATTGATTTTTCTTTTTGTTTAAGTGCACTTTTGTTTCGTTTTCTGGACTGCCATGCCGAACCATAAGTGGCAGGTTTTTCTCTGTAAAATAGCTGAAGCTTATAAATTTTTAAAATAAATCTTACTGGAATTTAAACTCATTAGCGCTTATATATTAACATTTTTCTTGTCTTTACAGAGATACTTAACAAATAATGAATTCTTGAAATTATTCAGCTCTTAAGGCTATAAAATATATTTCTGAGAATAAACTTTTCTTATGTACACATCATGTTGGTGGGGATATCAATGCTTTGAAGCTGCTTTTGTTTTGTTTTTTTTTTTTTTTTTTTTTTTTTTGCAATTTATGGTTTATTGAAATGTGCATTTGTTATTCTATGGAAATTTTAAGCTCTGCGGATTTAAATTCTTTGGAATATTCAGCTCAGCTTGAATAATGTTTTTCTTCGAACTTAAGTGCGTTTTCTAGCTGTATTTATTTAAAATACAAACTGATTAAATAAACATGTAATATGATTGCAAAATAAATTAAAATGTCAGCTCATGTTTCAGAAAATTATTAATACGCTTTAAAAACAAGAAAATTATATATATTTTTGTAAGCTAGTTGGCTTTTAAAAATGTATTCGTTTAGCTCTTTTATATTAAGGATGTTCAGCACATGCCCTTTTGTTGTAGTAATTTTGGTGATGCTCGTTTTAATTAACAAAAAATTGCATGAGCCTTACACTGAAGCAAAACAAACAACCGCAAATTCTTGTCAAATGTGCAATATCTGTGTGTTTGTTTGTGCTCTTAACAGTGTTTGAGTTGTTGGCTGTTAATTTTAATATATTCAGTTTTGCACATTTTGCACATACAACACTGTGGATTTGGCAACTTTTTGGCGCAGCCAGAGAGATTCAGTGACATTTCAAGGTGACAGACCACAAGAGAATGCGAATGACTTGGCAAGAGGACCATGGCATGAATGCCATGGCAATTGTTTGAAAGTATGTGTGCAAACATAACACAGAGCTATGCAATTGTGTCAAGGATTTTTTTGTACATGAGCCTTACTGAGTTTTCGTGTTTTTGCTTAAATTAAAAATTAACTTAATGTCATGTTAAAAATTCAGTCAGTTGGACTGTTTTTAAGTGTCGCAGCACATAATGCATAATTTCCAACTTGCAAACATGAAAGTGGCAAAAGTATATTTGGTCACAAGGTCACTGTGAGGTAGCTTGTAATGCTTCTTTTGCATTACCGTTCTACAAACTAAAAAAATATTTAATGGAATAACGATTTTAAAATTATTCATTGTCAAAAGTCCTGAATTTCTAATGTTCAAGATATTTGAGTTATAAATTAAGGTTAAAACTTTACTTGGAAAAACATGGCTCAAACCAATCCTTCAAACCTAGAACAACTATAAAGATTCTGTTTCGTTGTTTTATAAGATACAACTCGATTTTTTTACTTTTATGCCATTTAAAAGATTAAAAAATGATTTGAAGAGTATCGCATCGAAATTATCTTAAATTTCAAGTTTAAACTTTAAAAGAAAATATCTACAATTGGCATGTTCAAATCGATTTCTCTCAATTGTTTTCTTTATAAGATGCAACGAAAATATTCAAGCAGCAATACTTTATTTTCATAGACATGTCATATTGATGATTTCTACTTTCTATGATTAACAAAGGTTATCAGATACCAGATTATTCGATAGGTTTTACATGCAAGAAATTAATATTGCATGAAGGCTTTTATTTATATCATGTTCATTCAATTATTGAGCATTTGAGGTATCTAGTTATCCTTTGTTATCAGGGCTTTCTTATTCTGTTGTCATGTTATTGAAATGAATTTGATTCATGTTTTTCCCCTATAAAAACTTCTGCGTTTGAATAACGTTTCATCTTTCATTTTCTTTCGGGGCATGTTGCAATGTCTTGAAGTCTGAGTAGTACCTGAGGTAGGATTTTCTATTGTTCTCACCTCCTATGTTACAATCAAAATGGCTCATTTTGTTGCATTTTTTATAACACTGTTACTTAACTTTTTTATGCTGACAGTAACACCAGTTTTTCATTGTATTTATTGCGTTACGTCAACGATAATTTATCATTATATTAGCACATATATACATATATGCATTCATTTCGAAACATATGTTTATAATTCACACTGTTTTTTTCTCTAAAAAATTTTGAAATTTTTACACTCAGAAAAAAAAGCATACTTTTAAATTAAACAAAAAATTTTAAAATAGACATTTAACGCATTTGCGTTTCTATAAAACAAAATTTAAAACAAAAGTGTTTAAATTTCAACTATACTTTCCTTTCATTTTTATACCCTAAACCTGAAAGGTCAGGGTATATTAACTTTGTGCAAACGTTTGTAACGCATAGAACGAAGTGAGTCCGGTATAGAAAAGAATATATATTCTTGATCAGCGTCACCACGTGAGTCGAGCAATTCATGTCTGTCCGTCCGTCCGTCTGTCCGTCTGTGTGTTGTCCGTATTCACAGGATAAGAAGAAGGAGTTGAGATAATTCGATGAAACTTGATACACATGGTCACATGAACCCAATGATCTGCACTATTGAATATTTTTGGAATATTCTACGGTCACGCCTACCTCCCATACAACGCAAAAATTGAAAACTGCATAAATAAGCTCATAATTAACCTACATCAATAAAATTTGGTGTGTATGTGTTTTGTATCAACAAAAAGATGTCTTCGAAAAATAGATGTCGTCGACCCACGGACACGCCCACCTACCATACAACCCAAAAATTGAAAACGCAATAAATAAGCCTCTGTTTAATCTACAGAAACAAAAATTGGCATGCAGGTTTTTCATAACAAAAAACAGATGGTTTTGAAAAATTGACATCATCCGCCCACGGACACGCCTGCCTCCCATACAACGCGAAAATTGAAAACTGCATAACTCAGCTCATAACTAGCCAACAACAATAAAATTTAATATGTTTGTGTTTTATATAAATTGAAAGATGTCTTCGAAAAATGAACGAATCTAACTATGATTTCCGCTTTTACTTTAAGTTATTTTATAAATATTTGGAACTAAAAATTGTTATTTGGACCATTTTATGTCGAATATGTGACCATCGCTGATTTATAATTCAACATAAAGAAAATGCATATTTCATGTTTTTCCTTTATAAAAACCGGGCCCGTCATTTTTGACGGGAAAAAACTAGTTGTATTATATTTATATATAAACCTAGATTTTAATGGTCGTTTTGGTCAGAAGTCGTTTATACATTTTGAACCTATGGAGAAGGCTTAACCACGAAAACTTTTCTGAACTACAACTCCGACACTGACTATTACACAAGCATATATTTACATGTTAGTTTTTGTCGACACATCACTTACACATTGCTTTCATTAGGCAAAAATTTATTTCTTTAATGCCTTTGAAATCAGGCTAAAAAACCTTACAAACCATTCATCATTTTCACATTTAATATGCGACACCGAACCATACAAGAATGCAAACTTTATTTTATTTGACAACTTGTAAGTCAACAACAACAAAAAAGTTATGGATAAGGCCCACAAATATTACAGACATGCAACGATGAGTAATTCTTTTCGGTTCGTCATTAGCGCGCAAAAAAACGCTTACCAACAAAAAATTTCACTCTTCAAAATCTTTGAAGTCAAAGAAATAGAGCTAAACTCTGTACAAACTTAGTGGCTTAGGCACAGGAAAACGTTTTACAGCTGTTGTTTTTTCATAGTATATCAAAATGAATTTTGTTATCGCTTTCTTTTTTTTTTGTTGTTTCAACTATTGCACGCTTTATAAATCACCAACTTCTATGTAGATTATGCGTAGAACCATAACCACAAAGCATAATAAAAAAAAAAAAAAAAAAAAATAAACTATTTTTCATGCCTGCCACAGAGACCTACTTTAATGTTTTTGTCCCTGTAGACCATATGAAAAATTCATTAGCGTTCCTCAAAACAAACATTTCAGGCCAACTGTTTGGCAATGACTGCTGTTTGTGGCCAAATTGCAAATGGCGTTGGCAGTGGTGGTAGCGGTTGTAAAGTTGTTGTGGTTACAACAAATTGAATTCAAATTGAGTGAGGAGAATTTTATTTTTGGAAAAATTTAATAATATTTGGGGGTTTTAAGTTACACGACAAAAATAAAATTAGCTGCGATGATGACAAAAAACAAATAAAAAATGCAAGTATGTAACGTTTTCTATTGAAAGAAAATAATTTATAAATTAATAAAATTAAAAACAAACACAAATAATGAGCAATAAGCAGATATGCACGTTAACGTTAACGGTAACCAAAATATTTTTTTGTTTCGTAGAAGCAAAAAAAATAAAAAACAAAAAATAACTTTAATTCAAAAAATGAAACATACAGTGAATCAAAAAAGTTTAGGCACAAAGCAGTTATGAGTTTAAATTTGTTAGTACAACTTTTTCCAGTACACTTGCAGAAAAGTATAAGCATTTAAAAAATAAACATTTCATTTTGTATTTACATCAAAATAAAAAATTTAACTTCAATTTTAATTCATATTAAATGTTACAATACTAAAAGAAACATGATTTTGACATCAAAAAAGTTTAGGCACAAGTGATTATGTTTTTATTAAAGTGAGTAAATTTCAAGTCCTTGAATATTTGGCTAGACCTCCTTTGGCCTAAATTATCGCCTCTTAACGTCTTCGCATTCTTACAGATTTTGATGTCTTCTCTGGTGATATTATTGACCATTCGGTGCGTATGGCTTCCTTGAGCGCATTTTAGAAGTATTTTATTTGAGATTTCGTATTTTTTTCTAGTAAGTACCAAATATGCTGAATGGGGTTCATATCGGGTGCTTGCAAAGGTGTTTTTAGCTGATTTCAGAGCTAGATAAGCCATTCCAGCAAAAGGTAAGACAAATTTTTTGGGTCGTTATCTTGTTGAAATTTATATTGTATACCAGTTAGCCCCAATTTTTCAACACTGGGTGTCAAATGCTCATTTAAAATATTCAAGCAAAGGTGTTTATCCATTTTATCATCAATAAAAATGAGATTCCTAACTCCAGACACCGCCAAATAGCTCTTAATCATTCGACTTCCGCTACCGTATTTCACTGTTTTTTTATGCTATTTTCCTACAGCTCTTTTTTCAGTTTTCTCAAACGGTTTTGAGCGCCATATGATGCAAACAAATTGTATTAAGATCCATCACTAAAAATAATACAATCCCAAAATGAATCCGGCTCATTAACGTAGGGTTTTGGGAACTCCAAACTTTTTTTTTTATTTGAAGCTTAAATTTGTAGCTTGCGCCGATTAACTCGTACCTAATATTCAGCTTCATTAAGTGTATCGCGAAGTGGTCGAGCATCAAAGTTTTTTCAAATCGTTGCTGTATTTCGTGGCACAATTTAACAGCTAAATTTTAGGGTTTTGAGTAACTGCAGGCACTACAATCTAATCCTGGTGTAGCGTTAATATTTTGGCACGACCAGATCGGCTCTTACGCTTTACTTAACCGGTATTTTATAATGATTTATGATGTTACTGACACTTGAATATGATCTCTTTACTAATTTACCGGTTTCGCGATACGGTTTTTTTATACATAAACATTTATTATAATTTTACGAACGTCACCGAAATTTCTGTTCCATTACTTATTTCTTCGCTCAATCTTTACCGAAACCGCTCAATCTTTACCGAAACCGCTCAATCTTTACCGAAACCAACATCAACACTCAGTAAAAACTTTTAACAAATAACTTAAGCGCAAAAGTAAAGACAAAAAACCAAGAGATATTGCTAAATAAGAAACAACATGAGACACATACAAAGTGTGCCTAAACTTTTTTGATAACGATTTTTCCTTCATCCGCTTAAATTTTGATTGGTAGTTTGAAGTAACGGGACATTTTTTGGATATTAAGAAAGAACTATTTCTAATGGTACTTACTTCATTAAAACTTTGGTCAAATTCGTTATTATTAGATACTTAAGCAACACTTTTTTTCAGAAACATTGCTTGTGCCTAAACTTTTTTGATTCACTGTATTTATTTTGTTTCTGAGAAAACGATATAAAATTTGTTCGTTTTTGTGCCCAATCAGCCGTTGAAAATAACGTTAATTTCAACAAAAAAATTTCATTTTTTTATATCGGAAAATATTTTGTTTCAGCTTAGGAAAATAAAATAAAAATTTTTCAATTTTAGATCTACCTCAAAATGATCAAATCCTTGATTCCAGCATCAGTTCTTCTGACAACGATGGCTTGATTGATGAATATTTGATTTAAATTTTATATTAGATAAAGAAGGCATTTCACAAATCCATGCATCTGAGCGTTTGCATCAATAAGATATTTTTGTGAAGCCACCAGTATAAAAATAAATCTGGAAGAGTTTTCGGAGACCAGAAAGTATTGACATAATGTGCTGCACCATGAATGAGAGAATTAATTGATAATGACATCCGCATGTTTTACCGCTAGGTAATTGAAGCCAACTGTCTATTGACTAAAAATCCTTCTTCAATAGGAACATTTATCTCCAATTACGTCATTTTGCGTTAAAATATGACGATGTCATAATCTTTAAATTCTTCCATTCATGGTGCTGCATAACTTGTCCCAAGACTCTCTTGGAACTCCTGCCACTCAAGTAAAAGTTGAGCGGGCTTGTTTACTCAAATGTATTATTACCGTTACTCCAAATATATAATTTCCGAGCGATTACCTTTCAAATCTTGCTGATGATCTTAAAGAAAAAATTTTAACACTAAGGTTGAAGTTGTTATAATTTTTAATTACATACATTTTCTATTAATATTTCTTTATATTCGTTTTGCTAAATTTTCCAATATAATGGCAAAATAAATTAAACTAATGATGGAAATGCACTTCGATTTTATCATAAAAACGACATGATTTTTTTTTTTTATAAACTTGAAACGAAAGTTTTAGTTTGTGCTACTTTCGTTTTTCAACGAAACGAAATTTGATTTGATAAATTTTTAACGTTATTAAAAAAACGAAATAATTTTGATAATTCATTTTTTTGCCTCAACAAAACAAAAAACTTTTGCTGATTTCGTTGTGCATGTCTGCTTTCAAGCATTAAAAATTTTTACACTGAGAGAAATATGTGTTAAAATTAAATGAAATTGTGTTTTAATCTAACGAATTTGTATTTGAAATAGAGTTTGAAACAATTGCATTTAAGTTAAACTCGAATGTTTCTTTAAGTTAAATTTAAAAAAGTTTTGTTTTTTTCAACAATGTTCTTAAATATAAAAACAAATTTGAACAAACTTTTTATTATATATAAAAAATATTTTAAGGCATGATTTTCTTGATGCCTCTTCTTAAGTTTTTTCAAGTTTTTGGTGGCTAATTCGTAATCAGCGTTCCTTGGGAATTTCCGAATATCAAATCTAAAATACATTCTGTTGAAGTTTGCATTTTAAATATTTAAATAATTAAAATTTTGAAAAAATTAATTAGTTTTTATTTTATGTTATGTTCGATATTTTTCAAACCAATTCGTAATATTCAAAAAATGTCAAAGAAAGTTTCAAAGAAATAATGAGAGAAAAACAAGTAAAGAAAGTCTAAAGTCGATCAAGGCCGAATATGAAATACCCTAAACCCACTTTTCAAAAATAAAAAAATTTTTATTGTAAATGTGTGTGTCCGTGGGCGGATGAAGCCTTTATTTTATTTGCATTTAAATATTGATGAAAAATTTACACATAGCTAATCACTTAGAATATAAATTTTAAGAAAATCAATTTATTAAAAATAAAAATTTACAAACCCATCTTAGCGATCCATCAATTTCTTACCTAAGCCGACGATCTAAGCATTAACATTTAGGATTTGCGTTCATTCGTGTAATTTTCACTTGATGCGCTAGTATTTATTTGAAAGATTATTTTCAATCATAAGGGTGGTACTGCACAATGAGCATGATGTTTTATTTATTTTAATTTTTCATCAACTGTAAATTTACCAAACCAAAAAATAATTTACCATTTTACCAAGTCAAAATCTTTTTACCAAATTTGGTAATATTTTACCAAAACGGCAGCCCTGGTCAAAAGTTACAGTTGCTTGATCACGACAATCATGGCCTCAAGCGCTAGACAGTGCAATTGCTTTTTATGATCATTTCAAGATGTCAGCCTTAAAACCCACATCAATTATATACGTAAAAGAATACGAAAGAAGAATGACATCGTAGAAGACATTTTGTATAGCTTTCGAGTGGCTACCGGGAATTTTGAACGTCAAATAAACGATGACATGTACAATGAAGCTTAAGTGCGGATTGAAGATTTGTGTTTGATTATGAGTGACAAACTATTGATTGAAACCCATATACCAGCATCAAATCGTCAAACTAGAGGCACATTGAATCGTGAATTGGAACGTGAGCATGCTTACGACACGACAACTTTGCAAAAACAAGTAAAGGGTGATTTTTTTGAGGTTATGATTTTCATGCATTAGTATTTGACAGATCACGTGGGATTTCAGACATGGTGTCAAAGAGAAAGATGCTCAGTATGCTTTGACATTTCATCATGAATAGACTTACTAACGAGCAACGCTTGCAAATCATTGAATTTTATTACCAAAATCAGTGTTCGGTTCGGTTCGGTTTTTATCGACAAATTTTGTGCAGCGATGAGGCTCATTTCTGGTTGAATGGCTACGTAAATAAGCAAAATTGCCGCATTTGGAGTGAAGAGCAACCAGAAGCCGTTCAAGAACTGGCCATGCATCCCGAAAAATGCACTGTTTGGTGTGGTTTGTACGCTGGTGGAATCATTGGACCGTAGTTTTTCAAAGATGCTGTTGGACGCAACGTTACGGTGAATGGCGATCGCTATCGTTCGATGCTAACAAACTTTTTGTTGCCAAAAATGGAAGAACTGAACTTGGTTGACATGTGGTTTCAACAAGATGGCGCTACATGCCACACAGCTCGCGATTCTATGGCCATTTTGAGGGAAAACTTCGGAGAACAATTAATCTCAAGAAATGGACCGGTAAGTTGGCCACCAAGATCATGCGATTTGACGCCTTTAGACTATTTTTTGTGGGGCTACGTCAAGTCTAAAGTCTACAGAAATAAGCCAGCAACTATTCCAGCTTTGAAAGACAACATTTCCGAAGAAATTCGGGCTATTCCGGCCGAAATGCTCAAAAAAGTTGCCCAAAATTGGACTTTCTGAATGGACCACCTAAGACGCAGCCGTGGTCAACATTTAAATAAAATTATCTTCAAAAAGTAAATGTCATGGACCAATCTAACGTTTCAAATAAAGAACCGATGAGATTTTGCAAATTTTATGCGTTTTTTTTAAAAAAAAAGTTATCAAGCTCTAAAAAAATCACCCTTTACAAGCAAAAGTTTCACTGTTGAATGAACAGCAATAGAGAGTATATGATCAACTGATGAAAGCTGTCGATGATGGAAACGGTGGACTTTTGTTCCTTGGTGCTCCCAACGGAACTGGGAAAAAATTCCTGAAATCATTGATATCAACAGCAATGGGTGATAAAAGTGGCATTGTGTTACCTCTCGCATCTACTGGAATCGTTCTTTTCTCAAAAGAACTACTGAGAATCGGAAATGGAAAAATTCCGGCACATACTGTGAGTGGTTTAGATTCGGTTTCGCTTGCCATTTGCAAATTCTCTTCAGCGAAAGATGAACTCATCAATAATGTTTATTTGAATATCAAACTATTCAAAAAAACTATTAATTAACGATTTTTGGTTGAGTTCACGTGCAATCTACGCAACAAAACTGCGGGAGAACTGCGATCATACAAATCGATCAATCGCGTAGCAAACTAAAACGAAGTCATCAATTATCCAGTAGAATTTTTAAACTCTTTGGCTTTGTCTGGCATGGCACCTCATTAGTTGCGTCTTACAGTTGGATCTATCATCATCATGCTACGAAATCTTCATGACCCGACTCTGTGCAATTGAACTCGACTGATTTGGAGGAATGAACAATCTGGTAGTGGCAAGGATTTTGAAGAGGGTTCAAGAGAGAAGAATGCCAAGTTCTGCAAATTCCTTTAACTTCAACCGATATGCTGTTCCAGTTTAAATGCATTCAGTTTAACTTTCATTTGCAATGACCGTTAATAAATCACAAGTGCTGTCGTTGAAAGTGTTACTTATTTTCTACACAAAAAAATTTGGGTAGAATTCTGAATGCTCGACATTAATCTAAACAAAAAATTCATTTTGGGCAAAACGAAAATTGCGTGGTCAACTTGTTAGTGTATATATTTAGTTTTAACTGGGCATAGTTCAATTATGTATCGAACAAAATATCGGCTAAATGGCCGCCATAACCTTGGCGGCACACCTCCATCCGATGGTCCAAATTTTCGATGACGCTGAGACATATTTGATATGCTTTGCCGTTAATGTGCCGAATTATATCATCCTTTAGCTCTTCAATTGTTGCTGGCTTATTGACGTACAGCTTTTTTTTTAAAAAAACCCCAAAGAAAGAAGTTCAACGGTGTCAAATCACATGATCTTGGTGGTCAATTGACATCGCCACCAAGTGAGATAACACGGCCACTGAATTTATCATTTATCGCGCAAAAGAGCTATTGTTTTGTTAGCTGTGTGGGAAGTGACACTGTCCTGTTGAAACCACATATTGTTCACATCCATGTCTACCAATTTGGGCCATAAAAAGTTCGTTATCATCTCACGATAGCAAACATCATTCATAGTAACTGCCTGACCGGCCTAATTTTGGAAAAATACGGTCACTCTTTGCTGGCGCATTGGTTTTTCGACAATCACTCTTAGATTACAGTGTGCGACAATTTCAGACCCAATTGGAATAACCTCAAATATCGCAATGGTTTATAATAGTGCATGGTCTATATGTTATGTCCTCATACACAGTTTTATCGGATTAGGTCAAATAAGAGAGAAATTTAAGGTAAAATTTCACCGTTAAGTCACAAATTTTTTCTTATAACTCTTTAATTTAATTCAAATCCTGTGTAGTAACTGTCTCTTAGTATTTGCAATGAATGGTTCTTTACATTTTGTGACCATCTTTTGCTCAAAAGGTTACGTAAGGGGGTTAATTATTTCTTCGAAAAGAGGGCTTTTTTAAAAAAAAACAAAAATTTCAATAGTTCAGTTACTTTGTATTTGTCTTCAAAAACAATCAGATTTTGCTGAATTTTTGCATACACCTTAAGTAAATTACAATAACCCACTTCCGAAAAGGTCACAACAATAACATGTGCGCATCCAAAGATATTCGGATTCAAAGATTATCAAAGATGGTAACTTCGTTAATGTAATCCCTAGAGTAAAATCATTCAGATAAAAATTATAGACCTAACAATTTTCTTCAAAACTGTTCTTAACATCTTTACCGAAAGAGTTACCGTTTAAAAGATATGAGCGTAAATATGTAATTTCAACATATATGAAAAATTAAAACGGTTAAAATAAAAATTATTTTTATTTCTATTTCTTCCCAAGATCAACATTTTTCATACATGTTGTAATTACATATTTACGCGTATATCTTTAAAACGGTAACTCTTTCGGTAAAGATAGATGTTAAGAACAGTTTTGAAGAAAATTGTTGGGTCTATAATTTTCATCTGAATGATTTTACTCTAGGGATTACATTACGAAGTTACCATCTTTGGTAATCTTTGAATCCGAATATCTTTGGATGCGCACATGTAATTGTTGTGATCTTTTCAGAGGTGGATTACTTTATTTTACTTTAGGTGTATGAAAAAATTCAGCAAAATCTGATTGTTTTTGAAGACAAATACAAAGTAACTGAACTATTGACAATTTTTTTTTTTGTTTTAAATAAGCCCTGTTTTCGAAGAAAAAATTAACCCTCTTACGTAACCTTTTGAACAACAAATGGTCTCAAAATGTTAAGAACCATCCATTGCAAATACTAAGAGACAGTTACTACACAGGATTTGAATTTAATTATGAGTTATAAGAAAAAATTTGTGACTTAAAGGTGAAATTTGACCTTGAATTTCTCTTTTATTTGACCTAATCCGATAAAACTGTGTATGAGGGCATAATATATAGACCATGCACCACTAGAAACCATTGAGATATATGAAGTTATTTTTTCGTGTCGCACTGTGTTATCATTCGCCCAAATGCGGCAATTGTGCTTATTGACGAATCCACTGAGGTGAAAATGTGCCTCATCACTGAAGATGAAGATGATCACGAAGTGCACGATATGTATTTTGATGTGAACGCCCATTTTCATAATAAGCCTGAATAACTTTACCGCGTTGCTCGATTGTGTATCTATCCATGGTTCAAATTGAATTAGTCTGCAATTAAGAAATGTCAAATGAAATGTAAAAAAAAACTTGGCATTTAGATGTGGTTCACGTTCAATGGCAAATTTTTGAAAAACGACAAAGTCGCGGATCACGCCCATTTATACTTTTTTATACCGGATACGCTTCGTTCTAGGTCTAACCAACGTTTGCAAATAGATAAGATACCTTTGACCTTACAGGTTAAGTCTTTAAGGGGGTCTTCTCATTGAGCAACTTTTTTTTCGACTTTTTTTTTTGCATTTATTTATAGCTTGGGTAGTTTTGAATATGCCCTTAAAAGGATTTTTAGAAATTCGAAATACTTTAGAAGATACAGCTATTTTTTTAGAATGAGCTATTTTTTTTCGCCTCATTTTCGAACGAAGCGGCATAAAGTAACCACCGAATTCTGTTGAAAATGTTTATTGTTAGGTAAAAACGTGTTTGCACACATATTCATACAAACATACGAATACACATTTCTGCTTATTTTAGGGGTTGAAGCATTTTTTGAGTCCAGGTGTTCAACTGAAAGCATCATTACTTCAAACTTTAAACGCGTTTATCTCGAAACCACGTTTTTCGAACTGGCGGCCATGATATCTCCAGTTCAACTGAACCGATTTTCATGAAACAAAGTGGAATCGACGCAGAACTGTCACCATTCTCGGGTGAACCTCGATCATAATTTTAAAAAATTTTTTACTATTTTTTTTTTTACACTAAACTAAAAAAAAAAAGCCCGAAATTGAATTTTTTTTTTGAATGGCCGCCATTTTGTCAAAAAAAAATCACAAAATTAAGTTTGAGGTTCACCCGAGAATTACATCTATATGATTATAACCCTGTTTTTTTTTTCATTTCAGACGCTCCGGAGACCCGGAATCGTGGCCGCCGTGACGACACCTTTTTTTTCACCACCAACTTTGAAGTCTCATTACTTTTTGAACAGCCCACGTATCGAGGCAAAAAAAATTTTTTTATTTACTTTGAAACTTTTGTAATACAATAAATAAAAAAAATTTTCAATTATTCTTTGCGTTTTCAAATAAGATTTTTTTTTAAAAAGGGTAAAAAAAACGGGTTTTGAATGAGAAGACCGAATTAAAAAAACCTTTGAATCAAAACAAAATGCTCCCAATTATTCTAAATCGTTGTGATTTTCAATGTTCAAAAATCCAAAACAATTTGGCCATTTCAGCCCTTGAAAGGACATTATTAGAGCTTCTTATGAGCTATTCTGCTGTGCGTTTTATTAAATTTTGTACACAATGGATCCAAAACTGGATCTACTTGTTTTATACCGACTGCGAACGGATAAACAGCATGTTTTCCAGAAGCTTTACATGGAATTTATAATTCTCTGGGGTATGTCATTATCTGCAGTGGTAGAATCAAGGCACTTTGACGCCAAAGCCACACACAGTTTGTGCCTCAACAGCCACGTTTTTATATTTAACCATTTATACCCAAATTTTTGACATTTTTTGACATCGCCAAACATACTAAGGTCCTCATCCAATTAAGATTCGTTCCAACACCTTAAATATTAAAGGTAAATGTTATGCAAATAATTTGCCATGCAAGAATTATCAAAGTTATTATATTATTGCAATTTGGTAGTTATACTTTTGTGGTCACTTTTTTATTTTTAACCGTTTATACCCAAACTTTTGACATTTTTTCGCATCATCAAACGTACTATAGTCCTCATCCAATTCAGATTCCACCAACACCTTAAATATGTAAGCGAATAATTTGGCTTGCAAGAATTTTCAAGGATATGTTATTGCAATTTGGTATTTGCATACCTTTGTGGTAAGTAACATTATTGGTTTAGAAGTATTTTATTAGACAAATTTCGTTTTCTATAAGAACGTGCAAGATGCTGAAATTTCCAAAAAATTGACTCCATAAAAACTTTCGTACCTAAAATACACAAAAATTTTTAAGTATCTACTTATTTTATTTTCTGTTGAAATAGAAAAAAAAAAAATCAATCAAAAATGAAATTGCTGACTTTGAAAGTGAAAAACTCGGTCATTTTACAAAGGATTCCATAAATTTCTTTTTGTTTCAAATTTTGACTAATTGTCCGTTCAATCATTTTTCTATTTTTTTCATTTTCGTTCTACTTCTAATTTTTATAATTTTTCAAAAACAAAACCTTAACGAATTTCTTTATTTCGCAAAAAAAACTTTGATAAAAATAATTGCTGTTCAAAAAATTTGTAAAACCAAAAAAGGCATTTTTAATGTTCTTTTATGAAGTATTCATAAATATAGGGTTTCTTTAAAGTTTCTATCAAAAAAATTTATATACGGTTTATACAATCGAAAAATCAAGCCTAACTATGATAAAAATTTAAGGTTTTTTGTTTGTTTATTTTTATTAATTTTGTATTTTTGTAATTTTGTGTGCATAAAAATTAACGGTGTAGTGCAAGAATCATGACAATTTCTCAAGTCGTTTCTGAGTTATAATCCCAAATACCCCTTTAAACACTTCCACAGCAATAACAGCGCCACATACAGGGTCAAACTTTAGATACAAACCATCTACAGATCCAGCCACATGTACTCACCAAATCGGTTGTACTTTCAAATCGGTTCAGCCGTTTAAGAGGAGTTCAATGACAAAGCCATGTACAGAAGAATTTTATATATAAAGATTTTTTCATGGCTTTTTAAAGAAATTATTTAATTTAAATTGAATTAAACTTTAAACAAAATCTAAGTATTTCTCTCATACATACCATTTCAATCAAAGCGTTCTACGCTTTTCTTAATCTACTCACTGATAATTGCATTACAAATAAATTCTTGTGGGAATCTTCTTCTTTGAATTGATTTTATGTACTTTAAGCAGTTTTTTGGTCTTATCTTTAATTCGTTTTGCTTCTTACAA
Source organism: Tetanocera ferruginea (assembly GCA_958299015.1). Lineage (NCBI taxonomy): Eukaryota > Metazoa > Arthropoda > Insecta > Diptera > Sciomyzidae > Tetanocera > Tetanocera ferruginea. The sequence continues at coordinate 9,834,227 of OY282642.1, forward strand.
ACCCTTTTTGGCTATTCTGTATTGCTTTATAGTGTGCTATTTGCTGTTGTCGTTGACATTGCTGTTGGGTTACGTCCAAACGTATGAAATTTTATTATTATTATTATTATTAAAGCATCAATTTATTTACATGTTGTGTGTTGTACTCATGAAAACTGGCAATTAAAAAAAAAAATTTAAATGCATGTGGCTTTATATACATGATATATGTTCATGCGTACGTGCGTTTTATCTTTTTATCTGTATGAATGTGTGTGTGTGTGTGTGTGTGTGTGTACATTCATGGGCCACATTTGTTTCATTTAATTAATTTCCAATTTTTACGATATAACTTTTTTTCGATTTATGCCTTCGGTTGTCGTGTAATAATTTTTGCGTTTTTTTCACTTATTGGCTGAATTGCTCTATTTTATGTTGTTTTTGTTGTTTTTGTTGTTGGAATATAGCCTGTATAAAATACAATTAATTGCCTTTTGGCAATGACAACAACAATATCAACATACAATCAATTACAGCATCAGGCAACACAAAAGGAGAAAATAAAAAATACAGTAAATAATTCGCCATATTATGACGAATTTAATTACAGTTTTATATGTATGTATGTATATTGTTGTGTTCATATGACTATGTTGGTGTGCATAACCATTATGTTTTTTTTTTTTTTGTACAAAAAACAAACAAACGATTTATGCGTTTTCATTGTTGTTGGGCTTTAATATGTGCACATGTATGTGTGTGTCTAGTAACAACTGTCTGTTCAAGTTCAACTTGACGTATGAGCAACATTTAATTGTGTAAAATTAGTTTTTTTAACAGTTGACGTTGAAGAATTTTTAGCAAAAAATTATATTTAAGCGATATAACTAAAAAGACTTGTAAGGTCATTTGAATTAATTCCATAGCTTAAATTTCAAAAACTATAAAAAAGAGTTTACAACTTGAGCTGCGGAAAAATAACAAAAAAACATGCCTTGTTCCACATTTTGCTGTTTTTTCAACGCCTTTAGCCACAAGCTGCAATCCCTAAGGTGCACTTAAATTAAACTAAGAAACATCTTGATGTCCTTGTTTTAAGCATATTATCACAAAAAGCAAACACGCATACAAATACAAACATGCAAACGAAAAGAAAATAAGACCAAACAAGCACATAAAAATGAATTTGCTGGAAATGACATTGCGAGCAGATCCGCTCTTAACTCTCCGGCCACAACGTTTGTTGACAATTTTATTATGCAGAGTTTTTAAGGAAATGCTTGTGACAAGTGTTGACAGTTCAGTCAAGCTCTACGGCGTTGCTGGTTTTCTGCTGCTGCTGCTGCTGCTGCTGTTGTTATTTTAATGTTTTAATTTGCCTTGCCATCTATTTGTAATTTTTATGTTGTTTCTAAAGTATGCGTTGGCTTGTATGTCAAACGTCATTTACACACACTCAGAAATATACACACATATACAAACACACATGCATAAATTTGTCACTCAATGTTTTTTATTTGTCTTGCGGGTGTCGTTAAATTTATAAACATTAAGCCATAGTTTGAGAAAACAACAGCAACAAAACGTCAAAAAAAAAAAAAACAAAAAACATTTTCGTTCAAAGGGTAAGAAATTTTTGGGCTGTCACACATTTAAGCTCGACTGTAAATTTTATGGCGTACTTAATTATGCTCAAAATGGTTTTATGCTCATATTTTATTATAAAAATTTTATAGTTAGCTAGTCTGTGGCACGCCGTTATGAATAGTCAAAGTGACTAGCAAGGAGTGGAGATGAAGTAGATGTGATAACGACATTTATACTGACAGTAAACTTGACTGCAAATTTAACTTCTTTAATTAAACTACAGTCTGGAGTAAAATAAATTTGATCATTTATAAAACTGTTCGACAAAATTTCTTCGACGTGATCAAACGATGGAAGAATTCTGCAACTCTTTGGTTTTGATTTTTATGTTTTGTGACTTTTCACTAACAAATTGGCCATTTCAGCCCTTGAAAGGACTTTAACTGAGCTTCTTATGATTAATTGGGTTGTGTGTGTTATTAAATGTTTGCACACAATTGACCGAGAACTGGATAAACATGTTTTATGTCAACTCCGAACGACTAAAGTTCATGTTCTCAAGAAGTTTTACATGGCATTATTTACTCTCTGATGTTTGCCATTGTCTGCACAGAGTTGGTGACCGATCAGAAAAATTTTTATTGACAAATTTTTCGCCGCGACTGATGATCGAACTCGGGCTCCGAACATGCTAAGCCACACACTTAACCTGCTTGCCACGAGTACCCTGTTTTACTTAAACAAGTTATTGAATGTATTTCTTATAAGTAATTTTGAGTTTTTTTAAGAATGCAGTTAGTTTTAGACTTGAAACTGTCATATGTTCTGACATCCTCAATACATTTTCTGTAAATATATAGTTTTTTTACTTGAGAGAGAAAAACTTAATAGCTGCGCAGTCGTATCTTTGTCTTCTTTCTGTCTTCATTCTTGTCTTATTTTTAATCTTTTTCTTAAAAAAGGTATCTTACCATTTGAAATACCATTTAACTATTTGCTGTAGGCAGTGTGTTGAGAACTCTTATATATTTATTTAGAAATATTTCGTATATTAAGAAATCTTATATATATTAATTGAGTTATATTTTGAGTTGGTTCAATTTGTGTTTATGTCAAAAGTAAACATTTCATTTATTGAGAAATTTTGTAAAAAAAGTTATTTTAAATTCAAAATTTTGACTTTCCATATCAATTTCTTAATCGATTTTTAATGGTTTTTCAAATTTTTTCTAAAAAATTGTTCAGTTGTTTCTAAAATTGTATTACATTTTCTTTCAAACGTGATAAAAATCACTGTAATGCTCTAACCAAAAGTATTTTTAATGAATTTTTTTAATATAGTCGCTAGTTAAGTACTTAGCGTATATTTCAACCAAATGCTAAGAAAGAGAAAATAAAAAACTGCCTGAAATTAAATTTTCTGAATTGAAAAGCTAATATTTCTGCAATTTTTTAAAAGATTCCTTTAAGTACTTTTCTCTATTAAAGTATTTTAAACTTACTTAAAAATATTTACAAAAATGTAACCGTTATTTTTATGTTTATAGAGAGCGGTTATGAGTTTTTGAAGTTTATAAAGTTTTTGTTTTCAATATGGATTACTCTATTGTCTAAAGGTTGTTTTGACATTTTAAAGTGACGTCTCTACTCAGTATTGTTTGGCAAATCATCATAAATAGGTTAACTTCAGAACAACGCTCCCAAATTGTGGAAATTTATTTTCAAAAACAGTGTTCAATTAAAAATGTTTATAGAGCACTTCGAGAATTTGATGGTGCACATAATCGTCTTCTGAGACCACCATAAAGAACGTAATTACCAAATTTCGGTCTACATTCACTCTTTTGGATGCCAAGCCACCAAGAAGAATAAGAAGAGTGCGTACAGAAGAAAATATTGCTGTCGTTGAGGCCAGTGTCGATGAAAACGACAATTTATCGATTCGTCGTCGTGCTCAAGAAGTTGGACGAATGAAAATCGATACAAAACCATGATCAATGAATTTTTGTTGCCAAATTTTCAAAATATGGATGTAGACGAAATGTGGTTTCAACAGGATGGTGCCACTTGTCATACTGCTGGCGAAACAATCGACTTATTGAAAGAACATTTCAACGACAACATTATTTCGAGAAATGGAGCGGTGAATTGGCCTCCGCGTTCGTGTGATTTGATGCCACTTGATTATTTTTTGTGGGAATACGTGAAGTCATTGGTTTATGTGGATAAACCAGCAACGATTGACGCTTTGGAAACCAATATTCAACCAATATTCCAATATTCGTTGCTGAAATACGCACTCAAATGCTTGAAAAGGTGATCGAAAATTGGACCTTTTGATTGTATTTAAATGTTAAATTCCAAAAAATTATCTACCAAATAAAAAGCCATTTTTAGCCATTTCATAATTTGGCATGTGTTTTATTTAAATTTCAAATCAGCAAGCTCTTAAAAAAACACCCTTTATATAAAATAATACTTACAAAATAATACCACAAAATTTTATCTTTTCCCAATATGGGCTAAAATTGAATTTTGTTGTAGGAAGAGAAAAACTCAAATTTCAATTTTTTATAGGTGATTTTTTTTTTTTGTCTTGACACTGAATTAAAAAACTTTTTTGAATCAAAAAATGGTTTTTGATGAAGGCGGTCTTCTCATTCAAAACCCGTTTTTTTGACCCTTTTTAAAAAAATTCTTATATGAAAACGCAAAGGATAATTGAAAACTTTTTTTATTTATTGTATTACAAAAGTTTCAAAGTAAATAAAAAAATTGTTTTGCCTCGATAAGAGGGCTGTTCAAAAAGTAATGAGACTTCAAAGTTGGTGGTGAAAAAAAAGGTGTCGTCACGGCAGCCACGATTCTGGGTCTCCGGAGCGTCTGAAATGAAAAAAAACGGGGTTAGAATCAGTATAGATGTAATTCTCGGGTGAACCTCAAGCTTAATTTTGTGATTTTTTTTTGACAAAATGGCGGCCATTCAAAAAAAAAAATTCAATTTCGGGCTTTTTTTTGTAGTTTAGTGTAAAAAAAAATAGGAAAAAACTTTTTAAAATTATGGTCGAGGTTCACCCAAGAATGGTGACAATTCTGCGTCGATTCCACTTTGTTTCATGAAAATCGGTTCAGTTGAACTGGAGATATCATGGCCGCCAGTTCGAAAAACGTGGTTTCGAGATAAACGCGTTTAAAGTTTTTAAAGAAAAAAAAATAGCTCATTTTGACGAAGACCTTTCGAATTTCTAAAAATCCTTTTAGGGGCATATTCACAACTACCCAAGCTATAAATAAATGCAAAAAAAAAAGTCGAAAAAAAAAGTTGCTCAATGAGAAGACCCCCTGAAACTGAAATTTTTTTAATGTTTCTTTTTATTTTTTTTTTTTAAATAAATAAAACGAGTTTTTGACAAAACATCATGGAAATATTAAAAACGATCAGAAATTTAAATTTTTTAAAAATCTTAAAGTACTTATATATTTTTGTTATCAAAAGTCTCTGTCGTCTATCGAATAAAATTCTGACTACTAACCTGTCTAACGGTACATGCCATAATTTACAAATATATTCCATACCATTCCATGACATCAACCTGATTGCCTATCATTATTATCACTAAATTATTCACTTCCACATTTTATTCAAACATTTTCCGCTATCATACGAGGCAAAGCAACTTGAATCAAGTCAGCCATCAGTTAAAGCTACCTTTTTAGATTTCTTATTTGAAGCGCATAAAATATTCTCTTATTTTTATAGCCAACACACAGCAACTTTGTAATGTTTCAAAATTTTGCTCATAAGCAGAGAAGATAAACATGATCCCAGCTAAGCTAGGCCATGATGAATGAACTCACATAACAAATTATGATGCATGCAACAAAATATTACTTATTATCCTGCCAAGGAGCCTTAACAAAATTTTTTGCTTGACTGATTTGCTAGACTCATATATATATATATATATATATGAAGGTAGGAATTTGTTTTAACGAAGGTACAATTAGAAAGATATATAGACCCACATAATATGTAATTTAATTCAAGCAGTTTATTTAAATTTATATTTAGTTCCGCATGCTAAGCAGAAATGGTTGAGAAATAAGAAAATAAATTATTTAAAGAAAATCTTAAAACTAAGAATATCGAAAGATTTATACAATCGAAAACTTTTAGAAACTTTTTATATAAATGCTTTTTTGTTAAATCTTTGTCTTACTTTGTGTTCAATTCGAATGCATATAAAACTAACTTTCAAACCAAGATTAAAACAGCTTGCTTAGCAAAACTTTATTACAATAAGCTCGTATTTGCTGGTCTTATGAATTTCTTGTAACTTTGTAACTGACAAGTTTATCAAGTTGAAACAATCTTAAGAAAGTTGAGACTTGATAATGGCCAGAAACTTAGCATAAAATAATAGAAGGTAAACATACAAGGAATGCAGTTTGGTAAGTAAACTGAAGCCATGCTTTAAGCTCTGGCATAAAAAAGCTCCAACTTTTGATGGCAAGTTATAATGTTCACTTGGTTTAAGTTTCAATTCTGTTGCATTATTTTGTGTTCATATAAAAGAATTATATAATTTTTGTATTATTTGTTTTTTAATAAACTACACATGTCTTAACTTGACTTTCTGTCAACAACAGCAACAAAGCCACTAACAACTACAATAACATAATAAATATAAATCAACTTAACAGTTTAGCTTTTATGATGCTCCATACAAATACTAGTAATTCTTAGCTCTTGAGCCAAACACATACACATATGTATATTTCGCAGCCCAACAACTACTCACTCTCCGTCGGGGATACAACTACTGCCACACCACTACTGCATGCTCATATCCTTAAGTACATGTAGAACAACTTTGGCAGTCCTGGTAGCTGTGCGTCGCGTTCAACGCTAGCATAAACCACACAATTTATCTCTGCCATTCGTGAGCGTATCAAACTCGTCATCGCCTTTATTAACGCAAATATTCAACCCTGCATCAACGCGAACAACAACAACAACAACAACAACAACAACAACAACAGCAACAACATATAAATTCCAAGACTTCCCCAGCTGCTGATTCTACAACCAACACCAAGGTTAGCGCTTAGCGCCAGAGGTTTCAACAAAGTCATAGCTAAGGCTACTCTGGGTGGCAAAGAAAATTTTAATGAAGTTTCGCCATGTTAGACGAAATAAATTATGAAACCATGGCAAAGACATAAAAATGTTACATGCAAGAAAATTAATGTCGACGGTTCTCTCCTCTACGATAAAACCTCTAGCTGGCACATTCAAATGTGCGGGTTAGCATACTTATAGCTGCAGGCAATCAGACGCACAGGCAGCTAAGCCATCACTTGCTTATAACTACTACATCAATATAGCTAGACATTAACTGCAGATAAGCATTAATCAGATATCTAATTTATGTCTTCCCAACTTTTTATTGTTATTGTTAAAATCTTTTATATGAATTTATAAAGTTTCTGGCCTAGAATTAGGGAAAAGAAAAAAAATCCAAAGAATGAAACAACTTAAATCTATACCAACGAAGTGAAGTAGATGCCAAAGTTGGAAGTGGCAAAAACTTGTCATCTTCAACCAATATCGAGTTCTAAACGTAATCGTAAATTCTTTATTGTTATTCCAACTGATATAGAAGGCAAATTGAAAATTACTGAAATCAGCAGTTGAATCCATTTAATTTATGACCAAGTCTGTCAAACCAAATTCAATTCGGTTTCTTCTATGCTACAACCCTTTTAATGGAAAGGGACAGTGTTTATGCTATCCATAACCACACCCAAAACCGTATCATGTTGTTTTTTTTTTTTATATCTGTTAACCAGAGGATTAACATGGTATAACTTTGTTTGACGTCATGATTGTAATAAATTAGAGCTGGTCAGTTAAGATTACGTTAATTTTTTTGAATGAAAAAATATAAGAATTAATTTGAATTTAGTTGTTGTCAATAAATTGTTAGGGTGTTTGTTGCTGTCAACATCGTAAGCAGAGACAATTAATTTGCACGCTATCAATAAATGCTCAATTCTCTGTAAAGACAAAGAAAGTAATAAAAATAGCAAGCTTTTTGATGACTTTGGCCCTAGATGTAGGCATTTTATGGGACTGTTGTTAAGATATTCGAAAGGTCAAAGTCATGAATTATAAAAAATTTAACTGTCGAAGTTTTTATTGACTTTATTTTGAAATACAACTGAGTGTCTCAAAAACTGTAGAGTTAAAAAGTGATAGGAACCTACTTTTTGAAAATTTGGAGTTTTGAATGCACTACAGCATTAATATAAATCGTGATTGCACAGATCTATTTGCTTATTGTACAATTTTTACTAGTTGTCACTTGAATGCGTTTTCATATTTTAAGCATTTTAACTGTCTTTAACTCATTTCCACCTAACGGGTAGAAAAAATACTCATGAAAATAGGGGACTGTCACGTAGGTTAAGACAGGTTTTGTTTTTTAGCCATAACTTTTTTCTCAAAAGTGATAGTACAATAAACCTTATATTGTTGGAAAGAAAATTTCTCTTCATTTTTGCCAAAGTAACTAGTTGGATTGTTTCAAGAAAAAAAAAAGTTATGACCAATTTTCTGAACACATCATTTTTGGCCCACAAAAATTTGTCACGTAGATTGAGAAACTATATGTAGTTGAATGTGGGTTAGACAAAATAAAGCGTATACTCCAGATTTTAAGTGTTTATTGTTAATTCAAACATTTGGAAGGCCTCAGCCACAAGAAATATTTAAAAAAGTAAAAAAAAAAATGAAAAAAAATTTTTAATTAATGTCGCTCTTCATAAGGGGCATTCTTCTCATCCGTCGCTATCTAAGTGAATTGTGAATGCGGACTTTTCATTTTATTCAACCAATAGCTATTGCCGTCTTCCACTTCCTTAAAGTTTCTTAGAAAAGATATCTGCAAGATCTGCTTATCAATAATATTGCAGAGCATTTAAAACGAGCAGACGTTGTGCCTTCTGCAATTGCTTGAGCACCGCATTCAGTCTAGTTTAAATCTCGATATTATCAAAAACTACGCGAAAATAAGAAACCACACACACCAATGAATAATTTTTAATGGTTAAATCAATGAATTATTTGTTTTGAAAGGAGATTATGTTTTAGTAAATATGAATTAAAAAAAGTTTCTAGGAAAAGACGTGAACATTTTGGTTACTCCTCGGCGCTATGAGGTCAAAACCATGGTGCTGACACCAAAATAGATGTGCTTTAAAAACTAAGAAAAAATCCTCCAGAAAAAATCAAGAATCGTGGCGTTCTCCATAAATAACCTTCACTAAAAGGTTTTATTTTTATTCTATTAAACATTTTTTCAATCCCATGTAATCCAGTTAATTAAATTACCATTCAAACCTTATTTTATGTTTCGTCATTAAAATGAAGTTCAATCAGCAAATTTTATCACGGAATTGGAGACATTTGGGTAAATTTAAAAAGGTACTGAATTTTCACTTAAAAAGTACCTTTCACAACTTTTCTCCCCACTTACTATTTTGTAATTAAAAAAATACATGTCCAAATGCTCTTAAAAAGATCTTATGTCAAAATGTCTTTTAACCTCTCTAAAATAATTCATCAAGCAAAAAGATTCCTTAACCTAACGGAATTCCGTACATTTTCCTTAATTCAGCGCAAGATATATCTGATATTTAAGTATATTAAAGGCTGTAGGTAAACCCAAAAGTGTTTGACAAAAAGTTTCATGGCCTTGAACAAATCTGTTCAAACGACCCTATACAAACCGCGCTGTAAGACGTAATTCTACGTCAAAACTCAGGGGTAAGGGACTACCAGGGCTTTAGTTCCCAGAACTGTTGGAAAGTAGCAACCATTACTTCAAAAATTTTGATTTTAAATTTGAACCTAGAGGAAAATGTCGGTTCTTTACGGCAAAGACCTTTTATATAAATGCAGTATATAGCAAAAATAATGAGTAGCTTTAAGCAAGGTTTTGTTTTTACATTGGTCTGGAGTTTTGTTTTTTGCAATTTTTGGCTATTCATATTTTTAGTTCAGAAATATTTTGTGTTGCTTGCTGTGAAATATGCATTCTTAATGTAGCTCAGATATTTTTTCAAGTGACACGAGAATTAAAACAATCATTGAAAATCAAAGTTGCTTTAAAAAGTATCTAAAACTGGTTTTATGTTTCTGTTCATAAGCTGAGTGTACTCATACATGAGTACACGTATAATTAATGCAACTGTGCATGATCTAATCCACTCAAATTAAAGGTCATGAATGAGCAAATTATTTTATGGGTCTTGTCAGAACAAAGACAGTAAAGAGGTCACTAGGTTTATCATTGAGAAATACTACACTCGCCTAACGTTGGACTTCCACACAACCAAGCCATTGCCGAACAAGATTGCTAGCTATGTTACCCATTTAATGGGCCCTCTCCGCCACACACAGGTTCGTGGAATTTCTTTAAAATTGTAAGAAGAAGAACTATAACTATGTGCCAGCTGTGTCTGCTCTGGAACAAGATATCATTGAGGTTGATCCTGATACTAAGGAAATGTTAAAACTTATTGATTTCCACAATATTCGTGGTCTTCAATTAACACAAACAAACACAAGAAAGTCTCAAGTCGGTCTAGCCCGACTATGAAAAACCCAAAATATTAAAAGTAATGAAAATAGGTAAGTCCGTTGGCGGATAAAGCCCATATTTTATACTGCCATATGGATAAAAAATTTACAAATACTAAGATTTATTCCTGTGACTCACATATTAAACCTTAATAGCCTGACTTTTTTTTTTTCAATGAAAAAATTTTATATGTTGTATTTTAGGACCCTTAACAACGTTTGTTCTACGACTTTTCACAATTTTGAGTTTTGGACATTTTAGGGGAGGTTTTGTGTGTTGGTTCTTTGAAGAACCACCAGGCACTCCTTTGACAAGTAAAATGCATATGGTTTATATATGAAATTTTTTTTATTTTCATTTAAATTATATATATTTCAGTTCATTTATTCAATGTTTTGTATGATATTCTAGAAAGCAGTTTTTTGTGGATTGGAAACATAATTCTACCTCACATTTAATGCAATACACTGTAGTTCTAGATGTGCAATTGGGCATTTTACAACGAGGTTTGCCTGTTGTTAGGTATTTCGGGAAGTGCCCAACATTATCAAACCGCACGTCACTAGGCGGCATTACTACCCGAACTCGTTTTGGCACATTTTCAGGGGTTTCACATCCTCCAGTGCTTCTTGGACGTCCTTTCCTTATGGATTGTGTGCCAGATTTTACTAAAACTTTGCTGACGTCTACGATAAATTCGTGCAAAGTCAGCATTTTATTTGTACGAGGAGATGAAGAGAATTGGCGTTTATATAAAATCCATGCATTTATCATGGCCATGTCCATCATATGGTATATAAGACGATTTGTCCATTTGCGTGACTTTATTCTTATGCGGCTTCTACCAAAGCACGAATCCATAAGATCAACACCTCCCATGTACTTGTTGTACTCGTGGATTATCGCAGGGCACTGAATATTTACGGTACACTTATTTTTTTTGTCAAATCTAAAGAAAATAAAAAAAATTATATTCAGTAAGTATTTGTTGAAAGTATAAAATACCTGGCAATCGTAGGCGCGTCATCAGTTTCGTTTGCATTTGTCGATTTCAATTGCTTGATGCCAAGCAAAGTCGATGCCATATTTACAACTTTGTTGTCCTTCCATGCTATAGTAGTTATATCTATACCATGAATACTGGTCATATATTCTTCGCAGTCTCCGCGATTGGGTAATTTTTCTGGCAATTTGCAGCCAGGAATTCGGTTACGTCGAACTGTTCCAAGCCCATAGATTCCCTGGGTGCGTAAATAAGCCAATAAAGGAATAGTTGTGTAATAGTTATCGAAGAAAATTCTGTAGTTCTTGAAACGCGGAACTTTACGAGCAAGCCGCACCACAACATTTGCTGCGGCTCCCAAGTCTGGTTCATTGTCCAAAACATGGTCTTCATTGCCAGTATAAATTTCGAAATTATAGCAGAATCCCATATCGTCACACATCAAAAATAACTTATTGCCCCACGGGTGAGGCTTGTCTGGCAAGTATTGTTTCAAATAGTGCTTAATTTTTGTCACACAAATTTGTTCATCCACACACAAACGACTGCTTTTTGGAACAGAGTCAAAGTTTCGATTTAGGGCATCTATAAGCAGACGAATTTTATATAAACGATCAATGTTTGATGAATCAGTGTTTTGTGGACGCAATCCTCGTCGACCTGAAGGAGCTGGTTCTTGAGCTGACGGGCGTGGCATCTTACTGTTGTCATTTAGATGCAAAAACTGGCGTACCTTGTCATATCGATTTCTCGTCATGGTATTCATAATAGCCGGTATGCCAAATTCACCCCAATACGTCCTGATACTTGGGTACTTGAAGACGGACATAAAATATGTAATGCCAAAAAAGCGTTTTATTTCGTCTGGCGTTGTATTTAGAGGTTTCGATGAATCCTTTTGAATTGCGTACAAATTGCTTTGGTGTACAATATTAGAAATTATATCGTCATTTACAAAGTAAGAAAAAAATTTGAAAGTTGTTTCTAGTGCCATTATTTCTGTTGTCAATTCAGAATCGCTGCCGAACTGAACCCAACTTGCATGATTCTGCATATGGTTTTTCTTCTAGATACATTTTTTAAACTCGGAAGCGTCCTTGTCAATTGTGATATCTTTGTAAAATGTTGCATTTTGATGCCAGCGTGTGCTATCTCCAGTAACAACAATATCTTCATTTTGAACACTTTCATCAGCAGTTGGTTCCACACTCACAACTTGTTCAGCATCTAATTCGTTCACATTATGTTTGTCATAGAGAAATTCAATTTGGTATGCATGTATTTTAGCGAAAGCACAGTAAAGGCATTAACTGTGAGCTACAGGAATAAAACTTGGTATGTGTAAATTTTTCATCAATATTTAAATGCATATAAAATATAGGCTTCATCCGCCCTTGGAGACGCCCATTTACAATAAAAATTTTTTGTTTTTGAAAAGTGGGTTTAGGGTATTTCATAGTCGGCCTAGACCGACTTTAGACTTTCTTTACTTGTTTTGTTATTAAAAACATACATACCAAATTATATTTCTGTAGGAAAAGCAAAAGCTTAATTATTGAATTTTAAATTTTTGGGCTGTATAGGAGATGAGCGTGTCCGTGGGCAGATGACACCCATTTTTCAAATTCGTCTTTGTGTTGTTATAAAACACATGCTTACCAAATTTTATTGTTGTAGGTTAGACTGGATCGAAATTTAGATTCCGCCGGTCGGGATTTCTTAAGTTAGAGGAACTCATTAAAATGATTTCTGCATACTTTTTTTTCAAATCGGAGTGAAAAAAACATGTTTTTTGCTTGTAAGTTTTTATTTTTCACAGAACGAATACCCAAATCTGCTAAGGTGCTAATTTTCTTACTTATACCAATATTCTGGTAATACAAAAAATTTAAAAATTATGTTTCATTATAACTTTTATTGACCACCAAAAATTGAATTTTTTGATATTTTAAAAATGACTTTTTTTTAAAACTGCTTTAAAAGACACAGTTTTTTCCTAAATTTACGTGAAAGTGTTATTGTTGGAAAGGTATTAAGTTCTTCTTTCTTTCTGTGTATCGCTTTAATCGAAGCTGTGTGCGAAAACTGACAGAATGTTAGAAATCCACTTTAGAAATCTGCGAAAATGAAACATTTCTTATTCATACAAACAATTAATTTAATTTCTTCACTGCTTTATCGTCCAGTTTTCGAAAAATTGTTTTTTTTTTAATATCATAGCTTTGAGTTAAACGATACACAGAACGAAAGAAGAACTTAATACCTTTCCAACAATAACAATTCCACGTAAATCAAATAAAAAATGTGTCTTTTACAGCGGTTTTAAATAAATGTTATTTTAAAAATATCAAAAAATTCAATTTTTGGCAATCAATAAGAGTTATAATGAAACATAATTTTTAAATTGTATGCCTTTTTAAAAAATTTGGTGGTCAATATTTAACAAAATTTTAACAATTTTTTTTATGTCAAAATGTTAGTATGAGTAAGAAATTTAACATTAAAGAAGATGTGGGTATACGTTCTGTGAAAAATAAAAAGTAACAAATAAAAATATGTTTTTGTTTACCAAAAAGGACCTTCAGGAGAATCAAAATTGCTTGGGAGGTTCTTCTCCGATTTGAAAAAAAAGTGTACAAAAATCATTTTAATGAGTTCCTCTAACTTTTGAGACCCCGACTGGTTAACATTTTTGACGTAGAATTCCGTCTTACAGCGTGGTTTGTTTGGGGTCGTTTTAACAGATTTTTTGAAGGTCTGGCAACGTTTTTGGCTTATACTTTAGGGTATACCTACAGCCTTTAATACTTATCGTTCAAAGATAATATATATACTAAAATATCAGATATATCCTGCGCTGAATGAAAGTCAGAAAATAGTAAAATATAAGAAGAAAAATTTATGTTTTTATATAAGAAAGTCGATCATCAGCTGCTTATAATGTACCTTCTGTGCCTGCTGCTTTCTTTGATTTTGTTTCGTTTTTTATGCTTGTATTGTTTTTATTTTGAACGAACTGATTGGTTCGTATTTTAGCTTAAGCTCAAACACGTGATTCGAACTACACGTGTTCACGGAAGTTCGAACTCCGTGTACATTTGAAACATTTGGATGACATCCAAAATGGATGATTCTATGGCCAATCGGATGCAGTGGGATTATCTGAGGTCACAGGTGGGTCATTGGCAATTTTATGGGTTTCATTGAACATTTGGACCAAAATGGATGATTCTATGGCCAATCGGGTGCAGTGGGATTATTTGATGTCACAGTGTTTAAAATGAAAATTTAAATTATTTATTAAACAGGTTGGAACCCTTTTCTGCTTATACGTTGTCGGACGCTCACTCTCAAGCTTTGAAAAGTAAACGGAAATTGAGAAACTGAGCGAAAAATTGCTCACGCAGAACTTGGTCAACTCAATATATTGCTGAGCAAGTACGTTCTTTTTCTCTCTAGCTTCTGTATGCTTACGCATATTTTGGTTGAGCCTTTAAACGAAATTCTACGTCTACACTTACGATACTATGGAAACTGTTTCTTTTTTTATCCATATAAGAATAATCCGGCCTATTGTAGGTTAGTTATGAGCTCATTTATGCAGTTTTAAATTTTTGCGTTGTATGGGAAGTAGGCGTGTCCGTTAGTGAATTTCAAAAATATTCAATAGTGCAAGTCCTCGGTTTAATGTTACTATGTGTACAGAGTTGTTTTATGCAACGATCTCTATTCCTTCTTTTTATACTGTGCTTACGGACAACTCACAGACGGACAACACACAGACGGACGGACATGAATAGCTTCGCTTTCTTGTTTTGCTTTTCATTTATTTTTCTGTTGTGTATTTTGTACAGTGATATCATGAATACAAAAGATGCTGAATACAGTCAAAGTTTATATAAAGAAACCCCAGCAGGAAAGTAGTCGATCCGTCTTCGAAGACGTCATCGGAACATGTCAGTTTCTTGCAAGACGGATCAATTCATTTCCATGGGTGTCTTTGAAGATATTTACAAACAAATTTCCACTTTAGTTTGCAAGGCATGCTGTTGAAATGTCTTCAAGGACGGCATGCGTCCATGTATTGTAGAACGGATGCATAGAATAAACAAAACTGAGCATTAGAAAACAATTTCTTGTTGTGAGACGGGCTACGAAGACTTCGTCTTTGAGGATTCATATTCCTACTGGGACGTTTTAAAATGGAATTGTTCTTAAAACTTTTTTTTAAGTGGAAACTTTTTGCTAAATAATTTTTTAATATATAATGTAATGAAAAAAAAAACAAAATATTAACTCTAGCTATTTACTTTGGTTTTATGCAAGCAATTTTTAAGATAAATTTTGAAATTCAAAGAATATTAAAGGAAATTCTTCTAAATTGGATTTTTAATAATAACTTTTTTCTTCTCAGTGGCAATCCTTTTTTGAGTAGTTGGTCTCTTTACCAACTTATCAGTAGTCTACTGCAACTTCTGTAAGATAATACCGTGGAGAGTATATTATTATAGCAAATAGCTACCACAATTTTTTTGCTTTAAAAAATCATACATATTTAAATGAATATAAAAATTTTATTATTCACTACAAAGTCAGCAAACTTTAAATATTTCTAACGAATTTGTTGTTAATCTTTTCAATTAAAAGTAATTGTTTTTGTTAATATTTCAGACAGAATTTTATAGTTACTGCTTCAGAGATGAACTCACTATCTGGCAATCAGAAAATTTCCAGAAAAGACTTTCGAGATTAAAATAAAACATTTTGTTGAATACCAATTTTTTTGTTGTTCTCATTACGTTTAATCCTTGACTTAGAGTGCAATGTTTTGTGTTTGAAACGACACGAAACAATTTATATTTTTAATTACCAACGTACGTGTACACGTACCAACAGCATTAATAACGTCGTCTACCTTTACAAGTACAAGCTAACTATCAGAGTTCATTGAGGCATGTATTTTGCATGTATGAGTGCTTCAGTGTTTGTTTGGTATGCCAAATAAACTCATTTTATTAAGTTAATAAGCAAAAATAAGCAAGTATAAATAAAAACATGGCAGTCTGAACGCTAAGAAGGAAGTGAAGTTGGCAATCATAAGGATGAAGCTGACAATCATAGTAATGGTGTTGATGATGAGAACGTTGATGATGATGATGCTGATGATGCTGATGATGATGACGATGATGACGATGATGATGATGATGATGATGTTGTTGTTGTTGATTATAATTGTAAAGTTGATGAGCCTGTTTTTGTCGTACCTTCGGCTGTGTATTCGTTGTAGAAATTATATAAATGTTTTCATTTTTTATGCAGCACTGTCTTGTGTGTTTACTCAATGCTGCAAATAAAATGGATAATAAAAGCAGCAACAATACCAACGACAGTAACAAAATTTAGAAATATATCAAGAAAATTCAACAAATAAAAAAAAAACATAACAATTTGTTATGAAAAATATGCGGCTATCTGTCTCTCTAACTAAGTGTATCTGTGTGTGCATGTGTATGTGTATGTGTATGTGTATGTGTATGTGTATGTGTATGTGTATGTGTATGTGTATGTGTATGTGTATGTGTATGTGTATGTGTATGTGTATGTGTATGTGTATGTGTATGTGTATATGTGTGTCTGTTTATGTGTTTGTGATTGTATGAGCTTTTTAAATGGCACGCTCAGTTGACTTGTTTATGTGTGTGTTAATGTATGGAATGTTTTTTTTTTTTGCATGCGAAGTCCCCTTCTGTGCGCATGCATGTGACACTGACAATGCACTGCTGTAAAAATACAAATATTATTAAAAAAATTTTCCATTCTAATGCTTGGCCAACACAATATCTAAAGGATTTTCCATTTTCTAATCAAGGGTATGTTTATTTTGCCTCGTTTGGTTTTGTTCCTTTTGCTGTTGTTGTTTTTGTTGTTGTTTTTGTAATGATATATTGTGCCATTGTTTTGTCATTTGCGAGCATGTGTGTGTTGGTGTGAGTGTTTGTTCATGTGTGGCCTGTTTTCTTTTTGAGCAATGTTTTTTTTTTATAAATGTTATTGTTTATACATATTTTTTTTTTCTGCTGCTGCTGCTGCTGCTGCTGCTACTGCTGTTGTCGTCGCCTTCGTCAACATATTGAGAACTGTATGCTTATATCTATGTGTGGATGTAAATTTAATGAAAATTCTTTGCATCTAGCACAAGGACAACAACTTGTCAGCATATGTAGCGTCGTTTTAGTTAGACGGACATAAATGTTAGGGATGTTCTTTTCTGCTGTTGTTATTTTAGATTTTTTTTTTTTTATTTATGTGTTTGTTTATTTTTACTTTAAATAATATTATACAAAACCAGCGGGAGCTCTACAAAAATAATCACACGTGGAGATATAAGTATGATTCCTTTTTCTAAGTTTATGCATTTTATAATAATGCTAAACTCTGTAAGGCTGTAAGGAGCTTTATTTAAAGTTTTCTCTTTCATTTTATTTTTTTTTTATAAAATTTCTGTGTGGCTAAATTATTTTTTTATACTTATTCTTAAAATTTATTTCAACAAAAATTTAATTCAAAGTGCTACTTTGAGGCAATTCAATTGTTTTCGAATATTTTTTTTGGCAGATCTCTGTTCTAGTGCTGTGAGTTGTTGTTTAATTTCATTTATGTCACTCTAGCCTGTCATTTAACTTTGAGCAAAATAAAGTATTTTATTGAATGTGTCAAATGCTTTGTTCCCTCAAAAACTTCCTTTGAACTTAGAAAATACAAAGCGGTCATTTTGAACATTTTCTTCATCTGTTTAACTTAATTGTTTTGACTCGGTACGCAGCTTTCAAAGGAAGTTGCTTTGACGACACGACCTTTCATTGCTTTTGTTCAAATTGTGCACTCAACCACTACAAAATAATACGAAATTACAACATGTCAAAGAAATGTTTCGTTTCACACCAACCTGAGAATTGAAATTGCAGAGAAAATCAATCGTGCATTAAATTAAATAACTAATTTTCACATGTTCAATTTTTATTTTACAAAATAGCTTAAATTTTACTTAAATAATATCTTATATGATATACTAATTTTTTATATCTCTGTAGAAAACACAGCAGATATGATTTTCGAATCATCATTACTTTAAGCAATTTTTCGATATTAAAAAAAAACCATAAGAACCTCTTATCAAACTTTTTATGACAAAAAAAAAACATTTTGTAGCTTTACGTCATTAAAAATAATCATTTATTGATACTAGAACCCATAATACAGACATTGTCAGGTTCTTAACAAAACACTTTGCCATAGAATCAGTACTTTAAGTTAACTAGAATATTTGTCAGAAAATGTCTTTGATTACCTTAGGTTCTGATGACATATGACAACTGGAACTCAAAAAGGTCAATCTCCAATCAATCGGGTAGAATTACCATTTTGCTATAGCCTGACTTACGGTCTGCCTGTAGCTTGCAAGGAAGAAAAATATCTACTTAAACCTGGTATTTAGAGTACAATATTTTCGTAGCTGAGTACAATATCAGCTTTATGTCATTCATT
The DNA here is from genome assembly GCA_958299015.1 of Tetanocera ferruginea. Taxonomy (NCBI): domain Eukaryota; kingdom Metazoa; phylum Arthropoda; class Insecta; order Diptera; family Sciomyzidae; genus Tetanocera; species Tetanocera ferruginea. The sequence continues at coordinate 9,852,989 of OY282642.1, forward strand.
TCAAAAGTTTGAATATTTATAAGACAACAGATGAATCTCTCATATAAAATCATGTTAAGAAATGTATATAGCTTCAGTAAAGGTACCCATAGTGTCTTCTCAATTTCGACTGCGTTTCGTTAAGATCGTTTTTTTATGGTATAAGGTAAGAGGTATGAGCCTCCGATACAAAATATTTTGAAATATTTGCAGTAAAAAGAAACCCAAGGGAGGTACCTAGTCTTTACCAACCTCAGGTTGCAACACAACTCTGGATCGCGGATAGTCTTTACTTGGATCCCGTAAACGACCCAAGAAATAAAATAGATTTTTGATTAAAAAAAATCTAAAATCATATGCAAAGGTCAATTCAAATTCTTATTTTACATCTAAATACAATACTTCTATAGTGTTAAAAAAAGGAGACATTTCCCAATAAGCACAAAAATTGATTTTCTCCAATGTTAGAGAAAGTATAAGTTTCCCGGTGAGACTGTTTAAAAAAACACCTTTTCGAAAATGATGAAATATCAATTTTTTGGGGTCTCAAAAGAGTTTGTAAGAACAAAAAATTTCAAAATTATTTTTAACCAATATATGTATACTATCACAATCTTTACTTTTGTGCTTATCTTGGGTATGCATTCTGAAGAAAAAAAAAAGTTATAGGCAAAAAATTTGATTTTTTGGCCAAAAAAGGGTTCAGGAGAACCAAAACCGCTCCATGGGGATTTCTCCGATCCAAAAAAAATGATGCAGAAATAGTTTTTAAGTGTCCCTCTAACTTTTGAGTCGGTGTCCGGATGGCTTTTTTTTCTCCATACAAAATCGATCCGGCTTATGTACAGTTATTTTTTTCTTACACTGTAAAAAGTAAAGCGTAGTTTAAAGACTGCCTTTAAATCAACTTGTGCCTGAATTTAAGCATGTTTTGCATTTTAATATTCTGAATGCTTAAAAACCTAAAGAAGCATGTTTGAAGTCAGCTTTTGGAAGTTTTTTTTAAAACAAGCTAGCTTAATTTAAAGAAATGAATGGGTTTTTATGTTAAAAAAGCTACAATTCATCATATGGGTGTTAATTTAAGATAGTTTGCATTACTATTCCGGTCAGTTTGTTTACGATAAGGGCTGAAATTCAGCAAAGGTTAGGCTGCATTTACCATTTTACTGCCTTTAAGTCAGACATCTTTGAATGCTGTTTTACAGTATAAAAAAGCAAAAGTAATTTCAGCAAAAGCCATCTTAATGTAGTTGCAGCTTATTTTAAGACAGTTTTTCACCTTATATGAAGATTTCCTTTTTACAGTGTAGTTTATTAGGTATTCAATTATTTTCAATAATTTATGTGCCTATTTGCTTATTTGAATAAAAATCTATAGTCTTCATATGCACAGATATATTCTTGAGTTGACCTTGACTTGCTGGCGATGTACTCAGTTATGTTCTTGATTTGACATTGACTTGATGAGGATACACACAGTTATGTCCTTGAATTGACATTGAATTGTAGGCAATGTACCTAGCTATGTTCTTGAGTTGTCATTGACTTGCTGATATTTGATCTAAGTTATGTCCTTAAGTTGACATTGAATTGCTGGCGATGTGCTTAGTTATGTCTTTGAGTTGATATTGACCTGATGGCGATGATACAATTATGTTCTTGAGTTGACATTGACTTGATGGCGATGATACAGTTATGTCCTTGAGTTGACATTGACTTGATGGCGATGATCTTTGTTATGCTCTTTAGGTGACATTGACTTGATGGCGATGATCTTAGTTATGCTCTTGAGTTGACATTAACTTGCTTGAGCTGATACAGATTTTGCTGGAGATATTGAGACAAAGTTAAACTTGTTGGTGGTGCGTCGAAAATTGTCTCCGATGGTGTTAGCACTTTTTTTTCTGGAGTTGGAGTCGACTGGTATGCACTACTTTGGCGGGATAAGAGCGTTCTGTGGAGAAGTATGACCTTGTCTTGATATAATCTACTAGACTGGCAACTGAGGAAGTTTGATTACGATATTGAGTAAGAACACTTACCACCAATACGTAATCGCGGCATCCTGCGAGTGGAAACAAAATATTATAGGGTAAGAAGACTTACCACCGATATTATGTCTACATAAATCGACTAGAGAACTCTGAAACCTATCGAAGAAGTTTAATTTTAGTGGAAAGAAAATATTATAGCGGAAGAAGACTTACCACTGAAAATATGACTACGTTAATCGCCAATAGAACTCTGACTCCACAAGGTAACACTCACCACTAGTAATACAAGTACTTCTGAACGTCCGATCACTTTGACTGCACAAACAATTATGGACCGCTCAATGCTGCGGCTGGCGTTTTAAACCTTTACTCCTAGCTGCGAGTGACATTATGTTTAAACCAGTTTTATGCTGATTGCTTTTCTGAGTATTTTTTATCCCTCTCTCTATATCACTGCTATCGACTGCAGCATACTGTTTATGTTTGTGTGTGTGTGTCAGAACTGGTTTTATGTATGTATTGTTTTAAAAGCAACATCCCAGTCGGAAATGGCAGTTCTTCGAAGAGCTACCAGCAGGCCTTTATATGGATTTCGAAGTGCTTCCACACTCATATCCAAGTATACTTTCTGTTTTATATGAAATGTGAAAATTTCGCAGGCCTTCCGCTCCCATAGCTCAAAAGAGGCCTGGTAGAAGCACTTCTTCAAAGTCAACAAAAAGTATTGAAAAAAATATTTTTTTCATGACTTAAAAAATTGTGGCATTTTAATTGTTTACTAGTTCTTTACCGTCAAAAATGACGGCCCGGTTTGAATCAAGTCAAAAACATTCTGTATTGACTTTCTTAAAGCTAAATTAGAAATCAGCGATGGTCGCATATTCGATATGAAACTGTTCAAATAAAAATTTTTTAGTTTCAAATTTTTATAAAATACCTTAAAGTAAAAACGGAAACCTAAGTAGATACGACAAAATAAGTTTAAAAATTGTTTGTAAAACTGAAAATTTCAAAATGAAAAAAAAAATAATAAAAAGTTTTTGAAGTTTCAATAAATCACAAAACAAAAAATGCCTAAAAATATGCTTTGAAATTTATAAAAAAAAAAAATCAAGCGTTCACATTTTACGGAATTATGTTATAGTAATATTAGTTTATAATTCTTAAAAAACATATTTTTCAAGAATTATTTTTTGGCATCAAGCTCTAAAAATAATTCTTGAAAAATATGTTTTTTAAGAATTATAAACTAATATAAATATTTTTTTTCTTTTAAACTTTTTTTTATAAATTCTTTTATTTTATCTTCTCCCCTATGTTTTTTTTATGCCAGATTAATTTCAATCTTTAAAATTTGATACACCAGTAAGAAGTGCCATTAATAAGTCACATTTTTAAATGATATATATTTTGACTTTAAACGAAAAAGTTGCCCTGAAGTATATGAAAAGTTAGTCTTTGAAGGGAAAAAAGTTTGTTGTGCTGCCTTTTGTGCAAAAGAAGAAGGCCTTCAAGAAGGGCTCATAAGAGCAGCGAGAAAAGGATATGTTTGATCTTCCAAAGTAGCAGTCAATGCAGTCTTCGTTTGAAGAGCGCTGGCTAAATTGTCTATTGGAATGTACAATTAAACTATTATGTAAATTTAATTTTGTTGTTTCAACCTTGAGAATAAATTAGGATATCGCTGAAAAAATTTTAGATAACAAATGTACTAAAATTAGACCCCCGATAGGGTTTAACTCTCATGGGGTAGTACTTTCGTCTCTATGTAGTGGTATCAAACAAAGTTTCTAATTGGGAAGTGGTTATTTATTCATATGGCAAAAATAAAAATCGCTGACTCAGTGCGTGACCCCTAAAGAAGTTTCCTCTTCAAAAATTCAAGAATTTCTTCAAGAATTTTTGCCGATAGATGATAGTTTTTACCTTTTAAGCTAATATACTACAATTTTTGAGATACAGTCATAAGTAGAGCAGCCGCTAAGCGTTTTTCTAGAAACCACAATTTTCAAGTTTACTGCAGTGCAGTTACAGTCTCAGACAAATCAGTCGATATATTGGATTCTAATTGCAAATAATTTTATATATGTTTCTCCATATCATGCACCATCAGTTTTCTGATTGAATAAAAAATTTAATTTTTTTGACAGGCGATTTTTTGGGCTTGTGAGAAAATTTGTGCGTGCCTTATAGTTTAAGAAAAATTTTTGAATTTATCTCTTAGGCACTGAAAAGATCACTTTTTGCAGCAGTGAGGGCACCTTTTTGTTGGAACCTTGTTAAAAGTCACTAACTTTTAAGTTTTTGATCCAAAGTCTTTATGCAAAGTTCGAAGGTCGATTAAAAAAATTCGAACTAACATAAACAAACGCCGCGATACGGGTCTTCTAATTAAGCCTTTATTTGCTCCCCTCACTTTTGGAATCGACCTTACTTTTGCTAACCAGAATTTGTTGCATAGTGTTATTTTAGGCGTTTATACTAGCGGTGCCGCTCAAGGAAAATCCAAAAATTGGAACTAAACATTTAATTTAAAATTCTTAGAATTGCAGCAAATGTTCTTATTCACTTGTCTAAAGCTTTTAAAAACATTTATTCTGGTCTTGCGTTCTGCTCTGTTAGTTTCAATTTTGTTCTCTTCAACTTTCTTCAAGTGACATCCTGTCTCCGTAAGCACTTAAGTTAACCGGAGCGCAGTGTTTGCTGCTTACAAAAAAAAAATGCACTTTATAGTTAACAATATGTCTGCGTCAAGCGTCCGGTAGATAAATAATTTTGCTACAGCACGCGCTCTTAGACTTTTTCTTAAATGAATTCTTTAGCAACATGATATTTTATAACAAATTTTAGTTTTTATTTAAAAAAGGAAAAATATTATAAATTTTATTTTAGCTTATATAAGCTATTTTCATATAAATTCATTTAAGAAAATACACACTGAGAAGAAAAACATAATTTAAAAATAAGCAAAAAAAATTTTTAAAAATATATCGGCTGTAGTCATAAAAATTTATGAGGCTTTTAGATATAAGGCTTTTATTAGAAAAATATGAAAAGCATTATTCATAAACGTCCAACAAAATGGAAATAGATGAGAAACCTTCAATAAATCCTTGATAAACCATTTTTAAAATTTTTACTCTCTTTTGAGCACAAATATTGTCTCAGATATTCGACAATACTTTAAACTATTTCAAAAAATATGAAAATATCGCAAAACATTTCAAAATATAAAAAAAAAAAATAAATGTGACAATTTTATCAGAGCAGAACATAAATTAAAAATATTTTGATTGTCTGTATATCAAATAATTGACAAAATTGTGACAAATAAACAAAAATTTATTAAATTTATCACATTTACAAAGAATTCTTGACACTGTTCTCACTTCTAATGGAGAGTGTTTCTATTCATTATATAATAACTCCAAGGTAGTATTGACGTTTCTGTTGTAAACGGCGTTCTGTCAAAAAATATAACAAGAAAGTGAGAGCTCACAATCCGTCATTGCATACAATTAATTGTCAGTGGGTACATTCAGTGAACTCAACAGTTGGCAACTGTTAAGTCAAAACTTGATGAACCTGAAGTTGCGCATTAAAATGCATTTAAAAATAGAAACTTTTTTATTTGTCAGCAAAATTTGCATTGGTATTTGATAGAAAGTTTGAAATTTCATAAACTTGACAACTTTTCCAAAACTTGAATACCGATAACAGCGCGTTCCCCAATGTGTTGCTGTCACAGCAGTTGAAACAGCTGAATGTGGCCAACGCACATAACAACGAACAGCTGTTTTTGACAATAATTAGTTTACTTGTAGCTGAGAGAATCAACACTTTTAAATACTACCTGGTAAAATTATTATATCATGGTTCCTATTTTAACAAATTATCTGAGGCAACATGTTTATGAATAACAAACTTGTTTAAGAATTTTATTTCTAAAAAGTTTTTTTCAGGAACCGAAAATATAAATTTTTTTTTTGAGCTCTGAAATAAAAACTATTTTTGATTTTTACTTTTTTGGCTCAGAAATAAAAATTATTTTTGATTTTTATTTATTTTGTTCAAAATAAATATTATTTCCTAATTTTTATTTTTTTGCTCAAAATTAAAACTCATAAGTTAAAGGGACTAAAACTTGGGCATGTGTTAATTTTTCATATAAATTGAAATTGACAGAAAATATGGGCTCAAGCTGGCCTTCACTATGTTGATATTGAAAGCTCCGCTATTCTGCTATTTAGTGTGAACAGAATTTGTTATTGTGTATTATTGTTGTTGGATACCAATATTTTTCCTAATTTCCAAGTTCGACCTCCTTACTTGGCAATATTTTAAATTCGATTGAGGTATCTCCGTCTGATGAAGACGAGTCAAGGGATGTAAAAATGCAAAGAACTTTCAAGGAAATTGAAAATTATTCACCCGAAGCCATTCATTTAGGGGATGGTATAAGGAGCTACTGGAATAAAAAACGGTTTATATATCCATTCCTGTGGACTCTAGCGAACATTTTTCTCAGTGATCCAGCTACACAAGTTAGTGTGGAACGGTAATTTTCTGCACTTCGGCTTATTTTAAGTGACCAAAGATGTAATTTGTCATAGAAAAATAATAAAAATCCAATTTTTATCTCATTTAAATTACTGAAAAAAAAAATAAATATCAAGAACTGATTTTTATTATTGAGCGAAATAACAAAAATTAAAAAATGATTTCTATTCCTGACCAAAAAAAAACCATTCTATTTTTAATTTTTGTGTCAAAAAATGAAATCAAAAATGATTTTTTTTTTTTATAGTAAAATCAAAAATTTTTTTTTGAGTTAAAAAATAAAAACCAAAAATGATTTTTTGTTTAAGTTCAAAAGAAAAAAAATTAAAAATGATTTTTTTGTTTTGAGTAAAAAAAATAAAAATCATTTTTTATCCAAATCTTTTATAACCAAAAATCACCTGTCATACTAGCCATAAAAAAAATTTTCTTTTGTTGAGTTTTGTGTCAAAAAATAAAATCAAAACATGATTTTTTTTTTGGGTTAAAAAAAATAAAAATCAGAAATTATTTTTTTTTGTTTCATTAAAAAAAATAAACATCAAAAATGATTTTTTGTTTGAGTTAAAAAGATTAAAATCAAAAATGATTTTTTTGTTTGAGTAAAATAATATATAAATAACTTTTTATCCAAAGCTTTTTGACCAAAAAGCTCCTGTCATACGAGCTATAAAAAAATTTCTATTGTTAAATTTTGTCAAAAACTGAAATCAAAAATGATTTTTTTGTTTGGTAAAAAAAAATAAACATCAAAAATAATTTTTTCGTTTGAGTAAAAAATATAAAAATCATTTTTTATCCAAAGCTTTTTACCAAAAAGCTCCTGGCATACGAGCGATAAAAAAATTTCTTTTGTTAAATTTTGTCAAAAACTGAAATCAAAAATGATTTTTTTTTTTTTGAGTACAAAAATAAAAATCAAAAATGATTTTTTTGTTTGTTAAAAAAAATAAACATAAAAACTAATTTTTTCGTTTGAGTAAAAAAAATAAAAATCATATTTTATCCAAAGCTTTTTACCAAAAAGCTCCTGTCATACGAGCCATAAAAAATTTTCTATTGTTAAATTTTATGTCAAAAATAAAATCAAAAAATGATTTTTTTCTTAGTAAAAAAATAAAAATCAAGAATGATTTTTTGTTTGAGTACTAATAGAAAAAAATTAAAAATTTTTTTTTTGTTTGAGTTAAAATAGTAAAAAACAAAAATGATTTTGTTGTTTTGAGTAAAAAAAAAAATAAAAATTATTTTTTATCCAAATCCTTCATAACCAAAAATCACCTGTCATACTAGCCATAAAAAATTTTATTTTGTTGAGTTTTGTGTCAAAAAATAAAATCAAAAAATGATTTTTTTTTTTTTGGGTTAAAAAAAATAAAAATCAAAAATAATTTTTTGCTTGAGTAAAAAAGATAAAAATCAAAAATTATTTTTTTTGTTTGAGTAAAAACGAATTAAAATCAAAACAGGATTTTTTTATTTGAGTAAAAAAAAAAAAAATTTGAGTAAAAAAAATATTAAACATCAAAATTATCTTTTTGTTTGAGTACTTATAGAAAAAATCAAAAATGTTTTATTTTTGTTTGAGTAAAAAAAATAAAAATCATTTTTTATCCAAATCTTTTATAACCAAAAATCACCTGTTATACGAGCCATAAAAAATTTTCTATTGTTAAGTTTTGTGTCAAAAAATATTTTTTTTTTATGCATTTATTATTACATAGTTATATTCAAATATGATTTTTTTGAGTTAAAAAAAACAATAAAAATCAAAAATGATTTTTGGCTTGAGTAAAAAAGATAAGAATCAAAAATTATGTTTTTTTTGTTTGAGTAAAAAAAAAATTAAAATCAAAACAGGATTTTTTATTTGAGTAAAAATAGTAACTATCAGAAATGATTTTTTTGTTTGAGTAAAAAAAAAATTAAACATCAAAAATGATGTTTGAGTAAAAATAGTATAAATCAAAAATTATTTTTTTGTTTTAGCAAAAAAAAATTAAAATCAAAAAAGTATGGTTTTATTTGAGTAAAAATAGTAAAAACCAAAAATGAGTTTTTTGTTTTAGTAAAAATAAATGAAATCAAGAAAGATTTTTTGTTTGAGTTAAAATTTTAACTATTAAAAATGATTTTTTTGTTTGAGTAAAAGTAGTCAAAATGAAAAATGATGTTTTTGTTGAGTAAAAATAGTAAAAATTAAAAATAATTTTTTTGTTGGAGTAAAATAAAAAATTTGTGTTTTTCTTGAGTAAAAAAATAGAATATCTGAACAAAAATTTAAAAATCATAAAGTAATCATTTTATCTTAATTTTTTCGATATAACTCATAATTATTACGGTTCCTTATTTTATCAAATTCACAAACTATTTTTGACACTGTTACCACTTCAAATTAAATGTGTTCTTATTTTAACAAAAAAACTGACACAACATTTTTATGAATAACAAAATTTTAATTCTAAAAAGCTTTTTAACTATAGAACATTTCAAAGCTATTTCAAAATTTTTGTATGAATAAGACCAAAAGTAACTAATTTAATTTTAAAAGTATTTAAAATACAAATGTCATCGATTGCAGTTAACATTTAGTATTCGAAGGGTTGCAGGTGTCGCTGATTACGAATCTGATATAAAATACTGGAAGAACTTAAAAATTGCCATCGAAAACATTTTATTTATGTGTGTTTTTAATTGTAAAATTTAAAAATTTATTTAAACTTAAAAGGATTACTTTAGAACGATATTTAAAAATATTATTTAAAAACAAAAAGTTTTGATATCAATTTTAATTTGAAAACGATTGTGTTTAAATTTAATAAAATTGTTTCAAGCGCTATTTTAAGAACAAATTTGTTTGATATGAACACAATTTCATTTCATTTTACTACATATTTCTTTCATTGTACTAACTTATAAATTAAATATCTATCAGCTGCACCTTTTCTTTTACACAACACTTAAGACTGTTGTTACAAACATTTAATTTACGTTTTAATACATTATGAATTAGTTTTCATCATTAAAAAAAAAAACTTTTTCTTACTCGCTTGCAAGTTACCTTTCCGACCTATCACTTGAATATAATGCCTGCTAATAAACAATTGGCATTCTATTGCCCCCTAGATGTAGCTAATTAAAAGTGCACAAACTTAACGACTTCAACATTCACGCATCCCTTAAATTTGTTTACAACCACAAAGTATTTCTCATCATTTGCTGGATTTTGTGATAGCGTAGCAATATTTTACCAACCTTACTAATGGCAGCACCAACAAACACAACAACAACAACAAAAAATGGCTTAAAACTGTTTTAGTACTTTTCTCTGCGATATTTCTCTAAACTTTATTGTCTTATTTTGTTGCGATAGTTAGCAAAACAAATACAGAACCTAGTCCAAAAATAACTGACTAACTTTCTTAATTTCTTAACCACCATTTAAAATTACTGCTAAGTACCAAAAAGTAAAGTTGCAATTCGTAGAAAGTTAAGAAAATGTACTGACTAGTGTACATGTTTGTACGTTGAATTCAAAGAAATTCTAATTGAAAATTGAGATAGTAACGAAAAGGCGTGAAATGTTATACGTTGGAAATAAAGTGGTTTGTATTATAAGAGAAGCAAAAGATAGTAGTACTATGTGCTTAAAAGTGAAATAATATATTTAAGAGCTTAGTTGTTTTTGTTGTTGTTGTTGTTATTGTTGCTGAATTACACAATCTAACTGTTTTATACGGCTGCCAGCGATACTGCTTAGACTTTAATAACACTATAAGTTAAAGTTGTTTTATATGTTTTTCATCCCTTAGGAGATGTAAACTTTGAATAGCTGTCATAAAATGTGTGCTACTCAAATTTATTGTAGTGTTTTGATGACCTTTTGTGACTTTTTTTTTTGTGTGTGTTTTTTTCTTATTTTATAAGCTACTCTTGTTTTATGCTCTTTAATATACTTAAAGAATCTTTATTCTGACCTAAATAACATTATATTACGTTATTTTATATGCGTGTCAACTGCTTATATAACATATTCTTATTCGCAGACTTTTATTACTAAATCAGCTTTGCTTAATTTTTAGCTCATTCCGTGCTTTTTTCGCGTTCTACCTTGCTAAAACATGTCTTATTGCTATCGTAACGGTTTTTACACCTTTTCTAGTTTACTACTTAATTTGCAGCTTTCTATGCTTAACATTGTCTTCTATTTCAATACGAAAAAGTAAATGAATTACTTCAAAGCTCTTGGTTTTTGAGAAATTCACTCGAAACAGCTGTAAAACAGAACGAGACATAAAGAAACTGTACTTCAGAAAAAGCACAAGAGGCATTTTTCAATATTAAAACCTTAAATTTCGACTTTATTTTTTAACACAATTTGATTTTTGATTGATTTATTCAGAAAATTCTTTCATAAATATTATAAGTCAAAAACTAATTATGTTAAAAGCCTTTTGAGCACTTTTTTCATCTGTTATTCATTTGTATTGAGTAATTTTTTAAATGTCTCTTTTATGCCTTCAAAATATTTGCTCATCGAAATTTTCTCAAAAGTTCTTAAAAGTCTCATTTAATATTTATCATACTAATTTAACTTATTTTTCCCCCGCATTTAGCATTGTTAAGTAATACGCCCAATTCTGTTGTTTGAATAAAGAACTTTTGGTTCACCGCATCTGTTTCAACTGAACTGACCTTGACAACCGCTTTTGAAAGAACATCTTCATTATTGCAAGATTTATGTTCTTCTCTGCCAGCCTACCAATTATTTGGATTAAATTACAAACTGAGGTGGGAACGGAGGAAAATAAAATTAACCCCAGCTCTTCTCTAACGATAGCCCAAAAATTAAAATTTAAGTACATTTTAGTTGATTACGTTCATCCTTACGTGCCTTTGTGATAAATTGTGTGTATGCGTGTGTGTGTGTGTGTGTATGTGTGTGCTTCTTACAAATTGTATTGCGACTCCTTTCAGCACATGACCGAAAAATTATGACGCTTATCGTGAACCAAACAAGCCCTTCAGCAAAACCATACCAATGCTTTCTTTACCAGAATTGTTGCCTGCTCGTAAAAATACAAAATGTGCCACATTTAAATTTTTACAACCTACGGCGCTACAATATTTTTACCCTTCACACACAACTCTTGCTAACTTTTGCTAACTTGGTCGGCTTCTTTTTTTTTATGTACCTATCATATATTTTCTTTTTATTTAGTTTTTTTTTGTTTTTTTTTTTTTTGTTGTTGCTTGAGGAAAAGCAAAGCAATCTCAATTTCTCAAATTGAGCCAACAAGCAAATCACTGCGTGCAGTCCTTGACGCTGTTTTCGCATGTCAGTTACAACAACTAGTTGGCCAAACAGAGCCACCCGTTTTATGAGCTGCAGCATCAGCAGAAGCCCAAGGAAAGCCGTTCTAAATCGTGTGCCATAAAAAAGGATTTTAATGTGTTTTATTGAAACCAAACTGAACCAGACCCGAGAACCTAACCAAACCAGAAGCTCACTCAAACTTCTGACAAATCCACAACATACAACTTAACTGGCCAACAACAAGAAAGTTTGCGCAGCCAAACTAGGTGAAACTTGGTGCGTGAGTTTTGGCAGTTTTTTGGGTGGCCAACAAAGTGAAAAGCGATAATATAAAATCGAAAAACAACAACAAAAACACTGAAAAGAACAAAACACGTCTATTAAAGATTTGTGTGTATTTTTATGGCTATGTCCTGCTAACATCTCCATAGAGATACAGGAGGTAGGTAATGAAGAAGTTGAGCTGCTTCAATATAAAGTCGTCAATTTTGTTGTTGTTCATTTATAGCTGCACACGTAAAGGATGTAGAAACCGGAAGAGGATAAATGAAGCTTTTTTACAAACAGGAATTAAAAATATATTGCTGTGAACTAGGGCTTATATCCCCCTTCCCCCCTTCCCCCTGCACCACTCCATTCACTTCCGTCTGTTGTTATTTTCCTTATGGAAGAACGTGATGTTTTGTGCTGTCCAAGAAACCCTAGCAAACAAGTGCTAGCAAGCAATCAATTTATTTTTATTGAATTTTCTGCACACAGCCAGATAGTAAAATGGCTGCATAGAAAAAGTGTGAATGAAGTATGGTGAAGCGATAGCGGGTATGATTAAGCGCAGCAAGGTTTTTATAGCAAGAGACAGCAATTTGTAAAGGACCTTTTTACCTGTCGTTGTTGTGACAAATGGATAAACATTTATTATGCTTACCCTTCATAACAACTCAGTTTCGACATATTGGGGAGCAGCGTAGGGATAGTATGAGGAGCTACCTGTTTGTGGAGAGTGCAAAGCTAGCTATGCTCTTTTCAAGTTGCTGTGTGTTGTTTTTTTTTTTTTTTTCTTTCAAAGTTGTTTTTTTTATATATATATATATATGTTTGCTTAGGATATTTCTGCAGGACTATCTTTTGGTTGACATGAAGTTTTTGTGTGATGTTTGCACAAGTTGTTATTTTTATGTTGCTGATTTGTTGCTGTCAAGTGTTGCTTCCGGTATTAATTGATGCTTGCATTCTTTATGAGCAATAATTGATACATTTTAAGTAACTTTTATGGTAATTAAAAAAGAAAATTAAGCCATTTAAGGGCTTAATTGCATCTGTCACCTCTTGGCTTTAACGAGAATATTAAGGGTAATAAAATCAAACCGAAATTAATTCTTACGGTAACAAATGCGGTTTGAGTTCATTTCAAAAATAACAATAAAGGCTTTTCGAACCGTAAATTAATATATTAATATTAATATAAGTAAGAATATTTATATTATCTTTGAACGATTAATATTAAAGGCTGTAGGTATACCCTAAAGTATTGGTCAAAACGTTTCATGGCCTTAAAAAAATTTGTTAAAACGATCCCTTACAAACCGTAATTCTACGTCCAAAACAACAAAAAAAAAACCAAAAGTCGAGGACTCGTATTCTGTTAACACTTGAAAGTAATTAAATTGTTTTTTGTCAAATATTCAATAAAAATAATCAACAGGAATGAAATTTTTGAAAAAAAATTAGTTTTTTTTTTTAAATGGAAAATGGCCAATAGGGCGTATCGAATTACATTTTTTTTTCGAAATTCACATTCTAAGAGGTCTCAAAAGTTTCATGTGGTTGTCAAGATCTGCCAAAAAAAATTTTATGAAAATAAAAGGACATCTTCCTGCCCCGCAAGGACAAAGTTGTTTTTTGAGAAAAACAGTAAAAAATATCGATCTTAAAATGCTTTAAGTTTTGTAAAAAAAACTACATTTGTCTAAAGAAAAAAATTTAAATGCAGTTAACTATCAATATTTTACCGAACACGATGTTACTCACGATTTTTACCTACAGTATCCTGTTTGCAGGATATTCGAAGCGAAAGTTATAATCGAGATGGCACTTAACTTTTGATTGTAGCCATTGAGTCTGAATTTTGAATTTTTTGGCTTTGATTATAGTATTGGCGTATTTCTTAAATATGATGAATTAATAATTTGCTGAGTTTTTGCATATCAATTCTCTTTGTTTAGAGAAATGTATACTAGAACTCAATTTTTTAACTTTTTCAAAAAAATTTATATTTGATTTTATATCACCGGCATAAGAAGTGGTGTCGAAGATAATTTTCTCAATTGGGATTTTTCAAATGTTTCTGTACATGACCCTACCTTAAAATATGTATTTTATATGCCAGGCTTAGACCACGATTTTTTTTTATATTTTAATACTTAAAAAAATTTTACTTCGTAACATCAAATTTTTCAATTTGAGTTATATCTTCTTTATGGTTATAATATCGTTAAAATACATTTTATGCCATTCAGTCGGTCTCAAAAGACTAAACAATTGTTTTTAAAATGTGTTTAAATGAAATTATAACCATAAAGGGGACATAACTCTAATTGAGAAATTTGATGCTAGGAAATAACTTTTTTTAAAATATCGAAATAGAAAATAAAATCGTGGTCTTAAACTGATATATTAAATAAATATTTTTAGGCAGTATCATGTTCAGAAATTTTCAAAAAACTCAAATTGGAAAGATTATCTTCGACACCACTTCTGAATCACTTGTCATAAAATCTTATATTCATTTTTTTTGAAAAAGTTAAAAAATTGCGTTCTAGTATACATTTCTCTAAAACAAGAGAACACAAATGCAAAAACTATGCAAATTATTAATTCATGCTATTTATGGAATAGATCAACACTACAAACAGTACCACCAAAATTAATAGCCAATGCTTACAATCAAACGTCTTGTGCTATCGCAAGTACAACTTTCGCTTCGAATATCCTTCATACAGGATACTGTTGGTAAAAATCATGAGTAGCACCGTGTGTGGCAAAAAATTGTTAGTTAAACTGCATTATTACTTTTGCTTTAAGACATGTGTGGATTTTCTTAAAAAAATCAAAGCATTTTAAGATCGTTATTTTTTATTGTTTTTCCCAAAAAACAACTTAGTCCTTGCGGGGCAGTAGATGTCCTCTATTTTTTATAAAATTTTTTTTGAGTGATCTTGACAAGCCTATGCAACTTTTGAGACCTCTAAAAATACGATCTAAATTTTTCGATACGGCCTAATGGCCAAATAAAAATATAAAACTATAAACAAATAATAAAATGTTCAAATATAAGTTGGAAAGCGATAACATTTTTCTTAATTTTATTTAATGATTTTATAAATGAGAATCTGTTTAAAAAAACGTGGTGTTAAAAGCCAAAATTCTGAGTAAATCTTGAATTCCAATAAAAGTACTTAAATCCTGGTTCCTTTTGTTTATAAGTTCGTGCAAAAAAATTCACCCAATTGTGTTTTTTAATTAATTTTTTTCTTAATAAAAAAACTGATTTTAAGTGATAAACATTTTTATTTAAGCCATTGCAATTTTTGGTGTTAAGTTGAAAATATTATATCAGGCAAGTGGTTGCTGGCAGTTTTGATACCCATTTCTGCACGTTTTATCGCATTTTCCATGTCTTTATGAAAGATTTCCGTTGGTAACTGTTGTAACTGCATTTCTGTCGAATATTGTTCTTAAAGTTTGTTGTAGCTTGAGACTTCGAAGCATCAGCCCATAACTTCAAGTTGCCCCAAAAAAAGTTGTCTGGGATGTTAAAATTGGGCAAACTTGATGGCTATGACAAATTATCAAAACGAAAGATTACTCGACCATGAAATTCTTCCCTCACAATATCTATCAATTGTGGCTCGTGCTGTGTGTGCGGTTGCACCGTCCTGTTGAAACAACATGTTCGTTTATCATGATTTTATCGTAGATAAAGGACCATGTATTTTAATGTAGAAATATTTCATACCGATTGGTTAAGGGTATGAAATACTTCCATAAAAAATAAGACATTATTTGGACAAAATTTTTAGTTTATGCTAAGCCATAAAAAAATTCTTCAAACGAGTTTGAAAAAGAAGCTTTATATGTATTTCTGCAAAAATAATGAGTTAAAAAAAAATTTTATTATTAAAAAAATCATCAAGATATCATCAAACGCAACGTTACCTCAAAAATGTACTAAATATGTAAGTTTCCGGCCAGTTGTGGTACAATACGGTGCTTCTGTGGAATGTGAGAAATTATTTGCTATTAAAAACTTTAAACAAACTTAGGACATTTAATACTCAAATAATCTGAAGCCTCATAGATGCAAGTACCTTCATTTACCCATTTAAAAAAGTAAACATAAAGTATTAAATTAAATTTTTTGAGGTAAAATTTGATTTTGGAAATCCTTAAAAAGCCGCATGCCAATTTCTAACAAAAACAATAAGGCGCGAGAATGTTTCTATCAGTTCGATGTTTTTATTGAAAAGAAATGCTATCAACGACCAACATAACAATTTACGAATATAGCCAATTTTACAAACACACACATATATGCGTAAATATCACAGAAAAAAAATGCGAATACAAACAAAAACACTTGTATCATGTGCAAATGGAAACACTGTAAATATACAACAACAATAAGTATTTCTTAAGCTTTTTGTTTTTGAATCGCCTGCCTGAATACTCAGACAGACAGACAGACAGACAGAAAGAGAGAGACATTCGCATACGCAGTCAAGTAAATTTGCTATCACTTTCAACGCAGACACGTGCAGCAGCATCAGCATCAACGATGGCATAAAATAACATTTTTGTTGCCTACTTTACGGCTTACAGCGGGTATGAATGAAGCAAGCAAAAAACTCCAAAAAGTAAGCCCAGAAAAGCGTGAAAAGAGCGTGCTACTGCATAAGAACAAATACAAACACTTATGCCAGCACGCACACAAACACACAGCAGCAAGCATCCTTTAACATATTGCCCAATAAATGATATACTTTAACTTTGGTCTAACGTAAGGCTTACAAAAGTAAGCAATGCTTTTGAAAAAGTTGGCAGCAAACACAATGATGTGTTTGCTTAAAAGAAAATAGAGATATGAAGTAGTTTTTCTAAAACGAATTATATTAAATTTATACTTAATATAGATTAATCTTATTTGTTATCTTAATGTATAAAAGACAAGTGTCCTGCTCCGTGCTCTATATCCTAAAACTGTTATAGTTGTTATTGCTTTGTAAAGGCTAAACATGTTAGCCGGGACCAGAACCTGTTTCGCTATAACAGTGCTTTTTATATGAAAAATTGTTAGCCTAAAAGTATGCACAAACATTTTTTTTTATATTTATCAGTAAGGATACATTGGCGACGGCTGGAACAAAACAACATTTGAGGTGAATGAAAAAAATTATATCGTCTGCTATTTAATTATTTTGAATACGACCCGTCGTAATACGGGCTTCTATACTAGTATATATATAATTATATATATATAATTTGCTATTTTCTAAAAAGAAAATAGAGATATGAAGTCGTTTTTCTAAAACAAATTATATTAAATTAAGATTGCGTTTAGTTTTGAAAAACGTTATAAAAAGTTGTCGATTAAGCTACTATTTGACTGACAAGTGGTTTTTTTATTATTTTAATTTTTCTTTGAAAATTCAATTTTTATTTTTCCTTTCTTTATATATAATTTAGCAGAAATTTTGTTTTATATACTTGCTTATATTTATTGTTAGAGTTAATTTTATTTTAACAAAAAATATATAAAAATATAAGTCATTTATTTCGAAACTCGCTAAAGTTTCGTGTTTTTAAATGAAGTTATGTACAACAAAATAGGTATAAAAAAAATAATATTATAAAATTTTTATATAAAAATGCTATAGAGACATAAACAGCAAATTATTTTAAAACGATAAATACCGTTTTGACTTCTGACACTTTCAAAACAAACAGCTCTTATGTGAAAAAAATGTTGGTTTAACTGCTTTAAATATTTTTTTAGCACTTTAGAATAAAACGTACATTAAAATTTTTCAGAAATATAAAATTTTCGAAATTTTGTTAAGAAATAAATTTGACAAAATTTGGAAAACATTTATAAATAAGTTTAGGTTTACATGAACGTTTATTGGGCTGCCTTATGTGTGTGTGTGTTCTGGGGTTCACACAATGCTTACTGCACGCATTTCTTATCAATTTTATCCGATCTGTTGTCTGATTTTTTTTTTTTTTTTGCATATTTGTTTCTTTTTTTCATTTATTTCCATTTTGCCATTTTTTTGCTCTCATTTTATTCTCATTTTATTATATTTCATTTCGTTGATTTGTTTTGAACATCCGCTGTGCGTTGCCTCGAGCAGCTTTGTTGGATATTGGAAATAAATTTTGCAGCAAATGTCGTTATATTCTTCATTGTCACATAAATATATATATAATTTTAGCATTATTTTGCAATATCAGTTTATATTGCTTTCAACAGTCGCAAAATATTGCTCAT
Organism: Tetanocera ferruginea; assembly: GCA_958299015.1. Lineage (NCBI taxonomy): Eukaryota > Metazoa > Arthropoda > Insecta > Diptera > Sciomyzidae > Tetanocera > Tetanocera ferruginea. The sequence continues at coordinate 9,871,389 of OY282642.1, forward strand.
CGTTACAATTGCAAAATAGCATGTTTAGTGAATAAAAATATATATTATACTTTGCTCGCTTGCTGCTCTCTCTCTCTGTCTCTCTCTTTTACTCTCGCACTGTCTCAGTCGTTATTTTGTAGCACAATTTTAGGCATATTTAAATTACATTTATTGTCATAAAGTTTTTTATGTTTATTGACGAATCTTTTTATGTTTATTTGAATTTTTATTATACAACATATACAAATATAATTTGTACTATGTTGCAGGCATGCTCAATAAATGTAGCATACATTTAGGCATTTCACATTAAATGTTCCAAATACAAATTTATGTTTATAACAAATAGGTACGTATAAAAATGCTTGTTTTTTTTTTAAGATGATCATAAGAAGATAGAGTCGAATATGAAATTTCATGTGTAACATGCGAAATTATGTGTTACTCATATATGAAGATGAGCGGATGCAGAAGCCGCTTAAAAAAATATATGTTTTTTTTTTATGAAACCATTATTGAGCTGGAAAAAATAAGAATATGTTTTAATAATGTCTTATCATCATAACTAAATTAAGTGCAGCTGGAAAATTAAAAAGCTTAAAAAAGTATGCAGACTATTAAAAAAAATTTAAAATTTTATCAAGCGTTGAATCGGGTTTAATTCTTACAAAAATATTTTGTATAAGCTAAAAAATGTGAGCTTTCAAAAAATGCTGACATTTTGAAAAGCATAAGACCACAATTTTCAACAACTTGAAAATTTTTCAAAACAAAAAAATTAATACAAAAATATTTTATTTATGGTTCAATCATTGCTTAAGAAAATGTTTTGAAAAGATAGAAAAATTGCTTGTGTGCACTTCAGTTAATGAATAATGCACAGCATTTGGCGTTGGAGTCTTAGGTTTTATTATTACTAGCATTATTATAAGAAAAGTTACCAAACATATATGTAATATATGTGGATTATAATAGGAAAGAGCCAAGTTTTTTCACCATTTAGTTATATTTATTAGATTGCAGACATGAAATTTTATGTATTTTCCTTTCAATGTTATGGAAACACTCATTAAAAGAGCTGACAGCATTGATGACACTGAAGTTGACACAAATTCTCCTTCATTCATAGTATCAAATAAATAATAAGTTTCATAGCACTCATACGCCACGATGTCCAGCTAATACAATTTGTTTGCAAAACTTATTTTTATTGATTGTTTCAGTAAGAAAAGAATACAAATTTGAAATACTCTGCCGACCATTCAAAAGAAAACTTTAGCAATTATTATTTATTGTGTGTAACACAATACTATATCCATGGCATCAAGGTCATATATTTATAGCTCAATGTTCTTGCTTATTATAATCAGTGCGTCTTTTCATAGATCCTTATTTATGTTGAAGAAAATGAGTGCCAAAGTTATGAAATAAAAGCTGTTTTTTTTTTTTATTATAATACCAGTGTTATCAGTGTTATCTTATATCATCATTATAATATTATCAGTTCAATAAAATCATTAACATTTTTTAACAATGCAAAAACTTTTAAACTTCCGCATAACTTGAAGAACAAACTTTAATTGTAGAGTGTAATAAAAAGATAAGGCTGTTGACAAAGTGGCCGATAAAAGTGAAGCGTTGCCTTAAGCGTTGATACTGCATGCAATTTCAGAGTGAAAATTAAATGCTTTTTGCTATTAGAAATGCTTGATAATTCAGTTTAATGTTACAAATTTTATAATAAATTATTTCGATCATTCGCTTGCAGCTTATAGTAGTTTAAAACTATGCTTTTTGTTTGTATGTAGCATACATGTTTGGAAAACGTTATTTTGACGCTTCGCTTGTAGTGTTCATTGGAAAAAGTTTGTTACAATATTATTACAATGTAAATTAATGGTTACTTCATTTAGCGCCTTTGCTGTGTTGCTTAAACTATACTTCTTCTATTGAAAATTTTTTTACCTTTCATTTAACTTTTAATTATTATTAATTTTTTTCAGCGAGACAAAATTTCTGAACAAAAATTGCAAGGCGTCTTTTATGGAGCAAAAAAATGCCCGTAAGTGTTTTATGTAAATGTTTTCATAGCATAAGAATTTATGTTTTTTTTTCATTCTATCTAAAAACATGATTTTCTTTTTGTTTTATTAAAATGGACCTTCAGGATAATCAAACCACTTCAATGAACTTTCTCCGATTTATCATTAATTTTAAAGAATTCCTTTTGCTTTTAGTATCACGAAAGACGATTTTTAATTTCAATCTGATTTAATCCACATCTATATAACTGTTTTATTAAAAAAACTAGTTGTATAGTAACAATTGCTTATCAAATAAACCATCAACTTCATTTCTAAATTATTACAAAATAAAGCAAACTAGTAAACCTGTTGACTGAATTCGAGCAATTCAATAAAAATTAAATGTTAGCAACATTATAAACGTTTAATTTATGATATTCTATTCAATCAGCTTTTTCCTCAATAACGATATATTCAGTCTCAAAAATGATATAAAAGATAATCATCTGAATGCTTAAAACTTATGATCTGACACTAAAATTTCAAATGTAACTGTCCAAATACGAAGACGGACACTAATATAACCACCGAGATAAACATAATAACTAAATATTTAACAACATTGCTGCTTAACATTTCAAGCTATAAAATATAACTAATTTAAATAAAAACGAATTATAAAATAGATTTTAGAAAAAAAAAAATTAAAACTAAGATATAATTAAAAAATTAATTAAAAATACTCACAAAACACCTACAACACCATTTTATAACATATTTAAAAAAAAACCAAAAAAAAATTTTTTTTGAAAACCGTTAAAATTTGACTGAGTGTTTGCTCGGAAAGTGGAACTTTTGATTTTGGAACTGCATTTTTCGGACAATTGACATTAGAGGTATGCATAAAAGATAATTTTGGTTAAAAATTTTTAGATTTGAAAAAAATTCAAATTTGACCAATTTATAAGCTTAATTTCAAATTGTTTAAAAAGCGGATTTTTGTAAAAAAATGTTATTTCTGTTTTAAAAGGTTGGGAACCCCCTGAAGTGAAATCACAATTTTTAAAAGTTATTTGCACATTTACACCCTAAGCCTGATTTAATGACATCTTAATCGATAAAATCGGTCTATTGGTCTGGGAAGAGTTGAAGTCACAAAAAAAACCTTAGCCTATTAATTATATAGATAATTGCAACAACAATTCATAAAGTGTAAACTAAGAGTTAACAACAATAACTCTTACGTTAATTGTAAATACAAAATTTTGTTCCAACGCCAACTCAAGCTCAAATACTAACTAAAACTTCAATAATAACTCCAACACTAACTCCATCTCCTATTCCATCCCAACTCCAATTCCTAATCTAACTGGAATTCAAAATCTAACTCCAACTCCAACTCCAAACCCAACTCCAACTCCAACTCCAACTCCAACTCCAACTCCAACTCCAACTCCAACTCCAACTCCAACTCCAACTCCAACTCCAACTCCAACTCCAACTCCAACTCCAACTCCAACTCCAACTCCAACTCCAACTCCAACTCCAACTCCAACTCCAACTCCAACTCCAACTCCAACTCCAACTTCAACTCCAACTCCAACTCCAACTCCAACTCCAACTCCAACTCCAACTCCAACTCCAACTCCAACTCCAACTCCAACTCCAACTCCAACTCCAACTCCAACTCCAACTCCAACTCCAACTCCAACTCCAACTCCAACTCCAACTCCAATTCCAACTCCAACTCCAACTCCAACTCCAACTCCAACTCCAACTCCAACTCCAAATCCAACTCCAACTCCAACTCCAACTCCAACTCCAACTCCAACTCCAACTCCAACTCCAACTCCAACTTCAACTCCAACTCCAACTCCAACTCCAACTCCAACTTCAACTCCAACTCCAACTCCAACTCCAACAACAACTCCAACCCCAACTCCAACTCTAACTTTATTTCTGGCCTAACTGTAATGATTAAAAGAATTACTAAACTTCTATGTTCTTATTTACTTAGACTTTTATTTTTTCACTGCAGTTCAGATTATTAGCTTTTCAAAGTTTGTGGACTGCATAAACCACAGAGACTACTGATGATTCGGAGTAGCGTCCGACGAAACCATAGTTTAGTCTGCTCGGTTTGTTCTGCAAAGAACATTGTTGTTGTAGCAAACTGTTTGGCTTCAAAAATTATTTGGTGTAATAATATAATTATTAAAACCTGTTTTTTTATGTAGAAAAAATTCAAAATGTTATTTTAATGGTGACTTTATTTTAAATAAAATATTTTTTACGGTTATTATTTATTATTTTATATAAGTTTATTATTTGGTTTGATTAAATGTTCAAATTTATTTATTTTTATTTTTCATATAAATATTTTATTTGATTATATTTTATTATTTATTATTTATTCATTATAAATCACCTCCATAAGCAACATTACATCGACACCAACGAAAAATTCCGACTTCTGTGTCCGTCCGCAACTGCACCACGTCTGTACGGACTGCCCAAAATACACAAAGAAAATGTTCCCCTCAGACCCATATCTTCATCAATAGAAGTACCATGCTACAAACTCGCTAAGCACGTAGGACAAATTTTAAAAAGCTTAATATCAGACGAATATAACATAAAAAACGCAATAAAACTCAAAGACAAACTAAAGGACTTTACGTTGACTGAAGAAGACATTATAGTGTCATTTGATGTGGTATCATTATTTACTAACATACCAACACACCTAGCTATTAAAGACATAATGAACCAATGGGACACAATAAAACACTTGACAAAAATCCCCCGAAAACAATTTTTAAATATTTTAGAATTCTGCCTTAAGGACAACAATTATTTTATTTTTGACAACTCGGTATACCATCAAATATATGGTATGCCTATGGGCAATCCCCTAGCACCTACAATAGCAGACATAATACTGGACAATTTACTTGACGACGCTATTAAAACCCTTAAAAACAATGGTACAAATATAAATTTTGTATGTAAATATGTCGACGATATTCTAGCCATAATTAAGAGAAAAGACCTAGACATTATTTTAAAAACACTAAACAGCTACCACAAAAACATACAATTCACTTTTGAAATGGAAAAAAACAAAAACATCTCATATTTAGACATAAAATTACATAGAAGAAACAACAAAATCCTTTTTGAATGGTTCACAAAACCTACCTCTTCAGGTAGATTGATAAACTTTCACTCCACGCAACCAATGAAACAAAAAATCAACACGATAACCAACTTAACAAATAAAATATTAACATTAACTGATACACAATTTCTAAGTCAGAATATTAAAAAATTAAAAACAATATTAAATAACAATGACTACCCAACCCACCTTACAAATTCCCTCATATACACGGAACTCTCTAAAAACAAACAAAACCCACATACAACAGAACAAAATAAACAATCTGGCAACCCTGAACCAGAGAATAACAAGTACTACGGCATCACATACATACCAAAACTAACGAACACCACACACATACGGAGATTAGTGAGAGCGGACAATACAACATTTGCATACAGATCAAACACCACTTTAAACAGAATTTTTACACAAACAAAAACAAAAATAGAGAAAGAGGACAAAAACAATGTTGTATATGAAATACAATGTAAAGGAACAGAAAATGAAAGCTGTGACAAAATATACATAGGAACAACAAAAAGAGCGCTAAAAATACGAATGACAGAACACAAGCTGGACATTAGAAACAAAAAAACAACAACCGCATTAGCCCAACACATATTAGCGACAGGTCACACAGCTGATTTTGATGATGCTAAAATTTTAGACGTAGAAAACAAAACAAACAAAAGAATGACTTTAGAAAGTTTACGAATACAACAGAAAAGGGACAGGGCAATAAACTTTAAAGAAGACACTGACAACATTAATAACAATTACACAGTAGCACTGGACTCATAAAGCGTTTATTGTTATCGTTTAAAAAATTTTTATTGTTATCTATTTTGTGTTTATATAATGTAGTTTTTTAATAGAAATGTAAGTTTATTTAAAATGTGTAAAAAATTGTTCTTTTAATTGTGAATTTATTGTGTTTTAGAAAAAATATATACCCCTGAAGATGTCAACAAACAATTGACGAAACGTCGGGTAAAAAATTGAATTTTTATTCTTTTAAAGATTGCAATTAAAAATTACTGGCCAAAAAACCTCTTAAAACATTAGTTATATTTTTTTTTGTTTGTTGTGTCTTGTTTTTATTTTATTTTATTCTATTTTAATATAAAAAAATATTTAATATTAATTGATAAAATTCATTTTAATTTTTTTAATTCTATTTTATTTTATTTGATTTGGTTTCTTTTTAGTTTATTTATTTTTTTTTCTTTTTTTTTTGATATTATTTTATTTCATTTAATTTTATCTTATATTGTGTTGTTCTATTTTATTGTATATTATTCTATTATTAATTTTAAAATATAGTTTTTGTATGTTATTAATTTTTTTTTACAATTATTTTATATTTTTATTTTCTGTTTTTTATTTTAACTTATGTTCTATTATTTTATTAAATTTTCTTCAATTTATTTTATTTTATTTATTTATTTTATTTTATTTTAAATATTATTAAATTTTATTCTGTTTTATTTTATTATATTTTTAGTATTATTTTATTTTATAAAATTTTATTTTATTTAATTTTTTTTTATATAAATTTATTTAATTTTATTAAATTTTATTTAATATTATTTAATTTTATATTATTTTATTTAATTTTAATTAATTTTATTTAATTTGATTTAATTTGATTTAATTTTATTTAATTTGATTTTATTTGATTTTATTTAATTTAACTTTATTTAATTTTATTTTATTTTATTTTATTTTATTTTATTTTATTTTATTTTATTTTATTTTATTTATTTTATTATTGACTTTGACTTTGACTTTGACTTTGACTTTGACTTTGACTTTGACTTTGACTTTGACTTTGACTTTGACTTTGACTTTGACTTTGACTTTGACTTTGACTTTGACTTTGACTTTGACTTTGACTTTGACTTTGACTTTGACTTTGACTTTGACTTTGACTTTGACTTTGACTTTGACTTTGACTTTGACTTTGACTTTGACTTTGACTTTGACTTTGACTTTGACTTTGACTTTGACTTTGACTTTGACTTTGACTTTGACTTTGACTTTGACTTTGACTTTGACTTTGACTTTGACTTTGACTTTGACTTTGACTTTGACTTTGACTTTGACTTTGACTTTGACTTTGACTTTGACTTTGACTTTGACTTTGACTTTGATTTTGATTTTGACTTTGACTTTGACTTTGACTTTGACTTTGACTTTGACTTTGACTTTGACTTTGACTTTGACTTTGACTTTGACTTTGACTTTGACTTTGACTTTGACTTTGACTTTGACTTTGACTTTGACTTTGACTTTGACTTTGACTTTGACTTTGACTTTGACTTTGACTTTGACTTTGACTTTGACTTTGACTTTGACTTTGACTTTGACTTTGACTTTGACTTTGACTTTGACTTTGACTTTGACTTTGACTTTGACTTTGACTTTGACTTTGACTTTGACTTTGACTTTGACTTTGACTTTGACTTTGACTTTGACTTTGACTTTGACTTTGACTTTGACTTTGACTTTGACTTTGACTTTGACTTTGACTTTGACTTTGACTTTGACTTTGACTTTGACTTTGACTTTGACTTTGACTTTGACTTTGACTTTGACTTTGACTTTGACTTTGACTTTGACTTTGACTTTGACTTTGACTTTGACTTTGACTTTGACTTTGACTTTGACTTTGACTTTGACTTTGACTTTGACTTTGACTTTGACTTTGACTTTGACTTTGACTTTGACTTTGACTTTGACTTTGACTTTGACTTTGACTTTGACTTTGACTTTGACTTTGACTTTGACTTTGACTTTGACTTTGACTTTGACTTTGACTTTGACTTTGACTTTGACTTTGACTTTGACTTTGACTTTGACTTTGACTTTGACTTTGACTTTGACTTTGACTTTGACTTTGACTTTGACTTTGACTTTGACTTTGACTTTGACTTTGACTTTGACTTTGACTTTGACTTTGACTTTGACTTTGACTTTGACTTTGACTTTGACTTTGACTTTGACTTTGACTTTGACTTTGACTTTGACTTTGACTTTGACTTTGACTTTGACTTTGACTTTGACTTTGACTTTGACTTTGACTTTGACTTTGACTTTGACTTTGACTTTGACTTTGACTTTGACTTTGACTTTGACTTTGACTTTGACTTTGACTTTGACTTTGACTTTGACTTTGACTTTGACTTTGACTTTGACTTTGACTTTGACTTTGACTTTGATTTTGACTTTGACTTTGACTTTGACTTTGACTTTGACTTTGACTTTGACTTTGACTTTGACTTTGACTTTGACTTTGACTTTGACTTTGACTTTGACTTTGACTTTGACTTTGACTTTGACTTTGACTTTGACTTTGACTTTGACTTTGACTTTGACTTTGACTTTGACTTTGACTTTGACTTTGACTTTGACTTTGACTTTGACTTTGACTTTGACTTTGACTTTGACTTTGACTTTGACTTTGACTTTGACTTTGACTTTGACTTTGACTTTGACTTTGACTTTGACTTTGACTTTGACTTTGACTTTGACTTTGACTTTGACTTTGACTTTGACTTTGACTTTGACTTTGACTTTGACTTTGACTTTGACTTTGACTTTGACTTTGACTTTGACTTTGACTTTGACTTTGACTTTGACTTTGACTTTGACTTTGACTTTGACTTTGACTTTGACTTTGACTTTGACTTTGACTTTGACTTTGACTTTGACTTTGACTTTGACTTTGACTTTGACTTTGACTTTGACTTTGACTTTGACTTTGACTTTGACTTTGACTTTGACTTTGACTTTGACTTTGACTTTGACTTTGACTTGAATTTGACTTTGACTTTGACTTTGACTTTGACTTTGACTTTGACTTGAATTTGAATTTTTAATGACTTTGACAGATTATGGTAAAATGCAATTAATGTATCCCGGTTATTTGAAGTCTATTAAATAAATGTTTTAATAAACTACTTACAATAAATTTTTTTATTTTGTTATGATATCATAATTCTTTGCATAAGATTTTTTCACATGGATTTAATTTCTTTTTAATTTTTTTTTTTTCTTAGTCCTAAATGATATATAATTTTTTTTTTTTTTTATCTGCATCTACAACAAGAACAGTTGCCCGTGAAATTTGTGGTTCAATGACTAGAAATAGCTTTATTGATACGACTTATTTGGGTTTTTTGCGTAGATTTCCATTTTAAGCAGCTTTAAAAGTTTTGATTTATATTTTACTATATTTTGGTTGTACATAGCTTCATAAGTTATGAACACACATTATGTGGTGATATCTTGTTTTAGGCGTTGGCTGATTTGTTTTTACTGTTGCACAATAATGTGCACATAATTTTCTTGATTTCAATGATAAATCTCTTGAAGCTAGGTCATAGCTGGTGGCATGTAAGGTCATAATATGTATGTTATTATAGAGATTAATAAAAAAATAAAAGTAAAACATTCATATATAAGAGTTGAGCTTGTGTAGTGGTGAAATTTTTATTTGGAATACAACAGAGTTTTTTGTTGCTATGATTAATTACATAAGATAAGATGTATGAGGTTGTTGCCATAAATTGTTTATCACTCATAGTTTTTTTTCCTTTTTGTAAAATATGATTATTAATATTTAAGTTTTAACTCGCTGGGTCCTCTAAATTAACTATTAAATATTATGTTTATTTTTTTTTTTTAAAGTTATTATCATTTTTGAATATCGGATAATAAATTCTACCGAAAACTAATATAATTGTTAACGAATTATTAAAATTGTACAGGAACTTTAGAATCAACATTATTGAATTCACAAAAAATGTTTAAAAAAAAAATATAAAAGTCTTTTTGATATCACTTCAAAGTCTAGTGAATTGAAAATATTTCTAACACGTACATATGAACATGTATATAGCGATAATGTTTACAGTTAAATAAAGAATTGATATGTCTCTAACACTCACGTAACCAACAAATATTCTACAACACATACACAATTTCTTAATAGCTCTTATGCCAACTCTAGGCTTAATGTTGTCACAATCATTCAACAGTTAGAATCAAAACGTGCTGATACAATCGCTTCTCTAAGCAGCTTAAGATATTTGTGAGCATTAAATAATTTTGACCATCCACAGGATATTCACATATGGTCTGAAGGAAGGAAAATAACTTAAAGCAGCAATATTATTTGAATCAAATTATAAATTATGCATGAAATTTTTGTTAAAATTTTGAATACATGTAGATATATATTTCATAAAAATTAAATTTTTGTACATTATTTCGAAAACAGTAATTATTAAGCGTACATAATGTACTACACATATTTTGCAAATTAAATCAAAATTTTTCGATACATTCATTAATATTATGTAAAAAAAAAGGAAATTTAATTAAATAGACAACAAGTTCAAGCCAACAGACTTAATAAGCACAAAATTTTAATGAATTAATTAACTTTCATTTTGATCAAACATTATTTTTGCTACAGTTCGAAATACCTTCTGGTTTGTTGGTAATTTTGATTATGATGAAATTTTTTGAAACTTTATCCTTGAAATTTGTTAATTTAAAACATTTTCGAACTAATTTTCGTTCACAGAAAAAATAAATTGTATAAACTTTACTGAGAAATAAAATTTGTCAAAAATATCAATTTCACATCAAGATAAACGCTAACTGAATATCAATTAGATACAAACCAAGTATCTCAACCTTGTCGGTAACAAAAATTAATGATAAAATATGTCAAACAAATCAGCAAATAAGACAAAATACGCAGAAAATGAATGAAAATAACTTTCACATAACAACAACAAAAAATGTTTATCAACAAATTTTTTGTTGGAAACTTAAACTGATTGTGAGACGTTAGGTTAGCTGTACGTCTTGCATATAAATCGACTATTAAAATATGCCCGAGCAGCAAGCAGCAGCAGCCGGTAAATACAGACATCCGAAAATATAAACAGTTACAATAACATTCTTGCTCACACATACGCAACAAACACTAACAAATTGTATGTTTTGATCTCTAGTTAAGGTACTTTCAAGCATCCTGTTGCCAAGAATATCAACAGGATATCAAAATGCTTCTTATAGTATATTCCAAAAGATGCTGCCAGTTTAACTTAAGCATAACAAGAGTCTGAGAGGGATACAGGATACAGCAGCTGTCACTGTCAATGTCTTCAATTTCGGTTCTTGTGTTTGCTGTTATTGTTGTTTTAGTTGTTGTTGTTGCTGTTGAGCTGACATGCAATGCAATTAGAATTGATGCTTACGGCTGAATGCAAATTATGTGGCATGTTGAAAGAAGAGTTGGCAAGGATTTAAGCGACCAGTTCAGACACAGAGCAGTTTGAAATACATAAAAACAAAAAAGAAAACAACCAAATTCTATGCGGATGAGACGTGAAAATAGCATTAAGCTAGATAACACAAAATGTGTTGTTTTTTCTCTAAATTTTTAACGCTGTTTCGATGGTGCTTTTAATGCATAAAGCAAAAATGTGTGAAAAAGTCAAAGATCTTTTTAATGGTAAGGATTTTAAGAGTTTTTTGGCTTATAACAATTTATTGGCAAAATAAATTCAACAAAAAAGAAGCAATTTTGTAGGCTTGGTAAAACATAAAATGCAGTCTGTAAGGATATCCTGCCTTCAATCCATATTTATTTATTACATAATTTTCTATGGGATATATATACAAAGTCGGCCAATCTTGACGATACTAGGTCAGTGGGCAAAAGAATTTATATAATATATAGTTACTTCAAATTAATATTATTGGTAAGACCCTAGCGGTACCTTCCTTGGAGCTATATGAAGTTTTTACATGCTTTTGTATGGGAGGTACATGTAAAAATTGATTTATTTTAACGAAACTTGGTCTGAGGACTACACAAATATTTCTATGGATGAGTACTAAAAATAGTTGTAATCAGTGAGGTTCTAAGGGTACCTTTCTTGAACCTCTATCAGTTATGTACATAATTTTATATGGGAGGTACACACAAATGTTGTCCAATCTTAATGAAACTCAGTCAGAAGGTTGAAAAAATAAACATATTTGAAATCGATGAAAGGATAGGAGTACTTCCATAGGACATGTATTAAGTTTTTGTATTATTTTATATGGGAGGTGCATACAAATGTTGGCTGATCTTGACGAAACGTGATCAGGAGGCTCTATATTACTAAATTATAGAGTTATGTATGTGTACTAAAAACTGTTGTCATCGGTAAGACGCTAGGAGTACTTTCGTTAAATTTCTGTTAGGGTTTTATATGAATTTGTATAGGAGATATATACAAAATTTTCCCCAATTTTTACAAAAATCGGTCAGAAGGTTAAACAAACATAGTTATAGATGTGTACTAAAAAAAGAAGAAATCTGTGAGAGTTTAGGAGTACTTCCCTTGAACCTTTTAATGATTTTGTATGGGAGATATATACAAAAGTTGCCTTATCTTAACGAAAGTTAGTCAGAAAGTTAAATAAAAAAGACTAATAGATGTGTTCTTAAAAAAAGTCAAAATCGGTAAGATGTTAGGGAGAACTTCGCTAGGACCCCTTTTTAGTGTTAACACGGTTTTGAACAGGAAGTATAAACAAGAGCTACCCGATCTTAACCAGACTTGGATAGAGAGCTATACATATGGAGTAGTTTAGTATGTGAACTTAAAATTAAGTTGGTTAGACCCTAGAGGTACCTCTCTTTTGGATTATTAAGCCACATATGTCAACGGGCTCGCTGGTGAAGCAATTTTCGTAGTTTTTTTAAGAAAAACTTAAGAAAATTTAACCCTCACTTTGGTACTATTTACATATGTAAATATCCCAATTTTAAATTTGCCATAACTCCTTTCTTTTTTATTCGATTTGAATATGGCTTGGACTCTGTGGCTATTTTTTGGTTTTCTTTCTGAAAATTTAAAAGTTGTTTTTAATTTTAGAATTTTTTGATACTTTTTGAAAATTTTTCATTTCTATAACGTAGTTTGGTACATATTTACATATGTAAATATTTTGTATTTGAAAGGCTTTTCTGGTGTTTTAACGCATTTTTTGTATTATTTATAGAAAAAAATGATAAGGAAAAACTCTTCACATATTTATTATATATACATATTTCATATTTGATAGCTTTTATTGGAAAAATGTTAATGAACAGAATTGCTTACCGGGACACCGATGCACCAATCAATATTTTAAATTTACGGTTTTTATTTGTCATTATTACTGTGTTAATCAATACATTATTAATTATTATTCCTATTATTATTCTTTTTTTTTATAAAATTTACACTACGATGTTTCACAACTGATCAATAAAAACTCTTTTCTTACTATAGCACTAAAACTCTTTACAACTAAGTGAAACACACGCTACATTTTAATTCTGCTTTTCGGGAGAAAAATAAAGGAGCGCAGAAATGAAACCATGAAAAAATAGTTGTCAACGCAGTGTGCTTTTCAAATGCATAAAATATGCAAAGTTCAAAAACCCCCTTATAGAATATATGAAAAAAAGGAACAATTGGACTTGTGTGGAAACAGCGCCAGTTTTTACAACAATATGTCATGTTTTGATATTTAAGCTGGAAGTGCTAATTTAATGAAAAAAATTTCATTTTTTGTTGAAATTTGTTTTGTTTATTCATTGGCACTATAAATTTGTTTTTAATTTGATTTTCATAATTATATTTTGGTTATTTCGTAAAGGGCTGGATCATCAAGTGCGCATAATATGTAAAACGCTATATCTTAAGAAGTAATTCATGGATTTCAATGGTTGGTAATTTTTTGAATAGGGTACAGAATAACCTTTCTTTTGATATCCATAATGCTAGATTTAGTTGGAAAATTAAAAAAAAAACCCGACTTTTCCAGGCCCATTTTCCCAACATGCGAACCCTATAACTTCTAAACCACTTGAGAGCGGCGTGAAATTTTTCCGGAATTGGACTTAGAAGGTGTCAATACATATATTCCGCCTAAAAAATAATGTAAATTTGTAGTTTCTGTTTATCTTTAAGAATGCCAAAAAAATATTTACAAATGTAAATAGTGCCAGATTACGTAGTAAAAGATTGGTGCCAAAGTGAGGGTTAAAAAAAAAAAAATTTTTACTTTGATCTTGAAGCCGTACTACATGTAGTACGCTTGGTACATATGGATGCAAAAAGTAGTAGTTATTTGTAATTTAATTCAAATCTTTTATTAGTCAACACTTTTTATGAACTTAGTTAATTAATGAAAAACTATAAAATAAAAAGTATTACATAAAAAATATAAAAACTATTTGTTTTTATGGTAATCCACATACACTTTGACATACACTTTGTGAAGTGACACATTACATTTAATACAGCATATAGTGGTCTTTTTATGGAAATAATTGCAACGGAGCTGTTCGCATTTGCTTTCTATTTGACGTGAGATTTCAGCAAGCAAATGATCCTTTCGTTTAAATCTGATTTTAGATGATGATGCAGATGAAAATGTTGCTAAGGGTTTCTCATAAGTTGATCTTAGCAATGTGGCAATGCGCCAACGAAAAGTTATATGGTTCATTTTACCGCCCATATCTCTATGAAGTTGCCACGCATTATGCTCGCAAAGGTCAATGCAGTGTGTGAATACAGGAAAATGCCACTTTTTTTCCCGAATAGAGACACGGTACAAGCTGATATTTTCATCTGCTCTATCAACGCCCCTCCATATAGCAATTATATTCATTTATAAAGTTTGGTTGTTCAATTTGAAGAAGCTTTTTTCTCCTCATCACTTTCTACTAAGGCGGATATTATCTCATTTAACTAAAGAAAGCTGTAAAAAACATTTTTGTTTTCACCATATTTTGCACATATATGCCAAACGTACTACATGTAGTACGCCAACAAACACAACAACTAAATTCATATGAAATTTCATTTTTCACATATATTTTTGCTACGTATTAATTAATACAACAATTTACAACATAAAAACACAGAAACGCAACAACAATAAAAACTGCTTATAGAACTTTTTCTCACCGGTCACGTGACATTTTCACACTTTTGCTAATTTCATAAAACTGAATCCTTTGATACAAAAATAAATACTCAAAGAATTGGAATAGACAAAGCTGATCAATGCATGCTTTGAAGCGCAACAACAAATTAGTTGGCAAATTTAAAGCACTTTTAATGCAGTCCAATGAGAAAAGAGGTGTACTACATGTAGTACGGTCGGCATATCTGGGATAAGTTTCAACATAATTTTGTATGGTAGGAACATGCAAAAGTTGTACAGTCTAATCAAAACTTGATCAAAAAGCTAAGAAAATAGAATTGCCGAGTTTATGTACTAAAAAAATTTAAAGGATTTTCCAAACAAAATTTACTACATTTTTAAAAACTCGCTTTTTGATACCTTTATAACTTTCTTATTTATTTACAAGGACAAATAATATTTCACAATTGAAACGTTAATGCTTGAAATAAGATTAAAAAAAAAAAAAATGTTGTAAAAATCCCGGAATTTTTTTTTTTTGTTTTTGTCGTATTTGTTTTTCGAATTTTGCTATATTTTTGATATTTTTCTATAAAAAATGTATAAAATTTTGCTCAAAAACTGACTTTTTGAAAACGTCTTAAATTTATTCTCTCCAAAATGGAGCAGATTTTATTTTAAATATACAAAATTAATACTTGAAATAAAATTACAAGAAGCTTCCTCAAAATTTTATAATCATTTCATTAGAATTCCTTTCGAACTTAGCTAAATTTGAAAATTTTTTTCATACAGAATTGAGCATTTTTTGCAAAAATTACTATTTAGAATTTCCATAACTTGCTTAGAAAAGAGATAATGTTTGTGGGAATAAAAGTTAAAACTTAAGAAAATGTTTAAAAAAATTTACCAAAAAAAAAGTTATAACAAAAAATCTATAGGTTCCTGGAAATTTGTTATAATTAATTTTAAAATATTTGAGAATTTTATGTGTTTTCTGAAGGTAAAGGAGTGTATTACAAAAAATATTCATTGAAAAAATTAAATAATTTTATTTTATTTAAGAAATTTATAACATGGTTTTAAAGACTATGTATTTGAAAAAAAGTATGTTTTATAAAATACATAATTAAATTATATAACAAATGTTACATATATATATATTCCTTTTTAAATAAAATATATGTATTTATAAATTTTTTTTATTTTCGTTCTCATTCAAGGCATTGCGTGCCCACAAATGTGTTTTCTACCAATATTTTCGCGAAATATCTATTTAAATAAGGCTCAGTATTTTTTTTTTAATAAACAGCAGAACCGATTTTATATTAAAGTAATAAATTTGATAAAATTTTCCTTGATTTCTTAACGTTCACCTTTGAACCTTGTAGCACATTCAATTGCATAACCACAGCGTTGGCAGCTCAGCTTTAAATAAATTGAAAAACTGTTTTTTAAGATTAATTAAAAAATTGCTATTTAAACGAACACACATCCATACACTGTTAAAAACACAGCCTTTAATGTGAACATGTAAGTAAGTTTACATGTTCATGTCTATGCTTATACATCAATATTCGTAGGTATGAGCAGCTGTAAGTGTCTGTGTTTATTTAAAGGCTTCTGCAGCTGTTCTACAGCTGCTGCTGCTGCTGCTGCTGCTGCTGACATATGCAATTATTAAATTAAAATAAAATTAACAACTCCATCCACAGCCATAACAACATCAACGACAGCAACAACAACAACAACCTTTACAACGACTCTCAAAACCGCTAACAACAAACCAGAAAAACTCAACATTTGGCTTCAGTACAAATTGACACGCAGCACAACAAAAACAACCAAAAACAACACGTCAAAAGAAGCTCTGCCCACCACTGAACCCACTCCTGCGATTTTATGTCACCACATTTAACTTTTTATGTTTTACAAATAATTTTTTTTTTCGTTTTTTGATTTAATTTTATTCATACTCTTGAGTCAGTATCAAAGTTTATGGGGTATACGGGTATAAAGGCCCCCCTCCCATTCCACGACATAAGAAAGTTAAAAATATTAGTTATTACATGAAAAGCTAAATTTTCAAAAAATTTTATATTATGATTTCTTTTTGGAACAAGTGATTCGTGATGTCTTAAATCAAATTTTCAAATATGGTTTTAGAAGCAAAAGCTTAACATTTCTGATACCAAATTTTAAGCTTTCATTGCATAACTTTTTAAACCAATTTTTCACCACTGTTTCATTCAAGAAACACTATTTTTAAAAAATTATTAAAAAACAACTGTAAAAGATATTTATCCAAGAAGAGCAAATAAAAGTTACATTCAATGGCTTCAAAACCAATTAAAAATATTTTTGTACTTTTTAAAATTTAACTGTAGTGTTGGCCTGCAAAACTGGTATAACTTTTTTAAAAGTCTTTTTTAAAAAATTAAAAAGAAAATTAAAAATAAATTCATCACCATTATGATAGGTTAAGTTAAACGAGAAAGTATCAAATTCAAGCCATAAATTAAGAAATCATAAGTAGAAGTCAAATGCGTGCATGTCAGAACATGTTTATTTTTGTTGTTTCTTTAAAGCAGCGCTGTCAAAATCGTATTCAAATTTCGGCATATTTCGCAAGTTCTTGTATACAATTTTTTGGATATATTTTTAGCCAACGTTTCATCAAAGCAACACAAAATTTTTTTAATCTGAAAAATTCATTTTGATGCTCAAAATAGACTATTCTATCAAAATTTTTAAAATCATTTCACCGATTCTGGTAGCGGTAAAAGATAATTAAAAAAGTATGACATAAACTTATCACTAACTGGTTTTTTTCGCATTTTATTGCTTTTTAATCGTTCGATGGATATTTTAAATAAAATTCAATGATTGCTTAAATAAATCTTTTGAAAACTTACTAAGGAATAACTTCGACTTGGCAGAAATTTCAAAGAAACATCCATAGCCGTATTAAAGTACATTAGAAGTTATTTAGGTTTTCTTCTTTTTATATGACGTCACTTTGTGTGAGTGATAGGCGTCATTTTCTTTCAATTTTTTAAGACTTATGTGTGTGACATTAACAAAATATAATAAGTATTGAAAAATTTATGAAGGTTTTATATTTTGATGACGTCACATTGTATGGAAGCTAAGACACGGTTGTATTAGATTTTGTCGATTTTCAACTTCGGCGTTTATGGTACAAATCAAAGGTTATGTGATTAGTTTCAAGTCAGTAGATTTATTTTTTATGAAATTTTCAATTTATTAACGTTTTATGATTACGTTATTTAAGATTTTATGTTTTTATAACGGCAATTTGTATGGGATGTATGCTTGATTTTTGATCGACTTTTCCCAACTTTCAAACTCAGAGTGTGTATTTGAAATCAAGGCTTATTTGTAAAATTTCAAGGCATACAAATAATTTCTGTGGAATTTATAAAGGTTTTAAAGAATTAAAAAATTTACTTTGTATGGGAGGTTGACGTAGTTTTCATTCGATTTGAAACATTTTTGAACTTGATCTTTATTTTTTACGATAAAGCCTTAAATATCGAATTTTATAACGATAGCTTCAAAGTTATGGCAATTATCGTTTCAAAATGTAGACGGACATAGCATTTGATTAATAAAATACTTTCATACAATAAATAAAACATATCAAATATTAAATAACAAGTAGATTCACGTTGAAAAAACTGTTTTTTTTCGTCAGAGCATTTGTCGATAGGGATGAAAATTTGCAGTTCTGTGTTTTTATATGAAAGGAATTAATTGATAATCTTGATGTTTCTTTTAAATCAACCATTAATGGGTCTCCAGTACAAAAGTTGTTAAAAAATGTACAAAAATGCAATTCAGGAGACGCCAAAATTGGTTCAAATAAAAAAAAGTACACAAATCGAAAGGATTTTTCATATACTATTTAATTTTGGTACCGAAATTGTGGGTCAGATTTTCGATACACTCTAATATATAATCAATATTACATTCAAAGTAAAGCTGGCAACAATACATTTTTATCATCGAAACCATTACCCTTCCCCTGCCTGTAAATTTCTAACTACTGCCCTGTCTGTAGTACTTTATTTTTGTTATGCCTTTTATATGCAATTTTCAGCATCATCATTTAATGTACAGTCCTTTTTTTCTGAACTTAAAGGGTAGCTACGCAATTTTCATGCCATACGCTGCCTTATCCGCAGACACATTCGCAACGCATTCGGAACTTTTTAATGTCCATTCAGTGCGGCCACGAACTCAGCTGCCGCAGCTGTCAATTTTATGCGTTCGCCATCATTTTTTAAGTAAAAATTTTGTTTGCATTGCAAAAGGATGTCGTATGCTGTTCTACAAAACAGACAGTGGGTATGTGCGAGTGTATTTGTATGGTTTGTTATGGTTGTGCGTGTGAGAGTCTGCGCTTGTCTATAGCTGCTTACGTATATCTCTGCTGTAAATTCATTTATTTTTTTTGGTTTTTGTTATGCTTACTTTACAATTAATTTAAAGCATGTCTTTTACTTTAATTCTTTTTGCTCATTTTAATTCTGCTGGGTTGCCTTAACTGCTTGCTACTTTTTCTGTTTCTACTTTATTCTTGTATTCACTCTTTCACGCATTCACTCATTCATTCATACATTCATTCATTTGTTCGTTCGTTATTTCATTTATGCCTACATTCATCACTTATTTTGTTTGTTTATTATTTTCTTTGCCATTTTGTCGGCTTAACCGCGCACTTAAACATTTTTTTTTCGGCAAATTTCTCGGCATGAGTTTGAATATTTTTATATTTATTTGTGTGTGAGTGTGTGTGTGTGTGTGTGTGTGTGTGTGTGTGTGTATGTTGGTTGTTTTTGTGCCTTTGCAATTAAATTAAATATTTCTTTCTTAACTTTCACTTCCGCTTCCGTTTTGCAGCATTTTCTCTTTGAGTTTCACCAACAGTAATAAATGAGGTAATATTTTTTTTTTCTTTTTTTTGTTTTTTGCTGATTTCGTGGCTTTATTTCTGACTGCTCCCCTTTTTTTTAAAAACAGCCTTTATTAATATGCTTGCGGGTTTTCTTTGTTGCTGTGTCGATTTCACTTTAGCAATTAATTGTTTTTGTTTAATTGTTTGCAATTTGTGTGCGTTTTATATTACCGTCTTGTTTATCTCTGTGTTAGTGCGTGTGTATGCGTGTGACAGAGTTTTTGCTGCTTGTCTGACATTATTTTTAATGTTATACTTTAAAATTAACACATTCATTTTTGTGTTGACTTTTGGTGTGGGGAAAAGTTATAAACATTCTCTTTGTTTTTTATTTTCATGCAAAAATACACAGAAAGTCATTTTGAACAGCAAATGCTAATGAATGAAAAAGAGATGTTCGTGGTTTTAAACAGAAAATGACTGAAAATTAATGATTATAAAACATCGGAGGCATGCAGTAAATCATAGCAAAATTTGGAATCTTAAAAGTTAGAGGATTCTTAAAAAAAAAAGTTTTTGCATAATATTTATTTTTTTCTCAAATATAATTGTTAAAGAAAAATCTTATTTTTATCAAATTTTTGTATAGAATTTATGAAAATTTAAAAATTATTAGCAAAAACGTGCTACACCGATTGGAGCCGAGTGGGGCCTCGGTAGTCGAGTGGTAAGCGTGCTTGACTGCCAAACCATAGGTTCCGGATTCGAATCCCGGTTTAGCCATGGTCCTACGCTATTACCTTTCTTTAATTCTTTCCTCATTTCTAATCAACTGAAATTTAAAATTCATAAAAACATACGACTTTGGAAGTTGTAGTCGATGGTAAAGATTTTTGTGGTATGCGATTGCTTAATAACTCGAATTGACTGAGGTAAAGGCATAACACTTGCCTCACATTTAAATTCGCATGTTGATATAGCGGTCTGCCACACATACAGCACTCTACACTTGTTTCTCTTGATTCCACTTTCTATCCTACTCATCTATCTCCCCATTTCCGAACCAAGGCAGACTTGACTGAATAGGTTTGACACCTGAAATTTAATGGAAAAATTTTTACGGGTTCAAAAGTTACAGCTAGATTAGTGAGAGCGCATTTAATTTTGGCCTTGTTTTTCTTTCTTCACATACATTGAACGCTTTTTTAAATTTTTTTTTTTCGATTTTTATGAATTTTTAAAGTCAATATTTTCTTCGAAAAAACACACTTTCAAATTTGGAACATCACCAAAAATTGAAAAAAAAAAATTAAAAAAAGCTCTTGTCATACGATAAGCAATTTTGTTAAGATATAAAAAAGTCATTTTTTTTATTTTTTTTTTCCAGATCGGATAATTTTTGCGACTCCCAGCGCTGCAACCACGAGACCCCGTTTTTTTCTCTGCCGCCAGTTTGGAGGTCTATAAAAATATGTTGGTGTGGAAATATATATATTTTTTTAATATTTATACCCCCACGCGTACTGCGTAAGGGGTATATTCATTTTGTCACGACGTGTGTAACACCCAAAAGGAGGCGTGTTAGGTATGGAAAAGTATATATATTCTTGATCAGCATCACCACTTGAGTTGATTTAGCCATGTCCGTCTGTCTGTCCGTCTGTCCGTCTGTCTGTCGACACAATTACAGCCGTAATTTTGAAGATATCGTAATGAAATTCGATATTTAAGCTTTTTTTTAAAAAAACTAAGGTCAAATTTGAGAATGGGCTAAATCGGATGAAAACCACGCCTACCTCCCATACAACCCCAAAATTGAAAACTCTGCAAAGAAGCTAATATTAAAGCTACAATACTGAAATTTAGTATATGTACATTTTATGTCAAAACTAAGATGTCATAGAAAAATGGGCATTATCCACCCACTAACACGCCCACCTCCCATACAACCCCAAAATTGAAATATCTATAAAGAGACTAATATTAAAGTTACAAGACGGAAACTCGGTATTTGTGTATTCAATGTCAAAAATGAGGTGTGTTAGAAAAATGGGCGTCATCCACCCACTAACACGCCCACCTCCCATACAACCCCAAAATTGAACAATCTATAAAGAGGCTAATATTAAAGTTACAAGATGGAAACTCGGTATTTGTGTATTTTATGTCAAAACTGAGGTGTGTTATAAAAATGGGTGTCATCCACCAATTAACACGCCCACCTCCCATACAACCCCAAAATTGAAAAATCTATAAATCTATAATTCTATGTCGAAACTGAGGTATGCTAGAAAAATGGGCGTCATACACAATCTAACACGCCCACCTCCCATAAAACCCCAAAATTTAAAACTTTATAAAAAAGTCAAAAAGCTCTCCAATTTATGATTCTTCCAACCTTAAGAATCGGCCGTGGGGGTATTTTTACTTCGGCCAAGTCGAAGATATAGCTTACTAGTTTTTCTTGTTATATGTTCAATTCTCTACAATAATTTTGGAAAAATGTTTTTTTTGACTGAGTTATGAATTTTTAAAATAAGGTCTGTTTTCTCTGCCACGAATGTAATGTCCCTCCTTAAGAAGCATTAAAATACACAGCAAAAGTTTAGAAAAAAATAAAAAAATTTTTTTATGTAATACCCTGAAAAAAAAAAATTTACTAAGCATAAGAGGATAAATTTGCAGATTTTACTGTGATTTTTTTTTTAATCTGTGATTTAAGTTTTTTTTTTTTTGCATACATTTTATGTTATTATATTCATATCAAAAAATATGTGGATATAAAATAAAATATTAATCCTTATGACATATGAATATTTTTTTTTTTAAATTACTGCAATAAAAAAAAACACCATAACATAAAAACCCACAAGCGAAATTAAAAAACAACAAAAAATATATTCTTTTACAAGAAATAAAAATGAAATCGAGAAAAGCTTTTAAATGCTTTTGCGTCACACACAAATTTAAATTGATATTTGCGAGTCCAAGCTTTCAATTTCATAACCTGTATGCTCTCAACATACACACACACACACACACACACAGCCATTTTGAGTCACCCACAGTCTGTTTAATATTAATAAATATATATTACTATACATTTCTATAAGCATTAAATATATACAAACATATGATATGTTTGTACATATATATATATGTTTATAAATTAATTTCCATAATTTTTCTGCACTCAACATATTATTGCCAAGCGGAGTAATTATACAGGGTTATTTATTATATTCTACATTTCTACGAAGCACATTTCCTCACAAACAAACACACACACTCGCACACATTCCAACACTTAGTCAAGCTGTCATTTAGCATAGCTATATCCTAGAATGGTCATACTTACAAACACGCACACTCACACTAACACATACATAAATACTGGTCATTATTATGTAATACATGTGCTTAGCATAAATAAACGTTATAGAAAAGGGACGAAGTGCCTGAAAGGACACAATTTGTTACCTTTGTATGTGTGCAGTGAACTCAGTGAACAGTATGCAGTGTACGTGTACAGGAAGTGAAGGATAACAACATACCTTAGAACGCAGATGGACAAAAGCACAAAAACAATGGCAACAACAACAAAATAAGTTCAAGCAAGTGAGACAGATTGTTCTGTCATTAACGTTAAGTATTGCATAAGGCTTTAAGTAATTATATAGAGCACATACCAACACGTCAGCACACACATACATACACTTATACGAAACTACCAGCACAATATACTCGCCTGCATTAACTATACTTGGTAGTTTTTTTATAAAATGTTGAGTTTGCAGTAAAGTTGAGTGGCTCTTCAGATATGTGTCTATGTTTCTAGTAGGGAGGTAAATTCCAAAATCCCGGACAATTTTAGTTACCAGAAATTCAAAAATTTTCTTTTCGTGATCCTGAGATTAATACAATCGAAAAATGAATTGCAAAATAAATCTTTCTAAAAATGCAACCTTCGCTTTTTTGCACTTGCTTCTATTTGTAGAAGTTTAATAATGATACAATTTTATGTGACACATTCAGAAAATCTTTAAAAGATAGCAATATTGAAACTGTCATTATATCACATGAAAATATTCAAATCAAATCAAAAATTAAGAAAAATTCAATTAATTTAAAAGGGTTTTATTTTTTTATTTCTGTTTTATAGGAAGGAGCACTAAAAAAATGCAGGTTTTTGTTGTTTTTTGAAGAATTTGTCAGGTTTCTTCTATGACTGTTAGATAGAGCTGATAGTCATAAACATTTTTAACATATTTTAGAGCGATAATCAAAAATACTTTTCAAAATTTTTGTTCTTTACTGTTTCAAAATCTAACTGCTTTGATTTCATATGATAAACTGTTTTGATTTTTTTTTATGTTTTTTAAATATTTTTTTAAAAAATTATAATTATTTTTGAAATTTTTCAATCATATAGAATTATTATGACTACTGTATAAAAAATATACAGCATGTCATAATCTTTTAAGTCACAAACCAAAAAATTTTATTCCTGTATAGTGAAAACCCTCCGATTTTGCGCACCCTAGTTTGTATGCAGTTTTGTGTGTACAAGTGCGTTTACAGTACATTAAACGCATTAAACACAGAAGATACGACAAATAATTTAATTGAATATTGGTTATCGTTAGAACTTTCTCTTGATAGAATTTTAATTTACGCAGATATACTTGCAGAACCCAAACTTTTAAGAAATCTTCATTGAAGATTCTAAAAATTAATACTTAAATATATTATTTCTTAAAATTTTTAAAATGTCACGCTATGAAAATTAAATACTTATGAAAATTAAAAACTTATAACACACATTTTATATCATATCATTTCAAAAATATGTAAAAATTATAAAAATATATGATTATAATAATATAATCATGCTGATTGTGGAAAACGGCGGATCAGTTGGGGCGGGAAAATAACTCGAACTCGTTGTTTTAGCGATTGTAGAAACCGGCGAGTAAGTTCGTTGCGTATCGATAATGAAGTTGGCGGATTCGGAGTGAAAAAGTGCTATTGTTGAAAACGCTGTCCATCCGCACTTCATACAAATTTTTTCACTTTTCATCCGCAACAAAATTGGTGCGGATCTGTGCGGATTTGATGAAAATTTCTCAAAAAAGAAATTTTTTATACGATTTCAGGCTAATTTGAGGTCGCTGAACTCAAATCTGGTGGTTAAAATATTACTACATTTTTTTTTAACTCAAAAATAATTTTTTATAAATTTTAAAATAAATTAATTTTTATCATAGTAGTTTTCGGATTTCAAAGGAAAACAAATTTTTCAGACATTTTTCCAGTTGCTACTTGGATAAGGCTGTATGTATCAAAAAACAACGCGATCGAGTCCATTTCTTTAACAAAAAACGAAAATATTAAAACAGCGTATCTAGCCAAGGTAGAAATATGAGCGCCGGGCCAAAGAAGCAGCAAATAGCATCGGAATCTTCACCAGCAGCAGATATAAGGCTCAAATGTCTTGGTGTCGGTTCAGATGTCTCAGGAGCAACAAAAGCACCATATCAAATGCAAAAAACATCACCACCCACAAAAAAGAGGTAGTGCGAGGCGTCCTGACGGCAGCATCGCTGTGCTGCGGTGAAAGGGCCACTCGCCTAGAGCTCCATGTTGCCAGAACAATGTATTTGTGATTTTTAAAAATTATTTTTTGGTAAAATTACTTTTAAATTGTCTTTTTATTTATATTTTTCACTTTTGTAATTAATATTTTACACTTATGCAAATTCACTCGTTATTTAATTTTATTTTGACAGCTGAACAGCTGTTTTTCGGAGTTCGGAGTGCGGATCGGTATTGCAGTTCACTCGCACGGTTTCAACAATGGGATTTTTTGTTGAAGTGAGGAGAGTGCGGATCTGATGAACTCCCACCGCAACCAATCCGCCGTTTTCCACAATCAGCATGAATATTATTTCAGTTGGATTTTATGAAACTATAAAGGTTAACATATTTACTCAAATTGACTTATACACTTCTTTTTTTTATTTTACTGAAAATCATTATATAAAATAGACCTTTTTGGATAGTATGATTTTTGTGTATAATAATTTATGAGTCACACAAATAATTTAGAAGTTTTCATACAAAAATTGATTTATTTTTAACTTTAACTTTGTTTATTTCTATTGATTTTGCGGTATATCATGTTTAAGAATAAGCCTTTCAATTGCAAAAAAATTATAAAATTTACAAAATAATCTGCATTAAAGAACAGGTTATTTTCGGTAATTCTGTGAGATTTAGGTAGTCGATAAAATATAGAGCCCTTCTTAAAGGGTTTTCATGGGTGCACTTAGAGAATTAATTAGTAAAAAACCTTTGAGTAATCAATAGAGTGCTTTAAGTCGAGCTTTATCAAAAATAAAATATAGTTTTTCAATAAAAAATTTAAATTCAATGTTTATTATCCCAATAAATTTTCTGACCCTCGCAATGACCCTAAAGCTGTCTGTATTTAAAATTTGTGTTTGTAGAACAGTTTTAAGATCAACGGAAGGTACAGTTAATACTTTATTTTATATAAAAGATTCTCAAGTCATACTCTGTCCGAGTATGATTCTAAAATCTTGAATGCCTTTCCAATCTCATTGGTTATAGGTTTCACCTGTTCAATTGCATTATGTTTCTTGTGAAACCTAGATTGATGAGTGGATATCAATCTAAGATATTTCGAAATTTAAGGAAGTACTTATTTCTCGAACAATTAAAATACGAACGGAAATAAATTTATAGGTCTATATGAAGATTGAAAGTGGAACTGCTTATTTTAATGTTTTATTTTAAAAAGATTGTGCTGATGGAACGAATTCTTTAAAGGACACTTCTTCAGGAAGAAGGACACTTCTTGAGAATATCTTATTATTGATATGAAATAAAGAGTCTTTAAAAAAGTTCAAATTGGTTTAAGAGATTGTAAATACTAAAAAGTTCAAATAGATTTAATTATTAATAATTCAACAGAAAACGACTTGACTGATTTAATGGGGGACATAACATTGGCCGTTTTTTGAAATCCAATAATTTTTTAAGATTTTGTATCTTAGCAAATATTCTTTTAATACTAAGAAAAAAATTGCATTGATAAATTCTTACGGGTTCAAAAGTTACAGCCAGATTAGTGAGAGCGTTTTCTTTTTCGACCTTGTTTTTTCAGGGACTGAAAATAACTGTTATTTTATAATTTTCGAATGAAAAAGACACAATGAAAAAATTGTCGAAGGACATTTTCAAATATACCATTATGATACAAATGGCCTTAGCTTCACGAATATTTAGAGCCTTTTAAATATTCGACTGATTCTATAAAAGTTAAAAATTAACTGTTATTTTTTGCCTTTTATTTTTTCAGACAAAAATAACGGTTATCTTTGACTTTAATTTTATCGGTCAAAAATAACAGTTATTTTGTGACTTTTTTTTCGGTAAAAAATATCAGGCAATCTGTGTTTTTTTGAAGGTCGCTTGTCCGATTAAAAAACTTTTGATACCATATCAGGGATGATATTTTGAGTGGAAAAGTACTTTTTTGAGTACCATTGACTCTACAAAAGTACCCCAGTACCTTCTTGCCGAAAAAATTACTCTGGTATATTAAAGAATTTTACTTGAAATTTTGTCAAGAGTTAAAAAAAAATCATTTTTGAAAATGAAGTCATAAACTTATTGCCAAAACTCTCGCCCAGTCACGTTTTATTTGCCGTTGATTTAAGAAATGTTTCCAGAATAAGAACTTTTAAAAGAAAAAGTCAAAAATTTTCATTAAAATACGCAATATCTTTGGTCAGGCGGCAAAGATTTGTAATTTTTTGGACCAGATAGTAAGATCTTCTTCAGTACTACTATTTCTAACCATTTGTTTATTTGTAACTGCTGCACCAGCTATTTTTTTTACGAAAAACATGGTTTTTGGATGTTTTTCAAAATGGTTTAGCTCACTGGTGGCTATCGTTATAGCAAAAAAAAATTTTGTGCATTCATCTTAGAATCGATCAAGGTCAATTTAAAGTTGGTGGCAATGACAAATTTTTGTTTTTGTCTCATAGAGGTCGAGGCACTCTAATAAACATATTTAACGGGTTCTGAAAGAAATACTGATTATTTATTGTTCCTTTATGTGATAAATATAACAAAATTTAAAAAAGTATTGGTTTTAATTTATGTATTTATTCACATATCATTACTTAATAAAAAGTACCCTTAACAATAAAAAAGTACTTTTTGCCTTTGTTAAAAAGTACTCTCGAAAATGATCCAATATCATCACTGTACCATATGTAAAACGTGATCACCGATGAGACCAAAATAATGGTATCGATAGTTTTTTTGTTTTTAAAATGGCCTTTGAAAAAACACAAATTGCTTTGACCGAAAAAATAAAAGGCAGAAAATAACTGTTATTTTCGACCGATAAAATAAAAGTCAAAAGTAACTGTTATGTTTGCCCGAAAAAGTATAAGGCACAAAATAACTTTTATTTTTGACGGAAAACATAAAAGTTAAAAAATAACAGTTAATATTTGACTTTTTTGATAAAAACCATAACCGGTACGGTCCCTGTTTTTTTTTCTTTGTTCACAACCTTTGAACACGTTTATCTAGAAACCATGTTTTTCGTACTGGTTGCGGCACTAGCGGGTTCATTTTTTAACACATTTTTTTTTTTATATTTGTTTTAACTTAATTCGATATGGTATGATACGAGTTTTTTTTTAAATTTTTTTTCGATGTTTGATGAATTTTTAAAGTCAATATTTTTTTCGAACAGTTTGCGGCACTAGCGGGTTCATTTTTTAACACATTTTTTTTTTTTTATTTGCTTTAACTTAATTCGATATGGTATGATTAGCATGATGCCAAAACAGCGTTTTTTAGAAAAAGTTTTTTTTTACTGTTTAAGATGGTGAAGATATAAAGTTGTAGCAATGTTTGTTCAGGGACTAGGCTGTCATTTTTATTCGTGGTAATTTAGAAGCTTTTTAAAGGTTACTTCCGATAGAGCTCAATCTGAATATTTAAACTAACCAATTTGTATTAAAAACTTCTAAAAGTTGAAAATTGACTGTAAAGCCCATATTTTGGTAAGACATTCTAAATGTCAATTCTGACTTTTGGATGTCAAAAATGCTGATCCTTTTAAAAAATAAGAAAAGCGACATCTTCTGAAGCTGTGCCTACTAAATTTATTTGCTGACCAAATAGAAGATTTCATCACCTTTTCAACAACGTTTTTTTTTTGTTAAAAATGATTTTTAAACAAAAGAGATATTTAAGAAAAACTGTTTAAGGTAGGTGTTTTTTAAAAAAAAATCTATGTATAACAAAGAAAATTTAAAAGTTTTTTATAAGTTGTTTTCTACGCTATGATTCCGCACATTAAAAGCTTTCAAAATAATTTCTTGCTTTCGCACGTCTTTTTTAAGAGCTGCATCTTCATTTTCAGCTAAACGTTTCATGCATTCCAGTTCATTCCATTTTGCATTGCAGTCAAAGTATTTTCTCACCAATTTTGTGCCCACGTTGAAATTAATGTTTTTTAGGTCATTTTTCTACCAAATCGAAGATATTTTGTGTACATTTATTTGAACGCTACTTTGATTTGTTGACACCTAGCATATATTTCCTTGTAATGAGACATATCCTAATTTCTTTTTGTCATTGCAAAAATATCCTTTCAGTTTATGTTATTAAAAATTGAATAGACATCATCAAGTAGTCTACTTAAATATTTTTTTATTGTTGATTCTTAAGCCAAAATTAAAGCATCTTTATATAACAAACGTAACTGTATTTAAACGGTTTAAAAACTGAAGTTAAAAACATACAGTATTAAAAATTTAAATTCCACATAAGATTTTATTTGATCACGTATACATAAATATACACATTGAGCGTTGTCCCCATAGGCCTAAAACAACATTTAATCCAACTTTGATTCTACTCTATGCCTAATGTTGAGCAAAAAACAATTGTTTTTCTAGTTGTTTTTAATTTTTTTTTTTCCAAACCTTACATCATATTAAGGTTAATTTCTCAACAATGGTAAGGAAAAACTTAAAGCCACTCGGTGAATTTTTTAAAAATCCATCAATAAAAATTAATTTATGATTAATTTTTGTAGGCATGGAGCGGCTAGGTTGGCATTTGATGCAGAAAAAGGGTCAAAAACATACTTTTTTTGTACTGAACTTTTTTTGTAGATCATTTTTCTGCAAAACCATTGCAAATATCGTAAAGCCACTCGGTGAAAATTTAGATATCCATTAGCTTAACAAATGTTGCTTAGACGACTCTTTCTGATTCCTTCTTATATTCATGGCATTTTAAATATAAAAGTGCAATTTTCTTGCATTTTTTAAAACAACTATTTTTATAATTTGTATTTTAATACTTGCAGTATAGAGCATTATTTTGTAAAGAAGATATCCTTTCTAATAATAAAAAATTATAAAATGTTTGATTTTCTACGAGGAAAATGGATAAAAAGATTAAAAACACAACACCTCCAAAAAAAAGAGATTTTTTCAAACATCTAGTTATCAGGCACCCTGTATGCAAGGATATTTTGGAGTACTACGAAATGAAGCTAAATCTATACTCTCTTTAATGAGTACAGTTACACCTTTGTATCTTAAAGTTAAAAAAAGTTGTTTTTTTGGCATCATGCTAGGTATGATACGAGGTTTTTTTTTAAATTTTTTGTTCGATGTTTTCTGAATTTTTAAAGTCAATATTTTTTTCGAAAAAAACACAC
Source organism: Tetanocera ferruginea (assembly GCA_958299015.1). NCBI lineage: Eukaryota > Metazoa > Arthropoda > Insecta > Diptera > Sciomyzidae > Tetanocera > Tetanocera ferruginea. The sequence continues at coordinate 9,902,261 of OY282642.1, forward strand.
TTTCAAATTTGGAACGTCCTATAATACGATAACCAATTTTGTTAAGATTTAAAAATAAATATTTTTTTCCAGATCGGACAATTTTTGCGCTGCAACAACGAGGCCCGTGTTTTTCTCTGCCGCTAGTTTGGAGCACTATAAAACCATGTTGGAGTGAAAAATATATTTTTTTGAATTTTTTTTTCTTATAATTTGTTCAATTCTCTCTATTTTTAAAATAAAAAATTTGGAAAACTAATTGTTTTGACTGAGTTATGAATTTTTAATAAAAGATCTGTTTTCGCTGCCCTAAAAGTTATGTCCCACCTTAAATTTAGTCCTAGATTTTTAACCGTGTATCAATTGCATTATTAAAAGTTCTTTGCTTATAAACCAGCTGCCTAAAAATTTCTAGCTAAATATTTTTTATATAGTTTCAACATAACTATTTAAAAACAATATGCTAAGCTGTATAACTTACCGTTAATCTATTGAGTGTTCAGTATAAAAGCTGTCTGCTTGATTTGAAAACTGTTTGGTTGAAAAATTTTCTTTTTTGTTATTGTTTTTTTTTTTTTTTCAATTACTAACACAGACGCAACCGCATGCCACTGTGAATGGTTTGGCAGTGTGTGTGTGAACAAGCAAAAACCAAGTTTTTAATTTAATTTTTTTACAAAATTTGCTTTAACATTTTGTTGTGGTTTTTTGTAGTCGCCGTTTTTTTTTTTTTGTTTTGTTTTTAAATTTCTCTTTTTTTTATAAAATGTTGTTGCAAAGCCTTTGGCAATATTTTTCTAGCGTGTTTTTGTATGTATCCGGTTAGTGTTGTTGTTGTTAACACAGCGACATTTGCGATATGACGCTGTCACGCCATAAAATAACAACGATTTTCCTCGTTTTTTTCAATTAAAAACACAAAGTTTTATTTTTCTTTTATTTGTTGCTGTTCAACAAACAGTTTTATATTTTTTTTTTCATATTTCTCTTACGCAGCACACTAAACTACACTAGAACACAAAATTGTTTGTACAACTAGTAAAAAAAGTTTTGTGCTTTATGTGTATTGGTGCGTTGGTGGTGTATGTTAGTTATGCCTTTGCTATACATATGAGTATAAGGCAGTGTGGGTGGCACTGCTTGAAAATATTTTGCATTTATTTTACTTTGCCTGGCTTAGGTTTTTCTTCAAAAAAATGCTTTAACAACTGTAGTATTTATTTTAATTTCAGTATCTCTGCGGTTTTGCGCACAACAGAAAATTTTGTTTTTCTTTTTACATAAATAACTTTTCACTAAAATTCTACGTTTGGCTGCATACTTTTCAACAACAATTAGTCGTTATTTTATTTCATATGAAATTTTAATTGCTGTTGCTTAGTTTTTTTGTTGGTGTTTTTTTTTTTTGTATGTTTACTTTTTTGTTTTTGTGTAAAGTTAGCTTTTGCTCAAATGTTGTAGAAATGCTTGCTTAAAAGACTGTTTTGTTTGCTTCTGTTGTGGCTGCTTTTCTTTACCGTTTCTGTTCACTCAACACTTAAATGTTGCCAGGTAGCTGAAAATAAATGAAAAATATAAATAGAAAATTAGTCAAAATTGTAGCATTACTTGTAGTAATTAATCAAGAAATATGTTAATAGGGCAAAGTTTGAGGAAATCGTTTTCTGTAACAATAAATTAATTGTGGCAAAACCCACAAAAGAAGACAGAGGCAAATGTCGAAACGGAAAAATTAATGAAAGTTAGAGAAAAGTTTTTGGCTAAATAATCTCATATTTAATTAATAATAATTGTTTAGAACTCATTGTTGATAAAGAACTCAGTTAGTGGTATTTCGGTATTTGACAAAAACAAAACGATATAAACTGTTGTAATTCATCAAAACGGGAGGGCTGGCTACATTGCTTGTAACTTCTATGAAATATAAAATTCAAATTGATTTTTTTTTTATATAAAATTATTTTATAAATCACAAATGTTGTTTTTGACGTTGCTAATGACATTATATTATTTTAATTTGTTTTTTTCGTTGTATCAGCATTTTGCAGTTATTTTCTTATGTTAATTTTTAAGCGTTTAATTAAAACATTTTATAACCATCATATTTTTAATGAATATGCAAAAAAATCTATTTTTCCTGAGTATTAATATTGTTATTATAAATTTGCTATTGTATAATTTTTTTTTGTATTTTTTTTTTTTTTTGCTAATTAAAATTGATTAATTGCACATTTTTTATGCATTGACATAATTTATGCATGCTTCGCTCAAAAATTAATTATTTTATGTTTGTAGAAATATATAAAAAAAATATGTCATAAACGATTATTTAATAAAAAAAAATTTTTATATATGTATTAATATACATTAAAGTGGAAGTTTACATTTTTTTCACGCAACAAAATTCAAGTGAAAAGTATTATGCAATAAAATTCATGATTTACATATCGATAACTTAATATAGATGTAACATCCTTGAGTTTGTGTACTGTTCTAATTTTTGTTACGGTTTTCTAACTCTATACCATTTCCACTATTATCATTTTGTTCCAAATCGTTCTATTTATTTATATTATTTTTTTTTTTTTTTTTTGTATTTTTTGTATCTGTTCAAATTCGTTGATTGTAGTCTGTACTTAATTTATGTGCTGAACTGTGTAATTAGCCATTTTTTTTTTTACTAATATTCTTCTGCATCTGCATTTAAATGCAAAATTAATTTTCTTCACACTTCGACCACAAATCGTTAGACATATGCCGCCGTATCAATAGCAAATCCAAATCCTTTGCCAAGAAAATCCTTTCCTTGCCAGCAAATGCTTAAAAACTAATGCCAGCCAATGGCAAGCCACTTATTATATGCTAATTAAGCCGCTTAAGCTTAACACAACAAAAGAAAAAGTAAAACAGAAAAGCAATTAGAAAACACTGTAAGAAGTGTAGAGCGAGTAAGATGTATAACATATGAGTCGCAGAACAAAACATGCAAATTGATTTAAAATTGATTTATTTTATGGTTGAAGTGTTGGCTAAACTTTGGCAAAAAGCTGCCTTATGACGAGTATTTTATGAGCCATGCCATAAATCAAAAAAGGCGCAACACAAACACCACCTTAATCAAAATTATATTAAATAACGAAAACAAAAACAAAACACAAGCTACACAACCGCATTACAAAACAGCAAACAAAGATTATGAACACACACAAAGAACACAAAAAAAAAAAAAATATGCCTACGATTAACAAATACTAGCAAATGACATGTTAAGACCATGCAATTCACGAACAATTAAATATAATTAATCACTTCCAGCTATATATACATACACACACACATACACACACTTATATATATATATATATATATATAGACACAATGGTGCTTCCGGTCGCTTGGGTTTTTGCACAGTTAACAGTAAATCAGTTCTATTCATACAATCAGAGTTTATAAAACTATTAACTGCAGGATGTCAGCAACTTGAGAGCAAAAGAGGCAAGTTAAGAAAACGAACAGGGATGATATTGGTTGGTTTATTGAAAGAAATTAATGTTCGGTAAAATAGTGAACCATGAATTGATGAAAACAATAACTAAAGAATATGCACTCAGGATGCACTCAGGGGAATAGAATAATGCTGTTTTATCAAACAAATCATGGGTTGAAATAACAGATTTCACTGTTAAATACCATCCAACAAATGAAACTTTCAAATCAACAGTCGGTTGACTGTTGGTCGGTTGCCGAAACCCGTATAAAAACTTATTTATTGAAATTTGATCACTAGTGTGAAAGTTCATGTATGGCCGAGTGTGCTAACGTGTGCGTCTAGTAATCGAGTGTCCACGGTTCAAATCCGGCAAGACCAATAAAAATTTTTTTTTTTATTTAAAATATTTTTTTTTAAATAAAAAATGAAATTTGCAATTTTTTTTTTTGCAAGATTGTAAGCATTTTATTTTGAAGGTTATTTTTGACCAAACAATTAATGAAACAGAATTATTATTATTTCAATTATTAAATTACAATTTTTGATACTTACACAGCTAGGGTTCGAACCCACGTCTCCCGCATGACAGTCTAGTGCACATCCACTGAGCTACTGGCAACGATGATATAAATATAGCAAAACACATATAAAAACTATTGCTAAGAAAAAATAGACAATTCAATATAAGCACAAAAATATTTCAACAGATGATTTTGACAACACAAAAATACTTTGAAACGTTCATTCAACACAGAAAATTGTTTACTTAAACGCAAATCATTCAATCGAACAGTGTTTTGAAATAACAGCGGCCGACTGTTAATATTACAGTTGATATTTTTCTGAGTGTGCTTACATAAAATAAAAATGCAACAGAAAAAAAAAAATTATTTTAACCAAAAAAAAAAAAAATTCTTTTGATTTGCTTACTGGTGTCATTGAATGTAAAATTGATGTAAAATCAAGAATATGAAATTTAAAATTTCAAACTATTAGATCTAAATAAAATTTTGCATGTATGTAGATTAGGCTGGGTCGATTTTTAAACCGATGTTGCCTGGGCGATTTTCGGTTCGGGCATGAAAAGTTATGAAACAAAACACAAAAAAAGGGGACTGTGGGTATACTTTACCCCATCGCACCCTCAATTTTGTGAATTTTTTTCTATAGGAATTTTTTCAAATTTTTTTTTTTTTAAATCGTGCACAGCTAGGGCCAAAACTAACGGCAGATATGAAATACTCCCACCCGATTCAACCAAAAAACGGTCTAACATGTATACGTTGTCATACAAAAATTTACCGTAATGAATTCTTAAAGAAAAAAATTTCAGTAAATTCAAAGTATATTCTTATCGTTGGTGCGTATGTAATTGTGACAATCACGGCTGAACCACTGCAGCTATCCACCTTATATTCGCCCAAGCAACATCCGATTTTTTGCCTGCATACAAATCGACCCAGCCTAATGTAGATACCAAACAAAGGAGGCCACATTCTTCCCGCCCGAGAGTTGGTCTTTTGGTTGGTTAAGTCGACTCTCACGGATTTTCAGCCACTAGCAGGCTAACTTTTGAACACAGACTTATTGTAATGGACCCATCGTCACAAAAAGTTGAAAAAAAATATTATCTGGATTACGCTGCAATAACGCTAAATCGACCATTTAATCATCAACGCGATGCTGTTTTTGCTCGACGTTCAGAGTCCAGCGCTCTGATAGCTTTTTCATAGTTTTTTCATCTCATGCAAAATGTACTCCGTGATTTATCTTTTGAGATGTCCATGACCTCAGATAATTCATGCAACTTTTCTTATTGACATGAATTACTTTAAAAAATCCATTTTAAATCCATTCAACTACTAATAAACTATTGTTTTCTAAAGAGTTGATGTGTGATGATGTGTTCAGCAGTTTTCTCATGATAAAATGGTGTTCGATCAAGATGCAATATTCCCGCTTATGCATTTTTGCTGCACTCAAACGGCTCTAGCTTGTGATAATTTTGATGATATCATAAAAATTTATACATAAACTAGTCATAGAAAAGCCCTTCAAAATTAATTGTATTCATTTTCTAGTGATGGCACGTATTAAAAAATGCAGGAACTTCATAGCACATGAGTATGATTGTAATAATTTCAAACAAGATGTTTTAATCAACCACCAAGATGTCTGGTGTTTTTTAATCTTGTCATATATTTTGCGATGACATTTGAAAACTTTATGTTTGTAATAATACATTAATAAGCCATTTTTATATCGAGATCTTAATATTATATAATGAATGAAAGTAAAATTTTACATAACATACAGACTAACCCCTTGAAATCCGCTTTTGTGTCATATTTCAACATTAATGCTAAATCAGTTCGAAATTCACCCTAAAAAACCTTTAAAGTTTTAACTTATTTCTGATGGTCAAGTTAAATTTTGAATTTTAATGTATTCAGGGACTTATAGAAGAATAACATGACAATTATTTATGTGGTACATTTAAGCACGTTAACTCTCATATAGTACTCCCTGTTATATGAGAGTTTTTTAGCTTATTCACAAATAAAAAAGAAGATCTCACACATTGAAAAGTTAAAGGGTTAAAATTTTGTACATAAATATTGCTCGTAGTATTTTACATAAATCTGCCAAATACATCCTTTACCGTAAATATAAGAGTCATATGATTTCCTCTGCCATTACAACATAAGAATGTGCAACAAGGAACAACTTTAAGCATACCCAAAAAATAAAACTCACACGTAAACTTTCAAAACGCCACTACAGGTATATATTTTTGCGTCCCCCCCTCGGTGTGATTGTTTTATTTTTGACGCTTATTTTATTTGGGTAAATTATGAAAACATAACAAGTATATAAAAACGACATTTAAACAACTGTCGTATAAAATAGCTACACGCAGAAAAACTACATTTTCAACTTTTATTGTAGCAAATATATTTATATTTACTGTAAATATATTTCGCAATCTTAATCATACTCCGTTTATTAAACATTTTGCTATTTGTGTGCCAATCATGTTAATTTTTGCTTCCAGTAAACATATTTTGATTTTTGTGAAAACTAAATATTTTTGTGGAAAACGTGTCACAATTATTTTTAACAAAAATAGTATGTTTTTGCCGTGAGCACATCTTATTTGTCAGAAACATATCTATGTCGATAAGGAATAACTGCTAAAGTCGAGTTAGAACAAAATTAAGTTATTAATTTCTTTCCTTTTTTTCGCAACGAAATACACTAGCTAGTACTTAAATATTTACGGTTTACCTTGCATATGAAATGTTTGAGGCTATCAAATGTAACCAACAAAAGCCATCAAATGTAACTCAAAATATAATTCTTAAAAAATATGTTTTTTTAAGAATTATAAACTTAAATAAACAAAGTAAACTGCCACAATTTTATAACTCATGTAAACTGGTGCGAGCTAAACCTACGAAAACATGATGAGTAATTATATGTTTGCGCATATAATAAACATCTGCTTTCAAAAAAACCTTCTTCACGCCTTCTATGGTTTAATACCAACAAAATGTTGGAACCTAGATGGATACGTGATAAAGAAGTAAACAAAAAGCGCAACAACAAAATCTTTGCAGAATCAATGCAGTCAACTTTTTGAAATTCTGCGACTAGCAGAAGAGTAGAAAAACACTGCTTTGATTAAGTGAAAAGTGCATCGGAATTCCATTTTGGTTTTGCGGCAGTTGCATTTATTAGCTTCTCAAAGTTAGTGGACTGCATGAACCACCAGAGACTACTGATGAGTCGGAGTAGCGTCCGACGAAACCATGGTATAGTCTGCTCGGTTGTTCTGCTAAGAATTTTGTTGTTGTAGCAAAACCTGTTACTTCATGAATTATTTGGCATTAAAAAAATATGTTTTTTAAGAATTATAAACTTAAATAAAAAGCCAGGCTATCCTGATGTTAAAGAGCAATTTTGATCTGAAAAATGGTCTTCTGAAATTTTCAAAATGAGTTTAGCTGTAATTCCTTGTCGACACAGATAAATTACGTTCATTAGAGCGTATAAACAAAACTAACCTATTTTTGACGCCGCCTCAATCGTTAGATATTTGAAAGACATTTTTGAAAATAATATTTGTTTTTTTTAACCTTCAATTATACGTACGTCAAGAGCAGCATAAAGGTATGCACATACATTTTTCATGGGAAATACTATGGCTTAGTGACGAAAATGTGAATATTCAACACATTTCTTTGAAAATGCACTGATGAAACACTACAATATATTTTGGGCCATTGATAATCAAAAGAAACAATTTTGATGTCGTATATGTATGTATCTGAATTGTTATTTTTTTTTTTGACGTAGAATTACGTCTTACAGCGCAGTTTGTATGGGGTCGTTTTAACAGATTATTTCAAGGTCATTAGGCAACGTTTTTGGCGAATACTTTAGGGTATACCTACAGCTTTTAATACTCTTCGTTCAAAGATAATATATATACTAAAATATCAGATATATCCTGCGCTGAATGAATATCTAACTTTGGATTTTGTCACTATTATATTAAAGTCACAAAATAGTAAAATATAAGAAGAAGAATGCATGTTTTTATACAAGAAAATCAATCATCAGCTGCTTATGTGCCTGCTGCTTTCTTTGTTTTTCGTTGTTTATGCTTGTATGCTTTGGTTTTGCACGAACTGATTGGTTCGCTTTGGCAGCATTGTAAGCACTAGTTCACATTAGGTTTATGTATGCACTACTGTGCTAGTATACTATTTTGAAACCAGAGGTCATGAACCTCTTTTCAACTCAGTCAAAGAACTCAATCTGTCAAATTTAACGAAATGGGTCTGTGATCCGGTTAGATTTAACTCTTAAGAAAAAACGAGTTGGATCATATTTCTTTTTATGCTTTTATCCAATAGATGGCGTAAAATTTTAATTTTTGTTTTTAATGCAAATTAATTTGGACTCCACATCCCACTAGCACTAGCGAGTGTAGTTTGCAAACTATACATCGAACAGAAAGTGTAGCTAGCAAACTAAATATCAGACAGAGACGAGAAGAAAGGACATGTGCTCAGTAAAATATAGTAACCATACGATTTTTAAAAATCGGGGTCCTAATTTTAATTTGGAATTAGTAGTTAAACTGACTGTAGCTCGCAAACTACATATATATCGGGCAGAGACGAAAGTGGCACCAATGGAAAGTGCATTTGCTTCGCCTTCTTTTCAACTAAGTCAATGAACTCAACCTGTCAAACTTAACGAAATGATCGAAAAAACTTGAAATTTTGCTTATTTCTTCCTCGATAAGTAGTCCATAATTGAGTGTTATTAATTTATTTTTGGAAGATCAATAAAAATACGTGCAAAATGAACAAAACAAGCGGACCAAAGAGACAAAGTAGAAGAGGTTTCAACTTAAACGGAATTCTACGTCTACAATTACGATACTATCGAAACTGTTTCTTTTTTTTTGCTTATTTATATTTTGTGAAATAAGCATTGTAAATGAAATTTATTTGTTTTGTTTTTGAAAAATTCTATTTGAAAATACTTTTAACGTGTTTTACATTTTTGAAAGGCTAAGGGTCATTTAGGTACGTTATTCGAATACATTTGGTAGAATGAAATTTTTATAAGTGGCAACATTGGTCGTAACTGCTTGATGTGACAGTGGAAAAGCTTTCACGTGTGAAAGCACAAAAGCTTATCTGCACGAGCAGAGTTTTCTGCAGTTTCGTTGTTTTTTTGTGCAGGCGCAAGTTATGCTTGTGAATTTTGTCATTATTTTTAATCATAGTTTGTGACAAGAAGCAAAAAGATTTTAATAATGTTTATTTTACGCAACGAAACAAAACTTATAAAATCAAAAATGGCAGATGGTGAATGGCTCACTCCACGACAACTTACTACACGTGGTCATGAGGAACAACAAGAAAAAAGTGATGATGAGCCGTTAGGTCCTATAGAGGTTCGGAATGATAACGTAGATGATGTAACACCAGATGACTTTGATGTAGAAAAATTCTGTTACCAGAATACAACCTGACGTAAAGACGAAAGTGAATATGACGAAGAACTTGATTATAAACTCGATGTGAAAGTGGAGGAAATTATACTGGCAAGATGGAACAATTTGGCCTGCAGCACCACCACAAGCTGGCAGATTCCGTACACAAAAAATACTCAGATCTGCTAACTTTGATCCAGTACGAAGAACAGAAGCCCTGCAAATTATAGAAACGTTCAAATTGATACTGTCTCATGAAATGAGCGACATCATTATACGCAAAACAAATAAAAAAACAAACCAATGCTATTATTATTATTTATTATTTATTTATTTGCTAAGCCTTGTTAGACTTTTTAGCATTATACAAAATTTACATATTTATAGAAATACAATTGAAATTGTACATACAATTTAAATTTAAAAAATACGTTTAAATATGTACACATAAATTATAAGAAATTATAAGAATATTAGACAGCAAAGAACATTGTGGTAACAAGGCAAATAAGGTTATATCCACCCACACTTAAAATAGCTTGGTGTCGGCATAGAACGGTGGGAGGTAACAAGACAAACAAGGTCTGTACGCCACACTGATAAGCATATGTATATATATAATATAAATCGTTCTTCTAAGCAAGGTGGTATTTCGACAAACAAGGTCTAATACACCACACCAATTTCATTCTTTAACAAGAAATGGTTGCGAACGCAGGCACTAGACAACAAGGTGTCATTGGCCAGTTATATTATTATAAATACAATACAAATCGTTCTAGCATGTTTGAAGAAAAAATATACAACAAGCATGGAACGGCCGAAAGATGAGTTGACATTCACCAAGCATGTTCGATTAGATTAAGTGAGGAGGTCCAAACAGGTTCAGGTCCATTCAGATTATATGTAGTTTTGTATCCATCACCAAGCGAAAATTGTGTTAGTATAGACTCAGCGGCGACTCAGTGTTAGTATAGCTCAAAAGATCTTCTAGGTCGAAGAGGAACATTAAAGTAAATTTTACTCAGTAAATATGGACTGTCGACATATCCATGTAAGAGTTTTAAAATCCAACTAACATTTAACATAGTTCTCCTATTTTTTAAAGAAGGCAGATTAATTAGCTGTAATCGATATTCATAAGAAGGCAAATTAAAGTTTGAATTAAAATATATCATCAATGTTACACCCATAACGAGGGCACCAAACAATTGACGCGTATTCTAGAATGGGCCTTACTAGCGATGTGAATAAGGTTTTAATTTTAAAAGGATCATTAAACTCTTTGGACCATCGTTTAATAAATCCTAGAGTACTATTAGCTCTGCTGATTGCTTTATTAATGTGAATGTGAAAGCGAAGTTTGGTGTCCATAGTTACACCGAGATCATCGAAAACCTCCAAAAACTCAAGTGTATAGTCACCTATTTTGTAATTAGTTCGAGAAGGTTGTCTTCGAGAAAAAGTCATTTGTTTGCACTTCCCCAAGTTGAGCTTCATGCAATTAATTTCGCACCAGTTACAAAGATGGTCAAGATCAGTTTGTAGCAATAAAGAGTGTTGCACATCTTTGTATGACAGAAAAAGTTTAACATCATCAGCGTATAGCAAGATATTGCTATGCTTTACTACAGATGGAAGATCATTTACATAAAGTAAAAACAATAAAGGGCCAAGATGACTTCCTTGAGGTACCCCAGAAGTAACAAGAAATTCATCTGACTTTATGAGGTTAAATATAACGCTTTGTGTTCTATTTAATAAATATGATTCAATCCACCGCACTAAATGCGTTGGAAAACCAAGAAGTGATAGTTTTATAACTAAAAGCTTATGATTTACAACATCAAAGGCTTTACTAAAGTCTGTATAAATAACATCTGTTTGTAGACCTTTTCCAAAATTCTCAATAGTTTTAGATGTAAATTCTAGAAGATTAGTAACAGTAGATTTACCAGATAAGAATCCATGTTGAAAAGGAGAAATTAAAGATTTAACGCTATGTGATAGTTGTGAGGTTACAATAGCCTCAAAAAGCTTAGGAAGGGCGCTGAGCTTTGCAATTCCCCGATAGTTGTCTATCAAAGACCTATTGCCAGATTTATGCAGCGGAATAATAAAAGAAGATTTCCATGCCGCTGGAAAATAGCAAGATTGCAACGATGCAGTAAAAAGCATAGTTATTGGAACTAGAAGTTCTTCACAGCAATATTTCAATATACAAGAAGGTATATTGTCAGGACCGCTTTTATAAGATGTCTTAAGATTTTTCAAGTAGGTTGAAACAGTGTTAATATCAATTATTGGAGAACAAATATCGCCAGGTTGCAGATTTAAAGAATAATTTAAACTATCGTAAGAAGCAGATGAATAGGTAGTCTTAAAAAAATCTGCAAAAAGGTTACATATAGTATTATCAACATCCGACTCAAATGTTTTATATTTCATAAAAGATGGATATGAATTTATCTTACGTTTAGTATTAACGAAGTTCCAAAATGACTTTGCATCAGACTTGATGTTTAATTTGACTTTTGTTAAATATATGCTATAAGATTGCCTACATAATTGACGGTACTTATATTTAGTTGAGGTATAAGAAGCAAAATCACAAATATTATGAGATTTTAAGTATTTTTTATAATATTTTGATTTTAAGTTTCTCAGATTTTTCAGTTCTTTGGTATACCAAGTGGGACCAGATATTAGAGAGGCTTTTCTCTGAGGAACTGAAGTTGAAAAGCAATTATTAATAGTATTGTTAAAAGCAAACACGGCAGAATCAAGGGTTTGTGGCAATATTCTTGTAGTATTGATGTTAAGTAGTGATGACCAGTTGATAATTGACAAATTATTTCTTAAAATTACATAATTTGTTCTTTTAAAGTTGAACTCTGAGGGAGGATTCAAACGATTTGATATAGATTGTTTTGGAAAATTCAGAGTGATTTCAACAGTCGGATGGTGTAAGTCCTCCGGATACACAAGTGGATCAGACCTATTAACTGAAACAATATTACTATTATCAAAAAATATAAGGTCTAACAAACGGTTATTTCTATTATAGTGATTGTTGATTTGAAAAAGTCCTTGACTCAAAAGCTCATTTAAAAATGAGTTAACAGATGATTGTTCTGAAGACGGTAGGAACACTGCAGAATTTTCAGCACAACGGTTCCAAGAAACATTAGGAAGGTTGAAGTCACCAGTTATTAAAATGTGGTCTTGAGGCTGAAGTTGAGAGCAAATTTTACCAATCGACAATAGATGTTTCCCATAAACCTCGACATTGGAAGCAGGAGGAATATACGAACATGTAATATAAATTCTCAAAGAACCAAACTTCACAAGAACACAGCAAAATTCAATATCTAAAGACTCAGATATTATTATTTCTTGTGAGAAGTGTGAAGACTTAACGGCAATAAAAACGCCACCCCCATTGCAAAAATTACCAGCAATAGCGTTTCTATCTTTACGGTATATATTAAAATTGTTAGACAGAATTTCAGTATTTAAAATGTTAGGTTTAAGCCAAGTCTCACTGAAAGCAATAATGTCAAAGTGAAGATTATGGCTTAAAATGAACAAATCTGTCAACTTGGTATTTAAACCTCGGACATTCTGGTATACGACTAAGAACTGATGGCAACAATCTAGTTTTTTGAGTTAGTGGTGTGGGAAGGTAAAGAAGCTAAAGACATTTTAGGAGGTGATCTAGGAATAAATTCATGAACCACGGTATTTTCAGGCCAAAAACGTTGATCCATGACTTTACCAAAGAGATCACCTGGTAAATTAATTCTAAAAGATGAAGAGAACCGCTCATATGAAAACTTGAATTTGTGAACCGAAATGTTCTTATTAACAAGTTTCAACTTTGAGTTTATGTGATGTAAAACATCTTCTTCAGATGTATCAGGAGCAAAGCGTGAGGCAAATATAGACCTAACAGGCTGGACAATAACAAGTTCCTTATATATAGGCTGGTCACTGTTTTTTATTATTATCTGTTTAGGTATAGCACCAGTAGAGCTAGAAGCGTTACTAGAAGACGAAGGAGCCGAAATTGGAGCAACACAGGCTTCGGCGTAAGTTTTTTTCCTACCAGAAGGACTTAGAGAATCACTTACGACGATAGTTGGTGCCACTGCAGGAGCTTCAGCTGTTTGTAAAATAATATCAGCTGCTGCAGGCACATTTGAAGAGACAGTCATATTAGTATTTTTGTCATCACTGACAGACTCAGTTGACTGTGCTTCATGTTCTATGCTCAAATTTGGTGAAAGCAAGATTAAGTCGTTGTTAGTAGACGGAGGTATGGATATAGCAGAAGGTTTTGCGGTATTTCGAAGATTCTTATATGGCCGCTTTCGTTTTGGAGATACTGAAGCTTCCTCCATAATTTTAAACTTCTTAAATAAATCTTCAAAATCAGCCAATCTGGCTTGAGCAGCCGCTAAATCCTTCGAAACCTCTAAAAAGCCTTTACGAGATTGTCGTATAAGCTTTAAAATATCCACATCGGTAGATCTGCAATTTTCGCACGCCCAACGAAGTCCTTTACCTTCATTAAGTGCATCAAAAATTCTCGCAGTCAACATTGCACACTTTATATGAAAGAATGCGTCACATAACCAGCAATGGACTAGCCTATCTGATTCACCCTTAACAGTGCAGTTACGAGAATTGCAGAACATTTTTATAGTTAAAGTTAATAATAAATAAAAATTTAAAAGAAAAAATAAAAATTTAATATTAAATAATTAAATTGAAAAAAAGCTCAATGGCAACCCCATTTACAATGATGGTTTGAGGATAGGGTAAACTAAACGTCAAACAGTTTGAACAGTTTGAGAAGCGCTGTGGTGCAAGAATCAGCAAAAGTAAACAAAGAAAATGACAAGAAATGAAAAAGAAACTTCGCTCTCACTTCACGAGTTAAAACAAGAAATTGTTGTTGCTAACGCAAAAACAATTTATGTAAACAAGCAAATAACTATTAAAGCAGATAACAATAGATAAAAGCAAATATGCAAATATGCAAATAATTAAAAGGATTATTTTAGCGCTTTCTTGACGAGTCCCAGCAAAAATTGATGATCAGCAAGTTCAGGAGACCACGGAAAATTCAATTTAAATTTTTTAATTAAGCAAATCTTCGAAATGATAAAAAAATTTGAAAGAAACTTTTAAAATATCGCGATTGAAAAAAGAACGTCTTGACTCAAACAGTGTTAGCAACGAACTGATGAACGTGAGAGTTCTGAAAATCTAAAAAGAAAACAGCACACATGGAAACCCTTTACAAAAAGTGAATTTGATGCGTATTTGGGTATTCTATTGCTGAGTGGCGTGACACATTCCAGTTACGTTCATACAAAAATTTGTGGGAAAGAACCTCACATCCATTATATCGTGCTGCAATGAGTGTCCGATGATTTTGGGATATAAGTCTCTTCATACGTTTTGATAACCGAAATACACAGCCAATAACAGCCAAATATCCAGAATATTCTCTACACGCAACGCCGTTGAAGCTACAGACGGCGGTCGCTTGAGGATTTTAGATGATGCAGTAGCAGCCGAGGAAGAACCCGACAGCAAGGGACGATCAAAACAAAGGGTTATTGCTATATATGCTCCAAACGTTGCCCAATAAAGAAAGCCTGCACTCTATGCAAAAGACCCGTGTGTGATGAACTTTCTACTGACATGCCGCAATGCAATAAACATTTTTAAAACATAATAATTTAGATTTTAGTATTTATTTTTTATTTCATATTTATTGTTTTATTAAATTATCATTATTTTCATGAACCATTTTAAAAACTTGATGAAAAATAAACTTTACTTTTCTGTTATATCCACATACTTGCATGTGTTTTCATATAAATACCCGGATATGCAGGTGTTGACGTATGGGGTAGGAATCGAAAAATGACCATATTCCTTGCTCAGATTGTCCAATCTCATTCAGACTATAAAGTAAAATACTTTTTTTGAGGATATCATGAATTTTCAAGTCGATCCGAGTGCTAGTTTTCAAAATATAGTGATTTAAAAATGCAAAATATATCCGGGTGTGTTGCTGTTGACATAAAGGTTAAGTGGTCCCTATGGTGATATTTTGGTGTTTTTGTTATATATTCCGTGGTTATTGTTAATCGGTCGGAAGTGCTCCTAAAATCCATATTTTCGATTTCACTTGTTCCCAAGGCTACAATGATTTTTGATAAGCTTTAATTCTTTTGGATTTTTTGGAGCAGGATAATATGGTAAGAACGGAGATCAATTGTGTAATCAGTCGGAAAAAAAAACATTTGAGGTAAAAAAAAATCAGAAAATATTTTCATAAGATCAACAAACACACAGATATATAATTGAACTGGATTGAACAATAAACACCGACTATATGACAAAAAAAACCAAAATAGCATCATATTAAAAAAAACGACAAATATTTTTTTCAAAAATGTCTTTCAAATATCTAACGATTGAGGCGGGGTCAAAATAGGTTTACTTTTCTGCCATACAAGGTGATACGGTCTAATGTACATGCAATGTAAAACAATATCATACTATTCTATTGTAATAACAAAAATTGTAATAATAAGATAAGCCCTTTTTAATCTTTTTAAAAATTTTTAAAATTGGATTTTAAATAAACTTAAGTTTTCATATTCTCATAACTAATACTTTGCAATATAAATCGACATTTTTTTTCAGGTTAGCTTAAAGATTAAAGTACGTTTTAAATTAATTACGTACTTTATATAATTACCGCACAGCTAGTAACCTATCACCTTAAGAATGAATACACACAATTATCTCTTAGCAAAGATGCGGTGACAGAAATAGCTAGATATGTCTACAGCATAATTAATTAAATATTTCTTCTCACTTCTCTTCTTCTCTTTCTTTTTTTTTTTTCTATTATCTGCTCAGTTCAGTCTTATTTTACAAAGTGTTAACCTGCATTTTTTTTTTGTCACATTCCTTTGTAATAAAAGCAATAATTAAATCACTAGATCAAATCGTGTGTGTGTGTGTGTGTGTGTGTGTGTGTGTGTGGGATTGTTGTATTCATGTACCCAATAGGCAATTAAACCAGCGCTCTTCATACGAAGGCCTGCATTGACTGCTACTTTTGAAGACTAAACACATCCGTTCCTCGCTACTCTTATGAGCACTTCTTGAAGGCCTTCCTTTTCTGCACAAAAGGCAGCACAACAAATTTGTTTTCCCTACAAAGACTGACTTTTCATATACTTCAGGGCAACTTTTTCGGTAAAAGTTAGAATATATATCAGTTTAAAAATATGACGCAATAATGGCCCTTCTTACTGCTATATCAAAGATTATAGATTGAAATTAATCTAACTTAAAAAAAACATAGGAGAGAAGATAAAATCATAGAATATATAAATAAATAGAAAAAGGTGTAAAAGAAAAAATATTTTTTCAACACTTTTTGTTTACCCCTACTTTCAGCCATTCTAAAGAAGTGCTTCTATCAGGCCTCTTTTGAGCTATCGGAGCGGAAGGCCTGCGAAATTTTCCCACTTCATATAAAAAAGAAAGTGTAATTGTATATGAGTGCGGCAGTACTACAAAATCCACAGGAAGGCCTGCTAGCAGCGATGTCATTGTCTACTGGGATATCTTGCCAGGTTTAATTTGACGTTTTGTTGTGCTAAAGCTCAAACAACACACGCACATAAACATTGCATACAAATACAAACGCACGCACACCCCACATTCACATACATTAATTTATTATAAACACATAAACTGGCAGATTGTCAGTCGTCAGTTGTTGGATAAGTGTGCTCAAATCCAAAGACAAGAAAACAGTAACAACAAAAAAAAAAAAAACAAACAACAACAATAGCAACAAAAATAAATTGAATTAAAGGTAATAATAACAACAACTACAAAAGCATCAACAAGGTTTTCTTATTTTCTTCTATTGTCGTAATCAATCACCATGACAATCGTAAGTGAGTGTTTCAACTTCATCACCTCCTGCGCCCCTGGCTTCCTCTTAAGTCCACTTAAGTCCTGCTTAAGGACCTATATTGTTTGTTTGCATACTATTTGTTTTGTTTTTATTTCTACGTTTATTTTGTTTTATTTGCCTTTTTTTTTTTGTATTGTTGTTATATCCTCTCTTTATAAATATGTACATTTTTATATAGTACATACATATATAGACATGTAGGTATTGTTTGCATAAATTTTTTTTTTTTTTGTTTTTGGTTTTGAGCCTGAGTTGATTTGTTGTGTTGCATATTAAGCAGTTTCCTAGTGAAGTCAGAAAGAAATGTTTAGAGCACGTGTACGTTATGAAAGGGAAAATGAAACTTTTAAATGAGTAACTTTTTGTTACTGTAGAAAACGAAGAAGGCAAAATCTGAAAAAACTTTTTAAAAAAAGAAATATCTTGTTTATTCAACGCATTTTCAATTTTCACAAATAATATTTTACTAATAAATTATTTTTACTTATAAAAAAAAAGCAGCAGTAAAAATTCATCTAAAAAATTTTACTTTCTGCTTATTAACTTCAAGCTCAAAACATTTTAAAAATACCATCTTGACCTGAAATGTTCAGTTTAAATTATTTATTTTAATGGTTTGGAAAGTTCATGATTTCCCTTTTCACGCCTGGGTTATGCTGAAACACCCTAACAAGCCAAAACATAGCAATTGAAGCAAAATTACAAAAAATTGCCAAACATTGAACATAACAAGATGTTAAATCATTTCAAGCAACAACATATAAATCACTTTTATTACATAGAATATCCTAAGAATTTCTACAAGTTATTCTAAGAAACTGGAAACTTGTATCGCCCACACATTAACCCATCTTTATGCCGCATTAAATAATGTTTCATTATGAGCTTTTCTTACACATAATTAGGTAGAATCAGGATTTCTTGGAAAATAAAATATGGCACAATGGGATAATCTTGTTACAAAAATTAGCTAGAGAACCATGCAATGTCTGGAAAATAAACAAAAAACAAACTTGTTTTAATTAAGTTGTTTATTAAATTGGTTTAAATTTTTTTAAGCTTATATTTCAGCAGCTACATGAAAATCGTTAATTTATTTACTTATTCTATATTTGTTAATGTGGTTAGGTTTGTAAACATAACATAAAAAATAAAATTCTAACGAAAATTTTGACAAAGCATGATAAAGTGTTTGGTATAACGCACAGACTTACTTATATTATATAATTTAGACGTGAATTTCATTAGCGATATGCTCTTATTATATTAAAATTTATGAGTTAAAAATTTTAAAATCTTCTTCAAACTTTGCAATGTTTCACTTCATCTTCAACCTTTAGCAAATCAAAAAACAATGCTTTAATTCAAAAGCATTTATCATTGATAAAAATTTAGATATTGCAAACCAAATAAAAAAAAGTAAACACATTCAAAATTGAATGTACAATTTTCTTTATATAAATTACTAATCAATTATAAGTTAATTTTAATATTTTTGACTAAATTTTTTTTAGTATTTTTTCAGATTTCCTATTCAAAAAGACATACAACAACAAATTTGAATATATGGCAAGACAACGTCTGCCCGCGGTAACTTGTTGTGCTATATATTGTACAATGTCTGATTAACTATGTATATCCAGCAGTATCAAGTTTATCTTCCAAAATTTAACCAATGCACAAAATTAATAATTATAGTAAAATAAGTAAAACTTAAAAATATATTGAAAATTCTAAAAACTGAATGTCATCTAAATCGTAATGATAAAAGTAAAAAGTATAATCTAATATTTGTCAAAGTGAATGAACAAAAAGTTTGAAAGATTTGTTGTACCTTAAAAATTTTGAAATAAAGGTGACATTATATAAGATACTAGCGGACGTAACCCGGTGTTACTCGGGATTGTGCCTTGAGCACAGAAAGAGGGCGATTTTCAAAACTGCTCTCATTTTTACGTTTTTTAAATTATCAATTCAATTTTAAAATTTTTTAAATTATCGTTTTTTGCGACAATTTAAAAAAACCCCTTCCACACCCTTCCTTCCGTCGAAAGTGTTAAGTCAAATTTTCGTAAAACTGTACCTGCCAGACATGATTAAAACAAACTAGTAAGGTATATCTTCGACTTGGCCGAAGTTAAAATACCCCCACGACTGATTCTTAAGGGTTAAATAATCTTAAATTAGAGAGCTTTTTGTATGAGATTTTAGAAAATTTTGTTAGTTTTATGTGTCTAAAATGCAAACATATCAAATTGTTTTTCTGAAGCATAAATATAAGCCTTTTTATAAAATATTAAATTTTGGGGTTGTATAGGAGTACCCTTACGCAGTACGCGTGGGGGTATAATAATGTCATCTTCAACGTCTCGATCGAACGTCTGGTTTCTGAAGAACATGGACACCCACACTCAGAAAAAATACACATATCTTCCTTCGGTGAAAAATTTACTCAATTTTCGATAATAGCAATTTTCTCTTTTCGAATAAAATTTTCTTCAATTAGAATAAATTTTCACATTTTCGAAGAAATATTTCTTCACTTCTAGGAAATGGAAAAATTTCAATGTCTCTTAAATGACAAATATTTTTCTCGCACAAAAAAATTTTCATTTAAACAGAAACATTTTTTGAAAATGAAAATTTTTTTCCTATATTTTGATAAAAAGTATACGAGAAGTATTTTCTTCAATGAAAACAAATGTTTTCTCAAAAATAGAGAGTCTTTTTCTCTAAAATCGAATTATTTTTATATATTTCTCTTTTTAATAGAAGGTTTTTATCATTTTTAGAGAATTTTTAGGATCGCCAGTTTGAAAAGTCATTTCTAGAAAAATGCGTTTAAAGTTTTTCTTAGCATGCATTTAATATGCAATTTTATCTCAAATAAATTTCAATTTTAAAAAATCCTATAAACATCGATTCGATTTTGGGGTTGTCTTCGTTCAACTTCGGTTTTGATCGATACTGTTCGGTTAATTTTTTTTTTCATCTTTATATAGCTTTTGCTGGTATTCGTTAAACTTCTTTTTTTTCGTTCGTCTTTGGTTCTTGACTTCGTTTGTCTTCGACTCATTCCTTGATTTTTATCGAAAGAACTTTTAAAAGCATAGGATCTATTTCAGTAACAGAAACAAATGCTTGCCAAGTTTCATCAAAGTCGGTTCATTTGTTTTGACGTGAATAAGCCAAACATTGTTGAAGTAGCCTCTCACGGAAGTTTTCTGAAATTTAAATGGCCTCAATTATGTTGCAGGGTCAAGTTATTTCACGTACCAAATTTTAGTAAAACCGATCAAGTCATTTAGGAGTTATTGAGTCTTAACAATTTACTGCTGAACTCAGCTAATATTTGCAATTTTCTCAGCATCAGCATTGAATGAATCATTTAGAAGATGAGACAATCGCCAGCGAGATCTTTTGGGAGTCATCTGGGAATCGTCCAATGCAAGCAGCTGAGGTCATAAGAGCGATTCGTCGGGTAAATTCAACGGTTAATCGCTAAGATGGGTCTTAAGCGATTCTCTAGGAAGAGTCGTGAACGAATCACCGAGAGCAATCTAAAGCGATTTGCTAAAACAATTCCATGACCGTAAGGGATCTCAAGAGATTCGCCAGGAAGTGTTGCTGAATTGGCAGAAGGGATAATAATGAAAAATTCTAGTCTTTGGTCACAAATTTTTGGGTGTTTTTACATTCGATGAAAGAACTTCATATATTTTTAGTGCCATTGTTTTTCAAACATTTTGGCTTTAATTTGTTTTTGTATTGTTGAAATATCGTTTAAAAATATTTTAAAACAATGGCTACTAAACATAGTCTTTTTTTTATCGAATTTTTAAAACACCCAAAATTTTTACATGTAGACTAGCTAGCTTTTTGATGTTGTCAGAAATTTATGCCAATCCATCGTTAGTTTAACCATTCGAGCGCTGAAATAGCTTTTTATGGTGCATTTTTTTTTTAGTCTTATGGCCTTAAAAGTCAGTTCAACAATTTTTGTAGTTTGAAACCAAGACTTTTATTAATATACCAAGATATCTAACAAGAACACACATTTTAGAATTCTGTTAAAGTTAATAGAACAATACCGCTTAAATGAAATTGACTATGCATCTAATTCAACATTAGCGAAAACATACAATTTTAAGAAATTCAACAGAAAGCTGTGATTCAACTTTTACAGAGCTTTTGAACTGAAGTTTGTTCTGAAGTTAAACCTTTAGTTGATATAAAAGCAGTATTAAGACGTATTAAGACGTTCAGAAAAAAAATGTTCCAACCCACAAAAATTATTTTTTGGGACAATGCTATCAGATTCAGATACCAGTTTTGGTTTTATTGAAACTGTTGCAGCAAATAGTTGCACTTTGCTTTTTTGAAAAAATACATTATGGAAATAAAAATGTGGTCCGAAAAAAAAAAAATGTCCTTTCCATCTAAAAGAGATTTTGATCTTTTGTCAACGAACAGCAATTTTTGCCGTTTTTGAACTGAACGCTTTCATTTTGAGTGACGTGAAATTCAATAATTTTTTCAAATCACTTTTTCTTCATTAAAGTGATCCATTATGTGGGTTGGATCACTTTGCTTCTATGCACTTCAATAGTAATTGTAAGAGAAGGAATAAATTAGTTCACAACTAATTTTGATATTTAAGCAACAGTTTCATAATTTTTCATTCGAAAAGAAGAGATGTCACATTTTGCTTGGGTGAAATTTTAAAAATTTCTTTGAAGGATTTGTGTGCATCAAATTGTTTGTGTACATCATATGTTTTGGATTTTTTTTTTGTTATGCCATTCTAAAGGGTGATTTTTTAAGAGCTTGATAACTTTTTTTTTAAAAAAAACGCATAAAATTTGCAAAATCTCATCGGTTCTTTATTTGAAACGTTAGATTGGTCCATGACATTTACTTTTTGAAGATAATTTCATTTAAATCTTGACCGCGGCTGCGTCTTAGGTGGTCCATTCGGAAAGTCCAATTTTGGGAAACTTTTTCGAGCATTTCGGCCGGAATAGCCCGAATTTCTTCGGAAATGTTGTCTTCCAAAGCTGGAATAGTTGCTGGCTTATTTCTATAGACTTTAGACTTGACGTAGCCCCACAAAAAATAGTCTAAAGGCGTCAAATCGCATGATCTTCGTGGCCAACTTACCGGTCCATTTCTTGAGATTAATTGTTCTCCGAAGTTTTCCCTCAAAATGGCCATAGAATCGCGAGATGTGTGGCATGTAGCGCCATCTTGTTGAAACCACATGTCAACCAAGTTCAGTTCTTCCATTTATGGCAACAAAAAGTTTGTTAGCATCGAACGATAGCGATCGCCATTCACCGTAACGTTGCGTCCAACAGCATCTTTGAAAAAATACGGTCCAATGATTCCACCAGCGTACAAACCACACTAAACAGTGCATTTTTCGGGATGCATGGCCAGTTCTTGAACGGCTTCTGGTTGCTCTTCACTCCAAATGCGGCAATTTTGCTTATTTACGTAGCCATTCAACCAGAAATGAGCCTCATCGCTGAACAAAATTTGTCGATAAAAAAGCGGATTTTCTGCCAACTTTTCTAGGGCCCATTCACTGAAAATTCGACGTTGTGGCAGATCGTTCGGCTTCAGTTCTTGCACGAGCTGTATTTTATACGGTTTTACACCAAGATCTTTGCGTAAAACCTTCCATGTGGTCGAATAACACAAACCCAATTGCTGCGAACGGCGACGAATCGACATTTCACGGTCTTCAGCAACACTCTCAGAAACAGACGCAATATTCTCTTCTGTACGCACTGTACGCATTCGTGTGGTTGGTTTAATGTCCAATAAAGTAAACTGAGTGCGAAACTTGGTCACAATCGCATTAATTGTTTGCTCACTTGGTCGATTATGTAGACCATAAATCGGACGTAAAGCGCGAAACACATTTCGAACCGAACACTGATTTTGGTAATAAAATTCAATGATTTTCAAGCGTTGCTCGTTAGTAAGTCTATTCATGATGAAATGTCAAAGCATACTGAGCATCTTTCTCTTTGACACCATGTCTGAAATCCCACGTGATCTGTCAAATACTAATGCATGAAAATCATAACCTCAAAAAAATCACCCTTTATCTGCTCTTTTACGCCTGTCAATGTTTTGAAGTAATTTTTTGACTGCAAGCAGGTGGCAATGATTTCCCAGACTCTAAACTAGATCATTGAACAAATCTTTTTGCATATGACCGATAACAGTAAGAAACATAAGACAACCTATTACACGGTACAATGAAATTGACCTTTAAACAAGCTCAAGACTTTGATAGTCGATCTAGCATAATTCAAGGCTGACAAATATAACTGCGTACTTCAATTTTTACCCATCACGTCTCGGAATTCATGTAAAACCATTTTGAATATAAAAAATTAAACACATTTTGGTAAAACAATGTTGTTATCAGTCTATCATATCATTTATTTGATTATATCAAATAAAATATTTCATTCAAACTATTTAATTTGTCAAAGAAACACATTTGATGAGAGCTCCATGAAATTTTCATTAAAACAAATTTGAGAATTCAGCCATAAACCAGACTGTCTTTCTCCTTAACTCCTAAAAAAAAATTTTTGGCATTGTCAGGATAACTCATGACAGATTCGACTGAAATTAAAAAATCTCTATTGAATTGAATTAAACGACTGTTTGCTTAAAGAATTTTTTATATATTTTTTTTTTATAAATTTTTGGTAAATATAAGCTGCAGTTTCAATAACATTCGATCTAAATAAAACAGAATGCAACCATTTCAGAAAATATTTAATAAATAAAGAAAGTAATTTCAATTTCATGGCAATAAATAAAATATCTTTGCCTTTGATATCTCTTCAAACATTTTTTTAACATAAAATTGACTAATAAATCTCCTCGCTAATATAACAGGATATTAATTCTATTTAATTTTGTAAATTTAAGCTTCTGCCTTTGCCAACGCTCCTCTTATTTTTCAAAACTGTATCTTTTTTACATTAATAACATTTTATCAATATTACTTTACGTAATTGACATTAAGAGAACCCATTATATTTTACATTGCGTACATTTCGATATATTTTTATGGAATGTAATAAAAATGCTGACGATATGATGTGCGGCACAAAATATATAAATAATTGGAGCAGTTGTGCCTTTATGACATTTTAATGCACATGTTTGGTAGTGTAGCGGCAACCGTTCAACCAGTTAATGTCTTAAAATACTGATCCGGTTAGTGGTTTGATATATTAAGTTTGGGTGTGCGCTACTCATATAATTTAACCAAAACATCAGTAATTTTGGCCATTATTAAAGCATTAGAGAATGTCTATGAAATCATCCAGTAAAACGTTTTCAAGATTTTAAGTATGTTAGTCATTTGTATTTGCCATATTTAATTGATTAAAATGCAGGATGAAATTTTTTATTTATGCATTTTAAAAGAATTATTTTTACTTGTAGCTATTTTCTTATTATTTTGATAAACTGCTTATTATACCCTAAACCTGAAAGGTCAGGGTATATTAACTTTGTGCAAACGTTTGTAACGCATAGAACGATATATATTCTTGATCAGCGTCACCACGTGAGTCGAGCTATCTATGTCCGTCCGTCCGTCCGTCCGTCCGTCCGTCCGTCTGTGTGTTGTCCGTATACACAGGATAAGAAGAAGGAGTTGAGATAATTGGATGAAACTTGGTACACATGGTCACATGTACCCAAGGATCTGCACTATTGCATATTTTTGGAATCCGCCCACGGACACGCCTACCTCCCATACAACGCAAAAATTTAAAACTGCATAACTCAGCTCATAATAACTCTACAACAACAAAATTTGGTATGTATGTGTTTTATACCAACACAAAGATGTCTTTGAAAAATGAACGTCATCCGCTCACGGACACGCCCACCTCCCATACAACCCAAAAATTGAAAACGCAATATATAAACCTCTGTTTAACCTACAGAGCTAAAATTTGGCAAGTATGTTTTTTATAACAAAAACAAGATGGTATTGAAAAATGGACATCGTCCGCCCACGGACACGCCTACTTCCCATACAACGCGAAAATTGAAAACTGCATAGCTCAGCTCATAATTAGCCTACAACAATAAAATTTGATATGTATTTGTTTCATATCAACACAAATATGTCTTCGGAAAATGGACGTCATCCGATCACGGACACGCCTACCTCCCATACAACCCAAAAATTGAAAACGCAATAAATAAGCATGTGTTTAACCTACAGAGCTAAAATTTGGCACGTATGTTTTTTATGACAAGACAAAGATGGTTTGGAAAAATGGACTTCATCCGCCCACGGACACGCCCATTTACAATTAATTTTTTTTTTTTTTTTTAAAAGTGGGTTTAGGGTATTTCATAGTCGGCCTAGACCGACTTTAGACTTTCTTTACTTGTTATACCCTAAACCTGAAAGGTCAGGGTATATTAACTTTGTGCAAACGTTTGTAACGCATAGAACGAAGCGAGTCCGGTATAGAAAAGTATATATATTCTTGATCAGCGTCACCACGTGAGTCGAGCTATCCATGTCCGTCCGTCCGTCCGTCCGTCCGTCCGTCCGTCCGTCCGTCCGTCCGTCCGTCCGTCCGTCCGTCCGTCCGTCCGTCCGTCCGTCCGTCCGTCCGTCTGTCCGTCTGTGTGTTGTCCGTCCGTCCGTCCGTCCGTCTGTCCGTCTGTGTGTTGTCCGTATACACAGGATAAGAAGAAGGAGTTGAGATAATTGGATGAAACTTGGTACACGTGGTCACATGGACCCAAGAATCTGCACTATTGAATATTTTTGGAATCCGCCCACGGACACGCCTACCTCCCCTACAACGCGAAAATTGAAAACTGCATAACTCAGCTCATAGTTAACCTACAACAATAAAATTTGGTATGTGTGTGTTTTATACCAACACAAAGATGGCTTCGAAAATTGACGTCATCCGCTCACGGACACGCCCACCTCCCATACAACCCAAAAATTGAAAACGCAATAAATAAGCCTCTGTTTAACCTACAGAGCTTAAATTTGGCACATATGTTTTTTGTGACAAAAAAAAGATGGTTTTGAAAAGTGGACATCATCCGCCCACGGACACGCCTACCTCCCATACAACGCGAAAATTGAAAACTGCATAACTCAGCTCATAATTAGCCTACAACAATAAAATTTGGTATGTACGTGTTTTTTATGAACACAAAGATGTTTTTGAAAAATGGACGTCATCCGCTTACGGACACGCCCACCTCCCATATAACCCAAAAATTAAAAACGCAATAAATAAGCCTCTGTTTGACCAACAGAGCTAAAATTTAGCACGTATGTTTTTTATGACAAGACAAAGATGGTTTTGAAAAATGGACGTCATCCGCCTACGGACACGCCTTTTTCCCATACAACCCAAAAAGTTTTAAACTCAATAAATAAGGTTATGTTTGTCATAGAGAAATTAAATTTGGTATGGATGTATTTTATACCAAAACTAAGGTGTGTTCAAAAATTGGAAGTCATCCGTCCATGAACACGCCCACCTCCCATAGCGAAAGCACAATAAAGGCATTAACTGTGAGCTACAGGAATAAAACTTGGTATGTGTAACATTTAAATGCATATAAAATATAGGCTTCATCCGCCCTTGGAGACGCCAATAAAAATTTTTTGTTTCTGGAAAGTGGGTTTAGGGTATTTCATAGTCGGCCTAGACCGACTTTCTTTACTTGTTTTTATAAGTAAAAAATGTTGCTTCTACGTAAAGGTTAATGTATAAAATTGAAAAACGGGGGGAAATGACATTGGCCGTTTTTTTATAATTTTGTATTTTAGTTAATATTCTTAAAATTCTAAGAAAAAAGTTTTCATGAAAAATTCTTACGGGTTCAAAAGTTACAGCCGGATTAGTGAGAGCGCATTTTTAATTTTCGCGCTACCTACGTACGGCAGCTGTACCTATCAACGCACAAACTTTGAACGCGTTAATCTCGAAACCATGTTTTTCAACATCAAAACAGACCTTTTTTGAAAAATTCATAACTCAGTCAAAAACAAACATTTTCCAAAATTTTTATTCTTGTAGAGAATTGAACAAATTACAAGAAAAAAAATTCAAAAAAATATTTATTTTTCACTCCAACATGGTTTTATAAAGCTTCAAACTGGCAGCAGCAAAAACGGGGCCTCGTGGTTGCAGCGCTGGGAGTCGCAAAAATTGTCCGATCTGAAAAAAAATGACTTTTGGCTGGTTCCACACTAATGAGGAACGGAAATATGAATCCTAAAATGGTTTCAATTGAAATTATTTTTGGTTCTCGCATTAAACTGGAGACTAAAGTTACTCC
Organism: Tetanocera ferruginea; assembly: GCA_958299015.1. Taxonomy (NCBI): domain Eukaryota; kingdom Metazoa; phylum Arthropoda; class Insecta; order Diptera; family Sciomyzidae; genus Tetanocera; species Tetanocera ferruginea. Next base: position 9,930,140 of record OY282642.1, read on the forward strand.
TGTTGCAAAATTTTTTTTAGTTTTACTGCTTTTTAATGTTTTTTTGACAATTTAACAAAACAAACTCCGAGTTGAGAAAAACTTATTTCGTTTAGATTTAAAACGTTGAAAACAGCCGTCTCTTGATGCACATTCAAAAAAATTAGGTTAGCAATGTAAAAAAAGATAACAATGTTCTCCAAGAACAGTTTATTACAAGGATTAGTTACTGCGTTAACAAAGAAAAAATATTTAAACTGAGTGTTTTTTCAGTGTCACACCCGTCTCAGATAAATGCTTCACTTGTCATAAGAAGCAACATGGGCTTATGATAAAAATAAAACTTTCCTAAAGTAAGGATACTGATGTTTTACATAAATTTGTTCACTTTTTTCATTCAATAAATTCTTTTTATTCTTTATTTCCGTTACAAGAAGTTGGGCACACCCGGAACGATTTTCAAAATGTTTTTCTAATAATGAAATTTTTGCAAGTATATGAATGAATTCCTTGATTAAAACTAGTTATGTAAATTCATGTATAGCGAAATCATTTGTATAGGTATTAATTTGATCAAAAATTCATGCGAAAAATTTTTTTGCAAAAAAATAGTTTTCTATTTAAATATATTCAAAAAATCGAAATTATTAGTTTAAGTTTTGATCAAAAATTCATGCGAAAAATTTTTTTGCAAAAAAATATTTTTCTTTTTAAATAGCTATATTCAAAAAAATCGAAATTATTAGTTTAAGTTTTGATCAAAAATTCATGCGAAAAATTTTTTGCAAAAAAATATTTTTTTTTTTTTAAATTGAAGGGTTTATTGCAGAAACATGATATGCCACACTGCTTCAAAAGTTCATATTTTATGTTCATTACGTTCCTTGATGCATTATCAATATCCACTGAAAATATTGTGACCATTACCCGATCAATTTTGGCCGTATACGTAATAGTTCTGGTAAGAATTTCAATGATTTCATACAAAAATACATTTTTTAAAAACTTTAAGGTCGATTATTTCGAAATATTTTTTATGTGGCATATCATGTTTTTATAATAAGCCCTTCAATTAATATATTAATTAAAACATATTTTTTTGATTTTAGTGTAAAACATATGTGATGGTTATTTTATCCATTAAGTTCTTATATATAATTGCCACATCATTCGCACTCGTAACGCCAGGGACAATCTTATGTCACACCCGTCCCATTTAAAAGTTTAAAAAATAATGGTTATCGCCATTTTTCCAAAATATTTTTCACTGGTATTCAACAGAAAATATATTTAATTTGAATATATGCAAGTCAAAAATGGTCTGATTGTGGCAGATGGACTGTATTTCAATGTTAAACTCAGAATTTTTATTTTTTAAACTTGTGCTTGCAACACCCGTCCCAGGTGTTTAAGCGAATGTAACTATTAAATTAGTATAAATAATTGCATTATGTTGTGGCATTTTGAAACCTTGAGGCATCTTCTAGAATACCCTTTAGTAAATTGCTTAAAATTTAACCGGTTAATACCATTTTTAGCACGATAAAGTAGTCAAAACGTCAAACTCGTCTCTATGGAATGAGCCTTTTTTAAATCTTAACAAAATTGGTTATCATATGACAGGAGCTCTTTTTGTAAAATTTTTTTTCATTTTTTGGTGATGTTCCTAATTTGAAAGTGTTTTTGTTCGAAAAAAAATTTTAAAAAAAGTTCATGTCATACGATAGCGAATCAAGTTTAAAAATATAAAAAGAAAAAATTTCTTCAAAAAATGAACCTGCTAGTGCCGCAATCAGTACGAAAAACATGGTTTCGAGATAAACGCGTTAAAAATTTGTGAACAAAGAAAATAAAGCGCGAAAATAAAAAATGCGCTCTCACTACTCTGGCTGTAACTTTTGAACCCGTAGGAATGTTTCCATGAAATTTTTATTAGAATCTTAATATTTACTACACTCAGAAAAAAGTGTCTCGGAATATGATAAAAAAGGCATCATATTTAGAGAAAAATGGTATAGACTTTGCTCCAGAGAATGCTATTCTCTAATTGCATTACTAAAAATTCTCTAAAAATGATAAAAAGCTACCATGAAATAGAAAAATATATAATTTTTAGAGAAAAATACTTTTTTTTTGAGAAAATATTTGTTTTTATTGAAGAAAATACTGCTCATAGTGAATTTTTTATCAAAATATAAGAAAAGTTTTTAATTTTCAATAAAATTTCTCTATAAATGAGAAATTTTTTATGCGAGAAAAATACTTATCATTATTAGAGACATTGAAATATTTCCATTTCCTAAAAGTGAAGGAATATTTATTCGAAAATGTGAAAATTTATTCTAATTGAAGAAAATTTTATTTGAAAAAGAGAAAATTGCTATTATCAAATATAGAGAAATTTTTTACCGGAGCAAGGTATGTGTTTTTTTTCTCAGTGTAAAATACAAAATTATAAAAAAAGTCAATTTAAAAAAACGGCCAATGTCATGTAGCCCCTTAACTTTAAATATTATCAAATTTTATTACACAATAAAATAATCACACAACAGAAAACGCACAGCTAGCTTGAATATTATTAAAACATAAACGTAAATAAACTTCAGAGCTCTATTTTGTCGTTTGTCGAATTAGATATAGGTTGAAGTCTGCGGCTATAAAAGCAATTGTGGTTGCATCTTCTTTTTGTCGTGCTGCATTTAAATATAATATTTACATAAGAAAACATGCTTTCTGTTTTTTGACGTTTGTCGTTTGCTGCATGTTGCATTCAATGTGTTTATAACTTTTTTAGGATTTGATTGATACAGTGAAGCTTTTAACCTTTCATCACTAACCTTAGGGTGGAATCCACCCAGTCACACTTTCTATGTAAAATTTCTAATGCAATACTTGCATGACAAACTATCAGTAAAAATCAAATCTATATTCAATGTTTATACCCTAAACCTGAAAGGTCAGGGTATATTAACTTTGTGCAAACGTTTGTAACGCATAGAACGAAGCGAGTCCGGTATAGAAAAGTATATATATTCTTGATCAGCGTCACCACGTGAGTCGAGCTATCCATGTCCGTCTGTCCGTCCGTCCGTCCGTCTGTCCGTCTGTGTGTTGTCCGTATACACAGGATAAGAAGTAGGAGTTGAGATAATTGGATGAAACTTGGTACACATGGTCACATGGGCCCAAGGATCTGCACTATTGAATATTTTTGGAATCCGCCCACGGCCACGCCTACCTCCCGTACAACGCGAAAATTGAAAACTGCATAACTCAGCTCATAATTAGCCTACAACAATTAAATTTGGTATGTATGTGTTTTATATTAACACAAAGATGTTTTTGAAAAATGGACGTCATCCGCTTACGGACACGCCCACCTCCCATACAACCCAAAAATTGAAAACGCCATAAATAAGCCTCTATTTAACCTACAGAGCTTAAATTTGACACATATGTTTTTTGTAACAAAACAAAGATAGTTTTGAAAAGTGGACATCATCCGCTCACGGACACGCCTACCTCCCGTACAACGCGAAAATTGAAAACTGCATAACTCAGCTCATAGTTAGCCTACAACAATAAAATTTGGTATGTATGTGTTTTATACAAACACAAAGATGTTTTCGAAAAATGGACGTCATCCGCTCCCGGACTCGCCCACCTCCCATACAACCCAAAAATTGAAAACGCAATAAATAAGCCTCTGTTTAACCTAAAGAGCTAAAATTTAGCACGTATGTTTTTTATGACAAGACAAAGATGGTTTTGAAAAATGGACGTAATCCGCTTACGGACATGCCTACCTCTCATACAACCCAAAAAGTTTTAAACTCAATAAATAAGGTTATGTTTGTCATAGAGAAATTATATTTGGTATGTATGGATTTTATACCAAAACTAAGGTGTGTTCAAAAATTGGAAGTAATCCTTCCATGAATCCGCCCATCTCCCATTGCGAAAGCACAATGAAGGCATTAACTGTGAGCTACAGGAATAAAAATTGGTATGTGTAAATTTTTCATCAACATTTAAATGCATATTAAATATAGGCTTCATCCGCCCTTGGAGACGCCCATTTACAATAAAAATTTTTTGTTTTTGAAAAGTGGGTTTAGGGTATTTCATAGTCGGCCTTGACCGACTTTAGACTTTCTTTACTTCTTTTAATTCAATAATTTTCAGTTTCTAGTGGTTTCCAATATATAAGCGTAACAGCGCGATTAAAATAAGAAGTGTTTGAGTAATTTACACTCAGGTTAGTTATTAAATACTTTTTTTTCGGTGAATTACACCCAGGAAGCTTAGTAGCAAAACTCAGACAACGTGCTCTAACAGTGATAAATACATTTGATAAGAACACATATATCCAATTTGCACTAACAACAGTATGTCCTTCAACGCAACACCTTCGCAAAAATGGAAAAATACAGACGTTAGTCTTTCCAGTAGCGTAATATTACTGCGAAAGTTATATAAATTTAGCTGATCTTTTTGAGTTAGAAATTTGTTCTAAAGAGAAAAAGTACTAATAAATTTTTTTGTCTGTATAATTTCAGCTTTACAAAAGTATATTTCATATTTCACTCGCTCGTAAACTGTAAAAATTACACGCTTTTTTCAAAACCTATTGTATTTTGGATTTTTTTTTCAAGGTAACTCATGAACTAGTTTAAAATTTTTTATTTTACTTTGAAATAACCATTCTTTTCATAACAAACCATTTTAAAATGGTGAAAATAATCTGAAATTTATTTAAAACTAACACATTTCTTAGGTTTATGAAATTATGTCCTTATTATTGTTAATTTCTTTTGTGGGTGGACAACACCCAGAGTTAGTTGTGACGCAACTCAGCCATAGGTTAGTGATCCAGAGTTAAATAAAAAAAAAATATAAAAGCAAATAAGCAAATGATTTCAAATATTATAAAGAAGCACAAAAATTGCAAAATATAGTAAAAAATTGCTAAAAAAAAGTGTTGACGGTGCAATTCGAACCCAAGCCACCACTATTTTAATGCTGGGAAAGTTCGTTTATTGGCAAACAAATAAATTTTTGCCGAATAAATAGAAAACAATAATACAATTATTTGAAAATATAATCAATAATAAAAATTAATCAAAAATTGTACAAAATAATAAAAATGTTTGCCGAAATAAAGAAAAATGGTTGCCATTTTTCGCAATAACTACCATTTTTCTCTTTCTCTTTGCTCTCTATACGTGCTTGGCCATCGCATACAATGCATTATGAATTGGTTTGAGTCTGAGATGCACAACAGATTCAAAAAATTTTTTTAATTTCGAGTAGAATGGTACGTAAGTTATTGAAATTATTTTGTATTTGTATGGAGATAAAAATACCAAAACCAATTTCGTTAAATTGAAAAATGAAAGTAATACAAAATAAAAATGCGTTTCAAGTTTATTGAAATATATGAAGAGCAAACCTGCAAATCAAGTTAAATCACATTTCGGAAATTTTAATAATATAATGGCCTTATACAAGTTTTACAGTACATGTCGTTGTAAAATACTGCATGTGCTTTTTTTAAAAATCAAAGAAAAAATGTGTTTCGCGCAAATAAAGTTATATCCATGCAGCTGTTTGCTTCAAAACAAGGTGTGTTATATTCGGTGTGGATGAATTTTGCTTAAGATAGCAATGCGATTTTATTGTTGTTTTATCATATGGTAATAGAATATTAACATTGCTGTTTTTAATATTTATTTTAACCCTTAAATGCTCATTGTATCTTTAAAGATGCAACCACTAGAAGCCTCTCATTCCACCACTGTCGACCAGAAAGCTATGAAATGTTAATCGTTACAGTCGGAAAAACCTAGCTCTTTATTAAAAAAAATAAAAATATTTAGAATTTGTTACATTTGAATGAATATTTTATGTACAAACGAAACAAAATTTTTTGTGAAAATAAAGTAAAGTCAGTAAAGTCTTAGCAGGGCAAAATCTCAGTACATAAGGGTCTTCTTAGCCACTAAAAAACTATTTCCTGCTGCAGTAAAATATTTTTATTTACGCTTTTATGCGAATTGCTGCAGAAATATACTTTTATTTACGATATTATGCTAATTGAATCGATTATAACCTCATCCGATGTGTCATTTGCCAAGATTAACTTTAAAGATACCTACAACCACTTTTTACAAACTACTTCTAAAATATATTTTTTTTTTCAAAAATTTTATAAGAAAACCGTTATTACACAATATTTGTTTTTAAAAATCGGGTTTCTTGCGCATTAAAATAAACATTTGCTTTGACGAAAACCTATATTGATCACATACTCTCATCATAACAGTGTTTTTTTTTTTTAAATCAACTCTTTTTTTATATTTCCATGAGGTAAAATCATGAGGTCAGTAGAAAAAAAAACTTTATTTTTTTTATAAATGCAGTTTCCTTCTCGCCGCTTGTTATAGGAAGGATCAAATAAGTTGAGTTATTTGGATTTTAGTTATTAGTTGGTTTTATAATAATCCAGAAAACACAGTTAGTAACAACGGTTTTCCCTGTACGCGGTAAAAGGAACAAGAAAAGCCTTGTGACCGACTTTTCGGTCGAACTCAGAAAGACATTAAATCAATGGCTATATAGAATTCCTTTACGACAAGAAAAGCATGCCATTTTTAAAAATCAGAATGATAACGTCTTGTTGTACCCAGAAGACTAGCAAATAAATGATTGGATATCTAGATACCTTAAAACTTTCAAGTCGTTGTTTTCGCTACAAACAGCAAAGAGTTTAATCTTGATGAAACATTCAGAAGCCATTAAGACAGAAATAAAATTCCGAAACGAACCTTTTTATTTTGTAAATGTTGGTGTTTCTTGGTTCCTGTTCAAAAAGCGATTCCAACAAAAAAGCACTATTCCACCAACAACCAAAGCTGTGCGGCAAATCTTAAATCTAAAGACCAGAGATGTTAAAAATTTTATTTTTAAAAGTGGAGCATACTTTAGAAAATACTGTGAACTTAAATTCCATAAGAAATGTCAGCCAACAGATTTTTAAATGGCAAATTCTGTGTGCAGAACTATTATTTTATATTTCTTGCAACAATTTTGCAACAACATTTGGAATATATTTTGGATTATATTTAAGTAAAATATGCTATAAATTTTCTTAAAAATATATCTTAATTTTGATTTTATTCAAACCAAGGTATATCCAGAATGCTGTGTTGTGAGCAAATCAAGTTAAATCCATGTTTGCTGCGAAACAAGTTATATTCAAACTGCAAAGCTCGATAACTTCAAAAGTTTTCCAAATTATAAAAATATTATTTTTTTCCAAATCTAGCTATATAGTTATATCTACGTTCATACAAAATATGAAAACATTCCATTGGAAAAATAACATGCTAGCACTTTTTGCTCATTTACTCAGAATTTAAATTTTGTGATATAACTTGATTTGAATGTTTGTTCTTCATATTATCTCATATGTTTATAAGATAAAGGTGACATTTTTGCTACATTATAAGCCGTGTAACATTAAAGTATGTGGTGGGTTTCTGAGTGGTGCTCGGTCGGACAGGTACTGTCTATTAAAATGAAAGAGAAAAAGAACATGCGTGGAATGATTTTTAGTATTTGGAGTACAATCACCATTAAATATTTTATTAGACTGTGGCATTCTGTTTCAAATTACGCATTTATTGAATTGAATTTATCACCCTGTCCTATTGCACATTTATCGTTCTTAGACGACCACTTCCTCATAGACGTGTCAGACTATCTTTTTCCAATAACTTATTTCAAAATTACTGAACTAGCTTATAACTTATTATAACTTATATAACTTATTAACTTATTTTTACTGAAAACTGTTGAAAGCTCACTTTTATTGATATTGCCGGTGCATAGCTGTACATTAGACCGTACCTCAAAAAAAAGTGTGCCGTAAACCAGCGAATATGACGCATTTGTGCAAGACAATTACGAAAAAAATTTTTTTTTTTTACCGAACGTAGGGGTCGCGCATTGACATATTTCTTCATATCTCTGGTGTTTACAGACCAGATTTTAAAGTTTGGTACAACAATGTTTTTGTCTGAAGAAGATCAATATGACCTTTTTAGAAGTCATTGACCTCAGGTTTACCGTTCTAGTACTTACCCTCCAGATCTCAGTTCCTACCATCCTAATGTGCCATCCTTATATCAAAAAAACAAAGCTCTTAAAATATCATTAATCTTTTGCCTAGGTAGTATATCGAAACTTCGAGCAGAACTATTTTTAAAAAATTTTTGAAAATTTTTTTGCCGAACGTAGGGTACCCTTTTTTCATTTTCATCATATCTTCGGCATTAAAAGTCTGATCATATTGAATGGCATATCGATGTTTTTGTTCAAGAGAGACCAATTATTTTTATTCCAAAATAAAAAAAAAAAATATTCCTACAAGTCCTTGAAAGGTCTTAAATTGATTTTGAGGAACTTTAAAGCTCGTAAAGAGCTCTAAAAGAGGTTTCAACACTATTTTTGTTGTGATTTTCTAAATGTGCAATGTATTATTATTTTCACAGCCACATCGAAGGTATCAATTTCAAACACTGGCTATTGCAATTCGTTTTTCCCCGTGAAAAAACAGTTGAAAATTGCGTCGGTCTAATATTTATTTCAAACGAGAGTTTTATAGAGTTTTGATAATTTTCAATAAAAATCAAACAAAAAACATTTAAAAAAAAAATTTCTTTTATTGCGAGTGACTTAAATAATACCAAATTTCCAACGGAGTATGATGTTATAAATTTTTTATTGTATCTGCGGCATAACAGTGATAAAAGTTGAAAGTTGGATGTTTTTTCGCTTGCGTCGTTGCGTCATATTCGCTGTCGTTTACGGTACGGTCTACTTTACATACTGCATGTCTTTATCAAATTATTACAATTTTTTTGCTTTTGTGTTAAAATTATATTTATTTATGTTCTCATATAACTTTAACTGAATAAAAAATTTACCATTCTTCTCCACATTAAATTCACGACTTATAAGAATATGTATTATTAATTATGATAATCAACTAACATTCTTGAAAGGTAAAATAAAGAAAATACAAAAAACAATTGAAAAGAAGAAACAATTTTGTAAAAGCATTAGCTTGGCGTGACGGTTGTGGCCGTGTTTGTTGAGTGTGTGGCATGCGTGCCAATAAATCTCAACTGGGCTGTTATTAAAATGTTATTGAATTTTTCGAGCTCTCTGGGGACATTGTAAGTTTTAGTTGGTTCATTAAATGTTAACCCTTGAAGAAACAATCTTGAATTTTGATATATTAAAATCCGTTCTACAACATTTCGCATTTAATATAATTAAGTAGCAGACGATATGACTACTTTACTACATTCACCTCGAATCTTATTATATTGCAGTCGACATCAATGTGTTGTTACTGATAAATATCAAATAAATTTGCTGTGCATACTTTCAGGCTGAACATGTTTTTGTATAATAAAAGCACTGTAACGGCAAGAACGAACAGTTTGAGCAACATTAGGTGTGAATGGTGACTCTTACATTTTATATATAATATATAAATAAACATTTTGGTCGAAATGTGTTCTATCCTTAAACTTGCTGCTTGCTAAGAGTAGAAGCAAACCTGGCTGCAGCATAAGTGCTAACCACACACACACACATTTATGAACCCACATAAATCATAAATTTGAAGAATTGCTTAGAACTAAGTTGAGTCTACTTTAAATGTCTTTTTTAGATATCATCCCAGATAATACGAGATAGCACTCAGAAACATATGCTTTTCTATGTCATGCTCAGAATTTTACAAATTATTTATTTTCTTTTCTTTTCATTCAAAGCACAAGTTAACGCATAAATCTTCGGCTGTTACATGACTTTTTGATTGCACTGTATTTTCAATTTACGAGCATCTCGTGCAAAAAATTGATTTATTACTTGGCTTTTTGTTAGCCACAACAAGTTTCTAAAGATATTTCAACATTACACACAGACATATTTAATCTTAAATTATAATTACCGTTATACTCAGGCGTCTCGAACACAGCTGTCAGCTATTCCAAATCAAGTGTTTCTCGTTTTGCAAAAATTAATTCAACTGCTTGTTATAGAATTTTTTTTTTGCATAGTTTTAACGTACTTCCGGTAACCACAACGTTTGCTTAACTTTAATACATATATATTCCGTTAAGCTACACAAACGCACACTCACTTACTCACTCCATTTTGCTTATGCAAAGCCGTGGCCACACATACACACTCTTTTACACACTGTCGCACTTGTATAGCCGTAGTCGCAGTTTGTTGGCCAGGTTAATATACACAATGTTGGCAAGGAAGTGGCCAAAGTGGCGCCGAACTAGCTAAGAAAAATCATCAACACACGACAGAACGAACAATTTCCGCAGCACAGAACATTTCAATGAATGAATGAAAACACTTCAAGCAAGCAGTGCAAACACGACACGAAAAGCTACGCGAGCAGAAATTCAGCACAAAGCAGAACAAAAACATCAAAATCAAAAGAAAGAAAAAAAAAAAATATAATAAATAAATAGCAAAATCGGTCAATGTGCTTTACACTCCAGATTAGCCGCAACGCACTGGCGAGCAGCAGCCAAACTGCTCCAACAAACGCACGAGCACCAGCGAAATCCGACGAAATGTGACGTTTTAAGGATGTTTGTCTAAATGCTGCAAGCTAAGCAAGGGCGTTGTTTGCTCCATTCAACATTCGGCAACTTAAGAATTTTTCAAAAATGTTATCGCTTTATGAGCTGTATTTTGTGGTGGTGATAATATATTTGATGGTTAACCATTATTCAGTTGGCCTAATTAATGCCAGTCTTTAGCACGCACATGAATGAGGCTTCGAATAAACGCGCGCGTTTCTAGCTGAGAAAACACACAAACAAGAAGAATTGTAATATTTTGTTAGGTTATTTTGTTTTTTTTTTTTTTAGTTGGATATATCGTTAAATTTATAGCTTATTTTGCTTTAAATTTTTTTTGCTGTTGTTTTAGTTTTGTTTTTGTTTTTATTCTATCTTCTCGCTCAACCGTTACCAATCAACACAAATATCGAACATCAACTGACGTCAATTTCGTTAGAGACTGTCTGAGGTTCGTGTGGAAATTTTGTGTGCCTACCGCAAATGAAATATCCTTTGTTAAAGCAGAGAGCCAAAGCGTACATAACGTCTCTACTTATTTTCTATATTTCTTAAATTTTAGGCGACAACAGCGCCAGCGTTTACAACCGGAACTACAAATGCGAATTTTTGAGAGCAGAGCAGAATATGTTTTGCGCATGTCACTGAATTATACAAGAGCCTGTGAGATTGAAAGGAGAGCACTAAGTTTCATGCAACTGTTCTATATCTTTTGTTGAAAAACCTTAAAATTGTATTTTCTTTCAATATTTAGTTGACTGGGAATTAAAAATATTTCATAAGCTTAGCTAGAGCTAGCAACATGGTTTGCTTAATTAATATTTTATCAAAAGATTGCTAAATTCCGCTCTCTATTCTAGAAAACTCTCTTTTAGTGGCACAACTACTTCGAAATATGTTCCTTTTTGGAACTTCCCAATATTTTACTCACTCGAAGTATACAGAAACTCTCATTTTTCTTGTTGGGGTAATTTTCCGTATATTTTGGTCAGAGAATTTGAGGAGAGAGATTTTTTTTCCCCTGTAATCATTTGAAAGAAATAGAGGTTCTTAATGTAAGTCACTTAATTATATTTCAAAAATTTCCCAAAAATATGAAAAGTAAAAAGAGGACGGTTATTTATGCCGGTTTTCGGCTTCCTCACATTAAGCAAAAAAAAATTAAATTTTTTAGGGTAAAAAAAAAGTCTAGGGCAAATTTATAGTCCATTAGACTACAAGAGGAACCAACCCCACCCCTCTTTGGACCAATTAAAGGTCACTTTATGAAAAAGCCGTGATATATAACGCGCCTTGTCGGAAAGAACAGGCTTGCTCTGGAACTTTGATTAAAAACATTCATTAAGGTTTATTGATCTATCGCTGATTATGAATCCGATATTGGTTTGGTCTGTATTACGGTGATATCAAAATAATTTCAAGTGATTTCAATTGTGGCCTCGGAAGTCGAGTGGTTAGCGTGCTTGACTGTCAACCCAGAGGTTTCGGGTTCGAATCCAGGTCTAGCCATGGTCCTTTCAACCCAGGTCTACGCTTTTACTTTTCTTTAATTCTTTCCTCATTTCTTATCTACTGAAATTAAAATTTCATCAATATATTCGACTTTGGAAGTTATAGTCGATGGTAGAGATGTTTGTGGAATGCGATTGCTTAAGAATTTGAATTGACTGAGGTAACACTAACAGCATTCTAAACTTGTTTCTCTTGATTTCACCTTCTCTCCTACTTATCTATCTACGCATTTCCGAACCAAGGCAGACTCGACTGAATAGATTTGACACCTGAAATCCTGGGTTGAATGCTAAAAAAAAGATCCGAAATATCATTTAATGAGTGGTTAAAACTGGTTCCTTAGCATGTTACCATTTTAGGCTTTATATAAAAAAATGTACCTCGGATTCAGAATAAGCGTTTGTTTTGTTAAATTTGGTTTTCATTTTCACTTTGTAATGGCCTTGAAATAACCTTACTGTTGACAATTTGACCTTGGATTCGGAATTACCCGGAACAAGCCCATACATTCCGAGGCGAGTTGTCTTTTTTTCGACGCTTTCAAAATTTTACCTTGAACTGATCCTAAGATGGGTGCGGTTGGTTCCGTTTGTGGTCGAAGCTACTCTCAATTAACCTTTAACAATTGAACATTCTTTATTGTTTGCAAATATTAGGGAACCGAAAACCCTATATGTTTCACTTAAAACACAAATTTTTTTTGTTGTAACGATTTTTCTATTTTTTATTCCAAAATATATATTTAGCTTAACGGGGGACATGACATTGGCTGTTTTTTTAAATCGACTTTTTTATAATTTTGTAGTTTAGTAAATATTCTTAAGATTTAAATTTTTTATTATTATTAAATAAATTTCATGGAAAAATTCCTACGAATTCTTAATATTTATTTTTCATTGCATTTTTCTTTGTTCACAAACTTTGAACGCGTTTATCTCGAAACCATTTTCTTCTTCCTGGTTGAGGCACTAGCGGGTTCATTTTTTCACGAATTTTTTTTTTTTTTTTAAACTTGGTTCGCTATCGTATAACATGAGCTTTTTTTAAAATTTTTTCGATTCTTTATGAATATTTAAAGTCAATATTTTTTTCCAAAAAACACACTTTCAAATTTGGAACATCATCAAAAATTGAAAAACCAATTTTAAAAAAAGCTCCTGTCATACGACCAATTTTGTTAAGATTTAAAAAAAAAAACATTTTTTTCCAGATCGAGCAATTTTCGCAACTCCCAGCGCTGAAACCACGAGGCCGCGTTTTTTTCTCTTCCTCCAGTATGGAGTTCTATAAAACCATGTTGGAGTGAAAAATTTATTTTTTTTTTAATTTTTTTTTTTCTTGTTTTTTGTTGAATTCTATACAATTATAAAATGTTGGAAAAATATTTGTTTTTGACTGAGCTATGAATTTTTAAAAAAAGTTCTGTTTGCTCTGCCGCAAATGTTATGTCCCTCCTCAATGCAAAAATATTGAAATCGTTTAGAAAATGTATTCGATCCAAATTTTTTTTTACGCTGCCTAAAATCAAATATTTGATTTCTTTCCAAATAAAACGCGAAGAATGTGTAGTCAAATGCAAAATTTTTCTTTAAAAATTGTTTGATTTGAATCAGTGATGATATCGGATCATTTTCGAGAGTACTTTTTTACGTAATAATATGTGAATCAATACATAAATTAAAACCAATACTTTTGGTTAATAATACTAAACTGTATTATATATATCAAATAAAAGAGCAAAAAATAATCAGGATTTATTTCAGAACCCGTTAAATATTAACATATATAAAGGTGCCTCGACCTCTATGGGGCAAAAAAAAAAAAATATGTCATTGCCACCAACTTAAAATTAACCTTGATCGATTCTAAGACGAATGCACAAAATTTTTTTTGGCTCTAACGATAATCGCCAGTGATCTAAACCATTTTGAAAAACATCCTAAAACCATGTTTTTCGTAAAAATATTAGCTGGTGCAGCATTTACAAATAAACAAATGGTTGAAATGGTTGTAAATAGTAGTACTGAAGAAGATCTTCCGAAGATTTGCGAATTTTAATGAACATTTTTGACTTTTTCTTTTAAAAGTTCTTGTTCTGGGAACATTTCTAAAATCAAATAATACGTGTCTGGGCGAGAATTTTGGCAATAAGCTTATGACTTCATTTTCAAAAATTTTTTTTAACTCTTGACAAAATTCCAAGATTCCAAATATTCCTTCACTTTTAGGAAATGGAAATATTTCAATGTCCCTAATAATGATAAGTATTTTTCTCGCATAAAAAATTCTCATTTATAGAGAAAAATTTATTGAAACTTAGATATTTTTCCTATATTTTGATAAAAAAAATCACTATGAGAAGTATTTTCTTCAATAAAAACAAATCTTTTCTAACAAAAAAAAATATTTTTCTCTAAAAACGATAAATTTTTATGTATTTCTCTTTTTCATAGAAGCTGTTTAACATTTTTGGAGAATTTTGAGGATCACATTTAGAGAAAAGCATTCTCCGGAGCAAAATTAATGCCATTTCAACCTAACAATTTTATACACGAAGAAAATTTTGAGTTGAAAACAATGCCAAACCAATTAGTTTTGGGAGAGATTCTGAGCTTAGCCATAAAATTCTTGAAATCATGCCGTCACGTGATTATTTTTAAAAAAATTAACACACTCATTCGAGCATTATATATGTGATTTTTGGATTATTTATCAAACGATTTAATATGCCCATATGGGGGCAATATAAGCAATTTTTGCATTGTTTGTTAAAAAATTAATATGCTCACTTGATTTGAAAATAATATCTTATATATTAATACGTGAACATTAAAGTTTGTCGTACGCTTTTTTGGTATTTATTAAAACTCAAAACAAATGAAACTTATATCATTCGAAAGGTTATGTTGCCCAGATGTGCAGAATGTATATAAAAATGATATATCTGATAGAGGGGGTTCCCAACCTTCTAAGAGAGAAATTAAAATTTTGAGAAAAAAACCTGCAATTTGATCAATATGAAATTTAATTGTAGGAGAGTTTTTGAGTTGGGCGAATTTGAATTTATTTTTAAAAGTACAAATTTCTTAACAAAATGTAGTTTCATCCATTCGTCAATTGTAAAATTTGTAAAAAAATGTGTTTTGAATTCAAAAATTTGACTTTCCATGTGAATATCTTGGTCGGATTTTAACGGTTTTTCAATTTTTCTAATTTTTTCAAAAAGATTGTTAAATTTTCTTTCTAATGCAATAAAAATTACAGCGAAGTTCTAACCAAAGTATTTTTAATGAATTTTCTTAATATTGTGGTTAGTTATTTAGCGTATGTTTCAACCAAATGCCAAGAGAGAGAAAAAAACTGTCTCAAATTGAATGTTATAATTTCTGAAGCAAATATCTCCGCCATCTGTGAATAAATTTTATTTATTTATTTTTTGTATTTAAGTCTTATCAGTTAACTTCAAAAAAATGTTGAAAGTAATACCGTTTTTTGTTTGTTTATATTTAAATTATTCCTTTTAAAGAAAGACCATAAAATTTGATTTATTCCTAAAATATGGCGAAAAAATGGTATTTGTTGTAAAAAAACAAAACTCAAAATTGCAATTTTTATTTGCTTTCAAAGTCTGTACCGAATTTTAGGTGAATTTATTTTGTCTTGACACTAAATTAATAAACTGTCCGTACCATCAAAAAAGCCAGGCTACCCCCTATGATTTCTCTGACAAAATTAAATTTTTTTAAAATGTTGTTTTTCTGTTTTTGAACAAAATAATAATATAAAAAAATTTTTTTTTTTGAAGAAAATAGCTTTATATCTCTAATCAGTTAAGAGTTATAGCCTTGAACTTATTTTAATCATCTCGCATATTATTATAAATAGGCAATCAATAAATTGGTCGAATTTCGACCCCAGGCGATACTAGTATGTCAAAATATGTCACTTTATACCATTAATTACATATAAATACAAAATTCAAGACAATTTATTTAACAAACAAAAAAAAAATATAATAACAAAAACAGGATGACAAGCAAGCATTATAAAAATTATATTTTCATTGTCCAAATTATAAATATGATTAAAGATATATTAAGAAATATAAAAGAAATATCTGATCCAATTTGGGCAGGAAACTATAATTTTTGAATTTATTTGCTGTTTTTTCAAACACTCTTATTTTACAGGAACCAAAACCAACTGAGAATTACTTCGTTCGAAATTAATTTTTTTACAAACAAGCCCAAGATGACATGTTTTTAGCACAAATTGACGTGTTTATCAAAAAAAATTTCAAGCCCAATTTCTGGCAACATAAATTTCAAACGTGAGTAGCTTGTTTTTAGATGGTTTTTAGCTCTATTGAACTGATTTCAGTTACGAATGCTTTGAGCTTGATTTAGCCCATTTTTCCTCTCCATGTACCGTTATTCTGAGACATAGCAATAAAGCATTTAAATTTTAAATTCAGCTTTTTGATTGATTAATTTTTTATAGAGACTTGAGTTCAGAAAGACTTTAGATTCATTTTTGAATACAACAGTCGGAGAATAAAATCATAAAAATAGGAAAAAACTGTAATAAATTTATATATACAAAAACAAACAAAAAACAAATTGGCCATTTCAGCCCTTGAAAGGACTTTGACCGAGCTTCGTATGATCGATTGTGTTGTGTGTGTTATTAAAAGTTTGCACATAATTGCCCGAGAACTGGACCTGCATGTTTTATGTTGACTCCAAATGGCTAAAGTTCATGTTCTCAAGAAGCTTTACATTGCATTATTTACTCTCTCTTTGTGATGCACGAAGTGCACTTTACTCACCTCAGTGGATTCGTTAATAAGCAGAATGACCGGACTTGGGCGAATGATAATCCAAGAGTGATTGTCGAAAAACCAATGAAAATTTGGATTATCGGATGGAGGTGTGACACCAAGGCCGTGGCAGACCTTTGGCCGATATTTTATTTCATACATAATTGAACCATACCATTTTTATCATATGATTATCATGACAATAATTTCTGTTTTATTCAAAATTAACATCGGCGCTTAAAATTTTACCACCTTTTATTTTTTTCCATAAAAAAAAAATTTTTCAAACACATATTGGGTGCTTCAAATATAATACAATTTTTTCTAAACCCTCCACCACTAACCTCAGGGTGGAAACCACCCAGTCACACTTTCCTATGTAAGATTTCTAATGCAATACTTGTGTGACGAACTACCAGTCAAAATCTAGTCCCTATTCAATATTTTTAATTCAACCATTTTCAGTTTATAGTGGTCTTCGAGATATAAGCGTGACAGCGTGATTAAAATTAGAAGTGTTTGGGTGCTTTATTTCCAGGTTTGTTATAAAAAAGCTATTTTTTTTTTGGGTGAATACACCCAGCAAGTTTAGTACAAAAAGTCAGACAACGCTCTTATAGTGATAATATATTTGATAAGGACACATATATTCGCAAATATGGAAAACTTCAGACGATAGTTCTTTCAGTAACGTAATATTACTAAAAAAATTACATAAATTTAGCTGATCTTTTTGAGCCAAAAACTTGTTCAAAAGATAAACAAGTAGTTATAAAATTTTTTTTGTTTGTAGAATTTCAGCTTTACAATCGTTTACTTCATATTTCACTAGCTCTTAAACTGTAGAAATGACACGCTTTTTTAAAACCTATTGTATTTTCGTATTTTTTCTTTTTTTTACATGAAAACATGAATTAATTTTAAATTTTTTGTTTTACATAGAAAAAGCCATTCTTTTTATAACAAAACATTCTAAACTAGCGAAATAATTTTTTTACTACCAAATGTGAATACTACCACATTTCTTAGGTTTAAGAAATTATGTCCTTATTATTGAGAATTTCTTTTGTGGGTGGAAGACACCCAGAGTTAGTTGTGATGCAACTCAGCCATAGGTTAGTGATCCAGGGTTAGACGAAAATAATGCATTTAAATAAAACAAAAATTTTACTACAAACAGTTAAAAATTAAAAAAAAGAAACAAGAAAAAGTCAGTTTATAAATTATCTTATATCCAATATAAATTAATATGAAACAATTGCCACTTCATGCTTCTTCGATGTCGACTATATATTACCAAAAATTACAACAACAAAATTTAAAAAAAAATTTTTTTTTAAACTGATGCCTTCGATGGAGCACGTATAAAAAAAATATTTTAACCTTAAACTTTTGTGTTCTATGACATATCCAAAAATCATTCAAATCAGAGACTGTCACCTGAAAACCTTTACTAATCAACTAATCAGTTAAAGTTCTTCCAAAAGCTGAAATGACCATTCTTTTGTTTTTTTTATTTTGTATTATCGATTTTGCTATAAAAACTTCATAATCTTGAAAATGTTTCAAGAAATTAGATTGATGTCAATAATAACTTCAATTGTATGTGTTATTTTATTTTGTTAGACAAATCATAGCAGCAATCTATTCAAGAACTGTTATTATTTTCAGCTAAACTCGATTTTAAGGCAACTTAACAATATCACGCTCAAGCAAACAGACACACACAAACACACACTCTTGTACGGCACGCTCACTTAATCATCAACACAAACGCAAGAAGTACAAGCCACGAATACCGTAGCGGCTAACCGAAATAATAACAGCCATAAATTTTCATTTCATTCAGCAGCCAAATGCGGTTGACCTGAAAGTTGTAGCGGCCAGTAAGGAACTTAAGGACTATCAGCCTGGATTTTGGTTGTGCTTGTATGCGTATGCATCTGTCTTGCAGGATTTGTGTGTCTGAGAGTCTAGCTGTTGTTTGCCTGTCAGCTTGTTGTTGTGTTGTTCTTTTTTTACTAGTTCAGTGCATGTCTGAGGTTGTTTTCTGTCAGCTCTGATCTTAAATATATTTAATAAATGCATCTCAAACACACACAGTAAGCCAGCATGATGATTAAAAGCTATATAAAGGGTTAAACTTGTTACTATTAACATCAAATCGAGTGGCTTTAAGGGAATTTTTATATTTTTAATTTATTTTTGAACTATAAACAACTTAAGCAATAAAAAGGTTTAAACTTTTTATGTTGCTCAGTGAACTGAAAACAATAAACAAAATTTATTTCATACAAAATTATAGGCCGAAGAGCTCAATTTGAGGTCAATTCTTTAACATGCTCCAAATGAAGCTATTATATCGTAAGCATTCTATAAGTAATTTTTAATGTTAATTTTGTTAACTAAATATTATGACTTTTTACAATATTATTTCAAAAATATTAAAAATTTGTTTATATTATTTGCATTACTTTGCATGCTCTGTGTGAATAAGTTCTCTATATTTGGCAATAAAGACATAGTAAATGACTATAAAATATTATAGCCTACAACATATCGTATAATTTAACAACTATAAGTAAAAATTTATGATTCGACCAAAATAACTAACAAGTTTAACTGACCCTTAACATACGCGCGCACGCACACATACAGCACTTTGTCTAACCAGTCTGATATGTTTTGTAGTATTAAATGAGCCACAACCAAATGACTTCTGCCTACGAAATAATCATTAAAAATTGACCTATTCAAGTGTACGATTAACCAGACTAACATAGCTACACAAATGCGAGTACTTATGTGAATAACTATGAATGTGTGCGTATGTGTATATTTGAGTATGATATCCATTTTATTCAACAACTGATATATTCTAGCACATACACGACTAAAAATTATGAACAAGACCAGCTTCGGCTTCATGAAATTTTTAAATTTAAGAAAACGTGTTTTTAATTCTTACTTTATTTTATTTCAAAACAAAAAAAAAAATCATTTTAAAGTATGTGTACGTGACTATAACTTATTTCTTAAGTATTGATCATATTTATTTAGTACCATCTTTGTGATTCCAATCTATGTGCTCCAAAGTTGTTTAAAGTTTAAACTTTAAACTAACTCCAAGATTTTTAACTGTGTAAATATGCACTTAATTTTTTGGAAGTAGTAGCAACGTTTTTTAATATGTGCGTTTGTAGCTGGTTCTACACAATAACATTTGAGAGTGCGTTACTTATATCGGTTATAGGCGAAAGTAGTTGTGTGTGGTTCATGAGATCAACATATTTTTAAAGTTTTTATGTTACTACTTTACTACTTTACTACTACTTTAATTTACTACTTTTTATACAAGTATACTTTTTGTTGGAGTTTGTTTAGTTAAAAACGCAGCTTCCTTTGTTTAAAGATAGTAACTATCACAAAAATAAACAATTTATTAATTTACTGATTGCATAACAAGCAACAATAATATAAAATGTGTGCAAACGATAAAAACAGCTAAACTAAAACTTTTGCTCGCAAAAGTACACATCTTAACGTGAGTACATATGAGCACATTACATTAACAATATATTTTTTGAATTGAAAATTAAAATTTAAGAGCATACTGGGAGCATCAAAATAAAGAAATAACCAAATATTTTAATACATGAAGATGTAGATAGAGATCAGGTTTCTTTTCCATCCTGAAATAATTATTTTCGTATTCTACTCAAAACTAAACAAACATAAACTCCTGGTAGGAAATGGTTATGATGAATATATTTTCCCCAAAAATTTAGTTAAAAGAATTAAATTTGATTTGGAGGTGCACTATGGTGTATGAGTGACGTCTATTCAAATCAAATAACTTGTACAATTAAAACTTTTTAACAAAAAAAAAACCTAGCTAGGTACTTGAAAATTACTACAAAGTAAAAAATAATTTTAAATTACTTTTCCTATTAATTGTGGTAAGATCTGATAATTTTGTTATATGCATTATTATATTGAAAATCTTATTATTTTCACTTTTCCTTAATATATTTTATTTTTATCATAAATATATTATTTTTTCTTAATATATTTATTTTTCTTATTTTATCATAAATATATTTCTTAGCGCTTTGTAGTCGGCGCTTATCTTTTTCATTAAATCATGGTATTTTTGCCATCCCTTCCCTTATTTCAACTTTTTTTATTTAATTTAGTTTAAAAGTAATTTTAAAAGCTTTGCACACACAAACATTCTCAATCTACTGTTTGGGTGAGCTTGAAAAATTGATATTGAATATGCTTTTGTATGTTGTAACTTCACAATAAAACTGATTTTAGTAGCGCCAACTTCGAAGCTTTTATTATCATATA
The DNA here is from genome assembly GCA_958299015.1 of Tetanocera ferruginea. NCBI lineage: Eukaryota > Metazoa > Arthropoda > Insecta > Diptera > Sciomyzidae > Tetanocera > Tetanocera ferruginea. The sequence continues at coordinate 9,951,482 of OY282642.1, forward strand.
AAAAAAAAAATAATTTATTTATGATAAAAATAAAACAAATCAAGAAAAATTAAAATTATACGATTTCCAATATAATAATGTATAAAAATAAATTATCAGATTTTACCACGGTTAAAAGGAAAAGTAATTTAAAATTATTTTTTACTTTGTAGTGATTTTGAAGTAGGTTTTTTTTTTGTGTTAAAAAGTTTTTATTTCTTCCTTTTATAGAGAATATTCTTAGAATTTTAGAAAAATTTTCTAAGCTACGTAAACACAATTATTTAAGCTCATAATGTTAAAAATGTTTTTTGTGTCGTTTCTTATTCTTTACTCTTTTTAATTTTTTAATATATTTGCAAAAATTATACAGGAACTTTTCAAATATGAGATTTTATAATTAATAATGAAGTTTTACTATTTCATAATTTGTTGGTTATTTTCAATTTCTGCCTTTTTACAATTTTTATTCAAGTGTCATGCCCTTTTTTGAATCCCAACTATGTATTTTATTGATCATATTTTATAATAATTCAACCTTGCCCTGCACCAAATTTCAGTTCCCTAGCATCAGTATTAACCGATATACAGTATGTCCTTAAAGTGCCTCACGCTATTTATTTTCTCTGCCACCTTTTTAATTATTCTACCTACCCACCTACCAAATATTAGTACCCAAGTTTCAATATTTACTGAATTGCAGTATTTTTCTAATTGTGACACGCCTCTTTGTTGAATCTTATCTACTTTCTTGATTGTGTTTTGTTGTAACTCTACCTATTCTTGTATTCATTTCAATACCCTAGTGTCAATATTGACAGCGATATAGTGTTTTTTCTAACAATGACACGCCTCGTTGTTTAATTTCGCCCACTTAGTCATAGTGTTTTCAATAATTCTATCCATTCTTACAATGAATTTTATCACCCTTGTGTGAATATTATACAATTTTTTCAAACACTGCCACACCCCTTAGTCGAATAACGCCCACTTCCCTGGTATAAATTTCTAAAAATTGTGCCTACCTCTGTACTTAATATCAGTATTCTATTGTCAATATTATTCGATATACAATGTGTTTCAAATATTGCCACACCCCTTTATAAAACAACGCCCACTTTATTGAAATTAATTTTTTATACTTGTGCCTACCACTGTAGTAAGCTTTAGTACTCTAGTGTTAATATTATTGAGATACAGAGATTTTATAATATTGTCACACCTTTTTGTCGAATAACGCCCACTTACTTGACCGTAATTTTTATAATTGCACCTACCCCTGCATTTTTGCTGTAAATGTCGGAACCCTAGTGTCAATATTTACTGAGATACAGTGTGTTTCTGATAGTGAAACGCCCCTTTTTCGAATACCGCCCACATTATTGGCAGTAACTTATTATACTTGTGCCTACCTCTGTACTAAATTTTAGTAACCTAGTGCCAATAGTATTCGAGATACAGTTTTTTTTAATATTTCCACACCCCTTATAGAAAGAAAGAGGGGGGGGGGGGGGAAAAGAAAGAAAGTTTTCCAATGTTGCCACACCCTTTTTTAGAACAAAGCCCACTTAAGTGATTGAAGTTATTAATATTTGTGCCTGCCCTTCTAATTTTACAGTGAATTTGATTTCTCTAGTGGCAATATTTACTGAGATACAGTGTGTTTCTTATAGCGACACGCCCCTTTGTTGAACCGCCCACTTTTATAGACGAGCACCTCCTCGTTGATAGTCCCTATATATTGACAAAAATTTCGGCAATCGGGGAAGTAGTATACGAGTAATCGATGTACATACATTTAAAAAAAAAAAAAAACAGAGAAACCAACCAACTTGAGAACCTCCTCCTTTTTGAAGTCGGTTAAAAATACGTTAAAACTTGAATTATGCTTGATTAAGCTTCCAACTCAAATGGAGGAGTATGTAGTACAACAAATATAAATTTGGTAAAATTTCATTACAGCCTCTAACCCATTTTGGAGCGGTACCAGTCCTACTATTGAATTTTTGTGAATTTTCCAATCTAGACAATTTTAAGACTTATCAAGAAAAATATTTTAAAAGTTTCTTTTTATCTATAATTGTTTTAACAAAACGGTTGGGGTAGTTTTTAAACCATTGTGCCAATAAATTCACTTATTTTGACATGAACTTTATTCATGTTAGAAATAGTTTTATTTGAAAATTTATCAAATTTCATTAAACAAATATAATTTATTATAAACGATTGTGAATGTTATTTTATTAATTTTTAAATAATTTCAATTTTTAATTAAAAATGGTTTTCTTCGAGGCTCTCAGTTTTTTTGGAGGTGTTGGTGGTAAGTATGCTTTATGCAAGATCATTTTAATACGTGACTAAAATTAATTTTTATAAATTATAATTTCTTTGAAAACAACCCTTTTTTAGTGCGGGGCTAAAAAAACTAAACCTCTGGGCCAAAATGAGTTTATATGGAAAAAAACAAACGATATATTTAATTAATTTTTCTATGCTTTTTTTATTGTTTTTTTACAGAAGATGCGAACAGAAGAATTTTAAAGATGCAAATAAAGCCCTAAGTTTAGGAATATTGAGTTGTAAGCTTCATCGGATTTCTTGAGAGAACCTTAATCAAAAGTCATGGTTTATGTAAATTTAACTACTGAAGATGTCAAGATAAAGAAACTAAAATTTCCTCTCACCTCTGTTTGGCTCTTCGGAATTTGCTTTGTGCAGGTGGCTCATGAAAATATCTTCATCGTTGAAATCAATCATATTTACGGGTTTCAAAAACTTTCGCCGTCCATCGCCAGTAAACAAGTTGTTTCGATATTTTAAACTTAAGTAAGTGCTGTATCACGCATTTCTTTGAGATCATCAAAAAGCATTGATAGTAAAACATTTACTTAAAATTAATTTTTTTTTAAATTCAACGTACTCATATGCTTCTCAAAATTAGTTTTCTTATAATTTAACGTAAAATATGAAAAATAACGATTCCTAGAATCAATATTTTGTTTCGAACAAATTGTTTCACACTAATAGATAACCATTATAAATAAATATTTATTACGCAATTTAACTCATAATTTTTGAACTCAGGTTTGTTAATCTCTCGTGAAAGTAATTGCCAAAACAATAAATTTTGCATCTTTACTGTCGCCTACTTGTTCAAATAAGATATTTATGATGTTATCTATTTTTTAGCGCATACTGGATTTTGAGCACTTTTTCGATATTTTGGCATGGCTGTTTTGTAGTGAACCTTTGGAAATATTGTTTTGGTGTCTTACGCCAAGTTGTAGATATTAAATAAGAAAAAAAGTGAAAAAACTTACCCCATCAAAATAGTACTTTAAAGCTAAAAATTTACGTCGTTTTTAGCGTTTTTTCAAAAACTTGCAATTTTTTTACAAAATTGGCCAAAAACTCAAAACCTATAATACCAATCTTTCTGTCCGTAGCTTATTCCAGGTATTAAAAAGTGTAAAACAACATATTAAAGTTTGAGTACGATCGGAAGAGAGAGAAAAATTCCAGTAGTGATCCAAAATGTGATTAACAATATATAAAAATTTTTTTTTGTGTAAGTTTTTTATCCAAAACTGTATGAGTACTTTTAGTTTTCAAAATTATATCTTATTAATTATTCAACTAATACGCATTTTACAACATTAAAAAACATTTTTTTAGGTGTCATGTCCCCTTAAGCAAAAACATAGTCATTTACAATACCAGTACAATGATATATTTAGTACTCAATAATATTCTCTCATGGAAGATGTAAATGATAATACAAAATCGGTTCACTACAGGCAACTCTCTCTTATTTTTTTAGCGAACACAAAGAGTATGTTTTTGAGAAGTAAATAAATTAAAATTTATAATAGCTTGGGGTTTCCTGGGAACATTTAAGATGGCTCGTGAAGTGTTTTTTAATAATGTTTATTTTTTTCTTATTATTGATGTATTGATATTGCCTATCGTCTTAGTTTTCTAATATATATAACTGAAATGAACACAACAAATTCTGTGTCGACAAGGAATAACCGCTAAAGTCGAGTTAGGAGAAAATGAGGTCATTACTTTCATTGCGTTTTTTTGCAACGAAATACACTAGCACGAAAATTTGTATGGTTGTACCTTGAAAATTAAATATTTAAGGCCATCAAATTTAAGCAACAATAGTCAGGGTACCCTGATATTAGGTACCAGTTTTAATCTGAAAAATCCTCCTGAAATTTTGAAAATGAGTTAGGTTGCGATTATAGTGAGCGCTGAGTCAGACAGGCAGGCAGGCAGGAACAAGCGAGATAGATAGCTATCTGCATCTCGTTTTTTTACACAGATTTCAGCCTGCCTGCCTGTCTGACTCGGCGCTCACTATAATCGCAGCCTTAAGCTGTTATTCCTTATTGACACAGAATTAAGCGCAAATAAAAAAAAATGTTGGCATTGTTTAAAGTTAAGCAAATCTTCTTACAAAATTTTAATGCTATAACATTTGATTTCTACAAAACAAATTTATTTTGCAAATTTCTAACCATAATAAAAACCTTACTCTTACCAAATACTTGTTTTCCTTGAAAACTTATTTTCATACTCGTTCCTAGAAAGGTTTAGAAATTAGAAAATTTTTGTACACTATCCATGCTCCAACCAATTTCAATTATAATTTTTCAATGTTCCAATACAAAAATGTGACAAACATCATGCGTTCCATGCCATGTGACACATTATCATCAGATTATTTATACACTACACTTGCTACTGAAGTAAGGACACGAGCCAACAAATTGGTTTGGGAAATTGATAAGAGCCGTATAGAAGTGTTATAAGTTTTTATGTATAACAGTAAAAGACAAAGTTGTAAGCAAGAGCTTAATGCTGCTGTATAATTGAAAAAATCTTGTAAAGCTTAGAGCTTTGTTAAAATTAAGTTTTTGCTTGCGTCCACACTAAAAGTTTATGATGAAAGTTTGAATACATGTATTGCTTTTATGTAAGCTTTTATATGAATATTATATTTGTTCACAACCGCACTAGCAAAAATTTAATAACTTTGGGCAAACTTTGAAAAAGTTTATTATTTACTTAAAAAAAAAAAAAGAAAATTAAATAGAAAATTTTCACAACAGAATTTTTAACAAAACATTTAAGAAGAAATTCAACTCTTTAAATATCTTCAAATATCCCAGTAGTAAAATTAAGTATCTACTTCTAAAAAATGTATGCAATTACTTTTCAAATCAAAAATGAACACGGTAACAAAGACAGAGTCAGCAAAGAGCATTGCAGACACCTGCTGACCAATTTTTATGCGCAGCACATTGAAGAATTAGAAGTTATTAGTTTGATAATCATGAAAACAGCCTTCTTAATTAGAGGTTTCACATGGTCCAACATGTTGGACGACATATGGGATGGAAAACTAACGGAACAATTTGATTGAGCTTTCGAACGATCCAACCTATAGGACGACTTCATTACTTACAAACTCTCAAGCAGAAAACTTGGGCGCGATGACTAAATATTTTTTGGCTGCTCTAATAACCCAGTTAAGGTGGAAGAGGATAGATGGAATAAAATAAACTAGTAAACCTGTTGCCCGAATTCGAGCAATTCAATAAAAATTAAGTGTAACACTCAGGGAAAAAATGCTGTTTAATCAAACAAATCATGGGTTAAAATAACAGATTTCACTGTTAAATACCATCCAATAAATGAAACTTTCAAATCAACAGTCGGTTGACTGTTGGTCTATAGAACACGAAACCCGCATAAAAACTTATTTATTGAAATTTTATCACTGTTTTGAAAATTCATGTATCCCCGAGTGTGCTGACGTGTGCGTCTAGTACTCGAGTGTCCACGGTTAAATTCCGGCAACGCCAACAATTTTTTTTTTTTTTATTTAAAATATTTTTTAAACATGTAAAAGATCATTATCGAATGGTTTGACTTGAAACGTATGATCTAACATTAAATTTTTTAATGTAACTGTCAAAATATGAAGACGGACTTACAGTTATATTATTACTGAGACAAACATTATAACTATTCGAAAACATCGCAGATTAACTCTTCCAGCTATAAAACATAACTAATTTAAAAAAAAAACGCAGTAAAAAAAAGATTTAAGAAATAATACTAAGATATATTTCAGAAATTAATAAAAGGTACTAACAGAACACTTACAATATCGATTTATAACACCTTTAGATGAAAAAACGCCAAAAAACCTAAAAAAAATTTTTAGAAAATGGAATTTTTGATTTTGGAACTGCATTTTTCGGACAATTGACATTTTAGGAATGGATAAGAGATAATTTTGGTTAAAAATTTTTAGTTTTTTCTTTTTAGAAAAAACTCAAATTCGACCAATTCATAAGCTCAACTCAAACTAAATTTCAAATTGATTAAATAGCGGATTTTTGTACAAAAATTTTATTTCTGTTTTAAAAGGTTGGGAACCCCATGAAGCGAAATCATAATTTTTAAAAGTGGATTGCACATCTACAACCTAAACCTGATTTAATGACATCTGAATAGATAAAATTGGTCCATTAGTCTGGGAGGAGTTGAAGTCACAAAAAAAACCTTAGCCTATTAATTATATAGAAAGGCAGGATGATTAAAATAGATTCGTGGCTATAACTTTTAATTGGTTGTAGCTATAATGAAATTTTTTCAAATATATTGTTTTTGAAGCTTATTGAAGATTTTAAAAATATAAGAACAACATTTAAAAAAAAAACTTTCGAGCAAAAAACCATAGTGTTTTGTTTTTTCGATGACACATAGTATTTATTAATTTTTCTGTCAAACAAAAACAAATTCGTCTTAAATAAACAATATATAATAAAAGAAGATCAAAAAAGAAAATTTTAAATTTTTTTTATTTTTACAACAAAAACAATTTTTAATACATTTTTTGAGAAAACATTCATTTTACTGGACTCTTTAAAACGCAATGATTAAAATATAAATAATACAATAATGGTAAAAACATTGTAATAATTTTAAAGTCAATTAAATACAAAAAAGAAATAAATGAAATTTTTTAAAAAGTAACAAAGATATTCGCTTCCAAATATAGAACTTTCAATTTCAGAGAGTTTTTTCTCTGTCTTGTCGTTTGATATAAATACACGTTAAACAACTACACACAATATTAAGAAAATTCATTAAAAATACATTTGGCAAAATAATTGCTATAATTGCAAACACATTTCAAAAAAAATTAAACAAACATTTAGAAAACCAAATAAAAATTTGTAAACCGTTAAAATTTGACTGGGTTGTTTGCTCGGAAAATGGAATTTTTGATTTTGGAATATATTGTTTTTTAAGCTTATTGAAGATTTAAAAAATATAAGAACAACATTTTAATAAATAAAAATTTTTAGCAAAAAACCGTAGGGTGTCATTTTTCGATGACACATAGTATTTATTAATTTTTCTGTCAAACAAAAACAAATTCGTCTTAAATAAACAATATATAATAAAAGAAGATCAAAAATGAAAATTTTAAATTTTTTATTTTTACAACAAAAACAATTTTTAATACATATTTTGAGAAAAAATTCATTTTATTGGACTCTTTAAAAGGCAATGATTAAAATATAAATAATACAATAATGGTAAAAACTTTGTAATAATTTTAAAGTCAATTAAATACAAAAAAGAAATAAATGAAATTTTTTAAAAAGTAACAAAGATATTCGCTTCCAAATATAGAACTTTAAATTTCAGAGAGTTTTTTCTCTGTCTTGTCGTTTGATATAAATACACGTTAAACAACTACACACAATATTAAGAAAATTCATTAAAAATACATTTGGCAAAATAATTGCTATAATTGCAAACACATTTCAAAAAAAATTAAACAAACATTTAGAAAACCAAATAAAAATTTTAAAACCGTTAAAATTTGACTGAGTTGTTTACTCGGAAAATGGAATTTTTGATTTTGGAACTGCATTTTTCGGACAATTGACATTTTAGGAATGCATAAAAGATAATTTTGGCTACAAATTTTTAGTTTTGAAAAAAATTAAAATTTTACCAGTTCATTAGCTCTTCTCAAACTACATTTCAAATTGATTAAAAAGCGGATTTTTGTACGAAAAATTTTATTTCTGTTTTAAAAGGTTGGGAACCCCCTGAAGCGAAATCATAGTTTTTAAAAGTGGCTTGCACATCTACAGCCTTAACCTAATGTAATGACATCTGAATCGATAAAATTGGTCCATTGGTCTAGAAGTCACAAAAAAACCTTAGCCTATTAATTATATAGATAAAATAAACAAACAGGTATTCTTGGGTTAAGAAATGGAGGAAGGCAAGGCAAATTTATACCCACACTCAATTTATTAAAAAAACCAGGGTTGACTTTTGCTGAAGCTTATAAAAATTATTAAAGAATGTATGCTGTCGTGATGTAAATCAGAAAGATTAACTTCTTTGTAGCATTATATATCTACCATACCTGAGATTAACAAAAAACAAACAATGGCCATTTCAGCCCTTGAAAGGCTGAAAGCCACACACTAAAACTGCATGCCACGGTCACAACGGTCACCATATCTGAGATTACCGAACTTCTGACTACCGCAACAAGTGTCGGGCTTCGAAAGACTTATGAACGAGTCGATAAAAATATGTGTTATTCTCTAAGCTCAGGCTTTTGCATGATTTTAACAGAAAAGGAATCAAAAAGAAAAAAAAGAAAAGTGGATCAAAAACATGATTTTAAATAAAAAATGCAGCGTGTAGGACAAACATGCATTCAAATGTCCAACATGTCGGACGGACCGGCAAAAAAAAATTTTTTTATATTCAGCCAACATTTCGGACTGATCGTCTTTAAGCTTACGCATGGTACCACTTGTCGTCCCTGCTAGAGCATCTGAAAGCCCCTAACGATGTCAGTTGGTCTTATGGTGCTGCTATTTGACACGTTTGAATATTTTTTTTTGGGAAATTGCACTTCAGCCCCTACCGATTGCAATTCAAAATAATAAATATAAAATATAAAAATATAAAAATACGAAATTCCTTAGAACTAAACATAGTTTTATCATAACATCCAAAGTTCCTACATAAACTGTAATGCAATGATAGCCGAGATCTAAAGAGTTTTTATTTTTATGTGGATCACCATAAATTATTACAAACAAGTAAAGAAAGTCTAAAGTCGGTCTAGGCCGATTATGAAATACCCTAAGCCCACTTTTCAAAAACAAAAATTTTTATTGTAAATGGGCGTCTCCAAGGGCGGATGAAAATTATATTTTATATGCATTTAAATGTTGATGAAAAATTTACACATACCAAGTTTTATTCCTGTAGCTCACAGTTAATGCCTTTATTGTGCTTTCCTTATGAGAGGTGGGCGTGTTCATGGACGGATTACTTCCAATTTTTGAACACACCTTAGTTTTGGTATAAAATACATGCATACCAAATTGAATTTCTCTATGACAAACATAACCGTATTTATTGAGTTTAAAACTTTTTGGGTTGTATGGGAAATAGGCGTGTCCGTTGGCGGATGACGTCCATTTTTCAAAACCAGATTTGTCTTGTCATAAAAAACATGCGTGCCAAATTTAAGCTCTGTAGGTTAAACAGAGGCTTATTTATTACGTCTTCAATTTTTGGGTTTTATGGGAGATGGGCGTGTCAGTGAGCGGATGACGTCCATTTTTCAAAACCATCTTTGTGTTGATATAGAACACATACATACTAAATATTATTGTTGTAGGCTTATTATGAGCTGAGTTATGCAGTTTTACATTTTTCCGTTGTATGGGAGGTAGGCGTGTCCGTGGGCGGATTCCAAAAATATTCAATAGTGCAGATCCTTGGGTCCATGTGACTATGTGTACCAAATTTCATTCAATTATCTCAACTCCTTCTTCTTATCCTGTGTATACGGACAACTCACAGACGGACGGACGGACGGACGGACGGACGGACAGACATGGATAGCTCGACTCACGTGGTGACACTGATCAAGAATATATATACTTTTCTATACCGGACTCGCTTCGTTTTATGCGTTACAAACGTTTGCACAAAGTTAATATACCCTGACCTTTTAGGTTTAGGGTATAATTATACTCCTTTTAATTGTAGGGTCTCCCAAAAAATTGTATTTAATTTATAAGCAGTACTTTTGATCCAATCATAAACTGCTGATTGGTCTTAAAGTATTAGTTAACATCACAGTGAGGTTTCTTTTTGCCAAAAATAGGAAAAATCAAATTCCGAAAGAGCCCAAAAATGTTTAATTCTGATAGAACACATTTCTACTAAAATAATTTACTTCAAAAAATACATCGAACTTTAACTGAAAGTAAAATGTAAGAAAAGAGAGTAGACAATTTCCTAAAAAAACTTGAATTTGGGTTTTCATTTCGATTTCTCTTATTAGATTATTATAGAATCAATCCTTACCAATGGAAGAAAGTAAGTAAGTTATAGAATGAAACTTAGAAAACTTTCCGGGGTCTAACTGGGGTTGGACAATTTCATCATACAGTTTTTTTCGAAGTTGTAGTGATTTTTCAGATGAAGAACTGCTTTAACCCTAGAGTACTAATCTACGTAAAATTTACTCACTCCTCGTAAAAAAACGATCATATCTCCGAAGTTACAATTAAAATGCGCTCGCGCTCTCTGAAGTGCTTGCTTTGAATATTTTTCTTTCATTCGCACTGAACATCTGTGGCAGGTCAGTTCGTTGTCGGAGCATACAAGCTTGCTTGCAAAAATCAGGTGAGTAAATTTTACTCATGTTTAGTATTTACGGTGTTATTTTTTTCATTGGTGGTGATTTTACTAGAAAAATGGCTCGGTTCAATGAAAACCAAATTCTGTCTGTTTTGTTGGAAAGCAGCGACAGTGAAGAAGAAGATGCAGTTGAAGAGCAAAGTGATCCAGAAAGTGAAAATGAAACGAATTTCATTTTAGAAGAGAATTTGGATGATCAGTTATTTAATGTTTTTACAACTGAATTACCATCTACAAGCCATGTAGAAAGTCCATCAGTAGTCTTGGAACCTCCATGTAAGCAGGTCAGAAGGGACGAGCAATATGATCACGAATACATTCATGAGTCAAGTTTGACTGAAATGATGGGCAAAGGACATAAAGATGCGTTTGTTTGGAAAACAAGTCCAGTTCATTCATCGCAAGGTAAGATACCCAACCGAAATATAGTCCACATAAAATGTGGGCCTAAAGCTGTTGCAAATAAGGCTTCAACACCAGGAGAGTGTTTTAAATTATTTTTTAAAAGTAATTTACTACAAAAGGTACTCCAGTATACAAATAATGAAATATCGATTCAAAGACTGCGGTACAAAACTCGTGAAACATCTACATTGGCAAATTTGGAAATTGCGGAGCTTGAAGCGCTTCTTGGTCTTATCATTTTATCAGCAGCACTTAAAAGTAACCACTTGAATGCTAATCAGCTCTTTGATATTCGCTACAGTGGTGAAACTTTCCATTCTACTATGTCAAAAGAGCGCTTTCGATTCCTCTTAAACTGTCTTAGATTTGATGTTCGTGAAACCAGGAACACGCGTAGACAACAATCAATATAATAAATCTTTATTTATTTATTTTTTTAATAATTTCTGTTTTGAAATGATACCTAAATAATATGAGAAATCAAAAGACTTGAAGTCATCTTATAATTTGTTTATTTGCCATTGAATAAGTTTATGTTATTTTTATAAATTGTTATTTTCTTCTTAGTTTAATACTTCTTTATCATCAGAAGTAAAAAAAAATGAAAATTTAAACACACGATTTGTGTTTTAGTAGCAAAAAGTGCTTTCTTAACTCGTTTTTACTCGAGCGGCACATGAATAAAGTCGATAAAAATTATTAATTTTCATACTTGTCACTATTTTTAAAAACTCATTTTGTTTAAAAAATTGTCTTTTTTAAGTGAAAATAAATATAAAAAGAAAAAAAAATATTTTTTGACTTTGTACCATTCCGAAACTTTCAGGCGACGAATCAACCTGCTGTGGGCTTCCAATGTCATATGTAAAATATTATAATAGTACTCAAATGATTTTTCTGTTTTGAGTATATAAAATGATAAAAAATAGTTATATTAATAAATATGTGCAATTTCCTATTTATTGAAACGTGATAGTTTTTGGTTTTATTAAAAAAGAGCAAGTGAGTAAATTTTACTCATGTTTAGTATTAACGTACAGCAAAATATGATTAGTATTCTAGGGTTAAAAGTTTAAAAGACAAAAAAAATTCAAAAATTTTTTTCCCGAAATTTGCTTAAATTAGGTTTTTTTTCTTAATGAAATCTTCTTAGCATGGCTTGAAATAAAATATCAACCTGATTGCATTGAAAATTCAGGAGGGGTAGAGATAGGAGGTTTTAGTTAATACACTTTGCTTAAGGTGGCACAGAAATTCCCGGCAGAGAAAACAGACCTTTTTTTAAAAATTCATAACTCAGTCAAAAACAAAAATTTTTCCAAAATTTTCCAACAAATTACAAGAAAAAAAATATATTTTTCACTCCAACATGGTTTTATAGAGCTCCAAACAACGGCAGAAAAAACCGGGGCTTCGTGGTTGCAACGCTGGGAGTCGCAATCTGGAAACAAAATAACTTTTTTAAATGTAAACAAAATTGGTTATCGTATGACAGGAGCTTTTTGTTTAAATTTTTTTCAATTTTTCGTGATGTTCCAAATTTGAAAGTGTGTTTTTTTTCGAAAAAAATAATGTCTTTAAAAATTCATGAAAAATCGAAAAAAATTTAAAAAAAGGTCGTGTCATACGATAGCGAATCAAGTTTAAAAAAATCAGGGACCGTACCGGTTATGGTTTTCATCAAAAAAGTCAAATATTAGCTGTTATTTTTTAACTTTTATTTTTTCCGACAAAAATAAAAGTTATTTTGTGTCACATAACAGTTACTTTTGACTTTTATTTCATCGGTCAAAAATAACAGTTATTTTCTGTATTTTATTGTTTCGCTCAAAAATATCAGGCAATTTGTGTTTTTTCAAAGGCCATTTTACTGACTAAAAAGCTATCGATACCATTTTTTTGGTCTCATCGGTGCTCACGTTTTACATATGGTATCAATGGTTTTTTAATCGGACAAGCGGCCTTGAAAATAACACAGATTGTCTGATATTTTTGACCGAAAAAAAGAAAATTCACTAATTAACTGTTATTTTTGACCGATAAAATAAAATTCAAAGGTAACCGTTATTTTTGTCTGAAAAAATAACAGACAAAAATAACAGTTTATTTTTAACTTTTATAGTCAGTCAGTAATCAGTCAGTAAATGTCAGTAATCAGTCGAAAATTTAAAAGGCTCTAAGTATTCGTGAAGTTGAGGCCATTTGTATCATAATGGTATATTTGAAAATTTCCTTCGACAATTTTTTCATTGCGTTTTTTTCATTCGAAAATTGTAAAATAACAGTTATTTTCGGTCCCTGAAAAAAATACAAAAAAAAATGTCGTCAAAAAATGAACCCGCTAGTGCCGCAACCAGTAAAAAAAACATGGTTTCGAGATAAATGCGTTCAAAGTTTGTGAACAAAGAAAAAAAAAGGCGAAAATTAAAAATCCGCTCTCACTAATCCAGCTGTAAGTTTTTTCTTTATATCTTCAGAATATTTACTAAAATACAAAATTATAAAAAATGTGTTAATAAGGTCACAAGACAACATTGTACCAAATTTTTTTGGAAATATATCGAAGTTTTCTTCGTGTCCATCTTAGATATGTAAGGGAGAAGGTTGGAATGGGAGTTAAAATGGTTCAATATGCATCATATTTTGGCTAAGATTCTCCAAAAGGACCATAATAAGACTGTTCCATTTTCTATACAAATTCGTCAACATTTAATATTCTTGGCACAATAACTCATGATATTAAAACACTGTAAATTGTGTTTTTTAGAAACTACTTCAAAAATGTACGCTAAAAAATTTGTTGTTATTTTTGAACAAGTACGAAAAAGTTTTAAATTTTGTTTTTTTTTTACCTATGATAGTAAAAAGTATGAATGAAGGATTTTTCAATGTGGCACACACTCGAAGTAACAGTTATCAGACACGCAACTCTTTAGTGCATTTATATACATCCAAAATAGCTGCCATCAAACTCGAACACATCAATGAAAATGGGTATATTTTATTCCTTTTTTGACACTCTAGTTAAAAATTCAGCAATTTATTTAAACCAACACATGCTGCATCACATCCATCCACCCACTTTGCAATAAAGCCAGACGTCCAAAAATCATCATCTATCCTTATGACAAGCAACAATAACATCAAACATAAACATGTCATTTTCTGTCTATAACATTGTTCCCAATCGAGGTTTGTATACTTTTGTTGAAATTCAGCCAACAGCAGCTGAATGAATGGCAAGTTCAATTAAGAGACGACAGCGAAACAAATAGTAGAGTAGCAACACTGGCAAAACAATGCTACAAGAAAATTTCGAAATAAATGCAAAATCAAATACTTAAAGGAAAACAAGGCTTAACCCGCTAACCCGTTAGGTATGACAAATGGTTAAAAGAAACCAAAACATTGGCTTCTGATAAATGTTGCTATAAGCAAGAAGAAACTAATAGCGGTGGATCGTTTGACTGTGTAGTCATGCATGAAAATAGTAAAAAATTGTTTTATAAAAAAATTTGTTGGGTTTGCTGAAAAGAAAATTTTTGCAGCACTCTTAAACTGAAAAAAAATTTACTTTTAATATAATTTTAAAATTCATAAAAACAATATAACCTTTTAAGAAAAGCCACAGACAAATGTTGGCATCGCAAGACGCGTCCTAGAGATTGATTTTTGATCTATGGGTTCTTGGGAAAATTTCGTTATATTTCAAAAGTACTGGTCCAATTTTTATGAAATAACTTTTTAAATGTCACATTCCGCGTCCTAGATAATGATTTTTGAACTATGGGTTCTTGGGAAAATTTCTTTAAAATGCAACGCTTATTACGTTTATGAACATTTTTTTGTTGCCGTTATATTTCAAAACTACTGGTTCAATTTTTATGAAATAACTTTTAAAATATCACATTTAAGCTACAAAAAGATATAAGAATATTTTCTTTATCAATTTCAAATTATAAATTTATTTTATCAAAGTTATTAGTTTGTAATAAACCATTATGTATGCCTACTTTTCATTTAATCATTATTGATCGGTTTCTTTGAACGAGTTTGTAATGCGAGAGATTGTCTAATAAACTTCATGTAACTATTTTCTCTTTCCTTTTTGAGTTCTGAGCATAATAATAGCTGCATTTTTTTCAGCCTAAGACTTAGATCTGAATCTTATTTTGTATTGAAAACACAAACAACAATTGATCCAGAACGAAACTTGGATCTATTCTTATATCTAAATTGCAAGTGTTCAGAAGTTCAGAATTTTAGTTCAGCCACTCTCTAACAGATTTCGCTGGTAGAGTTGCTTGGCAACAATATGCAATTGACATTTGTTAAACATACAAGCTAGGAAACGCTTGCCCTAAATTTTCAGTCGCTGTACCGTCTTACCAAGCGGTTACGGTTCAGTGGTCAGAAGGAGAAAACTAATTTCAGGAAAGCGAAGAAAATTAGAGAACCCAAGAATGGTGGTAAGCGAGATGTTTACTTTAAGAAAGTTATGACCAACTACCTCACAAGACCTTTGTGAAGAAACGCCCTGCCAAGGCCACCTTCAGCCATCATCAACGTAATGTGCGACACAACATGAAGCCCGGCCGTGTGCATATCCTACAGGCTAGACGTCGCCAAGGCAAGTGCGTTGTGAGGCTAAAGACACTCAAGCCTGTCTTCTTTTGGTTACTGAACCATTCGCATTGAACTCATGTCGTCGTGTTTCTCAGCGTTATGCCATCCCTTGCTCGTCTCGCGTCGATTTGGGTGATAACAAAGCACCCGAGCACATCATCGACGAATGCATCCGCCGCATGAAGTTCAATTCCGAGAAGAAATCTGGTGAAGGCGATGTCTTTGCTGCCAAGAATATAAATAACTTTTAGTTTATTTGATTAAAAAAATAAAAATTGTATGCAGGGAAAAGAAATTCTCGCTAAATAGGAGTAACTTAAACTCGGCTTAAGATTTCCAGAAAATTGGTGATGCTTTCCAGTACTCGAAAGCAGTAGCTGCAAATGTTAAAAAAATCAAGCACAAAAGTGAGACCTGAAGAAATACAAAAAATCAGCTACAGGTCGCGAAATGGATCTGCAAAACATAAATTCATGATTTAGCAAAAGACTGGAGTCGCGTGGGAGTTACAAGCCTATTCATTCCAAGAATATTCGTTCCGTTCTTAGCAAATGGCGAACATTTTTGGAAGGTAGAAAGTTCCGGAGACTTCTCCATGTAATTCTGCCGATTTTTAAATAACTGATTCTTTCTTTTAAAAAGTACGAAACATTTGAGCTGTTTCCGAGTATATTACATCCAAAAACCTTTTCAAAATTCTATTAAAGACTGTCCCAGATATAACTGTCCTTTTTTCAGGTTATTTATAAAAAAGTGTTACCTCTATGGCAACATATTTGGTACCTAAATAAAGTATAAATATTGCAGATAAAAAAAAAAAAATACTCATTAGTAAAATAAAAGAGCCACTGGATGTCGTATCAACAAGAAGAAAAGCGGAAAGCAATTATTTGCAAATACCTGGAAAATCCAACCACCACGTACAAAAAGATCGCTTAGGAAGTTGGCGTGTGCGTAAGAACTGTCGCAAGGACCACAAAACGATACAAACAGATTACCCCTTTATCAAAAACGGCAGGCAGCCAACCAAGCGTTGGCGCAGAACGTTAAGCGGCTGTTTACTCAGAATCCAGGCACTTCGGTTCGTGGAATGGCAGCAAAAGCGGGAACATCGATGTCAAGTATTCAACGGATTAAAAAATTTTACAACCTATGGAGCTATAAAGTACAA
Source organism: Tetanocera ferruginea (assembly GCA_958299015.1). NCBI lineage: Eukaryota > Metazoa > Arthropoda > Insecta > Diptera > Sciomyzidae > Tetanocera > Tetanocera ferruginea. The sequence continues at coordinate 9,968,445 of OY282642.1, forward strand.
AAAGTACTTGATAGGTTAGAAGAAAAGGACGCCGAAGCCAAGAGTAGGGCTCGAAAACTGAATTGCGATTACCTGCCCAAATTTGATTGCGTGATCGTGGACGATGAAACGTACTGCAAAGCGGATTTCAAGCAGTTACCTGGACACGAATATTATACTGCGGTTAGAATGGGTGGAGCATCCTCTAAATTTACCACCGAAAAACATACAAAATTTCCAAAGAAATACATGGTGCGGCAAGCCATTTGCAAATGTGGCCTTCGAAGTAAGGAACTTGTGACAGATCGCACAATCAATACCGAAATTTACATCAGAGACTGCCTGAAGCGGCTTTAATGAAAAGAAATCTAAATATTTCGACGTAAATGGCGTCGGTCATACAGTAATGACAACGGAAGGTCGTTAAAAAACCTAATGAAGGACCTTAATCAAAAAGTGCATAATTTTTTTAAAGTGTATTTTTTTTCAGTGTAAATAAAATTTTCATTTATTTTGTAATGTTCACGTAAGGGCGGACATGACATTGACCGTTTTTGTAAAATTTTTTTTGATATTATTTTAATTTTATATTTTAATTTAAAAAATTTAAGTATTTAAGTAAATATTCTTAAGAGTCTAAGAAAAAAAATTTCATGGAAAAATCCCTGCGGTTAAAAAAGTTACAGTCGGATTAGTGAGAGCGCATTTTTAATTTTCGCCTTTTTTTTTCTTTGTTCACAAACTTTGAATGCTTTAATCTCGGAACCATGTTTTTCGTACTGGTTGCGGCACTAGTGGGTTCATTTTTTGACGAATTTTTTTTTTTGTATATTTTTATACCCCCACGCGTACTGTGTAAGGGGTATATTAATTTTGTCACGACGTGTGTAACACCCAAAAGGAGACATGGTAGGTATAGAAAAGTATATATATTCTTGATCAGCATCACCAACTGAGTTGATTAAGCCATGTCCGTCTGTCTGTCCGTCTGTCCGTCTGTCTGTCCGTCTGTCTGTGGACACGATTGCAGCCGCAATTTTGAAGCTATCGTGCTGAAATTCGACATTAAAGCTTTTTTTAAAAAAACTAAGATCAAGTTCGAGAATTGGCAAAATCGGATGAAAACCACGCCTACCTCCCATACAACCCCAAAACTGAAAACTCTGTAAAGAGGCTAATATTAAAGCTACAATACTGAAACTCGGTATTTATGTTTTCTATGTTAAAAGTAAGGTGTGTAAGAAAAATGAGCGACATCCACCTACTAACACGCCCACCTCCCATACAATCCCAAAACTGAGAAATCTATAGAGACTAATATTAAAGTTACAAGACGGAAACTCGGTGTTTAAGTATTCTATGTCAAAACTAAGGTGTATTTGAAAAATGGACGTCATCCACCTACTAACACGCCCCCCTCCCATACAACCCCAAAATTGAAAACCCTATAAAAAGGCTAATATTAAAGGTACCAAACGGAAACTCGATATTCGTGTATTCTATGACAAAACTGAGGTGTGTTAGAAAAATGGGCGTGATACACTAACTAACACGCCCACCTCACCCCCAAAATTGAAAACTTTATAAAATGACTTATATTTAAGCTGTAGGAAAACAATTTGATATGTATGTATTTTAGACAAATAAAAATTTCTCAAAATCGCTTAAAAAAGCTCTCCAATTAAAGATTCTTTTAACTTTAAGAATCGGCCGTGGGGGTATTTTAATTTCGGCCAAGTCGAAGATATACCTTACTAGTTAAACTTGATTCGCTATCGTATGGCTTTTTTTTTAATTTTTTTTCGAGATTTGAATTTTAAAAGTCAATATTTTTTTCAAAAAAACACACTTTCAAATGTGGAACATCACCAAAAATTGAACAAAACTTTTTTTAAAAAACTCCTGTCATACGATAACACGGTACAACACTCAATAAATCCCAAGCGGTTTTTTAAGGTTTTGGGTTCGCTGAATCCGAATCTGAAGTCAGAATTTTCGGGTCACCCTAGGTTTTCAATCTACAGGGGAAGCAGAACCCTAACCCACTACTGTTACTCAAATCAATATGACCAACCCTCATTCCTTTTTCAAGAGGAACATTTTTTGCCTTAGAACCCATCACCTCCGACCCCTTCGTATGGAGGCTTCCATACAAATTTTATGATTTTTGTAAATATTTTATATGAAAATTTTATTTAAAAAAAAAACTATTTTATTAATATTCATTTATTGGAATACAAAAAATTTCCTGGAAATTAATTTTCTTTTTATTTTTAATATATTTTATTATTACTATTTATTTTTGGTATATCTTTAATTTAGTGTTTAGAATACTACATTAACATAAATAGGCCAACAGAAAATTTGTCGAGTTTTTGGGTAAATAAAAAAGTTCATATAAAAAATATATGAAAATCATAAAATTTGTATGGGAGCCCCCATATGGAGGGGTCGGAGGAGATGAGTTCCCAGGCAAAAAATGTTCCTCTTGAAAAAGGAATGGGGTCGGTCATATTGATTTCATTAACAGTAGGGGGTTAGGGTTCTGCCTCCTTTGTAGTTCGAAAACCTAGGGTGACCCGAAAATTCTGACTTCAGATTCGGATTCAGCGAACCCAAAACTTTGGGAAATCGTTGTGAAACCTCTTGGGATCTTTTAAAACTTAATTTTTGTTGTTAAGTGTAATTATTTTTGTTAAGATTTCAATAAGTAATTTTTTTCCAGATCGGACAATTTTTGTGACTCCCAGCGCTGTAATCACGAGGCCCCGTTTTTTCTCTGCCGCCAGTTTTGAGCTCAATAAAACCATGTTGGAGTGAAAAATATATTTTTTTTTTAATTTTTTTTTCTTTTATTTGTTCAATTCTCTGCAATAAAATTTTGGAAAAAGGTCTGTTGTCGCTGCTGCGCATATAATATCCCCCCTTACTAATAAACTGAAAGAGTTTTTGAAAAAACATCATTGGGTTTTTTACAATAAAAAAGAAACAAAAGGACATTTATTTCTGGGACAGTCTTTATTTTGCATCCATTGAGTTCCTTATGCAAATAATTTCCTTCCTTATTATAAATTGAGTTTAAAATGCATTTTGCTAGGCATTTATTATAGGCTGGAAAAAATTCTGTATTCAGATTTATTTCTTATATATTCAAAAGAAAAAAATTCGAAAACAGTTGTCAAATAAATTAAGTTGTAATAAGTGCCATCTATTAGTTTAAAGCATAAAGCAAAAACTGATCCAAGGCATTTTTTCATAAAAGTAAAATCTAATCGAATCTCAGACCGAAAAAAATGCGGCTAATATTGTTATGTTAGATTAGTAATAAATATTAAAATATAAATAAAAGGGATCCTTTATTTAACTCTATGCCCATGTATTTCAAATTCGAAAGAAATCGTGTATGAAAATAAATAGTAATGAAGTAAATTACAGTAACGTAAATTTGGAGCTGACGCGCACTTTCTTTTCTTTTTACTAAAAAACTCTAAAAGTAACTTTTAATAACCATAAAAAATTTAAAATTTATAAACTTGAAATTTAAACCTTCAAATTATTTGGATTAAAACAATGGCTGCTGCCTCAGGGGCTGCCTATCGGCTTGTAGGGTTAAAGTTGGATGCCAAAATTTTTATTATGGATTAAACGATGTTTTCAATGGCATGCCAAGACAAGTGAAAAGTCAGTTTGGCAGACGAAAGAGACAGCTAGTACAGCAAATAGAAAGAGATAAATTAAGAGTTAGCAGACACAAGATAAAGTATTGATTTGTTGGAATTTTGCAATGTTTTATTTTTGCTTTTGTGGCTATTTTATTTTTTTTTTTTCTATGGGTCTCACAATAAATCCATGTGATGCATGGATGTTGGTTGTGTTGGCATTTCAAACGAAAACATACACGCACACAAATACGTAGCAAACTTGCACAAACGCAGGTCATTTCGTAATAATTTAGCTGTTAAATGTAGCCAAAGTTATTTACAACATTTTATCCATTGCAAATTGGGTCACAAGTTAAAATATTTCTACCATGCAACAATTCGCATAACGCTGCCTGCATTTTATCATTCAGTATCTATGTAGTTGTTGCAACATCATTTGTTGCTTTTTCTACTAGCTACCCTTTATATTTTATACTTTCCATTTGGCACATAAAAACTATGCATGGTTTTATATGGTTGCGCAAAACCACTAAGTTTGAATAATTTTCAGCGCATGCATTTAATATTTATATTGAACAAATAATGCAATTTATTTTTTCACACGCACAACACATTCAATGTTAATGCATTAATTGACAGTTGCTGTCAATAGGTTGGTTGAGTTGAGTTTCAATTTCTGTTTTTGGCATTTACATTAATAATTTGCAATAATAAAGAGTTTCAACGGTACTATTTTATGCAGAAACAGCTCAAAGGCACTCAATTTGGATGCTTTTTTTTAATTAGTTTGTAATAAGGGTGGTCAAGTGCTATAGCGTTACCAACTTCCGTTTTCTGTGCTGAGCATTAAATATTCTGTGTTTTAAGGCAATGCATTGTGTGCATTGTGCGTATGGTTAGTGATGTTAACCTTCTGAGTGACGGTAAAATAATGTAATATTTTTATAAGAAAATTTATCAATTTCTCATTTGTTACAGCAAAAATTGTGATTTAATTTTCATTCTCTTTCTTCTATCTGAATTATGGGAAGTTGATACATTAGAGTGGTAGATCAGTTAAGTGTTTAAGCCACTCGAGAACTTGATTTTTTCAATGATTTTTTTTTTTGCCTTGAATTTTACTTTAATATCATAAAAATCAGGTGAAAAAGTTTCAAAAACTCTGCATACGTAGGTACTTAAAAAGATAAACCGAATTTTTTCCCAATTTTTGTTAGATTGCCTTGAGAATTTACAGTTTATTGAAAATTCAGTCTTATATTGGTTTATTAGAGCTGAGAGAATCTTTTTAAGCATCTCAATACTTTATCCCCGTATAAATCCTCAGGCCCGGATGGCATATGTCCTGTAATGTTTAATCACATTGAAAAATCGGCAACACCTTTGCTCCTGTCGATATTCACAAACTCTAAATGCCTTATATACACTACAAAGAGCTGTAAAAGAGTCAAAGTTATTTTCATTTCGAAACTAAGCAAACGAGGTTACGAATCGGTTAAAGACTTTAGACACATTAGTCTATTCATTCAGCTAATGAATTGAGACCCATTATAATAGTCTTTCATCATTCGTACTAAAACATTGGAGAGAGTTTTAGAAATTCATCTTAGAAAAATACCCGATAAAACATCAATATGAATAACCCATCATGCCTTCCTTAAATGGAAACCAACGGAGACGGCTTTGCATGAGGTCATAACTACCATGGAAAGAACCGACTACCTAGGTGTGATACCTAGGGTAGGATTTTGTACTAAATAAACCACATTCATTCCCAGCAGACAAGTATGGGAGGATACGACCATAGAACCTTATGGTAATCTCCAATTCTACACTGATGGCTCCGAAATGGAGAAAGGAACAGCATCAGGGGTGTAGTGCAAAATGCTACAGATCAAGAAGTCGTACAAGCTTCCTTATCACTGCAGTGTTTTTCAGGCAGAAATTTATGCAATTGAAAAAGCAGCACAGTTTATTCACAGCAAAAATCTAACCCCCACAAGGATAGTAATTTTTGTAGATAGCCAAGAAAGAAAGCAAAACGACAACAGCTCAAACGGTACTAAATTGTAAACAAGTCCCGAAAAGTGTCTGTAATGCCCACAATGTTATTCTCTGCTGGGACCCTGGACACAGCAATGTTGAAGGTAATGAAAAATCAGATGAGCTGGCAAGAAGTGGAGTTACAATAGATACGAACAGAACCATTACAGACAAGTACATTCCAATAGGCCTCGTAAAAAGAACATAAACTTCAAATCCAGAGATAATGCAAACACAAACTGAGCCTCCAGAAATGACTGCATTATATCTGGCAGGCTCTGCCAAGAACTAAATGAAAACAGAACTAACATAACCTTTTGCTCTTGTCTTAAACGGGATATCCGGATACTGGTAGGAATCTTAAAAGGCCACTGCGCCATCGGGTGATGACCAATAGGATTGGCATTACAGCACCAGACTTTTGTCAAAGCTGTTATTATCCAACAGAAACGGCAACAATGACCACTTTCTATGTTAATGCCAAAATCTACAAAATCGTTAACTCCGAATTTTATGGAGAACAGATTTTTCAAAGCTTCACTGCTTGACATATCACAAAAAGCACAAGATGGTTTAGGTAAATAGGAATAAAAAGAAACTTGGTTTATTGGCTACCACAACCTAAATGGGTTAAATATAACAAATAAGGGATTCGTACTTGACCAATAGGCGCCACGGAAGCACCTCATAGGTGCACGACACTTCTAACCTAACGATTGAAAGATCTCTACACTTCAAACAATTCATTTCAGGAGCCTTCATAAGGAAAATAAGGATTCAGGAAAATATTCATAAAGCCGCCATCCGTGACTCACTTCCCAATGTGTGCGTGGAACCACCTACAAAAGTAATTTAGGTGTATCTAAGTAATAGTCAAATTACTAGATACGTAAATAGAGGAACACCTCAAGGAGGGGTGATTTACCCCCCTTCTCACCCTTCTTTGACTCATATTCATGAACAGGATACTAACTCTACTTAACAGTAGTGGTGGTATCAAGGAAATAGCGTATGAAAATTACGTGGTTGTAACGGTTTTAGGACTGTGTTCCTTCAAACTCAGCGAAATTAATGATGGTGCTTTGGATAAACTCAGTCAGTGTGCTGCCGGGTTTTTTCCTAAAAATTAATTAATCTGATTTCTTATTGCATTTAAGAGACTAGGTCTTACATGCAAACATTAATTTTTAAATAAATAAATAAATAATCCTAATAAGACAGAACCAGGGTCCGCAACTGTTATGAGTTTTATTACAAAAAATTCATTTTTAACATTTATTTATGAGTTTAATTCTTTTACTCAAAAATAATACTTATTATTGAGTTTTATTTTTTTACTCACAAAATAAAACTTATTTTAGAGTTTTCTTTTTTTGTGGCTCTTACTTACTTATTTTTTTAGTTTCATTCTTGTTCTCAGAAAATAACTAACACTTATTTTTTAGTTTTATTTTTTCGCTCTGAAATAAAACTTAAATTTCGACTTTAAGTTTTTTACTCAGGAAATAATACTCTATTTTGAGTTTTATTTTTTCGCTCTGATATAAAACTAATTTTTTTGAGTTTTATTTTATATTTTAGGAAATAAAACTGATATATGAGATTTAAATTTTCGCTCTGAAATAAAACTCATTTTTTATGTTTTATATTTTTACTCAGAAAATGACACTTAGTTTTGAGTATAACTTTTTCGCTCTAAAATAAAACTTATTTTTGATTTTAAATTTTTTTTTAAGTTTAATTTTTTTTTTACTCAGAAAAAAAAAATTTATTTTTGAGTTTTCTTTTTTCGCTCAAATAAAACACTTAAATTTTGAGTTTTATTTTTTTGCTCAGAAAATAACACTAAGTTTTTTAATTTTATTCTTTAACGCACAAACCAAGACTCTAGTAATTTAAACCAAGCACAAACCAGCAAAAACCAAGACTCCAGTAATTTTAAAATTGGACTTTCGTTTGATTCGTTTGGCTCTTTTTATATGCCATATTTGTAAGAAATTAGTTTATTTTTCCAAATCAAAATATAAAACTCAAAAATAATTTTTTCAGTAAAAAAATAGCCCTCAAAATAAAATTTATTTTCCCAGTAAAAATGAAAACTTAAATAATATTCAAAAATTTTAAAAAATTTTAAGAAATTTTAAAATAATTTCAAAAAATTTAAAAACTATTAAAAATATAAAAATTAAAATAAATTTTATTATCTCATTAAGTAGTAAAACTCGAAAAATAAGTTTTACTTTAGATCAATATATTAAAACTTAGTAATAAGTGTTATTTACTCAGTAAAAAAATAAAACTCAAACAATATATTTTATTTTTTTGAAAAAATAAAACTCATATATAGGTTTTATTTTGTAAGTAACAATATAGAACTCAAAAAATAAGTTTTATTTTTGAGCGAAAAATAAAAATCAAAAATTGGGTTTTATTTTCTGAGTAGAAAAACAAAACTCAACAAATGAGTTTTATTTCAGAATAAAAATAAGTTTTATTTCTGAATAATAAAATAAAACTAAAAAAAACTAGTAAGGTATATCTTCGACATGGTCGAAGTTAAAATACCCCCACGGCCGATTCTTAAGGGTGGAAGAATCTTAAATTGATGAGCTTTTTGTATGTGATTTTATTATTTTTATGTGTCTAAAATACATACATATCAAATTGTTTTCCTGCAGCTTAAATATAAGCCTTTTAAAAATTTTTAAATTTTGGGGTTTTATGGGAGGTGGGCGTGTTAGATTGTGTATGACGCCCATTTTTCTAGCATACCTCAGTTTCGACATAGAATACACAAATACCAAGGTTCTGTCTTGTAACTTTAATATTAGCCTCTTTATAGATTTTTCAATTTTGGGGTTGTATGGGAGGTGGGCGTGTTAATGGGTGGAGAAAGCCCATTTTTATAGCACACCTCAGTTTTGACATTAAATACACAAATACCGAGTTTCCATCGTGTAACTTTAATATTAGCCTCTTTATAGATTGTTCAATTTTGAGGTGGTATGGGAGGTGGGCGTGTTAATGGGTGAATGACGCCCATTTTTCGAACACATCTTAGTTTTGACATTGAATACACAACTACCGAGTTTCCATCTTGTAACTTTAATATTAGCCTCTTTATAGATTTTTCAATTTTGGGGTTGTATGGGAGGTGGGCGTGTTAGTAAGTCGATGACGCCCATTTTTCTAAGACATCTCAGTTTTGACAAAGAGTACACATATACCAAATTTCAGTATTGTAGCTTTAATATTAGCTTCTTTGTTGAGTTTTCAATTTTGGGGTTGTATGGGAGGTAGGCGTGGTTTTCATCCGATTTAGCCCATTCTCGAACTTGACCTTAGTTTTTTTAAAAAAAGCTTAAATATCGAATTTCATTACGATAGCTTCAAAATTACGGCTGTAATCGTGTCGACAGACAGACGGACAGACGGACAGACAGACGGACATGGCTAAATCAACTCAGGTGGTGATGCTGAGCAAGAATATACATACTTTTCTATACCTACCACGCCTCCTTTTGGGTGTTACACACGTCGTGACAAAATTAATATACCCCTTACGCAGTAGGCGTGGGGGTATAAAAATATTATTTGTGAGTGAAAAAAAAAACTTTACAATAACAGTTATTTTACGAATTTTACTATAGCTACAACTTAAAAAATAATAATTTTAATATTTTCGAACAGCAAATCAAACAAGGTATACGTGACATTCTTCTCCAGTGCCTTTAACATCATGATTTTTTCTTCACAATTAACAATCACAAAATAACAAAATAACAGTTTTTTTCGGTCCCCGGACAGAACAAACAGAAAAACCAAGGTACAGCACTTCAATCTACCGCGTTTAAGCTATCAAACACTTTTATCCAGATAGGCTAAATATTTAGGAGTCGTACTAGATTCGAAGCTCATCAAGTAATCAAGCATTTAACGTAGGGTTATAACGCCTATGTAGCCTTTTACTACTTGAAATAAAATTGGACAATAGAGATTTAAAATATTATTCCAAGCTTGTTAAGCAATTTAAAGAACTGGCCAGTTACAGTCGTCAACTTGATATAACCATTTTTTGGGTTCTCGGCCACAGGAACATTTATGATAATAAACAAGTACAGAAAGTCTAAAGTCGGTCTAGGCCGACTATGAACTGCCCTAAGCCCACTTTTCAAAAATAAAAACATTTTGATTGTAAATGGGCGTCTCCGTGGGCGGATGAAGCCTATATTTTAATTGCATTTAAATGGTGATTAAAAATTTACACATACCAAGTTTTATTCTTGTAGCTCACAGTTAATGCCTTTATTGTGCTTTCGCTATGGGAGGTGGGCGTGTTTATGGACGGATTACTCTCAATTTTTGAACACACCTTAATTTTGGTATAAAATACATACATACCAAATTTAATTTCTCTATGACAAACATAACCTTATTTATTGAGTTTTAAACTTTTTGGGTTGTATGGGAGGTAGGCGTGCCCGTATGCGGATGACGTCCATTTTTCAAAACCATCTTTGTTTTGTTATAAAAAATATATGTGCCAAATTTTAGCTCTGTAGGTTAAACAGAGGCTTATTTATTGCGTTTTAAATTTTTGGATTATATGGGAGGTGGACGTGTCCGTTAGCGGATGACACCCATTTTTCAAAAAAGTCTTTGTGTTGATATAAAACACATACATATTAAACTTTATTGTTGTAGGCTTATTATGAGCTGAGGTATGCAGTTTTCAATTTTTGCGTTATATTGGAGGTAGGCGTGTCCGTGAGCGGATTCCAAAAATATTCAATAGTGCAGATCCTTGGGTTCATGTGACTATGTGTACCAAGTTTCATTCAATTATCTCACCTCCTTCTTCTTATCCTGTGTATACGGACAACACACAGACGGAAAGACGGACGGACGGACGGACGGACATGGATAGCTCGACTCAGGTGGTGACACTGATCAAGAATATATATACTTTTCTATACCGGCCTCTCTTCGTTCTATGCGTTACAAACGTTTGCACAAGTTAATATACCCTGACCTTTCAGGTTTAGGGTATAAAAAGCCGAAATACTAGCCTGGCTGAGTTCTTCCCCTATGTGTAAACGGCAGAAACAACCAGTGCTGGTTTCCTTAAATACGATTTTCAAAAATGTATTCCTGCACTACTTTGATGCACTATAGATGTAGGAATTTAAAAACCTGTGCTACAGCCAGGAAATATGGTCTTCATAGAACCTAAGCAAAACTTGCGAACTATTGAGCGAACTTTTAAGATCACGGGCTGGTATTGCTAGAGCAATCAGTACGGGTCATTGGTGTAATGGTCTTTACATCAAAATTTCAAATTCCCTTGAATTCTCACTGTAGTGGCTGTAACGAACCGAATACAAAGGAAAACTGTGCTACCAAGACTAGAATAAGTGCACTGAGAAAATCTTTCTTCGACCACCTAAGTAGAGAAACTTTCAACTACACGGATGAACTCTATACTTGTAGTGTTTTCCTACGTTAAACGATTATTTCATACAAACTTAACTTCTAAAAGCAGGTTTTGTGCCATAGTTTAGCATCAGTTCTGAATAAATGTGAAATAAAACCTTTAACACATTTGAAGTTTTTATTTTCTTCTGACGTTCTAGTTAAATATTGAAACCTGCTTTAGTTTATTTAGAGGATAATGGTAGAATTTACTAAAAATGTAATTGTGGGATATTTTTAGTCCACTTATATACCTTTTTTAGGGTATGTTCTTGCTCTTTTTCAAAAAGACACTAAAAAAGACGCATACATTGAAAACTTATAGGTTTAAAACCTACCACAAAAAATTCCTCGTTATATTTTACATAAATCTGCCAAACAGATCCTCTTCACTGAAAATATAATTTATGTATACATGAACATTTCATACAAAAGCTTTTTGCAAGATTTCAGTCTTTTTAAATAAAAACAGGCGTATTGTTCAGTTGATCCAATTTAAAATGTCAGAAACGCCATTTATTTGAGGAGATACAAGTTTGCTGTATTTACCAAAAATAATTTCCGTAGATTTATCTAAAGATGATTCCCAGATATCACTTGCATAGGAGTAACCGTTTTCTTGGAATTGTCTGCCAAAATTGTAGTCAAATTGTGTCTTTCGGGCCCCATGAATGCTTACCCAGACCAGTCAGCCAGTCGAAAGTCATACAGAATATGAAAATAAAATCAAATCTTCGTAACTAAACAAAAGTTTTTATTTTGACGCACTACTAATAAATCATCGGTATCAATAATTAATATTTAATTTGTTTAACCCTGGAACGCTAATGTTAGTCGATTCGACTAACATCACTTACAAATTTGCAAAGATTTATCTTAAAAGTAGTTTTAATAAATGTATTTTTTTAATGAATTCTTTTCTAAAACCTTAAATTTTTTGTTTGATTTATATTCAAAATAAACCAAATATCAACCTTTATAAGGTATATTCATAGTTCATACATAAATTTCGGAAAAATTATTTATATATATGTTAGTCGTTTCGACTAATGATTAGTGTTAACGTACAAAAAATAACGTTAGTGTTCTAGGGTTAAGCAAAACATTTTATCAATTCCGATGACATGTTAAACAAAATAAATATTATTGCAAAAAAATTACAATTTAAACATTAACCTCAATGTTTGACCGAAATATTCGTAATTTTGGTTGTGCTACTATGGGTGGATTGAATTATCTTGATATTGAACGTGTGAATAAAAAAAATATTGCATTTATTTATTTGTTTTTTTTTTAATATATATGACACAATTTTCATACAAAAAACTATCAAAAAAATGTCACTATTAAAGCCTGCACATTATGAGTGTAAAAACATGGCGTTAACTGACTCAACAAACTTGGTAATCGTTATCTGATTGCTTTTTTTTTGCAAAGTGAAATTCTTTTTTATTTATTCTGCAAATAATCATTTTTATATATTGTTAAAATATTCTAAAAACCACAATTGTTATAAATTTATTCTTTTATACACTAGTGAGCACATTGCATAAAAAAGTGACAATTATTTGCATGCCAAAAACAATTTCAATTCCCAAATTGTTAATTCCTGTAATGGTATTTTTCTGCTTTTTAGTTTTGTTCGCGTCATCCATCAAGTTGATGCAAAACAGCAAAAAACCGCTGCCAATGTGGAATTTGAAGTGCAAATAGCAGTGGGAATAGCAACAACAAAAACAACATCAGCAACAACGGTATTGGTAACAGCCAATGCGTTGATTTGTTGCTAACTTAATTACTTACTTTTGTTGGAACATGTAAAAATTTTTTTTGTTGCATATCTTGTATAGCTATGTCAGAATTGTTTTTTTATTTTTTATTCAATTCCATTCAGTATCAATAAACAGTGGAATGAATTTTTTATGTTTGTTCCCGCCAAAATTGTGTCGTTATTTTACAAGTGCGAGTATGTGTTTTGAGCGTTTTCGTAAGTATTGTTGACACACACACACGCATATACATATATACATACACCCACACAAACGCGCGCGTGCTCGTCTGTATTTGCAAACGTGATGAAATAAATTTTAAACTTTTACCGAAAGAGCTGAGAAAAACGCAAAAAGTTATAAAAAAAATAAGAATATCTCAGCGCTTATAGCCAGAATCCCTAAAAGAGAAGTACAAAACCAAAAAGCTGCAATAACAATAAAGTAAAATCTACAATACATGCATACATACACAAATCCATACAAGCAGAAAGTGTGGCTATGCAAATGTTTTTCAATGCAATAAATTGGAAATAAAAGTTTGCCATGGTATGTGTGCTCAGTATGTTTTTTATTAACTGATTTTTATTGCGTATTTGTTATAAATTTTTACATTTTAGACATACAATATATTTTATATACTACAAAATAAATCTATTCAATACAATATCTAACATATACCTTAAACTTATGAATATTAAGAGAGAATGTTTAGAATACCAAATGAAGTTAAGAGAGTTAGTTGTCTAATGCAGTATTTGCTTGAGTGACAAAGAGCGAAAAAGAGTTCATCGATTGTATCATTATCGGAAATTTCAGAGTTTTTGCATAACTTTAATATGCGATGTTGGTAGGATGGAAAAAAAATTGGTTTTAAATCAAAGAGGATGGTTTTTATTACACCTTGGTTTACTCATGGTGCCATATGACATTCTGATTAAACACTCTTTTCTCTATCTTAGATCTCGGTAGTCCACGAGTACTGATCAGATCATATTAGCACGCCAGTGCATTTAGAGACAAGCAAATTTCAATATACAATATAATTTTTTGAACAAAGGTTAGGTAAGATTAACGCGGCTGTATCTTATAACTTACTCTTAGGGCAATCAGACCCTTGAACTAGTAAAAGCAATTTACGAAGCTAATCTTTCATGCCTATTGCTTATAATAAGGATAGATTCTTTACCACCGTTACTTTTAATAAGGTAAGTAATAAGAATGTAATCTAAAAAAGACTCTCCCCTTTCGTTGATGTCTGAGCTTCTTCAGATCACATGTTTAGTGTTAGCATTGCACCAGATCTTTAGCTTGTTCTGCTGATGTGGATCTTTCATATTTGTTTCGGGGAAAACTTCCTGAACGGTGCCAAATATGTTGAAGTGACCTACCAACTGTTTTTGTCCATTTCGGCGTTCATGGCCACAATGTTTTTGTTGCTGAAATTTTGGAGAGAAAAGCGATTCAGATGATTTTTAATAAAAATAAAAATTCTTACCTTACATTGCGATCTAATGTACATAAGCGTAGTATATGTATATTGGAGTCTTAAGTTCTGAGTCCGCATGACAGGACGCTGACAGCCCGTGGCTCCTGGATCAACATAACGTTTACTCAGTCTTTGGATATATTTAGATTTATTTAGTTTTAAAAGAAAAGATTTAAAAAATGTTGCATCATCAACAAGAAACTCAAATAAATTTAATATTTGCATGCATCTTTTTTGCAATCCACGGGCTGGGAGCTCTAATAAAAAGTTTCTTCTTTTCTATATACTTGAATACATTTTATTTCCTATTTGAAATTAAATTGACAATAAAATAAATATCAAAACTAAGTAAATTATATGACTTATAGCCTATCCACAATGACGACAACGAGCGACGAGCGTCAAACGTCACTTTTTTCACATGTATTTCTTATGGGATGAACTTTTGGAGACAATCGCGACGACATTGTTGCCCGACATGAAATGTAGCTGTAGCCAGCTTCAATTTAATTCTAATTTGGCAACAATAAAGACGACAAAAGTAAATGTCAGCCATTGTTAACATTCGTGTTTTTATCATGCCGGCTGTTCGAGTGTTCGTTCTTGTGTTCAATTTATATATATAATTGCAAACTTTGATGTGAGTTTATTAAATAATATAATTTAATTTAAATTCGATTCAATAACCTGAAAAAATATTGCTGATTTCACAAGCACTTTCTGCTGTAGCTTGTTGTTGTCGCGTTTAAAAAATTCAAGTCGCCCGAAATTTCTCTACAACAGAGTGGGAGTGGAGACAGAGTGGACCTGTCGTCCGTCGCCCGTTGTTGTCATTGTGGATGGGCTATTACACTTTTGTGTGACTCCCTCGACTTGCAACCCGCTCTTCAGTTAGAATTGAAATTAATTTTTCTTGCTTTCTTCATAGTCGCCACGAACGAGCGAACAAAAGGAATTCGCAAAAACTTTCAATTTTCTCAATCAGGGCTGCCGTGCAAGGATGCAATTCGAGGGATGCACACTCACAGTAAAATTTAATGCCAATCTATTGACTTTTATTAGATAAAATAAGAGTTGTTCTAATTTGTAAATCATCGATACCAACAATTTGTTTTTACTTTATATAACCACCACGTGAATTTTTTTCCCAAATTAAAGCATGTTTGCTAAGACCATATTCTTCTCTAAGCCGAAAATTTATTAAATTTACAATACAATAATATTGTTTACGTATAAATATTTTATCTTTTTGAAATCTGAAGTTAAAAGATTTTTAACAATTATTCTTCATTGACCTTTTTAATGTTTAAAAATGAAATAATTGCGTCTTACTATGTTCTTAATGATCAGAAGTACGATTATTCTTTATAAAGAGGCTTTTGTAAAAAAATCACAATTTTTCACTTATGCCTTTTAACCCTCACTTTGGCACCAATCTTTTACTACGTAATCTGGCACTATTTACATTTGTAAATATTTTTTTGGCATTATTAAAAATGAACAGAAACTACAAATTAACATTATTTTTTAGGTGGAATATATGTATTACCACCTTCTAAGTCCAATTCCGGAAAAATTTCACGCCGCTCTCAAGTGGTTTAGAAGTTATAGGGTTCGTAAGTTGGGAAAATGGGCCTGGAAAAGTCGTGTTATTTTTTTAAATTTCTTACAAAATCTAGCATTATGGGTATCAAAAGAAAGGTTATTCTGTACCCTATTCAAAAAATTATAAACCATTGAAATCCATGCATTACTTCTTACGATATAGCGTTTTACATATTATGCACACTTGACGGTCCAGCCCTCTACGAGATAACCAAAATGTAATTATGAAAACCAAATTAAAAAAAATGTATAATACCAATGAATAAACAAAACAAATTCCAACAAAAACTTTACTTGTTTTCATTAAATTAGCACTTCCAGCTACAATATCAAAACATGACATATTGTTATAAAAAATGGTGCTGTTTCCACACAACTTCAATTTTTCCTTTTTTTCATATATTCTATAAGAGGGTTTTTGCACTTTGCGTATTTTTTGCATTTCAAAAGCACACTGCGCTGACAACTGTTTTTTCACGGTTTCGTTTCTGCGTACCGTTATTTTTCTCCCGAAAAGCGGAATTCAAATGTGGCGTGTGTTTTACTTATTTGTAAAGAGTTGAAGTGTTATAGTAAAAAAACAGTTTATATTGATCAGTTGTGAAACATCGTAGTGTATACTTAGTAAAAAATAGAATTTGTATTGATTAACACAGTAATCATGACATAATAATCGTAAATTTCAAATATTGAGTGGTGCATCGGTGTCCCGGTAAGCAATTCTGTTTATTAATATTTTTCCAATAAAAGCTATCAAATATGAAATATGTATATATAAAATATATGTGAAGAGTTTTTCCTTATCATTTTTTTCTATAATTAATGCAAAAAATGCGTTAAAACACCATAAAAGCCTTTAAAATACAAAATATTTACATATGTAAATATGTACCAAACTACGTTATAGAAATGAAAAATTATCAAAAAGTATCAGAAAGTTCTAAAATTAAAAACAACTTTTGAATTTTCAGAAAGAAAACCAAAAAATAGCCACAGAGTCCAAACCATATTCAAATCGAATAAAAAATAAAGGAGTTATGGCAAATTTAAAATTGGGATATTTACATATGTAAATAGTACCAAAGTGAGGGTTAATTAGTTCTTCTTAACATCTAACTAAGTGACTAACATTCAACCCACGAAATTTACGATTCTCCAAAGACTATCAAAGTAATAAAAACCCTTATAAAAAAGCTCTTATAAAAGTCAACTGAAATACAATATTCTTAAAAGCTTCTGTCATCAAAATCTACCTAATTATCAAAGCAAAGAAGATAATAAAGTTTTCTTAGAAATACTCACTTAAATTTCCTGGCGATAAGAGCGCAGAGCTTAGTTCACCTTCGGCAATAATTTTTGTGTGATGTATGTATGTCAAAGGGCGTAAGCTGATTAAATATTTAATTATAAATTTTTTTTTTTTTTTGTAACACACACTCTACTCATATCTTATTGCAGTATCTAAATAATAAAGAGGTTTTCCGAGAATGCTCAGTGATATGGAGTAGTAGAAGATTTGAAGTAGTGGGCATACGAGATTCAGATTAAGATTGCAGCAACAACATTTAAGATTTATGCAGCTCAATAGGGGCGCACTCTTATGGAAAAGACGAAAATGAATAAATATATATTTTATATTAAAGAGAGTTGTGAAAAAAATTCAAATTTTAAAAAAATAAAAAGTGTTATACCTATCCTTCAGGTTGGTTTTCACTTACTAATTGCTTAAAAAAAAAAACAAAAACAAAACGCAAATTACCTGCCAACCCACTTTATGTGTAACACAAAACAAGCTCATGTTTATACATGTGTAGCTAGTGTTCTTGTTCTTTAATTTGAATATATTTTGAAATTTGTGCGAACTTTAATGTGCGCTTTTTTTAAAAAATTGTTAATTAAAAAAGCCACAAACTCTTTGTATACTACTTTGTAAAGGAGTTTTCTCAAAGACTGTGGTAAGACTCAAAGACAGCTGCTCATCAGGAACAAATAAATAACTTATTAACCTCTGTTAAATGAAAAGACGTGTTGTTATTCATATTTCAATTACTAAGAGTTGTATTAATACAATAAAACTTCCCTACTCGGAGTGTCAAGGGACCGGAAATTTAAATTCGAGTTATGGAGAATTATAATATTCATATTCATATTCATATTCATATTCATATTCATATTCATATTCATATTCATATTCATATTCATATTCATATTCATATTCATATTCATATTCATGTTCATATTCATATTCATATTCATATTCATATTCATATTCATATTCATATTCATATTCATATTCATATTCATATTCATATTCATATTCATATTCATATTCATATTCATATTCATATTCATATTCATATTCATATTCATATTCATATTCATATTCATATTCATATTCATATTCATATTCATATTCATATTCATATTCATATTCATATTCATATTCATATTCATATTCATATTCATATTCATATTCATATTCATATTCATATTCATATTCATATTCATATTCATATTCATATTCATATTCATATTCATATTCATATTCATATTCATATTCATATTCATATTCATATTCATATTCATATTCATATTCATATTCATATTCATATTCATATTCATATTCATATTCATATTCATATTCATATTCATATTCATATTCATATTCATATTCATATTCATATTCATATTCATATTCATATTCATATTCATATTCATATTCATATTCATATTCATATTCATATTCATATTCATATTCATATTCATATTCATATTCATATTCATATTCATATTCATATTCATATTCATATTCATATTCATATTCATATTCATATTCATATTCATATTCATATTCACTACTTGTTTGACCAACAGTTTGTTGAAACATTTAAAACTGTGAACTCCCCTTTAGGGTAAAAAATGGTAACGCTTGTTAATATGCTCTTTGGGAAATTGAAAATAGATGCAACGACAAATAAACAACCAACTATATATAGAATACTATTGTCAAAACACTTAAGCGAAGACGAAAGCGTAACGCAATGCATGGGCGCAACAGGGCCGAATGTCAGCGTGCCGCATGTATCATGCAGCATGTGCTGAAACTGCGCCGCATTAGCAGAAGATTTATTTTAATTACTTTTCTTTTTATTTGTTGTTCTCTTTGAAAGTAGGTATGCCAATTTTTATTTGTCGGTTTTTTTTATATCTGTAGCTATATAAACCTTAATTTTTTTTCGAAATTTAAGATGCTTTGTTTTTAAATCTTAAAATTTAAATGCTAACGTAACTATTTATTGCTTGCTTAAGAAAAGCGAGGGCAGCGCTTGGTGTGTGTGTGATGCTTTGTGCTTTTAGGAGTGTGTGGTATTTTGTGAGCATGTGTGCGTTTGAATGACGTACATTGATGTTTGTATAAAGATAATTATGCAGCCTCTTCTGATTTGCCATGCCAGATGGTTTGCAAAGATGTCGCCAAGCATTCAGGAAACTTATGCAAATTCGAAAAAATAAAAAAATAAATATATTTAAAAATGCGCAACAGCGCGATGATATGCAGCACGCGTTCTTGTCGTGCTGTTTTTTTTTAATATTTTGTGTTTTTTTTTCTACTATTTTAATGGCAGCAAATTCTGTTTGCGGCACTTTTTCATTGGGGGAATCCAACGTTAGCCGCGTACGTTTACGTTTTGTGCTTAATTTAGCACAATTCCCCCTTAATTTATTTTTATGCAGCAAAATTGATTAGCTTCACCGTGTAACAGTGCATTCACCGCAACATAGTTGTTTCTTATGTTTTTAGCTGATGTTTTCAATTGAGTTGCAGTAACGTAAACAACAATATAAACAACATTGTTTTGATAGAGCTTGAGATGTTATGATATTTTTTTGAAATCATTCAACAGTATTTTAAGCGTACGTAGTACTTTATTACCTCAAAATCTAATGTTTGTAAGCTTCTGTAACTTTTCTACTTATCTATCCAAACAATCAACATTTCTAAAGGAAGCTAACTTGACTGAATAGGTAGGTGTAACAGCTGAAATACTTGAAACAAAGCTAAAGAAAATAATAAATTACTCTTCACAGAATTGCAAACATTGCAAAAATTGTTAATTTCCAGTTTTGCTCTTGAAAAACTACAAACATTTTTAAATTTATTTCATAAACCAGCATAAAAGTATGCAACAAATAGCATTGTTTTTAAATTGCAATTAAGTCAATGTGCAAAACCTAGAAGCCCTTATAATTTCGGCATATTTTCGAGTTTCCAAGCATTCAATTCAGTTTGAGAAACCCAAATCGAGAAAAGCTCTTGTACGGAGAAATAAAATTTCTTCAATTTTAAATTAAACAAAAATTCATCCTAAAAACATACAAAACATTTTTGAAGTATACAAAACATATCTTCTCATCTTTAGCTCATTTCACAAAATCAACTCCCCCAAATTAACACTCAGCTACTTGCCGCTGTTTTTTGTGTGTATTTTTAATTTTAATTTTTTCTCACTTGTTTTTTGTTTTACGCTGCCATCCTTATCGCCATCAATCATTCAAACACTTTCAGAAACTTGCTGCTGCTGCGTCACGATGTCTCCGTGAGCTGTTTTGTTTATATGCGGTGAAATTCGTAGTTTTTGCTAAGTTTGTGCTCAACGAACGACGTTATCATGCATCAGCGTGGCGTCATGCAACATGCATCATGTATTATGCTTTTGTAACACAACAAAACTTAAGCGACCCTTTTGTTAAACTTTAGAATACTGTTGGAATAAAAAATACACATATAAAAAAAGAGGCAAAAAGACAACAACATTGTCTCTATGTAAACATTCCAAAACTTAAGAGAGCTACATTTTTGCCATAAAAATATGCACAGCTGTGGTCAAAATAATAGCAGTGCATTTAAACAAAAACAATCACGGATGCGTTAAGCTAGACCAAGTACCAAGTCTTCGCTGAACATATGCTATACTTCAAAGGACATGACATCATGAAGCAGTTATTGAAGGCTAAATAAATTTGATGGCGGTTCAAATAGTAGTGCCGGAGTACTCTCAGACTGACATAATTATAATATATATAATAATCATTCCATTCCACGACATAAATAAATTGATTTCATTAGAATGTTCTAAGAATTAAAATTAAAAAATTTTTTATATCTTACTTACTGTGGATATGAGAGAAAGTGGAAAGACTGACTGAGTTAATGTGGAAAGACTGACTCTCATTTCAGCTTTTTTTTTGAAAACACTCTGGGAGCAATGTAGACGGATTTTATAAAAAAACTTTTAAAAAAAAATTAAAAAATTGTATAAGAGTTGTATAAGAGCTGGAAAAAGAGATTAAGTATATTTGTCAGGGACCGTACCGGTTATGGTTTTTATCGAAAAAGTCACATATTAACTGTTATTTTTTAACTTTTAGTTTTTACGACAAAAATAAAAGTTATTTTGTGCCTTATATTTTTACGGGCGAACATAACAGTTACTTTTGACTTTTATTTTATCGGTCGGAAATAACAGTTATTTTCTGCCTTTTATTTTTTCGGTCAATAATATCAGGCAATTTGTGTTTTTTCAAAGGCTGTTTTACCGACTAAAAAACTAATGGTACCATTATTTGGGTCTCATCGGTGTGCACAATTTAAATATGGCATCAATAGTTTTTTAATTGGTCAAGCGGCCTTTAAAAAAATACAAAGTGCCTGATATTTTTGACCGAAAAAATAAAAGTCACAAAATAACTGTTATTTTTGACCGATAAAATAAAAGTCAAAAGTAACGCTTATATTTGTCCGAAAAAATAAAAGGCAAAAAATAACAGTTAATTTTTAACTTTTATAGAATCAGTCGAAAATTTAAAAGGCACTTAATATTCATGAAGCTGAGGCCATTTGTAACATAATGGTATATTCGAAAAAGTCCTGCGACAATTTTTTCATTGTGTCTTTTTCATTTAGAAATTGAAAAATAACAGTTATTTTCGGTCCCTGATATTTGTAAGTAAGTATAAGCGGTTGGGTCCAATTTCCTAAAAAGATCAATTTTGTATGGAAGCCCTCTCTGGGGTGACGATAAGGGGATGGAATGCTGCCAAAAAGTTTTGGGAAATACAATTGAATGTAAGTCAGTCTAACATTGTATAACTCTAGGGTCAACACTTGGGTAGTTATGGAGGTTTTTGTCAAATTTTTTAACTTTTCATCAACCACGCCATCCCGATTTTGTTTTTTTCATAAGCATTTTTTAGTCGAATCTAACAAAATTGTGGGTCCTGGAATCATGCACTTTCCCACCCCTAGTATTCATGTTCTCCCAACCCTAGTGATATCATGAATAGTTCATGCTAGTGTACCAAACTTCATTAACGCAATTCATGCAGACCATGTATAAATTCATAACTATTTTGTACATTTTTGGGTTCAGTGTACATTTTGCTCTTCTTTTATTATTGTGGCAGCAGTAATTTAATTTCCACGGCTTTCTGGTTGCAGTTCATATTTTATGGCAGAACGTGTCATTATTGTGCGCAATATTTTAGATTTTGCACTTCTACTTATGTTTTCCTTCCAGAGTGATTTCGTATTCATACTTATTGCTTAACAGCACTACTATTATTCTGATCGCAACTATATGTGTTTAATGAGAGCAAAAGCTTCGTGTCATTTTTTATTTTTAAAATGTGTTTTTACTTCAAAAACAAATGATGATATCTGTTCCATAATATTTAACAACAAATTATACTTCAATAACTGTAATTGAGTAATTGAATGAGTGGATTTCTGAAAAATATTTGATATTGTTTATCTTTTCTTACAAAATACAAAAATTCGATTACTTTCGATCTTAGATTTATTCATGCCTCAACCAATTTATTGTCTTGGCATTCAAAATTTTGCTCCATTTAACACCATAAAATTTTAAAAAATATGTTAATCCCATTCCGATATCATGGAATATACTTTGCTGCACTAGATTTATCTATATTTATGCTATGTATTTTTTTGTATTTAAAAATAAATTTCCACACGACCGTTTCCAGTTTTGATTTCAGCATATAAATCATAGTTTTTCTATTTTTAATCATAGTGCTTCTTTTCATGTTTCATATTATGGCGAAACATAAGTGTTTGTTTGTTGTATTCTTTAAAAACATGACTGTTGAAAGCGACTAACGACAACATCTTGCGGTTTTACGATTTGAGTATTTAATAAAATTTGATTTATTATTTATAGAACCAGCATTGATACTATTTCTGAAAGCATGAATTATTTTTTTGATCAGTGAAACCAAAAGAAATATTTGTAAAATACTAGCGAGGAATTCAAGAAATTTTTTAAGAAATAGCAATTTTTTTTAAGAGTAATGAAGAGTAATTATGAGTAAGAATATTTGCTTAGTAATACAATTTTAACAATTTAATAATTGGCTTGACATTACATTCACAGATTGTTCATTCATCAAAAAAACAAAAAAAAACAAATTGGCCATTTCAGCCCTTGAAAGGACTTTGACAGAGCTTCTTATGATCAATTGTGTTGTGTGTGTTATTAAATGTTTTGCACACAAGTGACCGAGAACTGGACCTACATGTTTTATGCCGACTCCGAACGGCTAAAGTTTTTGTTCTCAAGAAGCTTTAGATGGCATTATTTACTCTCTGAGGTTTGCCATTGTCTGCAGAGAGGTGGTGACCGATCAGATAAAATTTTTATTGAGAAAAACTTTTTGCCGCGGCTGGGGATCGAATCCGGGCTCCGAGCATGCTAAGCCACACACTTAACCTGTATGCCACGATCACCACGTTCATTCATCATTTTCTTTAAAATTATGAAAGAAGTTGTGGATTAAAAATTTTGCTATATAAAAGCAAGTAAAGAAAGTCTAAAGTCGGTCTAGGCCGACTATGAAATACCCTAAACCCACTTTTCAAAAACAAAAAAATTTTTATTGTAAATGGGCGTGTCCGTGGGCGCATGAAGCCTATATTTTATATGCATTTAAATATTGAAGAAAAATGTACACATACCAAGTTTTATTCCTGTAGCTCACAGTTAATGCCTTTATTATGCTTTCACTATGGGAGGTGGGCGTGTTCATGGACGGACTACTCCCAATTTTTGAACACACCTTAGTTTTGGTATAAAATACATACCTACCAAATTTAATTTCTCTATGACAAACAAAACCTTTTATTGAGTTTTAAACTTTTTGGGTTGTATGGGAGGTAGGCGTGTCCGTAGGCGGATGACGTCCATTTTTCAAAAACGTCTTTGTCTTGTCATAATAAACATATGTGCCAAATTTTAGCTCTGTAGGTTAAACACAGGCTTATTTATTGCGTTTTCAATTTTTGGGTTGTATGGGAGGTAGGCGTGTCCATAGGCGGATGACGTCCGTTTTCCAAAACCATCTTTGTCTTGTCATAAAAAACATATGTGCCAAATTTTAGCTCTTTAGGTTAAACACAGGCTTATTTATTGCATTTTCAATTTTTGGGTTGTATGGGAGGTGGGCGTGTCCTTGAGCGAACGACACCCATTTTTCGAAGACATCTTTGTGTTGCTATAAAACACATACATATCAAATTTTATTGTTGTAGGTTAACTATGAGCTGAGTTATGCAGTTTTCAATTATCGCGTTGTATGGGAGGTAGGCGTGTCCGTAGGCGGATGATGTCCATTTTTCAAAAACATCTTTGTCTTGTCATAAAAAACATATGTGCCAAATTTTAGCTCTTTAGGTTAAACACAAGCTTATTTATTGCGTTTTCAATTTTTGGATTGTATGGGAGGTGGGCGTGTCCTTGAGCGAACGACACCCATTTTTCGATGACATCTTTGTGTTGATACAAAACACATATATACTAAATTTTATTGTTGTAGGTTAATTATGAGCTGAGTTATGCAGTTTTCAATTTTTGCGTTGTATGGGAGGTAGGCGTGTCCGTGGGCGGATTCCAAAAATATTCAATAGTGCAGATCCTTGGGTGCTTGTGACCATGTGTACCAAGTTTCATCCAATTATCTCGACTCCTTCTTCTTATCCTGTGTATACGGACAACACACAGACGGACAGACGGACGGACGGACGGACGGACGGACGGACGGACGGACATGGGTAGCTCGACTCACGTGGTGACGCTGATCAAGAATATATATACTTTTCTATACCGGACTCGCTTCGTTCTATGCGTTACAAACGTTTGCACAAAGTTAATATACCCTGACCTTTCAGGTTTAGGGTATAAAAATTACCTTAAAAAGGGACAAAGAAGTACCGGTACTCAAAAACTGCCTACGTAGTTAGTACAGCACAATACTGCATTTGAAAAACGAAACAAATGGTTTGCGTCTCAACTTTACACTTTGTCTTGATTTTGTATCTTGACTTAAAGAGTAAAGCTTAAAGTTAGCGAAATACTCGTTACTTTTTTGTGTTCTAACTACTCTTTGCTCACTAAATGCTGAAGCGAAAGCTAATCGCTTAAGCCTAGTACTATGCTCGATTGCGTGAAATTTCACTGGCAACAGCCATTTATTTGTTGCGTGAAAATTTTGACAGATATTTTGTTGCGAACGAACAGCTGAAGATCAGCTTACAAATTTCGACAAGCGAAGTTTTGCGACCGCCAACACCGCGGAAAGGTGCATCTGTATTTACAACTTCCAAAAACTGCAATTATTAATTGCAAAACTTTAGAAATAGTACAAAAATGTCATTTCAATTAGAAACATTGTTCTTTTTTCTTAAATAAAATGACCATGTCACTTTTCACGGCAAAATAAATGGTCGGTTCAATTAAATTGCCGTGAAAACAATGTTGCTAGACGCATGTTGCAGAATATAGTACTAGATTTTCCGCAGCGAAGCATAGTACAGCTTTGACGAAAAATTTGTGAAATTTTCACGGTTGTTTCACAGCTGTCATTTTTTGTATGGAGATTTGAGTGGAATTTCACGTGAAGCCGAACAGAGTACTATGCTTTAATGATGACAAGAAACCATAAGATTTTTCGGAACCAAAAATCGCCTGAAGACGATTTCCCTGAAAAAATCATTTTTATTTAAAGACTAAATTTGAAAATTTAAAATCAATTTAATTATATAAAAGCTCAGCAGCGTTTCTATGGCAATTTGTAGAGCTTATTTAAGTGCTTTTATATGCTTTCAGAGAATGCACTACGTACAGCACAAGTGAATTGAACTGAATTCACACTCTTACACAACCACACCCTAACTTATCCACTCAAACCTTACACAATACAATAACTGCTACAACGTATCTTTCGAATTAATTACTTCATTTTCTTTTTATCTTCCACACTTCCGCTGCAAATGTGCATATTTTATGCTACTGTTACATTCGAACTTCCTTTTTGTCTTGCATGACCCACGCCTGCTGCTGCTGCTGCTGCCCTGCAGCCTGTTCGTCGCGTCCATGCCGTCAACTTTGCACTTAATTGTGATAAAAATAAAAATGTGCAAAATGTAGCAAATGTTTTTGTCTTGGAGTTAATTTCGAACAGCAGCACATGGCATGACCGGGTTAAAACCGACCGGCAAACAGGATATAGAGCAACGCATAATCGAGAACAGATGTGAAGCCGTAGCAGTATAATTAAAAGATGCTGTTCTCCATTGCCGCATAAAAATAGCTTAAAGGAAACAACTTTAACTGATTGAAGTTAAATAGCGGATATTAAAAAGAAAAAAACAAAAATAAAACTCAGCAGTTGTTTAGCTCTAATGTAAATGCATTTAAGCAGAGTTTAAAATTAAAATATAAAGAAGAACAATTTGGCAATCTAAATCCTTAAAGTGCGCCCGAGAGCAACACAAAAAGGACCACAAATATGGACAGCAACAAAGCAAAAATTCACTTTAACTACGTCTGTGTGGACAAAACAAAGAGCTATAGAGAAACTCGTCTAAAATAGTACTGACTGGCATAAGAGAGAATGCAGCAAAAAAAAAACATTTGGTTACAAGAACATGGACTACAGCTACTGGGCAGCAGAATACTTTACAGCTGGGCAGAATGCGTAGCTGTGCTTTGTGAAAAAAGGCATTCCGCAGAGCTTAGAATGTAATGGACTAAACGAAAAAATTTTTTGTGAAGAACTAACACTTTTCGCTATTTTATTTTTAACGTTGTTTTATGTTTCTATTTGCTTCAACTAAAACAACTTCTTTTGTTTTTTCCCCATGGACATTTGTTTTATTTGTTTTTTTTTTTTTTTTTTTGCCCGCATAACCGCAACATTGTTATAGTTAGAATATAAAAAAAAGGGATACAAAAAATAGATGCCAGCTACTTTCAACGTCTGCTACTAATGCAAAATGGCCCAGGGCGCCATCTACAGGTTAACAAATACAACAACAACAACAACAACAAAATTTGTTATAAAAACAACAAAAATCAGAATATAATACCAAAGTGGGAAGACGAAAATCCCGCATGCCAAACAAAGCAACTGCATTAACAGCACTGAAACGCCTGTAGCACCCGTTACACAAAGCAACAAAAGTGAGCAACACTAAAAGCGCAAACGAGATTATTTTTCATTCTGGTGCAAAAGCAGCTTTTATCATGTTTCATCTCTTTTGGCATATTTTTTTATGAGCCAACGATTTGTTTTGTTTTGCCCGAATATTGAGTGAAGTAGATTTTGTTGAGATTTTGTGAAAATATTTTTTAAATTTTTCTGTTAAAACTTGAGTTAGGTAACTCTTCAAAAACAATGTCAGTAGCAATACAATTGCATAAAAATCAAAATAATAAAATTTTCTTATCTAACTGGGAAAAAAACCTTCAGTTACTCAAGTGAAATATTGAGTTGCAGTAATCAAGTTTATGTGGGTTGCTGACAATACAGAAAGGAAGAAGAAGAAGAAGAAGAAGAACGAAAAAAATACCATTCTTAAGCAAAATTGTCTTAAGCTAACAACATGCAGTGTCCAGTGTCCAGTAGTGGGAGCTTGTTGGATTAAACTATTCAACTGGTTTTTTGTATTAAATGAGTCCGAAATAGAAAAAAATGATATGTTAGATTAAGACGTAGGTGCTCTTCTTCGTCAGTCTGCTTCGATTTTGATTTTAAAGAGAGATTGTGCATTAGGCTGGGTTGGTAAAAAATTATTAATAAATAGCTTTTGCTAATAAAAATAAACAACTATTTATTGTTAATTGCCAAAATTTAAGTATTTAATCAAAAATCTATGTGTTAAAATCTAACAAATTTCAACATATTTCGTGTGTAGAACTACATAATAACTTACTTTATTCATGTGAAATGCCAATAACTAAAACTTTGCAAAATTGCACACCAACTGCACATATAAATCCACGTTCAACAAACTCCAAATAGAGCTTAAGAGTAGAATAGAATCTCTCAAAATCAATTACCCTAATGAAGAGATTCTAAGTCGCATTTTGTTCATGCATAATGATATGGATATTGCACTGAAATCAGTCAGCAACCCTAATTAAGAGTCTCAGCAACCAGATCCACTGCTTAATATCTTATCTAAAACAAAATAAGTGATATCAGCTAATATCTAGCAGTTTTTGTCGTTACGCTTGCCGATATAGTTGTTGAAGTCAGATCAACGCAGATATACACATCTACATAATACATCTTTGAGGAAGAAATGGATGCATCGAAGAATTTGTCATCCGCTAGTCCTCTGCCAGCAAATAAAATTAAAAACTTGGACTCTTTGACAACATCCGACTCTATTCAACCACATTCATCTCTAAGAAACCCATTTATGAAGCAAATTTTTGCTAATCCAGTACCAGCTCCACGTTATCTTATCCATCAGTTCGGTACTACTTGGACCGCAACAGAATGGAATCAAAGCATAGAAAAAGAAAGTGACAACTATAAAGACTACACCACTTTGAACAAATTTAGAATACCAGTAAGAAACTGCATTAAAAGCCTTCATTTAGAGCCGTTAATTCAGACTTACAAATTTTGTGATATTTGGAGACCTACAATATTCTGATTTATTTCTATACACACACAGCACTGTGCGTCTCGACGTTGTAAAATATAAAATCTTAAAATATAAGTATTGTATCAAAACATGCTATATACAAAATATGTTTTGAGAATACAACATTCACGTAGCTGGGACATCAAAAAATGGTACCGATTCACAGCTGTTCCTAGGATATTCTTCCCCGTATTTCGCTCCCAGAATATCGTAAGTTAAAATATTCAAATTACACGAAAAAATCTTTTAATATATAATTTTCTCACGACAGCGCAAAGACAGCCTCTTTTTCAAGATTTAAATTTTGGGGTTATATGGGAGGTGGGCATTAGAGTGGGTCGGCCTCCATACAAAAAAAAAAGTTTGGAAAAACCACCCCCTATTTTAAAGTTGACCTCGAGAGGATTCCGAAAACAAAAAAATTTTTTTTTTGGACCACCGGAAAAACAGCCAAAATGGTCTTTTTTGCATAACTTAAGCATTACATGTCAGATCTTAAAAAATTATATGTCGCTGAAAAGGGCTTTACGAGTACTACAATGTCTTCTTAGAACATTTTTACTTTTGAGGTCATATTCAATTAGTAAGCCCCATTAGCCCGATTTATCCCCCTTTAATTTATTTTTGAAGTGAAACTTCCTTGGCGTAACATTGACCGAAAAAATAAACGGCAGAAAATAACTGTTATTTTTGCCCAAAAAAACTATAAGGCACAAAAAACTGAATTTTTGTCGGAAAAAATAAAAATTAAGAGATAAAAGTTAAGTGAAATTTCAAGGTCTCTTATTCGTGACGCTAGGCTAACGTTTTCAATTCATATGAAAATTTAAAAAAATTATTGCCGCTGCCGAGAATTGAACCCCGAACGTCATTGCTTAGAAGACTGAATCTATATCTTTACGCCACGTAGGCACATGATAATCAGCCAAACAAAATGTAATTTAAACTGAACGCGTAACATACTGAAAATAGCATAATCAACATTAACATTACATTAACATTAACATTACATTATTAACATAACCGTAACATTAATTTTCATCCTACAAGTATGCACGGAAAAAAAAATAGAAAAATAGCTAAAACAGGAGCAGAACGCGTTCGTGAATATAGAGAGCGAATTAGAGCTCTTGAGAATACAGCCGCAGCTGGGTCTGCAACTAATGATGAAGGTAAGGTGATTGCAACAACGGCTGAGTTTCTAAATGCATTTTTACGAAACATCAGTGTATTTTGGTAAATCTACAAAGAACTAATCCCCAAAAAACACACCGATGCTTTGTAAAAATGTATTTTGGAACTCAGCCATCATCTCAACAAAATTTTAAAGCCAACAAACTTGATACACTCAATAATCAACGTTCGCTGCTTTATGAGGCCCTCTATCAACAAAGCAATTATTATGATCAGGAAGCAGGAGGTAATAATGAACAAGATTTGCCTCTGCTTTCGGAGGCTTCTTCAAAGAGTACTATGCAAATGCAATCCAGCATTCAAAAAGTAACAATGTTGAGAAGACATTCGAAAGCAACTAAAACACCAACTAAACTAAAACAAGAACCGAAAATAACTGTTAATTATTATTAATAATAATTTTACAATTTTCAAATGAAAAAATTGTCGAAAGATTTTTTCAAATATACCATTGTGTTACAAATGTTCTCAGCCTCACGAATATTAAGTCGCTTTTAAATTTGAAACTGATTCTTTAAAAGTTAATTTCTTGCCTAGTATATTTGAAGGAAAAATAAAGGTTACTTATGGCTTTTATTTTATCGGTCAAAAATAGCAGTTATTTTGTGACTTTAATTTTTTCGGTCAAAAATATCAAGCAATTTGTGTTTTCTGAAAGGCCGCTTGACAGATTGAACTGTTGACACCATGTGTAAAATATCTCACGGATGAGATGAAAATAATAATATCAAAATTTTTTTATCGGTAAAATGATTTGAAGAAATATAAATTACCTAATATTTTTGACCGAAAAAATAAACGGTAGAAAATAACTGTTATTTTTGCCCAAAAAAACTATAAGACACAAAAAACTGAATTTTTGTCGGAAAAAATAAAAATTAAGAGATAAAAGATAATATGTGACACTTTGGACAAAAACCATAGCCGGTACGGTCCCTGGATGCAAATATTGAATCAACAAATTATTATTCCATTTCGTATTGATTGAATTTCTTTTCAGATACTTTCTCTCTCTATTTCACACTAAAATCTCTCTTATTTCTTACTGTTAAAGAAGTTTCACTTCTGCCACGTGTACGTTACTACACGCGAGTTTTTTTTTCTAACGAACCTTAATTTTGATATAAAATTAATAAATATCTAATTTTATTTATTAAGCTTCGACAGAAGCCTCTTTATGTAGTTTTCAATTCCGGGGTTGTGTGGAATGTGGGCGTGTCAGCAGGTGGATAAGTCCGTATAGCTTCAAAATAACGTCTGTAATCCTGTCCACAGACACAAAGACGGACAAACATACGGACATGGCTACATAAACTCTGGTGGTGATGCTGATCAAGAATATATACACTTTTCTATACCAACCACCCTCCTTATGAGCGTTACACATGTCGCACAGTGTAACGAGAGGGACAAAATGCAATAAACTTAGTATCACGATGTATTCAAAACATTTCAATTCAGCAAATTCCAAAATGTTTTTAAGATATTACTTTTAGTTTAGTCGTGGGAAGCTTCGAAACAAATATTTTCCATAATTTTAAACTTTTTGGTTGATTCATTAAAAAAATTGCCAAAATTGGGAAAAAGACATTAGGATTAAAATTTAAAATTATGAATAAATATATAGAATTTAATGTATTAGTAAAGTATTGTAAAAACCAGACATGCACAACGAAATCAACAAAATTTTTTCGTTTCGTTGAGACCGAAAAATAAATTATCAAAATTATTTCGTTTTTTAAATAACGTTAAAAATTTATCAAATCAAATTTCGTTTCGTTGAAAAACGAAAAATTTTCTATAATTTTTTTCTATACTAAACAAAATTTCTTCTGATACAAAAAAAAAATAAATTTTTTTGTTGAAATTAACGTTATTTTCAACGGTTGATTGGAAAAAAAACGAAAAAATTTTATATCGTTTTCTCTGAAACGAAATAAATATTTTTCGTTTTTTGAATTAACGTTATTTTTTTATTTCGTTTCAACGAAACAAAAAAAATATTTCGGTTACCGTTAAAATTAACGTTAACGTGCATGCCTGGTAAAAACTAATAAAATTAAATTTGAGTGGATGTTCAAACATTTATAGTATAATTTTTAAAAAATTCTAAGACAAAATAGAAAAAACATGTTTAGAAATATAGAAAAAAAACCTCACCTGCTGCCGCATTAGCACTTTGCCTAAATATGTCTCAAAGTATCTTTATTAAGAATAAATAATATTAGCTGCTACAGACGTGGACTTTTTTATACATGATTTTTGTTTGAGTTCAACATGTGTACAAACGTGTTTAAAAAAAATATTTATAAAAAATTCGCATTATAAAAATTGAAAACATTGTTATTACATTTTGTGAGTAATGATAAATATAAGTCATTTAAAAATAAATACAATTGCTATTTTTTTAATAATCCAGATAAGTACAAATAACTTTACCTTGGGAACATTATTTTCTCTTTTGTTTATTATGGTTTGTGATTTGCAGTTACTTTTGCAAAACATTCACTTAGTTGATTTACTGGGCATCCGCCAAGGGTGCAGGGGAGGAAAGTTTCCCCCAATGGCCTAAACCGAATGAAGCGTCAACGCGAATAACGTTGTATGTTTTTTCGCGGTTAGAAGTACTCTTGCAGATGTTTTAAATGAAAAATTGAATAAAAAAAGAACTTCTTAGATTATTGTTAAACTTAAAAAAACGTGTGATCTTAAAATAGAAAATATTTTTAAATTAATAAAATGCGTTCCAAATTTTATTTTTCTTGCTTATATGTAAAACTTTTTAGAGCGTTGAATCATTATGGGAATCATTGTATGGGAGGTGGGCGTATACGTAAACGAATAACGCCAATTTTTTGTACACGTCTTATTTTTGATGATATATACACACATATACCTATGTATCTATGTAGCTCAAGTATATGCCTGCCTCTTTAAAGAACTTTACTCTTGTGGGTTGTATTGGAGGCGGACATGGATGTGGGTGGATCACGCCCATTTTTTGTATATATTTAAGTTTTGATGTGACATATAAGCATACCAAATTTTATTGCTGTAACTCAAATATATTTTTCTTTATAGAGTTTCACTTTTGTGAGTTGTATGGGAGGTGGGTGAAGGGCGAGGCCGATCTTTATATAGCTTTGTGTGGTGTGTTATCTTAATGAAATAATGATACATGTTCCTAGAACAACTCCTTTTATTTTTGTCCCTCATCCCATAGACATCGTTACACTGTGTGTCGTAACAATATTAATATACCCCTTACGCAGTAGGCGTGGGGGTATAACAAGTTTCATACTTGGCAACTAATATAACTAAAACTATATTTATTTCTTGCCATATTTTGAACACACTATTTGAAATCATTTTCAGTCTTTTAGGTTGCACATAAAATCCATTTGATTGAGAAATAATGAGTACAAAACAAATATTTTTTGAGGTATTTTTTACAATAAATGGTTGTAATCTGTCATAGGAAAGACTTTTGTACTTATATTAAACATTTTTATTTATAGTATTTTTAATCAACATACATTTTTAGTTTCAATGTGTGATTAATATTGTTTTTAAAAAGACTTTGAATAGAATATTTAAAAAAAGTTTCCATTAAAAAACAAATAAATTATAACGACATATAACTTGCCTTTTTAATTTTGCTTATCAAATGAGACATGTTGCAACAGATTTTAAATAGATTTTAATTAAAGGAAGTGTGTAAAAAGACGTGAAAACAGATCTTAACATCTTATTCTATCCATAAAATTCATAAATTCATAGAAAAGCCAAATTATTTCTTTCCATTTTAATTTTGGTTGTCAATCTAAAGTTTTTACACCACATACAGCACTTTCGGAAATGTTTTTAATATACATTTTTTTGCATGAAAAGTCAAAGAGATTAATTTTCAAGGAGTTTTTTAATTGTTGCTCTTATCTTTTTATGAACAGTATGAATATAGAAATTGTGAAACAATTGTACATTTCCTTCTTAAGGGGGCCATTTTTTGTAATCGACTTTTTTGTATTTTAGTAAATATTTCTAAAATTCTAAGAAAAAAAATGTTATGGAAAAATTCTTACGGTTCAAAAGTTACAGCCGGATTAGTGAGAGCGCATTTTTAATTTTCGCCTTTTTTTTCTTTGTTCACAAACTTTGAACGCATTTATCTCGAAACCATGTTTTTCGTACTGTTTGCGGCACAAGCGGGTTCATTTTTGACGAATTCTTTTTTGTTAAACTTGATTGACTTGATGACACGAGCTTTTTTACATTTTTTTTCGATTTTTTATGAATTTTTAAAGTCATTATTTTTTTTCGAAAAAAACACACTTTCAAATTTGGAACATCACCAAAAATTGAAAAAAAAAATTGAAAAAAAGCTTCTGTCATACGGTAATAAATTTTGTTAAATTTAAAAAAGTCATTTTTTTTCCAGATCGGACAATTTTTGCGACTCCCAGCGCTGCAATCACGAGGCCCCGTTTGTTTCTCTGCCGCCAGCTTGGAGCTCTATAAAACCATGTTGGAGTAAAAAATAAATTTTTTTTGATTTTTTTGTCTTGTAATTAAATAATAAACTACAATAATAAAATTTTTTAAAAATATTTGTTTTTGACTGAGTTAAGAAAAAAGGTATGTTTTCTCTGCCGCGAATGTTATGTCCCACCTTAATACATTTTCATTTCGGATGACAGGAACGTGCTATGCGATGAAGAACGTTTTTGTACTTTTTTTAAAAGTATTGTTATTTTTTCCCACAAAATTGCTCAATGTAGATTTGAGCTTTACATACTTATAACCGAGTATTGAACTTTTTTAATTTAAAAAATAGTTAATATAGCTACATTAAAAACTTTTAACAAAACTTCGTAAGTTTACATCAACAGTAAAATAAATCCAATTTAAAACTTTCTCATATAAAAATATAAACTGTGAATCCTTGATATAAATTTAAAATCGAGAAAATATAGAAAGTAGTACTACACATACAGTACTCAGATAGTAAAATTATACTTGAACTTCCTGAGATAACTTGCAGACAAGTCATTATCACTATAATTTGATCGGTTAAATAATTTTAAATTTATGAATTTACCTTCCATTTTCAATTCAACTCTTAAATGTTGCAAATTCTTATAAAAACTAGCTCTCACTTTTCTTACAGATGTACACAAATTTAAAAGTTTTAATTACCAACTATGTAAAGTTTCGATTTACAACCTTGCCTGGGGCAACAATGAACTGAGAACCAATGAAGAAATTTTTTTCTGCTAATGGAAAAAGTTCATATATATCCCGTTTACAATTTTTAGTTTGAATTTTCATTTTTATACAGCTAGTTTAAACTAGCTTAACACTGTGCTGTGCCACAATGAAAAAAAAATAAAAAGGAAAAACAACTGCAACAAAGTCAACGTCAGCATTGTTTGTGGCTGTCTGAGTGCAGCAACTGAGTGCTGGGCGGAAAAAGCTATGCAAAACATTGAAAAAGCTAGTAATTCATAAAAACGGTATTAACAGTGTTTATACAATTTTTTGCTTTTTTGTGTTTCCAAAAAAGAGCCCAAAAAAAAAACAAATAGCTAGTTCTGAAAACAATGTTTTACTTGCTTAAAAACTTTGCCATTTGCTGCTACACTCTAATTTGAAACTAATTAGTATTCATCTTTGCGGTAACTCTGCAATGTATAAAACAAAAGAGCTGCCACCTTATAGAAAAACTCTGCACAAGTAAGTAGCATAAATTAGCAAAAGTTGTTATATTGTGCGGCAAGACTTGTTGTGGTGTGTGTGTTTTGTTTTTTTTGTTTTTGTATTTTTGGTTTTTCCTCAAAACAACATAAAAAATGTTATAAAAATGTTAATAAAGAGAAATCTGAGAAATGTAATGTACATTGAATAAATTTTAATGAATCAGTTTTTAATATAATTTTGAAAAAAAATTGGGCATTGAGCTGAGAAGAGTAAATATTAAAAATATTAAAAAAAATCAAAAAAAAAATTATATATAATTAATTATAAATTAATTATTAATTATAAACTATTGCATATATCAAATTGGCTTAAAAACAAAAGTTTTGATGAACTCGGTCTAAAATATTTCTTGGCTTATTGTAAAAACATAGTTCTCTCCACGAACTGATGACGTGATGCATTTACTCTAAGGTTTTATGGAATTTTTCGAAAAAGGTGAAGTTTTTGTAAAAAAAATACTTTTTCTATTTTGTATAAAATTATGAAAAACAAATCAAAAAAAAAAAAACAAAAACAAATTGGCCATTTCAGCCCTTGAAAGGACTTTGACCGAGCTTCTTATGATCAATTGTGTTGTGTGTGTTATTAAATGTTTGCACACAATTGACCGAGAACTGGACCTACAGTGAAAAACAAATCATGCCGGAAAAAAAAGCTAGAAAAATTATTTTTTTATAGAAATTTTGAGAAATCTATTCATTAGGGTAATTCCATGGTAGCTTGTGTTACATTCAGAAATTTATTTTATTAAGATTAACAAATAGAAATGCACTCTTTAAAAAAAATAATTAATTTTGCATATTAGAAATTGATTAAAAAACTCAGTTCTTCCATTATATTTACCCAGTGAAATAATAATTTAGGTAAATAACTCGCGTTACCATTTTTTCACAACATATTCAGAGAGTAAATTTTTTCAAATTTTTATGCTAAATTTGTGGGTAAATTTTTTTAACATTTGGCATAAATAAAAGCAGCAGGGTTGCAAAAAGTTTATTCTTATAAAAAAAAAGCAATATTAAATCAAACAAACAACAACAAAATTGGCCATTTCAGCCCTTGAAAGGACTTTGACCGAGCTTCTTATGATCAATTGTGTTGTGTGTGTTATTAAATTTTTGCACACAATTGACCGAGAACTGGACATACATGTTTTATGCCGACTCCGAACGGCTAAAGTTCATGTTCTCAAGAAGCTTTACATGGCATTATTTACTCTCTGAGGTTTGCCATTGTCTGCAGAGAGGTGGTGACCGATCAGAAAAACTTTTCGCTGCGGCTGGGGATTAATATTAAATCAAAGTATTTAAAATAATCCAAAAACTATGCGGTAACTCGCGTTACAAAAAATTGGTAACTCTCATTACTTTCGGTTTTTATATAAAATTAAATGTTTAATAACGAACCACAGTACTAAATCAAAATTTTATTATAGTACGGATCAACTTCAGGCTATAATGATCAAAACTTTCAGGAATTATAGAACTAATATTATATAACTCACTTACAATAAGATGACGTTTTCTATACTATTATATAAAAGGCTTCTCACGTATCTACGTTGTAGTGTAACTCAAGAACTACTCAACCGATTTTTGTAATTCTTTCACTAACATAAAGCAACATTTTTAACTTTGAAATTGGCGTACTTTTTTTAAATAAGGGATGTTTTACGTACAAGAGCAGACGCAGGAAGTTGTCTCATTCAGTTGGCGCTGAGACTTCAAGTGATTAAGTCTTTGTTGCTTAATTTTTAGGTATGATATGTTTATGCTTCGTAAATGTTTATCTATATTGTTTTTTATGCTGCGTAAATTTTTGCTGAGACAAAGAGCGCTACAAGCGTAAGTATAAAATCGTGTTATAAATGAATTACAGTGCGGAAGTAATTGAACATTGTACTGCTTTTAACATTTTTTGTCATTAATACTTAAAAAGGTCGATCCAAAATGTGAATCAAAAATTTATAAACCAGTAAAATGACCTATTTTAGTACCTTCATTCATATGCGTTTCCTGACGTTATTTTTGATTATAGCCTTGATTATAAAAATTGGATAAGTAGAATACAAGATAGACTTGAAAAAAGCGAGAAAAAAAATTACAAATATTGGGGCATAGTGTAATCAATGTGTGAAATGGTGTGTTCGTATTAGTTAACAGGTGTAAGTGTATTGATACGATACTGAAAGGTGTGGTAAAATTTATTTTCAAAATCCTTAAATTAAGTTGAATGGAACAATTTTCATCAAGATGCTGCTTGCTTTAAAACAAGATGTTAAAAGTTACAGATCTTCATTAAGTTTTAGTTCGTGTTAAAGAATTAAAATGTCGTTTTTGGAAAACGAAAATAGATTTCTGAGCTAAAAAAAGGTTAAAAACTATTTATTTAGACTTTTTAAGCAATTATATACAATTCACACACAATGAAAATATATAAGAATCGCGCCATTGGTCAATCAGTTTTATTGGATCAAATAAAAAAATTTTAAATTGAGTCTACATGAGACCGAACCCTAATTTTAAGACCATTTAATTTTTCCTCAAGCAACGAAATTAGCTTCGGTTACACATTTCGAACAAAATTTGGTCCTTATTGGATCACGGTCAGTAGACACGGCGTCTCCTTGGATTCTAAGGGACTGTGTATGCAAATGAGCTGTTTAAAAAAAAAATATTTTTAAATAAGTAAAAAAAAACATTTAGATAAACATTTTATTGAAAATTAAAAATTATACGTTCTTAGGCCTTACCGAATATTATTTCGTTTTTGGAGCGAAAATTTATTGTACTTGAAAACCAAACTAAAACATAGAAATCTGCAGTAAGTCAACCAATTTTTAATTTAAAAGTTTAATGCCATGCAGCATCAGACGCTATTATTTTCATTTTTATAATTTTTATAATTTTCAGGTTCTAGATGGATTTAGAAGATTGAAAACCGTGATATATTAATGAATTTTCAATAAAAATTCAACTAGCTGTCATTACATTTCTTACATTAAATTTTCATAAAATATTTTTTCTCATTTGTTTTTGTATTAAAAATTTGTTGAATTTGTATTGAAAATTCATTAACACTTCACGTTGTATCGCTAAAACTTCGGAACTCTTTAAGAGTATACCTTAATTTTATATCGCTAGAAAGATAATGAAACCTTAAAACAGCTTATATTATGAAAGTTAAAAAAAATTATAGCGTCTGGTGATGGCATTATACTTTGAAATTAAAAATGGGTTGACTTACTGCAATATTTCCAAAAGTTTTATATTTTTCCTTTAAAGTAGACAAAAACTTTTCCAATGATACCCTATTTACGAAAATCGTATTTAAATTAACTGAGCTACGTTGTCTCAAAGTAGACCCTATTTTGGCCGCCAAAAATGATTGCAAAAATGTATAACTTCGGATTTGGTGTCTAATCATTAAAGCAATTCAAGAAAAAAATTTGATCCAATTCGGAGATGGAAGTGCAACTAATAAAACACTTCAATATAAAATGGTCAGTATATTTTCTATCAACAAAAAAAAACCCCCGATTTAACCTGAAAAGGCATTGATGTCATCAGATTTTCTGCATTGTTCTGGCAAAATTATCAGTTGCCATATCATAAATATGGACAAAGGATTAAAAATGTAAGAATTCTAAAAATATGATCCGGAAGCAATGCGTCTAGCTAGATTTGTTTAACATTTCGAAACGTTGCTCAAAATTGTGGTGACGTTAAAAGTAATACCAGTTTGTACATTCCAATGCATTGGAAACTTATTTATAGGATCAATTTATCTCAAAATTAACAGTGGTGTTTTCTTGAACGTTGACATCACTGCTAAACTGAACGATAAAAGATTTTTTGAGCAGACGAAACGGGGATTTTTTTTGGTCAATAACGTCCTTTGTTTGGACTGCACACAAAAAATCACTTCACTTTGTAATTCTATCTGAAAGCATATATAATAAA
Source organism: Tetanocera ferruginea (assembly GCA_958299015.1). Taxonomy (NCBI): domain Eukaryota; kingdom Metazoa; phylum Arthropoda; class Insecta; order Diptera; family Sciomyzidae; genus Tetanocera; species Tetanocera ferruginea. Next base: position 10,008,389 of record OY282642.1, read on the forward strand.
CACGCTGTCTACAAAAATTATAAATACTATTATAAAAACCAAAATAAAAGACTCAAATGTTAATGCCCTTATAGTGCTTTCACTATTGTGGGTTGTATGGGAGGTGGGCGTGTTAGCCGACGGACTACGCCCAATTTTTGAACACGCATTAGCTTTAGTATAAAATACATACATACCAAATTTTATCTCTGTTAGACAAACAAGCATATTTATACAGTTTTCAATTTTTTGGTTTATATGGGAGGTAGGCGTGTCCGTGGGTGGATGGCGTCCATTTTTCAAAAACATCTTTGGTTTGTTAAACAAAACATACGTACCAAATTTTATCTCTGTGGGTTAAACAGAAGCTTACATATTGAGTTTTCAATTTTTTGGTTGAATGGGAGATGGGCGTGTTTTGATTTAAAGTATATAAATACCAAATTTTATTGTTGGAAGTTTATTATGAGCTTAGTTTTGGAGTTTTCGATTTTTGCGTTGTATGGGAGGTATTCAGGTTTAGGGTATAACAAACTTGCAAACAGGTAAAAAAATCAAGTGTTGTATTCGCTTTTAAACCTAAATCACCCCAATTGGCTATGGGTGCTTTATTTGGTATTTTAAGTGCTTTTATTTAAGTGTAATATGTGGATTTTTTTTATTTAATGATGTCTTGATATGCCAAGTTCATATGTTTAGTCTGTAAATATCAAAGAATTCACTCTTACAAGATAAGCAAATATGTAAAAAAAGTGTTGTAGAACAGGGTGCGGAGAACTCTATTTGCAAACGATTACAGTATGCGTAACTGTTTTTGGACATGGATCCCACTATATATCCCTTATAAATTTGAGCTCTCTTAATACGAAAATAGCAAACATTTTTTTATGGATACGTTTTTTTAAAAAATTGTTTTAAAAAATTGTTGTTACTTTATTTTATCGACCTTTGACTTTGTTTGTGTTTTTTTTTGACGCCTGAACAACGTTTTAAAAAATTCAAGTTTTTTGTGTGGCTTTTTTCAAAATTTTGCTGTATAAAACCTCGGTATATGTGGTACTCCGAGGCCTTAAAATATATTTGTTAATGATATTTTCCAGTTTGATCCTCTTACAACCTCACCCACTGCATCTGTTGCGCAGTGTACCTTTTTATATAACTACACTGAGAAAAAAACACATACCTTGCTCCGGTAAAAAATTTCTCTATTTTCGATATGGAAATTTTCTCTTTTTCAAATAAAATTTTCTTATATTAGAATAAATTTTCACATTTTCGAAGAAATATTTCTTTACTTCTAGGAAATGGAAATATTTCAATGTCTCTAATAATGATAAGTATTTTTCTCGCACAAAAATTTCTCATTTATAGAGAAAAATTTATTGAAAATGAAAAACTTTTCTTATATTTTGATAAAAAATTCACTAAGAGAAGTATTTTCTTCAATAAAAACAAATCTTTTCTCAAAAATAAAAAGTTTTTTCTCAAAAAACGATATATTTTTCTTTTTCATGGAAACTTTTTACCATTTTTAGAGAATTTTTAGTATCGAAATTAGAGAATAGCATTCTCTGGAGCAAAGTCTATACCATTTTTCTCTAAATATGATGCCTTTTTTATCATATTCCGATAAGCTTTTTTCTGAGTGTATATTTTAATATAATAAAAATTAAAAATTTTTTTTGCTTAATGCGGAAATTATTTTTAACTTTCCTTTTTAATTTAAATTGGGGCTTTTTATGGTTAGTTATTCATTGGTCAGATACGATACGTTCACCAATGCGAAAGTGCTCTTTCAACCATCAAGACTGTATCCATTTCAACATCATATAACATTTCAACATTTCTTAAATTTATCAAAATTTACAAAATTATGAACGTTTGGTTTCTTTGTAGCTACTTAAAGTTTCATCGGACAGACATAAAACCCGAATTCTACACAGAGAAAATTTTGTTCCTCTAACATTTATTTTCATTTACAAAACGGACATTTTAAAATGAGCGAATGAATATTAAAAGTTCGTTAAATATTTTAAAATGAAAATTTCAGAATTGAAGAATAATTAGAAGCTATTTTTTAAAATTTTTATTTTAAACTATCAACCGATCGTTTTAAAATCATACGTACGTTTTAGAAGCTAATTTAAAAATGTCCGTTTTTAGAATGAAAATAAACTTTATAAACTTGCTCCTCTACAAAACTATTAATGCTTTAATGACACTAATGATGTTATATCACAATATTTGTTAATAAAAAACAAGTAAAGAAACTCTAAAGATGGTCTAGCCCGACTATGGACTACCCGAAAACCACACTCAGAAAAAAGTGTCTCGGAATATGATAAAAAAGGCATCATATTTAGAGAAAAATGGTATAGACTTTGCTCCAGAGAATGCTATTCTCTAATTGCGATACTTAAAATTCTCTAAAAATGATAAAAAGGTTTCATGAAATAGAAAAATATATCGTTTTTAGAGAAAAATACTTTTTTTTTTGAGAAAATATTGGTTTTTATTGAAGAAAATACTTCTCATAGTGAATTTTTTATCAAAATATAAGAAAAGTTTTTCATTTTCAATAAAATTTCTCTGTAAATGAGAAATTTTTTGTGCGAGAAAAATACTTATCATTATTAGAGACATTGAAATATTTCTATTTCCTAGAAGTAAAGAAATATTTCTTCGAAAATGTGAAAATTTATTCTAATTGAAGAAAATTTTATTTGAAAAAGAGAAAATTGCTTTTATCAAAAATAGAGAAATTTTTTACCGGAGCAAGGTATGTGTTTTTTTCTCAGTGCACCTTCTCCGAAAGCAAACACAATGATATTTACATATTGAAGTTTGGACAGGACAACGTCTGTCGGGTCAGCTAGTATTACATATAATGGTATGTTGTCATCAGAACTACAACTATCACATCCAAAATCGTATATTTCTTCCCAATATCAGTATTCTTCTTAAACACATATACTAGTATTGTCGCTAAAAACTTATTGCAATGTCAAATCTTATATTTGACCCTTGATGGCAATGTTGCATCTATTAAACATTAATTTGTATATAAATGCAAGTTGAAAAGCAATGACAAATTTTTCTTAAAACGTGTCCATTCGACTGGTTCTAATTTTTATTTTTGAGATTATTTAGCATGCCGCCCTCTTAAATTGATCCTTTTGACAAAAAAGAAAGGTTTGCAAAATTTCAGGGAGATCGAATAAGTGGAAGGCGAGGCGCATGGAGAACAAAGTTTGAAGAGCTAGTTTATTTCTCGATAAAATTCAAAGTCTAGTTATAAAAAAAAACAAAACAAAAATCTATGACTTAAAACAGTAAACATAATAAAAACAACTTTTTATTCTTTTTCCAACTTGATTGAGCATCTGAGAATTTGCAATGCAAGCCTTGGCTAATCGATATCTTGATATCCGGCATAAATTGTAAAACAAGTTTGTTCTCTATTGATTGTGAGTTTATTAAATGTTGTGAAAGAATTAGCTATACCGTTAGAATAAATAAAAGTAAGCAAGTCAATCAGGTATGTCGTGAAATCCGACTCGTTTTTACTTGACTTGAATAATTTCAAATGCATTATATTTTTTTTTCAAAAATTTTTTTAAAAAGTTGCCAAAAAACAGGGTTTTTGAGCAGAACCGGGCGGGTTTCGACAATTCTTGAATTTTGAGTAGCTCAAACTATTTCATACGCAACCATAGTTTATAATTCCAGGGAACAAGGAAAATTCCAAATATTTAAGCTTATGACGCAGCCTAGTGATCAGTCAATCAGCAAGGACAAGATATATAGGGGATGCGCCACGCCTGCCACTTCTTCGATCAGCCTTAAACTTTGCATACAGTATCTTATTATTAAAAGGAACAATTTTTGTAAGCGGCGTGAAAAGTGCAACACCAAAAAAATGTGTCCATACAACCTAGAACCACCCTAGTGTCCACATGTACATGAAAATGCCCGCAGGGCTTTTTTTGTGCCCAAAAAAATACTTTTTTTTTAAATTTTGAAATATTTCATGAATATTTTAGACCAAGTTTATTAACCACTGTTTGTTTTTTTATGGGCCCAACTGCTTCTAACGTTTAATATGTACAGAAAATTTTGGGATAATTAATCTGAAAACTAAATCTCAGACATGCACAACGAAATCAACAAAATTTTTTCGTTTCGTTGACGCCGAAAAATAAATTATCAAAATTATTTCGTTTTTTAAAGAACGTTAAAAATTTATCAAATCAAATTTCGTTTCGTTGAAAAACGAAAAATTTTCTATAATTTTCTCCTATGCTAAAAAAAATTTCTTCTGATACAAAAAAAACAAAATTTTTTTGTTGAAATTAACGTTATTTTCAACGGTTGATTGGGAAAAAAACGAAAAAATTTTATATCGTTTTCTCCGAAACGAAATAAATATTTTTCGTTTTTTGAATTAACGTTATTAAATATTTCGGTTACCGTTAAAATTAACGTTAACGTGCATGCCTGCTAAATCTGAAAGTAGTAAGTATTATAATTTTTGAAATTGAAGCATGTGCAACAAATGCAGTTCCTGTGCACACAATTTTTAAACCTTTAAAAGCTTGCAGTCAACGACGAGACCGGGTATTAATGTTTATTCATCACAAACGTTACCATAACAGTTCTAGTTTAAAATTTTTCTATGTCTCCTATATTATCAACTTTAGACTTCAGTATGAAACTACAGTTAAATTCTTTTTCCGATAAAACTTTTCATTTGTGAGTTTTTATTTATCTGTTACACTTTTTTCACTATTTTCACTTCTAGGTAATTCCTAGCATTTACAGCTACTAACTGAAAAGAAATCCTGCGAAACGGATTTACAAGTATTCAACTTTGTAGTCTTACCTTAGCCAAAAGCAAAGACCGTTATGCACACAGACATACAAACACAGACTCTGAAGCTTACCAGTAGTAGTAGTTGGGTGATGCTGGCACTGCACTAGGCCGTTGTTTGCTTGCAGCCAAACGTTATCCTTTCGTGTCGCATTTATTCTATCTGTCTCATCTTCACTTGCCTCTAGTATAGTGCATAACTTTTCAAATAAAGACATAAAAAAAAGAAAAATTTGAAAAGAAGTGCAGGTTGCCGTCGACGTACCAGAATAAAAAAATGACACAAAAAAGGTGATAAAGTTGATGAGCTGTGGTTTGTGAACTATACCTCTGTACACAGTGGTTGACAATGAAAACTTCTGCAGGCATATTTTTTTTTTAATATTTGCTGTTTTTCTGTTTGCTATTATATTTATTTATTATTTATTACAAACTGAAACTTATAATTAAAATTGTTAACCTAGTTAAGAAAGCTATGGCTACTTCGGTAGTCAGCTACATAACTGCTATTGTAAACTATAAATTAGTAAAGGTACAGCATATTTAAAGATAGATATACATGAATCATTGTCAACCTTATTCTTTCAAATTCGATTCACCTGAATGTTTTTTATGTCTTGGGAACTTACTTCATCTGCAAGAAAATATAGCAAAAGTAGCTTATTTTTTATTTTATATTTTAAAAATTTATTATATAGGGGAAGAGTGGCATGAAAGAGCCAGTTTTAAAAAAGTTACAAAATATATAAAAATAATTAATAAAATTATAATTCTTGTATCAAAAGTATTTTCTCATTCATTTATGAACGTAATACCATGAAATATTTTCCAAAATCAACAATATTCTTGGACCTGTAGCCATTTATAAAAAACATGAAATTCGGCTCTTTCATAACACATGGGCATTGAAAGAGCCAACCAAAGTTTTGAAAGAGCCATCTTCTTATTACAAGACTTAACACGAAAAATAACGAATATTTTATTAAAAATATTAATTGTTATTATAAAAAGTGTTGTTTTTACAAAAACAAATTAAATAAATAAAAAAATTCAGAACTAAAAACAAAAAATAGTTAAAAAACTTAAAAATATTTTTAGCAAAAAAATTAAATCGCTTTGAAGAAAATCTATAATAATAAGACCTATTCCAAAAACAAAATAACATTTTTGACAAAAATAATTGAAACTTTCTTTACGCTTCTTCATACCACCGCAACCCAGCTCTTTCAAAACATATTGTCTAAAGAAACATAACCTCAAAAATTAGTATGAAATCAAGATTTTTCCGGCAAAATAAATATGTTATTGGTAGGCCTAATATATCCATAAAATTATAGTATAATAATATAACTGTTAGTTTTAAAGGTGAAGACGTCACAAAACAAATAAAATGTTCTGAAAAACTTACTTAATAATGAAGAAATCCAAAATACGATACACCATCGTCGTTTATAATCAGTGAACTGTCAAATGTTCGAGGGTGCCATATGGCGAGTATTGCTTCTTAAAAATTATAATTTAAGAAGCATTCGTATGAAAACTACCGCGTAAATCAAGATGGCTCTTTCAAAACTTGGCTCTTTCATGCCACTCTTCCCCTACACTGAAAAAATTGTGCTCCTCTAACGTTTGTTTTCATTTTAAAAACGAACATTTTAAAAAGAGCTTCTAAAACGTTCGTCTGATTTTCTATAATAAACAATTTAACATCAGCTTTTAAAACGTTCATTTGATATTTTAAAATCAACATTTTAAAATTGTTTGTAGTTCTTCTAAAACTAGTTTCTTCTAGTTCTTCTAATTCTTCTAGAATGTTAATTTTAAAGTATCAAATGAACGTTTTAAAAGCTCATTTTAAAATGTTTATTTTAGAAAATCAAACGAACGTTTTTTAGAGCTCATTTTGAGCTCAACTGTTCGTTTTTAAAAAGAAAATATCATGCTGATTGTGGAAAACGGCGGATTGGTTGCGGCGGGAGTTCATCAGATCCGCACTCTCCTCACTTCAACAAAAAATCCCATTGTTGAAACCGTGCGAGTGAACTGCAATACCGATCCGCACTCCGAACTCCGAAAAACAGCTGTTCAGCTGTCAAAATAAAATTAAATAACGAGTGAATTTGCATAAGTGTAAAATATTAATTACAAAAGTGAAAAATATAAATAAAAAGACAATTTAAAAGTAATTTTACCATAAAATAAGTTTTAAAAATCACAAATACATTGTTCTGGCAACATGGAGCTCTAGGCGAGTGGCCCTTTCACCGCAGCACAGCGATGCTGCCGTCAGGACGCCTCGCACTAGCTCTTTTTTGTGGGTGGTGATGTTTTTTGCATTTGATATGGTGCTTTTGTTGCTCCTGAGACATCTGAACCGACACCAAGACATTTGAGCCTTATATCTGCTGCTGGTGAAGATTCCGATGCTATTTGCTGCTTCTTTGGCCCGGCGCTTATATTTCTACCTTGGCTAGATACGCTGTTTTAATATTTTCGTTTTTTGTTAAAGAAATGGACTCGATCGCGTTGTTTTTTGATACATACAGCCTTATCAAAGTAGCAACTGGCAAAATGTCTGAAAAATTTGTTTTCCTTTGAAATCCGAAAACTACTATGATAAAAATTAATTTATTTTAAAATTTATAAAAAAAAATTTTTGAGTTAAAAAAAATGTAGTAATATTTTAACCACCAGATTTGAGTTCAGCGACCTCAAATTAGCCTGAAATCGTATAAAAAATTCCTTTTTTGAGAAATTTTCATCAAATCCGCACAGATCCGCACCAATTTTGTTGCGGATGAAAAGTGAAAAAATTTGTATGAAGTGCGGATGGACAGCGTTTTCAACAATAGCACTTTTTCACTCCGAATCCGCCAACTTCATTATCGATACGCAACGAACTTACTCGCCGGTTTCTACAATCGCTAAAACAACGAATTCGAGTTATTTTCCCGCCGCAACTGATCCGCCGTTTTCCACAATCAGCATGTATATGTAAGAACAGCAAAATCTGGGTTAAACAGTTTTAAAAGTAGCACAACCCCTGCTTTTCGTGCTTCGAAACGTTTTCACAGTTTTCTCTGTGTACGAATATATATTTTGATATTATAAACTGTGCAGGTATTGAAAAAATTATGGCTCAAAAAACTTTTATACGTATATAAATCATATATTTAAAATAAGGTCTTACAAAAGTATTAAGTCGAAAATTTATAAAAAAAAAATTTTTTCTCAACTCCATGTTGCCTGCTTATGTACATCTTTTGACCCACTGTTGGTTGGTTGGGCAGCAGTTTAAACACTTTTCTAAATATCAACTTCTTGGTGATGCTGGCTTTAGCATGAGAATTGCTAGTTGTTGCTGCTGCTGCCACGCACTGCCAGGATAATGAAATAAAAGTTTCGATTACTTTGACGCTGCACAATGAGCCACACGGACAAACACACATACACACACACATACACCATACACTTGGCGATGTTCACTTGAAAGTTTGTATCTTAAACTAGATAAGTTAGTTGGAGGTTTAAAAGTAAAAAAGTTAGTTTCCAATTATTTTGGCAGCATTTCAACGCCACAGGTAAAATAATTCCCAAAAGAGGATCAAAGAGTTTTTCGCATAGTTAACGGTTAAGAGCTGGTGCAAAAAATCAAATCAAACCAAGCTCTTAAATTCACTGACAAACATTGATGGTTAGACATATTTAAGGCTTTCGTCTAAATGATTGAAAATGATGTGTTTTTACTTGAAGTTTTAAATTTTAACAAAATAATTTGATTGATTAAATTAAAGAGAAATTTACAGTTTAAAAAGCACTGAATTTCTGAAATTATGTTAAGCTTTGAATTGGAGGTGGAGTTATATTTTACCCTGTTTTTTCAATATTTTCGTAGAATTTTTTCGTCAAAAGGATGGTGAATTAAAGTCAGTTTTATTGAACCTACAAACAAAACAAAATTTTTAATTTTTATAAAATTATTTTAGTGACAAATTTTGCAGCTTACTTTTAACCCTTTCAATGGTTTGCCTAGAATAATCGTGGATAATTTTTTTGAGCTTATATTCCCATCATTTAAGCAATAAAAAGATTACAAAACATACCTCTGATTTTTACATGAGCTGCTTTGCTTTTGGCAGGCTGTCTAATATAATGGACAAAACCACGATAACGTTGAATTATAATATTTTAGTTCAACTAAAATAACCGGAGACAAATGCAAATGCGTTATTTATGCAAATTTTATTATATAAAAAAAAAATATACTTTGTACACAAATCACAATAATCACTTCTTTATTGCAAAATTTATTAACACGCGATATAAAAAAATTGAAGGCTACTATTGGGCATAAAATCGAAAATCTAACTAACTTAAACGTTATAAAACTCCCTAAAATTATTTTTGTCATGTTGGCACAACTTCATTTCATAGTACCAACCTATTTGGTTTTAGAAAAGACGTTGGAAAATAAAAAAAAAAAAATTTTCCGAAGTGTCCAATATAATGGACAAATCCATTGAAAGGGTTAAAGAACCAATAGTTATTATAAAGGTTAATTAAATTATTAAAAGTAAGTAAAATTGTAAGAGGTAAAATTTAAAACAAGTCACAGACTATGTTTAAAAAATGCACCTCCATTGTTAAAGGTTAAGAAGCAAAATTAAAGGGTAAGTGGCTTTAATTAAGACTTAGCTTTAAGCACAATTGATGAAAAATCGATAAAACCAAAGCAATAAAAGATGCTTGAATTTTAAAATCAAAAATATTGAAAATTCAAATTAAAAATATACCCCCTTTTTTACTTTCTATCCTTGGTTTTTACCCTTGCTTTAGGCAGCCATGCAAATTTTATTAAAAATTTTTACTTAAAAATCAAAATATTCAACTTTTATTAAACAATATAATTAAAAATTTACTAATTCATAAATATTAAAGATAATGAATAGGCAATTTTTTTTTCTACTTAGCTTAACATTTCATTAAATTTAATCAGCATTCAGACTGCCTGCTTTAACGCTAATTATTGTAAAAGCTCATGAAAATCCCGTTTTATAATATTTTGAGTCGGCATGTTCACTTTGTCAAAGGTCAAATAATACGCATAATTAGAAAATATTTTTTGATACAATGCCAAAAAACCAAAAACAACAAAAAAACTGAAACAATAACATTTTAATTAGCTTTAATTAAATCCCAACTAATACGACAAATTTTTGTACATAACCACAAAAACGCTCAAACAAAATTAAAACATGCATTATACATAATTAAATAAACACACCCTAGCAACCATCAGAAAAGCATTAGTAATTATATTAAGCCCATGTTTTGCATAAATTATTGCATATTGTTTTTTATTTTTTTAATATTTTCAATTTAAAACTTATTTGTACGCTTTAATTTAAACAATTTTGATAGTTCCGCTATTATTTTTAAATTTATTTAAATTTACTTTCATATCTATTTATTTACAAATAAATTTTGTTTTAATTTTAGAAACATTCTAAAATAGAATTCAACATGTTTTGCACGTTTCAACGCGTTGAAGACTTGATGTTAATTTGGCTTTTGAATATTATTTTAAATATTGCCAATTTAATGACTTGCTTGTTGATGCCAAAATTAACAAACTAAATGACGTTATTTCAAGGAAATCAAAATATTCAGATTTTTGCATACGTCTTCAATTTAAGAGACAACACAAATGCATGAGTAAATGTAAGGAATGATGCTGATGGCGCCTATTTGTTGTTCTTGTTGTTGGTTTTTTGGTTGCGTTCTTAAAAGTTTACGCTACAAGGCTTACGTAAATGATTTTGCAAATCTTTGATGTATTTTAATAAACATATAAATGCATGTCTTAAGTGATTAATGTTGAACATCTAATATTAATAACTGACATCAAAAACAACTGTTGTTACTTGGAAGTTTTGTTTGTAAGCAGCAATTGTCCCTGTAAACTCGTTGAGTTAACCATAAAATTAACTATCAAGCTTCAATATACTTAATTTATAACTGAAACGAAATTGTAAGAGACGAACCAATTTTAGTTTTTATTTTTTTTTTTTTGACACACAATAGATTCTATGTGCCACACTTATCAAAGGTACTGCATCATAAATTAACTTAACATTTCTGGTTATTAAAATAAGTTAAACAACACACATTTAACTTTTGAATATTTGAGATGAACATTTTTGAAAATCTCAATTTTGTAGCTTTTCATCACAAGAATTTATTGAAACTTCTTACGAAAATTGAATACAGCTGAAAAATGTTATACCAAGTTGCACGTCTGTACTATTGCCATCGCGAACAAAAAAACTTAACTTTTATGACTGTCATTAGCAATGAAATGCTTTACAAACTAACGGTTCCAATATTTGTGAATAGTGACAGTCAGTGCCGGATTAAAACATGGCGGGGCCTGGGGCTTAAATCGACACGGGGCCTACTCAAGGTCAGAGCATTTAACTCGGATCTTTTAAAAATCAAGATATTAATTTTTACATGTGTCTTAAAGTGAAACAATAGCTGTTAAATTTTTATTTAAAATTTTTTTATCGATTTAACTGTGGCAAAACGTCAAAGTCAACTCGTCAAAGTTAATCGTTTGCAACAAATCACTTTCTATACAAAGTTGCGTTATTGAAGACAAACGTTCATGTAACATAGAAGGTTGATGAACATTTTTTATTCTTTTAAATACTAAAAATAACCTTTCAGCTTCACAATTTGCTATATGTACCAGAGTTCGGACTTCAAAATTCGTAAATCGTAGTAAATTTATTTACAAAATGGCGGTAAAACGAACTTTTTCTGAATAGTTTTTTTATTTTTTATTTTTTCATTTATTCACAAGCGCGTTCGTATATTTTATACTATTGACAGAATAAACATACAAACTGTTAATTACTGTTCTAGTGCGTTCAAGATGCTGCCGGCTTAACAAAGAAAACACACGGTTTTTCTTATCCCAACGATTTTTAATATTGCGATGCCCTTTCAATGGTAAGATTTTTGAAGAGATCTAAAATAAACTTCAGTTTCCAATTCGACATGTTCATAAGAGTGGGTTGAAAAAAAAGTTTGAAAAAACCATTGTTCATTCGTAACAAAATTCCTCTCCTGGAGCCACCTTTTTAAGTTTGGGAACAGATAAAAGTCGCTGGGGGCTTAAGCTGGGGAATATGAGGAATGAAGAAACAGTTCGAAGTGTAAGCGTGCAATTAGAAATGAATTCGATCGATTTGTGAGCTGGATCGAATTGTCTTGCAAAAAGATTTTTTTTCTTCGATAATTGGAGCCCACTTGTTGACGATTTCGTTCTTCAATCGAAAAAAAGTTGACTGCTTTTCCTTTTCTCAAATAGCCGAATAAAATGCCGCTGAATCCCAAAAAAATACAGATGCCAACACCTTTCCGGTCGTTTGTTGAGTCTTCGCTCACTTTGGTGCACCGCTATTGGGACCTACCCACTCTTTTGCTGATTCCTCCTATTCAGGTGTATAGCGGTGGATTTGTGTTTCATCCATGATCACTATTATTTACAAAAAATCAGTTAAATTTTGTTTAAACATGTCCAAAAATTGTTGGGAAGTGCGAACACTTTCATGTTTTTTATTGATTGTTAACGTATGTGGCACCCATCTTACAGTCAGCTTTCTCAAACCCAAATTTTCATGTATAATTTAAACCACCGAAGAACTTGATATGATTGTCTAATTCGTAATCGTGGATTTTCGAAAACATTTTGGAGTGGTCACTGTGTTTGGTGCTCCCCCGGCGTGTTCATCTCTTGTTCTGGTTCAACCTCTTTTGAAATCTGCAATCCAATATTTTACGGTTGAATACGACTAAGCAGATTCATCATATCATTTATTGAGCTTTTTTTTTTGTTTCTTTCGGTTTTTTGTTACGCAAAAATTAACGCTTAATCCAGCCATGGAATTCTTCTTTCTTTTTTTTAATAATAACACCAAACGTAATTTCATTTAGAACACTGTTACGTCATTATTAATTGCCAGATCGATCTCACATAAATGGTATGTTCATGTTAAGATTTCCATCCGTCAAAAATGTCATGCATTTGAAGAGTGTGGTGCCGTCACTTGGAGGCTGGTAGCATCTTTAATAGTGTCCGACCGAACGTGAATTTTTGCCGAAGCCGATTCTTCGGCAAAATGGAAATAATCGGCCGTAGGCCGAAGCCGAAGAAAAAACAAATGTTTTCAAATAAAAAATTATAAAGTTATTCTTTGCTTTTGTTAAGGGCCGATGTTGAATGTGAACCACACCTAAACGTCAAGTTTTTTCTGCATTTCATTTGGCATTTCTCCATTTCAGACTAACTCAATTTGAACCATGGAAAGATACATAATCGAGCCACGCGTTAAAGTTATTCAAGAAATGGCAACAGTGGATGATCATTTTCGAAGAAAATCATCTTCAGTGATGAGGCACAGTTTCACCTCAGTGGATTCGTCAATAAGCAGAATTACTGCATTTGGGCGAATGATAATCCAAGAATGATTGTCGAAAAACCATTGCACCCATAAAGGGTGACTGTTTGGTTCGGTTTATGGGCTGGCGGCATCATCGGGCCGTATTTATTCCAAAATGAGGCCGGTCAGGCAGTTACTGTGAATGTTGTTCGCTATCGTGAGATGATAACGAACTTTTTAAGGCCCGAATTAGTGGATATAAATGTGGACAATATGTGGTTTCAACAGGATGGTACCACTTGCCACACCGCTAACGAAACAATGACTCTTTTGCGCGACAAATTCAATGGCTGTGTTATCTCACGTGGTGGAGATGTCAATTGGCCGCCAAGATCATGTGATTTGACACTGTTGGACTTCTTTCTTTGAGGTTATCTGAAAGAAAAGGTGTACGTCGATGAGCCAGCAACAATTCAAGAGCTAAAGGATGAGATAATTCGGCACATTAGCGGCATAGAACCTCAATTATGCTTCAGCGTCATAGAAAATTTGTACCATCGGATGGAGGTGTGCCGCCGAGGTCACGGCAGCCATTAGGCCGATATTTTGTTTAATACATACGGTTTGTGGTGACCGTGGCATGCAGGTTAAGTGTGTGGCCTGGCATGCTCAGAGCCCGGGTTCGATCCCCAGCCGCGGCGAAAAGTTTTTTCAATAAAAAAATTTTTCTGATCGGTCACCACCTCTCTGCAGACAATGGCAAACCTCAGAGAGTAAACAATGCCATGTAAAGCTTCTTGAGAACATAAACTTTAGCCGTTCGGAGTCGGCATAAAACATGTAGGTCCAGTTCTCGGACAATTGTGTGCAAACATTTAATAACACACACAACACAATTGATCATAAGAAGCTCGGTCAAAGTCCTTTCAAGGGCTGAAATGGCCAATTTGTTTTTTTTTTTTACATAATTGAACCATACCATAATAAAAAGAAATGACAGTAATTTTCTGAATAATTTGTGTTTTGTCAAAATCAGCATCGGCCCTTAATATTTAACCACCTTTAATATTCATTTCAGTACAAAAAACTTACTGAAATCATTAAGGGGACGTAATACCTTCAAAAATTTTTTTATTTTAATGTTTAAAATGCGTATAAGTTGAATAGAAAATAAGATATCGTTTTGAAAAACTAAAAATATATTTTTTTTTTAAAAAAAACTACTCAAAAAAAATTTTTTTTTATTATTTTAATCAGATGTATTGCTGCAGGAATTTGTTTAAAGAATCATTTACTTAAATTGAAATTTAAATATTTTGTTTTACACTTGTTGATGCATGGCCAATATTGTCCAAAACAACTTGTCAATTTTTGAAAAAACGCCGCCATTTTTTTATTTTTTGACCAAACTTGTTTCTTCTAGTTCATTCCATCGCGGTTTTGATGCTGATAAAAACCCCGTTCTTTCTTTTTTTCCGATGTTCCAGTGAGTTGTAATCATGCCCCTTATGGTTTTTTGATGCTTTTTTAAAATAATTCCAGTAGCCATATTTGTAGATAAAAATATCAAAAAAATTAAATCAAATTTTTTTTGTGTGATTTTTTTACTACAATATATATATACTAGTTCTTTCCCGTCAAAAATGACGGGCCCGTTTCCACTTATTCGATTTTAAATTATTCAAATAAAAATTTTCAGTTTCAAATACTTATAAAATACCTCAAAGTAAAAACGGAAACCATAGTAGGTACGACGAAATATTTTTAAAAATTTTTTTTAAAACTGAACTTTCAAAATGAAAAAAAAAAAATAAAGTTTTTGAAGTTTCAATAAATCACAAAACAGAAAATGCCTAAAAATATGCTCTGAAATTTTTGAAAAAATTCAAGCGTTCTGCACTCACATCTTACGGAATTATGTTATTGTAATAATTTTTCAAAATGATATCTTGTTTTTTATTCAACTTAAAGGCATTTTAAAACATTAAAATAAACTTTTTTGAATGTCCCCTTAAATTCGAGTTAAACATAAGAGTTTTTCTGCAAAATTCGGATATTTCTGTAATCGAATTATTGACGTCAGGATAAAGTTGAAGAAAATTGAATATATTTTCGATCCAGTCGAGAAAAGCTACAGAAATGTAATACTAACTGAAATCTGGCTGAAAGTTTCTAGCGTTTATATTTCAGTCCATAACAAAAGCAAAAACGTAACAGTCGGACTCGCTGCATTTATCATTTGAATAAAATTTTCAAGGAATGAACACCAACTCATGAGAGAACAGAAAAGGAGAGAAACACAAAGTGAACAATGAAAATGTTTCAAATGTTTACTGAATAATTCAAAAAAATTCAAAAAACTTATAAAAAAATTGTTTAGCAAAGCAATAATATTCGGCAAAAATAATCGGCTATTTCGGCCGAAGCAGAAGCCGAAGCCGAAGATCAAAATATAGGCCGATTATGCCGATTACCGAAGCCGAAGCCGAATAATCGGTCGGACACTAATCTTTAACGTCCTAGTGTACTATATTTTTGCATGTTGCAGAAACATATTTTTTTAATGATACAAAATATATTTGAAGTCGACAAATTTTCAGAAAGTAATTGTGTTTTTTGTTGGTTTTAAGAGAAATAAAAAAATCACCAATTCTAATATTTGTCGCGAATACTTTGCAGAAGATTTAAAAAAAAAACCGCAGTGACGCAGTAAAACATCCAATTTTGATAAAAAGCGCAGTAAAGTCCGAACACTCATCGGTACTGTTACAAGCAATTCTGTTACAAGCAATTCCGGCCCTATACTTAAAAGAAATTTTTAGAATAAACATGATTTCTTACAAATGTTCATTTTGACGTAGAATTACGTCTTACAGCGCGGTTTGTATGGGGTCGTTTTAACAGATTTTTTCAAGGTCATTAGGCAACGTTTTTGGCGAATACTTTAGGGTATACCTACAGTCTTTAATACTCTTCGTTCAAAGATAATATATACACTAAAATATCAGATATATCCTGCGCTGAATGAATATCTAACTTTGGATTTTGTCACTATTATATTAAAGTCACAAAATAGTAAAATATAAGAAGAAAAATGCATGTTTTTATATAAGAAAATCAATCATCAGCTGCTTATGTGCTTGCTGCTTTCATGTTTTTCTTTCGTTGTTTATGCTTGTATACTTTGGCCTTGCACGAACTGATTGGTTCGCTTTGGCAGCATTGTAAGCATTAGTTCGCATTGGGTTTATGTATGCACTACTGTTCTAGTATACTAAGTGCTCTATTTTGAAACCAGAAGTCATGAACCTCTTTTCAATTCAGTCAATTGGTTCTGTGATCCGGTTAGATTAACTCTTATGAAAAAAACGAGTTGGATCATATTTCTTTTTATGCTTTTACCCAATATGTGGCGTAAAATTTTAATTTTTGCTTATAATGCAAATTAATTTGGATTCCACATCCCACTAGCACTAGCTAGTGTAGTTTGCAAACTATGCATCGAACAGAAAGTGTAGCTAGCAAACTAAATATCAGACAGAGACGAGAGGAAAGGACATGTGCTCAGCGAGAAATATAGTAACCATACGATTTTTTAAAAATCGGGGTCTTAATTTTAATTTGAAATAAGTAGTTAAACTGACTGTAGCTCGCAAACTATATATCTGGCAGAGACGAAAGTGGCACCAATGGAAAGTGCATTTGTTTCGCCTTCTTTTCAACTAAGTCAATGAACTCAACCTGTCAAACTTAACAAAATGATCGAAAAAATTTGAAATTTTGCTTGTTTCTTTTTGCTTGCTCATTTAATCATTCTTACTTTTAACTTTTTCTTTGTTTGGCCTCGAGAAGTAGTCCATAATTGAGTGTTATTCATTTATTTTTTAATTTTTGGAAGATCAATAAAAATACGTGGAAAATGAACAAAACTATCGGACCAAAAAGATAAAGTACAAGAGGTTACAACTTAAACGGAATTCTACGTCTACACTTACGATACTATCGAAACTGTTTCTTTTTTTTTTTAATACTTTAAGGTCGATTACTTCGAAATATTTTTTATATAGCATGTCATGTTTTAACAAAAAGCACTTCGTATATAAGCGCCTGCGGGGCCCCTACCTGCTCGGGGCCGGGGGCTGCAGCCCCCCCTAGCCCCCACCTAAATCCGTACCTGGTGACAGTGATCTCATTCATGATATTACGTATGCACGGACTGAGATTGTCTATAGTTTTAGGAAGACCGCAGTACTTTACATATAATCTCATATATAAATGATCAACAACACGAAACCAGCATTAGAGACAATTTATAACAGCTTTGATATATTGGTGATTATTGTGACTTCCCGAATTTTGTTTCCAGCTTCAACTTTTTTTTTGGGTAATTCCTTTATAAACCATACAGGGTTTTGAAAAAAAATGACCGACACATTTTCAATTTGCCTCAAAACTTTTTACGGCTTTTTTACAAAAAAAAAGGATCGAGTTGTTAATTGTTTAAAAATGTTTAGTTGTGGTATGTTAATAATAATGTCTCTTAATATAATCTTAAATGTTCTGATAAATTTTCAAAGCAAAAACCAATATCAATTCCAATTACTTCAGCTCGTGCTCAGCTCCTTAAAATTATCCTTTTTATTTCTCAAAATTCAAGCTCCAAAATATCTGTTACGTTTTCGTTGAAATAAGGTTCCTCGTATCTGCTTCCTCTTTTTCTTGATTTTACTTCTTGGCTTTTGGTTTAACGCCCGGACGAATGGAAAGTTGGTTCCATTCAAATTTGCTTTATTGAGTTTTTTACTTTTCACAAATTTTCAGTTATTTAGATTTGTTCTTTTCTTTTCGAAATTTTTTTCAAAACTAAACTTATTTTACATATTTTATATTTTCACATTTTGTATTTTTCAATAATCTCTCAGTTTTCTAGTTTTTAGTTGAATACTTTTTTATTGAGTAGTATGTTAATAGCGACGTCCACTTCTTGTAATCCGTCCATGTCCGTTCGACTCCCTTTCCACATGCATAACCTCGGTTCTATCTGAGTTAGAAAAAACTTTTTCATTTTGATTAATAAAAAGTGAATTTTAAGAATAGAAATAGCTAGTTAAAAAAATTATAAAAAATTTCAAATTTTATTTTTAATTTAAATGTTTTAATAAATTAAATCTTATCCACCCCATCCAAAAATATCCTGTAAGACGTGCCTCTGTTTGTTCGATATAGAAATCCTTAAAAAATGTTCGGGCAAACCAAAAATGTGTCGGTTAGAATCAGTGACGAAAACGTGGCTTCGCAGACCCCGCGTTGCGGTGAGGCGCAGCTCACCTAGGCGCGCCTTCAAGTCCCGAAATTAAAATGATAAGTTAAGTAAAATCCAACGTTTGTTTGGATAAAAATCGACTTTGTTGAGTACAAATTGACTATTTTGGGCAAATGCCGATTTTCGATAACATTCGATTTATTACGGTAGCTAACTTAACTAAATTTTGTGTTTTGTTAATTTATTTGTTATGGTTATGTTAGTTATTCTACGTTGTCGATATTTCTGGAACAAATATAGTTTTACTCTATAAGTAAATAACAGGGCGCCATTAAAAATCTGCGGAGGCCCATAAAATCTTGTCACGCTACTGGTTAGAATGGCGTACGGGTTGTAAAAGAATGACCCATTGATTTTGTACTTCAGGAGGTATTCTAGTGTAGGGCTACAAATTCTGGGTGTTTTCTTTCAAATTCTATAAAAAAAAACTAAGAATATTTCTGCCATCCATTTTTTTTAAGATATTTATAGATGTTTTAACACTAAAAATAAAAAAAAAAAACATAAATAAAAATTTTTAAAATTGAAAAAAGCAACATGATGGTAAAGTGGGGGATGAAAAATATGGTGCGTCTTTCTTGATTTGATTCCAATTCTTTTGGTGATCTGAAAAAGCAAAGAAAAAAAGATTCTTCAAAAGTTAGGTCGCTATTATCTAAATTTCGGAATTTAAAAAAACGATTTTAACGAAAGGGAAAAAATAAGTTTTTGCCATTGTTTTGAAATTTGGAATTTAAAAAAAAAATAGTTATAATAAAATATTATTTATAATTCAAGTTCCAATATAAAAAGAATATTTAAAGAAAACTCACATCAAATTTACAGCAAATCGGTTCATTAGAACTCGAGAAATCCCGTCAGACGTATTAGGAAAATAGTGTTGAAATTTCAATTTTCAAAATTTTTTCTAAAATTTGTTTTGTATTGTTAAAATTTCAATAAATATCTGATAAAAAAATGACAACCAAAAATATTCTTTGTTTTGTTTTAATCGAATTTTAAAAAACACCCAGTATTTGTACCATTAGCCTAGAATACCTCCTTAACCCATAGATAAATGTATGCCAGGGTTGTGAGCGTTCTTACTCTTTTACATTATTTATTCTTGTATTTTACATGAGCTTGTGTGTGAATACACTCAAGCCATGTATCACCTGGAGCCTATGTATATGTTCACATGATAAGTGAATCCAAAAATTGATGTAAGCTGTCTATGAATGCATACAAAATTTATTTTTTTAGAGTAACGATCTTACTATTAAGAATCTTTCTAAGAGCCAAATAATTCTGTTTTAGTTTTTTTGGGTCCCATTTTTACTATATTTTGTTGAAATTACCTGATTGTAAAAAGCTTTTGGAAAGATCTTGGTTATTTGGAAGACTTTTTGTCATATTCGTATAACGACAGTTATTTAAATAAAGTCTATCCTGCTCATTGAAAACAACTCCTATCTTAATGCTTGATGCTGAACGTTGCTAAAAACATGTCTTTGGCATGATAACTCTGAGGGTGTAGCTTTCCAAGGTATGCCTTGTTGAACTAGGCTGATGCAGAGGTCATAGAGCATCAGTTCCGTTTTTCGGAAGTAGACAGAAAGGAGACATTGTTAAGTAGTTCGCTTATCTTAAGCGGCAAGTCAGTGCTCTACAGTGAGGATATTCTTCTTTCGGTATAGATATTAGGAAAGGCTAAGGTAGACTACCGCAATAATCGTGGTGTACTGAAAATATGAAGTGGTTGAGGGCACTTTATATTAATTTTCACCACTCAAAACTTGCCTCTTGCCTAAAAAATTAAGAATTCTTTGAGTTATTGTAGATCTGCATCCAAAAACTCTGGGTGGTGGGCTACAGAATCTGAATACTGATTAAAGTTGGTAATGACCTGTTCTTGCTGTCCCGATACTGCAATAGAGACGCAATAGAAGCAAAGCTCGGAAGGAACATCTAGCATTTCTAACAGAAACATTTTTCACAGACTGTCTTCAGAGGAAAACACTAAATCGAAAGATGAAATAAGGCACTCTTTACTTGTATAAAAGTAACGCTAATTTGACTGGCTCTTTTGCTTCTTGGTTGAGAACTAGTCACTATGGTGGGCGTTTAAAACAAAGGGAGACACGTCAAAAAATAAGAAATAACCCTGATAATCACTGTAGCAAGAAGAAACCATCTTCACTTCTGAACACTCTGTATAAAGATTATTTAAGCACGCATTCAAAACTTAGATCATAGTTTATAAACTTGCATTTTTTTTTCATCGCTAATAAAACATATGTAATTTTACCAAGACCAGCTTGGTTAAAAAAACTAGTGCATGGAGTCTGAAAGGCTTTAGAAAAAAAATTGTATGGGGTCTCAGAGACTTTTTTGATGTCAATATCAAGTTGACTTAATTTTTCTTTGACTTTGAAAAATAAGCTTATATAATTTCTGAAGCACAGTAAGAAAAAAAGGAACATGTAAATTTATACAAATTACTTAGTTAATTTGTTTTTTTTTAGAAAATTTTCATTTAAAACAAAAATTTTATCTAATAAAGATAAAAAAAACCTTGGTGATAATAAGCAAGTATTATTTTCTTTAAAACATACAAAATTATAGAAAATTAAATTTTCTTGCGTTTAAATATGAAAATAATTAAATTTTTATAAAAACATGAATTCATGTAAGCAATGCAAAAAGTCCCTACTCAAAAATTTCCCCACACTATTCCTTCCACTCGAAATACGCGCAAAGTTCTCTGCGTTTCTAGAGAATCTTACGTGTATGCTAAGTTTCCACTCAAGATTCATAGCATTTTTTGAAAATATCTAGAACGCAATGTTTTTCTACCTTTCAGTTGCAGAAACGCGCTCGATCGTGAAACATCTTAAAATTAAATAAAACTATATAGCACGGTTTAAGTTTGAAGTGATAAATGAAAAAAATGAAAGGCGAAAAAAAAAACTAGAGTGTGCCACATTTAGATAGCTATAAATGAAGTGCTGCCAACGCAAGCTATTTTTAGCTGCAATTAAAAGTGTACAAATACAAATTTTTACGAAATTTTTGAAATACACGCATATAAATAAAGGAATAACAAATAAAATCAAATTTTGAAATTTGCTCATGACGCATGCTGTGCGGAAATTCTAAGAAAAAAGCTTTATACAAACAAATACAACGTAATTTATAGCACTGAATGTTAAGCAGAGCCAATCAAAATTATAAGAAAATAAAAAAAAAATGTTTGTAAATAATTAAAAGTGACACTCATCACTCAAGCAGTGCTGCGGCAGGCTTGAAGCATCTACAAGATACTGTATTGATTATCTTCAAAGTGATCAAAGTGAAAATTATTGCCGTGTATAAATAAATAAAACTGATAGTAGGTATGACAGATATTTGAAGCAGCACGTTGAAAAGTGAAAATAAAATCGAGATCAAAGTTTGTGGAATTTCGTTTTTGCTTTTTGTTTTTAATGCGAATTTTGTGCTACACAACATGTGTGATTCTAGCGGATGTGCTTAATTGTGTGTTTTTTTTTCTCATCTTCATTCAGTTTATCTATTAAAATATTTTAGCTTATGTTCTACAGGAAAAAAAGAAAACATCTACACGTTGAGATGTTTATAGATAGATACATTCAGCTGAATGTTTTCGGCATCATGCGTAAAAATAAAAACATACATATATTAAGAAATGCGTTGTGAAAATTTGCTGCAGCATTCTTGCAAGTTCTAACAAATTTGATTATTGAAAATATTGAGTTAATTTTAAAGAAAGAGTTTTTTAATGATTTTCTCGATACAGTTTTGTATATATTGAAGGCACTAAGCGTAAAATAGATTTTACGAGATTTTAGCGAGGTACCTGCCTATCATTCTTTTACATATATGTGCGTATAACTAATCGAACATAGAAATTTAATAGGCGGAAATCAACCGTCAAAAATTAATAGAAACATATTTTGGACTATTGAAACTTTTTCTATTTTGAGCGTGAGTACTTCAAAAAGTACTAAAAAGATATGACAAAAATTTATCTAAAAGATAATATTATAAATCTTAAAAAAATATACTTATTATTAGTTTGAGAAAAAAAATAAATACCACAAATTGTTTTCAACAAAAATTCTTTACGTGAAAATAAAATTAATTAAATATTTAACGGTAATATTTTTTCTAGCTGCTTACAAACACGCATATCTCACATTATAACCTCTTAATATAAAAACCTTTAAATAGGCTTGCAAATAAGCTGCAAAGGTATGCAAGTATTTTACAATTAACTGAGATGTGTTCAAAAACGGGTGTTATTTGCACACTGACACGACCGATAATAGGCAATAATTATTCTTAGTAAATTATTTTAAAGTAATTTGAAATAATTTAGAAACTTTCTTCATTATTGTGGATTGTATCCGGTCTGTCTTTTAGTTGTATAATACAACCAAATTAACTATGAATAATTATAGACCATTATAAATATAGTTAAAATTGTACAATGAAGGTACACAATACACATAAAGAATAACCTTATACATTACAGTGCAGGGATGAGATGAATCAGAAAACCCAGTTGATGACGTGCCATTTATTTCTTATCCATCTATGTCTGTTATAAATGAATTATTTTAGGTTAAGGTTAAAATATTAGGATACTTTACCAAATTGAATGTCCAAAAAATGTAAAAGTAAAGATCAAATAAGTTGTAACATAAGTTACCACAGTCTGTGTAACGTGAGTTACTACTGTTTAACTTCGAAAACTGTACAGATTCTGTTAATTTTGCATATTTGTAAAAAATACATGGATTTTAAAACAAATCATGTGTAATAAAATTTTTTTATTTTTGTAGTATTTCCTGTATTTGAACTTCCTATGATTTATTATGTAAATTTTTGTAAATAAGCTAACAAGGCTTTTTAATAAAAGCCGATCAAGTTAATTTCTCGCATTGTGAAACTTTGAGCACTCGTACAGGACGTGAGAAGCGTCCTCTACTCTGCCACCAGAGCAATGGGTTCAATAGGGTTTCCTTTTCTGAGCTATCCCGACATGCCTGTCACTACGACTTGCTTCTCTCATTAATTTTTTTACCAGTGGATGCGCTTTCGAGCTAGCTAACAGTAGTGCTGTATCCTTAGAAACTGTTGTGATAACGTAGAAAAACTCTAAGAGCGCCTAGCTAGTCTATGTACACGGAAAAAATTTAAGCTGAAAACAATCGCAAACCAATTAATTTTGGAAGTGATTCTGAACTAAGTCATAATATTCTTGATATCAAGCCCTTATATGATTGTTTATTAAAAAACTGACACGCCCATTTGTGCATAATTTACGAGATGTTTGGATCATTTATCAAAAAGTTAATATGCCCACTTGTGCCCAATTTAGGCCATTTTGGTATTGCTTATAAAAACCAAATTCATGCTCGTTTCAGTCCAAATCATGCCACTTATGGATTAATAGTAAAAAGATGAACACGCTCAATGTAAGATAATTATGCAATTTTTTATCAAAATATGTCAAATGTCAAATTTTAAAATAAATAAAAAAAAATCAAAAAGCTTCGATGGTGTCGTAAGTGTTAACGTAGAATTCCGTTTACCTCTTCTATTTTGTCTAAGAATCTGTTAGTTAAATTAAATCGGATCACAGACCCATCTCGTTAAGTTGGACAGTTTGAGTTCATTGACTGAGTTGAAAAGAAGTTGTGAAAATGGAGCATTCATTTGTAAGCAGTACATACCAAAACCCACACCAAAAAGTAGTACATACAAGAACCCATTGAAGAAGCCTGGGAATCAAAACAAAAACAAAAAAACAAGTAAAAAAAGTCTAAAGTCGGTCTAGGCCGACTATGAAATACCCTAAACCTACTTTTTCAAAAATAAAAAATATTATTGAAAATGGGCGTGTCCGTGGGCGAATGAAGCCTATATTTTATATGAATTTAAATGTTGATGAAAAATTTACACATACCAAGTTTTATTCCTATAGCTCACAGTTATGGCCTTTATTGTGCTTTCGCTATGGGAGGTGAGCGTTTTCATAGACGGATTACTCCCAATTTTTGAACACACCTTATTTTTGGTATAAAATACATACGTACCAAAATTGGTCTCTCTATGACAAACATAACCTTATGTTATGAGTTTTAAGCTTTTTGGGTTGTATGGGAGGTAGGCGTGTGCGTGGGCGGATGACGTAAATTTTTCAAAACCATATTTGTCTTGTCATAAGAAACATATGTGCCAAATTTTAGCTCTTTAGTTTAAACACAGGCTTATTTATTGCGTTTTCAATTTTTGGGTTGTATGGGAGGTGGCCGTGTCCGTAAGCGGATGACGTCCGTTTTTCAAAGGCATTTTTGTGTTTACATAAAACACATACACACCAAATTTTATAGTTGTAGGTTAATTATGAGCTGAGTTATGCAGTTTTCAATTTTTGCGTTGTATGGGAGGTAGGCGTGTCCGTGAGCGGATGATGTTAATTTTTCAAAACCATCTTTGTTTTGTTATAAAAAACATATGTGCTCAATTTTAGCTCTGTAGGTTAAACAGCGGCTTATTTATTGCGTTTTCAATTTTTGGGTTGTATGGGAGGTGGGCATGTCCGTTAGCGGATGACATCCATTTTTCAAAGACATCTTTGTGTTGATGTAAAATATATACATACTAAGTTTTGTTGTTGTAGGCTTATTATGAGCTGAGTTATGCAGTTTTACATTTTTGCGTTGTATGGGAGGAAGGCGTGTCCGTGGGCGGATTCCAAAAATATTCAATAGTGCAAATTCTTGGGTGCATGTGACCATATGTACCAAGTTTCATTCAATTATCTCAACTCCTTCTTCTTATCCTGTGTTTACGGACAACACACAGACGGACGGACGGACATAAATAGCTGGACTCACGAGGTGACGCTGATCAAGAATATATATACTTTTCTATACCGGACTCGCTTCGTTCTATGCGTTACAAACGTTTGCACAAAGTTAATATAAAAAATTGTTTGCAAAAAAAATATTTTTTTTTTTAAATTAATACATTAATTAAAAACATATTTTTTTGATTTAAGTGTCAAAAATATGTGAAAGTTATTATACCCATTAAGTTCTTATATATAATTCTTATATATTTTCGCAATCGTTACACCCGGGACAATCTTATGTCACACCCGTCCCATTTAAAAGTTTAAAAAAGAATGGTTATCGCCATTTTTTCAAAATATTTTTCACTGGTATTCAACAGAAAATATGTTAAATTTGAATATATGTAAGGTAAAAATAGGCTCATTGTGACAGATGGACTGAATTTCAATGTTAAACTCAGAATTTTTGGTTTTTAAACTTGTGCTCGTCACACCCGTCCCAGGTGTTTAAGCGAATGTAACTATTAAACTAGTATAAATAATTGTAATAATATACCCTCACCTTTCAGGTTTATGGTATAAAAACAAAATGCTCATTTCAGCCCTCGAAAGGACTTTGACCGAGCTTCTTATGATGAATTTTGTTGTGTGTGTTATACAATATTTGCACACAATTGAGCTAGAACTGAACCTACATGTTTTATGCCGACTCCGAACGGCTAAAGTTCATAATTTTAAGAAGCTTTACATGGCATTATTTACTCTCTGAGGTTTGTTATTTTCTGCAGAGAGATGGTGACCGATCAGAAAAATTTTTATTGAAAAAAACTTTTTGCTTTGACTGGGGATCGAACTCGGGCTTCCATAATGCTAAGCCACACACTAAAGCTATATGCTACGGTCAACACAGCACAGTATAAGCAGCTGATTGATTTTCTTATATAAACACATGCATTTTTCTTCTTAGTTTTTACTTATGTTGTGACTTTAATATAATAGTGACAAAATCCAAAATTAGATATTCATTCAGCGCAGGATATATCTGATATTTTAGTATATATATTATTTTTGAACGATGAGTATTAAAAGCTGTAGGTATACCCTAAAGTATTCGTCAAAAAAGTTTCATGGCCTTGAAAAAATCTATTAAAACGATAAACTGCGCTGTAATTTTAATGAATAAACTTTATGAAATTGGGATTTTTTAATAAAATTTAGTGCGAGTGCTTATTTTTTGGTGTGATACTATACTTGTACTATCTACCGATGACGTTATCCCAAAAGTCCCGGGCTTGAATCAGGGCCAGGATATGAACCAACGCTTTAGCCTTTTTTTTCTATTTTTTCGTAATTTTTATTCAATTTAAATTAAAAATGTATCAATATTTAACACTTTGAAAGCCTGTAGTTTTCACTTTGTAGTTTTCAATGGTCAGTTGTTGTCAGTCAAATGAAAAATGCAGACATGTCAATTCTTATTTTTAGTTTGACAAAGGCGACAAATAGGAAAAATTGATTTGTTCACATGTTTTTTAATGACTAGTGAAAGCCAAGCATTATAGTTATTGGCAGAGGAGAGATTGCTTAATTACTTAAATTGACTTAGGTAAAGGCGTAACACTGACCTAAGCTGCAGATTTGCATGTTGAAACAGATTTCTGCCTCCTAAAATAATTTACGCTTCTTTAACTTGATTTTATTTTCTTTCTAATTTATCTATCACTCCATTCTCGAAATTAAGCAAACTTGACTGAGTAGGTTTCACACCTGAAATTCTGGGTTAAAGCAAAAAAAAAAATTATCAATACTTTTGTTCACCTTAGCGATAGGTACGTGAGTGATTTTGACTCACGAATACGCACGCTCACGATGTGATTTCTGCTAATCACGTACGCTCACGATTAAAAATAATTTGTTTGCTCACGATCACGATGACATATTTTGCTCACGAGTTCTCTCGAATACGTTTTATAGGAAAAGGAAAATTTATAAAATTTCTCAGCTTATAATTTGTATTCAAAATAAAAAAAATTGCCTCAAGTTGTCGCTGACGTTTCGCAAAATAATTCATGAAAGCGAATTTGGTTGTTGTCTCTTCCTTGAAAGTGCTCAGTGTTGCATTTTGTATGCAATTGGTAACAAAAGCGTAAGAGAACATCATTACAAAATTTGGCATAGATTTGAAAAATTTTGGTACACAAGTCGTGACACGAATAAATTTAAGTCACGCATGCTCACGCACGAGAAAATTTAATCACGCACGATCACGAATTTTTCGTGATTTTTTTATTGGTTCGCTCACTATCACGAGGTGATTCGTCGTGACACGTCATGTCACGTCAAAATTCGTGATACGCGCCCATCTCTAGTTCACATAATATGCTGAAAATGCATAATTTTATTGCACTAGGTGCAATATTTTTGTCAATTCAGTTTAAAATAATGCCCAAAAATCGTAGAAAAAATAGAACAAATTAAGTTCAGCGACCTAAAATTCTTTAAATGCAAAATCAAAACATTCAAAACCGCCACAAGCCGCAGCAGTTGAAAAATGCAAAACAAACCAAAAAAAAAAAAAAAACAAATATTAACAAGCAATCATATAAAAATAAATTGCTTAGCTTCAATTAATATATGTTGGCACTCTATTTGTATCTGCCGGAACGCAAACATGTATTTTGCTGAAGCGCACTTTTATTTTGTATTTTTATTTTTAAATTTTACTATTTGTTCTTTTTTTACACAGTTTTAATATATTTTTTATGTCATGGCGTTGCAGCTGAAAATAGCAACGCTAAGTTTTATGTATTTGTGTTTATTTGTAGTGCTGAAATATTTAAATGTTAATATCTTTTATATATATATTTGTTCCTTTTTTTTTAATCATTGTGCTTAACAGCTAATTTCAATTTCAATGGTTTAGCATAAAAATAAATACAAGAAGATTTAAATAAAAATAAAGTTCTGCGCACTGATACACTCGCACGCAGTTCGCTTAAAATACATACAATGAAAGTGACGAAATTGAGTTAAAACAACTAAGCCAAAAAAAAAAACAAACTTTTGCAATTTTACTTAACCCTCACTTTGGCACCAATCTTTTACTACGTAATCTGGCACATATTTACATTTGTAAATATTTTTTTTTGTCATCATTAAAGACAAACAGAACCTCAAAATTTACATGATTTTTTAGGTGGAATATATGTATTAACACCTTCTAAGTCCAATTCCGGAAAAATTTACACACCTCTCTCAAGTGGTTTAGAAGTTATAGGGTTCGGAAGTTGGGAACATGGGCCTGGAAAAGTCTTATTTTTTTTAAAACAATATCTAGCTTTATGGGTATCAAAAGAAAGGTTTTTTTGTAACCATTTCAAAGAAATATTAACCATTGAAATCCATGCATTTTTTCCTACGATATAGCGTTTTACATATTATGTACACTTGACGGTCCAGCTCTTTACGAAATAACCAAAATGTAAGTATGAAGATCAAATTGAAAAAAATTTATAGTTCCAATGAATAAACAAAAACCAATTTCAACAAAAAATATACTTTTTGCATTAAATTAGTACTTTCAGCTACAATATCAAAACAAGACATATTGTTGTGCCAGCGAACCAAAAATTTTTGTTCATTAATATTTTCCCAATATAAGCTACAAATACGAAATATGTATATATAAAAAAATGTGAAGAGTTTTTCCTTATCATTTTTTTCTATATTTAATTAAAAAAATGCGTTAAAACACCATAAAAACCTTTAAAATACAAAATATTTACATATGTAAATATGTACCAAACTACGTTATAAAAATTAAAAATTTCCAAAAAGTATCAGAAAATTCTAAAATTCAAAACAACTTTTGAATTTTCAGAAAGAAAACCAAAAAATAGCCACAGAGTCCAAGCCATATTCAAATCGCATAAAAAAGAAAGGAGTTATGGCAAATTTAAAATTGGGATATTTACATATGTAAATAGTGCCAAAGTGAGGGTTAAAAAAAAATTAAGAACGTAAAGAAAAAAATTTCGTTATTTTGTGCATACAACAAACACAGTTTGTGTGAATAGTTTTTTGTATATGTAATGTTTGTTTATTTGTTTGTGCATCTGTATGTAAATAATGGATTTTGTATTGTTGTTTGATTGTTTATTTTGAGTTTGAACAAAGGTGGCAAACACATGTTTTTCATGTGCTAAATAAAGCACATATATTATTTGTTATTTGTTGTTGTTGCTCATTTGTTGTTGTGCCCTTTGAATTGTCGGAAAACTATGCGGTACGTTTTCTAATCAATTGATTGTGTTGCAAAATTGCAGACAAAAGATAGACATAACGTTGTGAAAACGTGTTATTATTTTTAGGTTAATTTGAGTTGGACAAAGCAATGCGTTTCAACTAATTACACAGTGCTACTAACACTGCTACTGTAAAAAATCAATATGTACTCAAAACTAAACTACACACGAAAGCTTGTTAAAATATGAGATCTTGGGTAGCTTTTCGAATAGCAATGCTTATTTATGAATTAATTTTTTATTTTTACGCGATGCAAGTAAATAAGTAAAAATAATTTGAGTTTCTTTTTATCATAATTTGTTGTTGTTTGTAAATGAGATCAAGAACTGATAATAATAATGTTACTTTTTTGTTCTTAAATAAAAAAGTAAACTGTAAAACAATTTATAGCAAGAAATATTATGAACTCATTTACAAATTCTGTACGCAAAAATATTAAATTTACCTTCTTTTAACTCATTCCAAACAAAAAAGTTTCCATTCCAAAAAACAAAAACTCTTATTTTGAGTAGCATTTAGTTGATTTCAAGTGCAGAAACGATAATTTTCTACAATCATCTGTGAAAAGAAGTTTGAAGAACCTAATATTATATTCCAAAAACATAAGAATATCAAGAATATCTCAAAATTACTAGAAAACCAAAAAGTCTCACTCATGGTAATCACTCGTATTTCAAATTAAAAAATGACTAGAAAATCAAAAAGTCGTACTCATTGCAATCACTCATTGTAATCACTCGTATTTCAAATGAAAAAATAAAAATCACTACAAATCTTGTATATAAATTATTTGTATGTTATAACTTTTAATTTGATTCGAACTAATGACATGAGTTGAATGCATCTGAAAGATTTCCGATCTACTTTCCAAACGTGTACCAGTTGTACGTAGCTATATACACATAACTTAACGCAAGCTATGGCCTTTTATGTCATTCCTATTCATTTAAGTGACGGTCTAATTTTTTGGTCAAAAACTGCATATTTTTGTAAAATTTTTTTAAGGAAACGGTTAAAGTTTATTGTACCAAATTTTGTTTTTATATAAATATAGTGTTATTTTCACAAAATTTTATTGAAAAATTTACCAAGTAAGATTTATTTAAAGAATAAGCTTTTTCTCCCTCCCTTGGGAGCACCTTTTCCAATAAACTTCTTGTTTTTTTTTTTTTGAGGCCAAAAGTTTAAAGGAAAGATAAAGCTTCGAAGCCTCTAAACTTTAAGCTTTGAAGAGGCGCGAATTAAAACTCTTTTAGTTTTCGAATTTTACTACCATCGATGCATTATTTTGAGGGACTTTATTTTAAATACAATATTTTCAGAAATTGTGCAGGCAATAATTTGAAATCTCCCCAAAAAATTTTTCAGAAAAATACTTTCTTATGCCATCCAAAGCTACAGAGCAAATTAATCCACTGTAGGATAATTTTATTGTTCTAAACAGCAGCCAGTCAAGATTTGATAAGGGATCTTTAATGAGGAGGTTTTCTTGTCTAAGGGTAGTAAATTTTGGGTGTTAAAAAATTCAACAAAAAAAACTAAAAATTTGTTCACCAAGCATTTTTTTATTTTAAAACGTTTTATTGATACAATAGTTCGACATTGGCCGAAATGCGACTTTTTCATAACATTCTCTGCTGATTCGATACATAATTAATGTGAGAAACAATTTTTGTTCATATAAATTTGGCAAAAAATATCTTTTTAAAATAGTCGGTGCACGCCTTCTCCGCACTCTGATGCCTTT
The DNA here is from genome assembly GCA_958299015.1 of Tetanocera ferruginea. Lineage (NCBI taxonomy): Eukaryota > Metazoa > Arthropoda > Insecta > Diptera > Sciomyzidae > Tetanocera > Tetanocera ferruginea. The sequence goes on from OY282642.1 coordinate 10,039,922, forward strand.
AAAACAAAAATTATCAAAATCAGTTTTTTTTGAAATTAGAAAACCATAAAACTAAAAGAAATTAAAATAAAAATGGGTGCTGTTTTGAACAAAATTTTTTTTAAAATTTATTTTAAAGTGTAAAAATGAATTAAATTTATTTATTTTTTTTTGTAGTATTTTATTAATGAATAATTAATTTTAAGGTCTAAAATAGCTAATTTATTATAATTTCATGAATTTTGGAACAAAAATTTTGTTGATATTTTTAACAGTAGCAAATTTTACCCATAAAAATAAATTTAAAAAAAATTTAGATCAAAACGCTTCCATATTTTATTTTAATTTCTTCTTATTTTATGGTTATCTAATTTAAAAAAAAATTTTTTTTGCCCTCCGACTCACAATTTTCTAGCTAAGGGCCTGGACCTACCTTTTATTTTGTCTATTTTTTTGTTGGAACTTTAAGTTTGTTTAATATTTTGTTTTAAACGATGTTTACAAAATTCAAAGGTTTGAAAAAAAGTAAAAAAAAACAATTTTTTAACATTCGCCATTTAATTTTTTGCTTTATTTTCCGTAGTTCAGACAATAGCGATATTATTATTTATGAAATATCTTTTGTTTTCTTTTCTTTATCAGATCATTAGAAGGTTTGGACGCACACTTTTTTTTCCCCATTCGCCCCCACTTCACCAGTCAATAATATTTTAGTTGAAAAAAATGTCGTTTTTTGAAGAAGGTTTTTGAGAAGGAAGCCCCTCCCTCCCCACTTCACCAGACAACTTATATTTTAGTTTTAAAAAATTTCGTTCAGCCACTTAAAGAATGTTGGACTCCTTCACCAGCCACATATGGGCACCTCCCAGTGGCACGGACGCGACATTCGCACGGTTTTAATTACTCGAAAAACAAGAAAGAAACAAAACGAGCCGGTATGTATTTAAGTGTTCTAACGCGACGAAAGAGTTCTACATTTTATAAAAATACTAGCGAGATTTAGTACAAATGAGTACAAAGTAATAAGCAATCATTCAATGGAACGGACGCGACAAAAAACAGAAGTTTTTTTAAGCTCGTGTAGAAATATGCAAAATTTAACTAATTTTGAGAACTTTTTTTTATATATAGTATACATGTTAATGGAGGTCAAAGGTTCGGACGCGACATCATGGACGCAACAAATTTTTCCACAGTAGTAAAGTACAGAAAAGATGTTCATTATAAATTTTAATAAAATTACATCATAATAAGTTGAATTCAAGTAACATAGCAGAAATACTAATCAAAATAAAAAAAAAATAAAGTTAAAAGCTGTTAGAGTGCTTTATTTTAATGTTTTTCTTCACTTTTGGTGGACCTTTTTTGGGAGATGCCCATATATTATAGTTTTAAAAAAGTTCGTTTTTTAACTTTTTGTACTGTTTAAATATCAATGAAAATCTTATAAAAAAATTGGCTACTAAAAAAATTTCAGTTTTATTAAAAATACCTAAAATTTGTAAAAAAATATATGAAATGATTTTTTTTTAAATTGAAGTCAAAATTGTATTCATGGATCAATTTGAATTGAATGCATTATTATTTTGATGCTCACTGATTCAAGTTCTTGTGTTTTTGTAAAAGAAATCAAATCTGAGTATTCTGAAATACTCTATAGAAGTGCCTCTCATCCAACTGTCTTCCGGAAAAGATTTCAGATCCAGTATCTTTCTTCATTTTCGAACCGGATTATAAGAAAGAAGAGATATCCCTTTAAGAAAGGGTTGGGAGAAATGTTATCCAGATGAAAAAGTTTGTACAAACCCAGCTTGACATTCATCTTAAGTGTATGTTTATTAGGTAAGACCTTAAATGACATTGAGGCCTGCAGTTCGGGTTGACCTAATACAACCGGTCATACATGTCCTTTCTATTTCTTCACTAAACACCCGACTAAAAATGCAAATTTTTTAGGCAAAGCTGTCCAACATTCGTACAACAGGCAAACAAGAAACTCTGTAAGCAAAAAGACGTTAAATGGCTGTACAACAGGCGCTTACAGGACAATTTGGCTATACATATGCTGAACATGGACCGTGGCTTCAAAAAAAAAAGTTCGTTTAAACTCGGCCGCTAGAGCTGCTTTAAAGAATTTGCTGCTGTACAACAGAAAGCGCCTGTTTACTGCCTTTTTACGGCTTTTTGCTTACAGAGTTTCTTGTTTGCATGTTGTTCGAACGTTGTATAGCTTTGGCTAAAAAAATTTAATTTTGACTCGGGCATGATATAACTTCTTGAAGGGTTTATCCTTCTAGGGGTTTGGACTAGCCTACTACATACGCATATGACTGTGTGCATCAAAGGAGTTCTTACCGAGACAGTTCTTACCGGTGATTTGAAAATACTTTTTTGAGTTTAGAAAGTTTGTTTTTACCTAAAGAGTACGGGGAAGGAGGTTTTAGTCTAAGTTTCGTAAAAGGCTTTTATGTCTTAAATTGTCTTCTTTGGGTATACAGAGAAGGTATTGTGTCTCTGTTCTGTGATCAGTGTTGCTTGTAAAACTTACAACACAATACTTTTAAATCTCCTTAAATGCTACATCATCTGCTTATCCGACTCATCATCTGCATGGGATGGAAACAACTCCCTTGAATTCAGCTAGGAGACTATAGACAACTAGACACCAAAACAGAGACGATAGAATGCCTCCTTAGGGCCACCCTCTGGTTGTAAAGGATTTTTTTTTAAGAGCTTGCTGATTTTAAATCTAAATAAAACACATGCTTAATTATGAAAAAATTTTTTTTATTTCGTAGATAATTTCTTGACATTTAACATTTAAATATAATTTCGGGCTTATGGCCACCACGACTATTTTGTACAAAGGTCATTCTGGAGGTCCAATTTTCAACCACCTTTTCAAGCATTTGAGGGCGTATTTCAGCAATGACACGTTGAATATTGGTTTCCAAAGCGTCAATCGTTGCTGGTGTATCCACATAAACCAATGACTTCACGAATCCCCACAAAAAAATAATCAAATGGCGTCAAATCACACGAACGCGGAGGCCAATTCACCGCTCCATTTCTCGAAATAATGTTGTCGTTGAAATGTTTTTCAATAAGTCGATTGTTTCGCCCGCAGTATGACAAGTGGCACCATCCTGTTGAAACTAAATTTCGTCCACGTCCATATCTTGAAGATTTTGCAACAAAAATTGATTGATCATGGTTCTGTATTGATTTTCATTCACGGTAACGCGTCGCCCATCTTCATTTTTAAAGAAATAAGGACAGATGAACAGTACATTTGGTGTACTTGGCATCCAATGTATACCAAAATTTGGTAATTATGTTCTTTATGGTGGTCTCAGACGGACAATTATGTGCACCATAAAATTCACGAAGTGCTCTATAAACATTTTTCATTGAACACTGTTTAAAAAAAAAAAAATTTCCACAATTTGGAAGCGTTGTTCTGGAGTTAACCTATTTATGATGATTTGCCTAACAATACTGAGTAGAGACGTCACTTTAAACTGTCAAAACAAACTGTCAGACAATAGAGTAATAAAAAAACTCCCTTTAGTTGCTTTAAATAATGTATTATCCAAGCAGGTCTGAATTCCTATACTGCTAAGCTTAGTCATATAAGCAGGTGGACTCATACAACGTATTGTAAAATGCTCATTAAATATCAAGAAAAGTGGTTGTACAAATTTCCTTGTTATCGATAGATTTCAATTGCTACATTGAAACATAGATGTATGATTTCGTTTTCAGTCTTTTTTCATCTCCTGGGTGCAACAAAGAGTTTGATTTTGTCTAACAGTATTGTAATTTACGTATGAAGTAGTTTACGTTATATTTAAGGCATAGCAAAATTATCTTTTATGAGAAATTTTGTAGATTTCTGTTGTTTGTTGTTTCTATAGGTACATTAAGAAAAAAAAAGGAATATTTAACTCATTGCTCTCAGTAAGTTGAACATTTAAATGCTATCACTACTGGCTTATACAGAAATATAAAATAAAGAAACTTTGGAGTTCAAATGATAAAGTTGAAGGACGTATTCGTAAATGAACTCCAAGGGTAGAGTATTTAGTTATAAGCTTAAAAAAAAAAAATCTTTAAAAAATGTTAGGATTATCTATGTATATTAGTTGTTTAATAAATTGTATGATGACTTGAAGGTTAAGCTGTTAGTAAGCTAAAAATCAAAACTACTTATTTATTTGTGTTCCATTTTTAGTGCTAAAAAAATTCCAAATATTTTCTTTTAAAAAATCCACTAAAAAATTTTAAAAAATGACCCAAAGACGCTATGTCAATAGCTAAGATAAATGAGCAAAAGAAAAAAGAAATAAAAAGAAACAAATTTAAGAATTGGAATTTCCGAATAACAAACAACAAAAACCACAAAAAGTGAAGTAAAAACAAAACGACGCAGTCAAAACAAATTAAGTGTTTTAAATATTTTAAGAACTACAAAAGAACGACAGGCAAAACAACTACGAAAAGTCTACAAAATGTGTTTCCGTTTAAACGTAAGATATATAGCAACAACAACAACAAGGACAACGACAAAAACATCAACAGCAACAGCAGCAACAACAAGAACAACTGCTGCTAGCTGGCTATTTTTGTTGACATTAATCAGCATGCAGCACAATCGATTAAGTCAAGATTGTTGCCAAGGGGCAGCATTACAGATGCAACATCAACAACAACAACAACAACAGCAACAAGAGAAGGAAATAACATTACAACAAGAACAACCAAGTTTCTATCAGGACTTCAGTCGAATTGCAATAAATTCCAAAGTGCCTGCGCTGCTGCAACTGCCAACGCCATCTGAGCATGTGCGTACTTCACATAAAAGTGATGAAAATAAAGTGACAAATACACAAGCAACATCCACAACTTCAATAACAACAAAAGCAACTAGAATAAAACCTACAACAAAAGTAAAAAATACAGCAATTTTTGCTGAAAACATTGCCGCGAATTCCGATAATGTGAGAAATCTAGATGAAATCGAAGCAGATTTCTTAAATGATGCTCCAGCAAATTCAGCTGGCAGTCGCAGCAGCAAAGCATTACAACAACCCTTTCTCGCTTGGGATAATCCGGAAACATTGCTACGACGACGTCACATAGTGCCGGAAAAATTACAATACACGCAGGAGATAATCATTAAGCAAGGACGACTCGTGGGCATAATACGCCACATGCAGCCACAAACCGGACTGCACGATGTCAGTCAATATCTAGGATTGCCATATGCAGAGGCACCGGTGGGCAGTCGTCGTTTTATGCCACCTGGTAAGTACACAGCAATTGTTGCAAAGCCAACGACATTTTTACTGCATTTAATTTCCTTCATTTAACAAAGATTTTCATTTGTGATTGGCGCTAATTTAATGATATGGCACACACACACATATATATTTTCTACTTGCTGGTTGCACTTTATGGCAACCACGAGAATTTTTATTTCCTGCCTGTCTTATATTTTCACATTTCTATTATCATTTTTCTAATTTTAATATTAAATTTTATGTCACCCTTATGTGCTTTAAAAATATGGCCTCATTTTTTTAAATGTAAAATTTTCAATTTGAATTTAGTTATTCTTGGTTGCAAACGCTGCATTTTCCATTCACTTGAAAGTTTGCGCATTGTAGAGTGAATAAAAGCTTTTAGGAATAATATACGGTGCTTTAACTGGAAAAATACTTTAACCGGAAAAAAGTGAATTTATTACAATATGTTGCCATAAGCTTATAATTCCTGAAAATATATCAATAAAAATGAAAATAAAACTTTAAATTGTCTTTATATCTTAGATATCAATAGCTGGAAATATATGTAGAGCTCAGTGGCGTGCAAAAAAATTATAATGTTAATCAGTTGTGTCACAAAATCATGACAAATTTTGAAGCAATTGAATGTGACATTACATAAGTTTATACAGCTATGCTTTTGTTCTTCACTATCCCAGTGATATCCGCAAATGCAGACCGGTCATTAAGTAAATTGAAAATTATTGAAAAAAATTATTTAAGAAATAAGACGAGCCAATTCAGGTTGTCCAATTAAGCATTGATTGCAATTGAGAACAAGCAGACGTCTGAATTAGATTTAAGTAAATTAATAGAAATTTTTGCTAATGATAAAGCAAGACAAAAATATAGTAAAATAAAATTAAAACACTAATGTTTCTGTAATTCTTTTGTTTTGAAAATGTTTTTTTTATTTTTTCTTGTAGGCCCCTTTTTTAATTTTGCACACATCATCTAGTTACGCCACAGGTAGAGCTACAGCTCTTCCGGACACCCCCTCTCTATTTATAGAACCAACATGACTAGCAATACAGAGTAAATATGAAACCGTTAGTCCAATAGTTCCTTAGTCCATAAATGATGCAAACTTTCATATTTATTAGACTGAGAGAAAGTCGAGGTATTATCCTTAACCTGTGGATGGTCAACCCAAAAGCCAACCCTCTTAATCGTTTACAGCCAACATAAGAGAATATGTATTTTACAATATTTTCATATTCTACAGTATCTATATTATTATTTCTGTAAGGATTTTTTGAAGTGAAACTTCTTTGGCGGCGAGTGAAATTTCAAGGTCTCTTATTCGTTACGCTAGGCTAACGTTTTCAATTCATATGAAAATTTTAAAAAAAAATTATTGCCGCTGCCGAGTGGCATCTCATCTCATCTCATTCGATGAGATGAAAACAATAATATCAAAATTTTTTTATCGGTAAAATGATTTGAAGAAATATAAATTACCTGATATTTTTGACCGAAAAAATAAACGGCAGAAAATAACTGTTATTTTTCACAAATAACTATAAGGCACAAAAAACTGTTATTTTTGTCGGAAAAAAAAAAAATTAAAAGATAAAAGTTAATATGTGACACTTTCGACAAAAACCATATTCGGTACGTTGCCTGGATGCAAATATTGAATCAACAAATTATTATTCCATTTCGTATTGATTGAATTTCTTTTCAGATACTTCCTCTCTATATTTCACACTAAAATCTCTCTTATTTCTTACTGTTAAAGAAGTTTCACTTCTGCCACGTGTACGTTGCTAGACGCGAGTTTTTTTTTTTATTTCAGCAGATATATAACGTTCAGTAGGTCTTAGAGTTTAAAGTTAAAAAAAAACTTAGGAAACGATCTCAGCCTAATTTGAATGAGAAATGATTTCCAAAGTAAACTTTTCTCTATCACACCTTAAATTTTGTGAATTTTTTCTTGAGTAATTTTTTTCTACACGGCAAGTTTATATTGTCTCTGACTTTTCAAACTACCCTCCTTTCTTTTAGACATTTTCCAACGACTTTTTTATAATTCTTTTATATTTTTCTTTGGTAAAAGTTCATCACAAATAGCGCTAATGACTTACAATAGACTCTGAACAATTATTTTGTAAATAAATTAAAATATATGGAACTGAATGTATGTTTATTAGGCTGGGTCAATTTATAAATCGATCTTGGCGATTTTCGGTTCAGGCAGCAAAAATAATAAGAAAACAAATAAAAAAGGGCCTGTAGTGAAATTTACCCTATCATACTCTCAATTTTGTGAATTTTTTCTGACCGAACTTTTTCCAGTCGTTTCTAAATGAAAACGCTAAAATGATACTTGAACACTTAAGTTAAAAAATTATTCATTCAATGGCTTTAAAATTGTTTCTAAATACATATATCCAAATTTTATCATCGTCACTAGAAATTTTATCAACGTCACTAGAGGGCGTAGACAATAGATACATCTTTTTAACCCATTTTTTGCGAATGTTGCGAAAACGCATCCTTTAACCATTTTACACCTGACTCTTTCCTAAAGAAAATATTTAATTTGCTAAGCATTGATTCTCAAAGCCAATCAAAATATCTAATAAACTGTTTTTTTTTATTTTGCCCAAAAAAAGTGTTTTGGTAGTTTTCATAAGACTTGAAAAATATTTAAAAATTTAAGAATAGCGTTTTAATTCTTATAATAATAAATTTAAAAATGATTGTTTTTACAAAATAGTATTTCTTGCAATCGAAAAAAGTTTGATATAAAAGAAACATTTTATGCCATTTTTTTAATATAATTGCACGACAATGCCCGTGTTTATGCAAATTTTGGCAAACGGTGCAAAAATGCAACGTTCATTTTCTGGAAAACTAGAAGTTTTTCTGAATATATTCTCATGAATTTCTTCCTCTTGCCCACAAACAAATGAAATCTAAAATTTCAAATTTTTAACTCAACTGGAACTGGAAGCCGCCAAAAATGAGTTAAGTAAGACCTTTTTTGAAAAAATAATATTTAATATACATAAAAAAAAATTGTATTATCATTATGAGGCTTGATATTGCAAGCTAAAGTATTAAATTAAAGCTAAAAAACAAAAACACTAGTTAATTAAATTTTTTTTTTATTTTTTACTAAATAAAAGCTAAGCATTGACTACATCATAAGTAAGAGCAACATGTGTCCATGTCAAAGGACGTTGATTTTCAGAGTTTATTTAAAGCACCACTGGGTTTAATCCAGTGCAGTGTTGCCAGATTTCGGAAGAGATTATTTCCATTTTTTATATGCTTTTCAAGAAGTTTTGCCCTATTTTTGCTTTGCATTTTCCCGGTTTTTTCCCCTTTTTAAATGTACTCGTGTATAAAAGGAACTAAAATGAAAACTTTAAAAACATTTAATTCCATACTTACTAATAATAATTACACTGTTGTAGTTTTTGACACGAAATTTTTGGTTCTGCGATGAGACCAACCTTTTTGGATTTGGGGGAGTCCCTCGAGCACAACAGTGTCCTTGGTTTAGTTAGATTGGGTCAAATTTTTAAGAAAACCGTGTTTTTCCAAATGGTCGATTTTGGCCTTTTGCCACGTCTATTTCTAGAGATATCTAGTAAACAAGTTGTACGGTCTTTACAACCAATAGAGAAAACTAAAGGTATTGAAATTTTTCGTCAATTTTTCTCATGCTACTTTCGGATCCGAGGATAAGTTTTTGTGTAATTAATCAATTTTTGAGAACTTATAGTTTTTTTTAAAGAAAATTGGAAATTAAGTTAATGGAACAAAATTTGCTTGCCTGTTCTGGCCTTTCTGGTAAAGGGTACAAAAAGTGTTAACTTTTAACCTACTTAAAAACTAATTTACATGTTAACTTTGAAAACAATAACGGTAACTGTTTTTTGTATCTTCTACCAGCATATTTTAAAAAATTCTTTAAAAATTCTTTAAAAATTATAGAAAAACTATAAAATTGTCGTACCGTAAAATTAATTTGAATTTTTCGTAAGAAAACAATAATTTATGGAAAAAATTATTAATTACACAAGAACTACACCTCGGATCCGAAAGTAGTATGGGAACTGTTGACATAGAATCGCATGAACTTTTGTTTTCTTCATTGGTTGGTAAGACCGTGCAACTGGTTTGCCAGATTTATAAATAAACATGGCAACAGGCTTAGAATAGACCAAAATCGACCATTTGGAAAAACATGGTTTTCTCAAAATTTTGAGCCAATCTAACTAAACCAAGGACGCAGTTGTACTCAGGGGACTTCCCCAAATCCGAAAAAGTTTGTTTTATCGCAGAACCAAAATTGAACTACAACAGTGTTATTGATTGTGAACTCTATTGTACTTGTTATCCTTGAATTTGAAATAGAAATTGAATTTATTTGAGTGGATTGAAAAATAGTTTTAAAAATGTCCCCTTATTTTTAATATAACCTCTAGACAGCTCCAAAAACAAAAACAAAATTGTATTTTTGACCTTCTTCCAAAATGGTTTTGTTTCTTAATATTATGCATTTTATGTTCGATGTGAAAAAAATTGTATACCGTTAAGAATGGTTTTTCCCCTCAAGGCACTTTGAATCAAATTTTTTTCTAATTAACTAAATTTTTTTTTTAAATGTATTAACTTGGATAGTACAAAATCTTTGAGAGGAAAATGTAGAACAAATTAAGTTTAATTAAATTTCCATACATAAAATTAAAGTAATGAAAAAAATATCATTTTGACGGATTTTTCGGTGGTCAAAAAACATTTTTTTTTAAGTTCTCCAGATCATGTTTAAAATAAGATGTGCATTTTGCAATAGTTTTTTTTTTGGGAAACAACTCGCTCTATTTTACAGATTACTTTACTGTTACAAAAATTATTTCTTGTATATTTCTGAACATTTTCAATTGTAAATTTTATCCGGATTTATTAAAATTATATTTTACTTGTTCATAGCATTCAAGCAAAAACTTCATTTAAGCTAACGTTTGACGATAATTCTAAGAAATTGAAGTGAAGTTTTTGATTGATACAGAACTCTAATAGCTATGTATATAAATATGAGTATAATTTTTTAAATATTAGTACCTCTTATTTCTTTTTTTTTCAAAAATTCATTAAATATTTCGTAAAAATGCGTCCAACTTCATTTTCCCCGTTTTAAATGGTACCCTGCGCGATTTTTTTTCTGAGACTTATCAATATAAGGTCACAAAAATTGATACGTTGCCCGCGGGCGCACTGATAAGAACACTGGTTTAATTCTTTAAAAAATATTATTAGAAATGAAAAAACATTATTAGTTAATTTTTTAAAATTACATTGTTCTTAATTTTGTTTAGAACCCTTGTGATAATGAACTTAACAGGCAATATTTTCAAATTGCAGATTTTTTATGGTACATGAAATGTTGATGATGATGCAAAAAAAAAAAAACAAAGCCCACAACTGCACTCTTGAAAGACCACCAACAAAACTCACAAAATGAGATTCATATTATTTCTAAAAAACAAAGTTCAAATCAAAAATAATGCTTTGTAAAGATTCTTGGGAAGTCAGCATGGAAATTGTAGGTGTAGTTTTCGATCGTTTCTTTGATTTTATCAAATTGATTTTAAAAAAGACATTGTCCAAAATAATGGACAAATCCATTGAGGGGGTTAATTAATTTCTTTCGGTTTTTATAAACAAGCTAAGTGGTATGTGTCAATCGCTCATTTGGGATACATCATTTGACATATTTTTGTGACTTACTTGTATGTTAAATTTTGTTTTTTTTTTTTATAACTATTCAACCACTTTGGCATTTCTTTAATATTTGTTTCAATCGTCTCTATCATTCTACATGCTGTAATTAATTTTCAACATTAAAAGTAGTTTTTCTATATCATGCATTATTAAAATTAAAAAATTTTCATAGAATATTTCCGCTTGACTTTGCAAATATTACAAATTTTCTAAATTTGCCTAACGATGCTTGAGGGTAACTAATGGTGATATATAATTTAATATAACTTTTGATGCCAGCAGCTTTGACCTCACTTGATGGTGTTCCAAAATCCTTCAATAAATCCTTAACAATTCCCTTGGCAACTGTGTATTTGGCAGATGTGTAACTGTGTATGTATGTATGATATGGATGTGTGCGTATTAGTGGCTGTAGTTTTAGCAATCACACAAATGCAAGCATAAAAGCGCACTCAAGCCATTAAAATATTTGCAAACAAAGTTTTGTCAACCCTAAAATTTGCTACATTTGCAGAAAATTTGTTATTTTCGAATTTTGCATTCTTGAGAATTAATAACTTTGAGTTCGCTAAATAATGTGACATAGCAGCAGAAGCAGCAGCAGCAGCAGGAACAGCAGCTCAAAACAATTTCTCCATCAGCAGCAAGTGGAATTTTGCATATGTGTGCCTGTATGTTTTTAGTCTGAGTGAATAGGAGTGTATGTTCTTGTGTGTCTCGCTAGTGTACACTACTACTATTAAACGAAGCGCATCGAAACGACAACAACGACTGACTGACTTTCTGCAGCATATAAAGTAGAGTAAGGCGACTGAATGACAAACACTTTCTCTGCTTTGTGGTTTTGTGGTGCATAAAAGTGGGTGGTGGTGGAGTTGAAACCATTGTGGGTGCAATCTTTTGGCATCTTTTCTGTTGTGGCCCTGCTTTATTCTGAAATAAACTCAAATGAACGCAGCTAGTTGTATGGGTCAATACCAACAGATTAACACCAACCGGCAGAGCTACTAAAAAGTACTGTGTCACAAAAACTAAGGGGGGAAAAAAATAGAACCCTCTTTCTAAACAGCTACAAATGTATGCAGAGATCGGCAACCAGGATTTCGAAACAAACTGCATATTCAGCTGAATGTGTATGTCGTGGTAACAATTTGCTACTTAATGCATATTATTACTGCTATTATTGTTAATTTACCATTAATTTTGTTGTATGGCTGTCTGAGTGGCTGTCTGCGTTTATGTATTGCAGTCTATGTTTAAGTATTAATTATATTATACACACATATACTCGTAATGTGCATGTAAACTTGTTGTTGTTGGATTAAAAATTAATGTTGCATGATGTACAGAGTGTAGGTGCCGTTTTTCTGTGTAGGTGTCTTTAGTTAAAGTTTTAGCCCCAAAGGTTTTAGACTAGGGGCTAGCCTCTTGTGGGTTTTGCCTTTAGAAAATGCACATTTCTAACTTAATTCTTAATTGTATTCTCTGGTTGGTTTTATTCATATCTACTGTTTTTTGCAGAGAGGATATTAAATATGTAATTTATTCTCCAACTTCATACACTTGCATGCAAACCACTTAAACTATTTAGTTTAATTAAAAGTACGTTCGTTTTTAAGTTTTATTATAAATTTTAATAAATGTTATTTTTTTGTCTTAAGTACTAATGTATGAAAATTAAAAATAATATGGAACACAAAAACAAAAAATTATGCAAAAATTTATTCTAAAAAAAAAAGTTGGTAATTTTTCGATTATTAATGTACCTCTTCAGCTATACCTTCTCATTTTACTCTTTAAGTCAAGACACAAAATCAAGATACAGTGTTTAGTCACGACACGAACCAGTTCTTTCGTTTAAGTTGCATCTATTGAATGAAAGATTTGAATTATTTGTTACGCTTTTTATTTAATTGGCTGGTATCAAAATAATGTCAACTTCAATCAACTAGACAGCAGTATCAATATAAGTAAGACTTACGTAATATTATTAAAAGTCAGTGGCGTCGATAGTGAGGGAACTTAGGGTAAAGGTACCCCTTTATAGGACCAACAATGACAAAGTTCTCTTTGACCCTTTTAATGTTGAAGCAAGTTCAGAACAACTTTCTCACTAATGCTTATTTGTGAAGCAAGTTGACCTCTTGGCCTGAAAATAAGAAACGAAAAAACTTCGATGAGCATAGTAATAAAAAAACCCTTAATGAATTAGATATCCTGTATAAGAATTATCCAACAAAAATAGTCTAGTTCCCTATTTTGCCGATTTTTACTGGATATATTGTGCAAAACGCGTTCTTTCTCGGTAAAGGAAGAACTGTTTATCGTCGATCAGGTTATCGTACAGCTTGAAGTGTGCACGCAAATTCATATTCAACATGTTACTTTTGTTTGTATAGTGATATTTAAATATATTGTAGAAGGTTTTAGAAACAAATTCAGATGTAGACGTCAAATTATTGCGCATTCGTAGCTGCGTTACATCCCTTGTTCTATGTGCAATGCACAAAAATGTACTCAGGTACTAGAAATACCCAGGAAATACCCATAAAGTTCGCAATAAAATTACAAGAGCAGGCACAAATATTAAAAATTACGATCACTTAAGTTGGCGGTATCTCAAAAAAGGGTGTGACAATATTAGTAAAACTCTGTTTCTCCAATAAAATTGACACTAGAAAACTGAAATTTAGTACAGAAGTACTAAACAAGACAAGTACTAGACAAAAATTAAAAATTACTAACAGAAAAGTGGGCGTTATTCGACAAAGGGGTGTGTCAATAGAAGACAATTACTGTATCTCGAATAATATTGACGCTAGGGTATAAAAATTTATTACAGCCGTAGGCACAATAACTAAAATTTTTTTCAAAAAATGGGCGTTATTCGACAAAGGGGTGTGGCGATATTAAAAAACACTGTATCTTGAATAGTATTGACACTAGGATACTAAAATTTAATACACAGGTTGGCACAAGTATAACAATTTATTGCCGAAAATGTAGACGTTAGTCAGCAAAGGGGTGTGGCAATGTTAGATAAAATGTATATAGAATAATATTGACGCTAGGGTAATAAAAGTCATTGCAATAATGGGTAGAATTATTGCAAAACGCTATGAATAAAGTGGGCAGAATTCAACAAAGAGGTGTGTCACTATTAAAAAAACACTATATTTCAGTCAATATTAACACTAGAATACTGAAAATGATACAAGGGTCGGCAGAAATAAAACAAAACATGATCAAGAAAGAAGTCTAGAAATTTGGTGCAGGGCAAGGTTGAATTATTATAAAGTATGATCAATAGAGTACAAAGGCGGGATTCGAAAAAGTGTGTGACACTTTGATGAAATATGAAAAGAGGCATAAATTGAAAATGACCAACGAAATAGAAATTAGCAAAAAAAATTATTATAAATAAAATTTTACATTTGAAATATTGCTTAAGAATAATCTTCTAATATATAAAATCAAAATGTTTGTCCTTCTGTCTGTCTGTCTGGCTGTGTGTTCCGTATAGGCTCGCCCATCCTTTATCCGATCGAGCTGAAATTTAGACACCGAGTACGGTTCATAAAGAGAAAGATCATATGGGGTGTAAAAAAGTGGGTGGAAGTATGTGGAAGTGTCACTCCATAATAACTCCTAAGCACTTGTAACGATTTTAATGAAATTTGCTATGAACTTTTAACTGAACCCAAGATAAAACATGAAATATAGAAAACTCCAAAGCGTTCCGCAAGAGGGCGCTTTAAGTAGTGTGTTTTAAAGACATAATTAGTACTAAGCACCTGTGCCGATCTTATTGAAATTTGGTATGAACGTTCAACTCCACCCAAGATAAAACATAAAATATAAAAAAATTCCGAAGACTTCCGCAAGCGAGTGCTTTTAGTAGTGCGTTTTAAAGACTCAATAACTCCTAAACACCTAAAACCGATTTCAATGAATTTCGGTATAAACGTTCAACTCAACCCAAGATAAAACATGATATATAAAATTCCAAAGATTTCCTCAAGAGGGCTCTTTAAGTAGTGTATTGTTAAGACTCAATGACTCCTAAATGACTTGACCGATTTTACTAAAATTTGGTACGTGAAATATCCTGAAACAGCAACAGAATTGAGGCTTTTTTAATTTCAGAAAACTTCCGTAAGAGGGTGCTTTATTCAATCAACTATGCCTAGCTCATGCACGTCAAAACGAATGAGACGATTTTGATGAAATTTTGTTAGAATTTGTATCTGTTACTAATACAGATCGTTTGCTTTTAAAAGTTCTTTCGACAAAAATCAAAGAATGAGCTGAAGGCAAACGAAGTCAAGCACCAAAAACTAACGAATAAAAAGAAGTTTTAAGTAAGAAAACGAGCAGAAGCTATATAAAGCTGAACACACATCAACCAAACAGCATCGACCAAAACCAAAGTTGAAGGAAGACAATACAAAAATCGAATTGATGCCAAAAGTATTTTTTAAAATTTTAATTTTTTTTTGAGATTAAAGTGCATATTAAATGCATGCTAAGAAAAACTTTTAACGCATTCTTCTCGAAATTACTGCTATCAAACTGGGTGACCATTTTCCTCAGATCGACCCGTTGAAGAAGTCACTATTTTTGTAATCATGTTCGGCAGGTACAGTTTCACGGAAATTTGACAAAACACTTTTGACGGAAGCAGGGGAAAAACCCCCTAAAAACGATAATTTAAAAAATTTAAAAATTCAAGTCATAATTTTAAAAATGTTAAAAATGAGAGCAATTTTAAAATCGTCCTTTTTCTGTGTTCGAGCCTTAACCCCGAGTAACACCGCCGAATAATCCGCTTGTATAACATAAAATTTATTGCTGCAAATATTTTGAAAAAAAAAAAAAATATAAAAGAGTACAGAATAAGAAACTACAGAAAAAAGATACAATTTCGAAAGTATCGTAAGTGTAGACATAGAATTCCGTTTAAGTTGTAACATCTTCTAGTTTGTCTCTTTGGTTCGATTGTTTTGTCCATTTTGTACGTACTTTTTATTGATCTTCCAAAAATTAACAAATAAATTAATAGCACTCAATTATGAACTACTTATCAAGACCAAAACAAAGAAAAAGTTAAAAAGTCTGCGAGCTATAGTCAGTTTAACTACCAATTTCAAAATAAAATTAAGACCCCGATTTTTAAAAAAATCGTAAGGTGACTATATCTCACGCTGAGCACATGTCCTTACCATAAGTGCCACTTTCGTCTTTGTCCACTGTTTAGTTGGCGAGCTACACTTTCATCTCTGTCCGATGTATAGCTTGCGAGCTACACTTTCATCTCTGCCCGATGTATAGTTTACGAGCTACACTCGCTAGTGCTAGAGGGATGTGGGATCTATATTAATTTGCATTAAAACAAAAATTAAAATTGAACGCCATCTATTCGTTAAAAGCATAAAACGAATAATGATCCAATTCGTTTTTTCATAAGAGTTAAATCTTACCGGATCACAGACCCATTTCGTTAAGTTTGACAGTTTGAGTTCATTGACTGAGCTGAAAAGACGTTGTGAATGTAACACATACAAGAACCCTCAGTACACAAATAAGAACACTTAGTTCTAAGTAGTACATACATAAACCCAATAAAGAAGTAGTACATACAAGAACCTAATGAAGAAGCCTGCGAATCAGTTCGTATAAAACAAAAACAAAACAAGCAAAAGCAACGAAACAAAAACAAAGAAAACAGCAGGCACAGCATAAGTAGCTGCTGATTGATTTTCTTATGTAAACACATGCATTTTTCTTATTTTATATTACTATTTTATGATTTTAATATCATAGTGACAAAATCTAAAATTAAATATTCATTCAGCTCAGGATATATCTGATATTTAAGTATATATATTATCTTTGAACGATAAGTTTTAAAGGCTGCAGGTATACCCTAAAGTATTCGTCAAAAAAGTTTCATGGCCTTGAAAAGATTTGTTAAACGACCTCATACAAACCGCACTGTAAGACGTAATTCTATGTCAAAAATAAATTAATCTTTATGACCATTTTATGGGGACATAAAAAAAAAGTCTACATAAGAAAATAATTTTGAAATTTTATACAATATATCGCACACTAAATACAAAACAGTCACAACTCGAAATTTTTTTATATCGACATTTTTTTTTTTTTTTTTAGCTTTGAACCAAGGATTTCAGGTGTCAAACCTATTCAGTCAAGACTGCCTTGGTCCAGAAATGGGGAGATAGATAAGTAGGAGAGAAAGTGAAATCAAGAGAAACAAGTGTAGAATGTTGTATGTGTGTCGGAGTGCTATATCAACATGCGAATTTGAATCTGAGGCAAGTGTTATGCCTTTACCTCAGTCAATTCGAGTTATCAAGCAATCTCATTCCACAAACATCTCTACCACCAACTACAACTTCCAAGGTCGTATATAATGATGAATTTTGAATTTCACTTGCTTAGAAATGAGGAAAGAATTAAAGAAAGGTAGAAGCGTAGGACCATGGCTAGACCGGGATTCGAAGCCGCAACCTCTGGGTTGGCAGTCAAGCACGCTAACCACTCGACTACCGAAGCCCCTTCTTCTGCAGTTTCAACCAAATGGTTTTATTTTTCACTTCTTTTGAAAACTTATTTTTTTTTTGAGTTGTGACTGTTTTATATTTAGTGTGCAATATATTGCTGGCAAAGTGCTTACGTTTTATGATTTTCACAAGCTTCTACGTAAAAATCCTTGATTAAGTACGATCCTCGCTTAAACATTATAAAATCGTTATCCAACAAATCCAATACACGTGTATTTTTTTTTTTGTTTTTTCATTTGCTCTAACAGCATCAATAGATAGAACGATAGATTGTAATAGTTATTTTAAAGAAATTTCGAAATTTTGAAATTGTCGCCTTTGATAACAACATATATTATTATCCTTCAATTCCTTAAAATAAACTAATTCAAAATAATTTCCACACTTTATTTAGAAATGTATGTTCTGATATTATTTTTTGTTTTTTGTTTGTGTGCGCTTATTTTTGCCCTTAATTTACTCAAGCGCCACTGGTTTACCGTGTGTTGTGGCGTTTACATGCTTCGTTGATGTTTCCTCAGCAATGATCGCTTGGATAATTTGCTTTAATTGCATTGTAAATTTTAGATGTAGAATTGCATGCGTGTCTATGAATGCAAACTTGCATGTATGTGTGTTATGTGTGTTTTATGTGTGTGTGTGTACATTTTTGTGCAAGTATTCAGCTATGCTATGTGAAATATATATATATATATATTTATGTAAACACACAAACGTGCATTTACATCATTTAATTTGTTGTTAGCTAAGCTGTGTGCAATTGTTAGGGCTTCAATAATGGCCAATTTGCTGCGATTAATGTGGTTATATCAGATATTTTTGGTTTGAATTTTATGAAAGTTCAACAGATAACTGGCAAAATATTTTGGAATTGCATTGTTAGGTTCGGTTTCGACTTGCATATTGGAGGTTGTTGCCTGTGTGTGCTTGTATAGGTTAAATTTCACAAATTTTCGTTTGAAATTCAAATGATTATCATAATCAAAACTTTTCCATATTAATTTGGCTAAAATTTTATGAACTGTAGATGCTTCAACATTCAGTTGCATTCAATAAAACAATCAAATTCGTTTTAAACTCATGTAATCTATGCAGAAAGGTGTATATAACGAGCCGTACAGTTTGGTTGAAATTTTTACATCGTCTAATTAACTCGTGCTGGGTAATCCAAATGCTTAAAATGAACTGCTATTTGCAAAAATTCAACTATAAAAATTAATATTTTTGAAAAGCAGTAAATTTTAGACGAAGATTTCAAAAGTAACAACCATATTTATGATATGAGCACATAATTAAAACAAGAACTAAAAAAACGTTGGTTTCCAATTTTGAAATCTTCGCCTCAAAATTCCTGCTTTTTAAAAACATTCATTGTTATCTGACCTTCAAAAATATTCATTGTCAGCATGGCTATTGATGGGTTGGTTTGGGATCCACTTGCTTATGAAACGAGTGCATCGTATGATGTTGGAATGATTCACATGATGATGAATAAATTGAGACCTGTTGAAAACAATATTATTGACAAAAGTGGAATCAGATTAGAGTGTCAGAGCGAAAGTGAAGACGATGTTTTTTATGAAACTGACTTTGATGGTTCCAATTTTGTTCCTTCAGAGTCGCGTCGCAGTCAAATTCGACATCAGAAAGTATCCGAGCAATGACTAATATCTTAGAGTCCAACATACTAACTATGCATCGTCAGAAATGAATGAAGAGAAACTCTTTGCTTCAAATTTATAGGAATTTAAAAAAAGCCAATAAGAAAATAAAAATTTAGGAAAAGAATATGTTATGTACATGTAAAAAAAAAGTATTTCTGCCAAAAAAAACTCAGAAACTAGAGAAATGGAGAAATAATTGTAATACAAAAGTAGAAATTTTGGCAACAAAATGAAATTTTCCAAAATAACTGGAAGTTGGGGAGCTACAACAAGCGTCGAGAAATCTTGGCGAGCTTGATTGAAGTTCAAAACAAAAAAACAACAACTCTTGAGAAGGCAATATTCTATGTTGTATGTTCATTTATATTACTTTGAAATAAAAGGTCAAAGAACAAAAGTATGCAAGCAATGTTTTTTTAAAATTTACGGAGAAACGGAATAAATTCTTTTAACAATAAGCAAATATAAAATACTAGAAATTTGTGGTACTGTTCCAAATAATCGAAGTGGTAATAATGCTCCTGCCCATAAATTGCCTGTTGAAAGGCATAACGAATTCATTTACAGATAGTATTCCTAAATACCAAAGCCCCTACAACCGACGTCATACTTACATGTTGTATTTTGAGCGTGGTCTTAAACTCGCTTTCTTGTACACCTTCTATCAGGAAACATCCTCTCAACCAGTGTCCGAAAGCAAGTTTCAAGGAATTTTTCCAGAAGTCCACAATTTTAATCAGAATTTAAAAACTGAAGGAGAGTACATTGTTGAAGTGGACCCAGATTTTAATGGCGAAGAAATTTAATAAATAATATTTATATGTTACCTACTATTTATCATTTCTTTATCATACCCTAAACCTGAAAGGTCAGGGTATATTAATTTTGTGCAAACGTTTGTAACGCATATAATTAAGTGAGTCTGGTATAGAAAAGTATATATATTCTTGATCAGCGTCACCACGTGAGTCGAGCTATCCATGTCCGTCCGTCCGTTCGTCCGTCTGTCCGTCTGTGTGTTGTCCGTATACACAGGATAAGAAGAAGGAGTTGATATAACTGCATGAAGCTTGGCATACGTGGTCAAATACACCCAAGGACCTGCACTATTAAATATTTTTGGAATCCGCTCACGGACACGCCTAACTCCCATACAATGCAAAAATTGAAAACTGCATAACTCAGCTCATAACACTGTGCGACAATTTAAGGCCCAATTGGAATAACCTCAAATATCGCAATGGTTTATAGTAGTACATGGTCTATATATTATGCCCTCATACTCAGTTTTATCGGATTAGGTCAAATAAGAGAGAAATTCAAGGTCAAATTTCACCTATAAGTCACAAATTTTTTCTGATAACTCTTAAACTAAATTCAAATCCTGTGTAGTAACTGTCTCTTAGTATTTGCAATGGATGGTTCTTAACATTTTGAGATCATATTTTGCTCAAAAGGTTACGTAAGGGGGCTAATTTTTTCTTCGAAAACAGGGCTTTTTTCAAAATAAAAAGATATTTTCAACAGTTGAGTTACTTTGTATTTGTCTTTTAAAATAATCAGATTTTGCTGAATTTTTGCATACACCTTAAGTAAAATAAAATAACCCACCTCTGAAAAGATCACAACAATTACATCTGCGCATCCAAAGATATTCGGATTCAAAGATTACCAATGATGGTAACTTCGTTAATGTAAACCCTAGAGTAAAATTATTTAGATGAAAATTAAAGACCCAACAATTTTCTTCAAAACTGTTCTTAACATCTTTACCGAAAGAGTAACGGTTTTAAAGATATGAGCGTAAATATGTTATTTGAACATACATGAACAAATTAAAACGGTTAAAATAAAAATTATTTTTATTTCTATTTCTTCCCAAGATCAAAATTTTTCATACATGTTGTTATTACATATTTATGCTTATATCTTTAAAACGGTAACTTTTTCGGTAAAAACGTTAAGGACAGTTTTGAAGAAAATTGTTGGGTCTTTAATTTTCATCTGAATGGTTTTACTCTAGGGATTACGTTAACGAAGTTACCATCTTTGGTAATCTTTGAATCCGAATATCTTTGGATGCGCACATGTAACTGTTGTGATCTTTTCAGAGGTGGGTTACTTTATTTTACTTAAGGTGTATGCAAAAATTCAGCAAAATCTGATTGTTTTTGAAGATAAATACAAAGTAACTGAACTATTGAACATTTTTTTTATTTTAAAAAAGGCCTGTTTTCAAAGAAAAAATTAACCCCCTTACGTAACCTTTTGATCAAAAAATGGTTTCAAAATATAAAGCACCATCCATTGCAAATATTTAGATGCAGTTACTACACATCATTTGACTTTACTTTAAGAGTTATAAGAAAAAATTTGTGACTTAAAGGTGAAATTTGACCTTGAATTTCTCTCTTATTTGACCTAATCTGATAAAACTGAGTATGAGGGAGTAATAAATAGACCATGCACTACTAGAAACCATTGAGATATTTGAAGTTATTTTTTCGTGTCGCACTGTGTAATAAGCCTACAATAATAAAATTTAGTAAGTATGTGTTTTGTACCAACATAAAGATGTCTTGGAAAAATGAATATCGTCCGCTCACGGACACGCCCACCACCCATACAACAAAAAAATTTACAACACAATAAATAAGCTTCTGTTTAACTAACAGAGATAAAATTTGGCAAGTATGTTTTTTATGTAAAAACAAAGATGATTCTGAAAAATAGACATCATCCACCAACGGACACGCCCACCTCCTATACAACCTAAAAATTGAAAACGCAATAAATAAGTCTCTGTTTAACCTACAGAGATAAAATTTGGCACGTATTTCTTATGACAAAACAAAGATGGTTTTGAAAAATGGACATCATTCGCCCACGGTCACGCCTACCTCCCATACAAACCAAAAAGTTTAAAACTCAATAAATTGGGTTATGTTTGTCATAGACAGCAGAGAACTACATGAGACCATTCGTCATTTTTTGCCACTCGAATAACAATCTTCGTCAGCCACAATCGCACAAAAAAAAAACATGCATGCATACCACTCGTGTTCGTAAACAACGATTGCTGCTTAGCACAGTGTGTGACGGCTGCGAATCGATACAAAGGCAGCATCCAGACAATGCTGACATTCGAATGATTCGCTGGAAGCTCGAGTGTTTGCTGCTGGACTCGAGCTCGAGTGGAATTTTATTTTTGTTTTCTTTGTTTTTTTTTCCTGGCGTTTTATTGTGTGCAGTGTTTTTTTATGCTTTCAAGAACAATTACTACAAAAAGCCTACACCAACAACAAATTGTTGGATACGTGGCACAGTAAAGAAGTACCAACAACAAAAAATATACAAAAACCACACAACTCCAGCGACTGTGCAAAAGCTAAAATCATGTGTTTGTATTCTAACAATAAAAAGGACAGAAACAACAACACGCATGTTGGCACGACATGTTTAAATTATTGAACACAAAAAAAAAACAACAAGCATTGATCGACAGTGCGGAAGCAATTACAACAATAAGAAGTAAAAGTGGAGCTGAATACTGAATTCGGCGAATTACAACAATCATGAAAATATCGAAGTTGTTGTAAAACAGCTTTTGGCAAATGTTGCGTATGTCTAGCTTTATCGGACATTCATGTTTCGCAGGCATTCGTATTTGTCATCGCTCGATCTGTACGGCATTCGTTACACAGCTATTGGTGCATGGCTTTGCGCATTAATTTTAATGCAGAAGACATATTTGTAGCTCGTATTTTGACGACATATTCAAAATGCCATTTGAATGCACTCAAGTTGTTCTCTGATAGAGAGATCAAATTTGGCATGTATTTTTTTGTATACCAAAACTAAGGTGTGTTCAAAAATTGGGAGTAATCCGTCCATGAACACGCCCACCTCCCATAGTGAAAGCACAATAAATGTACTAACTGTGAGCTACAGGAATAAAACTCGGTATGTGTAAATTTATCATCAACATTTAAATGTATATTAAATATGGGCTTCATCCGCCCTCGGACACGCCCATTTTCAATAAAATTTTTTTTTAAAAGTAGGTTTTGGCGTATTTCAAAGCCGGCCTGGACCGAATTTAGACTTTCTTTACTTGATTTTATAATTAACTTTGTACATTATCCTTTTTATATCACTGAAATTTTGTATTTTTTTTTCAATTTGGTATAAAATAACCTTGACGTTCTGTCTGAAAAACCTTTACTCAAATATTTTTTTTTGATTCTGCATTTAACAAAACATCTTAAGTCTACGTAAGTGCACAAAAATGAGAAACTTAACAATGAAATCAATTTTGAGAAAACCACATATCTTTAGATAGGTTGAATTTTTTTTAAATAATCCATTTGACAAAACCACTTATTTAACATTTTTATAAAAAATCCAACTAAAAAAAAATCTTAAAAAAAAAAAAATGTCGAAGAAAAATTCAATTCATAAAACAAAATTTTAATATTGCTTTAAAAGCATACGCAAACTGATTTGTGCAACTCTAAAGTAGTTTTATCGCTCTCCTGAAAAATTTGATATTTCGAGATAAGTGGTTTTATCAAATGTTCACAGATATGTATGTAACTTAGCACATTTTTTCACAAAAGCAAATTTGGTAAATTTTTCAATGATTTTTTCAGTGAATGCTACTTTCGTGATTCAAAGTTTCAACAAACGTATCCTTTTTGCAATGTCTTTTTACCATATTTTTAAGCTAAATTTTAGATATCAAGACTTTCTGCAACAGCAAAATTAGTTGCTTCTACTTTAAATATATTATTAAACTATTTTCTTTGACATTTCAATATAACATCTCTTCTTTTTTATATTAAAATTTTAATAAAATCAAATAGGTTCAAATTATTTTTTAAGCACCAATCTATTATTTCAACACTCAAGTTCGCTTCATCAATGTCTTTTGCAGGTACTCCACTGCCTTGGCAGGGCTTGAAAACTGCACGCCACCTGCCACCAGTTTGTCCACAAAAGTTGCCCGATACCTCCAAGCAGGGTGGTGCAAAAATGTCACGAGGCCGCTACAAGCAGCTGACACGCCTGCTGCCTTATCTCAAGAGCGAGAATGAAGATTGCTTGTATCTGAATATATATGTGCCCCGAGCAGGTAAGCAACACAGCTTGTAACTTATATGATTATGCAAATTAAAAGATAATAAAACTCGTTACATGATTCATGGACGATTCAACTTTTTGATAGATGATCTAGAGCAAAAGCCAACATATCCTGTGCTTGTTTACATACACGGCGAGTCCTTTGAGTGGAACAGTGGCAATGCTTACGATGGCTCTGTATTGGCTAGTTATGGAGAAATAATTGTTGTCACCGTCAACTATAGACTGGGTGTGTTGGGTGAGTTGTTGATAGAAGTTGCATCGTTAAAGCATTATTAATTTAAATTTTAACAATATGTGCAGGTTTCATGAAGCCCAGCATCAATGAACGCACGGTTGCCAATTTTGGTCTACTTGATCAAATAGCAGCGCTGCACTGGATAAAAGAGAACATTGCCAAGTTTGGCGGTGATCATGAAAGAGTCACGTTAATGGGCCACAGCACGGGTGCAGCTTGTGTCAACTACTTAATGGTCTCTCCAGTGGCTTCAGGTAGGTGATTAGATAGATATACATTTTTTAAAAGCAACTAACTTAAATTAGAAAATGAATACTTCTTTTTGAAAAAAAAAAAAACCACAGGCCTCTTTCATCGCGCCATCCTTATGTCTGGCTCTGCTATGTCCGACTGGGCTGCCTCCAATCATTCACTACAACTAACCATGCAAATTGCTCACAGTCTGGATTGTCCCTTGATAGATGATAATGATGAGATGATTGACTGTTTGCGCGGCAAGCGGTAAGTTGCATGCAAATATAATTGCATAACTATAGGCGTTGAAAATTAATTTTAACTATTCTATTCATGGATTTGCGGCATGAATGCATTATTAAAGTGTTTGCTTTGTTTCTGAGTTGCATAAATCTATAGCTGGCAGCAGTGTTTACTAGGGTGGTCTTTTATTTTCTCAATTCTTGCACATACTTTATTTATGGTTAAGCATATATTAAGTACTTTATTCAGCTTTATTCAGCTACATTCAAACTAATGTAAATGATATTCATGAGTGTCAAAATTGTATCTAATTTTATTTGTCCCAAGCGAGCTGTGCAAATCACACCTGCTACAAAATAGTTTACTGTTTAGTTCCCTCCAACATTTCAGCGCAACATTAATATAATTGTCTTAATGGCAAATGGAAGGAACACCCTTTTAACGCAAATGTTTGCGGCTTTTCAAGGTGGTCGCGGTCTCCTTGTGGCACAAAAGCTCTGTGAATTGTTGCACATTGTTTGTTTTGAGCTTAATTAATTTAGCTCTAATTGTGGTTGGCAACATAATATATCAGTTGGTGTTTAATTATTAATTAATGATGTAGAAATGTTAAGCAATCAAATTAATGCGTCGCACTTACAAACAACATAAAACATGAAACACAAATGTAGCAGATATAGAGAAGATTTTGTAGTTTATATTGTTAATTTTTGCAAAACTTTAAAATATAATTTTCAAATAGATATCTAGTCTTAGAACTAATTTACTAATGAATAGACTAATATTAAAACATATGTACAATTTTAACATCATGTGACAAAAAAAAAAAAAAATAAACTATGTACATAAAAGCGTATCGAAATACATTATTTTTTCAAATTTCACATTTCGAAATAACAAAGTTATTTTTGAGAAAAACAGTACAAAATAACGATCTAAAAATGCTTAGAAAACTACTTTTGTCTTAACGAAAAGATTTAAATACAGTCTTACTAACAATATTTTACCGAACACGATAATACTCACTATTTTTTCCAACAGTATCCTGTATGAAGGATATTCGAAGCGAAAGTTATACTCGAGATAGTACATAACTTTTAATTGTAACCATTTCGTCTAAATTTGTATGGCATTGATAAAGTGTTGGCGTATTCTTTAAATATTATGGTTTAATAGTTTGCATAGTTTTTGCAAACTAGAGCTTTATAGAATAAATATCTCTTGTTTTAGAGAAATTTATACTGGAACGCAATAGCTATTAAAACTTTTTCAAAAAATTAATATAAGGTTTTATATCACGGGCAACGGAAGTGGTGTCGAAGTTAATCTTCTCAATTTGGATTTTTCTAAAATTTCTGTGAAACACAGATTTTTTGACAAAATATCATTTCATTTTTTAACATAGTCCTACACGGTTAAAAATCTAGGGCTAAATTTTAATCTTTTTTGGATTACATATAGGACACGACCAAAAAAAGATTACTTTTTAATCCAATGAAAAGTTTTAAATTTTCCAATCCAAAAAGGACTTATTTTTAATCCGCAAAAAGTTTAAAATTTTTTAATCCAAAAAGGAATAATTTTTAATCCGCAGAAAGTATAAAATATTATAATCCAAAAAGGATTAGATTTTAGTCCAAAAAAGTTAAAAATATAAAAGGATTACTTTTTAATCCACAAAGGTGAGAACTCGTGAGAAAAAAAGGTAAGAGATAATTCTCATATTTCATAAGTCTACGAAGAAAAGTTATCCTTTGACCTCCTTAAGCATGTATATATATATTAAAAAAAGTTCTCAAACTTAATTTATGCTAAATTTTGCATATTTCTATACAAGCTAAAAAAAACTTATTTTTTTTTCGCGTACTTTGAACTAATTTGTACTAAATCTTGCCAATATTTTATATTTTATAAAATGTAGCACTCTTTCATCGCGTTAGAACTCTTAAAATACATATTGGTTCTTTTTTTTTCTTTCTTGTTTTTCTAGTAATTAAAACCGTGCGAATGTCGCGTCCGTGCCAATGGCTTTTCAGCTGAAAAGCTACATAATATTCAGCTTTTCGCCATAGAAGAACTGTCAAATAAAGAGCTGCTTTTCGTTGGCTTTTTAGCCAAAAGGCCTTCATGTGAACATATTATTATATTGCCATAAACTTCACTTTATATTAAGGTGCCTTGAAAAAAAAAGTTTCATTTGTACCCATCCTAAAATGAACCTTGATGTATTTTATGATGATTCCCAAAATATTTTAGCTATGCCGAAATCCGTCAGTGAGCTAAACCATTTTGCAAAAACCTCCAAAAATCATGTTTTCCGTATACATATTAACTAGTGTAATAGTTGTAAACAAATAAACTGTCTCAAATTATAGACCTGCAAAATTTCGTTCAATCTGCATCAAAAATTTGAAAATATTTGCAATTGGGTTAAGTATAATGATGTTTTCATGCATTTTTTTTAGATTATTTTCACAAAAAATCAAATAACTTTATAAGAAATAATACGATCGCCGTTATCAAGATATTGTTGGAAAGATATGCACGTCTGTCATATATTTTGGACATTTTTCTTTGTTTAATAAAGTGTGGCTCTTATTTTATTTCTCCATTTGTGTACAGTTTACCTGAAAATAAAATTTTCAAAATCCAAAACACTGTATTTTTTTTTTTATTTCAAGCGTTTGTTCAATGAGAATTTTTGAAAATCATCTAAAAAAATTAAGAAAAAAATCATGAAAAACATCATTATCTTTAATCCAATTGCAAATTTATACAAATTTTTGATGCAGATTGAAAGAACTTTTTCAGGCCTACAATTTGAGACAGTTTATTTATTTACATCTATTACACTAGCCAGTATAAATGCGGAAAACATGATTTATGGAGGTTTTTTCAAAATGGTTTAGCTCACTGACGGATTTTGGTATAGCCATAACATTTTGGGAATGATCATAGAATACATCAAGGTTCATTTTAAAATGGGTACAAATGCAACTTTTTTTTTCTTCATACAAGTCGAGGCACCTTACTATATATACATTAAGGGTATTCATGCAAATGGGCAATGCCCTTATAAATGATATAAACCGTATAAGTTTATCAGCCTTATAAATTAAATGTATGGAGAACCGTTTACACAAACCAGATATATCACAAACCAGCAATCAGCTGTTTATACGTATTCTGAAAGTTGACTGTTAACAAGTTAACAGCTGACATATCTCTCCAAATGCACAATCAGCTTTGCATGAATACCCTTATTATGTATTATGAAACACTGCTCAATGTAATAATGAATATAATTATATTTTGGTTCAGATTTTAAGAAACAATTTGTTTCATTTAATTAAAAAATAAACTTCGGATGCTTTAACAACATTAACTATTATATTTAGCGTAAATTTCGTAGCAGTAGTAGTTTTCAACCTAAGGTAACATTAATAATTTTTCCTTAAAATACTGCCTTAATGTAAATTTGTAGTCCAAAAATAGTCTTAAACTTAAACTTTTTTGGATTAAAAACAAATTAAACTTAAGTATGGAATAAAAAATAGTACTTTTTGGATTAAAAATTCCTTTAAACCAAAGTTTGGATTAAAAACTAGTCCAAAATTTTTAACCGTGTACTTCGTCCAAAGCTTTTGCTATTTTTGAATCACTTCCAAAAAATAACTTTTGTCGAGGTCCTCAATATCGGTTCAGGTATAGCTTTTTTGTGGTGACCGTGGCATGCAGTTTAAGTGTGCGGCTTAGTATGCCCGGAGCCCAAGATATATATATTTACTCATTTCGAAAAAACTATCTTTAAATGATGTATCACTCAATTTTTCCGGACGATTTGCATTTTTCGAGTTCTCTTACAAATTCCTTTAAATTTGCGAATTGTTGAGTTAATAAAAGGAATGAAGTAATTTTCTGTAACGAAATGGAGTAGAAATTTTAACTGCATGAACAAAATTCGTTTTTTCTCAGAATTTTAAGATTTTTTCATGTATTGATTTTGTCACTCACGTTTTACGTTCGGGTCACTCACGTTTCACGTTCGGGTCACTCACGTTTCAAAACAATATTAATTGTCTTTTTTTACATCCTGGTTAATCTGGTGAACTCTATTAACATATTTTGTAAAAAAAATTTTTCTTATAATTAAAGACATTTTTATACAAAAAAGAAACAAAAATTATGGGAACAGGATTATGTTAAGCAAAATAAAGTTAAAAAATAATTCATAATATAAGAACATCACAAAAACTATTTTAGAACTATAACATTTTAACAAAATTTATTTCGGTTCTACATCCGAATTTGTATATATATCATTTAGCCTAATTCGTTGATCCTTACGCTCATTAAAATCAAATAAAAAACAAAACAAATTGGCCATTTCAGCCCTTGAAAGGACTTTGACCGAGCTTCTTATGATCAATTGTGTTGTGTGTGTTATTAAATGTTTGCACACAATTAACCGAGAACTGGGCCTACATGTTTTATGCCGACTCCGAACGGCTCATGTTCTCAAGATGCTTTACATGGCATTATTTACTCTCTGAGGTTTGCCATTGTCTGCAGAGAGGTGATGACCGATCAGAAAAATTTTTTTTGAAAAAACTTTTCGCCGCGGCTGGGGATCGAACTC
Organism: Tetanocera ferruginea; assembly: GCA_958299015.1. Classification (NCBI taxonomy): domain Eukaryota; kingdom Metazoa; phylum Arthropoda; class Insecta; order Diptera; family Sciomyzidae; genus Tetanocera; species Tetanocera ferruginea. The sequence goes on from OY282642.1 coordinate 10,069,714, forward strand.
GGGCTCCGAGCATACTAAGCCACACACTTAACCTGCATGCCACGGTCACCACATAACATATAACATATAACATTTTAACAAAATTTATTTCGGTTCTACATCCGAATTTGCATATATATCATTTAGCCTAATTCGTTGATCTTTCCGCTCATTAATAATCAAAAACCATGCCAAATATTACTTTACGTTTGGTCTATTAGCAATTCTTTAGATGCTAATGGCTTAAAATATTGATTTATTTAAATATTTTTAATCTTTGACGAGTTTGTATTCTTATATGCATCCGGCTTTAGCTATAATTTTTTCTATATTTTTTTTTCATACGTTCTTTTAGGGCCAGCTTTCACTTTTTCTTGATGTTTTCGTCATTTTCTTTCATTTTTATTAAAAAAAATATACAAACAAAAAATTGAACGTCACTCACGTTTCACTCTTTCATTCACGTTTCACGTTTTTAATGAAAAAAAATGTCGCCTCTTTTATTTAAAAAATACAAAATTCACTAAATCTTATATATAAAGTAAATCCAAGACATAAATTGTGGCAACCAATTATTTTACAAGTAGTCCATTTCAACAATAAATATTGTCACTCACGTTTCACTCTTGAATCGCTTTTTTAAATTATATTTTTCATTAGAAAATGATGTTTTGAAAAAAATGTGATATTCACTTTTAAATAGAAAATGTTTCTATTATGAATATTATATAACTGTGCTTTGATATTTTAATTGCGAAATACCAAATTATAAAAAAATAAAAACTGACAATTTTTTTAACTTGCTAAAGTTTTAATCTTTCAATAAAACATTCAATAAAATAAGTTAAAATTTAAGGCTACACTTTGTTTTTTCAAAATGCTTTTACCGTAGTAAAACACAAGTAGTTTTTGTTATAATTTTTTTTTCCTTTTTTTTCTTCTATTTTTTTTTTAATGTTTTCACTCATCGTTTTTTTTAATATTTTCCTTTTAGTAATATTTCAATATGCCACATCACTATTTTATGAAAAATTTCGAAAGTTCTCAAAGTCTCGTCTAATAAAACTTTTGTTTCAATAGATACTCTTGTACGTTCGAAATATTAACAAATTGAATTATTAAAAAAAGTCTAGAAAAAAAAAAATTAAAGAGAAAAAAATATATATGAAAAAAAAATATGTGAAAACAATAATTAAAAAACAAAAAAATTAAATAAGTAAAGAATTTCTAAAGTCAGTCTTGCCCGACCAAGAAATACCCTAAACCTACATTTTCAAATTTTCACAATTATAGAATTGAAAATGGGCGTTTCCCATTGAAGCCCATATTTTATATGCATTTCAATTTCGATGAAAAATTTACAAACATTTATAAAAATTTAAAATTTTATTCCTGTAGCTCACATGTTAATGCCTTTATAGTATTTTCGCTATTGTGGGATGTATGGGAGGTGGACGTGTTCGGGGACGGATTACGTCCAATTTTGTAAGGTGGTACATAACATTCGCGGCAGAAAAAATAGACTTTTTTAAAAATTCATAACTCAGTCAAAAACAAACATGTTTACAAAATTTGTTTTTATTATTGTAGAGAATTGAACACATTTAAAGAAAATAAATTCAAAAAAATCTATTTTTCACTCCAAAATGGTTTTATAGAGCTCCAAACTGTCGGTAGAAAAGAAAAATTATCCGATCTGAAAAAAAAAATACTTTTTTAAATCTTAACATTAATTATCGTATCGTATGACAGTAGCTTTATTAAGAAATTTTTTTTTCAATTTTTGGTGATGTTCCAAATTTGAAAGTGTGTTTTTTTGAAAAAAATATTGACTTTACAAATTCATAAAAAAAATAATAAAAAAAAATTTTAAAAAAATTGTGTCATACGATAGCGAATCAAGTTTAAAAAAATACGAAAAAAAAATGTCGTCAAAAAATGAACCCGCTAGTGCCGCCAGCAGTACGAAAAACATGGTGTCGAGATAAAGGCGTTCAAAGTTTGTGAACAAAGAAAAATGCAATGAAAAATAAAAATCCGGCTGTAACTTTTGAACCCGTAGGAATTTTTCCAGTTTTTTCCATTTTTTTCTTAGAATCTTAGGAATATGAACTTAAATACAAAATTATAAAAAAAAGTCGATTTAAAAAAAATGGCCATTGTCAGGTCCCCCCTTAATGTATATTAGTTTTAATATAAAATACATACATGTACAATGTATTTTCCAAATACATACACCAAATGCTATCTCTGTAGATTAAACATAAGCTTATTTATTGAGTTTTAAATTTTTGGGTTGCATGGAAGGTAGGCGTGGCCGTGGGCGTGTGACATTCATTTTTCGAAAAGTCTTCGTTTTGTTATAAGATACAATCGTACCAAATTTTTTCTTTGTACATTAAACATAATCTTATTAATTGCGTTTTTAAAATTTTTGGGTTGTATGGGAAGTGGGCGTGACCGTGGGCGGATGACATCCATTTTTTGAAAAGTCTTTGTTTTGATATAAAATACATACGTTTCAAGTTTTATCTCTGTTGGTTAAACATAAGCTTATTTATTGAATTTTAAATTTTTGGTTGTATTGGAAATGGGCGTTTCTGTGGGTGGATGACACACATTTTTCAAAGACAATGTTTTTCTGATATAAAAAACATTCATATCTGATTTTATTGCTGTAGGCTTTTTATAAGCTCAAAATTATAAGCTCATTTATGCAGTTTTCAATTTTTGCGTTGTATGAGAGGTAGGCGTGTTCGTAGGCGGATTCCAAAAATATTCAGTAGTGCAGATTCTTCTGTGACCATGTGTACCGAGTTTCATTCAATTATCTCAACTCCTTCTTCTTATCCTGTGTATAAGGACGACACATAGACGGACAAACGGACAGACGGACGGACGGAGACGGACAGAGGGACGGATGCACATAGATAGCTCGACTCACGAGTTGACCCCGATCAAGAATATATATACTTTTTTCAACCGGACGTGCTTCGTTCTATGCGTTACAAACGTTTGCACAAAGTTAATATAGTTTGACCTTTCAGGTTTAGAACGAAGCACTTTCGCTACCAAATATTTTGAAAAAAAGTAGATATGATGAAGATATTGAAGCGTTTATGTGTAGTACAAGCCATGTTTATTTAATAATGAAGATTTATAAGGAACATTTTTGAACATGCATTGAAAAACGAATTCTTAAAATCTTTGCATTTGTAGTTTAAAACCTGATAAAATACTCCATATAAACGCTCATTGCAAATAAATCAAAACTCAGACCTGCTCTCTCAGAAATATACCATGACAACTAGCTATATTGTATGATATTAAGAAATATCGATGGCTTAACTATGTAATTAATATAAAAATTGGTTTAACATAACTTTTTTTTTTTTTAATTTTTTGTGTGTGTTCATTATTTTGATATTAAAAATTTATGGTAAGCGTAAGCATACATCAACACATTTCTTCAGCTTACCTTGTGAGCTTGTACATTTCTTTGCATACTGCATGTTTATATTTACGTGCGCATGTATGTGTGTATGTAAATTTTATCTGTCACTTTTATCTACGACGACAAGCAATGCTGTGCTCTGGCTGAGGCAATCAGTAACAGCAGCTTATAGCTCAACATCTCCATCGTCTTGGCTACCCCAAGATAAAAGTCATGCAACGATGTTGGCAGGATATCTGCTGCTGAGGATGTATGCATCATCCTGTTGTGCAGCAGCAGCAGCTTGAGTATTCTGTCATTTTTGATGCAGTCAACTGTGATTTATCGACTCGACTACTACGAAGTACAGCCAGTATATTATTTTTCAACTACAATTTGTGGCACAGCTACTACAACGACTACGACTACCGCTGCTGCTGCTGCTGCTGCTACTTTTACGACTTTGTCAGCTGCTTATGCAAGCGCAATTTGTAAATGTACTGTTGTATTTTTGTTGTGCAGTACCAGTGGGTGTGTGTGTGTGTGTGTATGTTTTGTTGGTGGGGTTGGACTGACTGTCTGTCTAGCTGTCAGTCAAGCAATAGATTATATTTTGAAGGATAACGTATTTAAAGGAGGTACTGAGATTTCTTGCCATTTCGATGCACGTCTTCTACAGCCAAGTTTGGTTGTCCTTAATGAAGAGCTTTTACGTGCGCGCACACATACTAAGGTATATGTATAAAGCCTTTATGTTCAACTTTAGTTGCACAGAAATATGTTTATTAGAGAGCTGGTGCGTACAGATGAGCTTTACATTTGATAGCAATAGAGTTAAACATTTATTGTAGAAGTTTATTTTTTATAAGGGTATATTTTGTAATATTTACGTCAGAAAATTTTAGCCTGATATGCATGCTACTACATTTGAATAGTTCTATTCAAGCTAAGTTTTTGTATTTGTTTTTCTTATGCTTTAAGTACTATGTTTTACTGCGGACTGTCTGTCTTTCTGACATTCATTAACTAACTGCTTCTTCTGCTGCTGTGCAATAAATCTTGTCCGTATGTATTTTCAATGCAGGGAGCTCTTCTGGCTTTTTCATTTTTTTTTTATTTTTTTTTTTTTGGCTTATGTTTGAACATGCATGTTGCTGTTTATGTATACAAAAGCAGTGAAGATACATTTTATTTCAAGGTATTCTAGATTTATAGCATTTCTGTTTTTTTTTTTTCTCTTTCTTACAGCTATCAGGACATCTTGAAGATATCAACATCATTTCCACAGTTTTCAACATCATTGGGTCCCATTGTCGATGGTCATGTGATACCTAATCAACCATATAAAGTCATGGGTCAATATACAGAGCTGTTCAGCAGGTTCGTATTAAATATGGTTGTGCATGTTCTGTAGTGCACAAAACAAAAAACCAAAAAAAAAAGAGATAATTTTAGTTTAGTTACTTAAATACAGCATAGTTGAAAGATATTAAGTTTAGTTTATGTCAGTTTTGTTTACTCATTGTTTTGCAAAATTGGAATAACTAGAAACTAAATATTAAACCATGCTCAGTACGAGGTTATACAAATATCACGTTAATACAGCAATTTGCTCAGTTTTTATTTTAATTTTAAGGGCTAAATTGTTCACCTCTAGATATCGGTGGCTATCCAGCTGTTAACTTATCCAAGCCGTTAACTTTAATGAGCGGTTAAAATGCTTGGGTAAAATTTGATATTGTTCAGTTCTTTTATTTATTGCATACAATTTTAACCTGTCTGGATCTTAACGGCTGGTTTATTATTTCTCTAGTTTATTTCCAGCCAATTGTCAAATTAATTACAAAAGTTATCCAGAGCTTTGACATTAATCTCAATTTGCTTAAAATTTTATAAAAAAAAAATTATAGCTTTAGAAAATAATAGCAACGAACTGCAAACAGAATAACTTGAAAAAATCAATGAAACTGTTGCAAAGGTTCATATTAAACAAACAAAAGTGCATGACTAGTGCAAGACTCCTAGTAACCATGATACCAAAGTTCATCCTAGAAGATATTTGCTTTTCACCGAAGTTCACCGAAACCGACTTATTGCCAATATATTCGCTTGTCTTTGTCAGAAAAAAATTTAAATAAAAATTCCGACAACAGTTTTGACGTAAAACAAACAGTTTTCAAGCTTTTGAACCAGAAATTTCCGAACAGAGCAAGTAGATATTTCATGCTATGTATGAACTGATTTCGTTTTTGGTGAACTTTGATATGTTTCATGAGAATTCTTGACAGGTTATTATTTACTAGTGTAAAAGCCCGTCCTTCGACGGGAAGGAACCATTTAGAGTACAAAATGCGACAAAAATTTATTGGATTTATATACAAAGGTTTTTATTTGAATACATATTTATTAAATTATTTTGATAAAACTTCTTTATATACAACATTTCTAGTAAAAAAATTCTTCGAATTTTTAACCTTGTCCCTAGCCATCTATAATGCTTAGTTTTACATCATCAGCCCGCTTAAACTGCCCATGACTAAATACCAGTTCTTTTAGAAAAACTCCTAATTTTTGCAATATTTAACCTTGCAATTAATGGTCATTGAAAATGTCAGTTTAATAGGAAATTGTCGCCTCCAGAGAGTGAAAGGCAAATCTGTGTTTGTCAATACCTGTGCGATGATTAATTAAGTTTTTAGGTTTTTCAAAACTAACCACCTTCCATTACAGACATCTCTTTTGGTATTGAAATTTCGGAGAAGTATTATAATACTTCCAATTTTGAGGTTTAACTTATGCAGTGGCATTCCTGAAGGATAAAATTCATTCAAAAACTCGGCAGGGTAATTTTGTTTATCGTTATCATCACTATCTTCAATTTAATCCGTGCTCAGATCTCTCACTGTGTCACCAACTAAAATATTTAGAACTTGCTCGTTGACTTCGTTCACATCGGAATTTTTTGTGCACAGGATAGCAATTTTGGAATAACAGTTGATGTTATTCGGACTCAAAGTATCGCCAGAAATATATTTAATGGATTTGTCCATTATATTGGACACTTCAGAAAATTTTTTTTATTATTTTCTAACGTCTTTTCTAAAATCAAATAGGTTGGTACTATGAAATGAAGTTGTGCTAACATGACAAAAATAATTTTAGGGAGATATATAACGTTTAACTTAGTTAGATTTTTGATTTTATGCCCAACAGAAGCCTTCAATTTTTTTTTATTTCGCGTGTTAATAAATTTTGCAAAAAAGAAGTGATTATTGTGATTGGTGTGTAAAGTAAAATTTTTTTTTTTTTATAATAACAATTGCATAAATAACGCATTTGCATTTGTCTCCGATTGTTTTAGTTGAACTAAAATAAAACAACGTTATCATGGTTTTGTCCATTATATTAGACAGCCTGCCAAAAGCAAAGCAGCTCATGTAAAAATCAGAGGGATGTTTTTTAATCTTTTTATTGCTTAAATGATGGGAATATAAGCTCAAAAAAATTGTCCACGATTATTCTAGGCAAGCCATTGAAAGTGTTAATAAGCGAACCTTTACAAACAAAATGATTGGGAATTTCTATGATGTCTTCATCTCCATTTCCTAACTTGAGTAGCCAATCGCTAAAACTTGGATCAAAAGACCGATCAAGACCATTATGATTTAATTCTAGCAATTCCAATTGACACCAACGTCACTGAATGTAATAATTGCTGTTCAGTTTATGCAGACCGAATAGGTTCTGGTTCTGTTAATTCAAAAGTACTGTAATAGCAAGACATGATGTTTGATGTTTAGTAGTTGAGGAAAATGACGATATTCTTCAACTACAAAGATTTCCAATACATAATTTAAGAATAGGTGCTGGTCCAGACTGAACAGGTTCTAAAAAGTACAGTACGTACAAAGATTTCAAATAGATAATTTTACAACAGGTTCTGGTCCAGGATGAACAGGTTTTACTATATAGAGCAAAAGGTTTAGTAAGTACAAACATTTCAAATGAACTATTTATAACTGGTCATGGTCCAGGCTGAACATGTTTTACGATATAGAGCACGGAGCAGGACGCTTGCCTTTTATATATTAAGATGTATTCATTAAGAAGTTTGCATCAAAAAAATCGGGTCCTAATTTACCCGATTTCAGATTTAAAAAAAAAAAAAATGCCCTGGCAATGAAATACATTAGCCTTGGGCAAATTCAAAGCTATGCTGTAGAAAAAGACTAGAATAGCAGAAAATATTTGATACCTTTGAGATCACAATTCGTTCTACTGTACTTTTTCTTGCGCAATACTTGAAATATTGTATAGTACTGTACATATACTGTACGGATCATTTTTATATGGATAAAAAAAATGTCAACCGGTCGGGGTCTCAAAAGTTAGAGGAACTAATTAAAATGATTTCTGCGTACTTTTTTTTCAAATCAGAGAAAAACCGCCGATGCAATTTTGATTCTCCTGAAGGTCTTTTTCGGTAAAAAAAACATTTTTTGCTTGTAACTTTTTATTCTTCACAGAACGCATACCCACATCTTCTTAAATGTTAAATTTCTTACTCATACTAACATTTTGACATAAAAAAATGATTAAAATTTTGTTTCATTATAACTCTTATTGACCATCAAAAATTGAATTTTTTGCTATTTTTGAAAAGGCATTTTGTTAAAACCGCAGCAAAAGACACATTTTGACGTAGAATTACGTCTTACAGCGCGGTTTGTATGGGGTCGTTTTAACAGATTTTTTCAAGATCATTAGGCAACGTTTTTGGAGAATACTTTAGGGTATACCTACAGCCTTTAATACTCTTCGTTCAATGATAATATAAATACTAAAATATCAGATTTATCCTGCGCTGAATGAATATCTTACTTTGGATTTTGTCACTTTTATATTAAAGTCATAAAATAGTAAAATATAAGAAGAAGAATGCATGTTTTTATATAAGAAAATCAATCATCAACTGCTTATGTTCCTGCTGCTTTCTTTGTTTTTCTTTCGTTGTTTATGCTTGTATGCTTTGGTTTTGCACGAACTGATTGGTTCGCTTTGGCAGCATTGTAAGCATTAGTTCACATTGGGTTTATGTATCCACTACTGTTCTAGTACACTATTTTGAAACCAGAGGTCATGAACCTCTTTTCAACTCAGTCAATGAAGTCAATCTGTCAAATTTAACGAAATGGGTCTGTGATCCGGTTAGATTTAACTCTTATAAGAAGAAACGAGTCGGATCATATTTCTTTTTATGCTTTTACCCAATAGATGGCGTAAAATTTTAATTTTTGTTTTATAATTATGTGGGATGTGGAATCAAATTAATTTGGATTCCACATCCCACTAGCACTAGCGAGTGTAGTTTGCAAACTATACATCGAACAGTTAGTGTAGCTAGCAAACTAAATATCGGATAGAGACGAGAGGAAAGGACATGTGCTCAGCGTGAAATATAGTAACCATACGATTTTTTAAAAATCGGGGTCTTAATTTTAATTTGAAATTAGTAGTTAAAATGACTGTAGCTCTCAAACTATATATCGGGCAGAGACGAAAGTGGCACCAATGTTAAGTGAATTTGTTTCGCCTTCTTTTCAACCAAGTCAATGAACTCAACCTGTCAAACTTAACAAAATTATCGAACAAATTTAAAATTGTGCTTGTTTCTTTTTGCTTGCTCATTAAATCATACTTACTATTTTACTTTTTCTTTGTTTTGGCATCGATAAGTAGTCCATAATTGAGTGTTATTCATTTATTTTTTGGAAGATCAATAAAAATACGTGCAAAATGAACAAAACAATCGAACCAAAGAGACAAAGTAGAAGAGGTTACAACTTAAACGGAATTCTACGTCTACACTTACGATACTATCGAAACTGTTTCTTTTTTTTTTATTAGATTAACGTGAAATTGTTGTTGTTGGAAAGGTATTAAGTTCTTCTTTTGTTCTGTGTATCGCTTTAATCAAAGCTATGTGATTAAAAAAAAAATTATTGAAAACTGGACGACAAAGCAGTGAACAAATGAAACTAATTGTTTGTATGAATAAGAAATGTTTCATTTTATCAGATTTCTAAAATCGATTTCTCACATTCTGTCAGTTTCCGCACAGAAAGAAGAACTAAATACCCTTCCAACAATATCACTTTCACGTAAATCTAGAAAAAAAAGTGTCTTTTAAAGTGGTTTTAAAAAATGTCTATTTAAAAATATCAAAAAATTCAATTTTTGGTGTTCAATAGGAGTTACAATGAAACATAATTTTTAAAGTTTTTGTATATCAGAATATTGGTATAGGTAAGAAATTTAATATTTTAGCAGATTTAAGCAGATGAAAACATATTTTTTTTACTAAAAAAGACCTTTAGGAGAATCAAAATTGCTTCGGCGGTTTTTCTCCGATTTCAAAAAAAAGTATGCAGAAATCATTTTAATGAGTTCCTCTAACTTTTGAGACCCCGACCGGCGGAATCTAAATATCGATCCAATCTACTGTACATGTTTCAATTATTTGTTTTACGGGTTCTAGTTTTACTCGTATTCATAACGTCTTAACCGCTTTCAACAAGAATTTCAACGAATTTCGAAGTTCAAATCTGGCTTTCGTTATAAATAGATTTGAATTCCGTATTTCATAGCAGCATTGGGGAAAACAAGTATGCTGTATTGCGATAACCCGCGTCACCCACGATTAAAAATGTACCAAATTATCCTGACTTTGAGCACTTGTGCCACCGCCGATTTCGATAAACGAATGTGAAAAAGTCTTCTTCGTCACATTTGTTCATTTAAATCCAATCCGTCTTCTTGTACTGGCGTCTCTACAGTTAAAAAGAATTTTCTTTTTAGCTATCGTTAATCTTATTAAAAGCAACTTTAACCCGTAAGAACATAAATGAATCTTAGGTTTTTTCACGCTTTCTATTGCTGTCAATTTTATGTGCAGAAAAAATTATAGATATTGCAGAAATTATTATTTCTATGCCTCTGTGTGCGTAAAGGCAAAATATAGCTGGCAATCACAACACACACACACACATTTCAATATTATTTGCAGATGTTAAAAATTTGAATAGTATTAAATCACATGATAAACCTCTGGATATGTTTGATATACAATGAAATTTCACTGGTTAAGTTATTATCTGGATAACTATATTTGCTAGTTAAATATTTAGAGAAACTCTGGATAAGTTTGCTATCCAGAGGTGAACAATACGAAACTACTGGAAAAGTTGGAAATATTCACTGGTTAAAGTAATTCAGAGGTGAACAAAGAGGAGTTTTAAAATTTTAAATAACTTTTTGTTGTAATTTGAAAAAGGATATAATTTTTTTATTAATTACGCAACCGACTAAAATGTCTGAGAATAATATTAAAACAAGCTTAGCAACATAAGCCTTAAGCTTGAAAAAAGCTTGAGAATCTTTTGAAAAAGTATATCACAGTAATTGTAGAAAAATTAAAACGGAACCCTTGTGATAATATTTTTCAGGTAAGATTGTTATAAGCTTGTTCTTACAATTGTAGAATAAGCTTATAAAATAATATTATTTGAATATATAGAAAAACTTACTATTCTCAATAGTTTCAGAAGCTTTTTCTCGCAAGTGTAAAATAAGCTCAAAAAATAATATTTTATTAACACATGCATATGAAAGTTTGCTATCCTCAATAGATTTTTAAGTTTTTTCTTGCAACTTTAAAAGAAACTTAATAGATAATATTCATATATACATGTATGTATAGGGGAAGAGTGGCATGAAAGAGCAAGTTTTAAAAAAGTTACAAAATATATAAAAATAATTAATAAAATTATAATTCTTGTATCAAAAGTATTTTTTCATTCATATATGAACGTAATATCATGAAATATTTTCCAAAATCAACAATATTCTTGGACCTGTAGGCATTTATAAAAAACATGAAATTCGGCTCTTTCATAACACATGGGCATTGAAAGAGCCAACCAAAGTTTTGAAAGAGCCATCTTCTTATTACAAGACTTAACACGAAAAATAACGAATATTTTATTAAAAATATTAATTGTTATTATAAAAAGTATTGTTTTTACAAAAACAAATTAAATAAATAAAAAAATTCAAAACTAAAACAAAAAATAGTTAAAAAACTTAAAAATATTTTTAGCAAAAAAATTAAATCGCTTTGAAGAAAATCTATAATAATAAGACCTATACCATAAACAAAATAAGAGGTTTAAAACACTTAAAAACATTTTTGAAAAAAATAATTAAAACTTCCTTTACGCTTCTTCATACCACCGCAACCCAGCTCTTTCAAAACATATTGTCCAAAGAAACATAACCTCAAAAATTAGTATGAAATCAAGATTTTTCCGGCAAAATAAATATGTTATTGGTAGGCCTAATATATCCATAAAATTATAGTATAATAATATTACTGTTAGTTTTAAAGGTGAAGACGTCACAAAACAAATAAAATGTTCTGAAAAACTTACTTAATGATGAAGGAATCTAAAATACGATACACCATCGTCGTTTATTATCAGTGACCTGTCAAATGTTCGAGGGTGCCATATGGCGAGTATTGCTTCTTAAAAATTATAATTTAAGAAGCATTCGTATGAAAACTACCGCGTAAATCAAGATGGCTCTTTCAAAACTTGGCTCTTTCATGCCACTCTTCCCCTACATATGTAAATATAGAGCTGCGACTATGGATAGAGGCTCATCTAAAAAAAAATTTTCAAATTAAATAAGAAATTTTATGTCCAGCAAACCAATATGTTTTATTTGACAGAAAAAAAAAGTTTGTGATTCTATTGTATAAAATAACTGATTCTCAATCATATTTAATAAAGTATTGTTATATTAAAGTATTTATTAAGCATACTTTAAAAACAGTTATGTGTATCAAGCGTTTCTCAAATACGATTGAGAATTCATTATGATTTTTCTTTTTATCAAGTATGTTAAAAGTCATATTGATAGTGATAGCTTAAAACCCAGTGTTTACATTAAACTTATTCTGAAGTGCAATTGCCTTTTGCTTTTCAAATGGTCGATTGAATATGTTTGAAACAATTACAATTTTTAAACTCTACCCACACAATGGACAGTATTTCAATAAAATAATGACATGATTTTTAAATAAAAATGGTTTTAATTATAGACATCCTGTAGCTTAAGCCACTTATAAAATTTACATATGTAAAATGCACTTTAATATGGAGTAAAAAGATTTCCTTGCTATTGCTTTTAAATGAGAAAAACATTTTAAGACATTAACTAGTGCTGCACTAATGCTTACAATTTATAATCTGTAAGTTTTATGCATACAATTTTAGTGAAAACATTAAGTAGTGCTTAAAAAAACAGAAATTACAATAAAACCTTCTCAGGCAAATAATTAGGAAAATAATTTTTTTGTTTTGACTTATTTGAGTAGCACTTTAATTTTGCAACATTTTCAAGAGAATTCATATATTTTGCAGTGAAGTTTTTTTTCGCTTAACTAAAGTTACTCAATTTTAAAATTGATTTTTATTTATTACATTCTTACCTACTTTTATAATATAGCAAACTTTGTATATTTTCTCTTTCACGCACACGCACACACACACATACACCTATATGCATTCAGATATGATTTATTATTCGGCATCACGGAGTCGGAATCCTATCATACACTGGGCGCATTAGCACTCGAGGAAGGATTAAGAGAGAACGAACGCGATAATTTATTGCGTTTCTATATGCAGAGCCGCTACGATGTACGTCCAGACTTGGCCCTAGCAGCAACACTGAAAAAGTAAGTAAGTGAGTGTTAAACGAGATGAAGAGTGTGAGTGGGTGAATGGTTGGTGTTAGCATGCCTCTATCTAGCAGGCAGTGCAGCTGCGGCAACAGGCTCTGTCTGTCTATCTATGTCCGGTCAAGTTTTTGTTGCGCCAACAAAAGTTTCCATTCGTAGTTAATCTCAATTATTTTCAAGAGCTTGCTAATTTGTATAACGTTTTATGCCATGACAGAAATTTTGAATGTAGGTGTTTGAATACGTATTTAATATGTAAGCAAGTGTTGAATTTGTCATTCAAATTAAGCCATTGATTTATGTTAGAATGTTATGTTATATTCCAATCAAAGCTTTAAGCTACATTTATTTATGGTTTAATGTTAGACATGCAAGTTTTCTCACATAAACACATTAACATGTCTGAACACGTTGTTCTACTCATGAGTGAGAAATGTGTTCTACTTGTTTGGTGTTTGTGTGTGGGTAAGTTTGAAGAAAATTTAACTGTTAAAGGGTAAAACAATGACGTTAAGTCGCTTATATATATTGAAGAGAATTTTGATTAATTAATTTGTAGAAAATCTGGCTTGTTAATTTTACCGCTTTCATGATGAATCAATTAATTATTAGAATTGCAATTTTATAAAATAAGATTAATTATTGTAAGAACTGTGTTGTTTTATTTGAGAAGCATGTTGATGTTTTAATCTCGTGTTAAAGGAAATTGTTTCAAATGTCCTGAATTAATTTGTGAAAATTGTTTTATTGAGTTGTAAGAGAGTTAAAAGCATTGAGTACATATATTAATAAGTACAAAAACATTGCAAAAACAAATAAAAATAAGGTTTAGAATTAAAAAATGCCAAAAAAGCATAAAAAAAACATACATATTTTGGCAAATATGTTTTCTACATTTTCTATATATGCAAAAACACAATTTGCAAATATAGAAAATAAATAGAAAGCAGTTTTGAAAAATTCATTAATTTAATTGAAGAAAAAAAAAAAAAAAACAAGTAAAGAAAGTCTAAAGTCGGTCTAGGCCGACTATGAAATACCCTAAACCCACTTTTCAAAAACAAAAAAAATTTTGTAAATATTTTTGTAAATAGGCGTGTAAGTGGGCGCATGAAGCCTATATTTTATATGCATTTAAATGTTGATGAAAAATTTACACATACCAAGTTTTATTCCTGTAGCTCACAGTTAATGCCTTTATTGTGCTTTCGCTATGGGAGGTGGGCGAGTTCATGGACGGATTACTCTCAATTTTTGAACACACCGTAGCTTTAGTATAAAATACATACATGCCAAATTAAATTTCTCTATGACAAACATAACCTTATTAATTGAGTTTTAAACTTTTTGGGTTGTATTAGAGGTAGGCGTGTGCGTAGGCGGATGACGTCCATTTTTCAAAACCATCTTTGTCTTGTCATAAAAAACATCTGTGCCAAATTTTAGCTCTTTAGGTTTAACACAGGCTTATTTATGGAGTTTTCAAATGTTGGGTTGTATGGGAGGTGGGCGTGTCCGTGAGCGGATGACGTCAATTTTTCGAAAACATCTTTGTGTTGGTATAAAACACATATATATTCAATTTTATTGTTGTAGGTTAACTATGAGCTGAGTTATGCAGTTTTCAGTTTTCGCGTTGTATGGGAGGTAGACGTTTCCGTACGCGGATGACGTCCATTTTTCAAAACCATCTTTGTCTTGTCATAAAAAACATCTGTGCCAAATTTTAGCTCTTTAGGTTAAACACAGGCTTATTTATGGAGTTTTCAATTTTTGATTTGTATGGGAGGTGGGCGTGTCCGTGAGCGAATGACGTCAATTTTTCGAAGACATCTTTGTGTTGGTATAAAACACATATATATTCAATTTTATTGTTGTAGGTTAACTATGAGCTGAGTTATGCAGTTTTCAGTTTTCGCGTTGTATGGGAGGTAGACGTTTCCGTACGCGGATGACGTCCATTTTTCAAAACCATCTTTGTCTTGTCATAAAAAACATCTGTGCCAAATTTTAGCTCTTTAGGTTAAACACAGGCTTATTTATGGAGTTTTCAATTTTTGATTTGTATGGGAGGTGGGCGTGTCCGTGAGCGAATGACGTCAATTTTTCGAAGACATCTTTGTGTTGGTATAAAACACATATATATATTCAATTTTATTGTTGTAGGTTAACTATGAGCTGAGTTATGCAGTTTTCAGTTTTCGCGTTGTATGGGAGGTAGACGTTTCCGTACGCGGATGACGTCCATTTTTCAAAACCATCTTTGTCTTGTCATAAAAAACATCTGTGCCAAATTTTAGCTCTTTAGGTTTAACACAGGCTTATTTATGGAGTTTTCAAATTTTGGGTTGTATGGGAGGTGGGCGTGTCCGTGAGCGGATGACGTCAATTTTTCGAAGACATCTTTGTGTTGGTATAAAACACATATATATTCAATTTTATTGTTGTAGGTTAACTATGAGCTGAGTTATGCAGTTTTCAGTTTTCGCGTTGTATGGGAGGTAGACGTTTCCGTACGCGGATGATGTCCATTTTTCAAAACCATCTTTGTTTTGTTATAAAAAACATATGTGCCAAATTTAAGCTCTTTAGGTTATGCACAGGCTTATTTATTGCGTTTTCAATTTTTGGGTTGTATGGGAGGTGGGCGTGTCCGTGGGCGGATTCCAAAAATATTCAATAACGCAGATCCTTGGGTGCATGTGACCATGTGTATCAAGATTCATTCAATTATCTCTACTCATTCTTCTTATCCTGTGTATACGGACAACACAAAGATGGACAGACGGACCGACGGACGGACGGACATGAATAACTCGACTCACGAGGTGACGCTGATCAAGAATATATATACTTTTCTATACCGGACTCGCTACGTTCTATGCGTTACAAACGTTTGCACAAAGTTAATATACCCTGACCTTTCAGGTTTGGGGTATAAAAATAGATAAAGCTTTATTGTGTTTTTTTTTATAGATAAAAATAGTATGGTTAATTTTTAATAAATAAAATTTGTGATTTATGTTGCTTATGCGGATAGTTGATGCAGCTGGCGATTTTAAACCTAGAAGGACATGCTTATTTTTTATACATAAAGGTCATGCTTCGTCGAATCGACGACATCATTTTTTAAAAGGCCCCTATCGATGTCCTATACAGAAAAATCTTTAGAAATCGCTTGTTTTCGATTATTTGGATTATTTAGAATGAGAGAAAATACCAAACAATTTTATGTATAATTATTTTTAATTTTAATAAATGTTTCTCTGTTAAGCCATTGTTTACTGTACTGTCTAATTATGTGGTTGAATAAGATTTAGTGTTGCTGTGTAGTGATTTTAATATAAACCTTCTCTCTGATGATTTACCAACACAACTATTGTATAATATAATATCGTCCTTAGGTTTATCAGTCGTCAATTATACCATGCCGACGAAGTTTGCCAACAACACCATCCCTAGTCTTCTTGACTACTTTATTGTTTCTGATCCGTCTGTAATTTGGTTTTTTAGTCAATTATATTTTGTGTCTGATCATGATTTATTTATTTGTACTTTAAATTTCAATCTTTCTCGCCTTGCTATCCTTAATGCTTTTTCATATCGTGACTTCAAGAACAATAATTATCCGTCTCTTTATCATGATGTTTCCCTTGTATCATTTAATTTGTGTTGGCTTCACACTAACATTAATAATAAGCTTAATTCACTTTGAAGCCAATTAGTTATCTGTTTAGTAAACATGTCCCTTTAAGTAATTGTAGAGTTAACAATATGTCCTGCATTGAAAAAAAGAAATAAGCTTCGTAATAAACGGCGTAAAAATCTGTCATCACTTAACTAGGTAGTTTTTAGGCTGGCTAGAAATGAGGCCGTACTATTAACGAAACAGGCTAAAATACGGTATTTCTCTTCAAAAGTTAATCTTTGCCTTCCAGCAAAAAAGCTCTGGAACAACATCAAAAAACTTGGAGTATGTAACAAACATAACATTGAATGCACATTCGGTTCTGTTGATCTTAATAATTTTTTTGTTGACAATGCTGCGACCTAAATAATGATATCACACCCCTATTAAATTGTTTCATACAAAAATCTTTTATTTTCTCTCTTGTATCTGAACTAGATGTGGGCAAGTGTGTTTCACGAATAAAATCAAATGCTATTTCTGAAGATGCTATTCCCATCAAGTTCATTAAACTGTTAATACCGCACATAATAACCCCCCCCTAACGCATATCATTAATTTTTGCTTCATGTTATCTTCATTCTCTGACTTGTGGAAAGTTACCATCGTTCTGCCAGCAGCAAAAAAAAAACAAAACCCTTCTAACGTGAATGACTTTAGGCCCGTTGGCTAAAGTTTGTGAGAAACTGATGGCTCAGCAAATTACAAATCACTTTATTGATAAAAATCTGCTATCCCCATTACAATCTGGTTTTAGGCCGGGACATGCGTGTTCTTCTGCAATGGTTAATGATTATCGACGGTATTTGTTCAGAATATGACGCTGGCTCTATTACCTTACTTTGTTTACTTGACTTTTCGAAAGCTTTCGACAAGGTTAACCATCAACGCTAGTGCTGTAAATCTCATGTCCAGTTATTTGTATAATAGGTTTTAGAAAGTAAAAGTTGGTCAATTATCGTCAGGGTATAAATCGTTTTCAATTGGCGTGTCACAAGGATCTATAATTGGCCCACTCCTATTCTCATTGTTCATAAACGACATACTTTCTGTTTGCAATAATTCCTCTATTCATGCTTACGCTGATGATGTCCAGTTGTATTTATCCAGAAGAACTGAACTTCTTGATGACCTCTGTTTTAGAATGAATGAAGACCTCTGCAGCATCAATGAGTGGACAAATAGCAATAGTCTGCTACTAAATTCCTCTAAGTCATATGTTCTTCCCATTTTCAGAGCTAAAACTTATGTTGATGTTATACCTGATCTGTTAATTGGTCCTAATAAATTAACTGTTGTATCTTAAATTGTATATCTTGGATTCCATATTAATTCTTTGCTTTCTTGTGTTGATCATGTCAATAGTATTGTCAAAAAAGTGTATTAGTTTTAAGTAATTTTTAAATTACTCGTAAGCTGGTTATTCAACTTATCGAGCCATAACCGCGAAAAAGATGTAACCAGCAATTTGCAAAAATTTGTTTTCTTGTCAAAACTTATAATTTATTTCATTATCAACAATATATAATTATTAAATAATAGTAAATATAATAATTTTAATATTTATTTGTTAAGATTATGTTCAAACATTGTCGTTAATAAAAATCTTAAGTCGAAAATAATTCAAAGAAATCTGCTCCTTTGAAATTTTAGTTTTGATGGTTACATCTTTTTCGCGGTTATGGCTCGTTATCTTACCTGTTATAACCTATTCTGAGGACGTGTACAGTAAACTTGACTCTTCCTCCCAGTTAAAGCTTCAAATTGCATTTAATTACGCTACGTGATATGTGTTTGGTCTTCGTTAGTTCGATCACCTGTCCAGTTTCCGAAATGCTGTACTTGAGTGTGACTTGCTATCCTATCTTAATGCCAGAAACTGTATGTACCTGCATAAGTTTATTTATGAGAAAACACATGGTTATCTTTATGAGAAACTACAGTTTTGCGTATCCAGAAGAAGCCATGTTCTAATAGTCCCGAGACACAGTTCAATAAAATGTTCTCACCTGTTTTTCATCAACGCCATTAGGCTGTGGAGTGCCCTGCCACGAAGGCTTAGGGAAATTACTGGGAGAGGTTCATTCAGTCAATCCATTCTATCTTATTACTTTACTGTATAGTTTCTTTTCTTTCCTCTCCTACTTCTTCCTTACTATACCATTGTTTTTCAATTTTTTATATTTTAAGCTGAAAGCTGATTTTTAAAGCAATATATTAAGCTTATATTGTCTTATTTTTAAGGTTATTTATTTTGTAATTTTATTGTTATTAAAAAGTTGTATACTTTAAAAGAGCTAGCTCTTAGTGTACCCATTATATTGAAATCTAAATAAATCTATGTAAAAAAAAAATTAATTTTTTCTGTTTGAAGACAATAAAAAGTACATATCACAAAATAAAATATTATGAATTTAAGCATACATTATATACAAAATTCATTTTTATTTTAAAAACAAAGTTCTAAATTTAAATCAGATGAAATTTTTAAATGAATGAGATAATAGGCACATAACCCTATTTTATGCACCTCATATAAAATTATATAACATTTTGCGCAGGATGATTTTTTCGTGTCGTGTGTTTTTTATACCCAAAACCTCAAAGGTCAGGGTATATTAACTTTGTGCAAACGTTTGTAACGCATAGAACGAAGCGAGTCCGGTATAGATAAAAACTTTTTAACAAAAAAAAAACCTACTTCAAAATCACTACAAAGTAAAAAATAATTTTAAATTACTTTTACTTTTTATTTGTTGGTCAAATTTGATAATTTATTTATATTCATCATTATATTGGAAATCTTATGATATCAATTATTCTGAATGTTTTTTATTTTTATCATAAATATATTAATTTTGTATGATAATAAAAGCTTCTAGTCAACGCTAATCATTGTCATAAAATCATGATATTTTTGCCATCCCTACCCTATTTAAGACTTTTTTATTTGTGAATATCCTGCTTAGGTGACGCTGTGTTAATTTGTAATATAAATTGTTCTTAAATCTTAATAAAAATGCTATATGTGTGTTGCAGCTGCACAAAAAATATATATAAAATATTAGCGCCGACTTCGAAGCTTTAATAATCATAAAAAATTTATGTATTTATGATAAAAATAAAAAATTCAAAAAAGTCATCGATGTACATACATTCACAAAAAAAAAAAAAACAACAACAGAGAAACCAACCAACTTGAGAACCTCCTCCTTTATGAAGTCGGTTAAAAAGTATATATATATTCTTGATCAGCGTCACCACGTTGGATGAAAATTGGTACACATAGTCACATGGACCTAAGGATCAGCACTATTTAATATTTTTGGAATCCGCCCACAGACACGCCTACCCCCCATACAACGCAAAAATTGAAAACTGCATAACTCACCTCATAATAAGCCTACAACAATAAATTTTGGTATGTGTCCGTTTTGTATCAACACCAAAATGTTTTCGAAAAATGGGTGTCATCCGCTCACGGACACGCTCACCTCCCATACAACCCAAAAATTGAAAACGCAATAACTAAGCCTCTGTTCAATCTACAGAGATAAAAATGGTAAGTATGTTTTTTATAACAAAAAAAAGATGATTTTGAAAAATGGACGTCATCTGCTCACGGACACGCCTACCTACCATACAACGCAAAAATTGAAAACTGCATAAATAAGCTCATAAATAACCTACAACAGTAAAATTTCATGTGTATGTGTTTTGTTTCAACAAAAAGATGTCTTCGTAAAATGGACGTCATCCACCCACGGACACGCCTACCGCCCATACAACGCGAAAATTGAAAACTGCATAACTCAGCTCATAATTAACCTGAAGCAATAAAATTTGGTATGTATGTGTTTTGTACAAACACAAAGCTGTCTTCGAAAAAATGGACGTCATTTGCTCACGGACACGCTCACCTCCCATGCAACCCAAAAACTGAAAACACAATAAATAAGCCTCTGTTTAACCTACAGAGCTAAAATTTGGCACGTATGTTTTTTATGACAAGACAAAGATGCTTTTGAAAAATAGACGTCATCCGCCTACGGACACGCCTACCTCCCATACAACCCAAAAAGTTTAAAACTCAATAAATAAGGTTATGTTTGTCACAGAGAAATTAAATTTGGTATGTATGTATTTTAGACCAAAACTAAGGTGTGTTCAAAAATTGGGAGTAGTCCGTCCATTAATACGCACACCTTCCATAGTGAAAGCACAATAAAGGCATTAACTGTGAGCTACAGGAATAAAACTTGGTAGGTATGTGTAAATTTTTCATCAACATTTAAATGCATATAAAATAAAGGCTTTATCCACCCACGGACACAACCATTTTCAATAATATTATTTTTTTTGAAAGAGTAGGTTTAGGGTATTTCATAGTCAGCCTAGACCGACCTTAGACTTTCTTTACTTGTTTAGAATTTGTTCCTTTTAGATTTTGGCTTTTAGCTGAGAGAATTGTTGATTTCTCTGTCGATTAAGTAGGAACCACAAGTTATCAGTGAAGACCTTGTATTAGTGCAAAATAATGTAATTTTTTGCAAATGTAGTTGTTGTGCTTGAGGGTCATTTCTTGCAGCATGTTCTGAAATATGTTGTGTGCTTGAACTATGTAAGTATTTTAGAAATTCATATTCTTCATTCATGTAAATTCGCACTAGTCTGCGTGAACAGCTTGGAACACTGTACATTTGATGAAATGCATCTACGTATTCGTTAACAAGACGTACATCATCTTCATGATAGTATATATCATGGCTCCTCTGACTAGTTTTTGATCACCCAAAGTTTTACTGAGAACAAACTCTTAATCAGTCTGATCAATATTTGAATGCGGATGACAGTTCATGTCGTAGTTCAGATTTTGTTTAATTGATTTATTTTTGATATTTCAAGTGAATTGAGTAATATTTGTTTTATTTTTTATTAACTAGGGTAATTTTACTAGAGTAATATTTGTTTTATTTTTTATTTTAAGCAATGTTCGCAAAATGAGATACAAATGACATTTTAATTTTTTTGAATAATGCAATTTTTTTGTACTCAAAGAAAACGATGACTGTTTTAAAATGTCTTACTTCATTGGAAGAGTTTGAATCAACTCTCTTCTAATACCAACTTTCAATGCAACTTTCGTAACATGAACCAGACCACTTGTAGATGAGAATTTGAGGAACACAAGTTTTTCTGCATTCTTCATCTGTCTCTCTCTGCTGGTATTTTCTGATAATGACTCTTTGAATTTATGTTGTGAAGATGTTTGTTTTGAAAATGAAAAATTAAATTTGTTTATTTTTGGTTAAAAATTGTCTTTGAGTTTTTAATATTTTAAAACTATAAAATTAGCATGTTAATTAATTAATTTCGCTAAGTTAATGCATAAAATGATATTGATTACAAAGTTTTTCAATTTAAATAGGTTGTTTTTTGTACGTTTAGAATCCAATGTTTTTGAAGCAATTTTTCTGGGAACAAACACTAAATAGTTGCCAATCAGTATCTCAAGTAAATTTATATTTTCATTTAACCTTTAATTAAGAGAAAGAATGGAAAATCAGCATTTTCAGTGTCTTAATGTTTTTTTTTTTAAATTTTCTCTCAAAAATAAATTTGCTGCACTATCTGTTTCAGTTACATAAGCCTTTTCTTAAAACTGTGTATGAAATCACTTCACAAACCGAACAAAAATCAGAAATTTGGCAAATGTACTCTTTTATATAATATTTTTTTTTTAAATTAAAGTAAAAACAATAGTTTTATAATGAATTCTTTTAATCTTCAAATCTAACCACAGTTAAAAAAATCCAATCAGAATAATGCAATTCCCACAACATCAGATAATAACAAAAAAAATTAAAAACAAAAACGGATAAACATAAAGCTCTGTCCATGGAGGAATAATGAAAAGCTATCAGAACAATTTACAGCAACACATTTCAGAACAACAGCAACTAAACAACATTAATAAAGTGCAGCAGTGTGCGGCAGAACAAAAAAAAAAAAAAACTAACAGCAATAGCAACTAAGAAATAGGAACAAAAACAGTTACAACGAGAAACAGACAGTTGGAGACAATAACAGCTAGAGTTAAGCCAACAACACCCACACATTTAATTGAGCCCAGTAGTAAATTAAAGCTATCTACACACAGTCACAAGAAAATATGCGCTCAAACATAAACACAGCGCACCCACACACAGACACAGACACAGGCTAACAGTAGCCCATTTACAGCTGCAGGCGCCGAGTTGTAATCATGCGTCATTGTTTTTCAAATCCACTCATTATATTGCTTTTTTTTATGTTATCTACTTTTGAACTTGCTTCACTTCAGCTCAATTTCAATTGAAATGCATTTAGTGTGCAGGACAAGTAAGCGCACGAGTGTGACAAAAGACAGAAGTTTCTTGAAAAGTGTTTTTCTTAACATAGCAGCAGAATGTCGTAAGCATATAGCACAAGTATACTTATAAAACTCAACTGCTTATTATTGTTGTTTCCGAAGTTGTCGTTGTGCATTTATTTTTGCCAATTTTTTTTTTTTCTCTCACAACAAAGCAATACAAAATATTAAGACAACACATTAAATTGTTTGTTTGTTTTTACTTTTTTGTTGGATGACAAAAAAAAACAAATTAATTCTAGTGGTAATGCGTAAGAAATGACCAAGTTTTGTATTAATTCTGTATGAAAAAACAGTGGCGTAGCTTACAAATTAACACTCAGAATAAATATTTCTTAGTAATTGCTCAGAAAGAAAAGTTAAACAAAATACTAAAAATAAATGAGGCAAAAGTAGCAGAAAGTTCTATCAGTTGTGGTCTTAAATGTTTCAAAAAATATTTTTGAATTTTTTCTCAGAGATCTGAAAAAATAAAACATATGACTTTTTAAGCAAAATAGTATTTACATTCTTGCTCTTAAAAATGGAAGAAAACTTGAAATTTTTACCGTTGATTTTCTTCCTTAATTTTGCTACTTTCTGACTTTATTAAAAATGTTACAAGCCCAAAAATTAGTTAATTATTAAATTCGTCATGTGACTAATAGTGTAGCATTTATGTGCGATGACTATTAAAAGCTGTAGGCGTAGCCCAAAGAGTGGAAACAAGCGTTGCATCTGCATGCAAAAATTTTTAAAAAAAATGCCAAAACATAACACACAGTAGAATGAATTCTAATTAAAAAAATGCAAAAATTATTAAGATATTTTTTTTTAACGATTCATATCATCTCTTTCATTTGCAAAAAACTGAGTAAAAAATGTCTATTCGTTGAGAAGATATAGAATGTTGACTGACGAACGCCAATAAACCACCTTTACATTCACTGTGCGATGGAAAAAATTCTTTCGTGTCGTTATTTATTATATTGGAAAATTTAAAATTTGATGCTAAGAACCACATAACTTTCCTTAAAACTCTTGTAAGAATGCTTTTCGTAACTCTTTCAAATAAATATAATGAAATATTTCAATTTTCACCATTTGTCTTCTTAACGATCTTTGTGAAATCGTTTGTACTAGTATATATAAGGCTTCTAAGAATGAAAACTATCAAAACTTCTGAAAACAAGTCTGCATGTGTTTACATTTATTTTACATGTACAATAAATAATCTTTTGACTTTACTGCGAACTTTTTTCTGAGAAAATCGACGAATACATTTTTATACATGAAATTAAAGTCACTCATACGCCATGTAGCACAGCTTGAAAGACTGTAAAGTTTTTTATTAGCATGCTGCTTGAAATTAAATATACAAAAAACTACAATATTTTGACTAACTTGCTTTTTCTGAGAAAACCTACGCATACATTTTTATACATTATTTAAAGTCACTCATACGCCATGAGGCACCGCTTTAAAGAATAGCAAAATTCTGCTAAAAATACTTTCTGCTAAAAATTTATTAAATTTGTCGCTTTGGTTACAGTTAAAAACAAACTAAATGCCTAAAAATGCATTGCAACGACAATTCGCTTTATTTTTATACCCTAAATCTGAAAGGTCAGGGTATATTAACTTTGTGCAAATCTTTGTAACGCATAGAATGAAGCGAGTCCGGTAAAAAAAAGTATGTATATTCTTGATCAGGATCACTTCGTGAGTCGAGCTATCCATGTCCATCCGTCCGACCGTCTGTCTGTTCATCTGTGTGTTGTCCGTATACACAGGATAAGAAGAAGGAGTTGAGATAACTTGATGAAACTTGGTACACATATTCACATGAACTCAAGAATTTGCACTATGGAATATTTTTGGGATCCGCTTACGGACACGCCTACCTCTCGTACAACGCAAAAATTGAAAACAGCATAAATGAGCTAATAATTAGCCTACAACAATAAAATTAGGTATGTATGTATTTTATATCAAATCAGAAATATCTTCGAAAAATTGGAGTCATCCTCCCACGGACACGCCCACCTACCATACAACCCAACAATTTAAAACTCAATAAATAAACTCATGTTTAACCTCCAGAGATAAAATTTGGAACGTATGTATTTTGTATCAAAACAAGGATGTTTTCGAAAAATGGGTGTCATTCACCAATGAACACGCCCACCTCCCATACAACCCAAAAATTTAAAACTCAATAAATTAGCTCATGTTTAACGTATAGAGATAAAATTTGGTACGTTTGTATTTTATATCAAAACAAAAACGTCTTCGAAAAAAATATGTCATCCACCGACGACCACGCCCACTAACCATGCAACAAAAAACTCAATAAATAAGCTGATGTTTAACGTACATAGATAAAATTTGGTACGCATATAAAACCAAATTTTAATTTTGAAAAATGTACGTAATTTGCCCACGGACACACCCACTTCCCATGTAACCCAAAAATTGAAAACGCAATTAATAAGCTTAAGTTTAACGTACAGACATAAAATTTGGCATACAATTTGGTATATATGTATTTTATACCAAAACTTAGATGCATTCTAAAATTGGGCGTAATCAGTCAACGAACACGAGTACCTCCCATTCAACACACGATAGTATAAAATAATTTTCGGAAAGGTATATATAAATTTGTCATCAAAATTTAAATGCAAATAATATATGGGCTTCACCCTCTCATGGACACGCCTATTTTCAATAATATTATTGTATTTTAAGTAGGTTTAGGGTATTTCATGTTGGGCTAGACCGACTTTAGACTTTACTTGTTCTTAATTAATATCACTCATACGCCATGCAAGCAGAGTTTGACTGCGCTGTCACTGTGTGCAAATACAGGCAAACATATTGCACATAGAAGTATCTACAATAAGGCAGGCAGCCATACAAAGACGCACATTGACTAACACTCAAGTTAAATATGCGATTTTCTCCTAAGTTTCCATTGAAGAGATTGTTTTTTTTTTTCTTTTCTCTCCAAACTACAACCACAGTACAAACAACATTCGCTGGAATATCTTTCAGTTTACAAAATGTTAGTAGCACAGAATATAATACAAAGTGCAAATAAATGTGCGAACGATGATGACAATATTTGAACAATACTTACGTATGTATGTATGTTTGCACAAAAATACATAAAAGGCATTTGTTTGTTTGTGTGGTTTTGGTGCGCTTTGTTGGTTGGTGTTGTTGATGTTTTGCTGCATTTGAGTCGTAAGCAAGGCAGCTGCTAGCAGATTTATGTTTTTCATAAGAAATTGTAGGTTTGAATGTTGCTACAACAACGTTTATGTTGCATGTTTGGGCTTCAGCTTGGACTTGCTGTGCTTCTTGTAGTAAGACCGAGCTGAAAAATATCTTAAGCCAGCCAAATGAAAATCCAAGTTGTGTGAGAAAACTTAAAATAGCTAAGAAATGAATTGTGCCTGGTTTCCGCTTACCTACCGCTTGGAACAGCTACATACATATACAAGAACACTCATACATGTGCCTGCCACAAGCAGCAAAGCACGACTGCGCTGTCTTCTACTGACATTTTGTATGCATTTATTTGTTGATATAACGAGTTTTTCAAGCGCATGTTTAACATTTATTTAAGCCACTTGTCAGTTTTATTTATTTGCCATTGCATGTATGTTCAAGTGAGCGTGTGTTTGTGTGCATGCAGGTGTAAGGTCTTCTTAGTGTCCTTCCTAAATCTTATGTTGTGCACACAGGTCAACCGCAGTTAGGTGTTGAATACAAGCTCGAGTGTTTTGTCTCAGTCTTTTTTTCTATGTGAGCTGATTTGTCTTAGAAGCACACAAAGATTCAAGCACAAAGGTTACCACATGCTTTATTCATGTTGTTTTTGTTACATTGCAAAATTAATTCTGCTTGAGTGCGTTGCTAGCTTCACGGCTTTCGGCTTTGCTCTGTTTTGTTTAACATTTTTTTATAAAACTTGCCTAAATTTAGCAAAGCAGTGTTAAAGATTTTTATCATTTTCAAAACAAAATGAAATAATATAAAAACCTATTCCTATAACAAAGTCAATTACGCTCCTGTTAACTTGATAAAAAGCAGATACACAAAATAACAGTTATTTATTTTTTTAGGTTAAAAAAGTTGTCGATATTTTGAAAAATATTTAATACGTTGCTTCATAACAGTTATTTTCAATTTATATTTTTTACGTTGCCTCATAACAGTTATAAACGAGAAAAAATTTTTTACGTTGCTCATAACTTTTATTTTCAAAATTTTTTTTTACGTTGCCTGGTAAGAGTTATTGTAGAGAAATAAATTTTTACGTTATTTCTAATATATAAAAATTTCGCGTCACGGTGTTTGTAGTCGAAATTTTTTTATATATTTGGTAGGTATGGGAATAGGTCGTAAAGTTTGTTTTCACCCTCCTACCCGCTAGTGGCATTGCATTTTTTTAGAACACAAATTTTCGGTAAAGTTTTGACCTATAACTGACCTAGAACTAACTATTGAGTCGTGTCCTTCGACTAATAAATTTAAGCAATCTTTGGAAAGGGGGCATGGCACCGCCTTTATTGTCACTATCCAATAAACATCTTCCATTTGCATCGTTTTTAGTTGCTTGTTTTTTACGGTATTTTTGTTTTTTCTTAAAATGAGTAGTTGGTTCTTCGTGTCATTAAGTTTTATACAAAATTTGAATTTTTTAATTCTATGGTTAAGAAAAATCATAAAAAGAAGTACAGCAACTGCAATTATACTACTGTTTGCGTAAACAAAAAGTTTATGCTATTCAGGAGTCTAGTCCAAGTGCAATAGTACTTCTCTTTCTCTAACAAACAATTTAAATACGTTTATACAAAATTGTGAAATCCGCGGTAACTCGCTGAAATGACATGTGAAATTACTGAAATGAATGATATTTTGAATGAAATATCAATTTCTTCTTTGCGTTCTCATACTTATGTAACTAATTTATTTCCGAAAAATCACTTGTACTGCTGTTGCCCTAAAATACGATTTAAGAATACACTACGTTGCATTCACAACTGCATTTTTTATGAATGCCTTATTTTGTAAAAAGTCCTTATTCTCTTACTGAGAGCAAGAAAATAAAATTTCAATTGATACAATCTTACACATGTTGCCCGTAAAAAAGTAACAAAGATTTTATATTTCATACAAATTATGAGCAACGTAAAAATTTTTTCTCATCTATAACAGCTTGAGGCAACGTAAAAACATAAAAATTGAAAATAAACGTTATCAGCAACGAAAAAATATTTTCTTCATTCATGACTCTTATTTCAGAGAAAAATTATTTTTTTTTTTAAATAATAGTTATTATTGATAAATATTTTTTTTCTTACAATATAACTGTTATGGTCCAATTTTTAAAAATATTTCTTATAACAGTTATGACTCTGGTTAAAATGTGTTATTTTAAAATTTCTGAGATAAAAATTATTAAATGCCTTTGCGGCATTCACGTTAAAATTTATTCCTATATAAAATAACTTTTTTATGCCCGTACAATGGCCTAAATTTTGCGCTCATAAAATGACATAAATAATATGGTGGTAACTCTTTTCTAGCTGTCACTCATCTCTTATCAGCTGTTATTCTACAAAGTACTCAATTGCAGTTAAGCGTGCTCGCAGTAATCAAAAGTACTCAATATACCTGTACCCAACTACCCAAGCCAGTCTGAATACCCCTATAGTAAATTTTTAAGCCTAAAATTAAAGAAATATTTTGCACAGAAAAAGCTTCATATACTCCATTAAAAATAAAAACAAAAAAAAATTAACATACAAATTTAACCTTCTGAGCGCATGTCATGAAAAGTTTTATGTTTGCACATCTTAAAAATGCTTCTCAACATTACTTTCAAAATTTTTTTTATTTAAAACTTCATTTATATCTTTATTTTTTTATAAGTCTTTCCAGACTTTAAATTTTCGAAATAAAATCGACCATGAAAAAAACACATCATGATAACATCAACATGATAAAATTTGCTGTTGCTTTAGCTGCATACTTTCAGGCTGTTCTCATTATAATCTTGTATTTGTTTTATTAACCGACTTCAAAAAGGAGGAGGTTCTCAAGTTGGTTGGTTTCTCTGTTTTTTTTTTTTTTTTTTTTTTTTTTTTTTTTTGTGAATGTATGTACATCGATTACTCCTAAAGTACTTGCCCGATTGCCGTAATTTTTTGTCAACATATAGAGATTATCAACGCGGAGGTGCCCGTTTATGAAAGGGGGCGGTATTCGGAAAAGGGGCGTGTCTTTATAAGAAAAACACTGTATCTCAGTAAATATTAACACTACGGTAATAAAATTCACAGTAAAATTACAAGGGCAAGCACAAGTATTAAACATGACGATCACATAAGTGGGCGTAATTCTAAAAAAGGGTGTGGCAATATTGTAAAAACTCTGTATCTCGAAGAAAATTGACACTAGAGTACTGAAATTAAGTACAGAGGTAGGTACAATTGTTGGAAATTACTATAACAAAAGTGGGCGTAATTCGACAAAGGGGTGTGGCAATATAAGAGAATTACTGTGTCTCGAATAATATTGATACTAGGGTACAGAAATTTATTACAAAGGTAGGAAAAATTACTACAAATTTTTGTAAAAAAAAAATGGGCGTTAATCGAGAAGGGGAGTGGCAATATTAAAAAAAACACTGTATCTCGATTACTATTGACACTACGATACTAAAATTTAGTACAAAGGTAGGTACAAATATAACAAATTACTGTCAGTAATGTGGGCGGTATTCGATAAAGGGGCGTGTCACTGTAAGAAAAACACTGTATTTCAGTAAATATTGACACTAGAGTACTAGAGTTAATAAAATTCACAGAAAAAATGCAAGGGTAGGTAAAAAATAATAGTCAATTAAGTGGGCGTTAGTCGACAAAGAGGTGTGGCAATATTAGAAAAACTCTGTATCTCGATTAATATTGACACTAGAGTACTAAAGTTAACTACAGGGATAGGCACAGTTATAAAACAATTAATTTCAATACAGTGGAGCTGGTTTGATAAAGGGGTGTGGCAATATATAAAATACACTGTATCGCGAATAATATTGACACTAGAGTACTGATATTTAGTATAGAGGTAGGCACACTTATAACAAGTTATTGTGAATAAAGTGGGCGTCATTCAACAAAGGGGTGTGGCAATATTAGAAAACACTAAATCGAATACTGTCACTACTAATTGAAAAAGTACAGACGTAGGCACAATTATTACAAATTACTACCGAAGAATTGGGCGTTCTTCGACTAAGGGGTGTGGCAGTGTGTAAAAAACTGTATCATATTGACTTAAGGGTGGTAAAATTCATTGTTAGAATGGGTAGAACTATTGAAAACACTATGACAAAGAGTGTGATATTCTCGACAAAGAGGCGTGTCAATATTATAAACACACTATATTTCAGTCAATATTGACATTGGAGTAGTGATAAAAATACAAGAGTAGGTACTGATAAACATACTGACAAAGACTAGAATAAGAAACGACAGAAAAGCATTTTCCATATTATGAGCATAAATAATTGGTGTTTAATTAATTTATACACTTTTTTAATATATATCATTTTCTCTAAAAAGAAAGAAATAAAAACTTTTTAACAAAAAAAAAACCTACTTCAAAATCACTAGAAAGTAAAAAATAATTTTAAATCACTTTTACTATTTATTTCTTGGTCAAATTTGTATTTTTATAATAAATATATTTATTTTTTTATGATAATAAGAGCTTCGAAGTCGGCGCTAATATAATCACATTTTTTGTGCAGCTGCAACACACATAAAGCATTATAATTAAGATTTAAGAAAAATTAAGATTACAAATTAATACAGCGTCACCCAAGCAGGATATTTACAAATAAAAAAGTCTTAAATAGAGTAGGGATGGCGAAAAAAACATGATTTTACGTCAATGATTAGCGCTGACTAGAAGCTTTTATTATCATAAAAAAATAAATGTATTTATTATAAAAATACAAATTTGACCAAGAAATAAATAGTAAAAGTAATTTAAAATTATTTTTTACTTTCTAGTGATTTTGAAGTAGGTTTTTTTTTTTGTTAAAAAGTTTTTATTTAAGCATATATTTCTACCATATTCTACTCTTGTTCTATACACTTTCCCACTTCATCATTATCATATGTTTTTTTTTTTCTTTGTTTTTGACTTTGCAGATACACCGACATGTATAACAACCCCATTAAAGCCACCAACATGGAGCATCGTGATGTGGTGCTCGATATATTATCCGATGCACGCATCGTCGGTCCACTTATGCAGACGGGTTTATTTCACGCTGATGTGAATCAACATAATTATATGTATGTGTTCGGTCATAATAGCGCTGCGGGACCTCATGCTAGTGTAAGTACAAAATGTAGCTGGCGTGTTATTGGTATGACTTGTGTGAGTGTTTTTGGTTATGTGTGGCATTATTTGCACGCGATTTAGGTGTTGTTTTCTTTTTGCTTTTTTTTGCAATATTTTTTTTTTTTTTTTGTGTTTTGCTGCATATAATGATGAAAATCTCTGCAGTGATAAAGCAAATAGAAAATCCTAGCGGCACTTTTATCATCATTTTAATATGGCTTCACTTCATGTTTTGGTCTTTTTGGTTATGCAAATGTTGATTAAAATTAAAATGAAAGCGTTATCAATAATTGAAATTTTAATAAGTTTGAGTTACGGAACTTTATATTATGTCAACATGTAAAAAGCAATATTATATGAGCTTACATTAGTTAAAAGAGAGTTTTGAATAACAACCAAGCAGAAATGTTTAAAACCTGGTTTAATGTTTGTTATAATATTTAAACTTTATATATAAAATGTTGGTTTTACCATCATTTAAGTTTTGGCTAAATAAAATTTTTGGCCATTTACAAATTTAAGCTTTACTTTAGTTATGCCGGAAAAACATACCGGATGTTGAAATTCCACTCCTCAGGCTGCATTTGATTTTCGTCGTAAGCTTGTAACATATTCGCTTTAAAAGCTGCTTTAATGCTGCCAAAAAATGTGCTACACACATAGACATACGCAACAGCATCGTTTAATATTCTTGTCTGGCTGGTTTCCAAGAGATGCCAAAATATTTATTGAAATATGCATTCACTGTAAAGTTAAGTAAAATAAATATTAACACAACAAAACAGCAGAACGGAAATGATCCGGAAGTTTGCACCACTCAGCTGAAAATACAAACCATCTAAATCCAAAGAAAACAGCAAGATTCAACAAGCAGCAGAATTCTATTTTAAAGCAGGATACTTAAGCAAGGACACTTTGATGAATGTTTTCCGAAAAGAGCAACCTAGAGCTTGAGCTCCCGTTGCTATTTAAAGCATGTTTAACAAAAACTATTTAATGCAATAAGCTTAAATAACTTTTATTCAGCTTAAATGAACCACAATAGAATAACAAGTAAAATTATTGAATATTAACTCAAACTCAAGTTTGGCGAAAATAAAGTAACCATTGCGCCAAAACTTTCAAAATGTAAGTGGCCACGATAAAGCGTTACGACTACGACTAGACATTTAAGAACTTATTATTTTTAGTCTGGAAAGTTGTTTTCGATTAAATAACGCTGCAATTTTTACAAAATCGCATTGTCAAATGATGAGAAAACTTTAAGAAGATATCAAAACAAAAAATGAAATGAAAATTTTCATCAAAGATAAGATTGCTCTAAGTGTTCTTTTTAATATAAATAGGTATGCCTTTTAGCAATGAAAACATTATTTTTTTTAGTTGTTATTTTGTCTGAGTGTCTGAAAGTTTATTTTCTTATTATTTTTAAATTATAAATTGTTGGACATGTCTTATTTTTGTCAAAATATGATAAGATATGGCTTGTTTAGACAATTTTTATTGCCTGTTCTTGGTTTTTGTTAAAAGAAATCAAAGTTTATGTTAAAAAAAATTGCAATTTAAATTTAAATTTATTTAAAACTATAGTATGAGGCATATGTCTTACTGTTCTGGTGCTTCGTTGCTTAGTTTGAGCATTACAACTTTTAAGACTTAAACCTAAAAACAAGTGCAAGAATCATTTCAGTAGAGGAGAGCACCTACACACATACATATTTACTGATTTGAACAAGCATTTTTTTCTCTATGGACGTAAAGGAACTTATTAAATTCTATACAAGCTGCAGTTGAAACTTTAGCCTCTCATAAATATATAAAAAGAGTATAAATATATCAGGAAAAAAACGAATAAATAAAATAAAATTTTCAAACTATGCATTAGTAGAAAGAATGGTGTTATAATTGAACGACAAGAATGGTTAAAAATCAAAATCATATTTTTTGACAATTGTTTTTTCATATATTG
This sequence comes from Tetanocera ferruginea, assembly GCA_958299015.1. Taxonomy (NCBI): domain Eukaryota; kingdom Metazoa; phylum Arthropoda; class Insecta; order Diptera; family Sciomyzidae; genus Tetanocera; species Tetanocera ferruginea. The sequence continues at coordinate 10,103,409 of OY282642.1, forward strand.
CTTTGATAAAAATATTGAAATCTGAAAAAGAAAATGCTTGTGATACCATCAGCAGAACTAGAAAATGGCTTAACAGAAATATGCTTGAAGATTCTAAAATAAAAATTGAAGAGTATGATCATTGATGTTCAAACTTAGTCATTGGATATTGAAAAAAAAATAATAAAGTAGAACATTTAGGTAAAATGGTAATGAAAACAAAGAAGTCACAGTATCAATTAGGGAAAAAATTATCAAAATCAACAGTAACTTGTTCAACTGTTCACTACTTATTAAAGACAGTAATTTCTATACCAGAGTGTCGATAATGCTAATATTGCATCAACCGAAAATCGTTAAAATGGTGGCACACACTATTCTAGAGTGTCGTAGATATGGTGTTTGTCAACGCCAGTATTACTCATGGCATTATTATTGAAAAACTACAGGAAAAAACTACCGACGATCGGTTGATGTATCTACGATATCCCGTATTTTGTATAATGCTTGAAATGCCCCGTATTTTCAAAATGTTTTTAATTATATATTAGCATTTTCATCGTCGCGACATTTGTACGCCTTTGAGGAGCAAAAAAATAAAGAAAACTCAAAACAAATTTTTTTTTTTTCTAGTTTTCGATAGCATTTTGTTATCAGATATCAGAAAAATATCTAGCATCAGATATCTGCAAAACGCAACATAATATTTTAAAGCGGTGAATTGTAAATTAAATCAGATTAATGTGGCTTTCAAGAAAAAGTTGTAATTTTGACATATTTCCATTCGTTGTTTTTTTATTGAGCTTAAGCCTGATCGCGAACGCGACATCTAGCACGCGACATATTTTTCCATTATGTTTTTAATAAGAAATAGTTAAAGTTATTTCAGCTAAATATTAAATTACCTACCAAAAACATCGTATATGTTACTTGTTATTTTTATTTTAATAATATTAATAAAAAAATATACATATGAGGCTAGTGAGAAAAATGATGATATAATATTGTAACCCCACCCGTACTACGTATGTGGTTATTTACTTTATGGCGACGTATTTTACGCCCATAAGGAAGCGTGGCAGATATAGAAAAGTGCATACATTATCCTGCAGTATCACCATCTAAGTTGATGTAACCATTTCCGTTCCTGAATTTGTAATTCCCCCTGTCTGTTGACATGATTACAGCCGTTATTATTAAATTATCGTTATGAAATTCAATATTTAAGCTTTAATCGTAAAAATAAAGATCATGTTCGAAAATAAGCCAAAAACCACGTAAACCTCCCATATAAATTGACATTCTCAAAATTGAAAACTTCTTAAAAATCTATTAAAAAATCAATGCAATGACTTGAGAATTATCCCATGATCTTTAATTTTAACTAATAACACTTTTTTAAAAATTCAGCAAAATCGAATGAAACCTTTCCATACTTCCCATTCACGGCGCATGATCGCGAACGCGACATACTTTAATAATCAATATTAAATGTTTGGTATGATTTTTACCTGTAGTTACATTTTTTTTTTTTTGTTTTATAGTGAGGCGACCAAATTTGATTTAAGTTACAATTTTCAGACACTTGCATAGAACGATCATGAAGATCTGATAACAAATATTAATTTAAGTACAAGAACGCGTCATTCGAACAGTAATTAAAGACATATAAATACTTTACCATTACTCGAGTTTTTTTTGGTATCTCTTTTTTTTTCATTGTTTATTTGTAGTTTATAAGAAGAATGCAAACATAACGTTGATAAATAAACGAAAATACTAAAAAGAAAAATCACTTAAAAGCAGCTAAAAGCAAAAAAAACATATTTCTCAGATATCAGGCTAATTTTCTCAGAATAATAACTGAAATAAGTTGTAAATGCAGTAAATTCTAAAAATTCAAGCATTTTTTTTTTTTAAATAATAACAAACAAATTATTTATTTATTCAACATTTTAATATATACAAAATAGGCTGGGTCGATTTGTATGGAGGCAAAAAATCTGATGTTGCCTGGGCGATTTTCCGTTCGGGCATGAAAAGTTATTAAACAAAAAACAAAAAAAAAAGGGGACTGGGTGTACACTTTGCCCCATCGCACCTTTAATTTTGTGAATTTTTGCTATAGGAATTTTTTTCAAAATTTTTTTTTTAAAAACGTGCACAGCTAAGTAAAACTAACTCCAGATATGAAATCCTCAAACCCGATTCAACCAAAAAACGGTCTAACATATAAACGTTGTCATACAAAAATTGACCGTAACAAATTCCTAAAGAAAAAATTTCAGTAAATTCAAAGTATATTCTTATCGTTGGTGCGTATGTAATTGTGACAATCACGGCTGAACCACTGCAGCTATCCACCTTATATTCACACACATATTTCAAAAATAATATTTTTATTATAAAATTTAAATAAAAGAAATTGTTTTCATATCTGATGAATTATTCATTTACAAAGTTGAGGTTTTGAAATTAGAAGAAGATTTTTATGATTTTTCCTGCTAAAAATAAAAAAAAATTTTTTTTAAGATATATGAGAAAATGCATTTCATTTCTTTTGCCTATCGTAAAAATGTCCATATTTGGTACTTTGGTTGATTAAAACTATTGTTTACTGGTGTGATGAGACTTACAAGAAAAAAGCACCCCTTTTGTATGTCAACTTTTTCGATAAAATATTTAAACATGAGAATAGGCCATGAAAAAATAAAATTTTTGATACCCATATTGGGTAATTGTCGTAAAATAAATGCATTTCAATAAAACAAAAATTTCATTATTAACAGTAACAAATTTAAAAAAACAAAAAAAAAAGGTAAGTTTAGATATAGAAACCTAAGATTTTTTTGTTCTATCACATATCCGAAAATCATTCAAATCAGAGACTGTCACCTGGGGACCTTTCCTTGTTAGATAAGATTAAGATGAATTAGACGTCATCAAAATAGTAAAATTTTTTAAATCTCATATGAAAAGAGCTGCAGTTCAAGATTTGTACCATTGCGAATCGCCCGTGGGGGTATTTTAACTTCGCCTAAGTCGAATAAAGTTAAGACTAAAGTCGAGTTTTATTTCTGAACAAGAAGCAAAAATAAATATAAATTCTTAAATTATTTATTAATCTGAAAAAAATAAATATAATAAATAAAATAACGATCTTAACAACTGAGCACAATAATAAAAAAAAAAACAAAGAAGCTACAAGTTTTTGGCTAGTAAAAAACGATTTAGTTACTTGCACGAATTTTTAGCTGCCGAAAAAAAATTTTTGTCAAAAAACAAACAAAAAATATGCAAAATTTTTCTCATTTCAAATAAGCTGCCAAGTCCTTTAACCTTCGCCTTACCAATACCCAACCGGGTGACCTTTTTTTATTATCTATCTATCTCCTAAATATCTCCCCCGGTTTCAATCCAATCTAAATACTCTTTGGAGTCACTGAACAAATTCTCGATTTATTTAAAATAATTTAAAAAAAAAAATTTTTCTTCATGTTTCTTCATGTCTTTTTTTTCAAATTGTCTTTTTATCTACGTGGTTTACCAATACCCACCAGGGTGACCCCATTAAAACATTAAAGTTTTCTTGTTGCTTTGCTTTGAAAACGGATAGAAAAGGTAAGTTTTAATATATAAGAATTAATTTTAATCCATATTGGTAATATTTATGTACATAAGTTTATATTTTTTCAATGTCTTAAGCAATTAGTTGTAGTGGATTGACCAAGATGGCTATTTTCGCACTTTGTTTGGGTGACGCTATACTCTGCAAAAATGGATTTTTTGCAACTGACACAAGTTTGTCGTGCTTATTTTCTTTTTGTCTGTATGGCAAATATTGCACTTGTTTTGTTCATTTTGCGGCCAGTTGCAATTCGATCTGAAATTGTGTTATCCTTAAACTGGTCGTTGTCGCATACATCGGTTACAGGCTTTCCTGTAAAAAACCTGCAATTAGTTGTTCACCAACAGAATCTTATAAAAATAAATAAGTAAAATACATTCAATAGCCGTTCTTATTGGAAACCCTCCAATAATATTATTGTTCTTCAACCTCTTCAAAATAAGAGGATTACAGAGATCCTCGCCAAGACATTCAAGAAAATATCCCATCCGAGACCCATCCGAGTTGTTTTCCTTATATATTAGAAAAGCGGCAAAGCCTACCGTGTCCAAAATGTTAAAGAACATCGCCAGAGGCCAGCGCAGTGTTGCTCTTTTGGTGGTGTATTGGGATAGCATTTTGTCCATGGTGTCTACACCGCCCTTCGTTTTGTTGTAATGCAAATTTATTGCAGGTTTCTTTTATGGCTCAGATACCGCACTATTTTTGTGTACTGTAGACAACAAAATCGCGGACTTATTTTTGGCAGGCACATATGAGCAAATTGTTATATTTTCAGAGAAGCCGAATAAGCTTGATGTCACTTCTCGGGAACGAGATGGCCTTTACTCATTGGGCACATAGCTTTTATTTTTCTTTAAAGTGGTAACAATTGACATGCTCCAACTTGCCAGCTCCTTGGCCAATGGCAGTGTTATGAAGAAGTTGTCCATGGTTACGTTTCTTCCTGACTTTTTGTAGGCACTGACCAAATCCTTTACAACCCGCCCACCTTGTTTTACGTCCCTGATGTGATTAACTTTTCCTCTATATATTTGCCCACGTAGTGGATAATATATCGCAGAATAGCAGGTCCACCAGATTTTAAAACCGTACTTAGAAGGTTTGGATGGCATGTACTGGGTGAATCTGGTGCAACCTCTGTAATCGATTATTCTCTGATTAATCACAGTAATTGACAAGCAGAAAACGTTGGAAATACAGTTACTTTCCTTATAAAAAAGTTTTGAGTGCTTTTTTATTTACAGTAAGAAATTCCGCTTAATTTTGTAGCATAACAAAAGCAAATATTATTATTATTCGGTTCCACTGTCAGTGGTGTAGTTTTAACTATTCACGTTATAATTTTTTGCCAAATTTTTAACCTTAAATCTCCACGTATCTAATGGTAATTTTTGCAATATTTCCCCCATTACCCTTATGTGCAAGTGGGATCTATCCCCCTAATCAAATCCCTGCTGAGCCACTGGTCTACGTAAATATATCAACGCTTAACTTTAATATTTCTCAAGCATTAGTATAGCAAGGTGAAAATTAGAATTAATTTTTGATATATGCCTATACTAAAAACAACTTGGGTCACCCGGGTGGGTATTGGTAAACGACGTGTATAAAAATCTCTGGTACGGCGAAGGTTAATCAGCTGCTTACTTGCAAGTTTCTACAAATTTCCGTTCACGTACTTTTTCTGCTATTTTTCTGTTTGTGAAATTTTTCTCTCAATTCTTCTATTTCTCTCTTCCTGCAAGTTTTCACAAGTAGAGTACGTGAACAGACCTGATAAAAACATAAAAATTGGCAATATTTTTTTCTTTTGAGGAAAAAAAAATTAAAAATGTTTTTATTTTGATTTAAAAATAAAAATCAGTAAATGATTTTGAGAAAAAATGAAAAAAATTCATCAAATATTGATTATTTTTTATTTTTTTTTTTTATATTGCTCACAATGATTACTTTAACTGGTTGCAAGTATGCTTTAAAAATTTTTACTTTGGGTCAACTGTGGCATTATAAAATATGAACACCAACTCTAAATTATTGATTTTCAAAATAATTGTCACTTAAGCGACTGCAGAGCAAATTTTGAAACTTGTCAAGTATGATCATTTTATTAAAAAGTTTCTTTTAATTTTTTAAAAATCATCAAATCTGAGATATCACCTTAAAAACACTCAATAATAGATAAATTAAGCTCACGAAGTTATTAAAAGAAAAAATTTAAACTGAAAGTTCGACTCGTTTCACAAAACACAGCTTTTTACAAAAAATTTAGAGAAAACTCAAACAAAAAAACTAAGATTACCATTTTAAATATTACAATAGAGTTACAACAGCTTTAGTTTGGTACATACAATCTGAGCCTATTCGCTCCGCCCTTCCTCCTCATTGAGAAGAGGGAAATTTTCATTACTTCAAATGCGATTCTAATAAGATGAGGTGAAAAGGTTTCTGAAGGAAAAACACAAACGCATTTTAAATTCCTGGAACAATTCAACTAGTCTAGATCAGTATGTTTAAAATATGAGAAGGTCGAGAACTGAAGACCATTTACAGCTAAGCATATTTCTCTCTTACAAGTGAACTAATTTATTTATGACGTCATTTTTATAATCTCATGAAAATAAGCTTGAAGCTTTATTTATACAAACTATATTTAGACAAAACGATATGTACAAAATAGTTTAAATGAGTTTATATATAATATGTTTAGAATCCATTCTAATTCCTGATAGGATTTGCATAAATTTTTCCTTAATAAAATATTGTCATGAGAAAATAAAATTTGTAACATTTAATTCTGCACTATTTCCTGACTTGTCAAATTTACAAAATTTATTTCAAACTTAATTTTCTCTTCATCTTGCTTGTATTCTTATTGTTGCTGTTGAGGCACGTGCATGACACAAACATTCAGGACAAACATCAACGCACATACAAACACACACACACACACGCATATCGAGTTAAGAGTACTCTGCAATGTGTTTTGTACTGCAAAGATTGCATTGTTTCTGGTTATGTTATAGAAAAAAAAAGAAAAAATAGAAGAACAACAAAATAAAAGAACTTGCAGCTGTCATTGGGAATAGTTTTGTGTACTTCTTGGAAACCAACAGTCTATAATTCAAAGAATTTCCTCAACTCTTTTGTAGTTTGAATTTTGTTTTTGGCGCAGCTGTCATGGGAAATTTTCAACTGTCAGGCAGATGTTAAAAGTTGACCATTTGAATAAATATCTGTAGCTGATCTGTTTGAACGAACAACAACAAATGAATTAAAAATTTCTCTTTGCAATGTCTCTGGAAAAAAGCCTGGCTTATTGTTTTCGAAAATAAGCTACATATAAAAACAAAATGTGCAGAGCAGCTCTGACAAATTATTTAAAAATAAAATATATTATTTAAGATTTGCTGACCAAACAACAAATCAACAAAAATATGTTGTATTGTACAAGACACTTTAGCATATAAAAATATAAGACACAGTCATATTTTAAGACAAAAAGTTTTCTCTGCCGTAATTGAGATGATTTTTTTTTTTTTTTTTTAGGTTATTTTATAGGCACTTTATGTTTTGTCATAAAAAAAAAAAACCTTTTGGCTGTCTACTTAAGTGGTAGCTGCATCGATTTTCCAACAATAGCTATAAGCATGAAAATAAAAAAGTTAATCATTCAGTTGCTGGCTAACTTTGAGTTGCGAGCAGAGTAAAAAGCTTCATTTTGATTATGATTGTTTTATATGATTGTTACAAAGATACTAACGGTCGGTTCTTATACTTATATTTCATTTTTTGCTTTTTTTTATCTACACTTAGCAGCGTACAACAAAAACTTAAACTTAAACTTCGCCCATGCAATAATTTTGCTGTGCTCTGCCTCTTCTCGTACTTATTATTTTATGAATTTCACTTTCAAGTTGTTGGCAAATAATATGAATTCCGAGACGACGTGACTTTCATTTGTTGCACTAAGCCGCTTGTCCTCTTATGCTGCTGCCCGCAATCGACCAACCACATTCCACCAAATTTCTTGGCCAGTTTTTGCACTTTATTGCGCTTGCTTTCTATCAGACTTACTACAGCTAACTCAGACTTCATGTCGGAATGACTTCAACAATAAGAGCAGAAAATAAAACGAAAAAAAATTTATTGCATGCCGCTTAAAAGTTTTTCATGTGCTTTTAACGCGGTTGAGCGGACTTGTTTGGAAAAGTTTTATAGCTACTTTTTATGTTGTTCATCCACTTCAAATGTCAACGTCCTTGCAATCATCATGATGTATTTCCGCTATTATTTTGCTCTAGAAAAAGTAACTTTTATTTATTCTACACACATTAAAGATCAGTCATGTTTTTAAACAATAATTTTTATGCCGAAAATTTTTACTGTTTTGTATCAAAATAATACAGTAGTTTATTAAATTTGCCATTAAATGAAGAGTTTACTTTTCTAAAACCTCTCATATTCAATCGATTTCAGGAAAAAGTTTTAGTTTCTTTTTGTGCTTCTTTGTTCTTATGTTCTTTCTTCTCTGCAGCATTTTTCAAATTTAAGCTCGTAAGTGTGTAATGCTGTATCTTTATACTTATCTTAAGAAATTTCAAATAATCTGTTTTTAATGATGTTCACTTTGAATACCAATTAAGTAGAATATGTTAATATATATATTTTTTGTTTCTTTTTATATACAGCTGCCTCATAGCATTGCAGGCGAGGAATTGGCTTTTGTATTTGGTGCACCACTAGCGCCATCTGGACCATTTCAAAACAGCTACAGCACACAAGAAAAGTTGCTCTCGGAAGCGGTGATGTCGTATTGGACGAATTTTGCCAAAACCGGGTAAGTGTTAGCAGGAATGTAGAATATGGGTAGAAAATTTGTATTGTAAGTAAGTTTGTGTTGGTAAACAACACACACATATGCACGCCAAAACTATCAACAACAAAACTAATAATCAAAAACAGAACATCAACAACAACATTGCTACCAACATTAATGTTTGTCTACAAAATGAAATTCTGCAGTATAACTTTTTGACCCGATAAAGCTACTTCACTGTACTAACTAACTATAATAACAAAAAATACACTCAGCCAAACACACATACACACACACACAAACACTCTCATGACAACAGTTTAATATACAAATACAAACCAGATCGTTACATTAAAATGAAATTCGATAGTTGTTGCACGTTTGCACGTTATGACGACTTTCAGCTACGAAACGGAAGTAGAAATTGAATTCTATGTAAATGCAAGCAATTTTACTAAAGCTGCGACTGTTTGACTATCTCTGTGTATGTGTCTATGTGTGTATGTATGCGTGTGTGCGAATATGCTTGAGTTTCTTGAGTGTGAGCATGGAAATACAGCTCGTTATTGTAATGAAATCAGAGACAGTTTTTGTAAAATTTTATTTTTATTATTATTATGAGCTGCACGGATTTGCCATTCCATGACATTTTTTTCTATTTTTCTTTTTTATCTCAGCACATTAAAGCTTGATTTTACTTGAAGAAATTGTAACTAGATTTCTTGATGTTCTCTATATATTGATATAAATAGAGCTAGAAAAATTGTTATTTCGTATTTTAAATTTTGTTTTTTTTTATTGTTTCCATAGCAATCCGAAAGCACCGTGGAAGGGTACATTTATTAATCTGCATGCCATGGAATGGGAACGCTACGATCTAGACTGGCCCGAGTTCAACAAACGTTCCCAAGCTTATATTAATATAGGTGAGTTGGTGACGATACACAATGCAACTATTTTATATGAATGAATGCTTAAAATTCTGTTAAAAGGTATCTCGTTTTAATGTTTAATGTATGTTCATTAAGGTGCCTTGAAAAAAAAGTTTCATTTGTAGATTGAAAGAACTTTTTCAGGCCTACAATTTGAGACAGTTTATTTATTTACATCTGAAAAAAGTTTCATTTTATATAAAGCCATGAGAAGATTAAGTTTATATTAAAAGAGCAAAAATGCTGATCCTCAAGGTCATGCGTCATCAAAGAAAGCAAATAGTTGGGGTAAAAATCTTCCCATTTCAGCGTTTCAAGGTATGTTTTGACCGGCTGCGTAACAAGTGGCCAAGCGTTGTCGTGTTGCATAATTACCTTGTTGTGCCTTTGATCGCACTTTGGACGTTTTTGCTTCAATGCTCGGTTCAAACGCATCAATTGAGTTCGGTAAAGTTGTCCTGTGATAGTTTCACCTAGTTGTAGCAGCCTATAGTACACCACAGCCCCACCAAATACAGAGACCAAACACAGAGAAGGACTTTGTCACTGTGCATATTAGGCTTTGGCGTCGATTTTTGCGTATGACCGGGCAGAACAGCCCGTATGGTTTTTAGCGCTAAAGGTTATCGTAATGAACCCATTTCTCTCCATGGAATCCATGAAATTGCTAATGACCCGTCTGTTACTTCTGATTATTCCAATGCATTGGATTGGTCATAGAATCATCCGTTTGTGCTTAAATGATTCATGGAATCCATAAAAGTGCCAATGACCCGTCTGTGACCTCATATAATCTTATTGCATCCGATTGGCCATTGAATCATACTGGTTAAAAATTCCATCATAACGTGTCACGGTTGGATTGAAGCATAACGTATCTAGTTGAAAATTCCACCTTCAAAAAGTACGGTCTAAAACTTTGTTGAATAATTCATCTGTTAGTTTGGACTCAACCCATTGTTTGATAATTTTTTTCCATCGAATTTATAGGGTGTTTCGAACACATAATTTCAACTAAATTCACCTAAATTCACCTTAATTGAATTCACCTTAATTCGCCGCCGTTTCATTCGTTTCATCGGTTTTCCATCGCCACCCATTTCCATCGCCGTATGTTGTATACGTGGCTAAAGAAGTTTCACTTAAAAAAAAAAATAATTGGCCCACTCAATCTTCGAAAGAACACTGATCGATCTTCTTATCAGTTGCGCTGTGTTTGTGTGTTATTAATTTTTTATTCACAGTTGTCGCAGGACTGAACCTAAATATCTTACCGAGTTTGAAAAACTAACACTCATTAATGTTTCCAAAAAAAAAAAATTATTTTGCTCAACCTTTGGACGCTTATTTGAAAGAGTTCTTTGGGATAAATTTCAAATTGTTTGGAAAAGGTTTAGTGAACGCGATAGTCGAATTTTTACTAAATATCCGTTTTTTTTTTGGATAATTTCCAAACTTCAAGCATAAGTAAGTCAATAACACACTTTTCTTAGTCTTTGAGTATTTTTTTCGGAAAACATATGTCCAACCTTTACTTTGTAGTGATGCTTCGGCCAGGGTTGAAGCTCGCCGGATCCAATATGTATTAAAGGAGACATGACATTGGCCTTTTTTTTAAAATCGAATTTATTAAATATTCTTCGGATTGGAAGAAAAAATTTCATGGAAAATTGCCTACGGGTTCAAAAGTTACAGCCGGATTAGTGAGAGCAAATTTTTCTTTTCAACCTTTTTTTTCTTTGTTCACAAACTTTGAACGCATTTATCTCGAAACCATGTTTTTCGTGCTGGTTGCGGCACTAGCGTGTTAATTATTTGACGAAATTTTTTTTTGTATTTTTTTAAATTTGATTCGCTACCGTATGCCACGAGCTTTTTTTAAATTTTTTTCGATTTTTTATGAATTTTTAAAGTCAATATTTTTTTCGAAAAAAACACACACAAAATTGAAAAAAATTTTTTAATTAAAAAGCTCCTGTCATGCGATAACCAGTTTTGCTTAAATTCAAAAAAAGTAATTTTTTTTCAGATCGGACAATTTTTACGACTCCCAGCGTTGCAACCACGAGGCCCCGTTTTTTTCTCTGCCGCCAGTTTGGAACTCTTTAAAAACCATGTTGAAGTAAAAAATATATTTTATTTGAGTTTTTTTTTCTTGTAATTTGTTCAATGCTCTACAATATGAATGAAATTCATTAATTTTTTTTTTATTAAATTCATAAAAAAAAATTTTTGAAAAATGTTTGTTTTGAGTCATGAATTTTTAAAAACAGGTCGGTTTTCTCTGCCGCGAATGTCATGTCCCTCCTTAAGTCTAAGAAAATGTCTGTTATTGACTAAGTTATGTTAATTTATGAAAATTTTACGAAAAACCTGATTTTTAGTATAAGTTCTAGTATCGCGACCTGTAAAGCTTTTCTAAAATATTAGCAATAAATCTCAAAAATAAAAAAAAATGTACTTTAAGAGCAAGAAAATGACTGTTATTGACTAACTTTACTTAAAATTTGAAAATTATCTGAAAATCCTGATATTCAGTTAAAATTTGATCATCGCGACCTCTTAACCTTTTTAAAAAAATTTGCAAAAAATCTCAAAAATATCTTAATCCCTAAGCTTTCAAGCAAAAATTTAACAACTATGAACTTCGAAAAAAAAATTTTCATTTGGGACACTCATATTTTAACAAGCTTTACATAGAAATATTTAATATCTGAGGTTTGTCATTGTCGGCACAGAGGTGACATGCACTCAAAAAATTATTTATATTGAAAAAACTTTCTGCCATAAGTCAGAATCGAAATCGGGCTACCTCGTTTCGTTGGCACACTTATCACATGCTTAACACGGACATGGCCAACACTGAAATCTATTGCTTTTAAGATTTTAAGCCAAATGTCATGAAAACATTGGTGGCCGTAGATAAAGGAGTAAAAATGTAGTAAATTTTCTATAGCAACAAACGGTAAGATCCTGGGTTCAATATCGATCAGACTTCTTTTAAAAATAAATAAAATTTTCCTACCGAATTTCACTGGACATTTTAAATATTTGAACATTCCATCGATCATAAGTTGTCGATTGGTTGCATTATAATATTTTTTTTTTCCGTTTTCTATAAGCGTGAGAACGTTCAGCTGGTGTTTTAGTTGATTTCGAATGCCTCCTCAACTTTGTCACTTTTTGAATGCTAGATTGCATTTGCATATCCGTCGATTGCATACTACCATCGTTGACGTAGCCTCAGAAAGCAGTGGCAAATCTTATTGATTATTCCCTCCTGTTTTCTGATCATAATAGCTGCTTTTTTGTGTGAGGGCCTAGTAAAGCAGCTTGGTTGGCCTTCAAAGTTTGTCAAAATGATGGCTGAGTTCCAAAATGCATTTTTACAAAGCATCAGTGAGTTTTTCTAGGGATTGGTTCTTTGAAGATTCACAAAAACTGCGCAAATGCTATTGCTGCGATTGCTATAATTAAGCACGCTTTTGTTAGTTGCTCAGTTTTAGTGAATCAATTAAACACCAACAAAAAACACACTGATGCTTCGTAAAAATGCATTTTGAAACTTAGCCGATGGTGTTGCTACCACCATACTTTCATCATTAGTTGCAGTTGCAGATCCTGCATTCTTAAAGTCTCTTATTCGCTGCTTATGTTCACGAACGCACTCTGCTTCTGTTTTAGCTACTTTTCTTAGCTTCGGGACAATTTTTGGCACACTTTTGTAACACTTTTAACACTTCTAACACTTCTTGCTTTGAATTTTAACTGTTTTGCATGTTGTCAATTATCTGTCAAGTTTTTGATAATAACCATCTTTATGATATGATCTTTCAAATTAAGCTTTAAGCTCAGTATGCAGCGAAAAGGCAGTATAATTTTTTTCCGGTAGGAGTATCTCCACACAAAAAGTTTGCGTGCAGAATTTTATGCCTAAATATTTTCGTTCGAATCTTTAAGAAAAACAATTTTTCGTGCATACTTTTAGAATTAAAATTTAATGTTACGGACCAAAACGCGTTCTTGAAAGACAAGGTTTGTCTTCGTGATATACTAGATACGGACCAAAACGAACGCTCAATATTAACTACATTTTATTTGTCTGTTTATCATGTGCCTATGTGCCATAATGGTAGCGCTTCCGACTCGTATCCGGTGCACAGTAGCGACATTCCAGGTTCAATTCCAGCTTGCGGCAATAATTTTTGGAACCTTTTTATATGAATTGAAAATGCTAGTCAAGTGTCACGAATAAGAGAAATTGGAATTTCACTTGCGGCCAAAGAAGTTACACTTGAAAAAAAATCATTATATAAATTGAATCGAATAAATTTAATTATTTGAAATTTTTTTTTGTTTTTCTTAAAATTTTAAATTGTCTTACAATTAGAACATTTTTTAACTCATTCTTTGAGTATTTGTAAGAATTTTTCTCCATTAATTTTTCCTAATATTAACTGTTTTTGATTAAAAAATTCCTGAAGTCTTGGATTATTTTCTAGCCATTCTAATGAAACGTTGGTGCAAAGTTAGACCAGAGTCTTTAACAAAATTTTGAACTCAGCTCTACTTCGCGATTCACCTTAAAACTCAAGCCAAAAATGAGTAAAAATTGTCGCCGCTAATGATTGCAAAAATCAACAAAATAATATATGGTTTTTTTGTGTGTGGCATAACATGCCCGGAGCCCAGTCGCGGTCAAATTTTTTTAAATAAAAAAATTTTTCTGATCGGTTACCACCTCTGTGCAGACAACGGCAAACCTCAGAGAGTAAAAAATGCCATGTAAAAATTCTTGAGAACATGAACTTTAGTTCTTTAGCATAAAACATGTAGGTCCAGTTCTCGGTCAATTGTGTGCAAACATTTAATAACACGAACAACACAATTTGATGATAAAAATCTTGACTAAAGTCCTTTCAAGGGATGAAATGACCAATTTGTTTTTTTCCACTAATAAAAATGTTTTTTTTTTTGGAAAAAATTTTGGGCACTCATTTTTATGAAATCATTCTTCACATGAAAATTAAAAAAATCTCTTTTTATTGCTCTTTTGCAGGTATTCCGCCTTCCATAGGCTACAAGTACCGTCAGATTTACATGAGTTTTTGGAACAAAGAGCTGCCGGATGAACTAAATCAAATCGCTACGATGCAACAACAGCCGTTTTTGCACTCCTACAACAACGCACAAATACCACGCGGTGGCACCTCCAACGCAAATGTCAACTTTTATCCTCCACGTGGCGCAGCCGGTGGTGAGGTCATAACAGGACACATGAGCAAATATGGCAATCGTGATGGTGGCGCCGAGGATCCAGTGCGCACGCTTAAGCTGCTACTGCAAGAGCCGTATGGAAAGTCTACGACAACTATTGATGCCGAAGCTGCAGCGGCAGCAGAGAACATGTACAATGCGCCACCTACATTTGGCGTGGCTAAGCAGCAGTCAGAAGATGAGCTCTACAGCGGTCTGGTCACCGTGCCAACTAGCCCCGCAGTTTGGGGAGTCATCAGCAGCGGCGCTACGACAACCGCTGCCACAGAACCACTCGTAGTGCCGAATCTAAGCGATACTGAGCAAGAGGTAGCCAAGTCGGAATCTACTATGCATCTTTTAATTGGCCTAGTTGTGGTCTTCATAGTGCTAAACGTTGCCATCTATGTGACGTTTCTGCTGCAAAAGCGTCGCAAAAAATCCGCGCATTCGGTAATGCGAAAACTAGGTGGTGCCGGCGGCATACTTAGCTACGATGGCAACACCGATGATGAACTCAAACGCTCCAAGCATACTACGCACGATGCTGATGACAACAGCTACATTCTTGATATTGTGCGCAAGTCGAATACTTATGAAGCTGTTAAGACGGAACGTTCACCCATTAATGGCTATAAAATGACGCGTCAGTTGAGCTGCTCCACTGTGGATACGCACACCAAAGTTTGCGAGTGGATGGCTGGAGGTGGTGGTGCTGGTGGCGGCTCCAAGTTATGTGAAGGCATTGGCAACACACTCAATCGCCTCAATTGCAACAATATTTCGAAAATATCAAAGCACAGTTCTTCATCGCCCACGTTCTCCACGTTGCGCGGTGGCAGCAGTGGTGGTGGCAGCTTTCAACAACAGCGTTCACACAAGATCAGTGTTGCTATTGATGCCACACCACAAACGCGCAGTCAGAGTGTCTTGGGACAGCAGCCTATAGAGCTGTCCAAACAACAGCAATTATACGATGGACGTAACCGCATCATATGCCAAGAGGTGGAAGTGGAGGATCAAGAGCTACTGATGCCGCAGCAAATATTGGATACAACATATTCTGGCGCTGCTGAGATGCTTATGCGACAACATTCGGCTGCCACCGAGCCTTGCGACTACGAGCTGCCGCAGCAGCAGGAAGAACTATTGCCAATTTTTCACAAACACTCACGCTCCGATCCTGTAGAGCTTATCTATGAGCTGCACAAACAAGACGAGCAAGTGACCAGCTTCATACAAGCACCAGACATAAATGTGACCAGTCGTGATGATGATGATGTCAAACCAGGGCAGCCACTTAGTGCCGCCGAACAGCTGTCGCTTATACAGCGACGCAATTATCCCAAGGTGCTGCCCACGCTGCACAAACGCAACTCTTTGCCCCCCAATGGTCTGCTGCTGCAGCAAATAATGGCTTGTGGCGGCAAACAGCCACCTCCAATGCCACCGCCACGCACTATCTCGACGCTGGGACGTAAATCGTCGCTGCTCGACAGACGCAGTAGTGGTGCCATAACCACTTCACCGGTAATGCTAGCGCAAGACTCCACCGTAGATGAAGAAGAAGAGCCGCTACAAATAGAAGAGAACACGCTGATTGTGGGTCCAATTGTGCCCAAGACTGACTACTCGTTATCGCTACTAAGACGCAGCAAAAAAGATTCAAAAGATATGCAACCATCACAGCAAGTTTCTGAAGCATCAACTGCTTCAGCAGCCATGCCCAGCAATCCGCAACCATTGCATGTACCAGTATTTTCATTCGAGAGCTGTCAGTTGCCGCGTCACACACAGCTGCTGCCTGCAGGGGCACATCATACGGAAGCTATTTATGCCATTGAACCATTAAATTTGGCTGCATCGCTGCCATGTATGCCAGCTATCACGCCTACGACGCCCTTGAGTCCGGCTAACTTTCATACAGCTCCCAGTACTCCACTGGATTCCACAACAAATGGGCCCATCTATGCGCAGTCATCCAAATGCGGCTGGATGAAAGGCAACAATAATAGTAATAATACGATAGTGGCAGGTAAATCGCAAATACCACGCATACTGCCAGGATCAGGACAGCAGGAGGTGGCAATTTCAACAACAACAACAACTACAGCAAGTTCTAGCACAAATACGAATGTGACAATGGCAGGTAATCAGTTGCAAACAACAACAACAACAACAACCACCACTGGCGCCACAACAAACAACACAACAACAACAACAAGTGCGACGGCAGCAGCATCACGTATACCGCAGCTAAATCGTAGTCTGAATACCTTCCAACAACAACAACAACAACCACAACAACAACAACAACAACATCAAATAAGCAAGGATCAGTCAACGTCAGTGGTTTGTGATAAGACAGCAGCCACCACCACAACAACGTCGCCAATATCACCACCGACGACAACAACAACAACAATGCCAATAATGACAATGCCAACATCTACTACAACAAATTTACAAAACCAGCCTCCAATTACGTCATCCTGCCTGTCTGCAGCCACAGCAGCTGGCTCCTCCAACTCCTTCTCATCTTTAACTGCTTCGCAAAAATCATCCTTGCGTGCTTCTTCTTCCAGCAGCGGCAGTGGCATCAGCAGCTCCTCATCAGCATCTTCTAGTTCTACTGGCACGGTACGCACCGAACTGCAGCAAAGACAATAATCCTTAAGTTGTTGTTTCTGCTCTTATTATTGTTGTGCGCTTCTTCTACTTTTGTTTTCTTAATTTTCTGCTGTATTTTATGCAGTTTAATGCAGCAAATTTACCAAAAACACTGCTGCTAAAAAGTTCGTTAAAGATTTTTAAGATACGAGTAGCAATATTTTAAAGCTAAAAGACAAAAAGTCGAACGTCATAATTGTCAAAAAAACGCCAAACAACACGATTGTTCAAAAGAAAACGTCAAATGACTTGTATTTATTTTGACAATTCTGACTCTAAGAGAGAGAGAAAGAAATAAAACGAGAGATAATTGGTAGGCCTGCAGCCAAAAATGATAAATAACAGATTGCGACGTGCGCATGAGTTGCTACGTCACAACAGATCTGATGTACAATTCAGCTGTATTTCATTCTCTCACAATCAAGCAAACACACAATCACACAAATATGTAACAAGCAGCTGTTGGTATTTTGTGAGGACATGCGCAGAGCTGTGCAATTTTTGTATGCTCTGTTTGCGCTATCTTGTTTTCTATCTTTCTTGGCCTGCAGCTAGCTTGAACTGAAACCTTATTCCGATGATTGACAATTTTTATTTACTGACTAATGTAAAAATTTCTTATCCTAAAAAAAATTTGAAAGATCTTTATTTGATAAAAAAATTTCATAACAGAAAAGTAATTTCAAACAAAATTGATAATAAAAAGCAATTGATGACAAAATAAATTAATTGTCAATAAGCAGAATAAGGCTGCTATTTGCTCTACTGATATTCACAAAAGCAAGAAATCGATAAGATTTTTAAAAACATTAATGATATCTTAAGATATCTGAAAGACATGAAGAAGCCACGAAGTACTTCTTGATTCAAATGCTATTTTTTTGTCATTCAAATGCTAATTTTTAATTGTAAAGTTATTGACAGAGCAGTCATTCAAATGCTAATTTTTTGTACGTAGAAAATATATTATAAATATATTTTATATATTTATATTGTTGTTTTAGCAACTTTGCTGATGTGGACAGTTTTTTGTCAAATAATGAAAACAAATTTTGTCAGAATGAAAAATTCTTGCTCTTGTAAATTAATTGGCAATTGTCAATTGCCAGAATAATTATTTTTGATTATGTTGAATATTTAAAACTTAAAGCATTATTAGATTCTTAAGAAAGAGTTTCAGCTGAAATTATTGTATCTTCTGCAGTTTGATTGCTTTGGCCGCTCAATTTAGCGTAAGGCTTTTCTCTCGGTTAATTTAAATTAGGAGAGTACTTAGAGAAGATTGAAGAAGAAGAAGGTTGAATTGAACTTGAATTAAAAAATTAGTTCGATTTTCAGAGAAAAAAAAATATTCAAAACCCAACATCAGATAAAAACAAACAAATTCAAAGACAAATCTTTTTTTTCTAAATAAATAATAAAACTCAAGAAATAAGTTTTATTTAACAGCGCAAAAAAAAAACTCAAAACAAGTTTAATATTCTGAATAAATAAATAAAGATAAAAAAATTAGTTGTATTTCAGAGCAAACAAATTTTACTAAAAAACAAGAGTTGTTTTAGAGTAAAAAATTAAAAAACTAAAAAGTTTAATTTCAGAGTGAAAAATAAAACTCAAAAACTTGCAGTTTTTTTATATACTATGATTAAAAAAACTAAAACTTCATATAAAAGTTTTATTTCAGAGCGGAAAAATAAATTTCAAAAAGTTTTGTATTCTGAGAAAAAAAATAGAACTCAACCATTATGAGATATACATGAGCAAAAAAATATTATTAAAATCTAAGTGTCGTTTTCTGAGTAAAAAGTAAAACTCAAAAAATAGGCGTTATTTATGAAAAAATATCACTCAAACGTAAGTGTCGTTTTCTGTGTAAAACAAAGTAAAACTCAAAACATAAGCGTTTTGTATGAGCGAAAAAATAAATTTTAACAATAATAGTTATTATATGATTTTTTTATTTGTTTTTATATGATTTTTAATATAAAACATAAAAATTTAAAAATCTTAATATTTTTGAACAGCAAATGAAACAAGGATAAATTTTTTATAATTGACATTCTTCTCTAGTCCCTTTAACATAATGATTTTGTCTTAAATTTTTTTAAAATCACGTTTATTTTTGGTTCCTGAAAAATAAACAAATAATTTTCGTTTTAATTTGAAGAAAGTTTAAAAAGCAAATTAAAAAAATTTTAAGCATTTTAGAAAAGCACACAAATCTGCGTCTAATATATGATTATTGATGTGAGTCAGAACTATGAGTGTTTTTGGTGTCTTATACAACTCATATTTGAAAGTCTTTTATGACTCTTATCGACAAAAATTTTAATGCCTTTGTGACTCATATAAAAATAAACATATTTTGAGTCTTTTAAGATACTCCAACTTATCTCAAACAATTATCGTAAAAAGGTCTTATGTGAGCATGTTTTAAATCAGGAAAGGACATACAGCTCTAAGCTACGAAATATAACTCTTATGAGAGTCCAAAATATATATGAATTAAGAATCAGTATTATGAATGTTTTCGTAGTCTTATAAGAGTCATATAGTTTTGAGACTTTTATGACTCTTAAGGCAGAACCAAGTTATGCGTAAGCAAACAAAAGTAAGAGAGCAAAAAAACGTACTTGCTCAGCAATATATTGCATCGCCCAAGTTGTGCGTTAGCAATTTTTTGTTCAGTTTCTCAATTTTCGTTTACTTTATGATTTTAGAGCGCTCCGTGTATGAGCGCTCTAAAATCTTCATTCATGAGAGTCTTTTCGAACTCATTTTCGGACTCACAAATAAGTCTTTCCTAAGTCCCCTTTTACACTAGTCAAGAAATGGAAGCAATTTTTCGAGTTCGAAATACTTGCCAGTACACTTGACTGTGTACCGTCAACTTTTCCTCTTTCGTCGCTTCCTATTTGCGGCGTATTGGCCTACAAGCTCAGAAAATTGACTTCAATTCTTGACTAATGTAAAAGGGGTATAAGTCACATGACCTCATCATAGTTCAAAGCTAGTTGTTACGAAAACCTTAAGATCATAAAGAGTTGGCTGAGCGATAGAGTAATATTAGATTAATTCAATTGATATTAATTTGTAACTAAAAGAAACTACCTTGAAATAAAAGAATGAAATTTCTATTTCATTTCACTTGGAAGCCTAACTTTCACTTGGAACAAAAACTACGAAATTATATGAATTAAAATATACATAGAATTATAAATTGTATAAACTTTTTGGCATGAGTGTGTATACAATAGCAAATTCTGGCAAGTAGTATTAAAAAAAAAAAGTAAAACAAACCAATTTTAGACCGCCTGCAAATACGTTGTTTTTGGTTCTGCACTCTTAATTCTGAGTAGCTTAATTTATTATCTTAACGACAATTTGTTGCACTTTAAGTGGATATTCTTATGGTGCTCAAATAGATTTTGTGGCACTGGTTGTGGTAACTATTTGTTTATCTTTGTTGCTATAATTTTTCATTCGTTTTGTTGTATTTTATTTTTAAAGCCAAGAAAATAATAAATCAATAATTGTATCAAAACTTTAGATTTTTAAGAGGATATTCAATGAACTTATCTATGAATCTTATAAGTAAAAATCAATAAAGCGGATATTCTTCTGTGCGAAAAGTATTCAAAGGGTGTTGCTAGAATAGTTGAAGATTCTTCTAAGGTTATATAAAAAACAAAAAAAAAAAAAAAAACAAATTGGCCATTTCAGCCCTTGAAAGGACTTTGACCGAGCTTCTTATGATTAATTGTGTTGTGTGTGTTATTAAATGTTTGCACACAATTGACCGAGAACTGGACCTACATGTTTTATGCCGACTCCGAACGGCTAAAGTTCATGTTCTCAAGAAGCTTTACATGGCATTGTTTACTCTCTGAGGTTTGCCATTGTCTGCAGAGAGGTGGTGACCGATCAGAAAAAATTTTTATTGAAAAAAACTTTTCGCCGCGGCTGGGGATCGAACCCGGGCTCCGAGCATGCTAAGCCACACACTTAACCTGCATGCCACGGTCACCACAAGGTTATATCTAAGGTTATATAATAAGAATTAATAACCATTCATATCAAAGACAAAAGCTTAAATTAGCATAATTATGGAATTAAACAAAGCAAGCATTCATTTATGTTGTAATTTCTGTTGCTGCTTTGAACAATTTGAGCTTTGTTTGATTTATTTCTTAACAAAAGCAATGATAAATTTTGTGTCAATTCGAAAACAGTGTTAACAGTTAATAGCATTTCTTTGAGAAAAATATTTTTCAAAGCATTTGATTGCAAATTAAAAGCAATAAATGTAAAATATGGTTGGAGTTAAGAATAAATATATTTAATTAGTTTCATTGCACTGCTTTGCTCTACCCTATTCAGCTCTAATATGCTAAGTTTTTTCTCTCTTTCTCTCTCTCTCTCTACTGAACAACAAGATTGTCACAGTTTCAACAAGTAAGATTGTCAAACAAACACTTTTTTTCTAGCCAAATTTAATTAATTTAATTGAAAACTTGCAAACAACAAAATACTTAGTTTCTTGCTATTCCACACTCTACAATTTATTAGAAGGATGCTTGTTTTGATAGCAACAGTTCGTCAGTCGTATTGTGTTTGTCACTCGCTCTGAAGAAAGAAGTTTTTTCCAAAAAAAAAAAAAAAGTTCAAAATAAATATTTGCAAAATTGTTTAAATTTTAAAAACTTCTGAGAAGAAACAACAAAAATAACAATACCAAGAACAAAAACAACCACAAGGACAACAAAAGTAGTTTTCATTTTATTTTGAAAAAAAAAAAAAATAGTATTTATTTCTGACTTGTATGCATTGCACAAGTTGATCTTGGATAAGATTTGTGAAATTTTGCTGAGAATTTATGTGTTTAAGAATTCTTAATGTTTAAGTTAAATTTTGGCGCTTGTTTTAATGGAACATTTTGTTATTTTCAAAATGCAACTTTGAGTTAGGAAAGTAATTTATAAATATAATGGAGCTTACTTGCAATTTGAAGTAAATTTGGAACATCAAATGTTTAGTTCCAAAACTCTTAAATATATAGCGTCTTAAATACTTAACATAACTTGAGTTAATTTATCATTTTTAATATAAGTATGAACATTAAATGTAAACATGAATATTAACGAACAATATTTTCTTTTATTTAAAAAATAATATTTAGTCTAAGCTATATTTTTATCATAGAAAACAAAAAATGTTAAGATTAACAGAATGAAGTCAATTCATTCGAACTTAAGTTCTTTAAATTTTTTATCAAACAGAGACTTCTGTCATAAAGCATTTTATTCAATATTTTTTTCTTTCTCAAGGCACACTACAAGGCATAATACCATACCAGTTTAAGTTTTATACAGTATCACATTCCAGTTGCAAAAAAATTACACAATAGTTAAGAAAAAAACATTTTTTCCACTCAATATCCACATTTTTTAATAATAAAAAAAAAATTATAAACTATTTGCAAATGCTTTGCATAGATAACCACGGATAATGTTTAAAAAAAAATTAATATTTTTTTTACATTTTTTTTTGTTTTTGCAATTACAACAAAAAAAAGAGGAAAAACAAATTGACTAAAAAAAGATTATCTGTGAATTTTTTTTAAAATGTCATTAATAAAAACTGTTCAAAATAAAATATTTGACATAATATAGCAATAAATTTAAATATTTAAGTACTTTATTTTATTGTAATTTAAATATTAAATTGAAACAAAAAACAAAAATATATAAATAATCTACATTATTATTACAAGCGACTAGAATTAATTGAGTATTAATAATGTTAACATTAATGATTTGTGTTAAATGTATCTTAATAAAAACTGCATATAAATTAATTAAATTGTTTTATTAGACGTCTGACCAAAGGTAAGCAAGTAGTGCAGATGAGTAGCGAGGAATGCTCTGAAAATATGATAATTTTTTAATCCTAGGAGTAGGGGAAGAGTAGCATGAAAGAGCCAAGTTTTGAAAGAGCCATCTTGATTTACGCCGTAGTTTTTATACGAATGCTTCTTAAATTATAATTTTTAAGAAGCAATACTCGCCATATGGCACCCTCGAACATTTGACAGTTCACTGATAATAATTTATCTTCATCATTTAGTAAGTTTTTCAGAACATTTTATTTGTTTTGTGACGTCTTCACCTTTAAAACTAACAGTAATATTATTATACTATAATTTTATGGATATATTAGGCCTACCAATAACATATTTATTTTGCCGGAAAAATCTTGATTTCATACTAATTTTTGAGGTTATGTTTCTTTGGACAATATGTTTTAAAAGAGCTGGGTTGCGGTGGTATGAAGAAGCGTAAAGGAAGTTTAAATTATTTTTGTCAAAAATGTTTTTAAGTGTTTTAAACCTCTTATTTTGTTTTTGGAATAGGTCTTATTATTATAGATTTTCTTCAAAGCGATTTAATTTTTTTGCTAAAAATATTTTTAAGTTTTTTAACTATTTTTTGTTTTTAGTTTTGAATTTTTTTATTTATTTAATTTGTTTTTGTAAAAACAATACTTTTTATAATAACAATTAATATTTTTAATAAAATATTCGCTATTTTTCGTGTTAAGTCTTGTAATAAGAAGATGGCTCTTTCAAAACTTTGGTTGGCTCTTTCAATGCCCATGTGTTATGAAAGAGCCGAATTTAATGTTTTTTATAAATGGCTAGAGGTCCAAGAATATAGTTGATTTTGCAAAATATTTCATGGTATTAAGTTCATAAATGAATGAGAAAAGACTTTTGATACAAGAATTATAATTTTATTAATTATTTTTATATATTTTGTAACTTTTTTAAAACTGGCTCTTTCATGCCACTCTTCCCCTACATCTGCTTATATAATTATGTTCATTAAACTAATAATTATATATTTTAACGAATCTAGCTGATATACTTAGTGTTACTCAGAATGTTAATTGGGATGTTTATTTTGGGGTTTGTTTTTCACTGTTTCTTTCAAAACAGAGTAGATTTCATAGAGAGTCTTACACAAATATTAAGAAACAAGTAAAGAAAGTCTAAAGTCGGTCTAGCGCGACTATGAAATACCCTAAACCTACTTTTTCAAAAAACATTAATAGTATTGAAAGTAAGCGAGTCTGTGGGCGGATGAAGCCCATATTTTATATACATTTCAATTTTGATAAACAATTTGCACATACCAAGCTTTATTGCTGTAGCTCACATATTAATGTTTTTATAATGTCTTACCTCTTGTGGGTTGTATGGTAGGTGGGCGTTTTCGTGGGCGGATAATACTTAATTTTCTAACATGTCTTTGTTTTTATATAAACTACAAAATTATCAAATTTTATCTCTGTAAGTTAAACGGAAGCTTATTTATTGAGTTTTGAATTTTTACGTTGTATGGGAGTTGCACGTATTTGTGGACGGATGACACCCATTTTTCGTAGATATCTTTTATTTTTTTGATATAAAACACATACGTACCAAATTTTATTTTTGTAGGTTAATTATGAGCTCATTCATGGAGTTTTCAATTATTGTGTTCATGGGAGGTAGACGTGTTCGTGGCGAATTCTTAAAATATTCAATTTACCCCTTTTACATTAGTCAAGAATTGAAGTCAATTATCTGAGCTTGTAGGTCAATTCGCCGCAAATCGAAAGCGACGAAAGAGGGAAAAAGTTGATGGTACACAGTCTAGTGTACTGGCAAGTTTTTCGAACTCACCTTTCAGGTTTAGGGTATAAAAAGTAACAACTGTTATGTATGACAAAGTCTTTCATTATATGAGAGCAGTTTCTTTTTGTAATTATTCACTTTAACCACCACTTCATTAAAAGCTTTTATAACAAAATTCAGATTACCATACAGATCGCTTTCAAAATCCATATCCCAGAAATACTTGTTGACTTAAAAAAAAAATACAGGAAGTTTTATACTTTTTGACGTAGAATTACGTCTTACAGCGTGGTTTGTATGGGGTCGTTTTAACAGATTTTTTCAAGGTCATTAGGCAACGTTTTTGGCGAATACTTTAGGGTATACCTACAGCCTTTGATACTCTTTGTTCAAAGATAATATATATACTAAAATATCATATATATCCTGCGCTGAATGAATATCTAACTGTTGGATTTTGTCACTCTTATATTAAAGTCACAAAATAGTAATATATAAGAAGAAAAATGCATGTTTTTATATAAGAAAATCAATCATCAGCTGCTTATGTTCCTGCTGCTTTCATGGTTTTTCTTTCGTTGTTTATGTTTGTATGCTTTGGTTTTGCACGAACTGATTGGTTCGCTTTGGCAGCATTGTAAGCATTAGTTCACATTGGGTTTATGTATGCACTACTGTTCTAGTATATTTTTTTGAAACCAGAGGTCATGAACCTCTTTTCAACTCAGTCAATGAACTTAAACTGTCAAATTTAAAGAAATGGGTCTGTGATCCGGTTAGATTTAACTCTTATGAAAAAAACGAGTTGGATCATTTTTTTTTTATGCTTTCACCCAATAGATGGCGTAAAATTTTAATTATTGTTTTTAATGCCAATTAATTTGGATTCCACATCTCACTAGCACTAGCGAGTGTAGTTTGCAAACTATATCGACGAAAGTGTAGCTAGCAAACTAAATATCAGACAGAGGCGAGAGGAAAGGACATGTGCTCAGCGTGATTTATAGTAACCATTTGGTTTTTTAAAAATCTTAATTTTCTTAAGATTTAAGGAAGGAGGTCTTCATTTTAATTTGAATTAGTAGTTAAACTGACTGTAGCTCGCAAACTATATATCGGGCAGAGACGAAAGTGGCACCAATGGAAAGTGCATTTGCTTCGCCTTCTTTTCAACTAAGTCAATGAACTCAACAAACTTAACAAAATGATCGAAAAAATTTGAAATTTTGCTTGTTTCTTTTTGCTTGCTCATTTAATCATACTTACTATTTAAATTTTTCTTTGTTTTTGCATCGATAAGTAGTCCATAATTGAGTGTTATTCATTTATTTTTTTTTGAATTTTTGGAAGATCAATAAAAATACGTGCAAAATGAACAAAACAATAGGACCAAAGAGACAAAGTAGAAGAGGTTACAACTTAAACGGAATTCTACGTCTACACTTACGATACTATCGAAACTGTTACTATTTTTATTAAATGAAATGTACTATAATTATAATAATAATAATAATAATAATAATAAGAATAATAATAATAATAATAATAATAATAATAATAAAAATAATAATAATAATAATAATAATAATAATAATAATAATAATAATAATAATAATAATAATAATAATAATAATAATAATAATAATAATAATAATAATAATAATAATAATAATGTTTGTTTTCTATCTAAAAATATTATTTTCTCATCGGCCGCCCCGTTCCACTTCTATTGAACATATTTATTGCTGGTTTATCTGAAGTGCTGTATGATATGCCTCAACAAGAGTTGTGACTGTAAAGCAAAGTAATATAATATATTACTTTATATTATTACTTTTCCCTAAAAGCGGTTATATAACTTATTACGGTCAGTGAAAGTTATATTACTTTTAGGAATAGGTAATATGTAATAAGTAGCATATTACTTTCCAAAATAATATGTCACAACTCTGTTCACAACTCCTTTATGCAAATGACTTAAAAATGTACTAGCTATGTCGATAAATCTGAACTGGACGTAGTTTTCTTACAGAATAAACTCTTATCCTTAGGAAATGGTTGTGATCAAACAAGCTTTCTCCAAATGTAAAAAAGTTATATGCGTTATAAGTTTTTCCCGTAAGAAAGAAATACTTTATAGTAGTTTTGAGCTTGATTGGGTATTCCTTGACCTAAAACTGCACTTTGCACTTCACTTCAATAATATTATATGTTGAACAAGCAAACTTCTTGGATTCATTAAGAGAAATGCATGAAACTTCAAGAACGTCTGGGTTACTATAACCTTTTATTGCACTTTTGTGCGTCCAATTCTATAATATTGTTGCACAGTCTGGAATACAACTTTCAAAGACAATACAACTTTACAGAGTGAAAGACTTAAATCTATTCAAAAAGAATTGATACTTTTTGGTGTGTGTTGATGTAGATTGTAAGGGGGTTTTCTCAAAGGCTGAGGTATGACTCAGCCGCTCCAGGGTCAAACGAAGGACCCTCGAACCTCCGTTAAATAAAAAGACTTGTTGGTTTTAATGTTTCAAGTACAATCAGTTTTATTGAATAATCTTTATGATTAATTATGGATATGGATATATGTATACATATTTTGTACATAAGTCTTTTCAAATACACAACAACAATCATTCGTGGGTATCAAGCTGTAATTTTCCAACAATTGCCCTCTCTGACTCTGCCTCGGTGATTACTGGTTCTGGTGCGGTAATATTCAGGATTCGGTAAATATATGTGATTTGCGTTCATGGCGCGTTTTATGCGGCTTGGCTTAGACAGGGCTCGACAGAGTGCGTTGGATTTGGAAAATATACCGTAGAATTATTATATACGAAAGTAAAATACATACATCTTTTGCAGCATTAAATTATACAATGTAATTTTTATGTCTTACGTAGTATATACATATATTTCTCAAATTGTATAAATAACTTATATATATATATATTATATATTTCTTTTCAATAAAAATTATAAATATAGCATATTCTTAATTTATATAATCCCTAACGGGTAACTAATGTGACAAGCTAAGTGTTCGGAGGGATATCCAATCGACCAACTATTAGACACTCGGAGGGGTATCCATTCGGCCGAAGCCGACGGTGAAGTCCGACCGAGTGCAACACGCTAAGTATTCGGAAGGGTTTCCAATCGACCGAAGCCGACGGTAAAGTCCGACCGAGTGCAACAAACACAACTATAAAATATTCGGAAGGGTATCCAATCGACCTAGGCCGACGGTGAAGTCCGACCGAGTGCAAAAATAAAGAATCTAACTACAATGTATAAAACGAGCAACCCGCCTTTCGGTGTTTTAGCCTAGACACATTGACTGCGGCTGCAGCATTGCGTCAAACGTCAAATTTTTTTACATGCTTTTCTTATGGAGGTGAAAGTGGTGAAAATGTTGCAACGACAATGCGTCATTGCAGCAATGTTGCTGTCGTCGATTTAGAACTTTTTCTATTTTGACGTGCGACAAGAGTAAGAACATCGGCATTTGTTAATGTTTTCGCTTAATTGCGTGCTTCTTTTGTGTTTTTTCTTGTTCATTCTCATTGTGTTTTTGTTAAATGTTTGTTTTTTAATGATAATTCGATGTTTAATAATAAAAATATATGAAAATACGGCTTGTCGTTCTGCATCCAAAATAATCAAGTCGTAGACAACATGCCAACATTTTCGTTTTCACCTCGTGTTGTTATGTTGCAGCCGCAGTCAATGTGTCTAGGCTATTTTGCTCAAAAATTTAGTTTACTTGTTGCCAAGTATGAGACGGACAAGACACTACGCCTTCGAGCCGTCCTCCCTGTCGACACAGTTGGCTCGTCTTAAATAGTTTATTTACAAAACGTGTTGTGAATTATATTGCATGTTATACAAATTCTGCTTAAAGCTGATGGTTGCTCTATCATGCGTTGGCGGTGTGTCTGACTGGTTGTGATGTTGTTGTTGCTGCACACTATGCTGGCTGGTTTGCTATGCGTTGGCTGTGTGTGTTTAATTTGTTGTGGTGTTGTTGTTGTTATTTATACTATGCTGGCAGGAATTCGTTGTGTTCAAGTAGTTGTTGCTGTTATATATACTATGCTGGTAGGTATTCGTTGTGTTCAACTAGTAGATTTTGTAACGCCGTTACAAGATGGTGTGGTGATAATATGGTGATGGTATTGTGATGGGATGGATATGGTATGGTGATCTTTTTTAAACTTCAATTGGTATCTGATTTTTTTCGGATTTGCAATTAAAAATTTCTTAATTCCAATCGAAAAATCTTTAATGAATTTTAAATAGAATTTCTGAATTTAAATTCATCTTTTCTTAATTTTGAATTATGTTTTCTGTATAACAAATAAAGTTATTGAGTTTCAAATGATCTTTTTGATTTTCAATTGGAATATTTTTTTCAATTCTAAATTTTAAATGGAATTTCTGAATTGAAATTTTTTTTCCCGAATTTCACTTATTTTTTTTTTAAATTTCAAATGGTATTTATGAATTCCAATTGATGCTTTCTGAATTCCAAATAGAACTTTTAAAGTTCGATTGTTTTTTTCTGTAGTTTGGTTGATCTCTCTGAATTTCAAATAGATGGTTTAGTTTTATCACAAATACAATTGAAATAAAACTCAAATGACCTACCGTTAACACATATCGCACACTAAATATAAAACAGTCACAACTCAAAAAACATAACTTTTTAAGAGAAGCGAAAAATAAAACTCTTTGGTTGAAACCGCAGAAGAAAAGCAATTTTCATTTAAACACACAAACTTCATTCTTCTAGTTAATGAAGAAAATAATGAAAAATATAGCGAAATATTTGTTTTGTAAATTGATTTATATTAAAAAGTCGGTATAAAAAAATTTTGAGTTGTGACTGTTTTGTATTTAGTGTGCGATATAGTAGTACGTCTCATTTAGTTTTGTTGTTTGAGAACACATCTGCATTAAAATGGGAATGTTTCTTTAAAATATTATAGGACTATTTTATTTCACAATTTTTTATCTGAAAATTTTAAAAATATTAAAAATTCTTTTACGCTGCAGAAATTTGTTAACCTTATAAGCACATTCTTTTAAATTTCTGACGTTATAAAGAATTTTGCATGTAAGTTTTATTATCAACGGCCATGACCGAATCAAAACTTGTTTGTTTTTTTTTTTTTACTCAAAAAATTATCTCTTTGGTGCACAGTAAAAATGTATCTCAGGAAGCCCAAGTGTTTAAAAGCTGAACATTTTAAGCCAGTAGCTATTTTAACGTAAAAAGTTCTCAAATTTTTTAAAAACATAACCAAGATTAACACAACCAAGGTTAAATTTTGTGGGATTGATATAACAAATCATCTTTTGGGAATTATTTTTCATATTTGGTTTTTGCTCAGAAAAGTTTACTTAAAACTTGCTTAATAAATTCTTCTTACTAAACCAAGTTAGACTTAGCGGACTAACAAATTGCTAACAAAAAACCTAGCTAGTTATTGAGTTTTATTATATTGCACAGAAATATGACTTTTCTGTAAGACTTATTTTTTACACAGATATCAGCTCTTCTTTTAGTGCTTTAGTTATACGTCCAATAACGCTTTTGGTTGAAATGCAATTTTACTAAAATTATTTTCTGTGTCTTGGTGAAAAGTGCACGAACAGCTTCAAAGGCAAAATTTTTTTCTCCATTAAAATCCTACCCTTGAAACCGCACTGAAGATATAAAAATTTTACGCACAATTACATTTAAATTTTTCAAGCAATTCATAGTTGCACTAAACAGCTCACATTTCCATTCACAATATATTTCTTAAAAATTTAAATATGCTGAGGTGCCATTTTAATCATCTCTTAATAATTCAAGTTTATTTTCAACACTAAACAATTTTAAGCTCCAAGAAATTGCTGAATTATAGATGTCAAGTAGTTGCTTTTTTTGTTTAAGCTTGTTTAAAACTTTAATTTGAACTTTAACAACATTCAAGAATTGAGTTCGCCAGACATGTGCCAGGCAGCAGAAATAAAATGAAGACATTAAAATTAAAGGCAACAGCAGCAGCAGCAGCAAAAACAAGTGACGTAAATGCAGCGTGTTAGCGTTAGAAGTTCAAGTAGATGAAGCAACAGCAACAACAACAGCAAGAACACCAACAAGAATAACACATTTACAAAATGCAATTTTCAAATAAGTAGTAGTTATTGTTGTATCTTGTTGTTATGTCTATGACACTCGCATCATCATAATCATCATCATAACCATCATCTTCATCACCATCATCATCATCATCATCATCAGCAGAACGAGCAGCAGTTTAAGCAGATGAGCAGCAACAACAAAAAATAAAAACAGCAACATCAACTAGACAGTGCATCACATGTGCGTAAGCGTTGAAATTTTCATCACTTTTCTTTTAGTACTTTTTTTTTTGTTGTTGCTCCTCTTTACCGGGCTCAAAGGCATGCTTGCCATACAGCTAAACATGTAGCAATCATCGCTGTAACGAAATTTTTCGTGCTTGACATCAATGCCAACAACAACAAACACATCACAACAACAGAAACAACAACAACAGTCAGTACCTTAACGACATGTTCAGGAAATGTTGCAAATGTTGTTGCATGCATGCATGTCAACGATTAAATGTTGCTGCAACAACACCAGCAGCGTTTACCATTCTGGCTTTATTGCACAAAATATAATAAAAACATAATAAAAATGAAAATAAGCTAGTTTTGGCAGAAGTGTTAACTTGCTTGTTCGTGAGCATGTTTGAGAGCTTGTTAAGAGCTGCTACTTGAACATGAATTCAATTTGCAAAAATTATTTTTCTCTTTAACGCATTTTTAAGCATCGATATTTTATGCCTTTTTTTTAAGGATTTTTTCAAGTTTTGACATTTAGAGAAAAGATCTACTGACTTCAAAATAATAGAACCAGACTCTCAGATGTGTTTGACGAATTCGCTTGACCAATTTTAGCGACAACAGTCAACATTTGAGTACGACAAATGTCTTTAAATACCTCTGGAACCGTGTCTTTAAAAGCTGAAACCATTTTATGGTATCAGATCAATAAAAATATCAGCGAATATAGGATGTTTTAGAATTTACACCAAACGACATTCAATGTCATAATATTATCCTAACAAAATTGTGCCTAAGCGTTTAAGCTGCATATAAAAAATGGTCATTCATAACAAAGTGCGTTTATAAAAATGCAAAAAAAAAAAAATATTAATGAACACCATAACTTTAACATTCTTTCATATATTTTTTAAAAAGGTTAATAAAGACAACAGTTTGAAAATAGTATTCCTGCACACATTTGAATGAGAAGTTGATTTGGCGAGATGTATCGCTTTGTGATCACCAAAGCATTGAACCAATTTTTTGCCAAATGGCTGCCACCTAATAATAGGTTTTCGAAAATTTTTAAACAATATCTTAAAATTTTAGTTCCTTCGCTGATTTTGAATCATGTTTTAAAATTCAAGATGACGGATAGAGTGATAAACTGATCTTTTTTTATATAGAAATTCGGTCTTGGGGCGAACATAAGGTAAAAATAGGTCTCTTAATCCGAATCCACTGTCAGAATTTCAAAATTTTGTAATTTTTTCCTCCGTAGAGTTGTTTCTTCCACCTATAATACGTTTTGAAATTGATTTTTAAAATAAAAACTTGTCTTCTTTGATTTTAAAGTTGATTTTTTTTCTGAGTGAACGGTTAAAAGCATTATCTAATAGCTTAAAAGTATGGCTGCTTGCAATCTGATCTCAGAATCGTAATATTCAAAATGGCAAAAAAGGTATCGATACACATTTTTTTATTACTAAGAATTCGGTGCTGTGGCCAACACATAGTTAAGGTGGGTAGCTGCATCCGAAACCTTTGTCAAAATTTGGAAAATTAATTTATTTTTACCATAAGGTTGCCAAATAAATATATCACTGTTTTGATAATGAATATATTGAACTGAAAGTGATGTCGGAATTATAAAATTTAAGATAGGGTTTTTTAATCGATATTAAGCCAAGTACTAGTTAAAAATGGGTTGCTACATCCATTTTCCTTTTCAGAATATACACTTATATCATTATTTTAATATAGGGTTGCCACCTTACAACATTTTTCTAACAGCTTAAAACAATATCTAAGTGTTTAAAGAAGTCTTTTTCTTAATCGGATTTTATAATTTTAAAACTCAAAATGGTGGTAGGTTTGCTACCTAACTTTTTATTTTTACTTTTTTTTTATTCCTACACACTAAAAAATTTCCAAAATAAATTTACACCAGTGAGCGGATATTTACATAGCTAGTTTACACCGAACTGTGTTTATTTACACCGCTTACCCAGTGTGAAATGACAAACTTATCCGATCGGTGTAAAATAGAAAAGGCAAAGAAGAAAAGCAACATGGAAATCACATTAACATTGACAAACCAAATTGAAAATAGAAATTTCACAAGACTGAAAATTTAAGTCCAGAATTATAAGTCATGTTTGTGAAAACAGTCTTGGCCAAAATTGATATTAATGTAACAAAATATAAAAAAAGGTTTAAATAAAACTAAATCTAATCCAAATTTCGAGCATGAATTGCATTATATTTGGTATTATACATTATTTTTAGCATTTTGAATGGGGAAATTAAAATTCTAAAAACAAATATCCGAATAGTGAAAAATTACACCGTTCGGAGTTGAAAAATTCATAATTTTGCATATTCTAAAGAAACACCTGACAGGGCTTGACACAAACATCCTTTCGGATATTTTTTATTAACACCGATCGGTGTGAACAAAATGTCCCCTTTCGGATATAAAACTCTAGCACTTCGACACGATGTTTTCTTACACCGAACGGTGTGGGACTCCCTGGAACACCGATCGGTGTAAAAATTCTATACAAATTTTTTAGTGTGTAGTGAAAAAAATTTCCCTGTTTATACACTGAGAAAAAAACACATACCTTGCTCCGGTAAAAAATTTCTCTATTTTTGATAATAGCAATTTTCTCTTTTTCAAATAAAATTTTCTTCAATTAGAATAAATTTTCACATTTTCGAAGAAATATTTCTTTACTTCTAGGAAATGGAAATATTTCAATGTCTCTAATAATGATAAGTATTTTTCTCGCACAAAAAATTTCTCATTTATAGAGAAATTTTATTGAAAATGAAAAACTTTTCTGATATTTTGATAAAAAATTCACTATGAGAAGTATTTTCTTCAATAAAAACCAATATTTTCTCAAAAAAGAAAGTATTTTTCTCTAAAAATGATATATTTTTCTATTTCATGGTAGCTTTTTATCATTTTTAGAGAATTTTTAGTATCGCAATTAGAGAAT
Source organism: Tetanocera ferruginea (assembly GCA_958299015.1). Lineage (NCBI taxonomy): Eukaryota > Metazoa > Arthropoda > Insecta > Diptera > Sciomyzidae > Tetanocera > Tetanocera ferruginea. The sequence goes on from OY282642.1 coordinate 10,137,730, forward strand.
AGCATTCTCTGGAGCAAAGTCTATACCATTTTTCTCTAAATATGATGCCTTTTTTATCATATTCCGAGACACCTTTTTCTGAGTGTAGGCAATTCCGATAATTTCTTCTTCCATTAAACTCAACAAGGAATCATAATCAACTGCTTGTTTTTATCCTTATGCAGGATGCCACTCTTTAAGAAAAAATATTCATAATCATCATTATGGTCATTTTCAAGGAGTGCCACGGATTCATTATTCTGAGCTTCTTTCAACCTATGCAAATCAACAAGCAGTGAACCCGGCTTAAGGCGTCAACATGTTTCATTCGTGTACCAGAACGGTGCTCAATTTTGTAGTCAAAGTCTTGCTAGTACATAGGCCATCGTGAAACTCTTATGGGAACTTCCCTAATATGTAACTTCTTCGTAAAAGCACTGCAGTCGGTCACTATTGTGAAACGCTTCATAATTAGATAGACTCTTCACTTTTCAATAGCCACTATAATTGCAAGCCACTATAATGCAAGTTCGTAGGAGTGGTATTTCTTTTAGACAGGCGTCGTTTTACCACTTAAATACTGAAATGGGTTGAACTTTCTGTCCTCCGAGTCCCGCTGAAGCAAACCACCTCCGTTGCCCCACATGCTGGCGACTGTATGCACCTCTGTCTCCGTCAACGGATCGTACAATTTGAGTACGCATTATTAAAGGCGCATTAATTAAGGCCAACTTTAGTTCATAAAATGATGCAACCTTTTCCTCCCCATATTTAAAATATTACAGAATTACGAAACAGATTTGGGAGTGGTCTGGTTATTACAGATCGCGGCATTCACTACAAAGGTTTTCGTAGATTTTTCAGGAGAGCTGTTAATGACATTTGATAATAGCAACTGGGGTGCCTCGTTGGAACGGACGTATCATGGAGCATATTATCAAGATTGGAATTCCTTTATTGTCGAAATTATATCAAGAAAACCCTGGCTTGTGGTATAGGCATATGAATCGTGATCAGCAATTAAAAAATAGTGCGCCTCCACGCAGTACAAGCTACTCCCCATTTCGTATACTTACAGGTCTTGAAATGAGGGCTCCAAATCACATAAATTTAAAAAAGTTGCTCGATGAAGAACTTATAAAGGAAATCGACGCAGAAAAAGACGAGATACGCCAAAAGGCAAGGGATATTATAAAATACATTCAGGAAGAAAATAGAAAAAGTTTTAATTCTAAGAGAAAAAAAGAAATATAGTACGAGGGCGGGACTTGGTTGACATAAAACGCACCCAGAATGGAGTAGGGCTAAAATTGAGATCTACATTCTTTAGACCTTACAAGGTTACTCGCGTCTTGATGCACGGTAAATACGAAGTGAACAAATTGGCATATTTCTAATACGAAGGGCATATTTCTACTGTCACTGTCGCAGAACACATTAAGCGTTGGGAGTCGCGATCCCATTAGATGTTTTCAAGGCAAAAACTTGTCAAAAAGTATTACCGAGAACGTAGGAATTGCATAAGATGGTAACCTTTTTATCTCAGTTTGTACTTCGCAGTCAGTGAGAGCATGGGTCAGATTTAGTTGAGCCGTTGCCGGTCGTGCACTTTAAATCGACACTTAAATGAATTTTATTCATATTTATTTTATTTAACCCTTCGATGCGTGAACAGGGTTCTAGGACGCAATTTACTCCTATTTCGGCCAGGACAACACCCCCCCAAAGTTACCATGTATTCCAAGAAAATTTTGTGGAGAATCGTTTAAAAAAAAAATCAAGGCAATCCGACCAATGGTTTAGGTGCTACACCCATTTAAATCAAATACATGCGCGGACGCGTGAACAGGTCCCTAGGGAGCTTGTACTGAAAATGCAATAAAACACTTATAAATGCATTTGTTCTTCGCTTTATTATAATTTTTTTATTGTTTCAACATATCACAGATGTGTTCTGTGAACTTTTGGTAATTTTTGGATAATTGTTATTGTGTCCTTGAAGGCATAATAATGTGGTAGTTTATTTTTGTACTATTTATTTTACGTCCTTCTTTCAAAACATAATAAAGTGGTAGTTTATTTTGGTAATTGCTTTTCGTTGGAAACATAATAAACCAGTTCTTAAAATTTCTACCTATACTTCACTAATCTGTTTTATGTACAAAGAGCAGATGTGCATAGTGTAGGTAACCTAAAGGACAGGTAGACGTATGAAAGAGTATATAAGAGGTTCTAATTTCGTCAGCCAAATCATTCTTAGTCAAGTTGATGAGGAGGAAAACGGGCTACAGTTCGTTCGCGCAAATAAGAGGTTCGTACCGCAGGAGTTCCAGAAAAATCGCCAGCGTCCTGTTCTCACCACATTGTTCGGCTTCAACGATGGCGATATAGCACTATCTTCATATGTGCCAAAACGAAACAAAGCTGTTCTTCTTATGTCTACTCAACATTATACTTGCGCTGTCGACGAGGCCAGTGCAAAGCGGAAACCCTACAGCATTCTGGACTACAATGTTAATAAATCTGGCGTAGATGTGATGGACCAAATGCTGGGCAATTACTCGTGCAAACGCTCTACACAACGCTGGCCATTAGCAATGTTTTACAATATGGTAGACGTTGCTGCACTTGCTGCATTCACCATATACAACGAAATGCAGCCTGACCAACGAAGTGATCGACGACGGGTGTTTCTCCAGCTTCTCACCAGGCAGTTGGCAATGCCAAACATTGAGAATCGGGCCCTAAACAACCAAATCACGAAGCATCCAAGGATACGCAATGCGATGGAGACATTTGATGTCAGGGTAAGAAAAAACTGCTCCAATTTCACAACCAGACTACTAATTTTGTTTTTTTTGTATTTTTTTTTATCTTTTCAGATAAGACCAAGACCGGTAGAAGTCAATTCTCCAGCATTTGCGCCAAGGACGAACAGGCCGTCATGCCGCCTATGCCGTTCTGAGTACGGACGGCAGCGGAAAACGAGGGCCTACTGCTTCAATTGCGACAATGCTGTTTGCGGAGAGCATTCTACAGTCCTCCACCGCTGTCATACTTGCGAACAGGCTACGATGGACCAACAGCAATGAAATATGTAAATTTTATTCACTTTCGTATGACCAATGTAAAAAAAAAAAAAAAAAAAAATCTAAATATACAGTTTTGTTCTTTAGACAATAATAAACATAAAAAAAATTAAAAAATTTTTGCAATTTTTTTTAATAGTAAAATACTTAAAAATACAAAAGGTCCCTGGGGACCTGTTCACGCATTGAAGGGTAAAAAAATGTTCACGCATCGAAGGGTTAAAGCAAACAGTCTAGGCTACAACAATGTTTGTACTCTTTTATTAATTGTAATAAATATTGTAAGCTAAATCTGAATACTTTGTCAAAATTTCAAAATTAATTAATTTTTATTCATAGAGTTGCCACCAGATAATATGTTTTTTTAAGACTTTTAAAAATTATCGAACAGTTTTAGAAGCTGGGTGATTTCGAATCTGATGTCAGAATCTTGGAACTCAAGATGACGGTTAGAATTGCCACTTAATTTTTTTGTTAAAAAATTTTGTGCTGTTGCCACATTCGTTTATAATTGAAAGGTTTTACAAAACACAAAAAAAAAAACAAATTGTCCATTTCAGCTCTTAAAAGGACTTTGAGCTTCTTATGATCAATTGTGTTGTGCGAGTTTTTCAATGTTTGCACACAATTGACCGAGAACTGGATCGTTCATGTTCTCAAAAAGCTTAACATGGCATCTTTTACTCTCTGAGGTTTGTCATTATATGCAGTGAGGTGACGGCCTAATAAAAAAAATGTTTTTCTATTGTAAAAAAACTTTTGCCCGAAGTGAGGCTTGAACTCGGAATCCGTTGGCTTGCACGCCACTTACTAAGCAGACACGACTACTGTCGCAACCGACATACTAAACGTTTGTTTTATATAAAACTTTAGTAAAATAACTTATTTCCAATTTTTTAGTTATTGATACAAAAGAGCTCGTCTTACTTCATTTTCCGTGAAATTTTGATTAAAAACTTTACACTTTTTCTTAAGGCTTTAAGAAAAAATACAATTAAAGGTGTTTGACGACCAACAGTAAATTTTTTTTCTAAATTTTTGTATGCATAACTACACTGAGGGAAAAATGTGTTAAAATTAAAAGAAATTGTGTTCATATCTAAGAAATCTGTTTTTGAAATAGAGCTTGCAACAAATTCATTAAAATTAAACACAACTGTTTTTAAAGAAAAATTCAAAATAAACGTTTTTGTTTCTAAAACAATGTTTTTGTTATGAAAAACAAATTTAAAACAAAAATTTTAAAATTTAAAACAAATATTTAATGCATATTTTTTGATGCCATTTTTTTAGCTTTTCCGAGTTTTTAGCATCAGATTCACAACCAGCTATCCCGGGTCCCTCCGAATACCAAATGTTAACTACATTCGATGGAGTTTGCATTTGAAATATTTTTATATTGAATTTTAATTTTTTTTTATGATATGTTGGGTATTTTTCAAACTAATTCAAAAAAGTCAAAAATTGACATTGTATTCAAATTTTTGTTTTTTTTTTTAATTTAGTTGAAAATTAAACACACTTCTTTTAAAATTTTGTTTTGCAGAAAAACAAAGGCGTTAAATTTTTTGTTTAATTTTAAAGTATGTTTTTTTTCTCAGTGTATTGTAACAATAACAAAATAGTATCTAAAAATTTCAAAAAAATTTTTTAAAATTTTAATTAATTATAATAAAAAAAAACAAAAATTACCTAAAATTAACATTAGCCTTACAATAAAACTCTTAACTAAGGCCAATGTAGGGTTTTTACGTTGAAAAAACTTTAATTTAATGGGCCCTTGAATAATCCTCAGCGAATTATTTAATGAACTTATATTACCAAAGTATGTTGATTCAAAAAAATTGTGAATTACCAGATTACAGAATGTCAATTAATGAACTTTTATGAAAATTGGTAACAATACAGTGAGTACGTTAAAAGGTACCTATTAAGAACTCTAAACCTGCCACAATGAACTATCAAAATCCTCAGAAAATACAAGCGCTACTTGTTCCAATAAAAAAAAAAAAAAAAAATTTAAAAAGCACCCAGCAAACACTCACTTTCAAACTAACAGTAGAAATGTTATAAAACGTGACTAGAAATCGAAAACCGTTTGGTTTTTAAGCGTATTGAACACTTGAAGTGGCAATTAACGATATGATGTGCAAAGAATGGAGTTCGACAGCCAAGCAACGAGCAAACGAAGGAACAAATGTTTAACCCTCACTTTGGCACCAATCTTTTACTACGTAATCTGGCACTATTTACATTTGTCAATATTTTTTTTGCATTCTTAAAGACAAACAGAAACTAAAAATTTGCATTATTTTTTAGGCGGAATATATGTATTAACACCTTCTAAGTCCAATTCCGGAAAAATTTCACGCCGCTCTCAAGTGGTTTAGAAGTTATAGGGTTCGCATGTTGAGAATATGGGCCTGGAAAAGTCGTGTTTTTTTTTTAATTTTCCAACAAAATCTAGCATTATGGGTATCAAAAGAAAGGTTATTCTGTATCCTATTCACAAAATTACTAACCATTGAAATCCATGCATTACTTCTTTCGATATAGCGTTTTACATATTATGAACACTTGACGATCCAGCCCTTTACGAAATAACCAAAATATAATTATGAAAATCAAATTAAAAAAAATGTATAGTGCCAATGAATAAACAAAACAAATTTCAACAAAAAATTAAATTTTTTTCATTAAATTAGCACTTCCAGCATAAATATCAACACATGACATATTGTCATAAAACTGGTGCTGTTTCCACACAACTTCAATTGTTCCTTTTTTTCATATATTCTATAAGGGGGTTTTTGAACTTTGCATATTTTTTGCATTTGAAAAACACACTGCGTTGACAACTATTTTTTCACGATTTCATTTCTGCGTACCTTTATTTTTCTCCCGAAAAGCAGAATTAAAATGAAGCGAGTGTTTCACTTAGTTGAAAAGAGTTGAAGTGTTATAGTAAGAAAAGAGTTTTTATTGATCAGTTGTGAAACATCGTAGTTTAAACTTAATAAAGAAAAGAATTTGTTTTGATTAACAAAGTAATAATGACAAATAAAAACCGTAAATTTAAAATATTGATTTGTGCATCGGTGTCCCGGTAAGCAATTCTATTCATTAATATTTTTCCAATAAAAGCTATCAAATATGAAATTTGTATATATAATTAATATGTGAAGAGTTTTTCCTTATCATTTTTTTCTATAAATAAGACAAAAAATGCGTTAAAACACCAGAAAAGCCTTTCAAATACAAAATATTTACATATGTAAATATGTACCAAACTACGTTATAGGAATGAAAAATTTTCAAAAAGTATCAAAAAATTCTAAAATTAAAAACAACTTTTGAATTTTCAGAAAGAAAACCAAAAAATAGCCACAGAGTCCAAGCCATATTCAAATCGAATAAAAAAGAAAGGAGTTATAGCAAATTTAAAATTGGGATATTTACATATGTAAATAGTGCCAAAGTGAGGGTTAAATAAAAAAAAAAACTTAAAATTATATAAAAGCGATTGAAGCACAGAAACAAAAAGAAAACAAACACAATTTTCGCTGCATTGCAGCCAGCAAAACTGCGTGGGAGATACCCTGCTCCATTCCGCTGCACCTGTGTGTGTGCCAAATTAATTTAAAGTTCTTCAACAAGTGCACTTAGAAGACCGCAGAAATGAAAAAGGTGACTCCGGGCTAACTTCCTTTAACCCCGTCAAGACAACGAACGTTACCTGCTTGTCTGCCAGCTGCATGCTTGCTGCAGCTCAGGCCGCTGAGTGTTGAGTGGGTTGGATCAAGTGTCGTTTGTGGCATTGCAGAGCATGACGCTCAATTAGAGTATCGACAAATTATTTGCAGCTAGAAGAAAAAATATAATAATGTTTTGGTTGTGCTGTTGAAGCACGTCTGCAGCATGTTTTTCTTGCTAGCAGACGCATTGTTTGTGCCAAGCACAGCAGCTGCTGGCATCGCTGCTAGTAATCGAGTGCAACCGAAGTGAGTTTGATGTTGCTGTTGTTGGTACTGAATTATATTGCTATTGTTGTTTTTTTTTGTTCTTGTTGGGTGTTGTAGTTGATGTTTAATTAATGGCTTCTAATTAGCAAAGTCTTGTGAATTAATGTTAGTACTAGCGCTTTAGTGAGTCAAGAGTTAATTCGACTCCACGTTTTAGAATTACTTTAATTGTCAATAATAAGTTTTTCTTTGATTTTTCTTCGAATTTTGTTACGGTGTTTTTATTGAACCGAAATAAAATTTTATATTCTTGCAATGCACCTCAGCAAATACGTGTGCTTCTGTGTACTGATTCGCATTAATATGCAACTGATATGACTTACACACACAGGCATGCATTTTTGATTGAAGTCATAAACTTTTTGTTTGTTTATTTATGTCATGCAATGCAAGAATAACGAAACGAGCAGCATGTGCCTAGATCACAGAAGACAAAAATAAAAACAAAGAAACGTCTTTAAAAATTCAAAATTTCAGTGTTTGAATTTGATTGGTTTAATATCCACTGCATTTAAAATTTAAAAATAAAAAAATTTAATTTAAAAAATATTTTTCCTTTAAAATTTTGTATATGCATTGATAAGTAGTCTAACAGACTGTAGTTTTAAAAATATCTAAAGGTATTAATTTCTTCAAAACTGATCTCTATCGCTTTAAATATGTCCTCTTGGAAATGGAAACATTGCTGCCATTACCACATGCATTCCTAAGGAAGAATTTCAAAACTTTCTAAAAGCTTAAAAAAATTCGGATGGGTATGTTTTTCCATCACTTCTACATGGAAGTTTTTCAGTGTTTTCTCAAGGATGCATAGAAACAGCTAGTGTTAAAAGTATATTTTATTTTATAAAACAGAATAAGCAAAAATATCCAATTAACAAAAATAATAGTCAAAAGAGTCTTGCTGCTCAAACACTGAGTATTTTCATCACATTCTGAAATAAGCTTAACCTTCCTATACTCGCGCATTGGTCTCTCAGACCGAAGAAACAATAAATCGGTGTTTTCTCAAAAAATTAACATCGTAAAAAACTGTGGTCTTTAGCAAATAAATTATAGGATCTAAAATTTTGTATGTTTCCTTTGTTCAATTATATCCTCTTCTTTACAATAAACACATACAATGCCAAAAAAAAAGTATATAATTGAAATAATGCAGACGAGATCAAATCTCGGTCTGAGGCACCGTGCGCGAGTAAATATGTGATGCTGTTTGGCGCGAGTATACGAAGGTTAAATATTATTGCCTGTACTTTGAAATATATGAAAATACCTACCAAAGGATAACTACCACCGGTAATATATTTATGCAAAACTGTATTTCCGCCGATGTGCAATATGTTCAAATATTTGCATATTATAACCAGTTGTGAATTGCGTTTTTATGAAGCTTTTAAATTTTGCCTTTTACTGTCATTCACGTAAAGTTTTCGTAGCAAGGAATAATGTAATGAGCACATGATGCCGCAAACAATAGCTTGCATTTTGAACACTGCATTTAATTTTTGTTTTTTTTTTTTTGTTCGTAATTATCTTTGGCACCACCCTTCAACTATTGAGGTCTTTGCAGAATTTGATGACTGTCATTGGCAGTTTTGTTTGTTGTTGACAAACCGTTCGACATCATTCATAATTTGCATTTTTAATAACTTTTTTTAAGTATCTTCATATTTTTCTCAGTCTGTTTATTGCTTATTTTTGGTATTTTTATTTCTTTCCTTTTACATTATGTTTCACTGTTCTTTTTAGTGCTTATTAATAATTATTTGATAAAGGACTTACGAGAAGTTTCGTTATTAAAATTTATTTTCTTGTTACCTTCAGTTACACTTTTGAGCTAGTTGACTGTTGGTAGTCATTGCTGCTGATGGTCATGGTAGCGTTGCTCTTCTTTTGCACTTTTGCACTTTGGCAGAGAAAAGACATTTATAATGAAAATATTTTTTTCGCTGTTACGTAGTAAACAATTTTTAATCTTTGAAAATATTTGGATCATTTTTTGAACACTTGTTATAGTGGTTGTCAGGTAAAGACAGATGAATGAAGGAAAATTAAGCCATTTTTCTATGACTTTAAAGTTGCTTATTAAGAAAGTTTCTGTAAATATTAATTTAATTTTTAGAAAACATTTTTGAAAAAATTTATTTTTGTTTTTTACTTATTTGGATACATGACATCGTGCTTTAATTAAAAATTTATTTTAAATCCATAAAAAAATCCATGTACACGTGACTATACTGACGATGATACATATTTTTGTACATCTAATTCGAAGACTGGCCAAGGAAATATATTTCCTGATAATATATGATCCGATTAACAACAAGTAAGTTAATTTATAATTATCTTCTGAACCTAGTCTTAACCCCCTTTTAGCATGACTCTTGCTGAGATTATTGATATTTTGGAGTATGAAGACGATATCTGGAAGGAACCATCATTACGTGCCCATCCGACAACAACATGCTAAGTGATGAGGATAGCTATGAAGGAGATGCGATCGAAGTCTATTTGAACCACTTAACAGGTAATCAACTGCGAGCTAAAGGTCAGATACAACTCGTTCGAAGAGTAGGAGATAGACTGCAACAACAATTTATCGGAAATGAAAATTAAATTAGCGATGGAAGCAATCACGAAGTTCCGGTTGCAATGTTGAAAAAAAACTAAATGAAAACCTCAAGCGAGCCGAGATTGCTAACGGAAAGATTTACCTGAAAATAAAAGGCAAGAATATAGCAAGACTGATTTTTTAAAATGCAAATTGGTCACCTGTGGAGTGGTTTGCATTATTTTAGGATGATGCAATAATAGATTTGATTGCATGTAATTCAAAAAGTTATGCTGTTCCCCAAGGTAACGCACAATTTGACGTAACGAAGGAAGAAGTATTGGGATATTGGTGCTGACACTTACCATCCTGACGTGGCTTATTCAATTTTGAGAGCTCGCTTCGAACAAATGCTTAATATTTCCCCGTCAGCGATAACAGTGCTTTAGATTCACAAGACAAATTAACAAAAGTTCGGCCATTGTGGGTTAAACTAAACGCAAAGTGGATGAAATACTTTCCAAACAACATCGAAGTTAGCATTGATGAATCGATGATTCCATACAATGGCCATCACAGCACAAAACAGCACAAATATGGAAAACCTATTCGTTTTTGCTACAAGGTCTGGAGAATGGACACTCGTCTGAGATATATGATTCAAGGTGAACCTCAAAGAGCCTCAACAGGTAATACTAATCCTATCCTAGGAGTTGGGGTTCTGTTGTACAAAATATGTTCTCCAAACTACCAGACGGTTTTGGAGTGCAAAATCTGGCCACCAAGGTACGGCACTATTCGAACTGTGGCCATTACTTGCGAAGAAGTAGCGCCAATAGATCTGTACAACGCTGGTCAAGTAGGAACAAAAGAAAGATACTTGTTCAAAAACCATTAAGCATTCAACAGTATAATAAAAACATGGGCGGAGTTGATCGCCTAGATCGAAATGTTGGATGCTATTGAATCAGTATCAACCGAAAAAAGTGGTATTGGCAACTTTTGATGTGGCCTTTGAATGTATCGGCTAACAATGCGTTCCAACTTTACAGACTATCTCGTGATGGAGAAAACAAGTGTCGTTTGGATTACTTGGCATTCATACGAATATTAAGTACAACTTATCTAGGTCAATAATCAAACCAGTTTTTAGTTCACGTTCAGATAAGTTACAACCTTTACTTCTATCTTTAGGAAAATATGAAGTTCAACGTTCGCTGGGTCGCCCAAAGTTGAGCAATAAAAGACGAAGAGAACCTGATGGTGTTCATCTGGACGGTCAAAATCAAATAATAAAATCCAGTTTAACTCAAATCAGTTGCACAGAGTATCATAAAAAGACGACAGAAAAGTGTCGCAAGTGTAATGTTGGCTGCCATATCAATTGCTTTGAATCATTTCATACCATGATATAATAACTCCAAGGTAGTATTGACGTTTCTGTTGGAAACAGACTTCTGTCAAAAAATATAACAAGAAAGAGAGAGTTCACAATCCGTCATTGCATATAACTTATCTTCACTGGTCACATTCAGCGTTCTCAACAGTTGCCAACTGTTAAGTCAAAACTTGATGAACATAAAAATGAAGTTTCGCATTAAATTGCATTTAAAAATAGAACATTTTTAATTTGTTGGTAAAATTTCAATTGGTATTTGATACAAAGCTTGACATTTCATAAACTTGACAAATTTTCTGAAATTTCAATACCGATTGGACGAAAGTCTTTTTCCAATATTTTGGAAAAAACCGTACATTAGTCCAACTTATCAGAAAGGTTGCAGGAGTGATGTTATAAACTACCGGCTCATTGCTAAGCTCTCATCGACTCCAATTTATAATAAAAAAGGCATTATATTTAGAGAAAAATGGTAAAAACTTTGCTCCAGAGAATGCTTTTCTCTAAATGTGATCCTAAAAATTTCCTAAAAATGATTTAAAAGATTTTATGTAAAAAAGATATATATTAAAATACAAGCTGGTATTCAGCATGTTGCTGCCGTTCTTGTCTAATGTTTATCCAGTTTTCCAACAGAAGGCCATCAACAAATAATAACTCCACTCTGAGTTCCCATATTGGTGTGACCATTATTTGCAAAGCTTTTAAATATAAAAAATGATATTTTATGGGTTCAGCCACACCCCTTTTTCAATACTTGTTTTAGTTTGCGAGTACTTCCAAGAAATAAGATATTACCAAATAGTTACTCCAAATAGAGTTTCTTGAGTATGTGACCATTTCCAAAGCGATTTAATTAAAAAAATGTGTCTTATATGGGCGGATCCACAGCCATTGCACAGTACAATGCCCATTCCAATAGCATGACAGCACCAAATAGTAACTCCATTCTGAGTTAAAATTTTCTGTAGTTTTTACTTCGTTTGTTATTCTGTATCGAAAATTTTCATTGTATGGGCAAAACCACTCCCCGTTTTCCAATGCCCGTGTCTGTTTTATATTTGGAAAACCTGGTCAATCAGTTGCTTTATACTGAGTTTCATTGTTATACGACATTTAGTTCCAAATCCATGCGATATCAAAAAATGTTATTTTATTGGCCGTGCCCTGCCCCAATTTGCAAAGATTACTCAAATTTGATAGTCTTAGAGCACGATTCAATAGTAAATTCGTACCGAGTTTCATTGATGTGTGACTTATAAACGAAAGTAGAACCGAATAATTTGTGCTGTTCAAAAAATGCCACGCCGCTCGCGGGTAGGAGGGTGAAAAATACTTTACGACCTATTCTTATACCTAGCAAATATACAAAAAAAAAATTTCATTGAAATCGTTCCAGCCGTTTCGGAGGAGTTCAAACACTAACACCGTGATACGAGATTTCTGTCTGTCTGTGTGTTGTCCGTATGCACAGGATAAGAAGAAGGAGTTGAGATAATTGGATGAAACTTGGTTCACATGGTCACATGGACCCAAGGATCTGCACTATTGAATATTTTTGCAATCCGCCCACTGACACGCCTACCTCCCATACAACGCAAAAATTGAAAACTGCATAACTCAGCTCATAATTAACCTACAACAATAAAATTTAGTATATATGTGTTTTGTGTCAACACAAAGATGTCATCGAAAAATGGGTGTCGTTCGCTCAAGGACACGCCCACCTCCAATACAATCCAAAAATTGAAAACGCAATAAATAAGCTTGTGTTCAACCTAAAGAGCTAAACTTTGACACATATGTTTTTTATGACAAGACAAAGATGTTTTTGAAAAATGGACATCATCTGCCCACGGACACGCCTACCTCCCATATAACGCGATAATTGAAAACTGCATAACTCAGCTCATAATAAGTCTACAACAACAAAATTTGATATGTATGTGTTTTATACCAACACAAAGATGTCTTCGAAAAATGGGTGTCGTTCGCTCAAGGACACGCCCACCTCCCATACAACCCAAAATGTTTTAAACTCAATAAATAAGGTTATGCTTGTCATAGAGAAATTGAATTTGGTATGCATGCATTTTATACCAAAACTAAGGTGTGTTTAAAAATTGGTAGTAATCCGTCCATGAATCCGCCCATCTCCAATAGCGAAAGCACAATAAAGGCATTAACTGTGAGATACAGGAATAAAACTTGGTATGTGTAAATTTTTCATCAACATTTAAATGCATATCAAATATAGGCTTCATCCGTCCTTGGAGACGCCCATTTACAAAATGCAATAAATCAGCCTGTGTTTAACCTAAAGAGCTAAACTTTGGCACATATGTTTTTTATGACAAGACAAAGATGGTTTTGGAAAACGGACGTCATCCGCCTATGGACACGCCTACCTCCCATACAACGCGAAAATTTAAAAATGCATAACTCAGCTCATAACTAGCCAACTACAATAAAATTTGATTTGTATGTGTTTTATACAAACACAAAGATGTCTTCGAAAAATGGACGTCATCCGCTCACTGACACGCCCACCTCCCATACAACCCAAAAATTGAAAACGCAATAAATAAGCCTCTGTTTAACCTACAGAGCTAAACTTTAGCACGTATGTTTTTTATGACAAGACAAAGAAGTTTTTGAAAAATGGACGTAATCCGCTTACGGACACGCCTACCTCCCATACAACCCAAAATGTTTTAAACTCAATAAATAAGGTTATGCTTGTCATAGAGAAATTGAATTTGGTATGCATGCATTTTATACCAAAACTAAGGTGTGTTTAAAAATTGGTAGTAATCCGTCCATGAATCCGCCCATCTCCAATAGCGAAAGCACAATAAAGGCATTAACTGTGAGATACAGGAATAAAACTTGGTATGTGTAAATTTTTCATCAACATTTAAATGCATATCAAATATAGGCTTCATCCGTCCTTGGAGACGCCCATTTACAATAAAAATTTTTTGTTTTTGAAAAGTGGGTTTAGGGTATTTCATAGTCGGCCTAGACCGACTTTAGACTTTCTTTACTTGTTTGTTTTTAATACTTCACAAAGTGAATTTTTTATCAAAATATGGGAAACATTTTTCATTTTTAATAAATTGTTCTCTATAAATGAGAACTTTTTTGAGAACAATACTTATCATTACACTGTTCAACACAAAAAGAAAATAAAAGGGTTCTGACAACAAATTGTGATAGAGAGGACCAAAAACAAAAAAAAAAAACGTGTGTCGGCGTTTTTAAAGTTTACATCTGAGTTTTATTTTAGATGGTTTTAATTTTGCCCCTTTTTTCAAGTTCTTATGGTGAATCGTAACAGGAAAGCAGGTCACCCTTACATTTTAGCTGAAAGATGCATTCAGAAGATTTGTGTAAGAAACTGCGAGAAACGTTTTGGTAGAACATTTTAACCCTCTAGCTTCTCATTGTATGTGTCTTTTTTTTAACTTTGTATTAAACATGTATAAACATTAACATGTATAAAAAACGTGGTGACCGTGGCATGCAGGTTAAGTGTGTGGCTTAGCATGCTCGGAGCCCGGGTTCGATTCCCAGCCGTGGCGAAAAGTTTTTTCAATAAAAAATTTTTCTGATCGGTCACCACCTCTCTGCAGACAATGACAAACCTCAGAGAGTAAATAATGCCATGTAAAGCATCTTGAGAACATGAACTTTAGCCGTCCGGAGTCGGCATAAAACATGTAGGTCCAGTTCTCGGTCAATTGTGTGCAAAAATTTAATAACACACACAACACAATCGATCCTAAGAAGCTCGGTCAAAGTCCTTTCAATAGCTGAAATGGCCAATTTGTTTTTTTTTTTTATAAAACATCCAAAGAGACCCATAAAACTTGGCCATAGAGGGTTAAAATGTACTACACAAATATTTGTCATTAAATTTTACTATACCTCTACGAATACACAACAGCTCAATATACAACTTGCACGCCAGAAAAAAAGTGAAAACTTACAATCTGTTTAATTGCTAATTTCGAACTTATTCAGAATTGGTGCTGGCATTTTTTCCAAACACGCATTTGAGAAGACTAGTTTGTATGAAAAAAATGATTTGCGTAAAATTTCACTACAAGCCATCATGCAAAGAAAAGCTTTACATACCATAATATCTTAAGGGGGGACATGACATTGGCCGTTTTTTAAATCGAAATTTAAAAATTTTAATAATTTTGTATTTTAGTACATATTCTTAAGATTTTAAGAAAACAAATTTCATGGTAAAATTCTTACGGGTTCTACAGTCACAGTCGGATTAGTGAGAGCGCATTTTTAATTTTCGCCTTTTTTCTTTGTTCACAAACTTTGAACGCGTTTATCTCGAAACCATATTTTTCATACTGGTTGCGGCACTAGCGAATCTGCCGCCAGTTTGGAGCTCTATAAAACCATGTTGAAGTAAAAAATATATTTTTTTTTAAATATTTTTCTTGTAATTTGTTTAATTTTCTACAATAATAAAAAAATTTTGGAAAACTTTTTGTTTTTGACTGAGTTATGAATTTTTAAAAAAAGTCTGTTTTCACTGCAGCGAATGTTGTGTCCAATCTTAATATATATAGAAGACAAGCGATCTGATCCGTGCTCTGATCACTCAAACTGTTTATGGTTGTTGTTTTTGCTATGCTTTTTTAAACATGTTCAGCCTGAACCAGAACCTGTTTCGCTCATATAACCAAATATCGATTAAAATGTGAAATTCACCAGCCTAAAAGTAGGCGCACAAATTTTATTTGATAATTGTCAGTGAGGACGACTTGAACAATACAACATTTGAGGTGAATGTAAAAATATTGTCATATCGTCTGCTACTTAAATATTTTAAATACGACCCGTCGTATGACGGTCTTCAATACTAGTCTAGTAATAAAGAGATAAGTACTAATATAAAAATTTAGAATCCGTTGCCAAAACCTTGTTATTTTGAAAAAAATTGAATTTTTTGAACAGTGTTATTAGAGAGAGTGGTGACAGTGGCGTACAGGTTAAGTGTGTGGCTTAGTACGCTCGGAGCCTGAGTTCGATCCCCAGTCGTGTTTTTTAAATAAAAAATTTTTCTGATCGGTCACCACCTCTCTGCAGACATTGGCAAACCTCAGAGAGTAAATAATGCCATGTAAAGCTTCTTGAGAACATAAACTTTAGCCGTTCGGAGTCGGCATAAAACATGTAGGTCCAGTTCTCGGTTAATTGTGTGCAAACATCTAATAACACACACAACACAATTGATCATAAGCAGCTCGGTCAAAGTCCTTTCAAGGGCTGAAATGGCCAATTTGTTTTTTTTGTTTTTGTTTTTTTTTTTGTTTTGTTATTAGAGAGAGATATGAAATACTTCCCACAAGTAAAGAAATATTTGTTCGAAAATGTGAAAATTTATTTTACTTGAAGAACATTTATTTGAAAAAGAGAAAATTGCTATTATCGAAAATAGAGAAATTTTTTATCAGAGTATAGGTATAGGTATAGGTGTTTTTTTCTGAGTGTTAATTAAGTTTTTTGAAATTTTAAAAATCTATAGTTTAAGAGTAAAAATGCAGAGTAATGTCCCATTTTTTCGACTTTTGAGACCAACTTGTAAATGCAAAATTTTTTTATTTAGAAATAAGCAAAATTTTTTGATCATAGATTTATTTTTTCCAGCTTAAGTGTGGAAGGTTAAGTGATGTTGTACTAGACCTTAAGGCAATTTTTAAAAAAAAAAATCTCGGTTTTCTCGGAATTTAATCAGTACTAGTTTAATTTAAGCGACACGGATTTTTCTTAATGCACAATAATCGAAATTATTGTGTAAAAATTTCAAGGCAAACCGGTATACATACTCGATTCCATACTCGATAAAAACTTTAAATCGATTTTCGCGATAGTTTTATATTTTAAGTTCGAGAACATTAGAACTCAAAATCTACTTAACCGATCCTTTTGAAAATTTAAGCACTATTTCAACACATTAACAGGTAATCAGTTCAAGTATTTTTAATTATTATTTTTTTATTTTTTAATAACAAATTCGCCAAGATTTTTGTAGCTAAAATTGCATCTATCACTTCCAAATGCTACAAAAAAATAAAAAAAAGAAAAACAGAACTCGCCCTGATAAAAAAAAAAAACAAAAAAAAAAAACAAATTGATCATTTCAGAACTTGAAAGTACTTTGACCGAGCTTCTAATGATCAATTGTGTTGTGTGTGTTATTAAATGTTTGCACAAAATGACCGAGAACTGGACCTACATGTTTTATGCCAACTCCGAACGGCTAAAGTTCATATTCTCAAGAAGCTTTACTCGCCCTGATAACCTGGGTAAAAATATTACATCTAAAACGCCATTCGATTTTCTTGTTTAAGATGATCCGGTAGCGATTTATCATGTGTACCGCAAAGCAATTTTTTCTTCAAGGTGCCTCACAGTGCATTGATCCCATACAAAATTTTTACAAAAATAGAAGGAGTGCTTCTATTATAATGAAATTTTTTGTACTTGGTTAATTTAAGCTAATTAAAAAAAAAAAGTGTTAAAAATGGCTGAAATCGGTCAGTTCCTATGGGTATCTCTATTGAACCTATATTTATTTTTTACATCATTTTGTATGGGAGTTATACACAAAAGTTGACCAATCTCAATAAAATTTGCTCAAAAGGCTAGCCAATAAGAGAAATGGATGTGCATTGAAAATGATTGAAATTGCTAAGACCTTAGCAGGACCTCTCTTGGATCTATATTAAATTTTGGCATGATTTTTTATGGGAGGAACATCTTTTACTCATAAATATCCTCATTTGTGTTAATTTAAAAAATCCTCTTTTTGTCACATTTTATATTATTTACAGAAGAAATATAATATTTTGAACTTATTTTTTATTAACACAATGTGAAGTAAAAAAACAAAAAATTTATATATGCATGTGAACAAAAAAAATAGAAAGACTCATATCGCTACTGACTTTCTTTGCCAATCAAAATCACTACAAATCATACAAGTATCATCAACTTATAACATAAACTGCTCAAGTTCTTCATCAATAATTACATCTAATTTAGATTTGATCTTTTTTTTTGGATGCTAAAAGTGCCCCCACACTATATGTTTCATACATATGACATGCCAAATTTTACAGATAGCTTTGACATACATATAGTGTGGAACATATGGAATTCAAATTCTGACAAGTCGTTTGTATTTCCGTATGTACAAATTTGAATTAGAACTGTTTCTAATTTGATCTGTTTTTCATATGTAAAAGTTTGAAGTTTGAAAAAAAAAACAATAACATGCCATAAAAAAAATCAAGAAAACGTAAAATCTAATTATTAATTCCACAAATTTATATTTTTTAACAATTATTTAGATTTATTGGACAGAAGAAATCCTTTTGCAACTTATTGAGCACTGGCGTGCCTTCGAGTGAACGAAATTGCCGGAAAACTCTAAAAGTTAGCAGATATATCGTGTCAGATAGTCTGTGATCAAAAGAAAAGAGCTGTTTGACAAAAGTTCAATATTGACATACAGATGAAATTCGAAATGAAACTTTTTTGACAAGTCATTTGTGTTGAACATATAGTGTAGGGTCACTTTAAGATAGAATTAGATCTTAAAAAGAATATTTTCTTAAGATAATAGTATAAAAAAAATTTCAAAAAAACCAAAGCAATTTTTTTTTGCAATTCCTTTTTGAACTTTGCTAAATTTTTAATATTTTTCCATACAAATTTTACTATGTTTTACAAAAAGGCATTTTTTTAAACTTCTATATTTTTCTTGTTAATGTAAGAACAGATAATATTTTGGAAGTCAATAGATAATACTTCAAATAAAATTGAAAAAAGGTTTCATCAAAATCAAAGAATAATTTTTTTTTTGTAATTCCCTTTTGAACTTTGCTAAATTTTGAATATTTTTCCATAAAATATGATTATTTTTCGTTAAAAGTCACCTTTTAAACTTCTGTAACTTTCTTATTAATAAAAAAGGGCAGATAATATTATGAAAGTCAAAAGTTAATACTTCCAATACATTAACAAAAAAAGTTTTGGCTTAAATCCAAGAATCCTTTTTTTTTTTGTTAGTGTATCAAAACTCGCAAATTTTTGAGCTTTAGGTGCTTTTTTTAAGTAAAGAAAATCTGTTTTTGCAAAACACTCATGCTCAAAAAAATTACTTTTAGTATGAAAATAAATTTCAAAATAATGTTCTTTACTGATTTTTTAGAAAAATATGCTTAATTTTTGAAAATATTAACTCAACTTTAAATTAATTAATTTTCTTTAAATAAAGATTTGTATAAAATTTATATTAAATGTATTTTAAAAAATCTTACAAATTTAATGTAACGTAATCATGTAGTTTAATATTGTTTATTTTTATTTTAAAGAAGAAAAGCATTTTTCTTTCTATTTTCGTACCATTTTAATGCATTGTGCGCCTAGAGAAAATCGCTGTCACGGGCATATTTATATATATTTTTTATGGAAAGTTTTTTCTAATATACTCCATAAACTATTTTATAATATATTTATAAAATAATTTAAACTCATTTTGGCGCAAAAACAAATAAGAAAATATGCTCTTTTTTCTTTTTTGAAACCTTAACCTTAACTTACTCTTAATATAAGTTAAGTGATTAAATTTCAAACACTTCAAGGTACAAAACCACTTGAAAATACAAAAACAGCTGCTACAACATAAAAGCAAATTATAAGAAGCCAAGACTAAAACATTGAAAATAAAAAGAAAATCATTTCTGAATTTTAACAAGCTGCACAAATAAATGAACTGCTTAAAATTCATTAAAATTCCAATTGTTGTTCTTCCATTTCTTACACATTCAGCAAGACCCTCAACAGACTGCATATAAAGTGCTCGCCTGGCTGCCTTAGTAATATTTGAAGCCTTTTAACTTTATTGCTTCACTTTGTAGTTGCTGTCACTTCATTTTCTTGCATTACAAATGGCAACAAGCCGCAAGCAAAACGGAAATGACAATTAAAAAACAAAAAAAAAAAATAACTCAAAGCTTACATATATTTCGATGCATGAGTATGATTTTATTATGCATGAACATATGTTTGTGGGTGAGCGTATGCTTGTCTGTGTCTGGCATGACAGCATTGCTGATTTTTTTTTTTTTTTTGTATTGTTTAAGGTAAATATTGTGCTTTGGCGAAAATTCACGCTTTTCGTGCGCTATGAATTAAAATTACTCATACGCAGTGTGTTACCAAGCAATTGGTTTCGATGCATTCATTGCATTACATATGCATTTTTTCAATTAAAATTTTTGTTGTTTTGCATAAACTTAAAATAAAAAATTTAAAACAATGCTGGAAAATAGTGTCTGTCATATGTCAGTATTTTAAACAAAATTTGTGAACTGTATTGCAGATGCAAGATACATATCACAAAATGTAAATGCTGTTTCTGATGAAATGTTAACCGACAAATTTATAATTAAATAATTTTTTTTTTTTTCCAGCAACACATGAATTTTTCCAAATGCACAAACAATTCTAAAAAAACTAATTAATGAGTAGTTTTATATATGAAACTTTTGAGCAAAATATCAAGAGCTGGTCTTTTGATTTTGATGAAATTTTACATTTTAACACAAGCAGATGGTCGTAAATTTTTTCACATAAAACGAACACATCATAACTACGAAGAACTATAAACTATACTTTATGATAAGCAACATTTGCTTGGCATAAATCCTTGAAGAATTGAGCATAACCAACCAACGACGCAAGATCATACTCACGAAAATGTGAGTTTCCACACATCAGGTCACACAAAGTGTCCAAACGTGGAGTTGATTTTAAAGCCTTTATTTGACACACAAAAACTTCTTCTTGTTTCCTCAGCCTCTCATCAATTCAATTACGCAACAACTTGTAATATAATTCTTAAAAATTTTTCACTTTAATAACAAACGAATTTCCGAGAACAAACTGGAACAAATGCTCGGATGTGGTATTGCAAGTGTTAAGTGACAACTATTAAAAATTCCAACGTTGCAATAAAAATTTTAAAACACAAAACACAAAAAAAAAACAACACTCAACTTGACGCCTGCAAGCTCTGCAACAGTTGCAGTTACAACAATATTTAAAGCTCTGATAACAACAACTAAAATGGCCTCAATCTAGCAGTCAGTAACATGACTGGCCAATGCAAAATGAGAAAACAAACAAAAATACAAAAAAATAAAAGAACACAAAAACAAACAACAAAAAAAAAAAAAAAGGAATACACAGCAGACCAACAAAAATTTAAATTGCGCTTCCGGTGTTGCAGACATCGGACCAATTCAATTAATTCAAGCTCAAATCAGAAGCAACCAACCAAAAAGAAACAAAAACAATAAAGTACAGTTTGCTGAAAATATGAAAAATTGTAAAAAAAAAAATATTTACATATATGTGCTTTAAAGTTGGTGGTAAAATATGCTATCATATATAATGAAAATAATTAAAAAATGTTGACAGTTTTAGAAGCTGGTCAAAAAAATTCAAAAGAGTCACACATGTTCGAAAAGTTCCCGCGTATGGTAGGATCATAAATAAAACTGATTGAATTTTTTTTTTTTACTTTAATTTCGTATAAATTAAAAGGGAACAAAAAATTCAGAGAACTTAAACTAAGCAGATATAGCTAGACAAAACTTTTAATGTATAATGCGAGTTGAGGCTGAATTTTAGTAATGAAAGTTTGTCGTACCTTTGCAACTGTCGTTATGAAAAATTCCTTAAAATGTTTACAATAACAGAGGAACACGTATATGACATAATAATACTGTTTAATAGTCAACACATTTATGACGTTATAGACGGTAAAATAATTATGGAACATATTATGGAACTAAAGCATCCCAAAGTCAACATTTACAAAAACAGGTATTTTTGAAATTTTAGAATAAGTCCAGCTACGTTGTTTTTCAAGCAACCCTTATGATTCTAGAGACTGACTACTTTTCAAAGTATGTCGTGAAAAAATTGTAAAAATCGGATACTTTTTTCGACAATTTTTTATTACAACCAACAATGAAAAAATGGTTTCAAGATAATCGCATTTAAAGTTATGGTAAGTATGCATATTGTATGATTTTGAGCCTGACTAGCCTGCACAAAGACACTTACCAAAAGAAACCTAATCATTAATATTAATCTGATTAAAATTTGTATAATATCTTCCCAAAACTATGTCAGTTTAAAAAAAGCAATAAATAAAAATTTAAAAAAAAAATCAAAGATAAAAAAATGATCTTAAAAAATGGAAAAAATTGTTTTTGCTTGGGTTAGGTTAGGTAAGGTTAAGTTAGGTTAGTCTAATGCTATGTCTACACAGAGAGTTAAATAAATTTTAACTAACATTTAACCGAAGAGATACCGTAGCAAAATTGTGTTAAATTTGCCGACAATGCTGCAGGTGTCTCTGCGTACACATGCGTTTTATCTTGCTATGCGAAAGCTCTGCCAATATTTGGGTGAAAACTACTTTCCCCACTATTGCCCAATTCCTTTTCGAAGTTCTTTTACTCATTTTTTAAAGCAAATAACTACATAAAGTTAAAAAAATAAATTGTATAATTAACGAATCAGCTGTTCTATTTTGACAATTCTTGTAAAAAAAAATACCACTTTCATCAAAAAAACCACTAAATATAAACATTTTTATTATTTTGTAGTGTACTTTTAGCCACTTTTTACATTGCGTCACAAAAACCTCAGAATGTATAATGAGTTAAGCTATGTTAAATCGTACATTTTTGTACTGTTAACGCAAGAGCTTACTACTTACTTACTTAGATGGCGCTTACAACCGTTGGTCGGTTTTGGCCTGGTCTAAGAATGGTCGCCAGCCTCTTTTGTCGTGCGCTTGCTGGCGCCAGTTGGAAATTCCAAGCGTCGTCAGGTTATCCAATGCCTGGTCTTTCCAACGGAGATGCGGTCTTCCTCGTCTGCGTTGGCCACCGCTGGGTACCGAATCCAATATTTTTTTTCGCTGGAGCTTCGTCGTTCATTCTCTCGACATGACCTAGCCAGCGAAGCCGCTCTATTTTAATACGCTTGACTATATCGATGTCGGCATATAGCTCATACAACTCGTGGTTCCATCGTATTCGGTACTCGCCATTGACGCAGATTGGACCATAGATCTTGCGAAGGATTTTTCTCTCAAACGCTCCCAAAGTCCTTTCATCAGAGCTGCTCAACGTCCAGGTTTGTGATGCGTATTGTAGGACGGGCATGATTATTGACTTATAGAGCGTCAGTTTTGTACGTCGAGAGAGAGCTCTGCTTCTCAATTGCCTACTGAGCCCAAAGTTACACCTGTTGGCAAGAGTTATCCTTCGTTTAATCTCAATACTGATATCGTTGGAGGAGTTAATACTGGATCCCAGGTAAACAAAGTCCTTCACTACCTCAAAGGAGGTGTTGTCAACAGTGACGTGGTTTCCAACACGCTGGGACTGTTTGTTTGTTGACACGAGATACTTCGTTTTATCTGCGTTCACTGCAAGACCCATTCGACTCGACTTTTTTTCTAGCCTGGAGAATGCTGCACTGACTTCGCGCGTATTTTGGCCAATGATGTCAATATCATCAGCATACGCCAGCAGCATAACGCTCTTATAGAAAATTGTGCCGCTGCGTCTCAGGTCAGCAGCTCGGATGATCTTCTCCATTACTATATTAAAGAAGTCGCACGATAAGGAATCACCTTGTCTGAAACCTCGCTTGGTATCGAACGGAAGGGAGAGGTCCTTCCCGATTTTCACTGCGCTGCTGGTGTTGTACAGTGTCATCCTGCAAAGACGTATTAGCTTGGCAGGAATACCAAATTCAGACATGATGGAGTATAGGTGACTCCTTATTGGACTGTCGAAGGCGGCTTTGAAATCGACAAAGAGATGGTGCGTGTCGATTTGTTTTTCGAGGGTCTTTTCCAAGATTTGTCGGAGCGTGAAAATCTGGTCAATGGTGGACTTTCCAGGTCTGAAGCCACACTGATAAGGTCCAATCAGTTGGTTGACGATGGGCTTCAGTCTTTCACACAATACGCTCGACAGGACCTTATATGCGATATATAGAAGGCTAATCCCACGGTAGTTGGCGCAAATGGTGGGATCGCCTTTCTTGTGGATTGGGTAGAGCACACTGAGGTTCCAATCATCTGGAATGCATTCTTCCGACCATATTCTGCATAGAAGTCTGTGAATGCATTTAAACAGAGCTTCGCCACCGGTCTTAAACAGCTCAGCCGGTAGACCATCGGCTCCTGCGGCTTTGTTGTTTTTAAGCCGAGCTATAGCTGTTAAGACCTCGTTATAGTCGGGCAGCGGAACTTCAACGCTGTCATCCATGATTGGGGTTTCCGGGATATCATCTCCACTGGCGGGATTGTTGTCAGCGTCGCCATTTAAAAGACTAGAGAAGTGTTCCCTCCATAGCATCAGTGTACTCTGGATATCTGTCACTAGATTCCCATTCTCATCCTTGCAAGAAGAGGCTCCGGTCTTAAAACCATCGGCCAGGCGTCTTATTTTTTCGAAAAATTTTCGAGTCTCATTCCTGTCGCCATGCATCTCAATTTTCTCGCACTCACGCATTTCCGCCTCTCGTTTTTTTCGCCTGAAAATGCGTCTCTCTTCCCTCCTCTTCTCTCGGTATCGCTCCATAACAGCACGCGTTACAACCGACTGCAAGTTGGCTTTGTAGGCGATGTCCTTCTCTGCAGTGGCGTCGCGACACTCCTGGTCGTGCCACTGGTTTCGGCGAGGGCGGTGGTAGCCTATCACCTCTTCGGCAGCCGTACGCATAGAGTGGGATATGTGCGTCCACTGTCCGCATATATCGTCGATCGGAGGAGTGCTTTCTTGAAGCAGGAGTGAGAGTCGAGTAGCGAAGGCTTCGGCCGTCCGTTTTGACTGCAGCTTATCGACGTCTAGCTTTCTTTGTGTAGGATTGCGAGCATTCTTAGCTGCGCACAGACGTGTGCGGATCTTGGCTGCGACAAGATAATGATCCGAGTCTATGTTAGCACCACGGATCGTGCGTACGTCTAGTACACTGGAAGAGTGCCTTCCGTCAATCAAAACGTGATCAATTTGGTTGCATGTTTTTTGATCAGGGGACAGCCAAGTGGCCTTATGAATATTGAGATGCTTGAATCTAGTACTACTAACGACCATGTTTCGTGCTGCGGCGAAGTCAATCAACCTCATTCCGTTATCGGATGTGTTGTCGTGGAGGCTGAACTTTCCGACTGTTGGACCAAATATGTTTTCCTTACCCACCTTGGCGTTGAAGTCACCAAGCACGATTTTAATGTCATGACGGGGGCAGCGCTCGTATGCGTCTTCAAGGCGCTCGTAAAAACTTTCTTTGGTCTCGTCATCTTTTTCTTCTGTCGGAGCGTGCGCACATATTAGGCTTATGTTAAAAAATTTTGCCTTGAAGCGGATTATGGCAAGTCGTTCGTTCACAGGAGTGAATCGCAGGACATGATGCCGTATTCTCTTGCCAACTACAAATCCGCATCCAAACTCGTGCTTCTCCGCATGGCCGCTGTAGTAGATATCACAGGATGCTTGCCGTAAGCAGCCCTGTCCCTTCCATCGCATTTCTTGGATTGCAGTGATATCAGAATTATATCTTTCCAAGATATCAATCAGTTGGATAGAGGCACCATCCCAATTTAGGGTTCGGACATTCCAGGTGCATATCCGTAAATCATTATCAGTTTTTCGTTTGCGGTAGTCGTCATCAGATTTGGGGATCATTCTTTTATTTATTCTTAAACTTTTCATTGAAATGGTGTTATTACATGGTGGGCTTCAAACCCAACGCACAACCTTTGCTTGATGGCCAAAGGAAGCCCGCCGCTCAGATTCGCCGCCAAAGTTTATCGGGCGATAGTACTTTGACGTTACCAGGAGACACCACGCGGAGGTTTGAGTCGACTTGAGACGATTTCGACATGGATAATGCTGGCCTCGCCAAGTTGAGGCAGTCAGACACGTTGCCATGTGAAGATCGCCCCCTTATCTCCCAAGATCGCAACGCAAGAGCTTATTTCTCGTTAAATGGGAAAACTCAGCTTTGTACTGGTAACTGAAATTTAACTCTATGTGAAGACGTAGCATAAGATAGGTTAGGTAAGTCTTAGTTAAGTTTAGTTTAGTTTAGTTTAGTTTAGTTTAGTTTAGTTTAGTTTAGTTTAGTTTAGTTTAGTTTAGTTAAGTTTTGTTTAGTTTAGTTTAGTTTAGTTGAGTTTAGTTTAGTTTAGTTTAGTTTAGTTTAGTTTAGTTTAGTTTAGTTTAGTTTAGTTTAGTTTAGTTTAGTTTAGTTTAGTTTAGTTTAGTTTAGTTTAGTTTAGTTTAGTTTAGTTTAGTTTAGTTTAGTTTAGTTTAGTTTAGTTTAGTTTAGTTTAGTTTAGTTTAGTTTAGTTTAGTTTAATTTAGTTTAGTTTAGTTTAGTTTAGTTTAGTTTAGTTTAGTTTAGTTTAGTTTAGTTTAGTTTAGTTTAGTTTAGTTTAGTTTAGTTTAGTTTAGTTTAGTTTAGTTTAGTTTAGTTTAGTTTAGTTTAGTTTAGTTTAGTTTAGTTTAGTTTAGTTTAGTTTAGTTTAGTTTAGTTTAGTTTAGTTTAGTTTAGTTTAGTTTAGTTTAGTTTAGTTTAGTTTAGTTTAGTTTAGTTTAGTTTAGTTTAGTTTAGTTTAGTTTAATTTAGTTTAGTTTAGTTTAGTTTAGTTTAGTTTAGTTTAGTTTAGTTTAGTTTAGTTTAGTTTAGTTTAGTTTAGTTTAGTTTAGTTTAGTTTAGTTTAGTTTAGTTTAGTTTAGTTTAGTTTAGTTTAGTTTAGTTTAGTTTAGTTTAGTTTAGTTTAGTTTAGTTTAGTTTAGTTTAGTTTAGTTTAGTTTAGTTTAGTTTAGTTTAGTTTAGTTTAGTTTAGTTTAGTTAAGTTTTGTTTAGTTTAGTTTAGTTTAGTTTAGTTTAGTTTAGTTGAGTTTAGTTTAGTTTAGTTTAGTTTAGTTTAGTTTAGTTTAGTTTAGTTTAGTTTAGTTTAGTTTAGTTTAGTTTAGTTTAGTTTAGTTTAGTTTAGTTTAGTTTAGTTTAGTTTAGTTTAGTTTAGTTTAGTTTAGTTTAGTTTAGTTTAGTTTAGTTTAGTTTAATTTAGTTTAGTTTAGTTTAGTTTAGTTTAGTTTAGTTTAGTTTAGTTTAGTTTAGTTTAGTTTAGTTTAGTTTAGTTTAGTTTAGTTTAGTTTAGTTTAGTTTAGTTTAGTTTAGTTTAGTTTAGTTTAGTTTAGTTTAGTTTAGTTTAGTTTAGTTTAGTTTAGTTTAGTTTAGTTTAGTTTAGTTTAGTTTAGTTTAGTTTAGTTTAGTTTAGTTTAGTTTAGTTTAGTTTAGTTTAGTTTAGTTTAGTTTAGTTTAGTTTAGTTTAGTTTAGTTTAGTTTAGTTTAGTTTAGTTTAGTTTAGTTTAGTTTAGTTTAGTTTAGTTTAGTTTAGTTTAGTTTAGTTTAGTTTAGTTTAGTTTAGTTTAGTTTAGTTTAGTTTAGTTTAGTTTAGTTTAGTTTAGTTTAGTTTAGTTTAGTTTAGTTTAGTTTAGTTTAGTTTAGTTTAGTTAGTTTAGTTTAGTTTAGTTTAGTTTAGTTTAGTTTAGTTTAGTTTAGTTTAGTTTAGTTTAGTTTAGTTTAGTTTAGTTTAGTTTAGTTTAGTTTAGTTTAGTTTAGTTTAGTTTAGTTTAGTTTAGTTTAGTTTAGTTTAGTTTAGTTTAGTTTAGTTTAGTTTAGTTTAGTTTAGTTAAGCTTAGTTTAGTTTAGTTTAGTTTAGTTGAGTTTAGTTTAGTATAGTTTAGTTTACTTTAGTTTACTTTAGTTTTCGTTAGGTAAGTTTGGGGTTATTTTATGTTAGGTTGGGTAAGGTTAGGTTAGGTTAGGTTAGGTTAGGTTAGGTTAGGTTAGGTTAGGTTAGGTTAGGTTAGGTTAGGTTAGATAAGGTAAGGTTAGGTAAGGTAAGGTAAGGTAAGGTAAGGTAAGGTAAGGTTAGGTTAGGTTAGGTTAGGTTAGGTTAGCTTAGGTTAGGTTAGGTTAGGTTAGGTTAGGTTAGGTTAGGTTGGGTTAGGTTAGGTAAGGTTAGGTTAGGTTAGGTTAGGTTAGGTTAGGTTAGGTTAGGTTAGGTTAGGTTGTATTAGGTTAGGCTAGGTTAGGTTAGGTAGGAAAATGTTAGGTTAGTTTAGGTTAGGTTAGGTGAATTTAGGTTAGGTTAGGTAACGTTAGTTAAGGTTAGGCAAAGTAAGGCTAGATTAAGTTAGATTAAATAATAATAGCACACACAAAAAATGTATTCAATTTATTTTTAATATTTTTTTTATGAAAAGGTATGTTATTTCGTCTTCTCATTTATTTTCTATTTAAACGAAGTTAAAATGTTATCAGTTTCGTCTAGTATAGATTTTTTTAATATCTTCCATAGGTGCTCAATGGGGTTCAGATCTTGAGAATTAGGTGGCCAACTTAAAATTTCAATTCTATTATCTTGAAGCCAGTTTTGTGTGAGTTTTGCTGTATGATTCGTGCTGCTGAAAAGCAATGTTCGAAAAAAACGAAAACTTAAATCTTGCACAGTTGCAAGCAAATGACTTCGTAGAATTTCAATATAATAATCCATTATCCAGCATTTTTGATAGTTGTGTTGAAAGGCGTAGCTGGTGATCAGAGTCAAAAAATCTCAAAAAATTTCAGAGTCAAGCAAAATCGACTGAATTCAAACATATACTCATCCCATTTTGTTGTTGTATTCCACCATGGTAAATGGTGCTGGAACTTCAACATACCTTTTTGCCTTTTTTTACCCAGCATTTGACATTGAAAAAAGGACCGCATCCATAAGCAGATGATGACAATATTATCTGTACTAGACAAAAGTCTTCCATGTCAATTAATATCAAATTAAATTTCAATCAAAGTACTTGATCTGTGGAAAACCTAATAAATAGTACACGTTAAAGGATCCAGTTGGTGTTCACACCAAAATAAATAAAATTTCATTAACTTAGTACTCGTATATAAAAGACAAGCATCCTGCTTCGTGCTGTATATCGCTCCAACTGTTTATGGATGTTGTTTTTGCTATGATTTTTTAAACATGTTCAGCCAAAACCAGAACCAGTTTCGCTCATTCAACCAAATATCGCTGTTAACTGTCAGCCTAAAAGTATGCACACAAATTTTATTTGATATATGTCATTAAGGACACATTGACGACGACTTGAACATAACAACATTTGAGGTGAATGTAAAAATATTGTCATATCGTCCGCTACTTAATTATTTTTAATATTACCCGTCGTATGACGGTCTTTTATACTACTATATAATAAATTACAGCATAAATTTAAAAAAATTAAAAAATTTAATAAAAACCTATGCAACCAAACCATACAACTTAATTGTTCATAAAAAAGTTAACACATAAATTCAATAAAAATATTGAAAAACATGTTTTATTGTTTATTTTGTTTTTTTTTTAATATATTTAAGAATTATCCAGTTGGTATAAATTACTTAATTACTTCGTATAATTACTTGGTATAAATTCGTTCACTAATGCATCATGTACGATTTTTCTTTCTCTTTGACAAAATATGCTAATTCTGCCATACATTTCTTTGACGAAAATTTCATAAAATTGTTATCAAAAACATTTAAAAAACAAAAACAAATTGGCTATTTCAGCCCTTTAAAGGACTTTGACCGAGCTTCTTATGATCTATTGTGTTTTATGAAATGTTTGCACACAAGTGACCGAGAACTGGACCTACATGTTTTATGCCGACTCCAAACGGCTAAAGTTTATGTTCGCAAGAAGCTTTACATGGCATTATTTACTCTCTGAGGTTTGCCATTGTCTGCAGAGAGATGGTGACCGATCAGAAAAATTTGTTTATTGAAAAACTTTTCGCCACGACTGTGGATTGAACTCGGGCTCCGAGCGTGCTAAGCCAGTTTCAGTTTTTTCGAATGTAGCAAGTTCTTTATAAAACATCTCTTATTTTTTGTCAACGAAGTCTTGCACTACAGGGAAACTATTTAAAGTTTTCATAGAGTTTAAATATAAATTGCCTTCAAAAGAAATAGAAATAGAAATATAAGTCAGAACATAAATAGATGAGTTTTTATGAATATGTTTTGGGTCACTGTATGTAACTAATTCTTAATTACTCTGGTTGTTGTGCCCAGTTTGAGTTTCTGTAATCCTTGGAAGATAAACACCATTAAAATATATCGAGATATATTATTATGCGGACTCTAAGGGTATGTCCTTCTCTTCAGTTCTAGAAACACTCCCTTCCAACTGCACATCAATCGTTCTTTCATCTACATATCGCGACCATTGCATTTTCACTTTACCTTTAAAGTTTTACTTTCTTTCTTCTTGTCTGAAGATTTCTTTTCTGAAAAGTGCAACTCCAAAGACACATCCACAAGTTCATCATTGCAACTGATGCCTCCAAATCCGCCATTATTAACTAGTGTATACAAATTATATTTATTTTTATACTGATAAAGGTTCTTTTTTTTATTAAAAAAAAACAATACACACAATAGTGTTGTTGTAGTTTGCATCGCGCTGCAATAGATATTTTTAAATTAATAAAATAATGTTTTAGAATTGAAAAGGAAAGAAAATTAATCCTTCATCTTAACTACTTGTTCTTGTGCTAAAATCTTGATTAAAACAACTTTATTTATTTTGCCATCATTATTTGTCATATGGCTATTCTTGTTTCATTAAAATAAAACGTACTTTTTTGAGTTTAAGACCGCTCGTGTCATTTTGTATCATAAAACAACTGTCAGCAACATGTTGCTTTCGTTGTCAGAGCTTGTGTTGCACGACACTTAGCTGCATTAAATTAAATAAATGCCATTGAAAATTTTGAATGTATAACGAACATCTTTTCTAGCGTAAAGTAATTAAAATTTATGAGGACATTTTTCGGAACAAATTACAGTTTTATTTTATGAACTCCTGCTTTATTTGTTGTGCCGCAGAGCAAGAAAACGTCATTCATTGGTAAGTGCATTCAGATTTTTGAGTAAGACAAATTGCTGTATAGATTTATTGCATTAAACAAATTTTAAAACTATACAAAATTGGTTTTGCTTGGAAATGTTTTGTTTTTTTCAATAAAAAAAAAGAAAAAATTAAAATGAGTGACAATTTTGCGAAAACCGTGGCATCTATGATGTATGAATGTATATTTTTGCATAACTGAAATGCAGGAGTTTTTGTTATTTAATGTAAATACAATGAGCTCTGATATGTGTTTTTTTTTTAATTTTGCTTTTGGTGAAAATATTACTTGAGTATATTAGTGCCATAAAAATTTTGACTGTGGTTTAAAAAACAATATTTTCCATTCAACATGGTCATCATCACATGACAAAACATTGATATATATATGAAAAAATTAACACCATTCAACTTGAATAATTAATTTTTTCATTAAATAAAATTTAAGCCATAATATACACATTGCCAATCTCGACTTAATTTAATATTGTGCAAATAAAGTGACAGTCCGTACAATCAGATCGACACATTGCACAAAATGTCATACATACATAGATAAGTATGTTTAATTTATGGAACAAACTCATTAATGTGTTTAAAGCTGTGCATGAAATTTAATAATTTTTATAAAAATTAAAAACCAATTTTTTCATCTTTAAGCTTAGTACTCGGTTCGTTTACGTGCAATTTTGCTTGCAACATTAATATTTTTTGTTGATTCTGAAAATTCTGATAAATATTGTGTTGCGAAAAAATTGAAAAATATGAGAAAGTCTATTTTACTTCTCAAAATAGAGAAGAATACTTAAATATATAAAAACAAAAAATGTACGAGAACTGTTACTTCTCAGATCAAAATAAAGAGGCAGTTCAATAAAATTGTTGTGAAAGAAATTTTGTTAGTTTTTTTTACAATGGAACAGAGTATTACTTTGACGAACATGTTCTGAAAAATTTTACACATATTTCACAGCTATAGCTTTTTATATGAGTGAAATCTCACGTGAAACTGAACAGAGTACTAGGTTTTTGAGTTAAAGTTACTTTTATTTAAATAATATGTATTATTGTGAGTCTCTTTTTTATGCGTTCTTATTTTTGCATGTCCACGAACGTTGATAAAATTGTAGATAAATTTTATTTGCACATTTTCTTGAATGCCTTCACAAATTTTTGTGTTAATGCGAAAACACACACAAGCATATAACTTGGTTTTCTTCACTGCTTAAATGCTTGAAAACAATTTGAATCCACAAAATTTGAAAACAAACAGACACATCTACAATCCACAACGCTGTAATCATACGAGCACCAACATTCAGCACAATTAATTTTTTCCGGAATTTTTTCGCGACTTCTATAGTACACGGAAAAATAAAAATATGTAATACAAAGTAAATATTGCAGATATTGAAATTGATAATGTAGAGGTTGAAGACTTAAAAGTGTATGAAACTATAGAAGATAAGTAATCTTGGTGCAGTCATTCCAGAGAACTTGAAATTGATAAAGTCGGGCTTTCAGAATTTAAAAATGTTTAAAATATTATAGTTTTTATTTTGAGTATAAACGCGACTTAAGTCTTGCTGGAAAAAGTCTTCTTACGGCCGGTTTGTTCGCGGAGTTATAAACTTTAAACTTATTCTGTAACTGTTTTTGTGACTAAATCGTTTTGTTCGCCATCTAAAACTCGTTATATATCAAATTTAAACTAACTTTAAATCTCGTTAGAAATAAAAATTCAGTTGTGCTAAAAACGTCACAAACTTATTAAAACACAAACAATGTTTGGAAAGATTTTTATAGCCTGGTTATGAATTTAACGTTTGTTCTATCAAAACGCTACAAAATGTATACATACAGTGAATCAAAAAAGTTTAGGCACAACCAATGTTTCTGAAACAAAATGTTGCTTAAGTATCTAATACTAACGAATTTGACCAAAGTTTTAATGAAGTAAGTACCATTAAGTACCATTAGAAATCGTTTTTACTTAATATCCAAAAAATGTTCCGTTACTTCACACACAAATCGAAATCTAAGCGGAAGAAGGAGCAATCTTTATCAAAAAAGTTTAGGCACACTTTGTGTGTGTCTCATGTTGTTTCTTATTTAACAATATCACTTGGTTTTTTTGTCTTTAGTTTTACGCTGAAGATATTTGTTAAAAGTTTTTTCTGAATGTTGATGTTGGTTTCGGTAAAGATTGAGCAAAATCAGCAGTGGAACCGAAATTTCGGTTGACGTTCGAAAAATAATAATAAATTTTCACGTGCAGAAAAAACCGTATCGCGAAATCGGTAAAATATTAAAGAGATCATATTTAAGTGTAAGTAACATCATAAATCATTATATAAGTACCGGTAAAGTAAAACGTAAGAGCCGATCTGGTCGTGCTTAAACATTAACGCTACATCAGGAGTAGATTGTAGTGCCTGCAGTTACTCAAAACCCTTAAATTTAGCTGTTAAATTTTGCCACGAAATACAGCAACGGTTTTAAAAAACTTTGATGCTCGACCACTTCGCAATACACTTAATAAAGCTGGATATACGGTACGAGTTTCTCGACGCAAGCTATAAATTTAAGCTTCAAATAAAAAAAAGAGGTTGGAGTTCCCAAAACCCTACGTAAATGAGCCGAATTCATCTTGGGATTGTATTATATTTAGTGATGGATCTAAATACTATTTTTTTGCATCATATGGCGCTCAAAACCGTTGTAGAAAACTGAACAAAGAGCTGTAGGAAAATAGCATAATAAAAACAGTGAAATACAGTTGTGGAAATCGTATGATTAAGGGCTGTGTGGCGGTGTCTGTAGTTAGGAATCTCATTTTTATTGATGAGAAAATGGATAAACACCTTTGCTTAAATATTTTAAATGAGCATTTGACACACAGTGTTGAAAAAGACGGGCTAACTGGGATACAATATTAATTTCAACAAGATAACGACCCAAAAAATTGGTCTTTTATGTTGCTGGAATGGCTTATCTAGCTCTGAAATCAGCTTAAAACACCTTTGCAATCACCCGATATGAACCCCATTCAGCATATTTGGTACTTAATAGAAAAAAATAGAAAATCTCATATTACATACTTCTAAAAATACGCTCAAGGATGCCATACGCACAGAATGGTCAATAATACCATCAGAGAAGACATCAAATTCTGTAAGAATTCGAAGACGTTAAGAGGCGATAATTTAGGCCAAAGGAGGTCTAGCCAAATATTCGAGGACTTGAAATTTACTCACTCTGATAAAATCATAATCACTTGTGCCTAAACTTTTTTGGTGTCAAAATCATGTTTTATTTTAGTTTTGTAACATTTAATATGAATTAAAATTGACATTAAATTGTTATTGTGGTGTGAATACAAAATAAAATGTTTATTTTTTAAATGCTTTTACTTTTCTTTTCTGCAAGTGTACTGGAAAAAGTTTTACTAGCAAATTTAAACTCATAAGTGCTGTGTGCCTAAACTTTTTTGATTCACTGTATTTGATGCTTTGACTTTTTCACCACGTTATAAAAGCATTTCTTTTCTGAAAAGTGCAACTCCAATTTATAACGCGTTACAAATCGACTGAAAAAAAAATTTAATGAACAAATTGAAAAAATTATAACGTGTTATAAAGAAGTTTTATTTTAAGGCTGGTTTTGGACATAACGCGTTATAAGCAAATTTATAACTCTGTGAACAAACTGGCCGTTAGAGTCCAACATAAACAAATATTAGTACTGAATCAAAAAATCCTGGTAGATATGAAACAGTTCCAGTTCACTTTTTTCTTGAGTCTTTTTCTGACTCTGTTTCTGACATGACAAACTGCTGAAGACAAAGGATTTTAGACTTTAAACAAAGTTTCTACATGATTTACTTTTTCTTTTAATTATGATATAAATTCATAAGAAATAACGAATAAACGATACACGAAGTCTAGGACTTGAAAAAAGTCTCAAAAATATGGATTTTAGATGAAATTTAGAAGATTAAATAAATTTAAGAAGATTTTAGCTGACAAACAAGAATATTTATTTTTAAAAATACATCTCTCCTTTCGTCTTTCATGCCCCCTTGGATTTGAAAAGTCTTGAAATATGGATTTTTGAGGAAATAAAGAAGATATCTTATTAAATAAATTTAAGAAGATTTTTGTTAAAAAACAAGAAGATTTCATCTAAAAAAATACCTCTCTTCTTTCATCTTTCATGCCCTTTGTTCTAAATACGTTTTAGAAGGAAGAAATCTTATTGATTCTATGAGGCACTATTTTTCTCTGTGTAGTTCCTTTCAATATAAAAATTGCATTAAAAATCAATAAAAGAAAATCCACTCAAAATTCATAAAAAAGGTTACAATATATAGTGCTTCTGCAGTTCAGCAGGTATTCTACACGATCTTGAAATTTATCAGGGTTAAAAAGCAGTATTATGACTGGCTCAAAATATGAGTTTTGTTACGATAAAGTTATCGTTCTTGCAAAAACAATTACAGAAAGTTCTGAGTTTAGAATTACTTTAAAAGCGAACTTTTGAAATGTTCGATCATTTCATTGATCTGGTCGTATAAAAACTTGTAGTTAAAATATAAAAAATATTGTCAAGATATGAAATAAAGATGAAGGAATTGAAACAAAAAGATTGCATGGATCTTTTGGCATTTCGTAATGCTATTTCATATGAGCTCTTAGTGTTATGATTCCAGATAAGCTGTGCTCGAAAACATGGACGTTCTGGAGTAGCTTTGAGGAGGTTAGTTATCTTGGCGGTGATTTTATCCCAACAACTACGAAAAGAAGCAGTTCTACAACTTTCAGGCAGTTCTATGACACAGCTTCTCAGGTAAAAACATTTGTGCACTCCAAATGTAACATTAATTGCTTCAAAATATTCCACTAGCTATGTATAAAATTAAAGATATCAATAAAGTGTTGCTAAAAAATAATTATTGAGAAAGATTTAATCATATCGAGCCATAACCGCGAAAAAGGTGTAACCAGCAATTTACAAAAATTTGTTTTCTTATCAAAACTTATAATTAATTTCATTATCAGTAATCTATAATTATAAAATAATAGTTACTATAATAATATAATTATTTATATGGCTCATTCCATACAGACGAGTGTGACGTTTTGACTACTTTATCGTGCTGAAAATGGTATTAACCGGTTTAAATTTTAGCAATTTACTATAGAGTATTTTAGAAGATGCCCCAAGGTTTCGAAATGGCAAAACAAAATGCAATTATTTATACCAGTTTAATAGTTACATTCGCTTAAACACCTGGGACGGGTGTGACGAGCACAAGTTTAAAAACAAAAAATTCTGAGTTTAACATTGAAATTCAGTCCATATGCCACAATGAGACCTTTTTTAACTTGCATATATGCAAATTTAATATATTTTCTGTTGAATGCCAGTGAAAAATGGCGATAACCATTCTTTTTTAAACTTTTAAATGGGACGGGTGTGACATAAGATTGTCCCGGGTGTGACTAGTGCGAATGATGTGGGAATTATATATTAGAACTTAATTGGTATAATTACTTTCACATATTTTTGACACTTAAATCAAAAAAATATGTTTTTAATTAATGTATTAATTTAAATAAAAAAAATATTTTTTTGCAAAAAATTTTTTTGCATTAATTTTTTATCAAATTAATACCTATTCAAATAATTTCAAGTTTTTAATATATTTAAAATAAAAATATTTTTTTGCAAAAAATTTTTCGCATGAATTTTTGATCAAATTAATACCTATACAAATGATTTCGCTATACATGAATTTACAAAACTTGTTTTAATCAAAGAATTTATTCATATACTTGGAAAAATTTTATTATTACAAAAAAATTTTGAAAACCGTTCCGGGTGTGACCAACTTCTTGTAACGGAAATGAAGAATAAAAATAATTTATTGAATGAAAAAAGTTAACAAATTTATGTAAAACATCAACATCCTTACTTTAGGAAAGTTTCATTCTTATCATAAGCCCATGTTGCATCTTAGGAAAACTATAGCCTTTTTTGGGACGGGTGTGACACAGAAAAAACACTCAGTTTAAATATTTTGTACTTTGGAAACGCAGTAACCAATCATTATTACAAACTATTCTAACACAACATTGATATCTTTTTTAATATTACTAACCTTATTTTTTTTAAAGTTGTATCAAAAGATGACTGATTTGAAGGTTTAAATTAAATTAAATATTTAAAAATTTTTTTCAACTCGAAGTTTGTTTAGTTAAATTGTCAAAATAATATAAAAAAGCATTTAATTTAAAAATTTTTTTGCAGCAGGACTAACTTAAGATTCCACTTCAATTCGAAAACCAAAAATTACTTCAAATGCATGCATTTTAGAATTCATGCTCCCGTTCCTCATTTCTGTGGAATGAGCCATATGCAAGGATTGTGTAAAAAAATTGTCATAACTAAAAATCTTATGCCGAACATAATTAAAAGAAATCTTCTCCTTTAAAATTTTAGTTTTGATGGTTACATCTTTTTCGCTGTTATGGCTCGATATATACACCGCATTTCTTAAAAATAACTTTGTATGAATATTAAGATGATATTTAGTTGACTTTTTTATCCGAAATAATGAATTTTTAATATAAAAAAAAAATAAGAGACAACAATACACGCACATCTGCAAATACTTTAGTGGTCAGCTAGACAGCGATAAGTGGGACTTAAAATAATGAACATTTATATTAAAGATCGTTTAAGTCTTTTATGACGAATGTTAAATATAAAAAATTTATTTAAGCTTTTCAAATATAAAATAAATATTACTTTGGAATTTTGTTGTTGCTGTTGTTTATAAAAATTTATAAACAACAATTTAATTTTTCTTTTTAATCCACTGAAAACTAAAATTTCTCTCAGTGTTGCGTTACAACTTTGACTTGCGTCCACCATATAATACAAAATGGTTTCCACCAAAAAAATGCACAATTTTTTTCGTGAAAATATTTACCATAAAACAAACGTGTGCGTTGGATTAATTTTAAAATTAAAATTATTTCCATTGCCACAGTAAAGAATTATGCAGTAACACATGCGGTAGACCGCGCTCAGCGAGCAAGCAACAATTAAAGGCGGAATTTAAGGTAGGTGCAGAAATTGTTTGAGGCTCTCGTTCGGTTTTTATTTTTGATACAATTTTGTGAAGTTTTTTGATGTTTTCATTTCAATGCTGAAATGCCAAATAGTTATGCAAGTTGTTGATGAAACAAATTATTTCAGTTTTTAATGGCTTCTACTTTCGTCACCAAAATTAAAGATAGCATTAACACATTAGTTCAATTTTCAGAAATTAAATATAAAAACTCTGGTCAAAGTTGAAAATGAAAATGTAGAAATTTCAAGAAATATCTAAAAAATGAAGAGCTTACAGACAATATTAATATTTAATCATAAAAATTTCTATCAATTTAATGTTTTTTCGAGAAAATTGCCTTTAAAGTCGAATTTAGCTGTACGGTCTCACAAGGAACCTATTCGATTTTGATGTTTGGTGAACATATTTTTAAAAGTTTGTTTTAAATTTTAAGTATTTAATGCTTACATTCAGTTGTTGTTATTGTAATTCAAAATAATAAACGTATACTTAAAACTGTGCAATAGTTTTCACATGGTTTCATTCCAATGCGATAGCCGTTGCCAACTCGAACAGGACCAAAGATTTTACGAAGGACTTTCCCCTCGAACACCCCAAGAACGGCTGCATCTGTTTGCGATACCATCCATGCCTCAGTGCCATAGAGAAGTATAGGTATGCTGAGCGTCTTGTAGAGTGTTAGTTTTGTCGATCGAGAGAGGGCGCTAGAATATAATTGCCTACTTAGCCCGTATGATATGCAGTATTTTTGTGGATTTCAAGACACTATTGAATACTCACAATTGTGTGAACATGAACACTCAACTGAACATGAAAAATATCAACTGTTATATTAACAGTCGGCCGCTGTTATTTCAAAGCATTGTTAGGTTGAATGATTTGCGTTTAAGTCAACAGTTCTCTTTGTTTAATGAAATTTTCTAAGTATTTTTGTGCTGTTAAAATCATATGTTTATATATTTTTGTATTTTTGCTGAAATGTTTGTCTTCTCTAAGCAGTGGCGTTGATATGGGAGTGGTCTACGGGTCCGAAACCTCAAAGAGCCATGAGCCAAATATGAAAATTGTTGTCAATTGATTCTATTAAGTTAAAAGTTGTATTGCGATTATCGAAAGAATTTTATGATAAGAAAATATTTAAGATATGTTTCTATAATTACTTTGTTAAAAAAAAAAATTACTGATTTATTTTAAAAATTTTTTAATGGAACCATCATTCTACATTAGAGTTTTCAAAGTCCCTTAATAGTTTATGGACATTCTTCGGAGATTTTGGTAAGAGTGGACGGAAAAACCAATGTTTTAAATATACGCGAAAACATTTCATCTACAAATATTTTTCATAAACTGAGGTAAAATGATTTTAAAAGTACACTGAGAAGAAAAACATACTTTATAATTAAACAAAAAATTATAAAATAGAAATTTAAAGCATTTCTAAAATTTAAAAAAAAACCGTGTTTCATATTCAACTCCTATATTTTTTTGTAATTTTCTCTTAACATTTCATAGAAATGTTTAAAATGTTCCAAATCAAGTTTATTTTCGCAGATCTTCTTTTTAGCACCTATTCTCTAGGAAAGTTCGTATTGATTGAAAAAATTGTCACTTTTGAAAATTCCATACACTTGATGGGTACTGTTTGCTATGTATTTACTTAACTTAAAGTATGACAGGTCATTACTTCTTTGTGGACCCCTCCCAGAACCAAAAGCTATCTACGCCACTGTCTCTAAGCAATATTTTTTACATGTGTTTTGCTATATTCATATTATTGTTGGCAATGGCTCACTGGAAGTGTCCTAGATTGTCATGCAGTGGGCTAACTTAGCTATGTAAGTATAAATAATTGTAATTTATTCTTTGATATAATAATAATTCTACTAATAATAATAATTCTGTTTGGTCAAAAATAACCTTCAAAATAAGTTACTTACAATCTTGTTAAAAATTGCAAATTTCGTTTTTTATTAAAAAAAAAACTATTTTAAAAAATTTTTCCCGGTATTTGAACCTAGGACAGACGAGTACTAGACGCACACGTCAGCATACTCGGCTAAACATGAACTTCTAAAACAGTGATAAAATTTCAATAAGTAATTACGTTTTTGTATGTGTTTCGTGTTCTATAGACCAACAGTCAACCTACTGTTGATTTGACAGTTTCATTTGTTGAATGGTATTTAACAGTGAAATCTATTATATCAACCTATCATTTGTTTGATATAACAGCACTTTTTTCAGCTTACATTTTTTTTCATTAATGAAAGGAGAATTTTTCTTTTGTAAAGTTAATAGCAATAAATTACTGTCATCATACTTATGAGCACGATCATATTACTCTCATAGTTTCACTTTCTGAGTATCACGGAACTCTGATGCTAGAATTAAAAAAAATGCATTTTTGCTTATTTCTTCCATTATTTCTCAATTATTAATTTATTCAGTATTGAGTTTATTAAAATTCTGACCTGCAGCAAGTATTTGCTAAGGAAATAGCAGTAGTTTAATCAGCAACAGCAAATCCTTTACCAATTTCTTAAGTTACAAAAAATGTTCTATGACTTAGCTCTGCAGTTGAAACAGTTCACAAAATATTGTTTTTTTTTGCTTTCATGTTGCTAACAGAATTAAATGGTGTGGCATAACTTCATAAATAAAGATGGAAAAACAAAAAAAAAAGTGGAATGAAAAAATCAATAATTCAATACATTTGCTTTCAATGAAAGTGAAAAATACTTGAAAGCCTTGTAAACAATTTTCGTTCAACATGTTGAAAAGTTAAAGAAGACAAAATGTAAGACAAAAAAAGGAAGAAAAATAAAAACAGTCAATAAATAAAAAATACTGTTAGACTGAATGCGGATTTAAGTTTGAGACTAACAAGAATAGGCATTATAAATTTAATTGGAGAACAGTTATATACTTTAGCATATATTTTTAATAATATTCAGAACATTTTTACGAACTCAGTTGTTAAAAAAAAACTAGAATAATTGCAAGAAGAAAATTTTTGGAAAATTTATCTTTACAGAAAAGTTATTTATGTAAAATACTAGTATTTGTTGCATGTGGTGACCGTGGCATGCAGGTTAAGTGTGTGGCTTAGCATGCTTGGAGCCCGGGTTCGATCCCCAGCCGCGGCGAAAAGTTTTTTTCAATAAAAAATTTTTCTGATCGGTCACCACCTCTCTGCAGACAATGGCAAACCTCAGAGAGTAAATAATGCCATGTAAAGCTTCTTGAGAACATGAGCCGTTCGGAGTCGGCATAAAACATGTAGGTCCAGTTCTCGGTCAATTGTGTGCAAACATTTAATAACACACACAACACAATTGATCATAGGAAGCTCGGTCAAAGTCCTTTCAAGGGCTGAAATGGCCAATTTGTTTTTTTTTTTTTTTACTAGTATTTGTTCACTCAGAAAAGAACACATATCTTTCTCCGATCAAAAATTTCTCTATTTTCGAAAGTAGCAATTTTTTCTCTATCAAATAATATTATCTTCAAATTGAATACATTTTCACATTTTCGAAGAAATATTTTCTTACTTGTGGGAAATGGAAATATTTCAATGTCTCTAATAATGATAAGTATTTTATTCGCACAAAAAAGTTCTCATTTATAGAGAAAAATTTATTGAAAATTAAAAATTGTTTCCTATATTTTGATACAAAATTCACTATGCGAAGTATTTTCTTCAATAAAAACAAATCTTTTCTCAAAAATAAAAAGTTATTTCTCTAGACACGATATGTTTTTATAATATTTATCTTTTTTATAGAATAATTTAATATAAATTAAAATTATATTTTATAATTTTTATAATTTTTAGAGAATTTTTAGGATCACATTTAGAAAAAAGTATTCTCTGGAGCAAAGTCTATAACATTTTTTCTAAATATTATGCTTTTTTTATCATATTTCAAGAAATTTTTTTCTGAGTGTGGTATTCTTGTACACACTTTTATTTTGAGATAAGACTCGCATATATCAATGCTTTTAAGAATTTCAATGCTTGGTTTTGTTGTACTAGAAATAATCTTCCTTTTGGTATCAACAGTTTGATCAAATTGTTTCAAATTGTACACTTTATATCAACTAGTGCAAAATATTTTTTTTTTGATATTTTGCAAAATTTTTGGGGAGTTATTCCGCATAATTTAAATCAATAAAAATGAAAATTATAGAATGTTGGAAAATGTTAGTTGGTGAATCATAATTAGATAAATAAATCATACTTGATAAAATAAAGTGAAAAAATGACGATGAAAATTCTTTTGAATTGCTGTGAAGATACGTGAAATTATTGGGGTTTGATCATAACTTGTAATTTATTGGAGATATAAAGCTATTTCCTTCAAAGAAATTACATTTCAGTTTTATTCATTTTTTTAAGAAAATACAAAAACTACATAATTTTGTCAAAAAAATCATAAGCCTTGATTTTTTGATGACACGGACAGTTTATTAAATTATGATCAAAACAAAATCAATTCACCTTAAATGCGCTTTAGACGAGGAAAGAACATTAAAAAATGCAAGATTGAGTTTTTCTCTTTTTACAACAAAAATAATTTTTAGCCCATATTTTGAGGAAAGGTCCAATTATGTGGTATCTTTTTAACCCTCACTTTGGCACCAATCTTTTACTACGTAATCTGGCACTATTTACATTTGTAAATATTTTTTTGGCATTATTAAAAATGAACAGAAACTACAAATTAACATTATTTTTTAGGTGGAATATATGTATTACCACCTTCTAAGTCCAATTCCGGAAAAATTTCACGCCGCTCTCAAGTGGTTTAGAAGTTATAGGGTTCGTAAGTTGGGAAAATGGGCCTGGAAAAGTCGTGTTATTTTTTTAAATTTCTTACAAAATCTAGCATTATGGGTATCAAAAGAAAGGTTATTCTGTACCCTATT
The DNA here is from genome assembly GCA_958299015.1 of Tetanocera ferruginea. NCBI lineage: Eukaryota > Metazoa > Arthropoda > Insecta > Diptera > Sciomyzidae > Tetanocera > Tetanocera ferruginea. The sequence continues at coordinate 10,180,950 of OY282642.1, forward strand.
CAAAAAATTATAAACCATTGAAATCCATGCATTACTTCTTACGATATAGCGTTTTACATATTATGCACACTTGACGGTCCAGCCCTCTACGAGATAACCAAAATGTAATTATGAAAACCAAATTAAAAAAAATGTATAATACCAATGAATAAACAAAACAAATTCCAACAAAAACTTTACTTGTTTTCATTAAATTAGCACTTCCAGCTACAATATCAAAACATGACATATTGTTATAAAAAATGGTGCTGTTTCCACACAACTTCAATTTTTCCTTTTTTTCATATATTCTATAAGAGGGTTTTTGCACTTTGCGTATTTTTTGCATTTCAAAAGCACACTGCGCTGACAACTGTTTTTTCACGGTTTCGTTTCTGCGTACCGTTATTTTTCTCCCGAAAAGCGGAATTCAAATGTGGCGTGTGTTTTACTTATTTGTAAAGAGTTGAAGTGTTATAGTAAAAAAACAGTTTCTATTGATCAGTTGTGAAACATCGTAGTGTATACTTAGTAAAAAATAGAATTTGTATTGATTAACACAGTAATCATGACATAATAATCGTAAATTTCAAATATTGAGTGGTGCATCGGTGTCCCGGTAAGCAATTCTGTTTATTAATATTTTTCCAATAAAAGCTATCAAATATGAAATATGTATATATAAAATATATGTGAAGAGTTTTTCCTTATCATTTTTTTCTATAATTAATGCAAAAAATGCGTTAAAACACCATAAAAGCCTTTAAAATACAAAATATTTACATATGTAAATATGTACCAAACTACGTTATAGAAATGAAAAATTATCAAAAAGTATCAGAAAGTCCTAAAATTAAAAACAACTTTTGAATTTTCAGAAAGAAAACCAAAAAATAGCCACAGAGTCCAAACCATATTCAAATCGAATAAAAAATAAAGGAGTTATGGCAAATTTAAAATTGGGATATTTACATATGTAAATAGTACCAAAGTGAGGGTTAAAAAGAAAAATTGAAACATAAACAAAAGAGAAATGTATAAATTTGTATTAAATTTTTTAAGTTTATTGATAAGACTTAAATACAAAAAAAAAAAAAAATTAAATTCATTCAAAGAAAGCAGAGATTTTCGCTCTCTTGGCATTTTATAGATATGAACGTTAAATATCTAATATTAAGAAAATTCATTAAAACTACTTTTAGCTTCACAGTGATTGTTATCACAGTTGAAAGAAAATTTATGAAACTATTAGAAATAATTAAAAAACTGAAAAACCGTTAACATTCGACCAAGAAATTAACACCGAAATTGGAAGTTTTTAATTCAAAACTCTATTTTTTTACAAATTTAACAATTGATGAATGCATAAAACTTCATTATTTGAGAAAATTTTTTATTGACAAAAACTAAAATTCAACCAACTTATAAGCTCTGTTTCAACCAAATTTGATGTTGATCAAAGAGCTGATTTTTTCTCAAAAATAGATCATCAGATGTATCATTTATATATAAATCCTGATCTCAACGCGTATTGACCCGAATTTCAGCTTAAAAATGTGCGTCCCGCAAAAACCTTACACAGGACGTCAATTGTTCCGATTTTCCATAATTTTATTTTTATTACTTTTTAGAAATATTTTATGTTTTTTTTTTTGCTTTTTAAACACGAAAATTTCTATATTATTATCGAAATTAATTAAATAATTATTTTGATATACATAAAATTACAATTAATCTATGAAAAGTTTTTCTACGTTTTCAACCCAGATTTTCCATTTTTTGAGTTTTGAATTTTAAGATATCTATACATCTAGAAAACATGAAACCGAACGACATGCATAAATCTTTGTTCCGATTTTAAGCTTATGCTTCGATTTTTTTTTGTGCAAAATTCCAATTTCGAAAAAAAAAATCTAGCAGCCCTCGTTGAGTTCCAATTCATACCAAAAAAGCGTGTGACAAAGTATCAATAAAAACAAATAGTGACGTTTCGTTTAAAAATATTTTTCAAAATTTCAAAATTCATTAAAATTTAAGAAATGTTGTTTTTGCTTTGACATCCCTCCACTGATAGCAACACTTGTGTCTGTGAGTCTGTTTCGCTTGCTTCTGGAACCAGTTCCTTATCAGAATAGGCAAAAATTTCAAAGATGTCTTTTACGAGTTCCAGTTCAAGGCTTCAAACGTCTAATTCTGTCAGCTCAGCGAAAGAATTTAAAGTTCCAGTTTTCATATTTATTTATAAAACTTTAAAATATTTTAACTCAGTTCGAGCAAAAACTATTGTTATCACTTTAAATATGAATTTTTAATACGTGTCGTTAACAAAAAAATTACCTCTAAAGAATATCATATAATCTTATATTATAATAGTCATTATAGAATGCTATTTATTGCTCTATTAAAATTCAATTCATGTTTACTTGTTTGAATATAAATATCTTTAAATTGTGTAACCAAACGTTGTTCGATATTAAATGGAAATATTTTCACAAATAATTTTATTGTATTATCAGCATAAATATTTTTATGCAAACAGACGTGTATCGGTGACAATCATATATGTATGTACATATATGTACACATATGCAAATGTTGATAATTTGCCAACAAAGCCATACAAACAAACAAACGAACAAGCAAACACAAATATGAGCCAGACATGTACAACCAAACTGACAAACATGTAGCCGGAAAACTAGACACAATTCGTTTTGTTCTGTTATTTCATCCAAATAACACACTTTCATAACGGAATATTGATGATTGAAAGTTTAAACATAACAAAGGATAAACATTTTATTTATGCATGATATGCATAACAAGTACAAATTTAAGTGTTAAATTGTGTGATTTTAAGCTAATAAAAATATTCAAGAATATCATGTTTAATCTTTTGACAAATAGCAAGAAGTTCAAAGGTGATGCAATCGTATACATTCTTGTTTAAGCATACATTTAATTTAAATTAAATTGCATAGAGAAATAACTGCAGTTTTTATCTCAATACCACTCAGCTTGAATTTTGCTTTATACACAGTGGTTAAATTTAAATTATTTGTTGTGCTGTTAATGGAATTTTCACCTCAGCGCAAAATTAAGTCAAGTATCGATGCTTATTAATTGTGCCCAATAGCTATTAATTAATGGACTTAAATAAGGACTCGGAATGTTTTTCGAATTTAATCACCGTTTGTGTTTGTGTGTGTCGTCAGGATAAAAAATGTGCTTAAATAAGCTGAATTAAATTTAATTTGATATTGAGTTAAAATTGCGTGGGTAAATTTATTGCGTCAATATTATTGCGTCTGATGTTGAGTCGGCTTTTTTTCCTCCTCCTACGAACATGCAGTTCTGCGCTTATCGAAGTACTTGGCAAGTTTTCATTGCTGATTTTCATTGTTTTATTTTAAATATACACTTTTCTTCAGCTATTTATTTGAATGTTTGTGCTTAAGCTTGAAGGGTTTGGAAAGGATTTAATATGAGAAATATTATTCTACGATAAAAGCTGTTTTGAGGTTATAATTAAAATGGATAGTTCCTTAGATTGCTTGTACCTGACTTGGTTGACAACTTTGACAATCCTTATTATATGTGTAATTAGACAGTTTGCTTACCAGAGAAAGAATTTGTGTTCGTACCAAAGTACTCAAGCAGTTCTCTCAACCCGACCTACATGAAAACATAAGACGAAACATTGACTACCAACAGTGAAAACTCTCTTATCTATAATATAATAGAAACTCATATCCTGGGCTGCTCAAAGATAGGGAATGTTTCTTCAAAAGAAGAGCAGTTAAAAAAAATATAAAGCTTTCAACCATTTAAGTCACCAGGATCGCACGGCAAAGCTCAAATCGAAATGCAAAACACTTACTTTAACCAATGGATTTTGATGATGCTGTTTTAACCTAAATCACACGCCAAAACGCTAGCAATTTTTGAAAATTGCTAGTTAAAAAACTTCAGAAAGAAGTTTTCATAACTAAAGCAGGAAAAACTCAAATGTTTACCCAAAAGACCTTCGACCAACCTTCGAAAACCTTCGATCACGCATCTCGTGTCTTTCAAAGGTGTTCCAGAACTAGTACTTCTTTCAGTGCAACGGATGGACATTTGTCGGGCAACGGACATATAAAGAAGTTTAAAATTTTATTTATTTTTTGTTATTTTAAATCTACAATTTTTTTATTTATTTTTTATTTAAAATTTAAAATTTAAAAAATTTAAATTAGTATAGCTATAACTATTTTTTATAAAAAATTTTTAACTTTAAACTTAAATATAAAATAAAGATTAAAATTTAATTTAATAATAAGTTAATATGAAATTATTTTTTATATTAAATTAAAAATAAATTTTTAATAAAATCTAAAATTTATATTTTATTATTACAATATTATTTATTATTTCATATTAAAATTTTTTAACTATAAATTTAGTTATAAAAAATTAATCTGAACTTAATATTAAAATTGAAAATTAAAAATTTTATGAAAAAATAATTTTTTACTGATTTTTAAAATTTAAATTTAAAATTTAAAATTTAAAATTTAAAATTTAAAATTTAAAATTTAAAATTTAAAATTTAAAATTTAAAATTTAAAATTTAAAATTTAAAATTTAAAATTTAAAATTTAAAATTTAAAATTTAAAATTTAAAATTTAAAATTTAAAATTTAAAATTTAAAATTTAAAATTTAAAATTTAAAATTTAAAATTTAAAATTTAAAATTTAAAATTTAAAATTTAAAATTCAAAATTTTAAATTGTAAAAAAAAATAAATAATTCAAGTAATTCAAAATTTAAAAAAACCTTTTTAATATATACATAATTTAAATAATTTAAAATTTAAAAAATTTAATTAGAATATAATTATTTTTTTATAAAATTTTTAATTTTAAACTTTAATATAAAATAAAGATTAAAATTTAATAATTTACTAAATATGAAATTATTTTTTATATTATATTGTAAATAAATTTTTAATAAAATTTAAAATTTTATTTTATTATAACAATTTTATTTATTATCTCATGTAAAAAGGATTTTTATATTTATTTAGTTATTAAATCTTTATCTTAATTTTATATTAAAATTTAATATTAAAAATTTTTTAAAAAATAATTTTATATTGACTTTTTTTTAATTTTTATAAATATAAATTTATTGAAATTTATTAATTTTTAAAATTTTTAATTTAAAAAAAAAACCAAATTTTAAATTTTAAATTTTAAATTTTAAATTTTAAATTTTAAATTTTAAATTTTAAATTTTAAATTTTAAATTTTAAATTTTAAATTTTAAATTTTAAATTTTAAATTTTAAATTTTAAATTTTAAATTTTAAATTTTAAATTTTAAATTTTAAATTTTAAATTTTAAAGTTTAAATTTTTTTTTTCTTTAACTTAAATTAATTAAATTTATTATAAAATTTTAAATAAATTGAAAATGTATCACATCGCATCATAATTCGAATTCAAATTCAAATGTAAATTTTAAATAATTTAATTTTAACTAACTCTTCTATCGTGCAGGCTATAAATATTCTTTACCTTTAACTCTTTTCATACTTAGTATTTTTAGGTTGCGGTTATAGTGAACGCCGAGTCAGACAGGCAGGCAATGTGAACAAGCGAGATAGATAGCTATCTGGATCTCGTTTTTTCACACAGATTTCAGCCTGCCTGCCTGCCTGCCTGCCTGCCTGCCTGTCTGAATCGCGTTCACTATAATCGCAGCCTTAGCCGTGACCGACTCATAAGCACCAATAATTTCAGCTGCGTATACATTTACATCTCCTTGTTAACTTCTTAAAGTTTTTAAATCATTTTCATTCAGCACTCAGTCAAAATCAATAAAAAAACTGTAAAGACTTGCAACACATCTTTTACCTTCACATCATTAACGTTCAATGTTCATTTTTCTTTGCTTCTTAATCTTTTCAATAATTTTTACAAATATCTATTAGCAAAAAGAATAGTGCTAGAACTCTGTTTGCAATTTTAAACTCAAGGTTATGCCAGGCATTAAAGCTATTCTTACTCCACTACAAAGCTGAAGTAAAATCAACTAAGTACAAAAAAAAAAAAAAAAAAAAAACAGAAAAAACTACTAACACAGCTACAATAACATAACATTTAACCCTTACGCCAACTTTTAAATTCAAGGATTATGCTGTACATCTTCTTCTCTCGATAGTTAGAAAGCGAGTTAGTGTGGGGAAGTGGGTAGGGTTCTACATTTGCCTTTCAACTATGCCATGTTTTACAAAAGCAAGTAACTGAAAATCCATTTCAGCCAACTAAAAGTGAGCTGTACGTTTTCTCATAAGCTTGTTGTGCGTTGGTTCGTGTTGTTCTGCTACTGATTTCAATCGGAGTGGGCAGCGGTTGTTTATAGTTTGTAGTGAAAGCATCTAGCTAGCTAGCTAGCTAGTGCCAAAAAAGCTTATTACGAAAAGCAATCCTAAATTGTTCGTTCATTCAAAAAATATTCACAGCAAAGAAATTTAACTAAATATTCATGGTTTCGAACTTTGCGGAAACAGCGAACGCTTTCGCAATGTTTGTTGCAATACAATAACAACAACAACATACACACACATTATGGCAAAAGAGTTATTTTATGCTTTTGTTTTTTTGTTTTCTTCCACACATATTTGTAGCTAATGTTGTTGTTTAACTGTGTTAGCTATTTTGCCTTTTTAATATAGCAAACAAGGATGTTGCTGCAAATGTGTGAGTGTATACATTTTTGTACATTTTATGCGTATGTGTGTCTGTTTTGTTGTTGTCTAATATCTGCAACTCAATTGAGTGTAAAACAATTTGATTTGGACGACGCGTAACGAGATAATAATGTGTGGGAGCGCATATGTTGCGACATAATTGTAAGCAGCAACAATAGCATTAAAAAGCAACAACAAAAACAATAAGCAAGAGCAATAACAACAACCATTAAACGAACTAAGCACATCCTAATTTTTGTCTTTCAAGGTCATTAAGTGAGCATTCAACCAACTTGCTCGACTGTGCGCGTTCGTCTAACCTTAGTGATTAAAATGGTCAGGTCATAGATTTTTATTGAAGTTGTGTGAGATCAAAAGATTTTCCATTTTTATGTGCAGCTAGCTGTAATACATATAATCGGCTACGCCAGTATATCCCGTTGTCGCATAAGCCCAGATAAATCAGAAACATTTTTTTCAACTTTTTTAATTGCTATTAATAACGCACTAGTAAACCTGTTGCCCAAATTCGAGGAAATCAATAAAAGACGTCGATAAAAGCATTACAAAAAATTTATAGAGAAACTGTTTTTAAAGGATAAATAAATGGTCTGTTTATATGAAGAGGATATTTTTGAAGCTATTTTTGAAGCTGAGACAAATAGCCTCTCTGAACTTGTGAGCGGAACTATGTATATTGAGTTAATTTCGCATTTTGATGAGAGAATTGAATATAATTTCCTTTTAAAGCACATTAACGAGTTTTTGTTGAGAATAAATTTATATTAAGGAGGGACATGACATTTGCGGCAGAGAAAACAGACTTTTTTAAATTCATAACTCAGTCAAAAACAAACATTTTTCCAAAATTTTTCATATTATTGTATAGAATTGAACATCTTACAAGGAAAAACTTCAAAAAAATATATTTGACAATCCAACATGGTTTTATAGAGCTCCAATCGGGCGGCAGAGAAAAAAAACGTTCCAAATGTGAAAGTGTGTTTTTTCGAAAAAAATATTGACTTTAAAAATTCATAAAAATCGAAAAAAGCTCATGTCATACGAAAGCGAATCAAGTTTAAAAAATACCAAAAAAAAAATTTCATCAAAAAATGAACCCGTCAGTACGAAAAACATGGTTTCGAGATAAATGCGTTCAAAGTTTGTGAACAAAGAAAAAAAAATGCGAAAACTAAAAATGCGCTCTCACTAATCCGGCTGTACCTTTTCAACCCGTAAGAATTTTTCCATGAAATTTTTGTTCTTAGAATTTTAAGAGTATTTTATAAAATACAAAATTATAAAAAAAGTCCATTTCAAAAAACGACCAATGTCATGTCCCCCGTTAATACAAACGTCTTGCTTTGTGCTCTAAATCACTCAAACTGTTCATAATTGTTATTACTATGCTTTTTAAAATCTGTTCAGCCTGCATTAGAACCTTTTTTGCTCGTTCTGTTCAAAATTGTTAATTGCTTAGCGATTTAAGTTCCGTTTAGCCTGAACCAGAACTAATATACATCAAACTGTATATAATTATGTCTTGCTATTACAGTGCTTCTCAAGTCATATCCAACAACTGAACCAGAACCTGTTCAGTTATTAAAAGGCTTTTAAAAAAAATTGTCAGCCTGAAAGTATGCACACAAAATGTATTTGATATCAGAAACTACACATTGACGACGACTGCTACAGAACAACATTCGAGGTGAATGTAAACATGTTGCCATATCGTCTGCAACACTAAATTATTTTGAATAAACATATCGCTTCAAAAAAACCTTCCATTCACAATTGCCATTCCAGTCTGACCAAAAAAAAATTGGCCATTTCAGCCCTTGAAATGACTTTGACCGAGCTTCTTATGATCAATTGTCTGACCAAACGCTTAAAAAAATCACCTCTTATGAATGTTGATCACTACATTTATAAAGTAGTTCACGTTTTTTTTTTTTTGTGTATGTACACTAAATTCATGCATTTTGTCACTTATCTTACATGAATTCATGGATTTTATTCAAAACTTATGAATGCTAAGTGTTCCACTTTTATTTTTTCTTAAAGCCTAGTACTTTGTTCGTTTGCGCGAAATTTCGCTGGCAACATTAATTTTTTTGTTGCGTGAAAGTTGTGACAAATATTTTGTTGCGTAGAAATTATAAAATTTCAGAAAGTCATTCTTTTATTCTCAAAATAGAGCAAAAAAAAAAAATATATAAAAACAAAAAATTTACGAAATCTGTCACTTTTCACTTCAAAATAAATAGTCAGTTCAATTGAAATGTCGTGAAAAAATGTTGCAAGAGAAATATTGCGAGTATTTTTCACAGCAGAACAGGGTACGACTTTGACGAACATGTTCTGAAAAATTTCTCACATGTGAAATCACAGTTATTCTTTTTGTGTGTAGATTTGATTGAAATTTCACAAGAGACTGAACAGAGTACTAAAATAAAAGTGTAAATGTTTTATTTTTGATTCTAATTCAGCAAAAATATACAATCTTGGATGTTGTTGTTGGTGGTTGTTTGTGTAATGAGAATGCTTATTAACTCGAATTGACAGAGGTAAAGGCATAACACTTGCCTCAGATTCAAATTCGCATGTTATTTTTGCACTTCAGACTTGACTGAATGGGTTTGACACCTGAAATCCTTGGTTTAAAAGCTAAAAAAAAAAAATGTCTTCATGCACGTGGAATCATCTACATCGACTAATTGAAAAAGCGAATAACAATGAGGGGACAATATCGACCGATAGCCGCGAAAAAGATGTAACCAGTAATTTACAAAAATTTGTTTTCTTGTCGAAACTAATAATTTATTTTATTATCAACAATCTATAAATATAAAATAATAGTAATTACAATAATATAATAATTTATATGCAAGGATTGTGTAAAAAAATTGTTGAAACTAAAAATCTTATGTCCAAAACAATTAAAAGAAATTGTCTCCTTTAAAATTTCAGTTTAAATGGTAACATATTTTTTGCGGTTATGGCTTGATATAATAAAAGATCCTTTTTCATCAAGACAGTGCAAGCTTGCACACTTTCACAGTTGCGAAAGCCAAAATTAAAGAATAAAATTATTCCTTTTTATTACAACGGACTTAGCGCCAAGTCATAATTTTTTCTTCATGGAGACAAATTTGAACTGAAATCAAATCAAATCAACTAATTCTAGGAGCTAGTCTGAGCTAAGCCATAAGATTATTGATATCAAGTCCTTATGTGATTGTTTATCAAAAAATAAATACGCTTACTTGTGCATTATGTATGTAATATTTTGATTTCTTACCAAAAAAATTAATATGCTCAACTGTGTTCAATTTATGTCATTTTGGTATTGTTTTAAAAAGAAAACAAAAACATGCTCATTTGTGTTCAATACATAGCATTAATGGATTGTTAGAAATTTTTAAATTGTTTATCAAAATATGAACACGCTCAATTGTGCGCAATTTATGACATTTTTGCACACAAGCAACAAGACGAGCACGAGAACAAGTTACACGAAGAACGTACGATGATAAAGATTACGAAATGTAGTGGTTCAAGCAACAACGGAACTGTTTCAGATTCTAAAAAAAATGCTTTATCATTGTCCAAATAAAATATGTTCGATACAATTAGGATAAAAAAAAATAAAATTTTATCATTTAGTTACAAAAGCTATAAAATAGCTAGAAAATATGTTGAAAGCTGAAAAGTAGTTTAAGTTGAATAATAAAAAGAATCTACCAGGGGTTGAAATAACAGTTATTTGAATTGTAAGTTTTTGTTCAAAAATATATTGTTTTTGAACAGAACAAAAAAAAAATATATAAAAAAATTTTGTTCTGATTATGAACAAAAAATTTTGGTTTGAAATTTTTTTGCTCTTTGAACGATATTTATTTTTTGAACAATATAAATTTTGTTCAAGTTTTTTTGGTCATTTGAAAAATTTTGACTGTAATTTAATTAAGTTTCATAGAAATTCAGTCATTATTATTAATTATATATTGGATAAACTATATATTGGAATAAGCTGCGTCGATTGGTAAACTGATGTTGCCTGGGCAATTTTCAGTTCGGGTATGAATAATTATTAAAAAAAAGGGGGTAGGGGTGCGTTTTACCCTATCACACTCTCAATTTCGTGAATTTTTTCTTAAGGAATTTTATTCAAAAAACTGTTGTTTAAGAAAGTGCACATCTACAGAAATCAAAAAATTCCAGAAATGAGAAATCCTCTTACCCGAATCAACCTAAAAACGGTATTCCATGTATGCGTTCTTATGCAAAAATTTAATATAACAAATTCCTAAAGAAAAAAATTCACTAAATTCAAGATACAATCTTGTCGTTGGTGCGTATGATTTTTTGACTGTCCTTAACCACTGAAGATATCCATCTTATACTCACACCATACTTTTTTTGTGTGATGCGGTGGAATATTTTGTTTAGTTAACGCAAAATAGTCAAACAAATATAAAAATTTGCATATCCTCGATATAAGTACTTACTGAAAGTATTAAATAATGTTTAGCTAGTTAATGCTTTAATGCAAGTATATTCATCAGTTAGATATTTTTATGCAAACATCTCAACGTCTTTCGTCTTATCCTGTGTTTACGAACAAATCACAGACGGACGGACGGACATGGCTTAATCGACTCATGACGTGATGCTGATCATGAAAATACATACTTGTATACCGGACTCGATTATTTTAGTATAACAAGATGCTTTACAAACGTTTGCACAAAGGTAATATGCCCTGACCTTGCAGGTTTAGGGTATAAAATGTGTCAGTCTTAAAAAAACACCTTTTTTTATCAATAAATAGCAATAAAATCAAATATGCAAGAAAATGTCTTATAATTTAGCTGACACAATTTTAGGATTTTTTACCGTGATAAAGTTACTTCTTAATACTCTTATACCGAAGCCCTATTTGCCAATATATATATTTTATGATTTCCTAAACGAACGAGAACCAAACTCGTTGCGTTTTCTTTGGTTTTCAATTTGCGAACTTAAGTGTGTTTTCAAACTCTGATTTTAAGTTATAAAATAATTTTGATTTTTTTTAGCCTATGAGCAAAATATTTTGTTCAAAAATTTTTTTGTTCTTAAACTGATTTTTATTTTTGAACAAAATTTTTTTTGTTCTTTAAACAATATTTATTTTGAGAACAGAATTTTTTTGTTCATATTTTTTTGCTTAAATTTTGAACTTTTTATATTGTTCTTTTTTGGATTCAATCCCTGGAATCTACCCAAAAATTTAATTTTTTTTTATTGAATGGGACCCGTCGTTGAACGGGTTTTTATCAGTGACCGAAAATAACTGTTATTTTACAATTTTCGAATGAAAAAGACAATGAAAAAATTGTCGTATTACATTTTCAAATATACCATTATGATACAAATGGCCTCATCTTCACGAATATTTAGAACCTTTAAAACTTTCGACTGATTCTATAAAAGTTAAAAATTAACTGTTATTTTTTGCCTTTTATTTTTTCAGACAAAAATAACGGTTACCTTTGACTTTTATTTTATCGGTCAAAAATAACAGTTATTTTGTGACTTTTATTTTTTCGGTCAAAAATATCAGGCAATCTGTGTTTTTTTAAAGGCCACTTGTCCGATTAAAAAACTTTTGATACCATATGTAAAACGTGATCACCGATGAGACCAAAATAATGGTATCGATAGTTTTTTTATCAGTAAAATGGCCTTTGAAAAAACACAAATTGCCTGATATTTTTGACCGAAAAAATAAAAGGCAGAAAATAACTGTTATTTTTGACCGATAAAATAAGAGTCAAAAGTAACTGTTATGTTTGCCCGAGAAAATATAAGGCACAAAATAACTTTTATTTTTGTCGGAAAACATAAAAGATAAAAAATAACAGTTAATATTTGACTTTTTTGATAAACCGTACCGGTAATGGTTTTTATACTAAAGGGTAGTTCAATACGAGGTTGTTTTTCAACTGGGTCATTTTGACGACTCAATCGACGCAATCATGAATAGACTTACTCCTGAACAACGTTTATTAATTGTGGAAACTTTACAATTGTGTTAGAGAATGTTATAGAGTTATTTAACATCATTTTGGTCGTTATGAGCGTCAAACAGAGCGCGCTATTCTCAACACCATCGCCAAATTTTTTAATTTTGCCACCAAGATCATGGGATTTGACGTCACTAGATTATTTTCTTTGGGGATATGTTAAATCGTTTGTTTATGTCGACTTTGGAAACCAACATAACTCGTGTTATTCAAGGAATACCAGCCGATATACTCGAAAGAGTTGTCGAAAATTGGACCCACAGAATGGAGCATTTAAGAGCTAGTCGTGGGCAAGTTTTGAAATGAATAATTTTTAAATATCGAGTTGTAGGAACCGAACTATCAAGAAAAAAATTTTATCATCAGCCATGAAAAGTAAGTAAGTGGTTCTTAAAGGCAAATGTAAAGTATCACATCGAAGTTAAGTAAGATTTCAATATCTTCTATATGACTTGTGAGAGAAGCAATATATGAAGCCATTTAATTCAACTGCGAATTTGAACGAAAGTGCTTTAAATGAGCTTTGAAAAGAGGCTTCGCACAAGTACTTTAGAGGTAGGAGAAATATATCTAACAATTGCTTCTTAGCTTTTTTCAATTGTTGATTGAGAAGAATGTATGCATGATAGTAATTTAAACATTTAAAAAGAAGCCTATTATTACCTTAAATTTTGATAAAAAATTTTAACAAAATATAATCAAAAGCGGACGAAGGATCTTAAAAATGATTGAGATCATACAGATAGACTTAGATACTCATATTCAGTTTTATATGTTTGCCATTTGAGCCGGAATTGTTTTTTCTTCTATTTTGGCAACATAACTTTTGTGCCGATTCATTGAAGCGTTCAAAATAGGTTTACGGCTGTGGCTTTCGACATTCAATTTCAATTTATTTGCTCGTCTATCATGTCTGCAGTTATTTTCAACAATTGTTCCTAGCTGTAGTGGTCCCTTGAAGCAATATTTGCCAACGCACTGCACTGACTGGGCAATTGCAAAGACTGCCGCATATGAACAGCATTTTTTTATTATTTTCTGCTTTTGTGTTGCTTTGGTCGTGTGGAAAATTTCTTATTGGCAAGAAATCGACCAAAATGATATAAGATGCACATGAAAATTTTGAAATTTTCATTTGAGTTTCTTTAACTTTCAGTGCACAAGTTGCAATTATTTACACATAGAAAAAAGACTAGGGAGCAACAATGGATATCAAGCTTCAAAACTTTGCCTTAGAAACGCTGATTTTTTGCATAAAGCTCATTAATTTAATATCAAAAATACCACTATTAGATTGCATAATTAATACATAGAACTTTAAACTGCTCATAAAGCGTTACATCAACATATTATCTTATTTTTATAATTTAATTACTGCCAAACTAGTGCTTAATTGTTCAGAAAACTTTACCGTGTGTCTACACTGCAGCTGGCTTGATTTCTACATTTTGGAATGAGCTTTATTTTTGTTCTACACAAAACATTAAAAAGAACTAACAATGAAAAACACCAAAAAAATATTATAAAAAATAAATAAAAAAAATCTTAAAAAGCATTTAAGACTCTTGTAATAAATCTCGTCTACTCGAGCATTTTACGTTATGTTAAATTAAATGTTAAAAATGTGGAAAAACCAAAGAAGTGCACATAAAGCAGCACAAGGCACAAGAATGTCTGTAAAACGGCAACAATTGAAGCGCAAGAAAATTAAATAATGATTGCAGTATTAGTGTGTGCCACACATGCTGCTCATGACACAGACACATACAGCCAAATAATACTGAGACCTATGACTGCCGGTGAAGACGAGGTGCTGTTGGCTGCAAGACCGCTAAATTAAACACAATTCGACAAATTTACGAGTTTGCTAGACTAAATGTGTTTTTTCCCCCCCCCCCGTATAAGCAAGCATGTGTGAGTAAGAGCTAAACGTTTGCATGCATGTAAAATTCGCTGCATAATATTGAGTAGAGAAACTTAAACTACATAGAAAAACTTTTAAAGAAACACACATTTGTAACACATTCTGAAAAAATGTTGTTGAATTTTTTGTTTTAGACCACAAAAGAGCATGCTTTTCTTATATTAACCCAGCAGTTCTTTTGGAGACAATTGGAAAAACCAACTAGTTTATTTCTAGTGAAATTGGAGTTAGTTGCGAACTAGTCCAAAAGACGCTCAGAATAGAACAGTTTGAATTCATTTTTATACTCTTAATTTTTATTGTCAGCAGGCACACACAAAATAAAAAAACCGAATACGCTTAAAACGTGTTTTGGCTAATTTTTTTCATTTAGATTCCGAACTTATTTTAACTTTCACAAACATTTTCGATGAAAATGGTAAATGGTAATATACAGGTAAAATTTTATACAAAAATTTATTAGTTATATTGTACATATCCGTGTTCTGAATAAAGCGAATAATAGGGCTTACTAATGACCACTTCTGGACTATACCAAAACGGACCAGGTTAGAACTATTCATAATGGAACTAGTACAGATATAGGGAAAAACGAATGTTTATGAGGACAATTGTCTTTTCATATGACATCAACCCATAAAAAGCGTCAGTTCATTTAATGCAAAAGGGTAGTGGGACCAGTACTGGCCCCTTTTGGAACTAGTTTAGAACTATTCTAAATCTGGTCCATATATCTGCAGGGAAATTATAGTTCAATTGCAGTGAGTGAAGTGAGAAAGAATTAACATCCTAAGATGACATATGAAAATGAAATTTCTCTTTACAAAATTTTCCGTATCGAAATTTAACTTAAAAAATATCTCTTGTGCAAAATTCACCCTCTTCCTTAATATATCAATTAATGAAATTCTACTTAACAAAATTCGCCTTTACAAAATTCCACTTTACATATTCCTCCTTCTACGATTCTTCTTTTTAGAATTTTACACTTTAAGAGCAAAACTCTGTAAAGTGGAATTTTTAAATAGAGGATTTAATGAAAGTGGAATTTTGGAAAGGAATATTTTCAAAAGCTGAACAATAAAAATAAGAATTTGAAAACGAACATTTTGTATAAACAATTATATATAAAGGGCAATTTGGGCTCAACCCGAAAAACTTCACCCCATTTGCGGTACCAAAATTAAATGATAACTAAATTTATAAAAAATGTTTTCGATTGGTCTAAATTTTTGGAGTCCACCGAATTGCATTTTGAGCATTTTTTGAGTATTTAAATCAATTCCTTGGATATAAAAATATTGAATTGCAACCAGTTTGTTCTAAGAACTGTATTTTACCATTAACTAGTGCAGAATTATTTTCGATTTGGCGGCAGTAAGATATCCCACAGCCATGCTGAAGTATATTAGAAGTTATTTAGTAATTTGTTTTATATATTGATGACGTCTTCTTTTTGTGGGGTAGAAGTTATTTTTAAAATATTATTTAAAAATCTGATAATAAGAGTGCCTTCTATATAAAACATTGGAAAAAATTTCTTGACAATAAATAATGCGTACTTAGCAGTGATGATATCGGATGATTTTCGAGAGTACTTTTTTACAAAGGCAAATAGTACTTTTTTATTGTTTAGGGTATTTTTTATTAAGTAATGATATGTGAATAAATATATAAATTAAAACCAAGACTTTTTTAATTTTATTATATTTATCACCTAAAGGAACAATAAGTTATCAGGCTTTCTTTCAAAACCCGTAAAATATGTATGTATCATTGATGATATCGAATCATTTCGAGAGTACTTTTTTAAAAAGGCAAATAGTACTTTTTTATTGTTTCGGGTACTTTTTACTTAGTACTGATATGTGAATACAAACATAAATTAAAACAATACTTTTTTAAATTTTATTATATTTATCACATAAAGGAACAATAAATGCTTCTTTCAGAACAATGCTTTCTTTCAGAACTCGTTCAATATGTATATTAGGGCGTCTCGACCTCTATGGGAGAAAGAAGTTGTCATTGCCACCAACTGAAAGTTAACCTTCATCGACTCTAAGATGGTTGCACATAATTTTTTTTTTTCTGCAACTATAGCCAGCGATAGTGAGCTAAACCATTTTGAAAAACATCATAAACCCATGTTTTTCGTAAAAATATAAGCTGGTGTTACAGTTACAAATAAACAAATGGTTGGAAATAGTAATACTGAAGAAGATCTTACCATCTGATCCAAAAAAAATCTAATCTTTGCCGCCTGACCAAAGATATGGAGAATTTTAATGAAATTTTTTAACTTTTTTTTTAAAGTTCTTGTTCTGAGACATTTCTAAAATCAACGGCAAATAATACGAAACTGGGCGAAAATTTTGGCAACAAGTTTATGACGTCTTTTTTAAAAATGATTTTTTTACTCTTGACAAAATTTCAAGCAAAATTCTTTAACATACCAGAGTACTTTTTTCGGCAACAAGGTACTCGGGTACTTTTCTAGAGTCAATAGTACTCAAAAAAGTACTATTCCACTCAAAATATCATCCCTGGTATGTATTAAAAAAAAAAGTTGTCATTACCACCAACTTAAAATAAACCTTGATTCATTCTAATACGAATGCACAACATTTTTTTGTTTGCCGTCACAATAGCCGCCAGTGAGCTAAACCATTTTGAAAAACATCCAAAAACCATGTTTTTCGTTAAAATCTAAGCTGGTGTAGCATTTACAAATAAACAAATGGTTGGAAATAGTAGTACTGATTAAGATCTTACTATCTAATCAAAAAAATTTCTAATCTTTGCCGCCTGAGCAAAGATATTGCGAATTTTAATGAAAATGTTCGACTTTTTTTTTAAAAAAGTTCTTGTTCAAGAAACATTTCTAAAATCAACGGCAAATAATACGTGACTGACGTTTTTTGACGTGACGATTTTTCGAGAACTTTGGCAACAAGTTTTTGACTTAATTTTCAAAAATGATTTTTTTTAACTCTTGACAAAATTTCAAGTAAAATTCTTTAATATACCAGAGTACTTTTTTCTGCAAGGGTACTTTTGTAGAGTCAATAGTACTCAAAAAAGTACTATTCCACTCAAAATTTCATCCCTGGTGCTTAGTAATTTCAGAATTTGGGTTCCATTCTCGTTCACAAAAGTTCTTCTTTTTAATTCCCCTAACAAGTAGCCTTACCAAACTTTTTCTTTATAAGAAATATATTGAAAACGAGTGAGTTTTTTTCCCTTTCTATGCATTTTAAAAGGAGAATTTCTTAAAAGGGGAATTTTGTGAAGTGGAATTTTGTAAAAGAAAATTTTCTGTAAAAAGGGAGCTTTG
Source organism: Tetanocera ferruginea (assembly GCA_958299015.1). NCBI lineage: Eukaryota > Metazoa > Arthropoda > Insecta > Diptera > Sciomyzidae > Tetanocera > Tetanocera ferruginea. Next base: position 10,198,999 of record OY282642.1, read on the forward strand.
TAAATAAAGGGTGATTTTTTAAGAGCTTGATAACTTTTTTTTTAAAAAAAACGCATAAAATTTGCAAAATCTCATCGGTTCTTTATTTAAAACGTTAGATTGGTCCATGACATTTACTTTTTGAAGATAATTTCATTTAAATGTTGACCGCGGCTGCGTCTTAGGTGGTCCATTCGGAAAGTCCAATTTTGGGCAACTTTTTCGAGCATTTCGGCCGGAATATCCCGAATTTCTTCGGAAATGTTGTCTTCCAAAGCTGGAATAGTTGCTGGCTTATTTCTGTAGACTTTAGACTTGACGTAGCCCCATCTGACAACAACAACACGATTCACAACATTTGACAACATTTCCGAAGAAATTCGGGCTATTCCGGCCGAAATGCTCGAAAAAGTTGCCCAAAATTGGACTTTCCGAATGGACCACCTAAGACGCAGCCGCGGTCAACATTTAAATGAAATTATCTTAAAAAAGTAAATGTCATGGACCAATCTAACGTTTCAAATAAAGAACCGATGAGATTTTGCAAATTTTATGCGTTTTTTTTAAAAAAAAAGTTATCAAGCTCTTAAAAAATCACCCTTTACATACTGGAATACATCGAAATATTAGGGAGTGGATCAAGTTTCCACTTTCCGAAATTCCCCGCATCGAAGTTCACCTTCAGAAAATTCTCTTTTACTTACTTCATCTTCGTCAAATTCCATTTTAAAAAATTTACTATTTTCAAAATTTACAGTTTTCAAATTCACCTTTACAAAATTCTCCCTTGTCACAATTCTCCTTAGCACAATTCCCTTTCACATAATTCAACGTTACAAAATTCTTTGTGTTAACTGTACAAAAAAACTCAAGTGCTTTAATTTTTCTTTTAGAGATCAAGTTTTAGAGATCTTTTAGAGATAAAAGAATCTTTAGAAAGAAATTTTTAAAAAATTTTTTAAAAATTTAGTTTTGAAAAAAAAAATGTTGGTAAATGAAAATTTTTAACCCAAAACTAAAAATTTTACTACCAGTTGCGGTATAAAAATTAACACTTTGAGTATCTTTTAAGAAATAATAATGAAAAAAATTTAAAAAGGCAAATTTACATTCTAAATAAAGTAAATACAAAAAAAAAACTAGGTTTTTGAGCATGTCCTTTCCAATGGACATTACTCTTAAATAGTTTTTAAAACAACCAATATGTTTTTTATAGCAATTCACTACTTTTTTTTTTTATTTTTTTTTTAAAACATAAAAAAAGCAACTAAGTTAATTTAAGAAGATAATAAGAAAAGCTTCACTCACTTTGGTTTTTTATTTTTTTCGGCTCAACATGCTCTCATAGAAACAGCACGTCCTATTGTTATGAACACAAACCTCGGAATGAAAGACAAAAATAGAGGAAAGAATACATTAATGCACTGTTTACAAAGCGTTCTTTATCAAAAACAACGGTTTGCATTCCGCTTTTCTCATTTCATATGCGTGTCCATTACAATGAACAAGGCTAACGAATAATTTCAACCGGAATACTTTTTTTGGATTGACCCAATTTTGGAGTCCCCGCATTGAATTTTTGAGCTATTTTTCCACTGAAGACCCTTTAATGGCTTTTTTGAAGAGAATAGCCAGCTTATCAATCAATTTATTGGATATAAAAACATAAACCTGCAATCGGTATGTTCTCAAAAAATTGCCTAGCATATCAGAAACAATTTATAAAATATTCAGCAAACATTCTCATGCAAAAATAAGATGTAAAATAGGATGTATTGAAGATTTATAATCGAAAAAATTGTGTTAAGCTGTGTTAAAATGCAAGTTCTGCTATTTTTCCTGGCATTGTTGAACCCTTTAGATAGTTTGTATTGTTTGTCATGTTCACAAAACTTACTTAGAGTAATCATAGTAATATTTTTTGTTAGAATTTGTAATAAAAAAGTTCTGACGTGAAGGACTATGAAAGACCGTGAACAAATTAAATTTTGTGATATTTGGTCCTACGGGGCCCAGGACCATATTTGCATATGTATATTAATATTTATTTTGAGTTTTGCCAAGTTTTATCAAGGGGGGGGGGGCTGAGCCCTACACACATTTCTGAGGGTTACAAACGTTTTCTCATTCTTCAGTTCAATTCTCACCTACAGTGTTCGTGTAATAATCTGAATCGATTTATGTTCTATTGTTTTGTTCCAAATCAACAAACTGTCAGCTGTTCCGATTCCACTTCAATAGAATCCTTCAAAGAAGTGTTTGTGTAAGAAAAGTGAATCGATAAAAATTAAAGTTTTTATCACTGACTCTGAGGAAAATGAGAACACTGCCGATTGTTATTTATTTACTTTGTGCAAGTAAAAAACGCTTACAAAACCGAAGAACTGAATACAAATAATGAGAAGGTAAGCTAAAGTAATGTATAAATATTTATAATATTAAGGTTAAGTATATTTATTTAATAGCAAGTTAAGTCCGAGCGAGTTTTCAAGTCACAGCATGTCTTATGGCATACATAAAAACAAAAGTTTCATTCATCTCAATTTAAAATATTCACTTTCTAATAACAAGGAAATAATAACAATAATAGTAATATTATAAAAATTGACAGCTTGAATAATAAAATAAAAACAAACGAACAGTTGTTTGTCATTTGATTCAGCTTCGCATCATTTCTTCTCGATTTGTGTTCATTTTCATCACGGACCAAATTTTTAACGATTTGAACTTACACAAACACTAGTTCTCACGAAATCGGTAAAAAAGGATCGATACAACGTGACGTCATAAAAATCGGTAACTTGTCGATTTATTTACAAGAACGAGCTACAGATCATCCGTTTTCTTTACATTTGCCTATTGAGGTCCAGTAGGTTATGTTAAAGCCTTTCCAGAGTGTTGCTCATCCTAGAATTAGTCTTCCCTGACCTATATAGATATTTCTCGGAAACAAACAGAAAAAATATTTTTGTATACTAAAGGATCTTAAAACATGACGTGTGGATATGTTATATCAATCACTCTCTATTATATTTTCTTTAAAAGTTTTTCACTTTCCAAAAACAAAAATGCAATTTAAATTTTTCTATTTTATATATAAACAAAAGCATTTGAACTGCAGCAGGTTATCAGCAAACCGCGTCTTCTATTTGTGATGGACTTGTGCAAAATTTCAATTCGAATTTAAAAATCTCTTATTGTTGAAGTTCGCTTGTTCATATCCTTCATTTTGAATTTACAAATTTTACCTTCGAACCCGTATAGTAATATAAGTATTTATTTTATATATTGTACAAAGCATGCCGCCACAATTCGGCGCCAAGAATTAACATCTGTTTCTGAAAGCAACAAACAGCAAAGTTGTTGTTTTTATTATTATTGTTATAACTGCTGCCTGGGTGGGTTTGTGTATTAATTGAATTGCAATTAAAAGCAAATCATAGTGAGACGAGAAAAGTTGTTAGCTGCAGGAATGAAATAAAATAGAAAAAAAAAAAATCTTACCAATAAATAAGATGGCTTTAATTATTGTGTAGCATACTACTGGGAGCACTAGCACATCGTTAGACAACAAGGTTAGCAGAGTAGGAAACAGCACAAATTAATATTGATCGATACTGGAATGGACTCATTAACGGGGTTTCTTTGTTTTAGTTAATTATTGAATTTATTAAAGACTGATTTAAGTAAGAGATACGTAAAGAAAATAGGCAGAAGATATAAAAATAGATTAATGAAAGTTTTATCTAGCTAAGCAGGCATAAAAATAGCCTAGCATAATAGGGATAAATGTAGGCAAAAAAACTTAAGACGAAACACAGATCAAATGTCTGTTACTAACTTAAGTTTGTTAAGTCAGAACAAACTCTAATTAAGACTAAGAAAAATTCATTGTGTCGATATAATCATTGTGGTGACCATGGCATGCAGGTTATGTGTGTGGCTTTGCATGCTCGGAGCCCGGGTTCGATCCCCAGCCGCGGCGAAAAGTTTTTTTCAATAAAAATTTTTTTCTGATCGGTCAATGCAGACAATGGCAAACCTCAGAGAGTAAATAATGCCATTTAATACATATACATTTAAATTTTCATGTTCAAAATGCCAAGAACTTTTGCCTTATACTCTAAATCATCATAATATGCTTTATTATAAAAAAACAGTTAAATATCATTAAATATTTTAAAAAGTTATTTCTTTCTTCTTTTAATAATAAAGACAATTAAATTGTGTTCAACTACAAATGCAACTTTTTTATAACTCTTAAACTTGCTGCAACATTAACTTGCAGCCATTATTTCAAAACTTTAGTGCTTCAGCATTCTGCACACATTAAAATAAAGCTGCATAACTTGCTGTCTAGCACCTCACTAACACCTCACTTTGGTTTGAAAATTCTATTTTCCTCTGAGTGCCATTTAAATTGTTGTTATAAATAAGCGCCTTAAAGTTGAAGACAACATTTAAAAGCATCCGCGTTAAAAGCAACAAGCAAATAATAGCTTTTAAATAAGTGCCACACTTAAAATAAATTACATAAGCTTAATTGACTTAAGGCTGACGTAAAGCTATAAATTAAAGCATAACACTTACTTATATACTTTTATTTGTAACAAAAAATTTAACATAATTTATGCTCTTAATTTAGTTTTTTTTAACATCAAATTAAAGTTTTTACATATTAAATAAAACTTTTTCTCGTCAAAATTAATTTCTAAAATAATTTAAATATGTGGTTATGTTGATTTTTTTTTTTTATTATTTTAATAGGAATATTTATTTTTTGCTAAAAATTTCTGTTCACGTAAGTCAAACATATCTTTTATTTGTCTTTATATAAATAAAAGTTTTCAATTACCAACCAGTCTTTCTCTGGATATACTTATAATATTTATATATGTAGCAACAATTTTATGGAACACAACTTTGATACCATTTTTCGTAAAAATACTTAAGACCTTAAGTGTTATTCTTAAGTATAGCTTTGCTTAAACTTCACATACGAGCAACTGATAAAATGTTCAAACATCTCAAGACCACAACAAATTTCATTAAGTATCTCATAAAGTTAGTGACTCGAAAAATACCTGACTAGACGTCGCATTTATTTAGCTATGTGTGTCTGGTTTTGTTTTATTAACTTTGTTTAATTTTTTTTTTTTTCTTGTACCATAAATGACATACTAACATTTTTAATTTAATTTCAAAAGCATAATTACGTGTGATATTTTTTCGTTTTCATTTTATTCTTAATAAACATATTTTTAAGAATTATGTTAAGTGGTTTTTGGCAAATAATTAATGAAGCAACAGGTTACTATAAAAACAAATTTGTTTGCAGTACAAACCCTTAGCAAGGCGCGTCGCCAAGCGTGGGTTTTTGGGGTTTCAAACATCCTTGAGTTTTTGTTTGATTCTTAATAAAATAGTCAATGAGACAAGTCGAAAAGTAATAGATTTAAAGAGAAATTCAAACAGAACGGAAAGAAATCTTATGAACTTAATTTTGCATCTTTCAACTACGCTACGAATGGAGCAATGTTTCAATATTTTTTTTCGTAACCGTATATTATTTATGACATTTTTCTTAATTTTTTGAATACTTTCAAGCAAATTTTATTTTATTTCGTTTTTGATTGGGGCGCAATATCATAGAATAGGTCATAAGCAAACTATGTTTTTAAACTCCAACTAAGTTAGTAAAACAGTACGATTTAGTACTTGAACAAACATATATTTTGGGAATCGCTGAATACCTTATTTAACATGAAATTTAAGCTATTTCTGTTGAAGATGATGATCTACTAAAGCACTGGAAGAAGAATAAAGCCTCATTTACACGGACTACAGATCTAACATTTTGCACAGTATTAAGGGGTATTTTCGTGAAAATTACTTTATATTGTTTGATTATTTGAGTCATAAAAAAATAATTACAAGCAGATACAGCAGATTAAAAGCAGAAAAAAATTAATTCATTACGACAATGCATTGGAGTCAATTGCTTTTTTTAGCTTTTTTTTAGTTTGATTGAAAATGGAGAAGTAAGTTTAGATCAAATCATTAACATTTTCAGTAACTGTTACTCACGTAAATGAAACATAAAAGAAGTGTAGCAGTAATTTAAGAATAAAAACGACATAAAATATAAATAAGCTAGGACTGGAAGTTTCATTAATTTCCTTTTTATTTTGTGGTTTTGTATCGCCGAATGGAATCTCACGACAATGATGGCAGATTTCAAATCAGTGACTTCAAAAACATAAAGAATACTTTTGTTTTCAAAAAGATTGCTGATTTAATGATTAAAGAATGTACCCAGCAGAAAACTCATACAGGCATGTTTTTCTCAGAGTGGAACTCAGGGCTAATATTTAAATATTTTTCAGGCTTCCTGTAAACTGTAAACTACAACGATTAAAAATATACGTGATTTTTTAAACATTTATCAAAAAATATATATGACCACATGTAAAATATAAGCAACTTTTGGATTGTTTGTTAAAAAATTAAAATGCTCACTTGAGCACAATTTATGTCAAAATATGTCAAATGACAACAAATAAATATAGATACAAAGTTGAAGAAATTTTGCTAAAAAAAAATAAACAAAAAAAAAGGATGACAAACAAGTATAATAAAAACTATATACATATTTTAACTGTCCAAATTAGATATATCTGCTCCAATTTGGGCAGGAAAATATAATTTTTGAATTTATTTTCTGCACATACATATATACTCTTTTATATTAACAGAAACAGAAAACAACTGAGAACAACGTTCTTCAGTTGATAATTTTTTTTGATGAGTACAAACAACAACAACAAAACTCATTTTTTTTTACAAACAAGCCCAATATTACATTTATTAAGCTCAAATTGACATGTTTATCAAAAAAAAATTCAAGCCCAATTTCTGACATAAATTGCGTACGTGAATAGCTTGTTTGTGATGGTTTTGAGCTCTTTTGAGCTGATTTCAGTTACGAACGCTTTGAGCATGATTTTTGCCCACTTTTTTTCTCTCCGCGTACAAGCTTTTTTTATACAAACTTAAGAGTTGAGCTCTCGATTTTTAATAATTTATAGCACCCAGGTATTATCGGCTTTTTCGAGCTACCCGAGTATTTCGAACTTCCCATGATACATTTCAAAACAGCCGGGTGAGCTAATCGAGTATTTCGAGTTTTTAAATTTTATAATAATAAAACGTAATTGAGGAGTTTACATTCAAAACCAGAAAAGTCACACAATCGAATTGTTGAGAAATCGAAAATAAGTCTTAATTTCACCAGACATTTTTTATAAACAAATCAATTATGCAAAATTATTCTCAACAGGAATAAATATATTATGCAAAACAAAAATTGTTTCATAGTGCAAAAAAATTCGTAGTTTCAATTTCAAATTTGGACTTGTCTGGTTTTGAAAGTTATAAATGAATCTAAATTTCGATTCCGCCGTTAGGGTTCTCAAAAGTTGAAGGAACTCATTAAAATGATTTCTACATACTTTTTTCAAATCGGAAGATAACCGCCGAAGCAATTTTGATTCTCCTGGAGGTCCTTTTAGTAAAAAAAATATTTTTTATTACCAAAATTTATCCAAATCCGCTAAATGTTAAATGTATTACGCATACCAACGTTTTCACAAAAAAAAGTTTTTAAAATTTGAATGAAAACTTGCTTGGACTTGATTGGTTTTGATTGAAAATTTACAGTGGACAAGTCTGCTTCTTTGTCTAGGATTTTTATCATTTTTATCAAAGAAGATTTTATGGATCGATATATTGTAACATTAGCTTTACAAGGGCATTTTTAACTAAAACTATTTTTTTCCTGTGACTTATCTAGATTTGAATGTAAACTCCTTAATTATGTATCAGTGAGTTTGCAAAAATATTGAAGAGAACAAATAGAATTTTAGTCATGTTATGGTTATTTCTAAAGCAGTTTTTTTCAACTTATGGGTCGTGGCCCTCTATGGGTTCTTTTCAGTAGGGGTCGCGGCTCCAAGCAATGTAAAAGCAAAAAGTAAATAAGAACCTGCAGTACACAACAATAAGAAACAACAGTTTTAATGCGAGGGCTGCGCCTGATTATTCTTTAAAAATTGGTTCAATCATGGATCTATTTTGGAGAAACAAACAACCAAATCATTTTCTAATTGTCTGTAGTCCATTCCACTTCATTTTTTTGATGTTCGCTTTTGAAGAAAATGTTAGTTGGTATAGGTATGTAGTGGCAAATTGATACTAAAGATCTTAAAGATTTTAATTTAATTTTAGTTTAATGCAAAAGACGTCAGTTTTTGTGAATGGAATTTAAATGAAATAACACGACATTGGCAGCTAAATCCACTGACATATCCAAAAAATTTGAATATGCATTGATTTTTTATTATATCCGTCCATTATCAGCAGAGTCTAGCTTTGGGACATTCAGCTTTGGTTAAAAGTTTACTTTTAAGTTAACAAGCTCTGTATCATAAGTTTATTTATAGGTAGACCACAATCAAGCTTTGTGAGGAATACCTTCTTTTAATCCCTCACTATAAAAGAATTTTCTTTGCTCTCTTTTCCCTCACTATAAAAGTATTTTCTTCGCTCTCTTGCAGGTTCTTATTAAAAACATATAAAAACAAAAAAAAAAAAAAAAAACAAATTGGCCATTTCAGCCCTTGAAAGGACTTTGACCGAGCTTCTTAGGATCAATTGTGTTGTGTGTGTTATTAAATGTTTGCACACAATTGATCGAGAACTGGACCTACATGTTTTATGCCGACTCCGAACGGCTAAAGTTTGTGTTCTCAAGAAGCTTTACATGGCATTATTTACTCTCTGAGGTTTGCCATTGTCTGCAGAGAGGTGGTGACCGATCAGAAAAATTTTTTATTGAAAAAAACTTTTCGCCGCGGCTGGGGATCGAACCCGGGCTCCGAGCATGCTAAGCCACACACTTAACCTGCATGCCACGGTCACCACCATACCACGGTCATTAAAAACATATGAAGTTGGTTAAAGGATAAGTGTGAAATGCTTATTGAACAAGTCATAAAGGATCACAGAACAATCACCATATTCAGAGTTAGAATATTGTTGCAACATAAACAATTAATCTTTTAATTTCATAAATTGGCTAATAATTTATTTTAGGAGAGCCACGATGATTCTTTGAAAGTAGATTTTGATGGCACATACTTCTAGATGGTCGAAGTTTTTTTTTTTGACGTAGAATTACGTCTTACAGCTCGATTTGTATGGAGTCGTTTTAATAGATTTTTTCAAGGTCATGAAACTTTTTTGACAAATACTTTAGGGTATACCTGGAGCCTTTAATACTCATCGTTCAAAGATTATATATCAATACTAAAAAATCAGATATATCCTGCTCTGAATGAATATCTGATTTTGGATTTTGTCACTATTATATTAAAGTCACAAAATAGTAAAATATAAGAAGAAAAAAGCATATGTTTATATAAGAAAAGCAATCATCAGCAGCTTATGCTGTGCCTGCTGTTTTTTTTGTTTTTGTTTTGTTGTTTTTGCTTGTGCTGGTTTTGTTTTGTACGAACTTGGTTCTCTACTACACAGCATTGGCAACATTAGTTCTCTATTCCACGTTAAGAGGGTGATCCGATTAGATTTAACTCTTATGAAAAAACGACTTGCATCATATTTCGCTTTGTGCTATTGCTCAATAGATGGCGCTATCTGTTCATCTGATATGATGTACGCATCATGGTTGGTTATTGCGTCTAGTAGAAAGTAGCAGAACTAAATATATGAAATGAACAATTTATTTTTAATTTAAGAAATTAAATAGGTTTCATGAAAAATCGGTGAATTCACTTTATTTAAAATTAAATTGAAGTAAAATTGATTGTAGCTTGCAAACTATACATCAGACAGAGACGACAAGAACGCCAATGAAAAGGACATTCGCTTAGCCTTCTTTTAAACTAAGTCATTGAACTCAACCTGTCAAATTTAACACAATGGTTGAAAAAAGTTGGCATTTTGCTTGTTTCTTTTGCTTGCTCTATTTATCATGCTTGCTTTGAACTTTTTCTGTATTCTGGTCTCGATAAGAAGTCCATCACATGAATGTTATCAATTTATTTATTAATTTTCGGAAGATAAAAAAAAAAATATGTGCAAAATAGACAAAACAATCGGACTGAAGAGACAAAGCAGAAAAGGTAACTTTTTGAACGGAATTTTACGTCTACACTTACGTTACTATCGAAACTGTTTTTTTTTTTTTTAAATTTATTTATTTATTGGTTAAGCCTAATATAAGTTGGTTAAATACATAAAAACTAAAAATTTTAATTTAAAGGGAGTATCTTAATTTACAATGGTACCATGTGTTAATTCTAAGAAGACATTGGAAAAGCAGAAAAACTGGCGTTGGACTGACGTTTGCCAGATTAAGGTAAATTTACCTAAATGAGTTAATTTTTGAGTAGAGCTTAATTTTTTGGGCAGAGGTAAAAAAGGTAATTTTTGACTAAAAGTGATAAATTTTTGCAATATAATTATTTATTTAGATTTCCAAATATTTAATGTTTTTTGCACTTTTGTTACCTCTCTGAACGTACTCACAAGCAGTCCTTTATTATTGATTGTCCCCTTTTGTACCAAAAAATAACAAATGTAGGATTGCTTTAATTTTTTATTTGCTGCAAATTTTAACTTAAAAACTAACTAGCTAAACACACCAAGACATAAGAAGTAATCAATTTTTTTGAAATTGCATTGAATATTGCTTAAAAGAATATTGGTTATAGCAAGCCATGACCTTTTCCTACAAAAAAAATTAATGCAAAAGTGGATAAAAGAAGTCCCTTTTACATCGTTATTTTCAATTTTGTAATTTTTTTACAAAAAGATAAAGTTTCTCAGAAAGTGGTAATTTTTTTCCCAAATAGTGGTAAATTTTAGTTCGGCTCTCTGGCAACACTGGTTGGAGTTAAGAAGGCTATTTCGGAGTCGAGATCTACTCAGATTTAAATAAAATTATATGATTTGTTTACACGAAGCATTCTGATTGTAGGTTCACCGCATACATAGTCGGTGCGGTGAAAGTTAAGGTGGAAGAGAGGTATAGAGGCTAAGGTTGCTTCGGTTAGCATTAAAAGATTTTCATTGGAGTAGTGCTGGGCCATTGATAATTCCGCATACTAGTTGATGAATGAAGAGAACTTCCCTTCGTTTTGCAATAATTTGCTTGTGAATCAACTTCAGAAGGTCTGCATTAGGAGGTAAGTTTACTCCACCACACTGACCTGAATTCAATTTTGAAAGTTTATGCCAAAATCAGGCCTTAATTTTCAGAATAGAATTTAGTTTAGATTGTAAAAGAAAATCAGTACTAAGTTAAGATACTGAAATCAAGTAATATGTGAAAATTTTCAACAAAATTCGACCTGAAAGCGACATTTAAGAGTTTAACATGAAAAAGTGTGATATGTGTGGACAAATACCAAGTAACTTCTATGTGAACTATAAAAGTTTCTATAGATTTAAAGAGCTTTTGTTGACAAAAATTTATGCTTCGATGTTTGTTATAATGTCTATTTCCGATTATATTTTCCGATTACTTGCAATGATGTTACAGGAAGTCAATGTTATCTATCAGAGCTAATTAATATGGATTTATTTAAGTTTACACAAAAACAATTTAAGAGTTTCTTTATCAAATTGAATTCAATTACATAAAATGGCTTGGCTTAAAAATTACAATATTTTTTTTTTTCAAACATGAAAATTTAGTTTGATTGATTTTTAGGATTGTGCATTAACAAAGCAACGGATGTTGCAACAGTGTTCTGATGTTTTGATGTTTAACTCTAAAATTTCTCGCACATAAATAACCAAAACAAAAAAAAAACAAAAAACTAAATACGTAAAATTATCTGAAACCGTGACATTGCACCAGCGCTACAGCATTCTACCAATTCCATGTAACGGTTTTTAGCAACTGATTTAAATGTTCCATTTTAAGCCAACAGTTAAGAACGCGGATAGAGAGTTTGTTACAGAGAAACTTGTACAAAACTCGTGCTAAATTTCTGCACAAAGCTTTCACATGAGCGACAGCTTGGAACTCTCTTTTTAATACTGTCGCACTCTCTTTCTAATGCTCTCTTATCTTGCCAAAAATAGATAGCAAACATTTGTTGTCCTTTAGTGAAAGGAATAGCTTCTGTATAAAATATAGTTTAGCTATTTTTCAGCTTCATAGAAAAAGCTTTCTTTATTCTCTGTAGCAGGTTAGCTGGTTAAATTTAATGCTTGAATTAAACAAAATCCCAGTTAAAAGGAATGCTGACAATATTTCAAAATTCTACAAATAACACTATCGATGTCTAGGTTACAATGACAGTAGCAGTTTTTGTTGTTGTTTTGCTTTTAGTTATTGTTTGTTACGTTGTTGACTTTGCTTTCTTGTTGCAAAAACTGTTACTGTTGTTTATGTTTGTGTTGTTGTTGTTGTTGTTGATGTGGTAATAAAATAACCACTGCTGCCATGAATTTTGCCGGCAGTTTGCCGCCAAACAGCGTTGTTCAACGACAAAGCTGGGTCAATATAAGCAAGAAAGTGGAATGTGGGTTAATGTATTTTTGGTTAGGTTAGTTCCGTGAATCATAAGAGGATTTTAAGTGCAAGAAAATGAGAAAAAAAATATATATAAATACTCCATATATCTTCAAAACCAAACTCGAAGACCAGTTACCATAGCAGCAGTCACAATTTATGTCACTATTAATGTTTTTATGAAAATATAATGAAGTGATTTTATTTATGGCTATTTTAAGATGTAGTAAAAGAGGCAGCAAGGAAAGTCTTATAGATTAAATTTAATTTTAAAAACTTTCGTTCCGGCCTAAATTTAATGACCATAGCAGGTGTCCTTAAAATTTAATAGAATTTTTTTTTATATAAAAATTTAGTTACAGCAAATAATTTCCACATTATTTTATTTAGACTAAATTAAATTTATTGCACAGTTATGCGCAAGCATGGTTATAAGCATTAATTAAGTATACCAACTAAGTAAGTGTAAACATTAATTTCTTAAGCATATTAAACATTTACTGAATACACATCACTTTTGGACACATACAGTTAAAAGCAATTAGAAGTGCTACCATAATTTTGGCCTTGTTAAGGTAGAAAAAAAAAAAAACATGATACCAAAAATATATCGTTAACTACGTTATATTTGAATAAACAAGCTAAAAGGCTTGAAATTTAGAATTCTCAAGAATAGGATAAAAAAGAAGGTTAACCATGATTAATGATCAAACCATCTTAAGAGCTTAAGACAGGAGGAGAGCCGAAGAAAACTTTCGAGGTTAACTTGTAACCACTTTGTGGCGGCAAAATTTATGTGTTAAAGAAGGCAACAAAACATAATTAACTACCAGGTGAGCAAGAAGTTTGAAAATTTATGAAAATATTTTTGGAGATTTAATTATAAAGCAAGAAATAAATGCTTGCATAAGGAAGAGTGAAAGTCCGTGACCTTGAGGAAACAGATGATGTATAAAGCCTCACATTATTCATCAAAGCATTTCAAAAATAATAAAAGTTGGTTGAAACAAAGAGAAGCGCATAAATAAACAGCACAACAGAAGAAAATCACCTTTTTCAACGCTAAGAAGCTAACTTTGTGTCTGAAATCTGTGCAAAATGTAAATTTCTTGCTATGAGCAGAAAGAGTAGATGATGTAAAAAAATCTGTTCAAAGAGAGCAGGAGGTCAATAATACAGGATTTCAGTCCCCTCATATCAAATTTTGAAAATGTCGTGAAATAAAACTCGCCTCATCGGAAGGCTTGTTCATCGACTTTGATTAAAATTAACGTTTTGTTATTTTTTTCATGGATTTCAAATTCGAGACCAGTTTGTCTGTGTTCAGGTTATTTCAAGGTAATTTTCAGGTCGTATGCAAAAAAAACACAAACATACGATTTTCAACATCCTGATGTATAAGTTTTTTGGTTAGCTGATTCCACGTCCAATGCCAGTTTGTCTATATTAAGGTTATTTCAAGGTCATTTCAAGTTCATGTGAAAAACAATTTTATTTAATTTTTTTTTTTTTCATGTTTTTAATATTTCAACAAAATTATATATTGTTTTTTTTGAGTCGCTGATTTCGAATCTTAGTGGTGACCGTGGCATGCAGGTTAAGTGTGTGGCTTAGCATGCTCGGAGCCCGGGAGCCCAGTTTTTTCAATAAAAAATTTTTCTGATCGGTCACCACCTCTCTGCAGACAATGGCAAACCTCAGAGAGTAAATAATGCCATGTAAAGCTTCTTGAGAACATGAACTTTAGCCATTCGGAGTCGGCATAAAACATGTAGGTCCAGTTCTCGGTCAATTGTGTGCAAACATTTAATAACACACACAACACAATTGATCATAAGAAGCTCTGTCAAAGTCCTTTCAAGGGCTGAAATGGCCAATTTGTTTTTTTTTTGTTTGTGATTTCGAATCTGAGGCCTATTTTTCTGTATAAAGTTAATTTCAAGAATAAAAAATCAACAGCAATAGGATGTTCAACTTTCTGATCTGAGGTTTAAAGATTATACGATTATTGTATAACGGTCATTTTAAGGTCATTCCAAGGTCGAAATGAACAAAAAATTAAAAATTTTCTGCAGCGCTGAGTGCGAATTCAAGGTCAATTTGTATGTATTAAGGAGGAACATAACATTCGCGGCAGAGAAAATAGACCTTTTTTAAAAAATGCATAACTCTGTCAAAAACATATATTTTCCAAAATTTTTTTTCTTATTTTATTATAGAGAATTGAACAAATTACAAGAAAAAAAAATTCAAAAAATATATTTTTCACTCCAACATGGTTTCATAGAGCTCCAAACTGGCGGCAGAAAAAAAAAAACGGGGCCTCCTGGTTGCAGCGCTGGAAGTCGCAAAAGTTTTCCGATCTGAAAAAAAAGACTTTTTTATATTTCAACAAAATTGCTTATCGTAGGACAGGACCCTGCAAACATTTTCTGAGGCTCCCTAAAAAATTTCTATAAAAAAGTGTTTTTTATGCATGTTTTATGATGACTCATTAAAAGTACTCATGAGTCTTTAAAATGACTGTTAAATGAATGTTCAAAAATAAGACTCATAAAAAGAGTCATTATTGTATCTGCTTTATGAGTACTCATAAAAGACACTTATTAAAGAGTCCTAAATATGACGGTAACATGATTGTTCATAAAAAAGACTCATAAAAGGATCATATATTGATTGATATATGCGTAATCAGAAAAAAAACTCATAAAAGAGTCTTATAAATAAATCTCTTAAATAAGAACTTAATCGAGAATATTTATTTTAATTGTTTAAAACTTTTTAAATGTCCGTTATGGACACATGCTATCCTGAGGTCGCTTTTCGGAGTATTATTTTGTGGCGATATACATGTATTGGAATTGAGCTACAACAAATGTCGTTGCAAAATTACTTCTTATATGAGTCTTAAAAGAGTATTCAATGTGAGTATTAAAAGAGTACTCAATATAAGTCTTAAAAGAGTTTAAAATATGAGTCTTAAAATCATCATTACTGTAGGTCTAAAATGACTCTTAAAATAGTCATAAATATGAATCATATTTTGGAGCCCACAACATACGAAAATGTACTCATAAAAGAGTCTTTTTTGAGCGCAGTATGATGATAAACCCTCATTGTCTTGAAAGAGCCTTTTATTAGTCATAGTGTTTGCTGGGGAGCTTTTTTTCATTTTTTTTCAATATTTGGTGATGTTTCAAATTTAAAAGTATGTTTTTTCGAAAAAAATATTGACTTTAAAAATTCATTAAAAATCTCAAAAAAATTTAAATAAAAAAGCTCGTTGGCCATTCCACGAAAAAGTCAACCATGGGGTAAAAAAATAAAATTCAATTTATCTCGGGTTTTAAATAGTTTTTCGTTTTTAAAAACATACAGAATTCATAATAAATAAACTTTTAAACTAAAATTTTTTTCTCTAACCAATCTTTAATTAAATTAAAGTCGCTACATTCTTTAGAGCGTTCAGACAAAAGCTATATAATCGAAAGAATAATTTTTGTGACTTTAATATAATAGTGATACTCCAAAATAAGATATTCATTCAGCGCAGGATATATCTGATATTTTAGTATATATATTATCTTTGAACGATAAGTATTAAAGGCTGTAGGTATACCCTAAAGTATTAGCCAAAAAGTTGCATTACTTTCAAAAAATCTGTTAAAATGACCCCATACAAATCGCGCTGTAAGACATAGTTCTACGTCAAAATTGATAAAAAATCTGGTGATCTTCACAAGATAATTTTTCCATTCAAACACAAAAATAAATTTCAAGGCAATCATTAAAATTAAAAATGCTACGAGTTCCTCTGTTTTAAGGAAATGTGTTTTGCGAAAAAGTTTTAAACTGTGTATTAGGCCGGATCATACTTGTATGGAGAAAAAAATGTCAGCAGCTCGGAGTCTCAAAAGTTAGACGAACTCATTAAAATTGGAGAAAATTTTCCGAAGCAATTTTGATTCTCCTGAAGGTCCTTTTTGGAATTCAAAGCTGCCAGATAAGATTCATGCTGTGATGGCATGTAGCAACTTTTTTGGTGCAGGACACAATTTCCGTGCTGTGGTTGAGACTGCAAGTCACACTCATAACTAGATAGCTCTGCTCCTGATTTGAGTAGTAAGCCACAACTACCACGTTGATCCCTGAAGTACACCTATCAAGTCCTTGGTCAGCAAGCTCGTAGAAGCTCCTACCACTTAGGCTCATCACTGCTCCGAACTGATGGCTACAAATTTTTTTTTTATTACTTTCAAGTTTTTCTCTACATTTTTGAAAAATCATCATACCATCAAAAATAAAAAAAAAAACAAATTGGCCATTACAAGACTTTGACCAAACTTCTTATGATCAATTATGTTGTGTGTGTTACTAAATGTTGGTACACAATTGACCGAGAACTGTACTAATATGTTTTATGCCTACTTCAAACGGCTAAAATTCATGTTCTCAAGAAGCTTTGCATGACATTACTTACTCTCTGAGTTTTGCCATTGTCTGCCGAGAGGTGGTGAACGATCAGACAAATTTTTTTATTGAAAAAATTTTTCACCGCGACTGGGGATCGAACTCGGGCTCGCAGCATGCTAAGCCACAAACTAAACCTGCATGCCACGCTCACCACATAATCATACCATCAACATTACAATTAAGGGAAGCTAATAGAGGCAGCAACAGTAGTACAAGTAATTTTTTGGGAAAAATTGGTTAAATACGGGTACAAATAAAAAAATTTATTTCATTTCGAAAAATATCTGTGATTAATATAATCATCACTGCTTATACACACTCTTTGAACTTAATTTATTTGATCAGCATTTCATTACAATGCTGGGATTGATCTGAACTTTTTGAATATTGCATCATTGATTAAAAGTTTTCCATCAGAGCTCCAGGATCATCACTCTTTGATAAAATTAAAAAATCCCGAAATTTTGTAATTCTTACAATATTTGATCAAAGAGATGGATCAACTGTGTAACGTTACACTGAGAAAAAAACACATACCTTGCTCCGGTAAAAAATTTCTCTATTTTTGATATTAGCAATTTTCTCTTTTTCAAATAAAATTTTCTTCAAATAGAATAAATTTTCACATTTTTGAAAAAATATTTCTTTACTTCTAGGAAATGGATATATTTCAATGTCTCTAATAATGATAAGTATTTTTCTCGCACAAAAAATTTCTCATTTATATAGAAATTTTATTGAAAATGAAAAACTTTTCTTATATTTTGATAAAAAATTCACTATGAGAAGTATTTTCTTCAATAAAAACAAATATTTTCTCTAAAATGAAAAGTATTTTTTCTAAAAACGATATATTTTTCTATTTCATGGAAGCTTTTTATCATTTTTAGAGAATTTTTAGTATCGCAATTAGAGAATAGCATTCTCTGGAGCAAAGTCTATACCATTTTTCTCTATATATGATGCCTTTTTTATCATATTCCGAGACACTTTTTTCTGAGTGTAGGAACCTGTTTGAGGCTTTCACATCAACTCCATTTGAACAGAGAAACAGAGAAAAGAGAAATTACAAAAGAGAAAAAAAAAACGGGAGGAAAAAAAGAAAAAAGAGCAAAAATGAACCAGAACATAAACCAAAAATTGCAAACAAAAAATATATATCTAATACATTTTTTTGCATTTAATAGAGCACCCTTGTGTTCTCCCTTAGAACCTCTATAAAAAAATGTTGCTTGTGATATTTTGTGCACTCTTTTGGACTCATTAAAGGTAAAGTTTAAGAAAAATAAATAAGTAATATATGGGCATCTCCCAGTGGCACGGACGCGACATTCGCACGGTTTTAATTACTCGAAAAACAAGAAAGAAACAAAATGAGCCGATATGTATTTGAGTGTTCTAACGCGACGAAAGAGTGCTACATTTTATAAAAATATTGGCGAGATTTAGTACAAATTAGTACAAAGTAATAAGCAATCATTCAATGGAACGGACGCGACAAAAAACAGAAGTTTTTTTAAGCTCGTATAGAAATATGCAAAATTTAACTAATTTTGAGAACTTTTTTTTATTTATAATATACATGTTAATGGAGGTCAAAGTATAAATATTATTCGTAGACTTATGAAATAAAAGAATTATCTCTTATCTTTTTTTAAATAGATATAGCACGAATACGGACGCGACATCATGGACGCGACAAATTTTTCCACAGTAGTAAAATACAGTAAAGATGTTCATTATAAATTTTAATAAAAAAACATCATAATAAGTTGAATTCAAGTTACATAGCAGAAATACTAATCAAAATAAAAAATAAAATAAAGTTAAAAGCTGTTAGAGTGCTTTATTTTAATGTTTTTCTTCACTTTTGGTGGACCTTTTTTGAGAGATGCCCATATGTTATTTACAAGCTGTTTCCCGTCGAATATTATAACCTTTCTTAAATGAGAAGAAGAATGAAGATTAAGAATTTATATAAGAATTTTGGGTACATTTCCTCTTTACTTTAGAGAAGTTTTTTGTGAAATTATTTCAAAATATATCAGTTTATCAAGATTTACAAAAAAAAAAAAATCTACTGAGGGGCTACAAGAACAAAATTACACGAAAAAAGTGGTTTCGTCAATATAAAGTTAAGTAAAGAGTTGTTACTGAAGGAATGCACGATTTTTGTAATCTAATCAGAAAAGCTTAAAAATATTTGTAATTTTAATAAACCAAAAAAAAAGAAATAAGTCTTCATGCAAATGTATTGCTTAATTGAGCGTACATTCAACAAACAAAGAACAGCATGCTTTTAGGCATTTTTTTTTAAACACGAATAATTCATACCAAACGCATTGTTTAAACCGTTTTAATCAAATAAACTACATAAAGTTCAACCAAAATCCTGACACAAGCACCTGGACATTAATTGAATAAAATCATAATAATTTTTCACAACATTAAAATTTATTCAATTGGGCGTACCATAGACGACACCAACAACAACGGTCAACAACAAAAAAAACACCAACCATAACAGCAATATGGAGGATGACCGCTACATCTAAATTAATTTTGTATACAATATAGCATGTTTTTTTCGAGTGGGTGGGTGCGTACGTACACAAACATACTCGTAACTGTTTGTTTATGCGTGAGGTAAACATTAATATGATGCAAACTTCGTGTGTGTGTGTGTGTGCGTGCGAGCTTGTTGTTAATTTAATGACCAGCATATTTGGTCATTTTTGGGTGGTTTAATTAACAATATTAAAAATTACTTTTATTTCATTAAAATTTTACATATTTGAAACAGGTGTGTTTGAAAATATGCGTAAATTAGTAAAAAAATTTAATGGAATTTTTGCACATAATTAATTTATAACTGAAACAGCTAAAAAAGAGTATCAACTTAAAGCCTATAAAATGCGTTAAGTATGTTTATACTTAACGGCATTTTTAAAAAGGAAAAATATAATCTCTTGAATATTTAATTTTCTATGATGCAGCATTACAAAATTTAGGTTTTACATTTGAATGACTAAAGTGTTGTTTCAATATTGCTGAACTCAACGCTAAAAGCAATTTCTTTTAGAGAAAATCTGCCTTAAAATAAGCATAAAACCAAACCGAAGCTGGTGCTAAAAACTACTCTACGTTAAAAGTCTGAAATCTAAAGCAGATTTCGTTTTAAGTTCAACAAAAAAGTGTTGATATTGGCAACAAATCTGGCAACAGTCTTGTTTGTCTTTGTTGCTGCTGTTGCCATGACTACCTTGAAGCTGGTATTTTGTAAAATTTAATGCATTATTCATACATAAGGCTGCAACAGCTATAATGAAATGCCCTAGATAAAAACACAAACAAAAACAATAACAACAACAACAGCAACAAAAACAACAACAACAAGTTATACATGAAACCACACAACTTAAACTAGCACAATAACTGCAACTTATCCTGTTTGCCTTGACCGGATGTTCCTGTTACAGCTGGTGAATGCCATGCATGTCAAACACTAAAGCACCGAAAAACAAAGTTAAGTTCGTTTTGAACTTTCAACGCAAGTCTTTGACGATTACAACAACAATAATGAATGTTTTTTGCAATATGATGCAGCAAAATTGTTTGAAATATGCACACAAAGCATACAAAACAGAGACTTACACGTAAAAAAGGATATTCAAAACAGTAGGCATAACAGGCACACATGCATTTAAATGCAAAAAAATAACTTCATGCCAAAAACGCACAATTAAAATTGACAGTTAGAAAATATTTTTCATTTTGACTTAGAAGTTCGAAGATCTAGAAAACTATAAAAAAATATGTGTGTGGCCGCCACTCACGGAATAAGTGAAACTTTAACCCAAAATAGTTTTTAATTTAGTCTTACTAAAAAGTCTCATTTCATGTAAAGCCATGAGAAGATTAAGTTTATATTAAAAGAACGAAAGTGCTGATCCTCAAGGTCATGCGTCATCAAAGAAAGCAAATAGTAGGGGGTAAGACTTCCCATTTCAGCGTTTCAAGGTATGTTTGGACAGGCTGCGTAACATGTGGCCGAGCATTGTCATGTTGCAAAATTACCTTGTTGTGCCTTTGATCCCACTCTGGACGTTTTTGCTTCGATGCTTGTTTCAAAAGCATCAATTAAGTTCGGTAGAGTTGCCCTGTGATAGTTTCACCTAGTTGTAGCAGCATATAGTACAGCACGGTCCCACCAAATAGACACCAAACACAGAAAAAATATTGGGTCACTGATGTGAAAAAATTTTTTCAAATCGGAGGAAAACTGCCGATGCAATTTTGATTCTCCTGAAGGTCCTTTTAAGTAAAAAAAAAATGTTTTTTGCTTTTAACTTTTTATTTTTTACAGAATGCATACCCAAATCAATTATATATATTACTTATAACAACGTTTTGACACAAAAAGATTTTTAAAATTTGAACGAAATCTGCACAAATGAAAACTTGCTTGGACTTATCTGGTTTTGATTGAAAATTTATAGTGGACATGTCTTAAAAAATATGTTTATATTAAAAAATGACTTACTACATCTAAAAAATAGATTTTTTAATGCATTTTTCTCAAGGATTTTTAACATTTTTATCTAAGAAAACTTTGTGGATCGATATATTGTAACATTAGCTTTACCATGGCATTTCTAACTAAAATTTTTTTTTCCTGTACTTATCTGGATTTGAATGTAAACTCCTCAAATATAAATATTATAAAAGTCTTTCATGTTCGTCGAAAACTAAATCACATAACATCGTGTGTTTTGTTTTTCCCAGACTTACGCCTCTGAACCATAAACTAGCTGAGTTACGAGTTATTAACCTTTACTTCTGGCAGTCTGGCACGCAATTCTTAGACTATCGAGTTTGTCAACATTTAATTTGTTAAACATTTGTATAACATAAAAAAATATGTAAGTATATATTTATTTATGCAAGACAAGATAAACGAAAAAGTTGTTGTTCTTGTAACTTCATCCAATCTTTTGTATAAAAATTAATGTGTCGAAAAATAATGTGATTGGGTTTTGGCTAGTCCTGTCTTTCAGAATTGTGTTTGCATGTTTGTTTTGTTTGTTAAAGCTTTGCGTGTATGCATGTTATTCGTGTAAATTTAGATGGTTATTATAATGAGTTTTTTTTTTCCAACAATTGACATGAAAATCACTTTGAAACTAAGCTTAAATTCAATTTAGGAAAACCAACATGTGAAAGTCGGATAAAAACATTCACATGGTGTTTCTATATAAGAAAAAGTAAATTTTTTAAGAAGAATAGTAGGTTTATTCTTTTATATATAAGTATAATGTGTAAGAATGTATAAGATCAACTCTCTGTTTTGCTTATTTACAATGTGTATATATAAAACATAATTTGTTAGCAAATTTTTAACAATTACCTACCTACTATAATTTTAATTAAATATAAATAACTTGAAATTTCTTTCATTGTCTAGAAATGTTAAAGTTTTTGGATTCAAAATTACTGTACTTTTTTTAATAAATAACTCAAAAGAAATTTTGCCGAATTAGCTTGGTTTATTTTGTTGTTGCTAAGAGAATGATTTTTATGCAAAATTTCAATTCACAAATAGTTTCTAAAAAAAAAAGAACAAATTGGCCATTTCTTGAAAGGACTTTGACCGAGCTTCTTATGATCAATCGGGTTGTATGTGTTATTTAATGTTTGCATACAATTGACCGAGAACAGGACCTACATGTTCCATGCCGACTCCGAACAGCTAAAGTTCATGTTCTCAAGAAGATTTACATGGCACTACTTACTCTCTGAGGTTTACCATTGTCTGCAGAGAGGTTTAAACATAATTTTACAATTCTTTAAATTCCGAAACCGACTTTTCTGAAATTTTTTTGATTTTACCTTTTTGAGTTTTCTTAAATTTTGAATTAAAATTTTGTATAGTTTTACACTTAAAGAGAATATATTTTTCTAATCGAATGAAAATAATAAAGATTTTTGTCAAAAGTGAAGCAGCCGCCTTTTTGTAAGGAAAAAAGTAATTCGATCAAACTCAAGATTAAATTGAGTTTCTTAATTTTAAATTAACCAGTCCAGAGGTATCGTACTCACTGGAAGACGTATTTTTTAGAGAAGCTCCCTATGATCAGCTTTAGTAGCGCTGAAAATAATTATTTTTACAAATATAAAATGTTAAACTACAGTCAAGGATTGCCATAAAATGTGTAAAAATTTTAAATTAAATAAATTAAGAGGTATTTTCAAGAAAAATTCCTAAAAATCCCTGTTTTGGAGCCTCCTAATTGCATGTAACCCATTAACATAGAAAATAAATATCCAGTTTTTCTTTAAATGAAACCATAAATTCTTCAATTTCATACCATTTTAAATAGTTTTGATTCTTGATTTGACTGATTCTACTAATGCAAGTAAATCTGAACATTTTTTTTGCAGATTAATTATTTCAAATAAACTTAAGTCGCGGTTTTTTTACTGTTTTTGAGAGAATACTTCCAGAAATTGGTAGTTGTGGTTAGTTTTTCTTTTAAAACCCACTTTGAATTTTTTCGTTACAAATATTTTTCACCGTTAATTTAAATTTGTAAATTTAAGTGTATATTACAAAAATAAAAAATTTCTTACTTCATCATCACCAAAATGCTTAATTATTAAATTTTATGTAGTACACCATATATCGGACAAAAAAAACATAGCTAGTTATAATTCAAATCTGACTTTTACACGGAGAGAAATTTGAGCGGAAAACAATCCTAAATCAATTTATTTTGGGAGTTATTCTGTGCTTAGCCATAATAAGCATGATATCAAGCCCTTATATGATTGTTTATCAAAAATATTAATACGCTCATTTGTGCCCAATTTACAACATTTTGGTATTGATTAGTGTCCGACCGAATGTGAATTTTTGCCGAATCCGAAGCCGATTCTTCGGTAAAATGTAAATAATCGGCCGAAGGCCCAAGCCGAAGCCGAATAACAAACAAATGTTTTAAAGTCAAAAAAATTATAAAAATTCATTCTTTGCTTTTGTTATATATTCATTTACAATTTTAGTACAAAAAAGTAATGAAATCATTAAATTCGAATTAAATGTTAGAGTTTTCTACGAATTTCCGATGTATCTGTAATTGTTTTTCGTCAGGATAACGTAGAAAAAAATGTTATCAATTTTTGACCCAGTCGAGAAAAGCTACTAACTGATACTAACTGGGTCATTCCACCGAGATTGATCACAAAATTTAAATTCGGTTGGTCAACCATTTAAAAAAATTTTTTTTTTTTTACGATTAATTTCGTAATGTTTTGGCACCTTAGAACTGCTTCAAAAAATTTTTTTGTTGTATTTACAATATGGCGACCATGTTTTTCATGCAACCACGAGCGATTTTCGTATTTTATAGAGTTTGCGGTTATGATCATATCTCAGTTCCTATTAAACATACAGTAATAAATGAATAAACCTAATTTTATTTATACCTTAGGCTTTTATCTTGCATATCAGAAAAATTAATTGGGATGTTACATAATTTAAAAAAAAAACGTTAAAGTTTGCGAAAATAATCGTAATTTTTGGTAACTTTGAAAAAAATTTTAATATAAAGAAGTTAGTGGCAAGTCATTTATTTGGTATTAGGTACGTCTTAGTAAGAACTTAAAATATAAATTTTTAAAAGTGTCTAGATCATAAACTTTAACTTTAATAATAAGAAATCCCAAATTTCCCCCAACTTTGGGGTCAAATATCTCCAATCGACACGGGTGAAAAAATTTGAACTTAATGTTAAATAGACTACGTAATAAGAGGATTCTGATGATATACAAATAAAAGTGATTTTTATGGTTCATTTAAAAGATATACCATTTTAAAACTCGTGTATTTTATTACATGAGGTATGAGTATTAAGGTGGGTCACCCCATATGGGGAAAAAAAGTTAGCATTTACCGCCCCTTATATGAAAGCTTATGTTGAGAGGATTTCGAAACAATAAAAATTTTTTTTGTGAACCCGAAATCTGCCCCAAATAGTGTTTTTGTATTACTTCACCAGTTTAAACCCGATCGTGACAAGAAGTATATCTTTGGATAGGTCTCAATTAGTACACAAGCACACTCAAAACTTAAAATTTTTTTTAATATAACAAAAGTTCATAAAAAATCATTAAACTTTTGTGAAGAAATTATTAAATTTCATTCGTAGGAAAAAAAGTTACAGCAAATCAAAATTTTAGAGAAGTTTGTTTTCGCTTTTGGCCTTCGGTTTATCTTCGTTTGGGTTCGTTTTGCATACCAAATTTCTTTACATTCGGGCCAGTCGTTCAGGCGTTATTGAGCCATACATATTTTATTACTTTAAGCGCCTCTATCGAAAGTTTTTTAAACTTCTAAAAGTCTATCTTGTATTACTAGGTCAGAAAAATCTTCGTACAATTTTATCAAAATCAAAAAAAAAATTAAATCTTAATCTTAAAACTTATAAAAAAAACTGTTTAGCAAAGCAAAAACATTCGGCAAAAATATTCGGCTATCTCAGCCGAAGCCGAAGCCGATGCCGAAGGCCAAATATCGGCCAATTATGCCGATTACCTGAGCCGAAGCCGAATAATCGGTCGGACACTAGTATTGATTTAAAAAAAAAAAAGCTCATCAAACAACAACAACAAAAATATATTTTCAAAAAAAGCCTGAGCTAATATACGAGTCATTTTAGTAAGATTTCACTTATTTGATAATGCTGTTTAACAATATTTAATAATAAAATATTTTTTTTTTCATTTTTTATAAATATATATACAGTTTCGTGCACATAATTAGGAACGATGCATTCATAGCTCATAAAATTATTTTTTTTTCTAATTTAATACTTACGGTTTAATAAAACTTTAATGTCGATGTATTGTAGCCGACTCCCTCATTCCTATATCATTAAAATATTTACCAGATTTAAGCTGTTGGAGCACAGGAGGCCTTTTTACCATATTAGAAACAAAACTAAGCGTGTATATAATTAAGAACGATTTATTTTAGTGAATTTTTTGGTTTACGAAATGTATGTTTCGTTAATATTTCATTAAAATTTCGTTGGAAACCCTTTACTTAAATTAACCGCTGCCCATCGCCGAGGCATTGAAGCAACTAGATTCTCGCAGACAGTCTTAGGTATGCTATTCCACGCCCTTTGCAGCATACAGTTCTGTAAAATTTGTAATTTTTAATGCCCCAACACGGTCTTTTACAACTTCCCAGAGGTTTTCAATCGGATCCGGACTACAGGATGGCCAATCCAAAATAGTCACCATGTTGTCCGCAAACCACTTCTTAGTATGACCAGCAGTATGTTTTGGATCATTATCCTGTTGAAAAATCCAAGTTAGGGGTAATTTTTCATCGGCATATGGAATGAAATGGTTTTGTAATATTTCGGTATACTAGAATCTATCCATGCGTCCCTCAATTTTTGCGATTGGGCCAACACCATGCCATGACATACCACCCCATACCATAATGCTACCTCCGCCGTACTTTAGTGTTGGGCGAGTGTTGGGCGAGTGTTGGGTGGGTTTAACTCAGCTCGTACAGGGCGCCTAACGTATGACCTGCCATCTGACCACACTCTATTTATTTTAGTTTCGTTAGTAAATAACACTTTTTTTTCCAATCATGAAGGGTCCAATGTTCATATCTCATTCCAAATTCTATTCTTCTTTTCCGGTTTTGCTTGGATACTAAAGGCTTCTTCCTGCAAACAAAATAAAATATTAAAACGATCTGTTCCAGTGCTTCTTATGTCGAGTTGACTTTTCTGTGTGAAATAATAAAAACAAAATTAGCTAAACAAAAAAAAAAAAAAACAAAAAGACAGCACAAAAAAATTAAAAAATAAATGCAATAAAAAAAAATTGCTGAAACTGCAACTCACACAGCACTCAAAAACACAGGCAACACACACATACCCACACACATAAATTCAGTGAAATTAAAAATATATACCATAAAAAAAAACAACAACAACTTTTAAAACAAAACTATGGACAATGAAGAAATGCTGATTTCTGATGTAAAAAAAGCCCAAGCAGGAATAGTTGATGAAGATGAATTGGACCCTCTTCATACAGGCGAATTTTTAACCAGGCGGGAACAAGAGCGCATTATACATCATATACTGCACGCTAAACGTGTCCATGCAGATTGGAAAGATTACAGCAGAAATCCAAGCTATTCAAAATTTCAGATACCACTGTAAGAAAAAGCAAAAGCTTAAAGAACTATAAAGTTATGTCATAGTTTTCTGCATGCTTTTTATTCCTGACAGTCATATACAATGTCGTGAACGTTATATAAACACAAAAAAACTCTATGAGAGCCAATTTCAACGGGAAATCGCCGAGATGTTAAATCAGCAGAGCTCTGCATATGAGGCAGCAAGATTTCAACGGTACGCCTGCAAATTACGTTCTATAGATAATATCTGTATGATTGTTTTTTTTTACAGCCACATTGCCATCTCGACGTTATGGCCACCTCTGCATAATCGTCACGAAATCGATTATGTACAACGAAATTTCTTTCGCCTCACTCCAAAGCAAAAGAAACGCTATAACTACATCATGAGTACGAAAATTATTTAGATAACTTATCATTTGGCAAAAAACTTAATTTTTGCAAAACTTAATACATTTTAGCTTGTGTAAACACGAAAATTTCAAAAAATTTGTAAAAACAAACATGATTGAAAACAAATTAAAAATCGTATAACATGAAAATTAAAAAAAATTTTATAATCAGGATAGACCATGAATCATTATGAATAGGACTATAGAGGATCTTGACATGATAGAGAATAGTCACTTTTTCCTTGTGCTTTTCTGTGCATTACATTGGGAACATGATTTTTTGATTTTTCCACAAAGGGCAAAAGCAAATGTTGAACTTCTTTAAGAACCTTCAAAAATAGTGTCTTTTCTCTACAGAAGCACAAAATTCTGCACGAAGAGAACTTCTGTCTTAACTTTCTCACTAGAAAACATGAAAAATCCTGTGCATAATTTTTAAATTTTTCAAAATGTTGCTCATTTGAGACCATGTTTGAGACAAAAAATATTGCCTTATGATTTGGGAACGTCCGGTTTTATTCAACGCTTTCTAAAAACTTTATGAAGAAAAACGACCCTTGGTTTTGATGAATTCCTCGTTGCACTCGCTTAGTACATAATTCAATTCTTACTCATGTTTCAATTATTTATTGAATCATTTTAAATTGAATCATGATTCTTTTTCAATATATTTAGGTGTCGAAAATATTGACTTAACTTTAGATATAAATCCCACATTGCTTTTGCCAGAATTTTTCACCAAAACAAGCCCTGGTATACATAGAGGCTAAATTCGACTTGATGTAATTTTTATTCAAGTGTACATATGTAAATATTTGTAAATATTTTTTTTTATATAAGGATTGTTAAATATTTATTTAGTTTATTAGATTTAAGTTTTTCATCTCTTTTGATAATACATCAACGTTAAAGAAAAATGCTTTGAGCGAACATTTGTTTTTCAAACTTAATTAATATTGATCCAAATATAATTCCTTGTAATTGTAATAGAATAAATTTTTACAAATTCTATGTACTTACTCCACTGTATCTACTCCCGTATATGTACTATTGTTATATATCTAAAGCCTCAATAAATTTTACTTACTTACTTGCTATATTTAAGTGTCATAATATTGCAATAGACCTTACAATTTCAGAGTTTTTAAATTCAATCAGCTCGTTCAATCAATTTTGTGTTTTGATTTGATTTGTAATTATTTTTTATATAAATTTGTGCCAAATTTGCAATAAATCAAATTGCAACGTTTAAATTAATTTATTTCAAACTTAAAATTATTCATCCAATCTCGTTAAGTATATAAGTGCCACAAAATGCATTCCGTTAATTCATCGTTAGGATCAATAACAAAAATAAAACCATTAACATCGGAACAAAAATTTCATCGCATTATTGATGAAATAAAAAATGCAAGACATGTACCTCAAGATTGGAAGGATCACAGCGAACATCCGAGCTATTCATATTTTGCCGGATCGTATGTGTGCATTGCACGTCAAATGAGTTGACTCCGTGTTTGGTTAAGTATAAATTTGGAATTTTTTTTAGCTTACCCTGGCTGCAGCGCTACGAAAAGTCTAGAGCCAGATATGAAAAGCAGTTCCAGCGAGAATTTGCCACAACATTGGAGCAGCAGGAAAAAGCTTACGAGGCAGTGCGTTTTGTGTGCGGTCAGCTAGTTAATTATTGGGTTTTTAAATGTAAAATAATTTGTAAGCTATATTGTTTTTTAGTCACCTGGCCATTACGTCGTTATGGCCACCTTTGCATACGCAACTTGAACTCGAATACACGTGACGAAAGTTCTTTTCAATGGCGGAAAAACACCGCGAACGCTTGAAATTCTTAAAATCCAATAAGATAACATAATGAGGAGCAATTAAGTAAAATTCTTTGAAGTTTAAATGTACATTATAAGAGATACAGCTTTAAGTTCCGAAAGATTTTGAAAAAAAAACTGGCATTGGTGTTTTCAAAATTTTTAATCCCGAGTATTTTTTTGGGAGTTATTCGGAATTTTTTATAATGTAAATAAAGTTAAAAGCAGTGTAACAGAGAAGGGACAAAAATGTTCTTCTCATTCGAACCAAAATAGCGATATCGCTCCAGACGCTGGACACTATGATGAAAAGTATAGAAAAAAAGTTAAGTTTTGTCTCTATAATAATGGCGGCCATGTTATTCATATTGCTTACAGCAACAAGTTGAGAAAATTTTTAAAAGGATAATCTAGTTAGAAAACAACGGCTGTATTCATAAAAATGTATGTACCTCTTATTAAGCCTTATACTTATAAAGAGAAAAATATCAAAAACAGTATTCATAAACGTCCAATAATGACAAAATCCTCTAATAAAGGCTTCTTAAGGTGGGACATAACATTCGCGTCAGAGAAAACAGCCATTTTTTTAAAAATTCATAACTCAGTCAAAAACAAACATTTTTCCAAAATTATTTTATTATTGTAGAGAATTGAACAAGTTACAAGAAAAAATTCGAAAAAAAATATTTTTCACTGCAATATATTTTTATAGAGCTCCAAACTGACGGCAGAGAAAAAAAGGGGCCTCGTGGTTGCAGCGCAAATATTGTCCGATCAGGAAAAAAATGACTTTTTTAAATCTTAACAAAATTGGTTATCGTATGACAGAAGCTTTTTTAAATTTTTTTGAATTTTTGATGATGTTCCAAATTTGAAAGTGTGTTTTTTGGAAAAAAAAAAATTGACTTTAAAAATTCATAAAGAATAGAAAAAATTTTAAAAAAAGCTCATGTTATACGATAGCGAACCAAGTTTAAAAAAAAAAAAAAAAAAAATAAAATTCGTCAAAAAATGAACCCGCTAGTGCCTCAACCAGTAAGAAAAAAATGGTTTCGAGATAAAAGCGTTCAAAGTTTGTGAACAAAGAAAAATGCAATGAAAAATAAGAATTAAGAATTCGGAGGAATTTTTCAATGAAATTTATTTAATAATAATAAAAAATTTAAATCTTAAGAATATTTACAAAAATACAAAATTATAAAAAATTCTATTTCAAAAAACGGCCAATGTCATGTCCCCCCCTTAAATTATAAACCTTCAAAAAACTCCCCCTGCAAGAAGATTATGGGTTATTTAACTAAAATAAAACAGTTTCTCTTAACTGAAATTCCGGTTACTTCTTCATACAAAGTTGCAGTTATTCTAGGAAGAGCCTAGGGAAGAAAGTAACTGAAACTGGTGTATAAGTCTGAACTGGCATCCCTTTCTCACAGGTTGTTTTTTGAATCAATTTCCAATACCATAGAAATGTAGCCTTCTCGCTCTCTCTAGATAAGGATAACATAAATACAGGTTATAGATAACCAAATTTAATAATATAGATCTAACCGAAAACTAAGTTATAGTTAACTTATTATTTAAATAACTAGATTAAACTGATATTTACGTTTTATCTAACGTACTTCTTTTAACATAAGAATGCAAACAATTCTTGGTAAATTAAAACAAATGTTTTGAATTTATTACATAAATTTTCTTTTTTACAGTACACTGGTGCTAGTGTAAAAGCTTGTACTGATACTAAAGACGGTCCCAAAAATAACTTTCCTATTTTTTAGGTTATTTATAAAAAAAGTGTTACCTCTAAAGCAACATAGCTGGTATCTAAATAAAGTATAAATATTGCAGATTAAAAAAAAAATACTTATTAGTAAAATAAAAGACTTTCTGAAAAGATGGCGTCTCAACAAGAAGAAAAGCGGAAAGCAATTATTTGCAAATACCTGGAAAATCCAAACACCACGTACAAAAAGATCGCTTAGGAAGTTGGCGTGTGCGTACAAACTGTCGGAAGGACCATAAAACGATACAAACAGCTTACCCCTTTATCAAAAACGCCAGGCGCAGGAAGAAAAAGTGGTCCAGCAAACCAAGCGGTGGCCCAGAACGTTAAGCGGCTGTTAACTCAGAATCCAGGAACTTCGGTTCGTGATATAGCAGCAAAAGCGGGAACATCGAAGTCAAGTGTTCAACGGACTAAAAAATGTTGCAACCTAAGAAGCTATAAAGTACAAAAAATACCTGATAGATCGGAAGAAAAGGACGCCGAAGCCAAGGCGAGGGCTCATAAACTGTATCGCGATTACCTGCCCAAATTTGATTGCGTGATCATGGACGATGAAAACATCATTGGTTTTTTTGCAATAAAGAAAAAAACAAAAGGACAGTTATTTCTGGGGCAGTCTTTACTGCTGGTGTTAGTGCTGGTGCTGTTGCAGCTGAGTGCTAGAGTTTTTTTAGGTCCATCGATTCTGTAAACTGAAGTTATTTAGTCAAATCTAAGAATTTGGGCTCGACTCGTATTGAAAGCTTAAAAGAGTTAAAAGCCCCAAAAGCAGCTTTGCGTATTGAACATCCTTACAAGAAGTTTTAATTTAATTGTTTTCTTGTTCATTGAATTAATATGAGCAATATTGCAAAAATTAAGATATAAGGATTTTTTATGATTTTTAATTTTTTGCTCCGATATAAAAATCGTTTTCTGATTTTTATTTTTCAATTCAAAAATAAAAATTATTTTTATATTAATATTTTTTTACTCAAGTAAAAAAAACCAGTTTTGATTTTTATTATTTCTTACTCAAACAAAAAAATCATTTTTGATTTTTAGTTTTTTTACTCAAACAAAAAAAATCCTTTTTAATATTAATTTTTTTCACTCAAACCAAGAAATCATTTTTGATTTTTATTTTGTGTTTAAAAAATTTTTTGATTTTTATTTTTTAGACACAAAATAAAAATCGAAAAATGGTTTTTTTTTGGTTTTTATTTTGTTTTTTGGTCAAAAATAGAAATAATTTATAATTATTAATAAATTAATAATTTTTTAGAAATTATTTTTAAAATTTCGCTAAATAATTATATAATAGAAGAATAAAATAATAGTTTTTGATTTTTATTTTTTGTTCAGAAATTTTAATCGTTTATTATTTTGCTCGTAAATAAAAAATCAACAAATAATTTTTATTTTTAAACAAAAAAAAAAAATCAAAAATTATTTTTATTTCTGAGCAAAAACAATATACTTATTACAGAGGAAAATAAATAAATATATTTTTTTTTCGAGCAAAAAAACATAAAACTTAAAAACACTTCATTTCTGAGCAAAACAAAATAAAATCAAAAATCATTTTTATTTCTGAGCAAATAAATTAAAAATCATTTACAAAAATTATTTTTACTTTTTATGCTTGACGCTTAAAATATAAAAATCATTATTCATTCGAAGAGGCAACACAAATTCCAAATACAAATTCAAAAAAACTTTTAACTATTTCAAAATATATGAAAACATGGCAACACATTTCAAAATATTGAAAATAAAAATTCTAACAAGGAAAGGTCCCCAGGTGACAGTCTCCGATTTGAATGATTTTCGGATATTTGATAGAAGACAAAAATCTAAGGTTGACGTATTTTTTTATACGTGCTCAATCAATGGTTTAGTTTTTCTGCTTTAATTTAACTATTTTCCATGCACCCATTTACAAATTTGGTACCAAGCGAAAGATTTTACAAAACCACACACGATGGCAACAATTTTTCATAAGAAACTTTTGTTGTAATTTTTAGTAATGTTTAGTCGATATCAAAGAAGTATGTTGACACAATTATTTCATATTTATTAATGTTGGATTTAAGACAATTTGTAAACTTACCTTTTTTTTGTTTTTTTACATTTGTTACTGTTTATAAAAAATTTTTATTTCATTGAAATGCATTTATTTTCCTTTCAGAAATTAATTTAAGTTTAATTTCATTACATTAAAAGTACCCAATATGGGTATCAAACATTTTATTTTTTATGGCCTGTTCTCATGTTTAAATATTTTATCGGAAAAGTTGACATTTCATAGGGCTTCCATACAAAATGTGTGCTTTTTTCTTGTAAGTGTCATCGCAGCAGTAAACAATAGTTTTAATCATCCAAAGTACCAAATATGGACTTTTTTACGATATGCAAAGTAAATGGAATGCATTTTCTCATATTTGTTAAAAGAAAAATTTTTTTTATTTTTAGCAGGAAAAATCATAAAAATCTTCTTCTAAATTCAAAACCTTAACTTAGTGAATGAATAACTCATCAAAAATGAAAGTACATTTTTTTGCATGTCAAAATATTGAGAAAATTGTGAAAAATAAACAAAAAATGATTGAATTTATCAGGTTCACCAACCATTCTTGACACTAATGGTATTCCCTTAATGCCTCGGAAACAGCTTAAACCTCGTAAACTGCTTAATTTTAAGAAAATTGGAAATGATGGAAATATTTTGTATGGCGATTTTTTTACGATGTTTAAGCTTCAATTTCAGTGCTTAAACAATGTAAAAAAGTTTGGTTAAACTTTCAGCTGTCAAACTGTCAAAAAGTGTGTGTTGTTTTTTTTATTTATTTTCGCGCTTAATTCATCCCAATTGGCAAGCATAGAAGTGGATAGTGGCAGTGCTTCAAAAAGGAAAAGAAACAATTCGTCACATGTTGGGTGCTCTGTCAGACAGTAGAACTGCTGCAATTGGTATTGGATGAGGATAAAAATTGCCCGGAAAAGTTTGGAGTAGATAAATACTGAGCACTTAAGTTTGGCAGCTAACTCAATCATTCCCATTTCAGAAACCTAGAGCAAACAGATTCTACGAACAAATTTTGGGTCGATTTGTTACGGCATGATGAATAATGAAGTTATATTATTTTTAATTTTTTTATTGATCTGCTGTTTTTGACATATGCATGACAAATTTATCAGATGTCTAAAGGTGCGTTCCTTTAACAGAGGCTCGGAATTTAACGAGTTTACGAAATGGGAAATTTTCATCGTTAAGGGAATACCATTATTGTTCTCACTTCATATTGAGAGTGTTACTATTTTAAAAAGCCTTTTATCTTCAAAAAGCTTTAAAACTATTGAACATTTTAGGTCTATTTTAAGATTTTTTTATGAATAAGACCACAAATTTATAATATTTATAACGGTTTTTTAATACTTTCATGATTTAAGATCATACAGATTCATGTATTTTATATTATTATGAACTAAATCTTATTAGTATAAATATTATAAAATTATGTATTTCATAAACTTGGAATTCCTTTGCACAAACCTTCTATCACTTTCCATCTGCAAATTTCACTTTTTTAAATTTGTATTTTAGCAAAACTTAGCTCTTTAGTAGCTCTAATAAATTATGTTTTATTTGAAGTAAATGAAAATTCGCGAAAGTCACGTACAACTGCAATATTAATCAAGGTTTCATTGAAAAAATTCGACTCTCTGAAAACTATAAACATTCAACTAACTGCCATGTCCCAAATGGCGAAAATTTCAAAACTGGTGCAAAACGTTTGTAATTTAATTACACTTCATTGCCGCCTGCCTCTATGCTCGGTTTATACAATACACCTTCACGACCACCCCTCTCCTTCGTGCTACCAGTGGACGCAATCAATTGGTTTAACGTTGAATTTTTAAAAATGCAAATTCACGAAAATTGCATTCAAGGACAAACGATTTACGTAGTTAATACAATTTTTTTTTTTTATTTTTCTCTAAAGGTTGCTAGTTGTGTTCGACCTGTTGATGACAACATTGAGATTATGCGACATGGTTTCGGTATTAAGAGAGCTCAAAGAATTTGGTTAAATGTTTTTTGCAATTTTATGCAACATTCAATCGTACTGCGGCGTTTTTCCTATAAATCAAGTTAAACGAATCCACGGTACAGGCGTATTTTTGTGACCTTACCAACTAGCCGCAGGCTATAGATATATTAAGCGGACTGTGATGCCTTTCTCTGCCATTAAAACTATTTGCATAATCTTTCAATTGGACTGTTGCCCGCTTAAAGCACTTATTTTTGATATTGTGGAATGCTTGAACTAGGTAACATGTATTGGTTACATGTATTCTATACAAATTCAAATCGTTCAGCAAAATTTACCTTTTATACCTTAAACCTGAAAGGTCAGGGTATATTAACTATGTGCAAACGTTTGTAACGCATAGAACGAAGCGAGTCCGGTATAGAAAAGTATATATATTCTTGATCAGCGTCACCACGTGAGTCGAGCTATATATGTCCGTCCGTCCGTCCGTCCGTCCGTCTGTGTCCGTATACACAGGATAAGAAGAAGCAGTTGAGATAATTGGATGAAACTTGGTACACATGGTCACATGTACCCAAGGATCTGCACTATTGAATATGTTTTGAATCCGCCCACGGACACGCCTACCTCCCGTACAACGCAAAAATTTAAAACTGCATAACTCAGCTCATAATAAGTCTACAACAATAAAATTTGGTATGTGTGTGTTTCATATCAACACAAATATGTCTTCGGAAAATGAACGTCATCCGATCACGGACACGTCTACCTCCCATACAACCCAAAAATTGAAAACGCAATAAATAAGCCTCTGTTTAACCTAAAGAGCTAAAATTTGGCATGTATGTTTTTTATAACAAAAAAAAGATGGTTTTGAAAAATGGACATCGTCCGCCCACGAACACGCCTACTTCCCATACAACGCGAAAATTGAAAACTGCATAGCTCAGCTCATAATTAGCCTACAACAATAAAATTTGATATGTATGTGTTTCATACCAACACAAATATGTCTTCGGAAAATGGACGTCATCCGATCACGGACACGCCTACCTCCCATACAACCCAAAAATTGAAAACGCAATAAATAAGCATGTGTTTAACCTACAGAGCTAAAATTTGACACATATATTTTCTATAACAAAAGAAAGATGATTTTGAAAAATGGACATCATCCGCCCATGGACACGCCTACCTCCCATACA
This sequence comes from Tetanocera ferruginea, assembly GCA_958299015.1. Classification (NCBI taxonomy): domain Eukaryota; kingdom Metazoa; phylum Arthropoda; class Insecta; order Diptera; family Sciomyzidae; genus Tetanocera; species Tetanocera ferruginea. The sequence goes on from OY282642.1 coordinate 10,235,526, forward strand.
AAGCGAAAATTGAAAACTGCATAACTCAGCTCATATTTGGTCTACAACAATAAAATTTGATATGTATGTGTTTTATACAAACACAAAGATGTTTTCGAAAAATGGACGTCATCCGTTCACGGACACGCCCATTTACAATAAATTTTTTTTTTGTTTTTTTAAAAGTGGGTTTAGGGTATTTCATAGTCGGCCTAGACCGACTTTAGACTTTCTTTACTTGTTTTAATAAGGTTTAGTGCATATGAACAGCTTAACATCCGTTATGCGCAACAAAATATTGACATTTTTGAGATAAATTTGTTCGCAACATCATCATTTTAATTGCACTGATACAAACATATATCGTTCAAAATCTATTGCAAATTTCTACACAGACTAAAGAGCAGAATATCTGAATACATCAAAGACAATCGTCCTGCTCCGCACCTAATATCGCTAAAACTGTTAATTGTTGCTACAGTACTTTTATTATATGTACAAAAAAATTGTCAGCCTGAAAGTATGCTCAAAAAATTTTTTTTATATTTATCAGTAACTCCACATCGATATCGAGTGCAACATAACAATATTCGAGGTGAATGAAAAAATGTTCATGTCGTCATAATTATTTTGAATGTTAACCGTCGTATAAAAATAAATTAAAATCAAATTAACCACTTTTCTAAAACCAAAAAATTAATCTCTAATATTTTTACCTCAAGTAGGGTTTCAGTTCACTAAAGAACTTGGAACATATGCTATAGAATATAGTAAGTGTATGCTTACTTTTAATTTGAATTTTTACAAATTTTAAATTTAAATATTATTCATATTTTGTTCAAATCAAAGTTATTTTTCTTAGCTGCTAAAATTCCAGAACTCTTTGACCTAACAGCTTTTAACTGCTGACCTTTGGAACCTTCATACAAACTTTTAATTTCAAAAGCAATTTTAACTGAAACAAAAAAAACATCGCCAAGAATTGTGCAACGGAACTGATTAAGTTTTTCATACCCTGTGTGCTCTGGGAACACTTTATATTTGCATTTTTGTGTTGCGACTTTGTGATTTATATTCATAGCAATTTTATCAGATGCTTTTTATATATCTTTTGTTCTTCTTTTCTTTCTTTTTTTTTGATTAGAGGTGAGTAATCTCCAGATGAAAGGAAAACAATAGAAATGTACTGTGTTAGTTAGTTACACTGTTGCAATGATCACAGAAACCATACAATAGTACTTTAAATTTGAAATGTTGCATGAGGTAAGACTTAATTTATACGATGTCAGTGTTAATATATATCGTAGAGAGCTAATCAAATTGTATGTTTAGTTATTCAAAATGCAATGAAAACAACAAGTTCTGATATAAATCTGCTCAACTAAAAATTGTAATCCTTCCGAAATTTACAAATACAAACAAAGAAAATTTGTTTAATTTTCTTACTTTAGCCTAGTACTCTGTTTGTTTACGTGAAATTTCGCTCGCAACATTTAGAAGTTTCAGAAAAATTGTCAAGTTTATGAAATATCAAGCTTTGTATCAAATACGAATGGAAATTTTACCGAAAAATTACAAATTTTCTATTTTTAAACGCATTTTAATGCGCAACTTCATATTTATGTGCATCAAGTTTTGACTTAGCAGTTGGCCACTGTTGGGTACGCTGAATGTGACCAGTGAAAATTAATTGTATGCTATGATGAATTGTGAGCGCTCTCTTTCTTGTTATATTTTTTGACAAAAGTCCGTTTCCAACAGAAACGTCAATACTACCCTGGAGTAATTATATCATGCATAAAAACAAAAAAATTACGACAACTGTCACTTTTCACTTCAAAATAGAGAGGCAGTTCAATTAAATTGACGTGAAAAAATATTGCAAGAGAAATGTTGCGAGTATTTTTCACAGCGGAATAGAGTAGAGCTTTGACGAACATGTTGTGAAGTAACTTTTTGTGAAAATAAACATGTTTTTAGCTGCTTGTATCTTTTTATATATTTACTCCGATTAAAAAATTATTAATTGTTTTTAAGAGTTATTTTAACTTTTAAGACCACCATATAAATCATTTAGAATTAATAAACGATAAATTTCAATATCCAATTTATATAAAATTGTATGTGTCTGAAAAGAATTAATGTGCTATGAGCTATGATTAATTCCATTCAAGAAAATTATTTTTAATTCAATTTTTTTAAATGTGTTATAATGTCGACCTCAATAATAAAATATTAAAATAAAATTTGTATTTCTTAACTAATTAATAAAATTGTTCCTTATGTCATACAAACTCATTTGTATGCCTCAACATTAATTCATAAACAAATACAAACAAACAACATTACCAAATTCTTTGGTGTCATGTGGGCAATAAAACAACAACAGCAATCATGAAAATAATATCGCACATCATTGCAATTCCCAACTAACACAAATACAAACATATATGTTGCTCACAAATATGTATAGAATAAAATAAACACACACGTCTATTAAGGTTGCCACTCAGAAAAAAAATTGCAGCCTTTTTTTTATTTAAAAGTCTGATCTCGTAAGACCTTAGATACAAATTTTAATTTTTAATCGGATTACTAAAAAAATTAAGACGTTGAGATTGAAACACTCAAAAGAGCAAAATACACCACTTAAGGCAATTTTAAAATTTTGTTTAAAAAACTTGCTCGAAAGGCAAAATGTATAAATGTTTTTATACATTTAGATATATTTATTATAAAACTGTTATAATTAATCTTTAAGATTCATATAAATTTTCCAACTTAGCTTGGTTATTTAAAATACTTATATTTTGTCTACAAATTAATTTTTGTGTTAAGTATTTTATAGCTCAAACCTAGCTAGTACTCTGTTCAGTTTCATGTGAACTTTCATTCGAATTTTCCTATAAAAAACGATAGCTGTCAAGTACTTGTAAAAGTTTTCACAACATTTTTGTCAAAGTAGTACTCTGTTCCGCTGTGAAATATGCTCGCAACATTTCTCTTGCAACATTTTTTCTTGACAATCTTATTGAACTGTCTATTTATTTTGAAGTCAAAAGTGACAGTTGTCGCTTATTTCCCTATTTATTATTTATTTTTTTCTATTTTGAAAAGTAAAGCACGACTTTCTCAACATTAACAATTTCTGCGCAACAAAATATTTGTCAGAATCTTCACGCAACAAAAAAATTAATGTTGCCAGCAAAATTCCACGGAATCGAACAGAGTACTAGGCTGCGAAGAAATTGAAAAATTTGAGAACGTCATGCTTTACTTTTCAAAATAGAGAACAATAAATTTATAAAAACCAAAAAAAATTTAAAACAAATGTCACTTTTCACATCAAAAAATTAGGCAGTACAATTAAATTGTCATGAAAAAATTTTGCAAGGGAAATGTTGCGATTTTATTTCACAGCATAACAGAGTACTACTCTGACGAACATGTTGTGAAAATTTTCACCCGTATTTCACAGCTATTGTACAAGTACTAGGGTACGAGTACTAGGCTTTATAGGAAATAGATATTTTTTAATGGTTAAATAGATTGAGTTAAATAACTTTATTTTTATGATGGTTTTATTTTTTAAAGAACGCTGATAATCGATTAGAATTAAAATTAGAATAAAAATATGTATCACGTTTGGTAGGATTCTACTAAAGTGGCAACGCTGGTGTCTGCACCTAGCAAGACTACTACTTCTATTTATATTTGATATCTGCAATATTTACAAAGTTTCACTAACGTTTGATTGTATGTATTTCGTATATGAATGTATGTTCGTATGCTCTAAACATGCTATACAATTAGACAACGGTAACGGACGGACGAATGGAAATTGTTGAAGTGTTCATTATTTTTGGCATTCATTACGCCACAACATTCTGTGTGTTTCATTGTTGCTTATATAAACAAAGTTTTTTACAAAACCTTGCAATTAGTTACCGTCACATTCGAAATGAAAAACGTGTTTGGGTCAACATAAGAAATAGTTTGTATTATTGTTGTTGTAGTTAATGTCACCAGAAAATTTAATAAAATACAAATACAGCTAATTTTCATAGACTTAATTATTAAGTAAAGGCACCTTGCTTATGGGATGATTTTAAGATTTTCCGGGTAAATTATTTGTATACTCCCACGCGTACAGCTTTAAGGGTATATTAATTTTGTGACGACGTGTGTAACGCCGATAAGGAGGCGTGGTAGGAATAGAAAAGCATATATATGTTCTTTATCAGCATCACCACCTAAGTTGATTTAGATATGTCCAACTTTCTGTCCGTCTGTACGTCTGTCGACACGATTACAGCCGTAATTTTGAAGCTATCGTACTGAAATTAAATATTTAAGCATTTTTGCTAAAAAACTAAGGTCAAGTTCGAGAATCGGATAAATCGGATGAAAACCACGCCTATCTCCCTCTTGAAAAGATTTTTTGTAAGAAAAAAAAAGTCATCCCCACTTCACATACAGCAATAAAATTGAAAACTATATAAAGAGGCTTTTGTCGAAGTTACAAAAAGAAAATTAGCTACTAATTCATTTTATTTCAGTAATACGACGTGTTCGATAAATGGGCGTCATCTATTCACTTACACGCTCATCTACAAGACAATCTCAAAATTGAAAACTCTGTAAATAGGCTTCCCTTTAAGCTACAGGCAAAAAATTGGATATGTTTGTAATTTACAAGTATCGACTGGGTCGAAATCCGACCAATTTATTGATTGCCTATGTAAAATTATATGCGAGATGGTTCAAATAAGTTCGAAGCTATAACTCTTAATTGATTGCAGATATAAAGCTATTTTCTTCAGAAAAATTATTTTTTTATTATTATTATTTATAAAAAAATTATTTTTTTATATTATTATTTTGTTCAAAAACAGAAAAACAACATTTTAAAAAAATTTAATTTTGTCAAAAAAATCATAGGGGGTAGCCTTGATTTTTTGATGGCACGGAGAGTTTATTAATGTAGTGTCAAGAGAAAATAAATTCACCTAAAATCCGGTATAGATTTTGAAAGAATTTAAAAAATGCAATTTTGAGTTTTTGTTTTTTTACAACAAAACTCATTTTTACCCCATATTTTAAGAATAAATCAAATTTAGTGGTCTATTTTTAAATGCATTATTTAAATATAAACAAAAAAAAAAGGTATAATTTTCAACAGTTTTTTTAAAAGGTAATTGATAAGACTTAAATACAAAAAATAAATAAATCAAATTTATTCCCAGATGGCGGAGTTATTGGCTTCAGAAATTAGAACATTTAATTTGAGACAGTTTTTTTCTCTCTCTTGGCATTTGGTTGAAACACACGCTAAATAACTAACGACAATATTAAGAAAATTCATTCAAAATACGTTTGGTTAGAACTTTGCTGTAATCACATGTACAAGAAAATTAAACAAATTTTCAGAAAAAATTAGAACAAGTTAAAAACCTTTAAAAATCAATGAAGAAATTCACATGGAAAGTCAAATTTTTGAATTCAAAACACATTTTTCTACAAATTTTACTATTGACGAATGGATAAAACTACATTTTTTTAAGAAACTGTTACTTTTAAAAAACTCAAATTCAACTAACTCAAGAACTTTTCCCCAACCAAATTTCATATTAATCAAAGAGCGGACTTTTTCTCAAAAATTGAATTTCTCTCTTAGAAGTTTGGAAACTCCCTCCATCAGATATATCATTTATATATACATTCTGCACATCTGGGCAACATGGCCTTTCGAATGATATAAGTTTTATTTATTTTGAGTTTTAATTAATACCAAAAAAGCGTACGACAAACTTTAATGTTCACGTATTAATATAAAAAGATATCAGAACTAAATCGTGGAAAAAAAGTGGGCGTCGTCTGACTACGGATACACCCACTTCCCATAGAACCCACTATAGTGAAAAGTCTTAAAAAAGCCTAATATTTAAGCTACAAAACTAAAACAACGACAAACACGCCAACCTCCCATGCAACCCCAAAATTGAAAATTTTATAAAAAGGCTAATCTTTAAGCTGCAAGAAAAACAATTTGATATGTATGAATTTAAGACGTCATAAAAGTAGTAACATCTCTTAAAATATCATACAAAAAAGCTACAATATTAGATTGTTTTACACTTACGAATCGGCCGTGGGGGTATTATAACTTCGGCTAAGTCGAAGATATACCTTACTATTTTTTAAATTTTATTTGAGGAAACGTTTAAGTGATATTTTTACATCAAAACTTGATATGAAACCTCATATTCAATATGATCATAATATACGTTATACGGTTAGAACGTTGTTCTCAGAAATGATTTTTGGTTAGCTATTCAAATAATATTCAAAAACTAGTTGTAGGGTATTTCATAGTAAGTAGCTTCATTGCTTTTTTTTCATCAGAAGTTTCAGACGATATGTTAACATTTTTATATCCACCACATGTTTTATATTCACCTTATCTTGCACTCGTTGTCAATGTGTAGTTGCTAATATATATCAAATAGATTTTGTATGCATACTCAGCATTGCATACTTTCAGGCTGACAATTTTTTCGAATAAAAAATAAACACTGTAGTAGCGGGAATGAACAGTTTGAGTGATATTAGGTGAGGAGCAAAACTCTTGTCTTTTTATGCGTTAATGGCGGGGCAAGGGTTTCAGCGTAAAAATACACTATGTTTGAGATTTTTTTTTTAAGAATATGCATAAAGCAAATTTATTTAAATTTTTTGTATATTATTAAGTTTACTTTTTACAATATTATTTAATTTTTTCATTAGAAGATATTAAAAAACAAGCCGGTGACAGAAAAAAGTCTTAGAAAAAAAGCAATTTGCGGTGTTCAGTTTATCTCAGTCGGAAATAATCTGAAATTAAAAACCATTCAAATTTAGTCAAAGTATCACCAAGTCCCTCTAAAATAAAAAGTCCCAACCCTCTAAATATAAAAAAAGTACCTAAACGTTGGGGGGAGGTATTTTATTTGCAGAAAATGTGTCTCAAGTTTGAAATGAATCGGTCAAGTAGTTCTTAAATGGTAGTGAACACGGACTTCGAAAACACAACTTGTGGGAAAATTGCTTTAAAGTTTTGTACACGTAGGTTGTTACGTTCGAGGTACACTTTACTCAGATCGACTTCAAATTTGAAATCGTTGAAATCGTTCGCTACGCCTCAAAAACTATAATTTATTCTATTATTTTTTGCTACTCGTGTGACTGGTGTTAGATGACCTCAGGCTGGCAAATGAGTTTTCCATTTGCTTAAACAAAAATAATTGTAATAATCTTATTTCAACAGCATAACTATTTTCAATTATTTGCATCAAGCATTGAGCTAACACTTAAATTTCAATTAAATTGAATTTAAATGCTATTTTAAATTTTTGCCTCTTTATTCTTTTTGGCTTTGCCAAAAACAGATAAAATAGTATAGTGTATGTTTTTGGCCATATTATTAGTTTTGCATTTTATTCAATGGTCTATAAAAATGGATTTGCATTATTTAACCTACGATGTTTTATTTAATTTGTAAACACAAAACATGCAATGAAAAATTTATTTCGAAAATAGTTCGAAGAATTCAAACAATTTTTGTTTGTAGAATATTTAGAGCTGCTGACTAGTTTAAAATGCAGTTATTTAAAGCTTTTAACATAAAGGAAATAAATTGCGTTTATTTTTTGAAGTAGGTACATAAATTAAACAGAAAAATATTATCACTTAATGCATGCATAATATTTTTCCAATAAATAAAATATATGAATTTTGTATGAATTCATTGAAAAATTATGTGTTTAATGCATTTCCGACCAATTCTGTTATTATTTATTAGAAAATTTAAATTTTTTGTGACATAAACTTAAATCGTTGACGTTCGTTGTAACCAAAATTTAGCAACAAAAATTAGTATATTAAATTATTTTTTAACAAATAGTTCCTTACACTGATTGATAATTTTTTGTAAACGTCTTTTGTGTGCTTTCCTTCGTTAGTGCAAAAATTGAATGCAAAATTTAATATATAAAAAAAAACTCTTTAAAAGCTTAAGTTCCAAACTAAATTATACTAAAAATGTAGTTCTTATAATTTAAGACATTTTTTCGCTATCAAAAATTTTATATGTTTTGAATATCTTTAAAAAATAAAAATTTTAAATTCCTTCCAAAATTATATTTTTGAACATAATATTTCTTTAACTACTCAAGAATGTAACTTAACAATCACTTTTTTGATTGATCTGACAGCCGAAAAAACTATTTCTATGAACCAATCTTTGCAGATTTTTATTTTAGCTGAACTATCTATACCTCTGAAACGACAACAAAAAAATTAAGTTCAAAATCACTTTTCTGATTTTTGTTCATGAAACGGAGTACTATGAGTGCCCATCACTAGAATCACTCAATTCTAGATATATTAAGTTCCATGTTATGAAGTTTAAGTAAGTTTCAATGCTAAATTTCTTAATGTTAAAATCTTAAAAAAACATGAATTTGAAAAGCTGAAATGAGATTTTTTTATATGTAACACTAACTTGCGTTTAAAATCACTTAAATGGTTAAGTTAAGTGATTTCAAACACGAAATTTAAAGCAAATCTTTGATATCATATAAAAATATATTTTTGTTTGTACACTAAAATAAGTTAGTCGCCTTCATAAAATGTCAATTCATCAACTTATACAATCTATTTTGATACAATCTATTTGAATCTTACTTAATAAACTGCCACAAAACATTGAATTGACTAAATGGCAGAGATAAACTATTGTTGTATGGATATTTCCCTTAAATTTATTGCCTGCACCTCTCAACACTTCAATCAATATTCATGCCTTGTAGCAATTAAGTAAAGACAATTGGCTTTAATTAAACTTAATTAGTTCAATGGCACACATTCGCTAACACAAAATCAAACCAATAGCAAGACAAACAAACAAACAAACACATGTCTGCAGAGGCAAACGTGTGCATGAACATGGGCAATTAATGTCAAATAAACGCCAGATTCAAATCCATAGCGTGACACGCATACACTTACAATTATAAAGCAAAAGCACACTTGCATAGAACATAAACTATTGCCCAGTAGAAATTAAGTAAGTATGTGTGCTAAACATCATTCATAATTCAATCATGCAGAAGACTACACCGAAGTAATGAACTCAGACAGCTGACAATGTTTTTAAAAATAAATCTAAACTCAAAAAATATCAAATATCGCAAAAAATAATCTTATTTCATAAAAAACAAGCGTCTTGTTCCGCAGCTTATATCGCTCAAACTGTTCATTCTTGCTGCTAGAGTAGTTTTAACGCAAACAAATCAGCCTTAAAGTATGCACATAAAAATTAATATGATATTTATCAGTTACTACACATTAACAACGACTGCAACAAAACAGCATTCGAGAGGACTGTATAAATGTTGTCATATCGTCTGCTAAAATTATTTTGTAAGAAATAATATCCATAAAATAAGATCAAATGTTAAATTTTTCGATATAACTGTTTCCAATAATTTTCAATAAATTAGTTCCAAAATTTTCTAAATAAACTTAGCGTCTCATAGACGAAAACTTGAAATTTCCAGTACTTCCGTGTTGAGCCTATTGAGTTTTCACTCTTTGTCCTCTATAGTCCTCTAACAGTGAATTTCACCATTGAGTACAATATCAACATAGAAAAGTGTGCGTTTAATAAGATGAAATTAACATTTTCTGGACTTCGGTCTGAGAGACCGATGTTAGGAACCGTTTTATGAAATTTATGTTAGTAGCCGAAGGTTGACATTTTTATTTTCCTACTGGGGTATATTTTCTCTGATTCTCGTGCTAATTGAAAAATACAAATTGATTACACATCCACGTTGTAGCAACACAAACTACAAAACAGCACAACAATATAAACCAAAAGTGCAGTTTTTAGCTACCTTCAAATTGTTTGGTTAGAAGTTGCAAACGTTAGCGTTTCCCAGAAAGTATGAGTGTTTTGTATTTACTATTTACTTGCATGTGTGTGTGTATGTTCGAAATTTAGAGCTTTTGTATTGGCAATTTTTTTGGTTTATGGTACGTTGAAACAGAATTTTAACTAATTTCCATTCTCCTAACTATCTGATGTGCATACAAGATTCTCAGTTTTCTAAAAAAAATTTAGTAATCTAAGCCTCTAACAAAGCTTATTTAACCACTAATCTAAGTAACTATACTCAGAAAAATATCTACTGTTATATTAACAGTCGGCCGCTGTTATTTCAAAACACTGTTAAGCTGAATGCTTTGGGTTTTAGTTAACAGAGTTCTTCAACAGAACGTTTCAAAGAATTTGTGTGCTGTTTAAATCATCGGTTGAAATATTTTTGTGTTTTTGTTGAAATGTCTGTCTTCTCTAAACAATAGTTTTGAATTGTGTTTTGCTATATTTATCTTATCATTGCCACACTCAGAAAAATATCAACTGTTATATTAGCAGTCGGCCACTGTTATTTCAAAACACTGTTCGATTGAATGATTTGCGTTTAAGTAAACAATTTTCTTTGTTAAATGAACGTTTCAAAGTATTTTTGTGCTGTTAAAATCATCTGTTGAAATATTTTTGTGCTTATATTGAATTGTCAATTTTTTCTAAGCAATAGTTTTTATATGTGTTTTGCTATATTTATGTTATCGTTGCCAGTAGCTCAGTGCACTAGACTGTCATGCGGGAGACGTGGGTTCGAACCCTTGCTGTGTAAGTATCAAAAATTTTAATTTAATAATTGAAATAATAATAATTCTGTTTCATTAATTGTTTGGTCAAATAAAACCTTCAAAATAAAATGCTTACAATCTTGCAAAAAAAAAAAAAATTGCAAATTTCATTTTTTATTTAAAAAAAAATATTTTATATAAAAAAATAATTTTTTATTGGCCTTGCTGGATTTGAACCGTGGACACTCGAGTACTAGACGCACAGGTTAGCACACTCGGCCATACATGAACTTTCAAACCAGTGATCAAATTTCAATAAATAAGTTTTTATACGGTTTTCGTGTTCCATAGACCAACAGTCAACCGACTGTTGATTTGAAAGTTTCATTTGTTGGATGGTATTTAACAGTGAAATCTGTTATTTCAACCCATGATTTGTTTGATAAAACAGCATTTTTTCCCTGAGTGCAATAGCTCAATGGAAGTGTGCTAGACTGTCATGCGGGAGACGTGGGTTCGAACCCTAACTGTGCAAGTATCAAACATAGTAATTAAATAATTGAAATTCTAATTCTGCTTCATTAATTGTTTGGCCTAAAATATCCTTCGAAATAGGTTTGCTTGTAATCTTTAAAAAAATTGTACATTTAATTAAAAAAAAAAAAAAATAAAAAAATAAAAATAAATTGTTTTTGTTGGTCTTGCCGGTATTTGAACCAAAGCCATTTGAGTACTAGACACACACGGCAGCACACTCGGCTAAACATAAACTTTCAAAAAAGTGAAGAACTTTCAAAAAGTTCGTTTTTATATGGGTTTCATGTTCTATAGACTAACAGTCACCCGACTGTTGATTTGAAAGTTTTAATTGTTGGATAGTATTTAACAGTGAAATCTGTGAAACCAATGATTTGCTTGATATACCAGCATTTTTTCCCTGAGTGTACGAGTTTAAAAATGAGCTACATTATTTACATAAAACAGGCATATTTTAAATGCCTACTTGCAGTACAGCAAATTGAATTTATGTTGGAGCATCTTTTTTATAAGGACATTTATCGATTATGGATATGGATATGGATATGGATATGGATATGGATATGGATATGGATATGGATATGATATGGATATGGATATGGATATGGATATGGATATGGATATGGATATGGATATGGATATGGATATGGATATGTATATGTATATGGATATGGATATGGATATGGATATGGATATGGATATGGATATGGATATGGATATGGATATGGATATGGATATGGATATGGATATGGATATGGATATGGATATGGATATGGATATGGATATGGATATGGATATGGATATGGATATGGATATGGATATGGATATGGATATGGATATGGATATGGATATGGATATGGATATGGATATGGATATGGATATGGATATGGATATGGATATGGATATGGATATGAATATGGATATGGATATGGATATGGATATGGATATGGATATGGATATGGATATGGATATGGATATGGATATGGATATGGATATGGATATGGATATGGATATGGATATGGATATGGATATGGATATGGATATGGATATGGATATGGATATGGATATGGATATGGATATGGATATGGATATGGATATGGATATGGATATGGATATGGATATGGATATGGATATGGATATGGATATGGATATGGATATGGATATGGATATGGATATGGATATGGATATGGATATGGATATGGATATGGATATGGATATGGATATGGATATGGATATGGATATGGATATGGATATGTATATGTATATGTATATGGATATGGATATGGATATGGATATGGATATGGATATGGATATGGATATGGATATGAATATGGATATGGATATGGATATGAATATGGATATGGATATGGATATGGATATGGATATGGATATGGATATGGATATGGATATGGATATGGATATGGATATGGATATGGATATGGATATGGATATGGATATGGATATGGATATGGATATGGATATGGATATGGATATGGATATGGATATGGATATGGATATGGATATGGATATGGATATGGATATGGATATGGATATGGATATGGATATGGATATGGATATGGATATGGATATGGATATGGATATGGATATGGATGTGGATATGGATATGGATATGGATATGGATATGGATATGGATAAGGATATGGATATGGATATGGATATGGATATGGATATGGATATGGATATGAATATGGATATGGATATGGATATGGATATGGATATGGATATGGATATGGATATGGATATGGATATGGATATGGATATGGATATGGATATGGATATGGATATGGATATGGATATGGATATGGATATGGATATGGATATGGATATGGATATGGATATGGATATGGATATGGATATGGATATGGATATGGATATGGATATGGATATGGATATGGATATGGATGTGGATATGGATATGGATATGGATATGGATATGGATATGGATATGGATATGGATAAGGATATGGATATGGATATGGATATGGATATGGATATGGATATGGGTATGGATATGGATATGGATATGTATATGGATATGGATATGGATATGGATATGGATATGGATATGGATATGGATATGGATATGGATATGGATATGGATATGGATATGGATTTGGATATGGACATGGACATGGATATGACGAAATATGTTTTTTTGGGATCCCGAAAAAGTTTGTAAAGACCAAAAAATATAAAATTATTTTTAAGCAAATATTTGTGCACAGGAAAAATGTTTATTAATTTGCTATTTTCTTTTCTTGGGTTTAAATTCTAAAGAATGAAAAAATGTATGCAATAACATTGATTTTTGGTCAAAGAAGTGATTCAGGAGAACCAAAACGGCTCTATTGAGATTTCTCCGTTTCAGAAAACAAGTATGCAAAATAGTTTTTAATGGTATTTCTAATTTTTGTGGCGGTGTTCGGCTGACTTTTTATACCCTTAACCTGAAAGGTCAGGGTATATTGACTTTGTGCAAACGTTTGTAACGCATAGAACGAAGCGAGTCCAGTATAGAAAAGTACATATATTCTTGATCGGAGTCACCTCGTGAGATGAGCAATCCTTGTCCGTCCGTCCGTCCGTTTGTCTGTCCGACTGTGTGGTGTCCGTATACCCAGGATAAGAAGAAGGAGTTGAGATAATTGAAATTAACTCGACAAACATGGTCACATGGACTTAAGTATCTGCACTGTTGAATATTTTTGGAATCCGCCCACGGAAACGCCTACCTCTCATACATCGAAAAACTGCATAAATGTGCTCATCAAAAGCATACAACAATAAAATTTTGTACGTATGTATTTTATATCATAAGAATAATATCTTCGAAAAATTAATGTCATCCGCTTACGGACACGCCTACCTCCCATACAAACCAAAAATTAAAAACTCAATAAATAAGCTTATGTTTAACGTACAGAGATAAAATTTGGTTCGTATGCATTTTATATCAAAACAAAGACGTCTTTAAAAAATTTATGGCATCCGCTCACAGTCACGCCCTCCTCCCATACAATCAAGAATTAAAGACTCAATAAATGAGCTCATGTTGAACGTATAGAGATAAAATTTGATGCGTATGTATCTTATATAAAAACAAAGATTTCTTCGAAAAATAATGTTATCCGCCCACGACTACGCCCACCTCCCATACAACCCAAAAATTTAAAACTCTATTAATAAGTTTGTGTTTAACGTACTGAGATAAAATTTGGCACGCTTGTACTTTAAAAGAAAACGAAGATGGTTTTGAAAAATTGATGTCATCCAACAACGGACACGCCCACCTACAATGCCACCCAAAAACTGAAAACTCAATAAATAAACTTATGTTTAACCTACAGAGATAAAATTTGGTATGTATGTATTTTATACCAAAACTAAGATGCATTAAAAAATTGGGTGTAGTCCGTCCACGAACACGCCCACCTCCCAAACAAGCCACAAGAGCGAATATACTATAAAGGCATTAACATGTGACCTACAGGAAAAAACTTGATATTTTTATAAGTTTTTGTAAATTTTTCATCAAAATTGAAATGCTTCATCCGCTCTGGGATATGACCATTTTCAATATTATTATTGTCTTTTTAAAAACTAGGTTTAGGGTATTTCATAGTCGGGCTAGACCGACTTTAGACTTTCTTTACTTGTTTTATCTACATACAAATCGATCCGGCTTCTTAAGCAAAATATTATTCTTATAAACGATCAATGTATTTTTGACCATACCATTTATTTCAGATATGACAGAGAGTAACTTCGGGTAATGTGATATAGGTATTTGTAAATTTATAATTACTTAACACTCAAACCTTAGCTTATTCAGCATTACACAGGATATTTTTTGGTGCATTTTCCAGTGTTTTGCAACTTTGAAGCTCCATAGCATTACCCGATTTGGAGCTTTTTAGCACAATGAAAACAAGTTATGTAAGTCTATTTAATTAAATTGTCGGGTAAAGAAATATATTACGTACGGATTATGTGATATACCATATATACCAATATCACATTACCCGAATAGTATTCAACAGCAGTACCTATTGTTTTTTCAACCAAAATTATAAAAACCATGTTATTTAAAAGAAAATATATTGTTTTGTTTTCATAATTGATACAATTTTATTTTTTTAGTGGAATTTACATAAAAGAAAACAAAAATTCAAATAAAATCAACTGAATACAAATACGTATGTAAAAACATAACAAAACAATAACACAAAGTATATAATGAAAGAAATGAATAGATTTGGTATGAAAAGATGGTTTATCACATTAGCCAACATTGACTATATCACAATAGCAAAATTCGGGTTTCAAAATAATAAGGTTATTTTTGCTAACTTAATTCAAACTCTAACAAATTTATCTATTGCAGCTTACATTTCTGCTCTATTTATTGTAATTCACTCGCAAAGCGTACTCAAAAAAAAAAAAAATTTCAACTACAACAACAAAACAATTTCACAACAATGAGATCGAACACAGCGAATGAGAGCGCGCATTAAACTGTAGCACGTCTCTTTTTCTGTTGCCGTTATATTCTCGCTTTTTGTTATTGTCGAAAATTGTGAATTTAACAATATATGCAAGTACATCACATTATCCGACCATATCACAATACCCGACATACTATATCAGTTTGCATTTTTTTGTTATTGGCTTTCAACTTCGAATGCGAATTAAGATAATTTCCAATTCGTTTTCTAGGTTTTTTTTTCTCAAAAAGCCGTTTAAGGGGACATGACATCTACCCACATTGATTTGTTTAATGTTTTGTGTAAGTTTTTACCTCAAAACATAAGAGTACTTTTTTAAAATGATATGTCTTTTGTTATTCAACTTATGGGTGTTTTTTTGAATTTATTTTATGTTGAAGTCTTACAAAAAATTATATATATATACCAAAAAAAATTATAAATAAAACCGAATTAAAAAAAGAACTCTTTGTTATACAAAATTATCGTGTTGCTTTTCCTTTTAGATTAAATGGAATAATATATACTATTTAAAAAAACCCACAACAACTTTTCGTAAGTTTACGCTACACAATTAAAAATTTCGCATAGCTTAACTTATCTGCGAAAAATAAAACAAACATTTTAAATAAAATTAAAAAATTAACAGCACAAATAAACAACTAAATATTCGTTCGAATCTAGCAAAACGAAATTAAATTAAATGAAACAACCTCAACTTTAAGATACAAACAAATAAAAAAGTAAAACAATTAAACTAAAGTCCGTGAAGGCAACTTATTGTTAAATTTGAAAGATAAGGAATCGGTTGTTGTTGTTGCTTTTGTTGTTGTACCTTCTAGTCAAATGCAGTACTTAATGCTACCACCATAGCGCCCTAGGCCCAAAAACTTAAGAACCACCCACAGCAACAGCCTTGCAATTAAAGGAAAAGTTTTTCGGAGCAACTTTAAGCGCGCAACATTTTCATTGTGCAGCTTCGTTTTCATCATGCAGCGCCATTGTTTATTGCTTTTCTCATTTTCCCGCCTTGTTATCGACAAAAGTTGAAGAGCTGCAATGCATATACAAAAGCAACAACAACAAGAACATTAACAACAGCTATAGCAACGATAACAACTACTACATATATGCAGCAGCATCTTTGAAAAAACTCTGCGGAAAAGCTACTTAAGAAGCTTCTTCCAAGGAAATGCAAGTTGAACTTTTGCCAACGGCATCTCGTACGTACTGAACGCGCGCGAAAATTTAATTAATTTGTTACGCTCTGTGATCGGAAAATTGTGTAAGTTTAGCATAGAAAGTGAATTGTATGTGTATGTATGTGTGAGTGTGTGGTTGATGTAGAAGAATGCAGAAAGGGTGTTCAGCACGTTAGTGCTGCGGTTAAATTCAACTTAATTTTAATATTTAATTATGTTCAATTCAAGTTCCAAATAAGAGGCTTATTGTATAAATTTAGTTTCTTGCAATAATTAAGCTACTTAACTTTGACACTTAACTCGTGCATTAACACATGAATAACTTTTTAACACGTTCTTTGTGCGATTTATTTGCTGTTTTTAATAAGTTGGTTTATAAAAAATCTCAACACATGCCATAAAGAATTGTCATATGCAAAGTTTAAGACTTGCTTGTCTTATTATTGCAATCAACTCTGCATATAATATAACTACAAGAAAAATTTGATATTGTATGGCTCAAGCATAACTTTCTTTTAACCATGGAAGCACATGCTTATCTTATATAAAGTCATGTTATAAATAAATGTCATGCTGCGTCGACTCGCCAACACACATGTGTATTGATTTATAAATACTGATAAGAGCTTTATATATGCATTTTTGTCAATAACTCTAAATGATTCCAGTAAAGCGGAAAAGTGACAATCTGTAATCTGGAATCCGTTCATAATCCTTTTTCAATAAGAACAGAAAGAACGTTCAACTAAATGTTTTCAATGTCATACGAGAATGGAAGAATATAAACATAATATTCGTGCGAAACCTAAAAAGAGATGCTGTAAATATAACCCAGTAAGAAACAGCAGCACATTACCCCAGCAAAGAAAAAAGTGCCCAAAGAACGTTAAGTGGAAGGCAAAGTCGTGTGCTACATCTTTTCTACTTTCATACCCAGAAGGCATTTTTATAACCTAAACCTGAAAAGAGGTCAGAGTATATTAACTTTGTGCAAACGTTTGTAAAGCATAGAACGAAGCGAGTCAGGTATAGGTTAAGTATATATATTCTTGATCAGGGTCACTTCGTGAGTCGAGCTATCCCTGTCCGTCCGTCCGTCCGTCCATCCGTCCATCGGTCTGTTTGTGTGTTGTCCGTATACACAGAATAAGATGAAGGAGTTGAGATAATTGAATGAAATTCGATACACATGGTCACATAGACCCAAATATCTGCTCTATTGAATATTTTTGGAATCCGCCCATGGACACGCCCACCTCCCATACAACGCAAAAATTGAGCCGCATACATAAGCCTATAATTAGCCATATGTATTTTATGTAAAAAAAAAAGTTTTCGAAAAAAGGGTGTCATCCTCACGCGAACACGCCCACCTCCCATAAAACCAAAAATGAAGAACTCAATACATGAGCTCATATTTAACGTACAGCGATAACATTTCGTACGTATGTATTTTATAATTAAACAAAAGCCACGCCCACCTCCCATACAACCCAAAAATTGAAAACGCAATAAAATAGCTTATGTTTAATCTACGGAGATAAAATTTGGTACGCATAGTTTTTTATAACAAGCCGAAAATGATTTTTACAAATGGACGTCATTTGCCAACGGACACGCCCACTTTCCATGCAAACCAAAAATTGAAGACGCAATTAATAAGATTATGTTTAACGTACAGAGATAAAATTTGGTACGTTTGTATTTTATGACAAGTAAAGAAAGTTTAAAGTCGGTCTAGGCCGACTTTGAAATACCCTAACCCTACTTATTCAAAAATAAAAAAAATAATATTATTGAAAATGGGCGTTTCCGTAAGCGGATGAAGCCTTTAATTTTTATGCATTTAAATGTTGATGATAAATGTACACATACCATTTTTTATACCTGTAGCTCACAGTTAAAGCTTTATTGTGTTTTTACTATGGGAGGTGGGCGTTTTCATAGACGGATTACTCCCAATTTTCGAACACACCTTAGTTTTGGTACAAAATACATACGTACCAAATTTGATCTCTCTATCACAAACATAACCTTATTTAATGAGTTTTAAGCTTTTTGGGTTGTATGGGAAGTAGGCGTGTCCGTGGGCGGATGACGTTCATTTTTCAAAACCATCTTTGTTTTTTCGTAAAAAACATACGTGCCAAATTTTATCTCTGTAGGTTAAACAGAGGTTTACTTATTAAGTTTTAAATTTTTGGGTTGTATGGGAGATGGGCGTGTCCGTGTGCGGATAATACCCATTGTTCGAAGACATCTTTGTGTTTACATAAAACACATACACACCAAATTTTATTGTTGTAGGTTCATTATGAGCTAATTTATCCAGTTTTCAATTTTTGCTTTGTATGGGAGGTAGGCGTGGCCGTAGGCGGATGATATCCATTTTTCAAAACTATATTTTTTTTGTTATAAAAAACATATGTGTCGAATTTTATCTCTGTAAGTTAAACAGAGGGTTATTTATTGTGTTTTCAATTTTTGGGTTGTATTGGAGGTGGTCGTGTCCGTTGGAGGATGACACCCATTTATCGAAGACATCTTTGTGTTGACACAAAACACGTACGTATAAAATTTTATAGGTGTAGGTTAACTATGAGATGAGCTGTTATGCAGTTTTCAATTTTTGCGTTGTATGGGAAGTAGGCGTGTCCATGGGCGGATTCTAAAAATATTCAATAGTGCAGATCCTTGGGGTCATGTGATCATGTGTACCAAGATTCATTCAATTATCTCAACTCCTTCTTCTTATCCTGTGTTTACTGACAACACACAGACAGAGGATTGACGGACGGACATGAATATCTCGACTCACGAGGTGACGCTGATGAAGAATATACTTTTCTATACCGGACTCGCTTCGTTCTATGCGTTACAAACGTTTGCACAAAGTTAATATACCCTGACCTTTCATGTTTAGGGTATAATAACACGAAGATGGTTTTGAAAAATGTATGTCATCCAACCACGGACACGCCTACCTCCCATGCAACACAATAATTTAAAATTCAATATATAAGCTTGTGTTAAACCAACAGAGATAAAATTTGGTATGTATGTATGTTATACCAAAATTAAGATGCATTAAAAAATTGGGCGTAGTCCGTCCACGAATACGACCCCCTCCCAACCAATACACAATAATGAAAATACTATAAAGGCATTAACATGTGAGCTACTGAAATCAAATTTGAAATTTTTATAGATTTTTCAGATTTTTTTTCAGATTTTTACGCCCATTTTCAATACTCTTAATGTATTTTGAAAAAGTAGGTTTAGGGTATTTCATAGCCGGGCTAGACCGACTTTTGACTTTCTTTACTTGTTTTAACATATGCATGTAATTGAGAGGAATTCCTTTGTCTTCTCTAGAAGTGCTTCTAGAATTTTTCAGTTGAAGATTTCTTTGAGGCCTTCAATGAAAAGATTCTAGTAGGTATTTTCCAGGAAAATTTTCAAAAGGCATTCCATGATTCAGAAGACATAAGACAAAATGCTTCTTAGAAAATATTTAACCAATGCCTTGCACAAGCGAAGCCTTTAATAAGTTTACGAGAATGTCTTCTGAAAGCACTTTTCGATAAGGCTGAGGAGAAGCACAAATCGGTTTTTAGTACGTCTTCTGGAAGCAGTGTATCTAAGAAGGCATGTCAAGATTATATCAAAAATTTTGCTGGGATACGTAAGTTATTTTATTGAAATACAATGATTAAGTTTTTAATAAATTAACTCACTTATGATCAACAGGTGAAAACTGTTGTCTATATTTCGCTTGAAATTAATCATCAGGTATAAAAATTTAAAATGATGATGACGAATGATGAAAGCCGAAGTTTTTTTTTTTTTTGTTTTTATATTTTGCAATGCAACTTTTTTTTAATATGTTAAATATATATGTTATTTAGTGCCGATCCATATATTTTAATTTCACATTTCTTTGACATTTTATTAATATAATATTTCCCACTGGGAGGGAACAACTGGTTTAAGAGAAGATACTACGTACGTATGGAACTGACTTATACACCTGCTGCATTGTAGATGCTTCTTTGTGCAATGAATTCATTCTTTGAATACTGTTGAAGTTATTTTCAATGAAATTACATGAGGAAAAAAATTTTAAATCAGCTTTTTTGCAGTATCTTTTGCAAAGAGTGTCAGTAAAAAAAGAATATAATACGATTTTGCGCTAAAGTTTCAACTGCGAACGCAGCAGCAGCATTTAAGACATAACTATTTGTGTGAAATACTTTTTTTAAGCTGAAATAAACGCTTTTATTGAAACTTTAAGACGTCTTATTGAAACCCTATCGATGCAATTTAAGAACTTTGTTACATTAAAATTGAATTGGCTTGAAATTCTTGTTTTAAAATGTAAGTGAGCAAAAAATTTTGTAATTTTAACAAATAGTTAAATTGTGCTTTTGTGCAATCGAGCACAAATAGGGTTGCGACTGTAATTATTTTAATAAAGCTTTATTTAACGCTCAAAGGCAACCCTGCACTTAGCATAAAAAAACCGAAATAATTGTGCACGCTGCATTTGTTACGATGTTCAGCGACGTCATTATCAACATAATCTTCACAATCTTCCTTCCGTGCTCATTAACAACATGTCCTTTATCTGCATCACTCAGCCAGCCAGCCAAGCTCAGCCTGGCTGTCTATCGTGCTTGTACTGGTTAAGCAATCGTGGTCCATAGCAGCAACTTGTCAGTCTTCGGCATAACTTCAGGCTTCAACTAATTGTCTTAGCGTGTCTTTATAGAGCAAGAACATAAAAGTTTTTTTGTCTCTTGGGTTCGTCCTTTATGTAGCAGAACATTGGCAGCATTAGTTTTACACTTTTTTTTTAAAATTTTTGTTTTAATTTAATTTGAAGGCTTTCTGTAGCAATTAAGCTAAAATCTTGTTGCATCTGTTTGCAGTTTTATATCGTGGCTCCATTTGTTTTGTTCTTTTTTTTTTCTTGCCAGCTAGCTATTTTTCAATAATTTTCACATCAAAATATTTGCTTCTTTTCATTTCAATGCTCAAATTTTTCGAATTCAAAGTATCTGGTTTGACATATTGTAATTAAAACTGTTGCCTTTCAAGATGTCACGAATTTAACTTGTGCTGTTGTTTTACTTTTTTTCTCAACTGTTACAGTTTTATGGTGTTTTCTCTGCTGTGAGAATTAATTACGAAAGTATTTTCACTGACATGCCTGACATTGTCTGCATTCAGCAAACTAAACTGTAGGCGTAGCGATACCTTATTGAGCAATGTTTTTCTCTGAATGATTTGCTTTGTAAGGCTGTGTGCCAACTAGCTTATTTATCTACTGTAGTTATAAATTTTTCAAAATTTTACAGTTGCAAGTTTCTGTTAGAACAGTACCGTATAAGTTACGATCTGATATCTTTTCAGGTTGAGCCAAAACTAGCCTGACACAAAATTTTTTTTATAAAATGCACCTTTTAAAAACGATTTTTTCCAAAAAAATGCTTTTTAAAATGTATCTTTATAAAATTTTTCTTCACAAAACTTCTCTTACTAAAATATATTTTTATAAAATTCAACTTTTTCAAATTACCTTTAAAACATTTTTCTATAAAAGTTTATCTTACAAAGTTCTACAAAAATAACGTCAAAAATATTTTGATACTTTTAAAAGGTGCGCGCTTTATGTACATATCGTTGGTTCAGAAGAACAATGACTTAAATGCAAATTTTGTTAAATTCGGTTTATTGGTTAATTGTTATGCCATATATCAAATTAAACAAGCCAAGGTCAAGACTATAAGTCAGAATTATACCAGTATTCATGATGCAATTATTCTTGGTGAAAAACTTTGCTTTTAATAAAAGTTTTACATATTTAAAATTTGTTTTTTGCCCATACTGCAGAATTTTTGCAGTTACCTCATTGTTTTTCTGAACCGACGATATGTGTTCTTTTTTTTGTCAGATTTTGTATCTAAAAATGGGAAAACTTTCTTTAAAGGGGAATTTTGTTACAATACATTTTTTAAAGGAGAGTTGACGAAATGGAATTTTGTAAAGAGTGAATTGTAAAAAGGGCAGATCTTTAATACTGGAATCGTACAGACTTGGAAACAAGACTAGATAAATTTCTAAGTTTATGTTCAACGATTGCTATTAAAAATACATATATATTTTAAAGTATTCTAAAATTCTAAAGATATATATTAAAAAAAAAAACCCCCCAACTTCTTACTCCAGCTCGAAGCGAGGATGAATTCTTTCGTTTTAAGACACATACCTGAATTTGTTAACGGCATTTTGTTTGACGATTGGCACATTTTTAGAGCACATAGCTACCTGATTTTTAAAATTCTTAGTTGGATAATTTAAAAACTTTACAAGAAACTTATTGAAAAACTAATGAAAAAATGTCTGCAATGTTTAGACCAAAAAAAAGCTGTTCTGCAAATAGATGGACATCGAGTAGGGCTACTCAATTATGTAATAAAAAACAAGTAAAGAAAGTCTAAACTCGGTCTAGGCCGACTATGAAATACCCTAAACCCACTTTAAAAAAAAAAAAAAAAAAATTAATTGTAAATGGGCGTGTCCGTGGGCGGATGAAGTCCATTTTCCAAACCATCTTTGTCTTGTCATGTAAAACATACGTGCCAAATTTTAGCTCTGTAGGTTAAACACATGCTTATTTATTGCGTTTTCAATTTTTGGGTTGTATGGGAGGTAGGCGTGTCCGAGATCGGATGACGTCCATTTTCCGAAGACATATTTGTGTTAATATGAAACACATACATATCAAATTTTATTGTTGTAGGCTAATTATGAGCTGAGCTATGCAGTTTTCAATTTTCGCGTTGTATGGGAAGTAGGCGTGTCCGTGGGCGGACGATGTCCATTTTTCAAAATCATCTTTTTTTGTTATAAAAAACATACATGCCAAATTTTGATGAAGTCAATTTTTATGGTGGAAAGTTTTAATTAATTTTTTTCAAATTTAAAACTCAGAGTACGTTTGTGTACGAAATATCGTGTCAATACATTCGTTTCTGAGGAATTTGAAAATTTTACATATGATGACGTCACTTTGTATGGCAGATAGGGGAAGCTTTCATTCGATTTCGATAAATTTCAAGCAAAGCATGCATGTTACAAATAAAAGCTTATGTGACAACTTTCAGGACTCTTGATCCATTTCTTATGAACTTTAAAGCGATTTTTGGATCTTTAGTTTTTTTTTTAAGTCGCTTTATATGTGAGATAGGCGTGATTTTTATCTGATCTGGCTCATTTTCATACTTTTTAAACTTTTACGATAAAATCTGATTTTCATCTTTAACGATTACTGTTATGGGCGTTACAAATGTCGTGACAAAATTAATAAACCCTTAATGGAGTTTATAAAGGTTTATCACAATAAAATTTAATTATATTTTTTTTTTTTATTAGACTCGAAAGAAGAATAAAAATATTTGCTGTGCTTTTAGAGTTGGATACTAAAACAAAACAAAAAAAAACAAATGTGCCATTTCAGCCCTTCAAAGGACTTTGACCGAGCTTTTTATGATCAATTGTGTTGTGTGTGTTATAAAATGTTTGCACACAATTAACCGAGAACTGTATCTACATGTTTTATACCGACTTCAAACGGCTAATATTCATGTTCTGGTGAAGCTTTACATGGAATTATTTGCTCTCTGAAGTTTGCCATTGTTTGTAGAAAGGTGGTGACCGATCAGAAAAATTTTTTTATTGAAAAAACTTTTGCCGCGACTGGAGATCGATCTCCGGCATGCTAAATAAGCCGGATCGAAATTTAGATATCGCCGGACACCAACTCAAAATTTAGAGCGACTTTTAAAAACTATTTCTGCATCATTTTTTTTTGGATCGGAGAAATCCCCATGGAGCAGTTTTGGTTCTCTTAAACCCTTGTTTTGGCAAAGATAAGCAAAAAAGTTAAGATTGTGATAGTACACAAATATTGGTCAAAAAAAATTTTGAAATTTTTTGTCCTTACAAACTCTTTTGAGACCCCAAAAAGTCAATTTTTCATCATTTTCGAAAAGATGTTTCTTTTAAACACCTCTAAAATATTTATTTTTCAAGCTATAAATATGCATTTATGCTTAGTGAAAAGACATTGAACTCTTCTTTCCATTGATATATTTTATGGTGTAGATTAACCAAAACTAAGTGCCACAATTATTGAAAACATGATAAATTGATCTTCAGAAGGATTCTTCAGCTTAATTATTATTTAATTGCCTTAATTACCGTTAGATTTTTACAAATCTTGGTATGTTTGAGTTTTTAGGTACGCTAAATCGAGTTCTGACAACCATTTTTTACGAAAAGTTTACGCCAGATGGCGCTCCAGTACAAAATGCATGAATTTCGAAAATATTTTTTTTAACGCCTACCATATACGTATTTTTCATGGTACTCACTTTTGATAAAACCACTCCATACGTTATACCAATAGAAAGAATAGCACAATACTTTACCAATAAGCTTAAATGCATATGAATACCACGAAAAATGTATATTTTATAGGTGTTTAAAAAAAAACACATTTTCGAAAATTATGATATATCGATTTTTTTGGGGTCTCAAAAGAGTTTGTAAGAATAACAAATTTCAAAATTATTTTTAACCAATATATGTGTACTATCACAATCTTTACTTTTTGTCTTATCTTGGGTACGCATTCTGAAGAAAAAAAAAAAAGTTATAGGCAAAAAACTTGATTTTTTTGGCCAAAAAAAGGGTTCAGGAGAACCAAAACCGCTTCACAAGGATTTCTCCGATCCAAAAAAAAAATGATGCAGAAATAGTTTTTAAGAGTTCCTCTAACTTTTGAGTCGGTGTCCGGATGAATTTTTTTTTCTCCATACCGATCCGACTTAATTATAAGCCACTAAGAGTTGGATACTACCATTAAATATTTTTATAACTTTTCTCTTTAGGGTATATGTAGTTCAATTGCATTGGCCGTGACTTTAAGTTGAGATTTTTATATCAGTTGCATTAAAGCGGCCTCAGATAATTTTTCGTGTGACTAAATTTGGCATCTTATCAGGTCAGTGTACCTATCAGGTCAGCGCTATCATAATTGTAAGCTTCAAAGGCAGACGGCAGCTTACAACAATTAAGCCCGCTGAATGCGCTCATTATCGCACACAGCCGAGCAGTTTTTTTTTTTTTTGTTTGTTTTTGCTATTTTTGGCACTTTGACTGCACACAAAGAAAAAACTTAGTAAAATCAAATAAAATAGCTGCAAGTTAAATGTGTGCAATAATGTATACGATCTAATATCGAAGTGATATCGAAATTGGCTATAACGAAAGTATTTAATTTTTTTAAAGATATTTAAGTGTTTGTTATGAAAATGAAGTTATTTTTAATATATTAAGTACTAAGATTGAATTCTGTAATATATGATTTTTAAATGAATCAAATCATATTCAAACAGTTTTTGTATTAAAGTCTTACATTTTGACACTGGATTTTATTTTGCATTATATTCAATTTATATATTTTTATGTTTGATTAAGTACGAGAATGGAATTAAATGCAAATAACTTGTATACTCCAATATTTAAATGGAATAAAGAGAATAACTTGAACAAAATTCAAAGTGATATAGGATATAGTGTTAGGATATAATGATAGTGTTAGGATATAATGTCAAAAAAATTCGTTACATGATTTATGTTTAGTTCGATACAAATAAAAAAGAAAAAATTCCCGAAAACGTTTTCTAAACAATCTACAAATTTTCGCTTTAATAAAAATACATTTTTTATAAAACGAAAAGTACTATAGTATAATCATCACAAGATTATTAAGTTTTACTAATCTTTTTTTTCTTTCTGTGTGCTTTTACTTACCGTTACTTTCTCTCCAGCTGCTGCCATAGTTCAACAAGTTTGTGCAGCGACGTAAGAATTACTTTAACAACCAGGCTTGTTTAACCGACATAAAACTACTTTTTGCAACTTAAATGGGTGAAAAACCAAAAATCGATTTCCTCCCCCCTTGCAAATGTTGGTATTTCCTGTATGAATATCAACTTAATATTTACACATAGCCCATGGAACTCGATGGAGGAGTCTTTCTTAATTACTGTTGTTTAAAACAACTGTAAATGTTAACACATAATTAAATAAACAGCAGTACAATTATTTTACTGGCATTTATGTGAGTTCAATGAAAAATTGTAAATTCCTTTGAAAATGTTAAAGGCTTTACAGCAGTCAATGTTGATTTGTTTTCATACAACTATAGTAACGTTATACGAGCGTGGCACTAAACTAACAAAGAAAACACAAAAATATTTTAAATAAAATATTTCTTATATTCTACTGACAGAAATAATAAAATGCTTGAATAGTTTAACGGGGGACATGACATTGGCCGTTTTTTTAAATCGACTGTTTTGAAAAAATTTCATGGAAAAATTGGGTTCAAAAGTTACAGCCGGATTAGTGAGAGCGAATTTTTATTTTTCCTTGCATTTTTCTTTGTTCACAAACTTTGAACGCGTTTATCTCGAAAATCAAGTTTTTCGTACTGGTTGCGGCACTAGCGGGTTCATTTTTTGACGAAATTTTTTTTTTGGTTTTGTATTTTTTTTTAGCTTGATTCGCTATCATAGACCCGACCTTTTTTTAAATTTGTTTTTTATTTTTTATGAATTTTTAAAGTCAATATTTTTTTCGAATAAACACATTTTGAAATTTGGAACATAACCAAAAATTTAAAAAAAATATTAAAAAAAGCTCCTGTCATACGATAAACAATTTTGTTAAAATTTAAAAACGTAATTTTTTTCCATATCGGGCAATTTTGGCGACTCAAAAACAAACATTTTTCCCAGCGCTTTGGAAAAATGTTTGTTTTTGACTGAGTTATGAATTTTTAAAAAAAGGTATGTTTTCTCTGCCGCGAATGTTATGTCCCTCCTTAAGATAGCTAAACAAATTCATAAATGAGAAATCAGCCAGTCCTTAGAGGTACCATTCTTGGACCACTAATGATTTTGTATGGTAGGTACATAAAAAAGTAAGCCAATCTTAACGAAACTCGGACAGAAGGCTTTAAAAATAGACTTACAAATGTATACTAAAAATAGTCGACAGCGGTTATACCCTGGTATACCTTTTTATTTTTTGTACCTGGTTATACCTTGGACCTCTATTGAGTTAACACAAGATTTTGTAGTTGAAGAAACATCTTTACGGATCTCATTCTCTCGAATAGATGAAGTAATTAATGTGTATTGAAAATGCTCGAAATTAATTAGATACTAGGATTACCTCATTTGGATTTATGCAAATTTTGGTACATAATTTTGACATATAAAAATTGTCTAACTTAAAAAACAAAACTCGTCTGCAGGCTTAAAGTAAACATTGATGTGTAACAAACAAAAAATTATTTTTTTCCTCTTCGAAGTTTGCTAAAATTTTAAAATTTTTCTATACAAAATGTATGCATTTTCGCAAAAACTCACTTTTTGAAATCTTCATAAATTTCTCGTGTATTGAAAGGGTCTGCTCATATCGAAGAATTCAAGAGAAAATAATTTAAATTAAATTTAAAAAAAATTTGTCAATATCTAAGAATTCTTTTTAAATATTTCCTTTCGAACTTTCCTAAATTTTATATCTTATCATAAACAAAACATTTTTTCTCACTTTTTGAAACCTTCATAAAATTTGTAATGTTTTTACACTCAAAATTTAACATATGTACCTTTACCTTTACCTTTACCTTTACCTTTACCTTTACCTTTACCTTTACCTTTACCTTTACCTTTACCTTTACCTTTACCTTTACCTTTACCTTTACCTTTACCTTTACCTTTACCTTTACCTTTACCTTTACCTTTACCTTTACCTTTACCTTTACCTTTACCTTTACCTTTACCTTTACCTTTACCTTTACCTTTACCTTTACCTTTACCTTTACCTTTACCTTTACCTTTACCTTTACCTTTACCTTTACCTTTACCTTTACCTTTACCTTTACCTTTACCTTTACCTTTACCTTTACCTTTACCTTTACCTTTACCTTTACCTTTACCTTTACCTTTACATTTACCTTTACCTTTACCTTTACCTTTACCTTTACCTTTACCTTTACCTTTACCTTTACCTTTACCTTTACCTTTACCTTTACCTTTACCTTTACCTTTACCTTTACCTTTACCTTTACCTTTACCTTTACCTTTACCTTTACCTTTACCTTTACCTTTACCTTTACCTTTACCTTTACCTTTACCTTTACCTTTACCTTTACCTTTACCTTTACCTTTACCTTTACCTTTACCTTTACCTTTACCTTTACCTTTACCTTTATCTTTACCTTTACCTTTACCTTTACCTTTACCTTTACCTTTACCTTTACCTTTACCTTTACCTTTACCTTTACCTTTACCTTTACCTTTACCTTTACCTTTACCTTTACCTTTACCTTTACCTTTACCTTTACCTTTACCTTTACCTTTACCTTTACCTTTACCTTTACCTTTACCTTTACCTTTACCTTTACCTTTACCTTTACCTTTACCTTTACCTTTACCTTTACCTTTACCTTTACCTTTACCTTTACCTTTACCTTTACCTTTACCTTTACCTTTACCTTTACCTTTACCTTTACCTTTACCTTTACCTTTACCTTTACCTTTACCTTTACCTTTACCTTTACCTTTACCTTTACCTTTACCTTTACCTTTACCTTTACCTTTACCTTTACCTTTACCTTTACCTTTACCTTTACCTTTACCTTTACCTTTACCTTTACCTTTACCTTTACCTTTACCTTTACCTTTACCTTTACCTTTACCTTTACCTTTACCTTTACCTTTACCTTTACCTTTACCTTTACCTTTACCTTTACCTTTACCTTTACCTTTACCTTTACCTTTACCTTTACCTTTACCTTTACCTTTACCTTTACCTTTACCTTTACCTTTACCTTTACCTTTACCTTTACCTTTACCTTTACCTTTACCTTTACCTTTACCTTTACCTTTACCTTTACCTTTACCTTTACCTTTACAAAAAACTTAAACAATTTTTCTATTTTTTTTTAATTTTTTTGTTTTGAGCTTTTTGATACATAGCACACTAGATCATGGTTTCGCCGGACGCTACTCCGACTCATCAGTAGTCTGTGGTTTAGCAGTCCACGACCTTTGAATAGCAAATAAGCGCAATGCAGCTTAACCAAACCGGAATTATTACAATTATAAACAATGTTTTGTGAATGAAATTCTTATAAACTAATTGTAACATTAGTTTTTCAAATATTTGGAGTTCCTATCAGCTATATATTATTACAAAATAAACGGTTCATATATTGTTGGTACCTTTGGTACCTAAGATGCATGTCTTAAATGTTTTATCTATTATTTATCATAAACATTTCATTAGTTCTTAGCTTAGCTTAAAATTATTTTAAAAAAACATGGAAAACAAGTTGTATGCTTGGATTCGTTTGTTTTTATGGGTTTTTACCTGAATTGAGAAAAATTTTCTCAAATTGCTTTTTATTGTTAAAAAAATTCTCCATGCTAAGAAGTACTAGCAATAAAATCTGAATAAGTTAATGAAACGATAACAAAAGCCAAGCAGAATTTATTGTTATTTTTAAGACAGCAACATTGCCAAGCAACTTGTTATTTCTCTTGGTTGAAATCAAATTTGTTGTGTTGTTTAATTTAACGTGTGCGAAACCTCATTCATAAAATATGCTAATTACTGGCTTTCTTATGAGATTGTTGCTCGTAATAACCAGTCAAAGCTGTTTTAACGAATAACTCATTTTGCGTTCAAACACAGTGATTTAAGTCAAACATGTTCGATAATTTGACATGAGCAATAATGTAAGGAGATGAGCTATCAGAGTGATTTTAAAGCGAAGATGCGCAGCTTGACGCTAAATCGATTCTATTGAAATTTAACTTTATTTAAAGCTAAACTTTAATGAATCATTGGGAAAATTTTGATAAAATTTTTTTAAAAATTAATATGAAAGTTGGAAAGAAATGGAACTAGTTCTTTGGAAATTTAGTAGCTGCCCTGCAACAACTAAAAAACCGATGTAAGATATGTTATTAAGAACATTAGGTTCAAATTTTTTTTTTTACAAAATTAAATTTATTATAGTGTTAAAAAACTCTATAAATCAACTCTGAAAGAGTACTTTGCACGGTCATTTAATATTAAATTTTTTGAGAGGTTATTGAATTCACTTAACACCCTTTTAAGAGGCGAAAGTGCCGTCAATAAAACCAATATGTGTAACGAAAATTTGTACTGGGTACATTAAAATTTATTATCTTTTGAAAGGTACAACATCATAAATTAATAATTGCAATAATAAAGTTAATGTTTTCTGTAAATGTTTCGAGAGCAAATGACCACAACTAACATCATAAGAGTGCTCTTCAAATGTAATAAAAAGTATCTTAAATCTTCGTACTGTTGTTAGTAAACGTTGATGATGCCAAATATTTGAAGCATGAAATAGACTTCTTAAGAACATATTTTCATTTACAATGGAACTAATGAACAAAATTAAGCAGATATGGATGCATAAAATGAAGACTTCTTCGTTGAATAAAAGCAAACATTTAAAAAGCTTTCAAAATAATAAAATTTAAATGGCTAATAAACATAAGATTTTAATTATATATAACTTCAAGATCCATAGTACACTACTCAAGGTAGCTGCAGGGCTATCAATCCTCTCTATCTCTCTCTCAGAGTCAGAATTGTCAAAATCAATAGAAATAATTTGATGTATTTTTGATGATGATGTTTTGTCGCTCTTTTTCGTTAAAAAGAAGCGTCTATAAAAAGCAAATGGTAGTTTATATTTTATCATTTTTTTAATACTAGTAAAGAAGCCCGTCATACGACGGGTTGTATTCAAAATAATTAAGTAGCAGACGATATTTCATTCACCTCAAATATTATTTTGTTCCAGTCGTTGTCAATGTTTCCTTACTGATGGCACCTTACCTTACTAACAATTTTTCATATAAAAAGCACTGTAATAGCGAAACAGGTTCTGGTTCAGGCTAACATGTTCAGCCTATACATAGCAATAACAACTAAATATAACATTGCTTCCTAGTTTAACCCTTAAAAATCTGTACACATAAAAATGGATAGTGGTTTCTTCGGATGCTTAAAACTTGAAAAACGACTGGAGCAACTAGGATACTTCACTCCACGGGTTGGTTTGTAATTGCTACGAGAAGGTTTAAGAAAAAATAAAATTCAAAAAATGCTCAGCAGAAGCCGCTGTAGCCACACTTTTCATTTGTAGAAAAACACGATCGAACTTTCAATGTTTGTTCACTTACGCTTTGGTGGCGTGATGATACTGTTGGCGCACGACTTTCAGCAAATACTGCCCATAATTCCGAAATCAATAGAAGAGCATTGAATAAACGCATGTCTAAAGTCGTTGTATTTGGGTATGATTATGAGAGTTTTCATGCAACAGGATAAAACCTCAGAAATTTTCTCCAAACAACTGCTGAGAAATGGAAATGCACACATTGCTGCACATTAGAGCATATCACATCACAGGGAGACAAAAAGTGCACCGGTCACCATCGACTATGGTGTAATTTTGCAAGGCAATTTCGAAAAAAAAAAATTTTTATTTTTGACCGACCGTTTTCATTTTTATACCCTAAACCTGAGAGGTCAGGGTATATTAACTTTGTGCAAATGTTTGTAACGCATAGAAATAAGCGAGTCCGGTGTATAAAAGTGTATATATTCTTGATCAGCGTCACCTCGTGAGTAGAGCTTTCCATGTCCACCTCTCCGTCCGTCTGTCTGTCCATCTGTGTATTGTCCGTAAACACAGGATAAGAAGAATGATTTGATATAATTAGATGAAACTCGGTACACATAATTGCATTGGCCTAAAGATCTGAACTATTGAATATTTTTGGAATCCACCGACGGACACGCCTACCTCCCATACAACGCAAAAATTGAAAAGTGCATAAGTCAGCTTATAAGTAATCTAAAATAATAAAATTTTGTACGTATAAATTTTATATCAAAACAACAATGTCTTCGAAAAATAGATGTCATCCGCTCACGAACACGCCCAGCTCCCAAATAACCCAAAAATTAAAAACTCAATGAATAAGCTTATGTTAAACCTACAGAGATAAAATTTTGTAATTATGTTTTTTATAACAGACCAAAGACGTTCTTTAAGAATTGACTTCATCCGCCCACACACACGCCCACCTTCCATACAAACAAAAAATTTTAAATTGTATAAATAAGCTCGTGTCTGTCTAAGAGAGATACAATTTGGTATGGTTGTGTTATATAACAAAGCAAAGATGTTTTTGAAAAATGAGCGTCATCCAGCCACGGACACGCCTACCTCCAATATTTCCCAAAAAATTGAAAACTCCATAAATTTGCTTAAGTTTAACCGATAAAATTAAAGCGATAAAATTTGGTATGTATTTTTTTTATATCAAAGCTAAGATGTGTACAAAACTTGGGCGTAATCCATCCATGAACACGCCCACCTCCTATAAAACCCAGAAAAGCGAAAACTTCCTAAAGGCATTTACATGTGAGCTACAGAAATAAAACTTGGTATGTGTAAATTTTATATCAATATGGAAATGCTTATAAGATATGGGCTTCATCGGCCCACGGACACGCCCATTTTCAATGGGTTTATTTAGAAAAAGAAAGTTTAGGGTATTTTATAGTCGGGCTAGACCAACTTTTGACTTTCTTTACTTGTTCTTCATATCTTAGGCACTTGCAGTTGGATCTTAAAGTTCTTAAAGGTCTTAAAAAAGACAAATTTTTATATTTCAAGATCATAGACCACAAAAGCCCCGTTCCAATTTTAAGCATTATATCTCAGTTCTTATTACCATTCATATTTGTTTGATTTCACTCTTTTAAATCATGTTGTTCTAGTTGTGATCTCCAGGCTAGGGCTTCCAGTCCCGGGACTGATTTCAAATTTCGGGATTTCAGGATTGTTAATTAGGAATTCCGGGATACCGGTATTAGTCCCGGGATTTGGAAAACAGAGAAAACCTAATTTTTTTGATAAATTAAAAAATCATATGTTTGATTGGAAATTTAAGATATTATTTTCTAAAAACAAATTGACCAAAGAAATAAAAAAACGCTTTTGTGCAGAATTCATTCATCTCTTTCAGTGAAATCTGTGATAATAAAGACTATGAATAAAGAATCATCGTATTGCTCAAATTATATTCATAAGTACCAGTCATTTTTGCAAAACAGCAAATAATCCTTTTTTACAAGCCAGCTGACACAAACAAATAGTCTTGTAAACAGGTGTTACTTGAACTTCAAACTTAGGGTTGCATTTTTCTACTACTATTTTTAATTGCCATTATTCCAAAAAGAGTTGCAAGCAATATTTATTTATTTATTTATATTTATTTATTTATTTATTTATTTGGCCAAGCAAGGCAATTACTTATTCTAACTTAAATTAATCTATCTTATGATATTTTTTTTTTTTTTTTTTTTTTTTTTTTAAATACTTTTGATTATTTTCAATTAACAGGTTTCTAAATTATTTTATTTCATCTTAATATAAGTAAAAAATTCGGAAAATCAACTAAATCCAGAAATTGTAAGGCAATTCCAGGATCCCAAAAATTTCGGTGTTTCAGGACTTATAATCCCGGGACTTTCGGGACTGGAAAAAGTCCGGAATCCCGGCTTTTCGGGACACCGCGATATCGGGACTGAAGTCCCTACTCCAGGCTATGCACTAGGAAAGGAAATTTGAGGACAACGGACATGTGAAAAAAAAAAAAATTTAAAAAAAAAAATTGTCTTCTTGATTTTGTCTTTTGACAAAAACATTGATACATTATACTTTAAGATCCTACCTTTATTACCTAATATCAAAAACTTTCAACAACAAAAAAATTAAATTTGTTTTTATAATAGTTCTAGTGGAGTAATCGAAAAACTTTCTTAGCGTTCAATGATTTTTGCGAGCTTTAATTTTCTGAAATCAGGATGGCACATTAGGATAGTAAGCACTGAGATATGATGCTTTAAATTAGAAAGGGGCATTTGAAGACAATGACTTTAAAACAGGAAAATTTTTTTTTAATACAAAAGCATTCATATATCAAACTTTAAGATTCAGCTACAAACGCCAAAGGTATGAAGAAAAATTTAATGGGCGATCTCTACGGTAGGTAAAAAAAAAAATTTTTTTTCGATATCGCCTTGCAAGAATACATTATTTTCGAAGTTAACCGTTTACGTTTTTTTGTAATATGCTCTACTATACATATTATTAGTGGCTTAGGTTTGATTTCTCCTACACGGTTAAAAATCTTGGGCTAAATTTTAATCTTTTTTGGATTACATATAGGACACGACCAAAAAAAGATTACTTTTTAATCCAATGAAAAGTTTTAAATTTTCCAATCCAAAAAAAATTTATTTTTAATCCGAAAAAAGTTTAAAATTTTTTAATCCAAAAGGAATAAATTTTTATCCTCAGAAAGTATTAAATATAATAATCCAAAGAGGATACGATATAAGTCCAAAAAAAGTTTAAAATATTGTAATCCAAAAAGGATTACTTTTTAATCCACAAAGGTTCAACATTTTCAAAACCGAAAAGACTAAAGTTTAATCTTTCATTTAATTAATTTTTGTTTCATTTAATTAAAATTAAACTTCGGATGCTTTTTTAACAACATTAACAATTAAATTTAGCGTAAATTTCGTAGTAGTAGTAGTTTTCAATCTTAAGTAACATAAATACTTTTTCCTGAAAATACTACCTTAATGTAAATTTGTAGTCCAAAAATAGTCTTAAACTTTAACTTTTTTGGATTAAAAACAAATTAAACTAAAGTATGGAATAAAAAATAGTACTTTTTGGATTAAAAATTCCTTTAAAGCAAAGTTTGGACTAAAAGCTAGTCCAACATTTTTAACCGTGTACCATTTGTCAACTCACTTCAACGAAAGATGAACTCGTTACTAATATGTATGCGAACATTAAAAAAAATCCCTCTTTATAAAATTTTTCATTTTCATGAGGATGCATGAAATGTGAGCTTTTCTTCAACCCTCAACATTTTCAATAAACTTTCTAACTAACTTAATAGAATTTTCAACTTTTGACTTCGAGAAAACATAATGTAAGAAGCGTAGAGCAGTTTCGAAAAAAAAATTGTAAAATGGGTCAAACCACTACAGCGCTATGCGAATCCTAACATGCTTTAAACAACTTGTTCTATAGGAGCTTCGATTGTTCCAATAATAAAATCTTAATTAGGTTCATATTGCAGACAAAATCATGCAGTAAGCTTCGAAAAAGCAAAGGCCTCTGACTTTGCCCTCTACCTGACACATTTCCATTTATGTAATTTATTAAATTTTTAATACCATTTTTCTCCACTCGACTAAGGTTTTTCGTAATTTAATATGAAATTGTTTAAAGAAATAATACTTTTCTATGGTGAAATGCAATTAATTTTTGTCAAAAATCGAGATAATATTATACCTGGAAGAAAACAGGTTTCATCAACAGTAAAATTATATTTTTAATAAACATATAAAATATTCAATTCAATATAAAAAGTCAATATAAATATGTATTAAATGACATCTTTACAAACTTTTACTTTGTTGTTATAAACAACATTTTTATAATTGGTTTTAATTTTCTACGAATAGGAAAAATGTATTTTTTTAAAACACTGAATAGAAAAATAATGTTCAAATATTTGAATGTATAAAATAAATTTACTTTATTAATCACATCTTCCTCATAATTTTAATTTCCGCATTAAATGTACTTGAATTTTATTCAACTGTACGCAAACACATGCATTTAATTGTCAAGTATATATATTTTTCTATTTATAACATTCCTACTGGGTCGATTGCTTATCAATACCTGGTGACGACATTACATTTATTACCTAAAATACTTGCTCGAACAGCATCTAAATATCAAATATTCAAGATTCTAAATGCGGAATGTATTAAAATAATATGTTAAAAAAACAAACAAAAAAGTACCAAAGAAAACAACAACAAACAAAACTTGATTGCGGCTCGAATGAACCGTATGAGATGGATGAGCTACTCTAAAGCGGTCGATTTGCAAATTTTGAGCTCAGTATAAGACGAGCGCTACGTGACTGTAGATTAAAATTTCGTTGTTAAGAAGCGGTTGAAGCGTGAAGATTGCAAATAAAATCAAAACAATAATAAAAATAAAACAAAATTATAATAGCTAACTATATTAATAAAGTGCACTAGAACAACAAGGTCAAGAACAGCTGTCAAAGGGCTTGACGTTATCTTAAAATTGAAGTCTACAGTAGTCGCATATAAAGCAATGCAGAGATATCGACAAGTGGTGGGAGTTTTGGCATTTGTATGCCTGTTGGTGCAAAATGTTGCCGCACAGTGTTAGTATTAAAGGCAAAAACTATGAAAATTAATATACAAATATTCAGTCAAAAAAATTTTAAATAAGAATATGCTAATTATTGATATCAACTCTGCGTTAAACCGGTCAAAGAAATAATTTGAGATTATATAACGTGGATGATACGTCAATACCGCTTAACTGAGGCTGGCAAAGATTTTTAAAAATTAAGATAAAAGTGATTTTAATCTTTTAGATATGAAGGGCAAAGAACTTTTCTGATTCAAATACAAAGCAACGATTTAAAAACAAAAACATAAATAATATAGCTTCACAGCGATACCTTCATACGCTATATTGCATTTGAATGTAAGGCGGTATTGCAGTGTCAACGCTTATAATCAAAACTTGTTTATTTATCAGCTTTATGCCATTAAAAATATAATAAATGTCGTTTTATTGTTTCAAGACATTATTTAGTGCTGCTTTGCTTGAACTTGAATTAATTATTTTTTTTTTCCGCATGTTGCAGTGCTAAGCGTGATGTGCTTGCTCCTTGATCTTCAGAATCTTTCAAATCAAACATCTTAAAATAAACATTATTTAGTGTTCAACATGTTGTTTTGTGAGATAATCAGTGAATTGAATTAAGTTTGAATTGATTAAGTTTTTTTTTTCCTAAACGTTATCTTCATGTTATTCTATTTTGTTCATTTCTAATTTGTGTTTAATTTCAACTTTGTTCCTCTTTATAAATTGATTGTTCTCGTATATTTTGAATAATGTATTATATTTATGTATGTAGACAATGGTAGTTTCTTGTTCCATATTATTTTAACATTTTCTTAGAATTCGAATTCTTCGTTTTTTTTTCAGAATTTGATTGCAGAATTTGATAGAATTTGCTGACTTAATTTCTATCCGTTTATAAATCAATATTCAAGCTTTATTCAACTTATGCCTCAAAGACTTAAAGATTTTTTTGGTACACTTAATTCGGATTCATGTCAGATTCTTGATATCAATGCAAATAAGCGTTCTCAGAAAGTTTGGTACAGTTAGTTTTGTAGTGCTGATAAAATAATAAATCGTCCATTTCATATTGAAGTGTAGTGACAGTTGCCTTCTCCAATTTGTCTCAAATTTTTTTATTGGACTTGTTAAGTGCTTAGAGAACAAAATCCGACGTTATTAAGTCGTTACAATCATTTTTCGCGGCCAGAATAGGGTCTATTTGGAGACAACGTAGCTCTCTGATTTTAAATACGATTTTCAAAAATGAGGTATCACTTGAAATTGGAATTTCATCTTTTTTAAGGCAAAAATACCATTTCTTTGAAAAAACTGAAATAAATTAAATATTTAATGGC
This sequence comes from Tetanocera ferruginea, assembly GCA_958299015.1. NCBI lineage: Eukaryota > Metazoa > Arthropoda > Insecta > Diptera > Sciomyzidae > Tetanocera > Tetanocera ferruginea. The sequence continues at coordinate 10,274,272 of OY282642.1, forward strand.
ATGCCAAAAACAGACTCAGTATTTATTTTTTTTTTACTTTCATTATTTTTACTTTTTCTAAGTTCCATTATCTGTAAGATATTGATGGTATACATATATTGGCCACACAAAGTTTTCAATTTTTTGTCTTAACAAACTCTTTTGAGAGCCCAAAAACTCAATATTTTCTCATATTCTAACATATGGGCATTACCGCAGAAAAGTCTAGCGTGACCAAGAAATTAAAAGTAAACCAACATTTTTTTTTTTACTTGTATTATTACAGAGAAATATTCAAAATTAATTTAAGTAAAAAGTTCAAATTTTTCCCATGTTGCAATGGCAAGATATCGGGCTACCAAGATATAGTTAAAGTTTTGGTCTGTTTGGTTTATTTCTATGAGCATTTTCTTTTTACAATTTTCATTTCTAAGAGTAATTGTTCATTTGCCCTCTTATGCAAAACTTTTGCTACAACAACAACTAACCTCCAAATAAATGTAAAAGAGCAAACATATATCAATTAGCGGTAAAACCTGATTTGCTTTGAATGGTATTCTGATGTAACGTCACGCCAGACAAAAAGCTTGTAGTGCTTTTTTTCTAGGCTGACGTTCAAAAGTGCGTGAAATTTTATATTTTAATAAATTTTAATAAAGTTAAGTAAATTTTATAAAAAAATCGTTAAGAACAAAAACCTTTAATTTTGTATTAAACTAGCGGATGTCACCCGGTGTTACTCGGGGTTGTGCCTCGAGCACAGAAAGAGGACGATTTTCAAAACTGGTCTCATTTTTACGTTTTTAAAATTATCAATTCAATTTTAAAATTTTTATATTATCGTTTTTTTTTTGTTTTTGCCACCTCCTTCCGCCGAAAGTGTTTAGTCAAATTTCCGTAAAAAGACATGATTAAAACAAAAAATGACATCTTCAACGTCTCGATCTGACGTCTGGTTTCTGAGGAAAATGGACACCCACACTCAGAAAAAAAAACACATATCTTCCTCCGGTGAAAAATTTCTCTATTTTCGATAATAGCAATTTTCTATTTTCAAATAAAATTATAAATTTAACACATAAATTTTCACATTTTCAAAGAAATATTTTTTCACTTCTAGGAAATGGAAATATTTCAGTGTCTATTATAATGACAAATTTTCTCGCACAAAAAAATGAAAATTTTTTCCTATATTTTGATAAAAAATTCAGTATGAGAAGTATTTTCTTCAATAAAAACAAATGTTTTCTAAAAAATAAAGAGTCTTTTTCTCTAAAATCTAATTATTTTTATATATGTCTATTTTTCATAGAAGGTTTTTATCATTTTTAGAGAATTTTTAGGATCGCATTTAGAGAAAAGCATTCTCTGAAGCAAGGTCAATACCATCTTTCAGTAAATATGATGCCTTTTTATCATATTCCAAGAAACTTCCTGATATAATTTTTGAACAAATGCAGTAATGCATGCTTCATTAAGTATATGACATACTTTTTGGCGCATTTTTTTTAGCAATATTAGTATTAATCATAAAATTATTAGAATAATTTTTACCCAGATTTTAGCCCCGTCACTCAACAAAAATTTTGGTTAATACATTGGAGAATCCAATGACAGGTCAGTTTGGAATCATTTACTGAAAGTTCAATAGAAATTATGGTTATTCAGTTTCAACTTTTGCACCAGGTGGATATTGTAAGCCTTCAAGCCAAGATATTTTTGTAAAATTTTCCAAGATGTTCACGAACTAACTGTTGTGAAGTAATGTGAAATTTTTAATTTTCGATACATTTGCATATTTTTTATAAAGCCCTTCTGAAAGGAATGATATACTCCTCAATAATAATTGGTTTGACAGATTTAATCGGTCTTTAAAACAGAGTTTATTTTACATGAACACGAATTATTTATAGCTTTCTTTTGTATAGACTCTTCCTTTATTATTTGTTACACGTGTATATTTTATTTTGAAAAATGATAATTGTACAAAATTTTCAAAAATAGTACTATTTCTACATAAATATAGTACGTGTTCTTCTAGTTAATTATACTCAATATTTTCATTTAAATGTTCAAACAGATTTCTTTAACATCTGTTGAATTGTTTGTACTATATTGCATTACTAACATCATTCATCCTTACTTTTCCTTAGATCGTTGCGTAAATCCCAATCGACACAATGGCTATTGCGTCTCTATCTATGAATGTCCCAGTCTTGTAGAGGTTGTCTCGCAAATACAGCTGACAAGAGCCGAAACGCAGTTTGTTCAAAGCTCGCAGTGTCAAAATGGTTTCGGACAACCACCGTTTGTCTGCTGTACTGAAGATAAAAATTTTATTGGTGGAGCTGCACCAACTCAACCAACAACACAAGCACCAATACGCAACACACCATCCACATATACTGGAGGACGTCCGCGTCCACAAGTTATTCCTTCGCCTAGCAATGGTCAAGGTAATGTTTTGCCGCAACCTCCACAATGCGGTCAAAATGTTTTAGTCGATAAAATATACAATGGAAATGATACAACACTAGATGAGTACCCATGGATGGTGTTATTGGAGTACATTGAACGTAAGTTTTTAGATTAAGAGGAGAAACAGAGTAGCAGCTTTTTGGTTAAATTCAATGCATGCTCACCAAAAACAAAATTTCAAAATCGTTAGAAATTGTGTTAAAAATCATTGATGGGAAATAATTTTAATAAGAATAAATAAATATAAGGTCTGTTAACGTAGTTTTTGAACTAAAACTGGTAAAATTATCAAGAGCAAAAGAGTGAGAAAGGTTTTTAAAATAATGGATAAAAACACAAAAAAAAATTGTGTGAATTTTCAAATAAAATCGTTTGTCAAAATTAAAATATAACTATCAAAACTTTTGCATTGAAATAATAGGTCTGTTTCCGTACTTTTTGGACTAAAAGTGGTAAAACTGTCAAAAGTCTGAGAATGAGAAAAAATCTTTCGAAAATAGAGCAAAACACAAAAAAGTACGAGAATGCTTCTCGGACTAAAATTATAAAAACTGTCAAATAAGATAGTTTGTCCAGCATTGCCTTGATGTGAAGCATTGGCATTGCAGACGAAATGCCTAAGATTTTTAATAATTTTTGAAATTAATTCTCAAGTTAAGAATTTATATTAGTTTTTACACATTTTCCCATGTTTCTGGTTTCCATTTTAATAGTTTCAAAGAAGTTTTGATGTATCGCAATTACTTTGCTCACTTTTAAACAGCTGATTTTAAGCTGTTTGACACTTTTACCATTTTTATCCGAAGAAATTTCTCGGACTAAAACTTGCAACTTTTGACAAGGAGGGGAAACGTTTTACTCTCTCGATTGCACTCTCTTTTACCATTTTTTCGTGTACGGGAACGCTTCTCGGACTAAAAGTGGTAAATTGGACTAAAACTTTAGAGTACGGAAACAGAACTAATTTTTATAAAAGTTGGAAGAAATAGAAGAAGATAAGAAATTACTTACCATATCGAGCTATAACCGCAAAAAAGATGTTACCATCAAAACTAAAATTTTAAAGGAGAAGATTTCTTTTAATTATTTTCGACTTAAAATTTTTAGTTACGACTATTTTTTTACGTAATCCATATATATAAATAATTATATTATTATAATTTCTATTATTTTATAATTATAGATTATTGATATTGAAATAAATTACAAGTTTCAATAAGAAAAGAGATTTATTTAAATTGCTGAATACATCTTTTTCGCGGATATGGCTCGATATGTTATCCAAGGAAATATTTCGCTTCATAAAGTGACGTCAGAATCGTTTGATGATTCTAAAAGCTCAGTTAATTATTAACATGAAACAGATTACTTAGAGGGTAGGCTAAAATTAACTCACAAATTAACATGTATATTTAGTTTTTACACAATTTTTCTGGTTTCTATTCCAAAAGCTTTTATGTATTACAAAGTTATTTTAGTATGAAACTTTTACTCTTTTTGCTAGAAGAAATTTCTCGACCTTGCAAACTTGCAAATTTTAAAACGAAGAGGACATTCTTTTCTCTGTTTATAAGACTTAGTTTTCTTCTTCCATTTTTTTTTTTGAGTACGGTATCGCTTCTCGGTCTAAATAATAATAAAATATTCCAGTTCATCGTCTGCCATGCTTAATTCTCATCTGTTTTATTTCCTTCTATCATCTCTATTGAAAATTACTAATTTTGATCCTACATTTACTACAATCAACAGCATTTTTATTGATAATTTTATTTCATTTGTTCTGATAATTTTCTTAAATTTTTGAAATTTTCTATGAAAATATGAAAATATAAATAGTATGTTAGCCAGGAAAGTCACACAGTGACAAATGCATAGAAACTTCACAGTGAAAAGCATTGACACGAACACTGAAAGGCGAAAACCTACTGTCACTCTCTGTGACGAATAGAATACAGCCAATTACTTGCATTTGCGAAAAAATATCGATTCGCAAATTAAAAGTAATTTCACGTTTGAATTTCGCGGCAAAGCCCAGCAAATAAATTCGAAAAAGTTGAGATAGTTCGTTATGTTCTTATTTTAAGAAAAATAATATTTACGTATAATATTATTCATATATAATTTTAACTGCTTATCCTTTAATCTTTAATTTGTCTTACTTACTACTGTGCTTTTATCATGTTGGATTTAATAACCTTGGCAATGTACCAGAAGTTCAAGTAATGCATAAACAAACAACGCATTAAACTTACTTGAACTTACAAACTTTGTTTTTTTTTTCATGCTTATTCATTTTTTTGCGGGTTTTATAAAGCTACAACAATTAATTATGGATTAATTCAGAAACTGTAATTTACATTTACACAAATAACACGCAATATTTTGCAATACAGGTTTTTTTTTTCTGACCTTCTAGTATATAACCTGAATTTGATGATAAAACTGGGTTTTAATTTATCTGCAATATTGAATATTCAACTGAAACTTGCTGTTGAGATTTTATATTTTCCAGAGGGGATTCCAACTCAATAGGTCAGGGTGTTAACCCTAGTTCATCAATTTAACGTTATCTCTTTTGGCTGAAGAGCTATCATTTTTCGTTCTCTTTTTTAAGCCTCCTTATGTCTGAAATACAAGCTGCGTATAAATTATATAAGTTTGTAGTTTATTTATTGTTGATTTTGCATGAGAAAAAAATATTTTGGATCGCTTTAATAAGAGAAAACAGATTTCTTATCATTTTCGATTTCTACTGCTTGGGAGAATTATTTGAATAATAATAATAATAATGTACGTAGCTGTGGTTTGGGAAAACCCATTATATTGAAATAATTTATGATTGTTAATTAAATACATGGGGAAAACTAATCATTCATTAGATTGAATAGACTTATCAGAATAAAATTTAAATTACAATAATAAATTTGATTTATTTACATGTCATTCGATAAGCAACTACAACTACACTGAACGAAAAAAGTACAGAATAACTAATGATCTCCACGAATCCATGAATTTTGGTCAAGTAACCTATAACATCAGTCACATGAACTATTCCTGATATAAATGCACAAAATAAAAACAAAAGCACACGGGAACATGAATATTTCATAAGCCTAGTTTTAAGTTCATTAAATGTGTGTACAATAAAAAAATTTTTAAAATGACTTGAAAAAATACAAGTGTAACACGATCATAAAGCCGGATCTATATAGTATGTAGAAAAAACTGATCAGCCGGTCAACGACTCAAAAGTTAGAGGGACTTTCAAAAATTATTTTGGTATCATGTTTTTTTTTTTTTTGATCGGACCAAAACTTCAATACTTTGAGGAAAAAAGACCTCAATACTTTTTCAATAAGCTGAATTGCTTGTTTAAAGAACACATCTTTTCGAAAATGACGAAATATCGACTTTTTTTGGGGTCTCAAAAGAGTTAGTATATAGTTGTGTACTATCACTTCTGTACTTTTTTGCATATCTTGGGTCTGCATTCTGAAGAAAATAAAAAGTTATATGCAAAAAAATTGATTTTTTGCTCGAATAAGGGATTCAGGAGAACCAAAACCGCACCATGGAGAATTCTTCGATCAAAAAAAAAAAAATTAAAAAATAGTTTAGTGCCTCTAACTTTTGGGACAGTGTCTGGCGAAATGTTAATTTCAATCTGGCTTAACAGTCATGCATAATTGTTGTGCATAAAATTCATAACATGCATGTTTAACCCTTCGTCACTCGCGCGGGGTGTACCACACACCCCACAATTTTTTTGTATTATCTTTTATATGCATTTTTTGGACAGAATATTAATTTTTTTTGGAATTATGGTTTTGTTTTGTTAAACAAAGTCGTATGTTAATTTTTTAAAAAATAATTTTTTTTAAGAATTATTTAAGTTAACACTCTTTAGTATGAAACACCCGCCGAGTGACGGCTCCTAAAATAGGTGCGCGAGTAACGGAGGGTTAAATATGAGGAGAACAAGAACAGTTCATGAGAAAGGTAACCGAAATGCATGAATCTCATGTTCATATAAAAGCTGTTTTTTTAAGAGCTTGCTGATTTGAAATTTAAATAAAACACATGACAAATTATGAAATGCCAAAAAAACTTTTTATTTATTTATATACCACTACGACTATTTTGCACAAAGGTCATTCTAGAGGTCCAATTTTCGACCACCTTTTCAAGCATTTGAGGGCGTATTTCAGCAATGACACGTTGAATATTGATTTCCAAAGCATGAATCGTTGCTGGTTTATCCACATAAGCCAATGACTTCACGTATCCCCACAACAAATAATCAAGTGGCGTCAAATCACACGAACGCGTAGGCCAATTCACCGGTTCATTTCTCGAAATAATGTTGTCGTTGATATGTTCTTTCAATAAGTCGATTGTATCGCCCGCAGTATGACAAGTGGCACCATCCTGTTGACACCACATTTCGTCCACATCCATATCTTGAAGATTTGGCAACACAAATTCATTGATTATGGTTCTGTATCGATTTCAATTAACGGTACCGCCTCGTCTTTCCTCATTTTTTAAGAAATAAGGACCGATAATTCCACCAGCCCACACTCAGAAAAAAGTGTCTCGGAATATGATAAAAAAGGCATCATATTTAAAGAAAAATGGTATAGACTTTGCTCCAGAGAATGCTATTCTCTAATTGCGATACTAAAAATTCTCTAAAAATGATAAAAAGCTACCATTTAATAGAAAAATATATCATTTTTAGAGAAAAATACTTTTTTTTTTGAGAAAATATTTGTTTTTATTGAAGACAATACTTCTCATAGTGAATTTTTTATCAAAATATAAGAAAAATTTTTCATTTTCAATAAAATTTCTCTATAAATTAGAAATTTTTTGTGCGAGAAAAATACTTATCATTATTAGAGACATTGAAATGTTTCCATTTCCTAGAAGTAAAGAAATATTTCTACGAAAATGTGAGAATTTATTCTAATTGAAGAAAATTTTATTTGAAAAGAGAAAATTGCTATTATCAAAAATGGAGAAATTTTTTACCGGAGCAAGGTATGTGTTTTTTTCTCAGTGCATAGACCGCACCAAACAGTACATTTATCGGGATGCATTGGTAATTCTTTATTGGCGTGTGGATTATCTTTGCTCCAAATACGGAATTTTACTTGTTGACATATGCATTCAACCAAAAATGCGCCTCATCACTGAAGCGAATTTTGCGGTAAAAAAGCGGATCTTCGTCTAATTGATTAAGCGATCAATTACTGAATTCACGGCGCATTTGATGATCGTGTGGCTTTAATTGTTGCACCAACTGAATTTTGTATGACACCAAACCCAAATCCTTACGCAAAATTTTCCTTAAAGTCGATGGACAAAGTCCAACTTTTTGCGCACGACAACGAATCGATAAATTGTCGTTTTCTTTGACACTGGCCGACAGCAATATTTTCTTCTGTACGCACTTTTCTTATTCTTCTCGGTGACTTGGCATCCAAAAAAATTCAATTTCAACCAAAAAAATTCCAAATTAAAATTCACGAAGTGCTCTATAAACATCTTTAATTGAACACTATTTTTGAAAATAAATTTCCACGATTTGGAGGCGTTGTTCTGGAGTTAACCTATTCGTGATGATTTGCCAAACAATACTGAGTAGAGATGTCACTTTAAACTGTCAAAACAACTGTCAGACAATAGAGTAATCCATATTGAAAAAAACCTCTTACAAGAAAAGGTCCCCAAGTAACAGTCTTCGATTTGAATGATTTTCGGATAGGTGATAGAAGACAAAAATCTAAGGTTGGCGTATTTTTTACTCGTGGTCAATTGATGGTTAAGGGTTCCAAACTCGTGCTCAAAAATTAACGAAAATGTCGTTTTTATACCCTAAGCCTGAAAGGTCAGGGTATATTAACTTTGTGCAAGCGTTTGGAACGCATAGAACGAAGCGAGTCGGGTATAGAAAAGTATATATATTCTTGATCAGGGTCACCTCGTGAGTCGAGCTATCCATGTAAGCACAACTATCAATTTTGGTACGTATGTATTTTATATCAAACCAACTCCATGCCTACCTCCCATACAACCCAAAAATGTTAATCTCAATAAATAAGCTTATGTTTAATTTACATAGATAAAATATGGTATGTATGTATTATATACCAAAACTAAGATGCATTCAAAAATTGGGCGTAAGCCGTCCCCGAACACGTCCACCTCCCATAAAACTCACAATAGCGAAAATACTAAATAGGCATGTGAACTATACACTGAGAAAAAAAACATACTTTAAAATTAAACAAAAAATTTTGACATAGAAATTTAACGCCTTTGCGTTTCTACAAAACAAAAATTAAAACAAGTGTGCTTAATTTTCAACTACCAATAAACTACTTTCTTTTTTTTATTTTCTCTCATTATTGCTTTGAAAAAACAAACAAAAATTTGAATACTAGAAAATTTTTGAATTTTTTGAATTGGTTTGAAAAATATCGAACATACGATAAAATAAAAACTAATTAATTAAATATTAAAATACATATATCAAATGCAAAATTCTTCGAATGGAGTTAACATTCGGATGTCCCGAGGGTAGCTGTCTGTGCATCTGATGCTAAAAACTCGGTAAAGCTAAAAAAATGGCATCGAAATATGCTTTAAAATATTTGTTTTAAATTTTAAAATTTTTGCTTTAAATTTGTTTTTCGTAACAAAAACATTGTTTTAAAAACAAAAACTTTTGTTTTGAATTAAAATTAAAATACAGTTGTGTTTAATTTTAATGAATTTGTTTCAAGCTCTATTTCAAAAACAAATTCGTTAGATATGAACACAATTTCATTTAATTTTAACACATTTTTCCCTCAGTGTAGGAATAAAACTTAAAATTTTTATTAATTTTTCATCAAAATTGAAATGCATATGAAATATGGGTTTCATCTGCTCTCGGACACGCCCATTTTCAATACTATTATTGTATTTTGAAAAATAAGTTTGGGATATTTCATACTCGGGCTAGACCGACTTTCGACTTTCTTTACTTGTTTTTTTTTAATTATTTCCCAATCAACCAAGCAAACTTTGAATAAGCTTGTAATAAGCTTGAAAGCGTAAGCATCGTACTTGGAAAAAGTTGTAAAAATTGTTGTGAAATGATAACATATAATTGTAGAATAAGCAAAGAAGAACCCTTGGAAAAATATTCCTTATTCGTAGTATTAATGTAAGCATTTTTGGAAACATTACGATAACACTTCTTTCCAATTTATTATAAACAGTTGTGAAAAGTTTCAAACATATATTTATAACACTTTATTTCAATTGCAAAGTCACTTGTGTGGAAACCTTATTAACAACAATTATTTCCAATTGAACAGTTAACTGTTTTTAAATATTTGTAAACACTTACATTTGTAAATTTCTTAAAATAGAATTCTTATTTTAAGAGATTTTTTTAAATGATTTTTGAATTGCATACAAAAGACTCCGCTTTAGCTTCAATAAAACTTCTAACCAATTGGTTCGTTTCTAACTGAAAATTATATTTCTGTGAAAAAAAATTTTATTCGATTATGGCGAAATAATAAAACAAATACTTAATCTACACTAAGACGGATCAAAATTTGGATTTTGCTGGACAGCGACTCAAAAGTAAGAGAGACTCTTGATTTCTTGGCCAAAAAAAGGGGGTCAGGAGAACCAAAATCGCTTCTTGGAGGTTTTTTCGATACAAAAAAAATTATGTAGAAATAGTTTTGAAGATTCCCTCAAACTTTTGAGTCGGTGTCGGGCTGACTTTTTTTTCTACATACAAAATCGTTTCGGCTTAGTCTAAACTTTAAAAGTTTTTATCAATATATTTAAGTTTATATTCAGCGCGCTGCTTCTGCTTGTTTTTAGCAAATTGAATAAAACTTTTTTGTGTTTTTAATAAACTTTATTACTTTCTAAAGAAGTTGTAGCATCTGTAAAACAATAACTGATATATTTATTAAAACATATGAATGTTATATCAAAAATATCTTACTTTTCACAGCTAAAGCAGTACTTAAATTTTTAACACACTTTTTATCTTTCATGCCTTTATCAATGTAATTCCATTTCTTATCTTCCAAGCCGAATGAATTCAATTCAATTACTTTTTTTAATAATTTTCTTATAAATTTTCAATTAAATCACAGGCCACTGACAGAAAATGCAATCATGCTTTGAAAAAGCTTAATAAAAAAACTTCAAGTAAACTAAGCATAAGTACTATTGTTAAAAGCTTTTTCCAGTTTCGATACATTTTCACAACAGGGCATGTAAATTAATTCGACTACTCTATTGTAGGTTACTCCAAACACTCTTAGGGAATGGCTGATTGGGTTATTAAAAAATATGAATACTAAATATTACAAAAAAAACTCGGAAAAAAATTAAAAATTTGCATTTTTTTTTATAAATCGTCTTTATTCACATGAAAGATATTTTTTTTTATTTTTTTTTTTTAAATAGACGCGACTTTGGCAAAAGTCAAGGATCTCGAAGCCATCTTTTTAAAATAAAAAAAATATACAATGCTTTAAAAACATCAGCTCAACTCTTTCTAATCAAAAAATATAGCTTGAAATCAAGCCTTTTTCGGTCTTGTGAATAACCCGCCAAACTTGAAGATACAACCTCTTTAATAAAACCAACATTTGCTTGTAACTCCAACAAAGCTTCATCTACAAACTTGTTAAAATAGCTAAAACCACTCCTAATTGCTCAATTTATTTGTCTTTATAAACATATTTATTTGTTGCTTCACATCATAATAAAAAAAAAAATGTTTTTTTCTTTTTCTTTACAGAAGGTGGATCAAGAACTCTCAAATGTGGTGGTAGTTTGATTAATCAACGTTATGTGCTGACAGCGGCACATTGTGTCAAAGGCGCCATCTTAGTGGATGTTGGTCCTCTGTAAGTTTATGCTTAACAAAATAAAAGCCATTGTAAGCAATTACTCTACAACAACAACAACAAAACATAATTGCCAACTTTCATATATTTATGTTAACCAATTTATTTCTTGATTTAAATGTAGTGTCACAGTTCGCTTGGGTGAATATGACCTAGATACTGAAATAGACTGCTTTGGCAGAGATTGTAATAACAAGGTGCTGGAGTTGGGCGTTGAAGAGGCGATTCCTCATCCGCAGTTTAATGAAAGAAATGCTAATCGTCATCATGATATTGCGCTCATACGACTGGCAGCTGATGTACAGTATACACCGTTTATCAAACCTGTATGTCTGCCCAGTCCAACCACTCGCACGAACATTAATGTCGGTGAATCTCTGGTGGTAGCCGGCTGGGGACGCACATTGCTGGGTAGGGCAATTATTATGCTATAATCTTTTCTTAGTTTTCTAAAAACTCTATTTTTAACTCTATAGCTCGTCAGAGTAACGTTAAGAAACAACTGGGTGTACCAATTAATGATCATGACGAGTGCACGCAAAAATTCACATCGCGAAATATAAATTTAATTCCATCACAAATATGCGCTGGTGGTGAGTTTGCTAAGGATAGCTGTGATGGTGATTCTGGCGGTCCACTTATGCGACAAGGTGTCTTTATGAAATGGTTCCTCGAGGGTGTAGTTTCATTTGGCAATCGTTGTGGACTTGAAGGTTGGCCTGGCGTTTACACACGTGTTGCTGATTATCTAGACTGGATTGAACAAACTATGAGACCTTAGAGCAGTGAAGAAAACAAATGATAAACCAAACTATCTCAGTTAGCCAAATACTTTGATTTGAGCTGCAAAAATTTATTGTTAAACATGAGAAGTTGAAATTGAATATCAAAATAAATTCATACGCAGCTTATTCAATATATTTAAAAACTATACTTATCTAAAAATATAATATCTTTAAAATTCTTACATTAACTACAGCTATAGTTGCTACAGTATGTAAAAATATGTGTGCCTTGTTTTTGCTATACTTATTTACTTCCGCCCAACTGTTGCTCAGGCTACCTTTTTTATAGAATTTAGTTATTTTAAGCAAAACCTTCTCAACTAACGTCAATACTGAAGAATTCCGGGGAAAAAAAGAAAAGACAGCAAAAATACACTGTGTAATAAGCTTTGTCAGATTTTTTTCTGCTACACACTAACCCACACACTCTTCACTGTTGTAACGAAAACAGTGGCGGATCATTGGAATTCCACAAAGATTTTCTTTTTAATCTCTTTTCATTTTAGAACTGCTTTGTTTTCTTAATGAAATGGAAAAATTATTTAAAGAAAATAAAAAGCAAAGCACTCACCTCTCTGCTCATGCATACATAAAGTTTACACATGCAAACTCTTAAGAGGCGTTGCGGCGGCACACGACCGGTCGCGTTCAAACGGCGATTGACATGCTGTGGCAAACTCAAATTGCCATATGGCACACCCACACTTGAACATTTTTATTTTATATGTATACAATTTGCTGCACATAAAGGCGTCTCGTCATTGATGCCGGGTCATAAAAGTGCAACGGAAAGAAAATAGTTTCCGTTTCCGGCGGTTTCTGCTGCTGCATATTGGTCTGGCATTGATTTATGTTAGTTTTGTATACATATAAAACAGAATTTAAAGCATTTTCCTTGCTACATTGTGTGTGGCATGCTCGGGTTCATCATCATCATTATCGTCATGTGTAAAAGACACGCTTGAGCGATCTAGCCGCTTGGTTGCTGCAGTAGCATAAAACTAGCACACATTGCTTTTATGCTGCTACCTAGAACTCTCAATAAACTTTAAGTTGCAGCTTGTGGTTATGTGAGTGTGGGTGTATTTGTGTTTGGAAGTGTGCACAACGTCACCCATTTACGTACGTGTGTGTAGTTAATGATGTTTGGCTTAGTTTCTATTTTTATTTTTAATTTTTTTTTTTTTTTTATTTCTCACCGCCTTCATCAACTTTGTCATCTGCAGTTACTTTTTCGACTGGCTGAGGCAGGCATACATCGTGCTTCATTCTTTGTGGTTGCCAAAGTAGCTTAGATTGGCTTCCGCTACCAACTTTCAACTTTGTGGTGCAATAGTTTGCAGAGCTTTTTTTGTGAATTACAGTCAGTAAGTTTTATTTATTTTTTTTTTTTTATAGTGCAACTTTCAAGTAGGCCACAAAAAAGGATTAACAAGCTTGCGTTGTATGTGATAAAAGACAATGTCTCTGTTTAACTTATTTGATCCCATGATACTTGATACAAATTAAATAAATTTATACTTCATTTTTGTACACGTCTTTAGAATTAGCTCGCAATAAGTTAGTTATTTAACTTAAAGCGTTTGTTTAACTCATTAAAATGATGCTTAGAAAACCAATTGAGGCGCTTAGAAGCAAAGTGTTCCAACCCACATACTGAAAAAAAGAAGAAGAATTGATTTGAAAACATTACAGTCGATATTTCAAATCGAACACCAACAACAACGCCAGCATCAAAATTAATACAAAACCAACATCAATCCGATAGTGATAAGGAAAGCCATTACTAAGAAAGGGTACTAGGAAAGGCACAAGACAAGTTTTTTGACAAAGTTTTAGCTGCGGGTTAGGAAAAACATTTGGCCAAGGTTTGGGACAAGAGCAGTATTAAGACTTTGACAAGGTATAAGATATGGGTATGGACCAGAAGGAACAATGAATGAGATACGAATTAACAGAAATATAAGGATAAGATTTTAAAAATATTCAAGACAAGAACTTGGAGGACAAAGATATGGACAAGTACACAAGAAATCAGAATATGCAGTATGACAAGGGTTGGGTGAACAATATGGACAAGGTTTACGATAAGTATGAGAAAAAGGCTTAAGACAAGTTTTTATAACAATTTCAAGATAAGAATTAAGAAGAAAATTCTAGCAAGGATTAGGAAAAGATTGCAATAATGGATAAAACACGAATTGAACAAGAAAAAGGACTAGGTATTGGATAAATATTAAGACCATTATTAACGCAAGAATTAGGAACTGGATGACGGGTTAATTCCAAGACTGGGTCATAGATGAGGACTTTACTACAATGACAGTGACAGTGACAGTGACAGTGACAGTGACAGTGACAGTGACAGTGACAGTGACAGTGACAGTGACAGTGACAGTGACAGTGACAGTGACAGTGACAGTGACAGTGACAGTGACAGTGACAGTGACAGTGACAGTGACAGTGACAGTGACAGTGACAGTGACAGTGACAGTGACAGTGACAGTGACAGTGACAGTGACAGTGACAGTGACAGTGACAGTGACAGTGACAGTGACAGTGACAGTGACAGTGACAGTGACAGTGACAGTGACAGTGACAGTGACAGTGACAGTGACAGTGACAGTGACAGTGACAGTGACAGTGACAGTGACAGTGACAGTGACAGTGACAGTGACAGTGACAGTGACAGTGACAGTGACAGTGACAGTGACAGTGACAGTGACAGTGACAGTGACAGTGACAGTGACAGTGACAGTGACAGTGACAGTGACAGTGACAGTGACAGTGACAGTGACAGTGACAGTGACAGTGACAGTGACAGTGACAGTGACAGTGACAGTGACAGCGACAGCGACAGTGACAGTGACAGTGACAGTGACAGTGACAGTGACAGTGACAGTGACAGTGACAGTGACAGTGACAGTGACAGTGACAGTGACAGTGACAGTGACAGTGACAGTGACAGTGACAGTGGCAGTGACAGTGACAGTGACAGTGACAGTGACAGTGACAGTGACAGTGACAATGACGGCAAGCAACCACAACGTTATCATCTCTCATTCGAGAGTGCTGATGCTACACCTTACTCCTTCTTGTTTAGTAAGTCTCTTCATTTCTTTGGGCATACAAATAAAATTCTCGACAGCAGAGTTAATAAAGTTTTTTTGAGCCCCAAGCACATCAAACTATAGCCTGTTTCAAAAGCGAAGAACATTTTTTAGTTTCAATTTTCGATGAGCAATGAGAAATGATTTCTAAGACTAGAAAATTTTTGAGAGCATAATTTCTGGCTCTTTTTGTACTCTTCGCTGAACTTTATGCTTTTTTTGGGTGTTTTTTACAGTTTTTCTATATATTTAAATACGTAAACTTTCAGAACAAATGATGTGCGATGTTGCATCGTTGGCCTGCAGCAACCTGCATCTTGATAGAGAAATCAAAAATAAATTATTTTATCAAGAAAATATTGTGAAGTAAAATTTCGTCATACAAACTATTTTTTGACACACATTTTTTTTCAATTTTGATTGGTTGATTTTGAAAAATAAAATTTAATACGTCCGCAGCGCAGTTGCGATGAACAACAGAATTCAGGAACATATATTAATTTTTCTTCATTTATTTTTCTCCACAGAGAATATTGAAATTTATTTTTAATGTCGACCAATCAGTTTGAAGAACACTCACAATATTATTTTCTTATTCTCAAACATGCGCGAAGATGTTCTTCTCTTTTGAAACAGGCTATAAGACTTATTATTTCAAATAAACATGCTTTTCTACAAAAATTGGCAAAACGTTCTTTAGTCAGATGAAGAAAAGGTTAACATCTTCGGTTCTGATAGAGCCATGCATGTAAACGACCGAAAATATAATATACGACCCTAAAATATGCCACAAAAACTGATGAACTGATTTATTTAACCAAATTTAAACCAAATCTCAGGTATTAAATTTCCAACATGAATCATCATATAAAGGTAATCACGCAATTTTCATGTCAATTTAACTTGTTTTTGTGGCTTAATCAAACTGAGAAATGTGGTTAATATAACCAAATATTTACCTTTTTTATGGTAACTTAACTACTTATCAAAAATTATTAGTCTTCATAACTATCAACTACAAGAATCGAACCTAGAGTTCCATAGCTATTGCATGAGAGTCCAACGACTAACCATCAAGCCATGCTATTGCATGTATGCTCGTGAGCAAAATGTAGATAAAAATCATGTATTATTTTTACACTTCTGTTTACCAGATCAGTCTGTGTGTAGTAGCGTGGATCAGATTAATGAATTCTGTTTGCCTCTCCTTACCAAATGGCAAATTAAAAAAAGCATTTTCCCTGAGTGCATGATATGGAAATGTTTCTCTTTATTTGTTGCATGTCATATTTTCTTGATTAAATATAGCATGTGTGCTATGTCTGTAAGATGTGTAAGAAATTAGTTTCATAGCAATCAAGTGATGGTTAAATCCTTGCAGTTCCCAAATCTTAATCCAATAGAAAATATTTGGGTAGTTCTTAAACGTCAACGTATAAAAATTAAAGAAGGGTTGTGATAAAACATCAAGGAATCGTGAAATTTCTTTAAACCGGCGCGCTACGGTGACCGCTTATGTCAACACTAACTTTCCAATTCAGGAAAAGGGTAACTTTTTACTTATAAAACGATTGAATTTAGCTTTTTGTTTGTTTTTTTTTTTTGCTTAAAAATACTTAAAAAAATAATTAACAATAATTTACAAAAATAAAATTTTTCTTGTTCAAATTGTTCAAGAAAACAAACGTTTCTTATATTTTTTTCATCACCTTATATTGCTTCAGCATTTCTTTTAGATGAATCACGTGAACAACGCTTAGTCTTAATATACAATTTCCCTGTTCAAAAAATTACTAATACTCACTGAAATGGTAAACAAATTTTCAAAATAATGAAATTTCTTTTAAAAAAACAATATTTATGCCAAATTAACGAACAGAACGGTTCAGTTAACGGTTTACCATCGTTTCCACAATTTAACCACAAAAAACACTACCACCATCACTTATTCTGCGTGGGAACTTGGTTAACTTTATTAATTTCTTCTAATTTCTGTAACTGTAGGAAAGTTTTTAAGAAAATCGAGTTTTTTTTAATTTAATAAAAAATGTTTATTCAGCAAAATATTAACGTCAAAGCTAAAATGGAAGTTTTATTTAAATGTGCAAAAGTTGCTTGACTGCCCAGATTCATATTCTTTAGAGTCTTCATCAAAGTTGGGCCTTTTATAAAGTTCGATCGTTGTATTTACTTAACCGTTTTTTTTTTTTTTCTTCTTTAGTTTTTCTCTTCTAAGCAAGATTTTTTTACATCAACTTACATAAAAGTGCTGTTTGTTAACTTTCGCTTTTCTTGAAAAACTATTACAAAGTTTACAGCATATTTACAAGAAAAAAAACTTTTCTAACCGTACCTACTTACAATTATAAATATTGGCTACGAGCAACTATTATATATATATGCTTATATAAATTATAAGTTTAGCTTCTCTTGTTCAGCACAAAAAATGCTTTATGTGGCTGCACTGAAAAAATGTTAGGAAGCCAGCAAGAGCCTGAGTTTTATGGCGTAGCTGCTAAAGTGCTTGTAGCACGTTTGCACTTGAGCTTCATAGCAATTAACCGGCATAACTTTACCAGACGACGAGTGGTGTGGCAACTCTAACAGCAACAATACCACCACCCATTTTGTAATTTTTTATATATTGTTGATTTGTGGTCGGTTAGAATAAACTGCTTGTAAGCATAAAAGTCAAAACAAAAACAAAAAACAAAAAATTCAAAATTAAAAATATAATTTTTTAAACTAAACCAAAACTTTACTTAGGACAGTATAAACAAGTTGACTTGCAGGCATGTTTGTGTGCATGTGTGCATCTCTTGTTGCATGTATTTATGTCTTTGTTTGTGTGTGTTGAAAAGCAAATTGAAAATAATTACTCTTGAGAATGTGTTGCGTTTTTTTGTTCATGTTTGTATATGTTTCTAATGGTTAACCAAGCTTTTAGTAACGGGTTAATGCTTTTCTATATGTTTGTGAGCTTGTGTTTGTGAACTTGTGTTTTTAAGTTATAAAAACAAACTTACATCTTTATGGTGTATTTGTTGTTTGAAACAAAAAACAACAACAACAAAAAATATGTAAGATATAAACTTAATGCAGCAATTTAAAGTTTTTGCAACAGACCAGCAGAACTCCCTACAGCACTTAATGGAAGCTCATAAAATTTCAGCTGACGATGCAGTAACCGAGCAAGCGTGTATAATTTTCAAAACTTATTTGGTGGTAATTGGCTAGAAGCAAACATGTGTTTTTTGTTAGAAATTCCTTTAAAAAAAACCCGAAATTTTAATGGCCCTTTTTTGATGCCTTAATTTGGCTTTTAGCATTTTTAGCGCTTGACGAAAATCATACATTTATGAAGGGGTCATAGAAACACAACTTATAAACTAATGTATACCAGACGTGAGGGAAAATTTGATTAATTTATTTATTAACATAATTTTTGAGTTATAATTAAGAATGTAATAATAACCAGTTAACATGGCTTAACATATTTTTCAAAGAATTAATATGTTTTGCTTTTGAAAGAAGTAAATTACATATTAACTTAACATCACTTGTAATCTTGAAAACTAAGACTGACTTGTAAATTTATTAGAGAAAAATTAAAATTTAGAGTTATTGAACTCTTACACATTATTTCTTGTATATGAATTATATTTAAATCATCGCTTCTCTTGAAAATTAAGTAGCTAATTTCTGAGTTTTCTAAACTCAATGGTAATGGAAAAACTTATAGAAGTAAGAACTAGTGATTTCAGCATATTAACTTCATTTTACAGCGACTTCATTTTCCTCTCATTGAATGAATGATAAGTTGCTATGCTTGCATTTAGATTCATATTACAATACAAACAAGTGAAGAAAGTCTTAAGTCGAACTAGGCCGACTATGAAATACCCTAAACCCACTTTTCAAAAACAAAAAAATTTTTATTGTAAATGGGCGTGTCCGTGGGCGGATGAAGCCTATATTTTATATGCATTTAAATGTTGATGAAAAATTTACACATACCCAGTTTTATTCCTGTAGCTCACAGTTAATGCCTTTATTGTGCTTTCGCTACGGGAGGTGGGCGTGTTCATGGACGGATTACTCCCAATTTTTGAACACACCTTAGTTTTGGTATAAAATACATACATACCAAATTTAATTTCTCTATGACAAACACAACCTTATTTATTTAGTTTTAAACTTTTTAGGTTGTATGGGAGGTAGGCGTGTCCGTAAACAGATGGCGTCCATTTTTCAAAACCATCTTTGTCTTGTCATAAAAAACATATGTGCCAAATTTTAGCTCTGTAGGTTAAACAGAGGCTTATTTATTGCGTTTTCAATTTTTGGGTTGTATGGGAGATGGGCGTGTCCGTGAGCGGATGACGTCCATTTTTCGAAGACATCTTTGTGTTTGTATAAAACACATACATATCAAATTTAATTGTTGTAGGCTAATTACGAGCTGAGTTATGCAGTTTTTAATTTTCGCGTTGTATGGGAGGTAGGCGTGTTCGTGAGCGGATGATGTCCATTTTTCAAAACAGTCTTTGTTTTGTTACAAAACACATATCTGCAAAGTTTAAGCTCTGTAGGTTAAATACAGGCTTATTTATTGCGTTTTCAATTTTTGGGTTGTATGGGAGGTGGGCGTGTCCGTAAGCGAATGACACCCATTTTTCGAAAACGTCTTTGCATTGATAGAAAACACATACACACCAAATTTTATTATTGTAGGCTAATTATGAGCTGAGTTATGCAGTTTTAAATTTTTGCGTTGTATGGGAGGTAGGCGTGTCCGTGGGAGGATTCCAAAAATATTCAATAGTGCAAATCCTTGGGTTCATGTGATCATGTGTACCAAGTTTCATCCAATTATCTCAACTCCTTCTTCTTATCCTGTGTTTACAGCCAACACACAGACGGAAAGACTGACGGACGGACGGACGGACGGACGGACGGACATGGATAGCTCGACTCACGTGGTGACGCTAATCAAGAATATATATACTTTTCTGTACCGGACTCGCTTCGTTCTATGCGTTACAAACGTTTGCACAAAGTTAATATACCCTCACCTTTCAGGTTTAGGGTATAAAAATACCGCGGTAAAAAGTCGGATCTTTGTCTAATTGATTAAGCGACTAATTACTGAATTCACGGCGCATTTGATGATCGTGTGGCTTTAAGTGTTGCACCATTTGAATTTTGTACGGCACCAAAACCAAGTCCTTACGCATAATTTTCCTTTAAAGTCGATGGACAAAGTCCAACTTCTTGCGCACAACGACAAATCAAAAAATTGTCGTTTTCTTCGACACTGGCCTCAACGACAGCAGTATTTTCTTCTGTACGCACTCTTCTCATTCTTCTCGGTGGCTTGGCATCCAAAAGAGTGAATATAGACCGAAATTTGGTAGTTCCGTTCTTTATGGTGGTCTCAGATGGACAATTATGTGCACCATAAAATTCACAAAGTGCTCTATAAACATTTTTAATTGAACACTATTTTTGAAAATAAATTTCCACGATTTGGAAGCGTTGTTCTTGAGTTAACCTATTCATAATGATTTGGCAAACAATACTGAGTAGATATGTCACTTTAAACTGTCCAAAATAACTGTCAGACAACTACTAAAATTTTAAGGCATACAATTAATTTTTGTGGAATTTAAAGAGGTTTAATTTTTATTTTTTTTTAGAGGTTAATTATGACTGCAATCGTTTCGATACACAGACAGACAGACAAACGGACATGGCTAAATCAAGTCAGAAGGTGGTACTAATCAATAATATATACACTTTTTATGCTTTATACGCCTCCTTATGGGCGTAGCACATGTCGTTACAAAATTAATATTATGTTCAAAGAGAAAACAATAATGTCTTTACGAAAAACCCTTTGAAAGTTTTATGCTTCGAACCAATTTAAGCTCAATAACTGCAAGTTTCGGTCCACATGATGAAATATTTTGAGGTAGAATCTTTCAAATGTTATAATCTCAGAAAAGTCCTTTAAAAAATTAAGAAGGTACAATTCTAAAATCTCCCCTTAAAGTGTGTTCAAGGTCCTGTTTGCAAAAGTGTTAAGTCCTGCAAGATATAAGCGCACTCAATTCAATAATAGGTACAGGAGACATACATATGATTTCAATACTACAAAGTAAGAATACTACTAAGTATACCACATGTGTGCCACGGTATGCCAGCCATAAATTAAGCTATAAATTCTTGAAGCTGGTTGAGTATCGTATTCACGGTATACGAAACACAAAAATTTTTCATGGTGCCTTCATACTAAGATTTTTTTTTAGTTTCTTTATATTGACTGATATCAGCGAATGCAAGAGGGCGTTAAAATTTTTGACTATATTAATGACATAATATTGAAATTTTTTATTAAGAAAATAATTTCAACTTCAAAACAGATAGTAGTTGAAAAACAAGAGGAAAAATCTATCTTTAAAACCTGGATACGGATCACAAAGCAGCACCTGTAAAAGGGCTTTGGGAGCGTTTGAGAGGAAAATCCTTTGTAAGATCTTTGGTCTAATCTGAATAAATTAAATTTCCTTTTTCTCGGATACATAAATATTTGTCTATATAAACTTATGAAGTTTTACTCTTTAGCCGCTAAATAAAATGAACCAAAAATATGTTCCTCTAAAATTTGCTTATGTGCCAAGTGAAGCACTGCTAAGCCGTAAAGAGTAGAGCAACTGCAACTAAACATAGAAGTACGTGTGCTTTGATACGACTCTGTTCGGTGCAGGTGTGATTTCGTTATTTTGATTGCATGAATGTGAGTGTATTTGGCGCCTTAACTGCAAGGTGTAAGTTAGTGGGTGAAAAAGCAAATACGGCTAAATCGAAACAAAATGTAAATATATGCAAATGTTAAACAGTGCATGTGTTCGAGTTCGTGGCAAGATATGTGTTTCCGGTTTGTGTATTGATGTTGTTACAAAAACAACAAATGCTTCAGTTAACTTTGCGGTTATCAATGAAATGGTTCACTTGTGCATATTTGGCAAAACCATTTGTTATCAAGTTGTGTGAAGGTGGAGAATTTGTATATTTATATATATTTACCTGTGTGTTTGTGTGTGATATTTACATTGAAAGCTATGCTAAAGAACAATAGAAATAACTGCTAAATTTTGTAATGCAGATAGGTAACACCTAATAGAAGAAAAAGTTAGCGAAACCGTATGAATGTGCATAAATAAAAAGTAGCTGTAAACTATCGAGTGTGTAAATAGTATACAAATATACTGAATCGCTGGTTTATTGGGAGCAAAGAATGTGTTGCTTATTTTCTTGCTCTAGTTTAGACCAAACTTTTGCTTTTCACTTATGTGTTGAAGTGTTACAGAATTTTTGCATATAAATTGCCAAACGGAAACTTACCTTTTTTTTCTATTCCAAGGCGCATATATATATGCAAGAACATTTTGAATTTAAACAACGTGCATTTTAAATTCTTACGTGGCTAAAAATAAATTTAATTTAATTTTTAAAAATAGTTGAATTGCGTTAAATTCAGCCTTACTGCAGACCAACAAAGTTTAAAGGCGTTTAAAGAAAGCACTTTAACAGGCATCAACCAACAGTTAAATTGATGCCAAATATTATGCACAGCCTTTGCAAGTTCATTCCAACAACAATTTTTAACAAACAACAACAAAAACAACAACAACATCAGCATTAACCACAGCAAAACTTGAGTTGCCAACAACAAATATAGGTTGTTACATGTCCACAATATCCGCAAGCTAATTTTAAATAAAATGCAAATATTTGCACATCATCTCGGTGCAGTTTGTTTGCTCTTAAGTTGCTGCGGTCTGCACCAAAGTGACCAACTATGGTTTTGTATGATTTTGGTTTGGGTGCCTGCGTGCAATGTCCGGCATTTTGTAGCACGCAATTTAGACCAAATGTCAATAGATAAAACATACATTTGCGAACAATTATTGACAGTCATTACAACAGGGAAGAGTTGCTCTCACACTCATGCAATTTGGTACTAGATACTTGCTGGTTTGTCGGTCAATACAAAATGTTTTTGAAATCTATTTTATTGCATGTAAAGTACAAATGAAACATATACATAGCTTAACGATAAACAGCGGAACTATGATAGTTACTTATGGCATACATAGATGAGGATTTAATGTTGAGTGCCTTGTGTCGGTGTGGACCTTAAGTATAATAATTTGACTATAAAAGTAAGGGAATAAATAACAAAACTCGATCGAGGACGATTCCAACCGATATAAGAAGTAGATAATAAATCAATTATACTGAATCAAATGAGAGCAAAAATTCATTAGAATCATTAAAAAATACTTCTATAAAAATTAGTTAATCGTACCTACTATACTTTGTTTACATACACTGAGGAAAATATGTGTTAAAATTAAATGAAACTGTGTTCATATAAAACGAATTTGTTTTTGAAATAGAGCTTGAAACAATTTCATGTAAGTTAAACACAATACTATTTAAAATTAAACTAGTAAACCTGTTGCCCGAATTCGAGCAATTCAATAAAAATTAATTGTTAAAAACATAAAACACGTTTAATATATGACATTCTATTCAATAAGTTATAACGAATAACGATATATTGAGTCTCAATAATGATATAAAAGATCATTATCTGAATGGTTTGACTTGAAACGTTTGATCTGACACAAAATTTTTTAATGTAACTGTCAAAATTCGAAGACGGACTTACACTAATATAACAACTGAGAAAAACATTATTACTATTCGAAAACATCGCAGCTTAACTCTTCCAGCTATAAAAAATAACTAATGTTAAAAAAAACACGCATTAAAAAATAGATTAAAGAAATAATACTAAGATATATTTCAGAAATTAATAAAAGGTACTTACAGAATACCTACAACATCGATTTATAACACATTTAGATGAAAAAACACCAAAAAACCCAAAAAACATTTTTTTTTTTAAAACCGTTGAAATTTGAATTTGAGTTGTTTGCTCGGAAAGTGGAATTTTTGATTTTGGAACTGCATTTTTCGGACAATTGACATTTGAGGAATGCATAAAAGATAATTTTGGTTAAAAATTTTTAATTTTGAAAAAAATTCAAATTCGATCAATTCATTCATCATCAACTAAATTTCAAATCGATAAAATAACGGATTTTTGTACAAAAATTTTATTTCTGTTTTAAAAGGTTGGGAACCCCCTGAAGTGAAATCACAATTTTTAAAAGTGGTTTGCACATATACAGCCTTAACCTGATTTAATGACATCTAAATCGATAGAATCGGTCCATTGGTCTGGGAGGAGTTGAAGTCACAAAAAAACCTTAGCCTATTAATTATATAGATAAGCAGGATGATCAAAACAGATTCGTAGCTATAACTTTTAATTGGTTGTAGCTATAATGAAATTTTTTTCAAATATATTGTTTTTGAAGCTTATTGAAGATTTAAAAATTATAAGAACAACATTTTAAAAAAAAAAATTTCGAGCAAAAAACCATAGGGGTAGCCTTGTTTTTTCGATGACACATAGTATTCATTAATTTTTCTGTAAACAAAAACAAATTCGTCTTAAATAAACTACATACAATGAAAGAAAATCAAAAATGCAAATTTTAATTTTTTTTATTTTTACAACAAAAACAATTTTTAATACATTTTTTGAGAAAACATTCATTTTATTGGACTCTTTTTAAAGGCAATGATTAAAATATAAATAATAAAGTTACGGTAAAAACTTTGTTATTATTTTAAAGTCAATTAATTTCAATTAAATACAAAAAAGAAATAAATTAAATTTTTTAAAAAGTGGCAGAGATATTCGCTTCCAAATACAGAACTTTAAATTTCAGAGAGTTTTTTTCTCTGTCTTGGCGTTTGATAAAAATACACGTTAAACAACTAAAGAAAATATTAAGAAAATTCATTAAAAATACATTTGGCAAGATAATTACCGTAATTGCCAACACATTTCAAAGAAAATTAAACAAGAATTTAGAAAAACAAAAAAGTTTGAAAACCGTTAAAATTTGACTGACTTGTTTGCTCGGAAAGTGGAATTTTTGATTTTGGAACTGCATTTTTCGGACAATTGACATTTGAGGAATGCATAAAAGATAATTTTGGTTAAAAATTTTCAGTTTTGAAAAAAATTCAAATTCATAAACTCGTCTCAAACTAAATTTCAAATCAATAAAATAACGGATTTTTGTACAAAAATTTTATTTCTGTTTTAAAAGATTGGGAACCCCCTGAAGTGAAATCACAATTTTTAAAAGTGGTTTGCACATATACAGCCTTAACCTGATTTAATGACATCTAAATCGATAGAATCGGTCCATTGGTCTGGGAGGAGTTGAAGTCACAAAAAAACCTTAGCCTATTAATTATATAGATAAGCAGGATGATTAAAACAGATTCGTGGCTATAACTTTTAATTGGTTGTAGCTATAATGAAATTTTTTTCAAATATATTGTTTTTGAAGCTTATTGAAGATTTAAAAATTATAAGAACAACATTTTAAAAAAAAAAATTTCGAGCAAAAAACCATAGGGAGTAGCCTTGTTTTTTCGATGACACATAGTATTCATTAATTTTTCTGTAAACAAAAACAAATTCGTCTTAAATAAACTACATACAATGAAAGAAAATCAAAAATGCAAATTTTAATTTTTTTTATTTTTACAACAAAAACAATTTTTAATACATTTTTTGAGAAAATATTAATTTTATTGGACTCTTTTTAAAGGCAATGATTTAAATACATGTACATAATAAAGTAACGGTAAAAACTTTGTCAGTTTTTTTAAGTCAATTAATTGCAATAAAGTACAAAAAAGAAATAAATGAAATTTTTTAAAAAGTGGCAGAGATATTCGCTTCCAAATACAGAACTTTAAATTTCAGAGAGTTTTTTTCTCTGTCTTGGCGTTTGATAAAAATACACGTTAAACAACTAAAGAAAATATTAAGAAAATTCATTAAAAATACATTTGGCAAGATAATTACCGTAATTGCCAACACATTTCAAAGAAAATTAAACAAGAATTTTAAAAAACAAAAAAAATTTGAAAACCGTTAAAATTTGACTGACTTGTTTGCTCGGAAAGTGGAATTTTTGATTTTGGAACTGCATTTTTCGGACAATTGACATTTGAGGAATGCATAAAAGATAATTTTGGTTAAAAATTTTCAGTTTTGAAAAAAATTCAAATTCGATCAATTCATAAGCTCGTCTCAAACTAAATTTCAAATCAATAAAATAACGGATTTTTGTACAAAAATTTTATTTCTGTTTTAAAAGGTTGGGAACCCCCTGAAGTGAAATCACAATTTTTAAAAGTGGTTTGCACATATACAGCCTTAACCTGATTTAATGACATCTTAATCGATAGAATCGGTCCATTGGTCTGGGAGGAGTTGAAGTCACAAAAAAAACCTTAGCCTATTAATTATATAGATTTTAAAAAAGTTTTGTGTTTTTATATAGCCTCAGTTAAATTCTTATTGTTAAGTTTAAAGGCATTTCTTTAAAAACAAATTTGAAACAAAAATTCTAAAATTTAAAACTTATTTTAAAGCATAATTTAGGAGTTTACATTCAAATTCAGATAAGTCACATGAAAAAAAATTTTCTTTAAAAAAGCTAATGTTACAAAACATCGATCCATAAAATCCTCTTTCATAAAATGATAAAAATCAAAAGCACACATGTCCACTGTAAAATTTCAATCAAAACCAGATAAATCCAAGCAAGTTTTCATTTGTATAGCTTTCATTCAAACTTTTAAAAACTTTTTTATATCAAATCGTTGGTATAAAGAACAAATATAACATTTTAGCGGATTTGGGTATGCAAAAAAAAAAAAAACAAATTGGCCATTTCAGCCCTTGAAAGGACTTTGACCGAGCTTCTTCTGATCAATTGGATTTGGGTATGCGTTCTGAGAAAAATAAAAAGTTAATAGCAACAAAAATTTTTTTTACTAAAGAGGACATTCATGGGATTCAAAATTGCTTCGGCGGATTTCTTCCGATTTAGAAAAAAAAAGTATGCAGAAATCATTTCAATGAGTTACTCTAACTTTTGAGACCCCGAACGGTGGAATCTAAATTTCGATTCTTTTCTAACTTTCAAAACCAGACAAGGCCAAATTTGAAATTGAAAATTAAACAAAATTATTTTTGTGTTTGTAGTTCCCTTAAATTTTTTTTAAATTTTTTATTTAACTTTAAAGTATGTTTTCTTCTCAGTGTTTATATCGGCCATTCCATGTCAAAGCGGAAGGTTGTGGCCAACACTTATGATTTCGATTGATGATTTCGATTTTCTTAAATTTTACAAAAACAAAGAAATTTCAATAAAATGTTTTCTTGACACGATTTTTTTTTTTTTGCGAAAATACAGTTTACTCAAGTTATTCACTCAGAAAAATTAAAAAAAAAATGTTAAAAATTGTCTTTTAGACATACAGTGGCTCACAGCTTATTTCGTGCAGACGATGTGTTAAACTTTGAAATGCTATAACTTGGTAACTAGTTCTGGTAATGAAAAAATTTAAACGACATTTGTTTGCTAGTAATTATATATTTATATATAAACTTTCATTTCTTTATATAATGGTCTACTAAAAAAATAATAATCAAAAAACTGAAAAAGCAGCAAAATTCAACGCCACAGCTTATTTCGTGCACTCCACTGAATCTTAAGAAAATGTAATATGTTTGTCTTTTTTAATATTTTGTGTGGCCGCCATTTTGTTAAATTACATCTTTAATCCATTTACTGGCTATCCATTTACTCTATTAATTTTTTGTAATATCTGGGGGGTATTTGTTGCCATTCCTCCATCAATGCATTTTTTAATTAATTTTTATTGGAAATATTCCGCTTGCGAACGCCACTCTCCAAAATTGCCCACAAAATTTCTATTACATTTAAGTCGGGTGACTGTGCAGGCGGATTCATAAGATGCGGGCAATTCCAAATCAACCATGACTGGACGATTCTCGATTTATGTTTTGGGTCGTTGTCCTGGTAGAACCGAAATGTCTCTCGTACGCCCAAGGTGTCGATACTTTGAAGCAAATTTTCTTTTATAAAATCTAGGTACATTGTCTTGTCCATAATGCCTCCAAAAAAAAATAATTTTCCAACGCCCCATGCAGCCATACAGGCCCAAACAATTACGCTGCCGCCAACATGTTTTACTGTAGGCTTGAGATGGTTATTGTTCAGCTCGGTATAAGCCTTACGCCATACACATTGCATTCCTTCGGAGCCAAAAATATTGAACTTAAACTCGTCCGAGAAAATGACGTCATTCCAGAATGTCCTAGAATATAAAACGTGTTATTTAACGAAGTTCAGTCGACATAGCTGATTTTTTTTTTTAATATAAGATTTGTTGCGTGTAACTCGACCATTAAACTCGTTGGCCCGCAGCAGATGACGAATTGTTTCGGCACAGCATTTCTTGCCCAACTCCTTCTCAACTTCCTTGGCCAATTTGGGACCCTAAAGCCTCAGATTTTCTACGATTTTTCGCAGAATAAGTCGCTCGTCCGCTTCTGTACACATTTTATTTGGAGCATTTCTGGCCTTATCAGCCACACGATTTTCTTGCAAAAAGCGCTGGATGATGTACTGCGCTGTAGAGGGTCTCAATTTTACTATTTCAGCTATTTGCGGTTTGATTTTTTCTTTTTTAAAGTGAAATAAAACTATTTCGTGCTGTTATATTGTTGTGCGACGGCCCATTTTTAAAACAAATCAATTAGTGCACTTAAGGTTTTAAGTCCAGACTAAAAACAACTGTTAACTCCGATCAGAAGAATCAGGACATCAGTCAAGATAAAAACAGCGAACGAGAAAAAGAAAATAACGGCATCACGTTCAAAAGCTTACATGTAAAAACAGTGTGCACGAAATAAGCTGTGGCGTTGAATTCTGCTGCTTTTTCAGTTTTTTGTTTATTATCTTTTTAGTAGACTTTTATATAAAGAAATGAAAGTTTATATTTAAATGTATAATTACTAGCAAACAAATGTCGTTTAAATTTTTTCATTACCAGTACTAGTTACCAAGTTATAGCATTTCAAAGTTTAACACATCGTCTGCACGAAATAAGCTGTGAGCCACTGTATATTCAAACTTCTTTGAATTGGCCCTATAAACAATTTTTTGTTCAGTTACAAAAATAGTCGTCTGCTTTTATTTTTTAATCTAAACTCAAAAATTTTTTTTTTTTTTGTTTTTGTTGAAAACAAAAATTAATGTTTGATTAAGCGACCCATTTTTATTCCGATTTTGTGAAAATTTAAAAAATAAGGTTCAAGTTTAATTCTGTGTCGGCAAGAAAAAAGAGCTTAAGTAATTTTTCAGGTTTTCAGTAGATTATTTTAGAGATTAAAATCGCTACATACCAGTGATGATATTTGATAATTTTGGAGGGGACTTTTTTACATGAGAGGGGAAAGTACTTTTTCGTACATGAGAGTACTTTTTGTTTATCTATATATGAATAGGCGTAGGGAAGAACAGTTAAGAACAATTTCCTTTCGTGTTTCTCAGCCGATTTTGATAATTGTTTTTTTAAATCAATCAGAGTGCGAAGAAGAAGTGCACCAAATAATTTTTATCTATAATTATAAAAAGGAAAACAAAAAATTTGTCAAATTTCCACAAATTGGTCGACCACAGGCGATACTTGTATGATTAAATAAGCTTTTGTTTTGTTGCTGAGGCACTAGGGGTGGGACAGTGATATATTCAAATTCGGGTTGGCGTGGGGTTAAGTTGTGCCGCATTGGTGTAATAGGTTATGGAAAAGTGTAAAAATTAGACGAAAACCTCCATAAATACCCAAGTGTTGCACCTAGCGGGGTGAAATGTTCGACCGACCCCGATTAAATTTTTTCCCCATATTTTTAAATTTGACCCCATCGCTCCCAGGGTGCGCCTAGTAGGGTATAATGTGTGCCTGACCACCATTGATTTTCTTTCCAACATTTTATCGCAAAATACCTACGCTCTATTTTCAACCCTTAAAGGGGCTCCTTTACATATAACATGCTTACATAAATATTTTTTTAAAAATTTTTTTTCTAAAATCGGCTTCCATCTCTCCCAGGGTGCCTTCCAAAAGGCTGAAACTTTTCTTTTTTGAAACCCACATTAACTTTTCTTCTCCAAATTAGAAATAAGAAATTTTATAATTATAATTGTAAGAAAATTTTAATCAAATTAATTTCTTTTTGTCATGGGATGGATATGTATTTCTTTCGATTTTAGGCGACAACTTGAAGCAAAACAACGTGACTTGGCATCGTTAACAACGTGTTGATTACGAAATATTTCTGCGCTTGTTGGTTTTCTTCGCGCTCAGTTCATGTCTCTGGATTGGTAGCAATCAAATCAGTTGAAAATCCGTAGCTTGCGAAAAATGTTGCTATCTCAGAAATGAAGTAATGTCTCAAATCTTTTTGCAATTCCTGATTCACTTTCTGCGATGCCGATTTAATCTTTTTTACACCTCTTTTTAGCCAACAATGCTTACTGGACGAGCACATACTTGATTTTCATTGCTGCCGATATCCTCGCGCTCATCTTCCTCGTCTTTTTCGATGACATCAAAGACATTATATGCCTCTATCATCTTCTATCATCTCGTTTTGTTCATCGTCAGACGATTCGTACATCTGAAAATCCATCTGAAAATTTTTGATCGGATAACGCATATAACCCTCACTTTGGCACTATTTACATATGTAAATATCCCAATTTTAAATTTGTCATAACTCCTTTATTTTTTATGCGATTTGAATATGGCTTGGACTCTGTGGCTATTTTTTGGTTTTCTTTCTGAAAATTCAAAAGTTGTTTTGAATTTTAGAACTTTCTGATACTTTTTGGAAATTTTGCATTTTTTTGCAAATTTTTTTGCAATAATAGAAAAAAATGATAAGGAAAAACTCTTCACATTTTTTTATATATACATATTTCGTATTTGATAGCTTATATTGGGAAAATATTAATGAACAAAAATTTTTGGTTCGCTGGCACAACAATATGTCATGTTTTGATATTGTAGCTGGAAGTACTAATGTAATGAAAAAAGTATATTTTTTGTTGAAATTGGTTTTTGTTTATTCATTGGGACTATAAATTTTTTTCAATTTGATCTTCAGTAACATTTGGTTACTTCGTAAAGAGCTGGACCGTCAAGTGTGCATAATATGTAAAACGCTATATCGTAGGAAATAATGCATGGATTTCAATGGTTAATAATTCTTTGAAATGGTTACAGAAAAACAATACGGCTTTTCCAGGCCCATTTTCCCAACTTCCGAACCCTATAACTTCTAAACCACTTGAGAGCGGTGTGTAAATTTTTCCGGAATTGGACTTAGAAGGTGTTAATACATATATTCCACTTAAAAAATCATGTAAATTTTGAGGTTCTGTTTATCTTTAATGATGACAAAAAAAAATATTTAGAAATGTAAATATGTGCCAGATTACGTAGTAAAAGATTGGTGCCAAAGTGAGGGATAAATACTGTTGAACTTGTCTTTGTGAAAGTTATTTAAGAGATCAATTTTTTCGGTCTCAGTATTGGGAATAAATGGTTAATGTTTCCGAAATTACTTTTTTTAAAAGCTAAAAGGAGTTGGGGATTTTCGAAAATCGAAAGGAGGTAAAAAAGTGGATATCCACTACAAATTTCATCCCTGCTACATACCAGCGAAAATCAGCAAACCCTGACATTTGCTGTTTAGATTTGATGGCCTCAAGCACTTAATTTTCAAGGTACAACAATAAAAATTTGCGACCTAGTGTCTTTTGTTAAGAGGAATGCAATGAAAATAATAACCACACTTCGTCCTAACTCGACTTTTTGTGTTATTTCTTGTCGACACAGAAGTTGCTTTGTTTACTTTGTTTTTATTTTTGTCAATTCAATTATTGTCTATTTTTGAAAAAAGGTGGTAAAACATGGAAAAGTACTCAATTTGGCAAGAAATCAATCTATCCAAACACGTCAAGTAGTCAGACAGACTAGATTGGTAGATGGGTTCTTTGTAACAAAGGCAATTTACAAAAACAAAATGTACGTCATTTGCCAATTAACTATATATAAGTGACATAAACTTTTATATTAGCCAATGCAGCAACCTCAATGTTGCTACAAATTATGCTATAAACAGAAGTAATTTCTGCCAGTGCCTTTCAAGTTCTGTAATAAATTACTATCTATGTAAATATCAAACTGTTGAGAAAAAACACTTTGTGAATTTTTTTTTAAGAGTATGGATTGAGCAAATTTATTAATACCTTTGGACATTACAAAGTGTACTTTTAACAATATTCTGTACTTTTTTTTCTGGAAATATTGAAAAATATAAAATTAAAAGCCGGTGACAGAGCTTTTCCCAGAACGTCTTAGAAAAATAGCAGTTTGCGGTGTTC
This sequence comes from Tetanocera ferruginea, assembly GCA_958299015.1. NCBI lineage: Eukaryota > Metazoa > Arthropoda > Insecta > Diptera > Sciomyzidae > Tetanocera > Tetanocera ferruginea. The sequence continues at coordinate 10,307,055 of OY282642.1, forward strand.
ACTATATCTCGGTAGAAAAGTATCTTAAACCAAAAAACCATTACAATATAGTCAAAGTATCATCAAATCCTCCCCCCAAATAAAAAAAAATAGTTTTGAGAAAAACGCGTTTAAAGTTTACAAGCTACGTTTATCGACGTTCGAGATACATTTACTTAAAAATTCATATCTCTGTTAGTTTTGCTCGAATCGACTTCAAATTTGACACAATATTTTTGAGATGTTGTGCATTCATATAAAAATTGGTAAAAAATAAAGATAAAAACCCCTACCCCGCCCTTAATAACTTAAAAAAAACTTAACTTAAACTTAAAAAAAAAATTGTATAAATTTTTGTACAATTAATTGGACCTGTACTACTGTTTCCCTTATCTAAAATCTATATATATTTTGATGAACAGTTCAAGTGCAGAGCAAAGTGTAGAGCTCGTTGAAGATGGTTTGTTTAAAAAAAGGTTGGTTACTCGCTTTCAGCATATTTGAGACGTCTTGAAGTAAAAAATTAAAGTGCATTCTTCAGTAAAGGGTTAGTTGAGCACTCTACCTATGGAAATAAAAAAAAAACAAAAGAAATGGCATGCGTTGAAAAACAAATTTACAAAAAATACCTCTTTTGGCCGATATTCTTAGCCGTAAAAAACAAAATATAAAAGTTTCTCTGCTTTTTATAGGTAGAGTGCTTAACAGAGTCTGTAAAGATCACACAATGAATCACGATTCGATCGATCAAGCAGAACTCGACATATCTTAGAAACCAATTCAATAAGACTTGTTTCGAGAAAAACGCGATAAAATTTTTTTCTATGAAGGTTAATATATGAATAAAGCGCGACGTAGGAATGTAAGTTATGTTATATATTTTTTTTTATTTGATATTTTTTTCTAAAATTTGATTACGCAAGACCTTAAGGAACCAGATTCTAAAAAAAAAGAAAATATTGTTCATTTCTACACACTGTTTTAGTACCTTAACTACAAATTTCAAAAAAAGTGAAGACCCCGATATTTAAAAAAATAAAATTCAATTTTTAAATTTTACAAAAATTGGGTGGTATATACCAAGCTGTGCGAATGCCCTTTGCATTGGTGCCACTTTCGTCATTGCACTATTTAGCGCCCCGCGTACCACCATTTTAGGGTTGACACCATTTCGATTTTTCTTTATTTCTCAAACAGACAGAAAAAGTCATACTATACTTTACGGTTTAAAAGCGCCAAAAATTAGACAGCATTAGAAATGCTCACTTTCATTGTCGAGTGGGGCTTTTTGAAAACTTCACCAAATATTTCATTAGCAATGAAATTATTTCTAACAATTTGTGTATGAGTAGCTTCAGCTGAAATGAGTTTCTCTAAGCTTAAATTAATTCAGACCTATTAAAGGTCTTCGATGGGACAGATAAGAGTTTCCTATCTTGCTATTCTATCCATTGCTAACGAGCTTGAAATTAATATTACTGATTCCGATGAGGTTATTTCATATATTGCAATTCTTAAAGTAAGATATGTCAGTATATAACGGGGGATAATTTTGTATACAATACAAATATTTTGTATTTTAGAAATATTCTTAAGATTTGAAAAAAAAATTTCATGGAAAAATTTTTACGGGCTCAATGTTACAGCCGGATTAGTGAGAGCGCATTTTTATTTTACCTTGCATTTTTCTTTGTTCACAAACTTTGAACGTGTCTCGAAACCATGTTTTTCGTACAGGTTGCGGCACTAGGGGTTAATTTTTTGACAAAATTTTTGTTTTTTTTTTTTGTATTTTTAAACCTGATTCGCTATCGTATGACACAAGCTTTCTTTAAATTTTTTTTTTGGTTTTTTATGAATTTTTAAAGTCAATATTTTTTTCTATAAAACAAACTTTCAAATTTGGAACATCACCAAAAATTTAAAAAAAAATTTAAAAAAAGCTCTTGTCATATGATAACCAATTTTGTGAAGATTTAAAAAAGTCATTTTTTTCAGATCGGTCAATTTTTGCGACACCAAGCGCTGCAACCACGAGGCCCCGTTGTTTTCTCTGCCGCCAGTTTGGAGCTCTGTAAAACCATCTTGGAGTAAAGAATATATTTTGGTTTGAATTTTTTTCTTGTAATTTGCTCAGTTCTCTATAATAATAAAAAATAAATTTTGGAAAAATATTTGTTTTTGACTGAGTTATGAATTTTTAAGAAAAGGTCTGTTTTCTCTGTCGCGAATGTTATGTCCCTCCTTTAGCTGAGTTAAATCGTACATTTTTTTACTGGTAACGCAAGAGTTTATTTCTCGTTAAACGGTTAAACTAAGCTTTCTACTAGTAACACAAACTTAAGTCTTTGTGTAGACAAAGCATTTAACATGATTTAATATTATGCATGCTATACATATTTTTTTTATGTTTACTAAAACATTGACTTTTATATGAATAACAGTAACAGTTTGAGAATCTCCGTGTATAGAGTTTTAATGTAAAAATGCTTTATATAATAATTTTTTATAGAAATCAGTCTTGAATGTGTTTTTCTTATATTATAGGAAGTATTTATTTTGTTTACTTCATAAAATCTCTTCCATATTTTAGCTCATTTCTTCTAGGGTCAAAAATTATTTCGCTGCTTTTCAAGCATATGAAAGCTCGTTAACATTACTTGTTAAACACTTGAAAAATACAGTGTTGATGTAACGAGTTTTCAACAAAAGACTAGTTCGTCAAAAGATTGAACCAGCTGTGGTGAGTTTTGTTTTCAATATGAGTACCACCACACATGAACGAAGATAGTACGAAGCAAAAGCTTAAACGTTTGGTCTAACAAGCACTGTAAATATTATTTATCAAACCTTGATGATACAGTGCTTGTTAAAGTATGAAAAAGCTCTTGCAATGTTTTTTGTAGCGAGCTTTAAGCTTAAATAAGTTTATTGTATGATAGAACCAACAGTGGTGAGTTTAATTTTCTATTTCAATACACCACATTCATATCAACTAATAGCAGTACGACAAAGAATCCACAAATTGAAGCTATGGCCATGGGTGTACGCGTGATTATTTCTAGGGGTAGCCTGCGCTGTTGTGCACCTATAAGAAAATGCGCCTGGTATGTTACTTCTGCAATTTTGTTGTCTACTAAATAGCCGTTTTATGTATTTGGTATGTGTATAAGAGCGGGTCGCATTATATGGGGGAAAAAACGAATACAAAAAGACATCTCCTAGCATGAAAGCTTATGTTGAAAGTATTTCAGAACTACAAAATTTTCTTTTTTGTGTGTACCGAAAACAAGCCAAATTGGTCATAAATTAGTATTTTCAATATATTAGTTATAAATTTTTTTTTTGTCCGCTCATGGAGTGCAGCATAACGTTGAATAGGCCTTAAAAATATTAAATCGTGTTCTTTGGTTTCAGATGTCAGCTACATGTAGTTATTTTGCAATTTTGATTTCTTAATTTTAAATCGAAATTATGATGTACCTAGACCAAAATATATAAAAATTGCAAAATATCTACTTGAAGATGACATCTGACGCCTCTCTGATACCAAGGAAAAAGGGTTTCGCCGTACCCATGAAACTCGATTTTCCATTTTGTAGAATTGCTACATTTTTTCAAGAAAAAAATTGAGAACATGCAAGTTTAGATTCATAGAGTATTCAAAACTATTTTAATTTTTCCGGGCTTTGAAAAAAAAGCAAAAACCATAAAAATATTAGAGGGTTATGGATTTAAAATTAAAAAATAATGGTTTATAAACATTTTAAAAATTAAAAGAAAGATTTTATAAACAAACACTTTCCAGTTTAAGATTACAAGAGAACATATCATAACATTACTTGAACTTGTTGTATGCTTTAATGAAAGGTCATATTTTTTAAGTAATTTCTAAAAATTTCATGAAAGTGCCATTAGGTATGTAATTAAAATTGTAAAACCTCTTGAATTCTTGAAAGACTTTAAAAAAATTTAATATGTATACTATTAAATGAAACAAATTATTAAAAAAAGCTTTTAAATTCTTTGAAATATGGTTAAAACTATTACAATTAATTGTTGGAAAAACTTATTTGTTTGCTTGTTTCCTTTTTATTCATTTGTTTGTAAATTATACATACTGCTATACAGACTTATATCTAAATTACACATTTATTTATTTCATGATTTTTTTATCATAAAATAAAATTATATGAAATTTAACACGTTGCAAAACTAGGTCATGATTTGTATATAAGTTTTTTGTTTTGTTTTATGTTTGATGAGATTAATACATCATTTCATGATATTAATAATATAATGCCCATTTCAAATTGAGTGAAGCATTAAAAATAACAACATTTTTCAGCAGCTATTCAAACCAAGATTAAATGTCAATACTTCTGTCATAATTAAGTTATGATTTTTCATTTTCATTATGTTTTTAATATTTAATTTTTCATATGGAAACTTTGTTTATTTAATGCAGAGTAAATTTGTATTTTTATTTTTGTTAAAATAAACTGATGCAAATATATTCGTATGACATGACAAACGCAGTGACAGATCAACCAATTTGTAGCAAAGGTCAACAATCCTTATTAAGCATTATTAAACTGGGAAATTTTTCACTGTCAAGCCCATCAATGGATGTGGATGATAAGCACGGAGATGGCTTCTTTTAAAGGATTTTTATTTTTCAGTCGCTTTGATGTTATTGACGAAATTAATTATCATCATCATGATGATGATGATAGTAAAAGGGACGATGATGATGATGGGGATAATGATAAAAAATGGCGATAGTGCGTGAGCACAGTGCTTTATTTAAAGCATGCAAATTAACAATTAATGTAATGAAAGTAAAGCTTCCAATAACAATATTCCTTGGTAACCATATTACACAGTTTTTTGAAAATTTTTATAAACAATTTTATAAACTGAATATAAGTTTCTTTGCTTATTATTAATTTTGTTGAGTGATTGAGCAAAAACTGCTTAAGGAATACTATTTTATATATTTTACGGGTATTTTTAAGGCTAAAGATTTATGAATAGATTTGGTAAAATTGAAATTTAATATTTTAGAGTTCTTTGTAGGGTAACATGATGAGGGTATGGTCAGGTAGATTGAGTTGTTATTTTCGGAAAAGATTTGTGGCATTAGTAAGACTATCGTCAAAGAAATTAAGGCGTTGATTGCTGTTATGTAATTTAATACATAAAATACAAGCATCTTGTTTAGCACCCAATACCACTCAGACTGTTATTCCATTCTATTGCAGTGCTTATCAAGCTTGTTACCTCTACAATGCAGTAAATATATCAGCCTAAAAGTATGCACTGCAAATTAATTTGGTATTAAAAGTGTGGGTTTGAATCTAATTTTCGTTGTTTTGTTTGTCGCACTCTTAACTCGTTACTGTTTCAACCCGTCTAAGAACTAGCATATTAAAAATTGTTAACTTAACTATGCAAATGTTTTCACATTTAAATTTCACTCCAGCTAATACTCATAAGGAACCAAATTAAAAAATATTTGTTCCCATAAATTTAAAAATATATATGTCTGCTTATCTCTCATGCTATTCAAAAATACAACACAAATACTTTTTACCTAAAGTGAATGCGACAAAGTTCTACAAAACCGCAATACTTCGTTTGCTTAAATTAAGCTTTAATGAAATGTCATGCTACAGATTAACGGTAAAGTATTCTATGCCAATGTTGCCACCAACAGCAATTTATTTTAAAATTATTGATTAGCTGCTGCGCTTATCTTGATTTTCTCGTATTTGACAGGTAGTCTCTGTGCTGGCAACGCAATCCTGAATAACAAAAAAAGCGACTATCGCTTATTTTAATTTAATTATTTTTCGTTTTTTTTTTAATTCTTCTTTAATTAGTTTATTTTTCTCGTTTTGTTATATGTAGTTTTATTTTATGTAACATATCGATAATGTAATGTCAACACAAGGCTTGAAGCAGGAGCTAAACGCTAGAGCATTGGCTTCAGCACACATCCGACACTCAAGCAGGAACAGAAAGCATTCCTTTTTTTTTAAGGACAAACACATTAAAATTATATGCGTACAAATCACTTTTTGTCAGTCACTCACTCAACACTAACACATAATGCGCACACACGCACACAACCTCACACTTGTCAGCAACAAAGTCTGAAAGGATGGCACATTTTCACTCAAATGATTTTTATCCTGTAAGCAATTCATTTCTCAAGCATTCATTCGTTTTAATTAATTCAACTTATTTTGTGTTTGTTTGATGTTTGCTAAAATATTTGCATTTTTTCCCCCTTATGTGCTGGTATTTATTTTGTTGATTACATTTTTTTTAAGCAGCTATTATGTGCTGATTTTGAAAAAACAAAAATTATTTAAATCGGCAGCAAACTGTCGGCATTCATTTCCTCATCATCTGAATCGGGATCTATAGAAGTTCGATGCATGCCCGTACGTGGACGTTCTGCTGGTGGTCCTAAAGGATCTGTGTGACGTACTGAAAGAAAATGAAAAAACAGAAGGAAAGGAATTTATTACATATACTCAATAAGGAAAATGTAAGTGTAAAAGCAGACGTCAATATAATTAAGAAAGTTCTTATAAAAAGGCGAAAAACTTGAAATTCTATTCTATTGAATTCTGTTGAATTTTCGACTATAACTAACCTTAGTTGAAAGTAGTTGATAGAAATTTTTGTTTTTAGTAAAGCAGCTTAACTATTTTATATTAACTATTTTACATCACAATATATGTAACACCCGACGCACAGTATTTAATATTTTTATCAATAAAATATTTAATAATAAAGTTGCTGAAACATATTTCTAATTGTTTTTAATTAAGGAATAATCGTCATATATTACTTAATTGGCAGTAACTTATTTTTATTTTTATAACTTGTAATTTAGCCGAATTTCACATACATTCAGAGTGAAGTCAAATGTTGCAATGAGTACTCATAACACCCGTCATTTGTACTTTAATAAAAATTACACAAACATTGTCAAGGATTTTAATACTTTTTCCCACACATGGATCGACAACCATAAAAATCATTGCTGATGACTGCAAAAACTTTAAATAATATTTAAAGCATGCTAAAATATGTATGTCTTAAAGCGTGCAAATGTAACACCCGTCACCGTAAAATGTTCTTGCTATAAAAATTAATTCTTTTTAAATATATTAAAAGTAACATTTTGATCAAAGAATCTCATGAAAAAATTAATGGAAACTTGAAAATTCGACAAAAACTACACAAAACAGATTGTAAAAACTTAATCGTTGATAAAATTTTTACAAAAAATTTCAAAATCTTATCTATACTGCTCTAATTATTATTGGTCAAACCAAGTGTTTGAAAAGTGCACCCCTTATACAGGTTTTTTACTTCAAATTCAACCTTTTCCATTTCAAATTAAACTTTTTCCAAATCAAATTAAACTTTTCCATTTCAAAAAAAACTTTTTCCATTTCAAAAAAAACTTTTTCCATTTCAAATTAAACTTTTTCCATTTCAAATTAAACCTCAGCCAAGAAAAAGATTTATTTTAGATTTTTATTGAATTATTAATATGTAATCGAAAAGTATTACATATTTCTTGTGTAAATAGCTGTTTGAATAAAATATATTAAAACTAATATCACTAGTTAGTACTAGATGAATCCCATCAAAGAAGTTTTTTCAAAAGTGAGATAATTGCAAGAAATATGCTAGCTAATCCTGATGCACGCGCTGATTTAAGGAACATTAGACGTTATCAAGGAATCTATAACGACTGTTACATCCACAGATTGTTATAATTATTACACGCATATGTACATGCAACTACCTTCAGCTGCTGCAGGGGTACCCTTGTAAATATTTACTTCAATAATTTATATATTTACTTAAAATTTTGTACTTATCTCTCTTTTGTTTTTTGTTGATATTTCTTGTAAAAATTTTAAAAATTAAATCAAAACATTAAAAAAAACTCATCTTAAAATTTCTTAATTTAAATTTATTATTCTAAAATTTTTTTGGAGATTTTATGAAAACCGTGTTAGTATGAAGATATGTGGGGTGAAGTGAATGGCAAAGTTCTTAAAAGTCTTAGTTTTAGTGATAAACGTCGGTTGAATTATGTATAACAGTGTTTTTTTGGTTTTAAAAAATGTAATTTTGATTTACCATTTCTATTGAAAATGTGGTGTAAACTAGCCAGTGTAAACTAATGTTATTAGTTTTTATATAGTTTATTCAAACAGCTGTTTACACAAGAAATATGTAATACTTTTCGATTACATGTTAACCCTCACTTTGGCACCAATCTTTTACTACGTAATCTGGCACTATTTACATTTGTAAATATTTTTTTGGCATTCTTAAAGATAAACAGAAACTAAAAATTTACATTATTTTTTAGGCGGAATATATGTATTAACACCTTCTAAGTCCAATTCCGGAAAAATTCACGCCGCTCTCAAGTGGTTTAGAAGTTATAGGGCTCGCATGTTGGGAAAATGGGCCTTTAAAAGTCGTGTTTTTTTTTTTAATTTTTCAACAAAATCTAGCATTATGGGTATCAAAAGAAAGGTTTTTCTGTACCGTATTCAATAAATGACTAACCATTGAAATCCGTGCATTACTTCTTACGATATAGCGTTTTACATATTATGCACACTTGACTATCCAGCCCTTTACGAAATAACCAAAATATAATTATGAAAATCAAATTAAAAAAAAATGTATAGTGCCAATGAATAAACAAAACAAATTTCAACAAAAAATTTACTTTTTTTTATTATATTAGCACTTCCAGCTTAAATATCAAAACATGACATATTGTTGTAAAAACTGGCGCTGTTTCCACACAACTTCAATTGTTCCTTGTTTTTCATATATTCCATAAGGGGGTTTTTGAACTTTGCGTATTTTTTGCATTTGAAAAGCTCAATGCGTTGACAACTATTTTTTCACGGTTTCATTTCTGCGTACCTTTATTTTTCTCCCGAAAAGCAGAATTAAAATGTAGCGTGTGTTTCACTTAGTTGGAAAGAGTTGAAGTGTTATAGTGAGAAAAGAGTTTTTATTGATCAGTTGTGAAACATCGTAGTGTAAACTTAATAAAGAAAAGAATTTGTATTGATTAACACAGAAACAATGACAAATAACAACCGTAAATTTAAAATATTGATTGGTGCATCGGTGTCCCGGTAAGCAATTCTGTTCATTAATATTTTTCCAATAAAAGCTATCAAATATGAAATATGTATATATAATAAATATGTGAAGAGTTTTTCCTTATCATTTTTTTCTATAAATAATACAAAAAAAGCGTTAAAACACCAGAAAAACCTTTCAAAAACAAAATATTTACATATGTAAATATGTACCAAACTACGTTATAGAAATGAAAAATTTTCAAAAAGTATCAAAAAATTCTAAAATTAAAAACAACTTTTGAATTTTCAGAAAGAAAACCAAAAAATAGCCACAGAGTCCAAGCCATATTGAAATCGAATAAAAAAGAAAGGAGTTATGGCAAATTTAAAATTGGGATATTTACATATGTAAATAGTGCCAAAGTGAGGGTTAATAATTCAATAAAAATCTAAAATAAATCTCATTCTTGGCTGAGGTTTAATTTGAAATGTAAAAAGTTTAATTTGATTTGGAAAAAGTTTTTTTTGAAATGGAAAAGGTTTAATTTGAAATGGAAAAAGTTTGTTTTGAAATGGAAAAAGTTTTTTTTGAAATGGAAAAGTTTAATTTGATTTGGAAAAAGTTTAATTTGAAATGGAAAAGGTTGAATTTGAAGTTAAAAACCTGTATCAAAGACGAACTCGAAACAACTCTTAAAATAAATTTTCACAAATTTTCAATTCAAATTTTGAATTAAGTCAAAACGTTGTAAAATCCACAATATTAGACACATTTGATCTTTCAGTGACAGTGAAACCATGCAGAAGAGTTTTATGACTCCCCCTCACTGCGTATACTACGACTTAGGTCACTCTTCCCTGGGGTGTACTCCTGCTACCGAATCTACCGAAAATTTTTCCATTTTCGATAAAAGCAATTTTCTCTTTTTCAAATAAAATTTTCTTCAATTAGAATAAATTTTCACATTTTCGAAGAAATATTTCTTTACTTCTGGGAAATGGAAATATTTCAATGTCTCTAATAATGATAAGTATTTTTCTCGCACAAGAAATTTCTCATTTATAGAGAAAAATTTATTGAAAATTAAAAATTTTTCTTATATTTTGATAAAAAATTCACTATGAGAAGTATTATCTTCAATAAAAACAAATCTTTTCTCAAAAATAAAAAGTATTTTTCTCTAAAAACGATATATTTTCATATATTTTTCTTTTTCATGGAAGCTTTTAGAGAATTTTTTGTATCGCAATTAGAGGATAGCATTCTCTGGAGCAAAGTCTATACCATTTTTCTCTAAATATGATGCTATTTTTATCATATTCCGAGAAACTTTTTTCTGAGTGTGAGATGACTGCAACCAAAGACCACCTGTATCATTCTGAAGCTGAGCATAAGAATCAGCCAGTTTTTCACTGGAGTATCAACACCTAGCCCAGTGAGCACACCATAAACTGCCTTAGTTCGTATGTTTTTGAAAGCTCCTTCTACATCTTAGAAGGCCGCTTAAGTATTTTGTTTAAAGATGAGAGATTTTACTGTCGAGATAAATGGTCTCCGTGGATCTTCCTTTCAGGTAAACGTGTTGAGCTGTTGATATGCCGCTACTGCTTAGAGTATCCCTGAGGTATAAGTCTTGAATACGTTTCAGAGTTTTTCATTCCAGAGGATTTTTTTTTTTTCAGATAAAATTTAATTAAATTAAAATGTTGCTGCGTTAATTAGTATTTTTGACCACTGTGCACATGTTTAATGTTTTTTACTCACAGACATTTTGTTTTTTCGATTTTTTCAGGCAAATTTTCATAATTTTTTTTTCCGAAAACTATAAGTGTCAGAATTTTATACCCTAAACCTGAAAGGTCAGGGTATATTAACTTTGTGCAAACGTTTGTAACGCATAGAACCAAGTGAGTCCGATATAGAAAAGTTTATATATTCTTGATCACCGTCACCTTCTGAGTCGAGGTATCCGTGTCCGTCCGTCCGGACGGATGGACATCCGTCTGTCCGTCTATGTGTTGTCCGTATACACAGGATAAGAAGAAAGAGTTGAGATCATTGAATGAAACTCAGTAAACAAGGTCACATAAGCCCAAGGATCTGCACTATTGAATATTTTTGGAGTCCGCCCACGGAAACGCCTACCTTTCATACAACGCAAAAAATTTAAAACTGCATAAATGAGCTCATAGTTAGCCTACAACAATGAAATTAAGTATGTATGTATTTTATATCAATACAAAAATGTCTTCGAAAAATGGGTGTCATTCGCTTACAGCCACGCCCACCTCCCATAAACTTGAAAATTTAAAACTCAATACATAAGCTCATGTTTAACCTACAGACATAAAATTTGGAACGTATTTTATATCAAAACAAATATGTCTTCGAAAAAAAGGCGTCATAAGCCCACGGACACGCCTACCTCCCATACAACGCGATAATTGAAAACTGCATAACTCAGCTCATAGTTAACCTACAACAATAAAATTTGATATGTATGTGTTTTACACCAACACAAAGATGTCTTCGAAAAATGGGCGTCATCTGATCACGGACACGCCCACCGCCCATACAACCCAAAAATTGAAAATGAAATAAATAAGCCTCTGTTTAACCTGAAGAGCTAAAGTTTGGCACATATGTTTTTTATGACAAGACAAAGATGGTTTTGAAAAACGGACGTCATCCGCTAACGGACACGCCTACCTCCCATACAACCCAAAAATTGAAAACGCAATAAATAAGCCTGTGTTTAATCTACAGAGCTAAAATTTGGCACATATGTTTTTTATGACAAGACAAAGACGTTTTTGAAAAATGGACGTCATCTGCCTACGGACACGCCTACCTCCCATACATAGAGAAATAAAATTTGGTATGTATGTATTTTATACCAAAACTAAGGTGTGTTCAAAAATTGGGAGTAGTCCGTCCATGAACACGCCCACCTCCCATAGCGAAAGCATAATAAAGGCATTAACTGTGAGCTACAGGAATAAAACTTGGTATGTGTACATTTTTCTTCAACATTTAAATGCATATAAAATATAGGCTTCATGCGCCCACGGACACGCCCATTTACAATAAAAATTTTTTTGTTTTTGAAAAGTGGGTTTAGGGTATTTCATAGTCGGCCTAGACCGACTTTAGACTTTCTTTACTTGTTTTAAAATTGAGAAAGGGACTGACAGTAACTTACAGCTATAAGAACACCTCCATCACCAGAAGGAATATTGCTGAAGTATTTGTCATTTATAAATACTTGGAAACTATTGTCAAAGAATTTCATCTAAATAATGCTTTCATGCATAACCGCGAAAAATATGTAACCAGCAATTTACAAAAATTTGTTTTCTTATCAAAACTTATAATTTGTTTCATTATCAATTATATAACTAGTAAAAAAGCCCTTAAGTATTCAAAATAATTAAGGAGCAAATGTTGTTTTGTTTCAGTCATCGCCAATGTGTCGTTACTGATAAATAAATAAATAATAACAATATCAAATTTTGTGTGCATACTTTTAGGATAACAATTTTTCCATATAAAAAGCACTGTAATAGCAAAACAGGTTCTGGTTCAGGCTGAACATGTTTTAAAAAGCATAGCAATAACAGCTATAACAGTTTGAGCGATATAGAGCATGGAGCATGACGCTTGTCTTTTATATATAAAGATTATAAAATAATAGTAATAATTATAAAATAATTATTTATATGCTAAGATTTTGTAAAAACATTGTCGTAACTAAAAATCTTAAGTCGAAAATAATTAAAACAAATCTTCTCCTTTCAAATTTTAGTTTTGTTGGTTATATCTTTTTTGCGGTTATGGCTCGATATAATATTCTTGGCTTAACTGACTGAACGAGCAAGAGGATCGGCATGTTGCATGCATTATCGCTAGCAAAATTTATTTTTAAAATTTATTTTTCACTGAAATATTTTGGGTTTATTTCTTCCTTAAATGGGGTCGTACATCAAAGAGGCATTTGAAATATTGAAAGTTTAGTTCATTGATTTTATTTTTTAAATTTACTAATTTTCTGATTTCTCCCCTTTAAACATGATGGAAGGGGGCCTCGGTAGTCAAGTGGTTAGCGTGCTTGACTGCCAACCCAGAGGTTTCGGGTTCGAATCCCGGTCTAGCCATGGTCCAACGCTTTTACCTTTCTTTAATTCTTTCCTCATTTCTAATCAACTGAAATTAAAACTTCATCGATACATACGACTTTGGAAGTTGTAGTTGATGGTAGAGATGTTTGTGGAATGAGATTGCTTGATAACTCGAATTGACTGAGGTAAAGGTATAACACTTGCCTCAGAATCCACATTAGAACATTCTACACTTGTTTATCTTGATTTCCCTTTCTCTCCTATGTTTTATCTATGTCCCCATTTCCGAACCAAGGCAGACTTGACTGAATAGTTTGACACCTGAAATTCTTGGTTCAAAGCTAAAAAAAAAAAAAAAAATTTCAACTAACCTTGAAACGTGCTATCGGTTGCCCGCACATAATGTTCACCATTGAAATTAGCCGTTATAGGTGTTGATGTTTGCTCATTTTCGGGAATTCTTAAAGACGTGGCTTCCTCCGTTGAGTTTCGCATGGCTTAAAACATAAAAAAAAAAATTGTTTTTAATAAATTTTTTAGAAATACGTTGAAAAAGTTAGGAAACGCACTCCTCAAACGGCTACTGTTACGCCCAGATGCAGCTGACGAAAGTCGCTGTTGTTGCTGGCGCTGTTCGTTCTGTTTCTCCAATTGCAGTTTGTTCAGACGAGCAAATTCTAAAGTGTAGCGTTCATGTAGCTCGGTCATGCCTAGAGATTTGGTCACCTGCACTAGAGCACGCACGCACGTTAGATTGTCTGGAAAGCGTGCATAGATCTTCTCGAACATGCCCAAATACTGCTTGGGCGGCATGTAAGAGTTGCGAAAACAGCTAGCAATGCGTAGCATAAGATTTGGATCGTTTGGATCAGCCAACACAGCACGCTCGTAATAGTAGATGGCACGCTCTGTGGCCTGCAGCTTGATATAGTACGAGCCAATAGAACTAGCAATGCTTATGTCGCTAGGATTTATGCGATATGCTTCGTTGTAGTACTGGTTGGCCTCCTGATGATCCTGGCATTGTTCATAGATAGAACCAACCTTTTCGTAGAGTCGTGAATCTATTTCCGCAGCAGAGATGCCAAGCACCTGCAGATAAGATTGAAGTGCCGCTGGCGTGCTATTTAATTTGAAGCTACCACCTCCTATGGCTGTGGTGTACAGACGCTCCTGCAATCTGGCCAACTGATAGTATACATGCGAATGTTGCACTGAATTGGCGCCACCCAGTTGAGTCTTAAGGTGCACAAATTGTTCTTCCGCTAAGCCAAGATCATTCTCCTTCAGTGCTACAAGACCAAGATTGTAGTTGGCCTCGAAGTTGTCGGGCTGTATGTGAAGTGCCTTTTCCAATTTTGCACGAGCTGCTGGAAACTTTTGTTTCTGATAGTCAATAATGCTGGCGTTGATCAAAGCCATGGCATTTGTATGAAGAGCACCAAGTTCGCTGAGTTGGCTGACACAATGCGAGGCCATTTCCAGGTTACCGAGCTGAAAATTGGGAAGATACTTTTAATTTGTGGGAAAATGGAGAGGAAAAATTCAAGAATTTAAGTGTTCATGAGATTAAGACACTAAAGTCACGTTTCATTTTAGCTCTATGCTCCCCCTACGCGTAGCAGTAATACACACAAAATTCAATTTTCTACACTGAGAAAAAAATTAAATAAATTCAAGCTTGAATTAAAACAAACCCTGCTTGAAAAAGCATCGTGCAGGATTTTGAGTTGTTTTAAGCAAGTTTGTGCTTAAGGAAAGTGCACAAAAATTTTTTTATTTCGAGCAAAAACTTGCTTGAAACAAGAATTTATTTCTTGAAGAAGACAAAAAAGAAATGATTTATTCAAAGAATTTTTGTTTTGTTATAAATTTTCCTTGTTTAAAAAGGACCACAATTTTTTTTTTAAGATGTTACACAAACTTGGATGGTTTATAGAAAAAAGCAACCAAGCACGTCGCTCCATGCCCCTCTTAACATTTTATACTCTATTTCGTCTTCTTTAGAGGCCTATAAATTTACATGAAAAGATGTAAGTACCTTTATTTATTTTTCTTTTTCTAAAAAACCTTCACAATATTGCCTATTTTTCGTCATTACAAACCCTTAGAGATCATAATAAAAAGCTGATAAGTGGATTTCATTCGACTTCTAAGATTATTTTATTTTATCTTATATATTATTTTATCTTATATTTTATCTTATATATTTTTTCCAATTCAATATTTTTGCGCAGAATAATATAACTCCTGAATTTAATAATATTTTTGTTAAAAATACCGAACTATATTGCGATTCTAAACATAATTATTAAAAGATTCTCTACATAAGTACACTCGAAATATGCTCAAATTACATTCACTTACATTGATATAAATAAATGTTAGATTCGTCAACGCACTCGCTGTCATGGAACCTTCACTCTTTCTATCGTACATCTGCAGCGTCTCAATGGCTTGGTTGACATCGTTTTGGCGCAGATACACTAGCGCTTTATTCAGCTCCAGTTCATTAGCTAACCACGACAAATTTGAAGTTTTAATTACCTCGATGCACCAGTTATAGCCTGAAATGTCATAAATTATGCAGTGAGTAAGGCAAAAATTTAACTCAATTGCAGCAAACTACCATCATTATAGTTCTCCTCGATTATGGGCGATATTAAGTCCACAATCATTGTTATTGAACGTTTTTCGGTATTTTTGCGCTGCTTCATATAAATCGCCAACTCATCGCCTTTGAGAGCTTGAAATGTGTAGCGACTTCTATCTTGCGGCTGCTTAGAGCCTGCGGCAACACTCAGCTGCACATTCGTATTGGTCATTTCGCCAGCACC
Organism: Tetanocera ferruginea; assembly: GCA_958299015.1. Taxonomy (NCBI): domain Eukaryota; kingdom Metazoa; phylum Arthropoda; class Insecta; order Diptera; family Sciomyzidae; genus Tetanocera; species Tetanocera ferruginea. The sequence continues at coordinate 10,323,139 of OY282642.1, forward strand.
ACTACCATCGATAACCTCCACTTCCGCTAAGCCGGTCGAGGTCGTTAAATGCTCCTGTTGGCGTTGCTGCTGTTCCACGGCCTGTTGCTGTAGTTTCAATAAATGATTCTCATTGTCCAAATCGTTTTCACCCTCCAATGTCTGCACCTCACATAAATTGCGAAAAGTGTTTTTTATTTTCTCTACATCTCCCATGGCATAGTAGCATAGCATCAGATGTATGCCGCTACGTATATCTGCACGCTCGGACATGACAAACTCAAAACTGGCCGCTGCATCCGCATATTGACCCATACGCACGAATAGTGTACCAATGTTTTGTGTTATTTTCAGACGCAGCTGCTTTAGGTTATTGGGCACTGAATCGAGTGCCATGCGGTACATTTTAATAGCCTTCGGATAGATGCCCATGCGATAGTAAATGTTGCCCATGTTCAGCTTCAATTGATTTACATGTGGGAACATTTTGTTCTTGGTCATGATGCTGTAGGTGTTGAGTGCTTCGATATGCATGTCGTTGTTCTCATACTGTTCGGCTAGATTGAAAAAGACCTGCAAATGGGAAGATTATGGTTTGCTTATATTTAGAGTCGTAAATTAAAAGAGCTGCTTTGGGAATGAGCTAACGAGATAAAGGAGCAGCTGTTAAAAGTCTGTTATGGGTTAGTAAGGTACATTCATTGAAATCAGGCCATTTTCTAACAAATGTCGAAGGCAGGATTTAGTATTACAGTTTGGTTAAATTTGCTCAATAGCTATTCAATTTTTCAACCAGATATGAAGGTAAAGCTTAAAAGTTTCAAATTGAATGTGGAAAAGGTACACAAAATATTCATTTTAGTTGGTTTATTCTCATCTATTGAAAAGGAATTCAAAATGTGCAAATAAATAAATTAATTAAAAATTATTCCAATATGTTAAATTTCTGTTTAGACTTTTTTATGAGCAAGGTTTTTAATAAGATTTACGGATTTTTAGTAAAATTTAATAATTATATAATATATATATTACAACAACGGGTAACAAAACTTTCACAACATGAACCAAAACACAAAGGAAACTGAAAATTTAAGGAACAAAATTTTTTGCATTCTAAGTAAATCTCCATCTGTTTGATTTTTTTTTAAGAATTTTTGAAATTTTTCTGTCCGGGATTTTTCTAAAATGAAACTTATTTTCGGCTAAAAATTGTATTGGAGAGTCAATTAGCATGCTTCTAATTTAATGCATACAATGACATTGATAGCAAATTTATTTTAAATTTCAAATATAATATTGGTTTTTTACTAAGGCTCATTTTTTGGAGTAGTTACTTTTTATAATTCAACATAATCCTTTTCAGCTCTAATTATCTTTCTAAGTATTTGCCATAATTTTTTTTAGCTAACGAAAAAGAAGAAGCTTTTCAAAATTTCAAATTTCAAATTTGCAAATTTTTTTGAAACCGTTGTCCGCCAGACCATTTATTCAATTTAAGAAATAAGAAAATATATCTGAGAGTCAAATCTGGTGCATCTGGTGGATGTTGCAATAAGTTGAACTGTAATTCCCTAGGTTTGGCCTTTGCAACTGCCCCATGTGTGCAACCGTACATTGTCAAGATAAAAAAGAATACTTTTCCATTTCAAACAGGAACCGTAATCATTAAGAGTAATATCAAAACATTAAAAATAGTCATTATTTTATGATTTTTATTGTTGGCTCATATAAAAAAATAATTTTTTGATTTTTATTTTTATACCCTAAACCTGAAAGGTCAGGGTATATTAACTTTGTGCAAACGTTTGTAACGCATAGAACGAAGCGAGTCCGGTATAGAAAAGTATATATATTCTTGATCAGCGTCACCACGTGAGTCGAGCTATCTATGTCCGTCCGTCCGTCCGTCCGTCCGTCTGTGTGTTGTCCGTATACACAGGATAAGAAGAAGGAGTTGAGATAATTGGATGAAACTTGGTACACATGGTCACATGTACCCAAGGATCTGCACTATTGAATATTTTTGGAAACTGCCCACGGACACGCCTACCTCCCATACAACGCAAAAATTTAAAACTGCATAACTCAGCTCATAATAAGTCTACAACAACAAAATTTGGTATGTGTGTGTTTTATACCAACACAAAGATGTCTTTGAAAAATGGACGTCATCCGCTGACGGACACGCCCACCTCCCATACAACCCAAAAATTGAAAACGCAATAAATAAGCATGTGTTTAACATACAGAGCTTAAATTTGGCACGTATGTTTTTTATGACAAGACAAAGATGGTTTGGAAAAATGGACTTCATCCGCCCACGGACACGCCCATTTACAATTAATTTTTTCTTTTTTTTTTGTAAAGTGGGTTTAGGGTATTTCATAGTCGGCCTAGACCGACTTTAGACTTTCTTTACTTGTTTTTTTTAATCAATAAAAAAACTTATTTTTGATTTAAACATTTTGACTTAAGCAAACAAATCATTTGTATTATTATTTTTTTTCAATCAATCAAAAAACTCATTTTTGATTTAAGCATTTTGACTAAAACACAAAAATCATTTTTGATTTTTATTTTTGATTTAAAATTATGACTACAGCAAAAAATTTATTTTTAATTTTTATTTTTTTTTCAATCAACCAAAAAACTAATTTGTACTCAAGCAAAAAAATTCATTTCTGATTTTTATTTATTTTAATCATAAAAAGAATTTATTTTTGATTTAAACATTTTGACTTAGCAAACAAATCATTTTTATTATCATTTTTTTCAATCAATCAAAAAAACTCATTTTTGATTTAAACATTATGACTAAAGCACATAAATCATTTTTTATTATTATTTTTGATTTATTTTAGATTTATTTTTGATTTAAACATTTTGACCACAGCAAAAAAATCATTTTAGATTTTTATTTTTTTCAATCAATCAAAAAATTAATTTGTGACTCAATCAAAAAAAAAATTCTTATTTTTATTTATTTTAATTATTTTAATTATTTAATTATCACAAATTTATTTTTGATTTAAACATTTAGACTTAAGCAAAAAATCATTTTTGATTTCTATTTTTTTCAATCAATCAAAAAACTCATTTATGATTTCAACATTTTGAATAAAAAACAAAATCATTTTTGATTGTTATTTTTTTTAATCTTAAAAAACTTTTTTAAAAAACTTATTTTTGATATAAAAAATTTGACTTAAGCAAAAAAATATTTTTTGTTTTTTATATTTCTTCAATCAATCAAAAAACTCATTTTTGATTTCAACATTTTGACTCAAACAAAAAAATCATTTTTAATTTTTATTTTTTTCAATCAATCAAACATTAATTTTTTTATTTATTTCAACATTTTGACTAAAACCAAAAAATTATTTTTTGGTTTTTTTTTTTTCTTAATCAATCAAAAACATTTTGACTTAAGCAAAAAAAACAAAATCTTTGGTTTTATTGTTTTCATTCTATCAAAAAACTCATTTTTGATTTAAACATTTTGAATCAAACAAAAAAATCATTTGTATTTTTTATTTATTTCAATCAATCAAAAATATAATTTTTGATTTAAACATTTTGACTCAAACAAAAAAAAATATTTTTGATTTTTATTTTTATCAATCAATCGAAAAACTCATTTTGTGATTTTTATTTTTTAGCTCGAAATTAAAAATTATTTTTGAGTTAACTTAAATCCGTTTTTGATTTTTATTTTTTTTTTTTCAGATAAATAAATTATTTTGGGATTTTTTTTCTTTTTCATTTACTTTCCTTTTACAGTACATTTCGAACAATTTTGGTGAAGAAAATTTAACAAAGACTTTTTTGTATCTGATAAAAAAAAAATATGAAAAACCTAAAATGAGTTTAAATTTTGAGCGAAAAATTAAAATAATTATTATTTTTGAACAAAAAATTAAAACTTTAGAAATGATTTTTCTTCATGAGCAAACAAAAAAAATAATTAAAAACAAAAAAATTATTTTTAATTCCGAGCAAAAAAAATAAAAATTAAGAATGATTTTTATTTTTGAGCAAAACAATAAATCTTAAAAATGATTTTTAAATCTGTGCAAAAAAAATTTAAAGTCGTAATTCGATTTCTGAGTCAAAAACATTAATTTTAAAAATATTATTTTTTATTTTTATAAATTCTTAAAAACTAAAAGCCATTATTTATTCCAAGAAGCAACAGAAATTCAACAATTTTATATAATCAAAAATTTTCCGAAACTGAGAACATGCTATTTTTTTTATTAAAATTTGAAATTTAATCAATTTTTTGGTCCCTGATTTAACATACCGTCATGTGTTTATTGATTTCATTGCAGAGCTAGTCCAATTACAATGTTTAAAATTGACCTAATATCGTTTTCAAGTTATCGATCTATTCAAGTTATCTAGAACAGATCTTTTTCAAGATCTTATTCATGTAATCGATCTAGATGATTTGGCTTGTATGCTTAAAGATCGTGGTCATAACTTTGTAGGCCGAACTCAGCATTTTCGCCTGCTTCAAAAATCAACTGTTTTGACTGTTCCTTTGTCTCTGGAGTGTAGTATTGTATCCATGTTTCTATATTGTTTCATCCACACTGAACAAAAAACAAAACGCAATAATTGTGAGTTTTAACGCGAAAATGATTCAAGAATTTTGGTTCAGAAACCAATTACATGAGTCCCGTGAACTTTTCATAATACTAATGCACAAAATACACAAAATAAAAAAAAACACGAGAATATTTCATACGGCTCTTGTGTGAGTTCATACAGTGTGTGTACAGGAAACATGAACCAATGAAAAAGTGCGCAACTCCACGGAAAAATACAAATGGAACATGAATGATTCATAATTTTTGTGAATAAAAAATAAAAAAAAATTGGCCATTTCAGCCCTTGAAAGGACGTTGACCGAGCTTCTTATGATCAATTGTGTTGTGTGTGTATTATTAAATGTTTGCACACAATTGACCGACAACTGGACCTACATGTTTTATGGCGACTCCGAACGGCTAAAGTTCATGTTCTCAAGAAGCTTTACATGGCATAATTTACTCTCTGAGGTGTTCCATTGTCTGCAGAGAGGTGGTGACAGATCAAACAAATTTTTTTATTGAAAAAACTTTTGCCGCGACTGGGGATCGAACTCGGGCTCCGAGCATGGTAAGCCACACACTTAACCTGTATGCCACGGTCACCAAAATTTTTGTGAATAAAATTCATATATAAATATGAGTAGAACAAGAACAGTTCATGAGATAAGCGACAAAATGCATGAATCTCATGTACTTATACTTACATCACAAATGAAAGCGTCAACTACTTTATGTATCTAGTGACCAAAAATCATAGATCTTATGTACATTAGAACGAGCAGGTGTTCACTCAAAACAAAACTGATAAACTTTGTTAAAATATTACTTGCCATTTTGAGTTATTTTCAATTTTTTGTTAAATTGACAATTTTACATTCACCTCGAATGTTACTGTGTTGCAGTCTTCGCCAATGTGTCGTTACCGCTATGTATGAAGTAAATTTTGAGTGCATACTTTCAGGCTAACAATTTTTTTGTATAAAAAAAGCACTGCAAGCATGAACAATTTGAACTGTATTGGGTGCTGAGTAGGTACTTTTTTATGTATAAAGATAATTTGAGTGGACAATAAAAAATAAGAATTAAGCCTTATTAATTCCTTATTTCTCTCCCTTTCAATTTATGATTTATGATTTATTTGTCACTAATAATTTGCCCAAATACTGTAAATGGGTTCTTTAAAAACTTTGCAGACATCTTCATAACCAGACATTTTTTGAATAAATTCGTATTTATAATGTTACTCTCCTCTATCTCTTTTATACAATTTTGATATAAAAATAAAATTTTTTAACTTTCTTCACGTCACTCACCGCATAGGTCAGTTCAAAATTGTGAAACAGATCCTCGCCGTGTTGATCACGAAAACGATGCAACGTGCGGTCTAAAGAAAACGCTTCCTTGGCCTTGTTAAGAGCCTCTGCAAAATTGGCTTTTGCTTCTGCTGTAATGACGTCATTTCCTCCACTTCCACCACTCTCACTTTTATGACGCACCGCTGAACTGCGTGCTGCCAAAACAATCGATGCTTCAACAAGTTTCACAATCTTTGCCTCCAGATTTTTATACTTGATCTGAGGACTTGTGCACAAGCAGAAAATAAATAATTAGTGTTCTACTAGATATTCCTTTTAATTGGCTTCACTTACTTGACTTCTTTCGCAGCATCTACTGAAGCATTTGCTGAGGATAAAGCCTGTTGTTTGGCTTTTTCCAGTACATATTGATCGAAACGCTCGCCAGCCGGTGTACTGTTGGCCGCATAGCCCACTGCGCGCACTGCTGTAGAGGGACGAGCTAAAGCTGTTTTTTCGGAACCGCCCAAGCGACTGCTAACCAGATTGCCACGCTAAAAGTTGCAAACAAACAAAAAAAAAAAAAACAAAAGAAACAAAAATAAAATCAAAAAGTTCCAATAAAAACTAAGTGCTAACTATTTTCTGCTTGCTTTTAAAAATTTCATTTTACCGAAAATAAAAGCGAGGTAGGTGGTCGTCCTGCTGCGGTTGGTGGCGGAGGTGGTGCCGCAGCTACTTGTGCACGGTTCACCGGTGCTGCATTTCCAGTTGATGTAACGCTAGCGGCATCCGTCGAATTTTTGGCACTCATTGTGTTCGGCGCTAATGGAATTCTGTGCGGCAGCAACAAAATATGCTCAAAAATTCAATTAAACTATTTTAGAAAACAAAAATGTTTAGCTTAAACTAGAGTGCACCATCGATTCTATATAATTTTCTCTATTTGAAATATTTTTATTCTATTTTTTCAATGGCTTTGTTTTGGTTGAGTTGCTGCATAGTTGCTAACGGTAACGTACTTCGCCAACGCTATGGCAAAGCGTCCAACATGTATGTGTTGCCAGGTTAAGTGTAGAGCGAACAGACGATGTTGATGAGGTCTGGCAGCAGGGTTGCAAACGCACAAAGTTACCCGTTGCCAAAAGTTTATTTGAAAGCCATCAGCAAGCGATATTTGTGTATCAAATAACTATAGTTATAAAATTTATAATTCTGATTCTGAAAAATTTATAATTTGTATCGTTTATTGAAAATAATTTAATTATCGGAAAACAATAATAATGTGTTAGTTTGTTTTAATGTAGTTCTTTTCTAGTGTATTGACTGAGTTTCTGTAACCTTTAATATATTAATTGCACTACTGTAGTTATTAGTTACTTAAAATAACTGTTAATTAGATAGATAGGTGAGAATATTTTCATTGGATTAAACTGTTATATCACTTTCATTGTATTAATTTAATATTATGACATAATATTGTAAATACACCAGGAGAAAAAATGCCAAAAACTACACACTTCACCACCTCTTGTTGGCTTATTTGAGCTGAAAGACAAAACTTCTTTCTGACAAATTTAAAATTTTTAATTTTAAAAGAATGTTCTTAAAAAAAAATATTTAATTTTTTTCAGTCAGTTTTCGAATTCACAATTTTGTTTTAAACGCAACTCAAGGACAGTTCAGGTAATAGCAACACACATTTTCGGTGGGAAACCAGAACAATCACATGCGATAGTATTTAATATAAGTGACAATATCCCGAATACCATTTTTCTTCACAACGTCACAAATTTTGTTTTACAGGTGTAACAATTGATACCTAGTGTGAAATTCAGTACAAAATACACCAAATCTATTGCCAGCAGACCAAAATGGAAATTTGTATCTCTCCCATAAGACCCATAACCTTACGGTAACATCAAATTCTACACTGACGGCTCCAAAATATGGAACGAAACAGGATCAGAAGTGGAATTCTGTAACACATTTCGGTAGATATTCGGTGTCGCAAAATTATAATTGCGATAATTTTCGGAAAATGGTATTCAGTTAACCCCTTTTCGGATTTTGTCGATAAAAGTATCGGAAGTTTGTCGGAAACTTGCGACGAATATTTTATTAATGAAAAGTGAACCGAACAAATTTGTAGGCAACCGAATTTCGCCACAAAGTACAAGTTAGTGATTACCGTGTTCGATATGACGATCGAGGACAGTCGAAAATTGCGATTCCAATTGGAAGTTGAGAGCAAGTTACAGAATCCCACTAGTGATGGACACAAAAGAGATTTGGAGTGTGAGTTTGAATGTGTTACTCATTTATCGAAATGAAGTGGTCCCACTTCAAATGAGGTGTGTCTCGTGTAAAAAGAGGTTATTAGATATAAAAGTGCTGGTGAGGTTTTTGAAGCGATTATGAGGAAAACGAAGAATGATCACAAATAGCTACTACTTAAGTGAGTTTGGTTTCTGAAAGTAAAATTGAGTGATAAAAACTTAATTTCAGAAAGAATTTGTTAATAAGTTCTTGTTCCTTGTAATAAACGCATTGGAAATTAAAACAAAAAAATTTAATTAAAATATCAATACATATTCAAAGAAAAAAAAATTAAAAAATATAAATTGAAAAATATTACAAATTATTATAATATGTTACATATTATAGTTTAAAAACAACAGTTTTGAGGCTTTGTTTCCAGTTAGTCCACTAGTAATTGGATAAATGATTTTTTAGATAAGTTATCTGACCTATGTCTCCAACAAGTCAATAATATTTTTAATAAAAACCATAGAACGCTGGACCTTGCGTTTGTAGACAGATGCACAACTGTATATCTCAATCGCTCAAACCCTGTATCTTTTCCGGAAGATGAACATCATCCAACTCTTGAAATAACAGTTTTACTTGCTCATGAAAATGAAAATAAACTTACACCTGATAAGCGAAATACTAAAATATATAATTTCAAAAGTACAGACTATGTTAAACTCAACGCCTTACTCTTGCAGACTGACTGGTCACCGATTCTATCTATTAAACCACCGTATTCATATTATGACGTCGAAACCTCGGTACAGTTTTTTAATGATACTTTGCAAAGTGCTTCTTATTGTGCGTCCCAACAAAGCAAAATAATGTAAATCAAAATACATTATTAGCAAAATAATGTAAATCAATGACCTTCTCACGTAGAACTGTTCATAGTTTTGTTGATCTTGGTGTTATTATGGATCCAAAACTTCGCTTCAATCTCCACATAAATTTGGCTGTAAATAAGGCTAGAGGTGTTCTTGGTTTCATTAAAAGATGGGCGAAAGAATTTAATGATGCCTTCACTACTAAATTAATGTATATATCTCTCGTAAGGCCTATTCTTGAATATGCTTCCGTAGTATGGAACCCTCAATATAACGTCCACATTGATGCAATAGAATCGGTTCAAAAACAGTTTTTACTTTTTGCTTTACGTCATCATCGTTGGAACCCAGATATTATTCTTCCTTCGTATGAAACCCGCCTTAAGCAAATTTTACTACCTTCCCTGAGAAGCAGAAGGATGGTACTTAATGTCACCTTCCTATATAAATTACTTTGTGGTGATATTGACTCCCAATATATTCTCTCATCTCTTCACTTTAACATCCCAAGAAGAGGATCTAGACATTTTGTGCTTTTTAAGTTGAGCCAGTGCACTTCAAATTTTGCCCTTAATGACCCTTTACGATGTATGTGTAATGATTTCAACAATAGTTACAGCTTAATTAATTTTTGTGAGTCGGTGGATGCCTTGAAACGGAAAATGATTTTACATTTAAATAATTGATACATTTTAGAATTTTTGTTTCAAACATTAACTCGGTTAATAATATTGTTATAGCTATTCTGTTAAAATGTTGGCTGAAGTTATTCCATATATTCGAGACCGTTTCAGTTGTTTTCCTTTATAATATTGCGTTTGATGAAGTGAACACCATCGAATATGATATGTATGCTTAAACTTGTTTGTTTTTAATTAAATTCATTTTAACTTATTAGTTACTTAGTTTGGTGCGCAAGAGTTTATCTCTTTTCCATGCAAGTTTATGCCTGCGTTGGCCCAAATACATATACAATTAATAACATTAGCACGGTGTTCCAAAATTACATAGTGACCCGTATTTATATACACATATATGTTTGTACATATTTACACGTATATATCTCCGTTATAATTGGAATTGGTTTGGTGTTTAAGAGTTTACTCTCTTTTCCACGTAGGATCTTGGGTTGGATAGTTGCCGCAAACTTACTAATATTCATATTATTTATAGTTACTTTAGTCTCTTTGTTTTAGAGTTTTATGTAAAGTTCACTACTTATTTGATGTTGTTTACTTTTTTAAATTCAAATATTCTTAATAAATTCGTGTTTTTGTATAAAATTTTTAAGTTCCGCTGAAAAGCCAGTTATGTGCTTAGTGGAAATTCATACTTCGCCAACTGGGTGTGTTTTTTAGTACGTAGGTGCATTCTATCTTTTCGGTTAATCCGGACTGTTGTAGAATGTAAGTCGTGCATGCGTATAGTACGGGCTATACGTATTTATGAGATTTCTCAATCTTTGGCGAATCCAAAAAAAAAAAAAACAAAAAAAAGTCTATTCCTTCTTTATACAATTACTTGCTTAGACTTCGAAAATAGTCTTTCTGAAGGTACAGTTAACATTTGCATATTTTGGACAATAACATTGAATTGCAAGTAGCGACTCGTCTATTTTGGTTAAGTCTTCAGCTGCCAAATTTTAGTTGTTTTGTGAAAATTGAAGCGGAACAAATTTTTTTTTGAGGTAATTGTACACTCAAAGCTCGTGTATGGGACTTTGAGCTATCTCTTGTATGAGTTATCCAACACTAATCCCACTACAGATCAAAAGTGAACGCTACAGATCAATGGGTCTTTTCAACTTACTAATCACTGTTGTGGTTTTTCAGTCAGAAATTAATGTCATTTAAAATGCCGCATGGGTTATTTATAGCAAAAATCTAACCCCTATTAATTTCGATATTTGCTGAGAATGTAGTTTTTTGAGATATTGACAAGAGGTGGAGTAACGATAGACACAAACAGAACCTTTACAGACGTGTACAATCCAAAAAGCCTGAAATCGAACTGAAAGCCAGAGATAATTCCTACACAGACTAGACTTACAAAAGTGACAGCATTATATCTAGAAGACTCTGGCTAGAACTAGATGAGAACAGAAATAAGAGAATTCTGCTATTGGTAAAACTGGAAATCTGGATACTGGTAGGAATCCTCTATCACTGCCCTATCAGGGTAATGACTAATAGTAGCGACATTACTGCAAAAGACTTTTGTCGCATCTGTAATGATCCTGAAGAAACGAAAGCAATCACTTGCCTTCAGTGTGAATGTTCAACTGAACATCATCGGCGATTCCGATATACAGGAAACAAATTTTTGTCTTTTCGATGACGATTTCTCAACCGTAAAAATTTTTATAGTCTTCAAAAGTCCATAAAATGAAAATATAAATTTTAACAAAAAGGCATTCTTTTGTCAAAAGAAATATACTTATATAATTAAAAAACAATATCCACAAGTTAAAATTACTTTTGAAAATTCTTTTAAAAGTCATAAAATTTAGAATGTTTCATCAAAGACGAAAAACTGAATGCAACGCTCTAGAAGTATACAAAGTATACAAGCAAGCATAAGTTTTTACTTAAGAAATATTTTGCAATATCTTAAATTGTTTTCAAATATTTGATTAAATTTTAATTATATTATAAAATATAAGAAACCAACGAAAAAATGTTAAAAAATATCGTAGAAAAAATTTTTTTTTTTTCATTAAATATTTTTAAAATCATTTTCAGCAAAATATAGTATCTCGTCTTAAAAAGTATTATTCACCAGGGAAATTATTATTTTGTAATTACTAAGTGTTTTAGTAGTAAATTTAAAGAAAAACTTTTAAAAAAAAACTAAATGTTTTAGCAGTAAAAATAGAAAGTAATCTTCATATGATCAACTGCTGATGATGATCATATGATCATCTGTTTTTTTCAATGTTTAGTACGTAAGGATAAGCAAAATTTTTGCAAATAAAATTGCATTAAGTCAAGTTCTGCAGACAAGCAAATTGTAAAAATTTAATTTATTTCAATATTATTTACTTTCTGGAACCAGCTTTGTACCGATTTTTTTGGTTCTAAGGTTCTTATTTCAAGCAAGTGAAAACTACTTGGCCAAAATTAAATTTTTTTTTGCATATAATATACCGAATGTTAAATATATATATATTTTATATTTTATATTTATATTATTTATATATGTCGTAGTTCTATAACGCCATGTCTGTTCAACATGTTCAACTCAGGTGGTGATGCTGATTAATAATAAACGTACTTTTTAAACTTGCCACGCCTCGAGGCAAATGAAAAAAAAATCGAGATTTATGTCTGCTTAAAAAGAAGGTGTGCCAGTTTATACATTAGTCTTAAAATTTATTTTAATAATATTTAACTTAAGAAAATTTTCTCATAAAAATTTATGTAAAACAAATTAATACTTATCTTAATTTTTATCAATTTTCTTTTTCTTATTTTGTTTTATAATTAAGAAAACAGTCTTCTTTGTTCAATGAACGTTGCTGGGACGTCAATTGTCCCGATTTTCCAAAAAAACACACTATAAAATAATATTTATTTTGGTATTATTTTCAGTACTTTTTAAAAATATTTTACATGTTTTTATTTATTTGCTTTTCGAGCTCGAAAATTTCGATAATATTATCGTTAACACAATTAGAATTTATCTATGAGAGCTACAATCACTTAAGTGGGCGTTGTCCTAAAAAAGGGTGTGGAAATATGGAAAAAAACTCTGTTTCTCGAATAAAATTGACACTAGAGTACTGAAATTTAGTACATAGGTAGACACAATTATTGAAAATTACTAAGAAGAAAGTGGGCGTTATCTGATAAATGGGTTTGGCAATATAAGACAATTACTGTATCTCGACTAATATTGACACAAAGGTACAGAAATTTATTACAGCGGTAGGCACAATTAGTACAACTTTTTTTTTTAAATGGGCGTTATTCGATAAGGGGTGTGGCAATATTTTAAAACTCTGTATTTTGAATAATATTGACACTAAAGTACAAAAGTTTACTACAGAGGTAGGTACAAGTAAAGGGGTGTGGCGATATATGAAACATATTTTGTCTCGAATAATATTGACACTAGAATAATGATATTTACAAATTAATACCAAGGAAGTGGGCGTTATTCGACTAAGGGTTGTGGCAGTGTTTGAAAAAATTGTATAATATGGACAAAAGGGTGATAAAATTCATTGTAAGAATGGGTGGAATTATTGAAAACACTATTACAAAGTGGACAAAATTCGACAACGAGGCGTGTCACTATTAGAAAAAACACTGCATTTCAGTATATATTGAAACTTAGGTACTAATATTTAGTAGATGGGTAGGTAGAATAATTAAAAAGGTGGGAGAGATTATAAATAGCGTGAGGCCCTTTAAGGAAACTACTGTATATCGCTTAATACTGATGCTAGGGAACTGAAATTTGGTGCAGGGCAAGGTTGAATTATTATAAAGTATGATCAATAAAGTATATAGGCGGGATTCAAAATTAGGCGTGAAACTTTATGAAAATTATAAAGAGACAGAAATTGAAAATAACCAACAAACCATGAAATAGTGAAATATTTGAAATTTTCCTTAATAATTCTTGCAAATGTTTTGAAAAATTCAAAAGAGTAAAGAACAAGAAACATCAGAAAAAACATTTTTTAAATTAGTAGCTTAAATCATTGTGTTTACAAACTTTTCCTAAAATTTATCATATTCTCTTAAAAGGTCTTACTTTTCCTTTTAAGGGGGTTTTCTCATTGAGCAACTTTTTTGCATTTATTTATAGCTTGGGTAGTTGTGAATATGCCCCTAAAAGGATATTTAGAAATTCGAAATACTTTAGAAGATACAGTCTTTTTTGTGAAGCAAGGCCTTCGTCAAAATGAGCTATTTTTTCAAACTTCAAACTTTAAACGCGTTTATCTCGAAACCACGTTTTTCGAACTGGCGGCCATGATATCTCCAGTTCAACTGAACCGATTTTCATGAAACAATGTGGAATCGACGCAGAATTGTCACCATTCTCGGGTGAACCTCGACCATAATTTTAAAAAATTTTTTACTATTTTTTTTTTACACTAAACTACAAAAAAAAGCCTGAAATTGAATTTTTTTTTTTTGAATGGCCGCCATTTTGTCAAAAAAAATCACAAAATTAAGCTTGAAGTTCATACGAGAATTACATCTTTACTGATTATAACCCCTTTTTTTTCATTTCAGACGCTCCGGAGACCCGAAATCGTGGCCGCCGTGACGACACCTTTTTTTTCACCACCAACTTTGAAGTCTCATTACTTTTTGAACAGCCCACGCATCGAGGCAAAAAAAATTTTTTTATTTACTTTGAAACTTTTGTAATACAATTAATAAAAAAAGTTTTCAATTATTCTTTGCGTTTTCAAATAAGAATTTTTTTAAAAAGGTCCAAAAAACGGGTTTTGAATGAGAAGACCGCCTTAATCGTGGTAAGATTTGATAATATATTTTTATACATTATTAAATTAGAAATCTTATTATTTTAACATTTCCTTTTTTGTTTTATTGTTATCATATATATATATATATTATTTTTTTATATTATATTTTATATTTTTTATATATTCTTAAATAAGTTTTTTTGTGAAGCTGCAACAACAATAACATATTCAATGAAAGTTTTCCAAGCTCACCCAAACAGTAGATTGAGAAAGTTTATTTGTGCAAAGCTTTCAAAATAAATTTTAAACTAAAATTAATAAAAAAGTTAAAATTAGGGCAGTGATGGTAAAAATATCATGATTTAATGACAAAGATTAGCGCCGACTACAAAGCTTTTATTATGGTTAAAAAAAAATAATATGCTTATGATAAAAATAAAACAAATTAGGAAAAATTAATATAATAAGATTTCCAATAAAATAATGTAATAAAATTTATTATCAGATTTTACCACGATTAATAGGAGAAGTAATTTAAAATTATTTCTTTCTTTGTAGTGAATTTGAAGTTGGTTTTTTTTTTTGTTAAAAAGTTTTTAGTTAAGTTGTGTCCCGATTTTTTTTTTTTTGCAAAATCCCGATTTTTTTAAAAAAAATCTGACAGCCCTAGTGACAGTACTCATGAAAAACTAGAGGCAAAATTGACTATGTCGGGTTACTTAAGATGCTCATTAAGTAGTCAAAATTAACAAAAAAAAAAAAATAATAAAAAAGCAATTTGATGCATTATATTTGAGTTGCAATTTTTTTTATTTTTAATTATGAGGATACAAACCTTATCCAATTTTCGAGAATTAGACCTGCTTGAACAAAATCTGATCCGACAGAATAAAATATGGCTTAGAATGAATGATTTAAACCAGGGATGCCCAGCGTCTAACTCTTTCCACTCTTTCCACTCTTTACAACAACTTCGATGTTTTCATGATTATTGTAATTCGACAAATTCAGTTTGAAGAAATATCATTGCTTCTTATGGCTTTTGTTGTTTTTTAAGAGCCATCAAATAACGCTTCTTGCATTTCCATGTTGTTGTTTTTGTGTGTTCAACAATTTAACTTGTGCGCTTGGGCACTGTCAGCATTCGTGTTGTTGTTTGTATTTCTTTTTTTTTTTTTTGCTTGGGCGCTGCCAGAATTCGTGTTGTTATTTTTAACATGCTCCACTCTTTGCACTCTTTACAACAACTTCAATATTGCAATGATTGTTGTTATTCGCCGAATTAAGTTTTCAGCTTCACCCTTCCCAGTAGACAATGAGAGCGCTGCTAGCAGGTCTTCCTGTGGATTTTGTAGTACTGCCGCACTCATATACAATTACACTTTCTTTTTTATATGAAGTGGGAAAATTTCGCAGACCTTCCGCTTCGATAGCTCAAAAGAGGCCTGATAGAAGCACTTCTTAAGAATGGCTAAACGAAGGGGTAAACAGAAGAAAATGAAAAAAATATTTTGTTCTTTTAAACCTTTATCTTATTTGTATAAATTCTATGACTTTATCTTCTCTCCTATGTTTTTTTATGTCAGATTAATTTCAATCTATAAACTTTGATATAGCAGTAAGAAGGGCCATTATTTTGTCATATTTTTAAACTGATATATATTTTGACTTTAAACGAAAAAGTTGCCCTGAAGTATATGAAAAGTTAGCCTTTGAAGGGAAAAAAGTTTGTTGTGCTGCCTTTTGTGCAGAAAAAGAAGGCCTTCAAGAAGGGCGCTTAAGAGCAGCGAAGAAAGGATGTGTTTGGTCTTCAAAAGTAGCAGTCAATGCAGACCTTCGTTTGAAGAGCGCTGGCTTAATTGCCTATTGGGTTACTTCTTATTACTTTATTGTTATATTTGCGCACATTGAAGGATTCGTGTTGTTGTTTTGTGTGTTCAATATTTATGAAGTTTTGCGCTGCCGCAGATGTAGGTTTTATGCGTGTTGTTGTTTTATGTGTTTTTGTTGTTAGAAAAATTATTGTACCACGAATCCAAAGATTTGGTGTTGTTGTTGGCTTTTTGTTGTAATTGTTGTAGCACTCTTCAAATAATTTTTCTGGGCTTTAAACCATGAATTTATTCATAAAAAAAATTTTTTTTTTGTCTTGTCGGTGATTGAACCTAGTTCAGTCGAGTACTTGGCGCAAACATCAGCACACTCGGTTAACTTGAACTTCCAATATAGTAATAAAATTTCAATACATACCTACATATTACAAATATACGACCAACAGTCAACTGAGTGTTGATTTTAAAGTTTCATCTGTTGAATGGTATTTAACAGTAAAATCTGTTATTTCAAAACATTATTTCTTTGATTTAAGATCATTTTTCTCTGAGTGTATGCATATTATTCTTACCGAGATTATTATGAGAAAAATTATATAAATTTTTCCCAAAAATTAAATTTTATGACGTTTATCTCTAAATGTGAACAAATTTTCCATCTTTATTAAGGAGGGACATGGCATTGGCCGTTTTGTTAAATAGACTTTTTTATAATTTTGTATTTTAGAATAATATTCTTAAGATTTAAAAAAAAAATTCATAGAAAAGTTCTTGGGGGTTCAAAAGTTACAGCCGGATTAGTGAGAGCGCATTTTTATTTTTCTTTGTTCACAAACTTTGAACGCGTTTATCTCGAAAGCATGTTTTTCGTACTGGTTGCTGCACTAGCAGCAAGGGTTAATTTTTTGAGGAATTTTTTTTTTGTTACATTTTTTTAAACTTGATTCGCTATCGTACTTTTTTTCGATTTTTTATGAATTTTTAAAGTCAATATTTTTGTCAAAAAAAAACACACTTTCAAATTTGGAACATCACCAAAAATTGAAAAAAAATTTAAAAAAGCTCCTGTCATACGATAACCAATTTTTACTGAGTTTCCATGGCGAGTTAACTCTGGGTTTGGGTTTTCGTTGAGTTGGCAATTTTACTTTGCTGACTCGATAGTGTTTCCATGCATAACACCGAGTCGAGTTGAACTTGTCAATTCTTTTTTTTGTAATTTTTGTTATTTTTTGACTAGTTTATGCGGCACTCCAAAAACTCTTGCATTCGACATTTTAATATTTTTGTTAAAATAAAAATTTTCATTATTTTTTCAATATTAATGACAGTACACCTAGTCCTATCTTACAAGTTTCGTGGAGTTTCGTAGATTTAACGAAACTCAACTCAACTCGCGTTTCCATAGCGAGTTAGCCCCGCGTAAACACCGAGTTAACTCGCCATGGAAACTCAGTATTTGTTAAGATTTTAACCCATTTTAGTCAGCTGGTCGATTTTTCGACCACTAACGTTAAAATTAATTTATGGAAAAAATATTAAAAAATATTACATGTTCATGTAAAATGGAAAATTTGGAAATTTATATTTATTTTCTGAATTTCCATTTAACCAAATTAAGTTTTTGCAGAAAGAATTTGA
This sequence comes from Tetanocera ferruginea, assembly GCA_958299015.1. Classification (NCBI taxonomy): domain Eukaryota; kingdom Metazoa; phylum Arthropoda; class Insecta; order Diptera; family Sciomyzidae; genus Tetanocera; species Tetanocera ferruginea. The sequence goes on from OY282642.1 coordinate 10,341,067, forward strand.
AAATATTTTTAATATTTTTTTCAGAAATTAGTTTTAAAGTCAGTGGTCGGGAAATCTACCAGCGGACTAAAATGGGTTAAAAAGACATTTTTTTCCAGATTGGACAATTTTTGCGACTCCCAGCGCTGCAACCACGAGGCCCCGTTTTTTTCTCTGCCGCCAGTTTGGAGCTCTATAAAATCATGTTGGAGTGAAAAATATATGTTTTTTGTTATTTTTTTTTTCTTGTAATTTGTTCAATTCTCTACAATAATCAAAAATAAAATTTTAGAAAAATGTTTTTTTGACTGAGTTATGGATTTTTTAAAAAAGGTCTGTTTTCTCTGCGCGAATGTTATGTCCCACCTTAATAAGAATTACAGAACTATTTTGAAATACTTAAATTTTCCATTAAGACGTTACTACCCTACAGAAAATCCTGCGAATTTCTGCGATATCATATCTAATGGTTTCAATTAACTTAATTTTCTATACTTACAATCGAATCATAACAAGTTCCACTTCACAAAGTCCATTCATTAGAACGCAGAGAAGAATAAGTCAGATGAAATTCCAAAAATAGCCAGCATAAAGATTAATTTTACCATTTCTTACAAACTAAAAAATGGTAACAGTGCAACTTTGTATCTTAAATATATTTTTGTTTTCTTTGGAATTAAATTGAGACCAATAAGATTTCATGCACCAATAAATATCAAAAATAATATGTATGTATTTTCTTTCAAGTTCTTAAAAAAAGTATACCTTTTTTTCTTAAAAAATATGTATGTTTATAATTTTTTTTATATTTTTTCTTGACATAAATTAATGAATACCCAATATTTGCTCGAGTAGCTAAAGTGACAACATCAAAGTTAGCGCAAGAACAAAAAAAAAAATAAATAAATAAAAAATGTAAAATGAAAACCAAAGTAAAAACCTGCCGTAAAATTGTCATAATTATAATACTTTGCAAGCAGCAAAAACAAGCCCAAATAGTAAATGAAATACCGCCGCTGTTGCCATTTAATGCCAGTCAGTCCTTTTTTACAAAATATTAAATTTGAAATTTGGTGTTTAAGTTTTTTTTGCCCAGCACTCAGTTAGAAGTAAAAAAACAAACTTTTCTCCGGTAATTAGCTGCTATTAATTTTATGCCTTAGACACACACCTTTTACAAAAAACGCTGCCATCTTTTAAGCGCATCTTAAGCCGCTACTACAGGCAAAAGTGTCTAAAGTACATAAATAAATTTAAGATAATGGCCTGCATTATCGCCAGTTTCATCTGGTCATAATATCGCCAAGCATGAAGCAGTGAAATTTTATGAAAACAAAAAGCATTTCTTAGATTTATAGAAAAAAAAAAAAAAAAATAAGTAGCTGACTGAACTTGGGGACCTTAAAATTATGAGCCTTTAAAATATATTTTACAGCATGAATTCGCTGCCTACGTGAGCTAACTAACGGTTAGCAGAGAAGCGAAATGAAAGCAACAAAAACAAAAAAAAGCATTTAAGAAGTTATGATAGCCAAGCAAGAAGCACTTTAAATATATATACATATATATATATATTTCTAGCTTTCTCTTTGCTAGATTAGTTACAAAATACGAGTGATATTTTGGCTAAATTTTTTTTTAAGGAATTTTTATGCTTGCACGTAGAAAAGTTTATGGCGGTCAGGCGCGACTTTTAGGTATAATTCATGCCTGTCTGTATTTTGTGATTAAATTTCTTGTGCGCGATTGTTTGCATTTTGTTTCCTTTGGGCCAGATTTGACTGATAACTGATATGCTTGGTAAGAAAAACGCTTGTCTAGAAGAAACACGTTTAAATGTTTTTTTTTGTGCTTTGGTTTTTAGGTAAGCACGCTTTCATAACTTTTATGCTTTTTTGGAAACTGCCTAGCATATTTAACTTAAGGCAATTAAAACAGTATGTTGGGGACATTTTGACAGTATAAACTTAAGAGTTCGATCATATGACCCTTTAGCCACTCCACGTTTGAATGTCAGAAACAGATTTTGTTTTCTGAATGAAATTGTTCTAAAATATTGTCCAAAATATATTTTTTTTTTTATTCCTAAATAATTTCCAATGTGTGTCAATTTTATCCAAACGCTTTTTTGAATGCAATCTAGTTTTTTTCTGTTGAAAATACAACAGTTTAATTTTTTTACCCTCTTCTTTTCAAAATAGCGGCTTCATCAGCATTCGACACTGCGGCAAATTTAATGCGGTTCAGTGGTCTGGTTACGGGTTTCATTATTAAGTTGAGTGCTCTTAGTTGCAGCAAGAATAAAAATAGTCTTCGTAGCGCACATTTAGATGTGAAGTATGTTGCTGTGTTCTGTGTGTGTGTGTGTGTGTGTTTGTGTAGGGTGGCATGGTAGTGAGGTTTAAGCTGGTAACTCTTTGCTGTGCTGCGTGCTTGCTGTTCGCTCTCTGCACTGTGACCATTATCTGATGATAAGCTATGGATTAAATTGTCACATTTACAGTAGATTCAAGTTGTGTACCACAAAGGGTTTCACCTGTGGTTGTCAGTGGTTGTTTTGGCTTAAATTGTTAGACGTTAGCTGCTCATTACTAACGTAAATTGTGGAAATGTTTAAGAGACTTTGCTCGATTATGTGTGGGTATTATTTTTTGTGGGGAAATTTTAAGTTACCTTAATGGTTCCGAAGTTTGTTAACTTGGTGATTATTGCTGACATTTATTACAGGTCCATTGTTGGTAAAAACTTACATGTACAAACATAAGTTCTCTTTGAAAATATATTATTTGTATTTAAAAATGCCGACAATCCTTTTTGTCTGACTGTCAAGTATATGTAAAAAAAAAAAACCAAAAAATCTTCTTAATTATATTTCTCAAAACGAATCTTTTGCGCTTGTTCAACTTAATGAAACTGTTGTTAAATTTAATGTGTTGAATTGTTAGGTTTGTACCCTTATGAACGAAAATCTTGTACAAACATTAAGCATTCTTTTATATTTTAAAGTTTGGTAGTCAAAAAGTTCTCGTTAAAATGGTATTTAATATATGTCTGGAGGTTTCTTTATCCTCAAGATTATTCATTTGTTGTATATTTTTCTTGAATTTAATAAACAGTAATAGTTCTGGTCATCGCCCTTGAGTCGTTTTTCCCTACATTAATAAGAAACTTCGATGGATATTTCTGGAAATATTAGTTGGGTACAAATCTGTCCTTAAAACTTATTCTAAGAATCCTGACATTCATGGAATGAGATTGTTTTAAGGTGCTACTTGAAGAGATTCTTACCAACACTGGTTCTAGTCCTGTAAATGGTGATTTTGCTCCCTGTTTGACTAGAGATTCCGCTTACTAGTTCCAGTCAAAGCCAGAATAGGCAGGACTCCACTGTAGGGTAATTTTCTGTGCGTTGAGAATAATGACAGTCTTTAATACTAGTTTTAATGAAAGGTGATTTCAGAGCAGGTTGACAATCACCAAAGATGAAAAATGTTTTCCTCTAACATTATTCAGACGTTTCAGAAGTGCCTCACATCAGAGTGTACACCATAGATTCCAGCTACAGTTCCTTCCTTCATTTTAAAACCGTCCATATACCACGCAATGTCGTTTTTAGATGTAGTAAGTTTCTCGTAACTACGTCATAACTACAATGACCCGTTCTTGTAAAAACAGCTTTGAAAAGCGTGTCTCAGAGGGAAAAAAATGCTTTTCGATTAAACAAAGCACGGGACTTTGACCGGACTTTGACCGAGCTTCTAATGATCAATAGTGTTGTGTGTGTTATTAAATGTTTGCACACAATTGACCGAGAACTGGACCTACATGTTTTATGCCGACTCCGAACGGCTAAAGTTCATGTTCTCAAGAAACTTTAGATGACATTATTTACTCTCTGAGGTTTGCCATTGTCTGCAGAGAGGTGGTAACCGATCAGAAAAATTTTTTATTGAAAAAAACTTTTCGCCGCGGCTGGGGATCGAACCCGGGCTCCGAGCATGCTAAGCCACACACTCAACCTGCATGCCACGGTCACCACAATAAATACTAAATTACGGTTTGTTTTAAATACTAAAATTAAATTTGCAATTTTTTTTTCGAAAATTGTAGTAAGCAACTTATTTGAAAGGTTAAAAAGGTTAGAATTATTATTATTTCAATTAATAAATTACATTTTTTATTACTTACACAGCTAAGGTTCGAACCCACGTCCCCCGCATGACAGTCTAGCACACTTCCACTGAGCTATTGGCAACGATAGTATAAATATAGCAAAACACATTTAAAAAATATTGCTCAGAGAACACAGACATTTCAACAAAAACACAAAAATATTTCAACAGATGATTTTAACAGAACAAAAATACTTTTAAACGTTCATTCAACAAACAAAACTGTTAACTAAAATGTAAATCATTCAAACTAGCAATGTTTTGAAAAAACAACGGCCGACTGTTAATATTTCAGGTGCTATTTTTCTGAGTGTAAAGGCGTACAGAACTATTTTTCTCACTGTAGGGCTATGATTAAAGGAGGGTTGGTAACAATGTTATCCAGATGGAATAGTTTATGGACTCTGAGCTTTACCTTCATCTTAAAATACGATTAATAGATGGTCTAAATTTTATTATGGGAGCTACTAAAATACCGTCACCAGCAGATTTAAAGGGTTTGAAGCAGTTAAAAGCCAATTGACGGCTGATTAATTACATATAAGTTCAGAGTTTATCCAAACTTCTCTAATACTTATCGTTGTGGTAAGAATAGTATTGGATAATAGTCGTTCTGAATAGCAGAGGCCGGGAAGTGGTATAATAAGAAGTTCTACCTATGGATTCGGATCTGATGATTGCTAAGATCATCTGAAGGTGAACACTCGAATGACTATCCTTGATGGAACTACAGAAGTTCCTGAATAAGTCCATAAGAAAATAAGCCCTCTTAATAAGCTCTCTCAATATCTTGAGTTCGAAAGCAGGAACGCCTGATAGGATTGAGTTTGATCCAATTGAACAACTTCCTTATCCCTTTTCAAAGGTCACTAAGGCGCTGGCCACCACCAAGGTGCTTGTCTCTTGAGCTTCTTAAGTTTTAGCAACAGTTGTCTTCAAAGAAATAATACTTTCCTCAGATTCAAATTAGCATGTTGATGTAGCGTTCCGCCACACATACAACATTCTACATTCCGAACCAAGGCAGACTTGACTAAATAGGTTTGACCCCTAAAATCCTTGGTTCGAAGCTTAAAAAAAAGTGTAAGTACTTGACCTCATTTCAAAAATCAATCCCTTTGTAACGGCAATCCGTGTTACAAAATCTACCAACAGCAACAAACAGCTTTATATACCAAATCCTGCTAGCTTACTCGGTTCAGCACGACAAACACATACAGAAAGCAACACACACTCTACTACCTCTAGTATGCAGGCCAACGCATAACAAAGCAACCAGCGTAGTATGCAACAATAACAACATCAGAACAAGATCACTACAAGCTAGACACACAGTCAAGGCTAGCTGCAAGCAGAATTTGTATAGCCTACAGCCTCTTAGTGCGCTATAATTCACAACATGTTCTATGAAAAGATTGTTTAATACTATTCAGTTTCGCTGGTGGTGGGGGCGGCTCGAAGGCATAGTGTCTGTTATTTGGCAACAACTAAACAACTTACAACAACAACAAGCCAGCAAACCACCGTGAGACGGATTACATCAATACATCGTAGTAAGATTTTGTATTTAGTCGTATTCAGGTTGAACTTCACAGCGGCTTCGGTTAGTCGGCTATCCTCTGGAATACTCCGTAGTTGTGATTGTCGTATTTGGTCGAACTTTACCGCGACTTCGGTCAGTTGGTTAACCCATCGAATATTAAGCTTGTCGTGTTTGGGTTGGACTTCACCGCGGCTTCGGTTAGTTGGCTATCCTCCCGAATACTTAGCCTATCAATAAGCTACCCATTAGAGATAATATGAATTAAACGTATGATAATTTTAATTTTTATTATTTTAAAGAAATGTAAAAAAAGCTTTACATACTATTGCTTTAGACATAGATATATATAATTCAATTTGTACTACATTAAGCTGCATAAGATGTATATATTGTCATCTCAAATGCAAAAAGACGTAACAACAAAAAAATGTAAAATTGAATTTTTGATTTATTATAATTATTTTGACTTAACTAAACCATCTATCTAAACTTTAAACTGATGCTTCCAAAAGTAGCTATTTTTTTAACGAAAGTAAAAACAAGGGTTGGTTCTTAAATCTTAAATATGTGCTTTTCTGTGACGTTTTTGTTTTCTTCTTTAAAAATATAAAAAGTGTTGTTATGTCTTTTTGCATTTTAGGTGACGATATGGATGTTTTGTATTTTAGCAGTTAGCGTTTATTTCTTTAAGTACAACGCACTCTGCCTAAGTCAAATCACAAAAGCTCGCCACGAACGAAATCACCGATATTTACCGAATACCGAGTATTACCGCACCCGAAACAGTAATCACCGAGGCAAAGCAGAGAGGACAATTGTGGGAAAATTATTCAATACTAGATTGATACCCATGAATGATTGTTGTTGTGTATTATTAAGGTGGGACATAACATTCGCGGCAGAGAAAACAGACCTTTTTTGAAAAATTCATAACTCAGTCAAAAACAAACATTTTTCCAAAATAATTATTGTTGAGAATTAAACAAATTAAAAGAAAAAAAATTAAAAAAAACTAGTAAGGTATATCTTCGGCTTGGCCGAAGTTACAATACCCCCACGGTCTATTCACAAGGGTAAACATCTTAAATTGTAGCGCTTTTTGTATGAGATTTTTAAAGATTTTACTACTTTAATGACGTCCAGCTATGGAATGAAGGATGTAAAGACGCTTTTAATCAGAATCACACAAAAACATGGCTACATCGGAAATTTGATCAAGATTATACATACTTTTTCTCTTGCAAATCCATCATCAAAAAAATAGTTTAAAATACTAGAAGATAAATAAAATTAATAAAACTATTTATAAATAAAACAAATGGCATCATGGTAACTATATAAGGTCTCATAAGTTGTCGCTAGAATATGTTCTTTTTCAATATTGGAAAATATCCAATCGATTTGAGTGTTCCCACTGGTTGTGTAAGTAGTACTTGGTAAGAGTGATGATAAGCCTCTATCCATTAATTTGGTTTCCAAAATGTTTTCATTCGTTAAACGGCAAATATTGAAGTCCCCTAACAGGCAAATTTTTTCATTTTGATTGCCAAGCAACCTATCTATGTCGGTAAGCAATAAATTTTTTAACAAGTGTTGGGAAAACGTAGGATTTTTATAAAGAATGTAAAAATGTACGTTATTGTATTTAAAAGCAATACGTTGAAAAGTTCTTTCATCCCAGTTAAAGTTAATTTTGTAGTGAAAATGCATATTTGCAGCAAGACTGGACCTTACATAAATTATTATACCGTTTTTATGGCGTCCAAAATTGTCTTCGTCGCTGTCAATCCTATAAAGAACTTCAAACCCAGGAATGTCGTAGTTCTCGCTAGCAATGGTCCAAGTTTCAACAAAACATAAAATGTCTGAGGAGAGAAGAAGCTGGTCTTTTCGAATGTCCTCAATATGAGCATGAAGACTTTGAACATTCTGATAGAATACTTGAAGTGACATTGTAGATCGGTTTATCATGAAATCGAAGTGAGTAGCAAGTGATTTTTCTGTTCGCAATCTACACAGTTCAAGTTTAACTGCATCAGTTCTTCCAAAAGGTTTTGGAGGTATGAATTTACCCATTAAAAATAACCCTGATGCACTGGTGGCTCTGCTACATGCAACATATAAAGCAGCTCTACTGATCACACTTTTCAAATGAACCGCAACCTGTGTGTAAGTAGCACCTTGACTTTTATGAATTGTAATTGCTTCTGCGGGGACAACTGGAAACTGCAATCGTTGAATAGAAACTTGTTCATTCTTTTTGAATTGAAATGATCTTACAACCTTTTCAATAGGTGTCCAGTCGTTTTCAGATGAATGCGGTTTTTTGCTCCTAGCGATTGATCCAACTGTAACTTCAGGAAACTTGATCCATAGTGTGGAGGGTGTTGAATCATTTTGTGATGAATCAATTTGCATCAGAATACCTGTTGCTCCATTGACGAGACCATCTCCAGTATTGATGTTGACGGTGACCATATACTTGGCTGACGTCTTCAGCAAAACTTCATATGGCAGCCCTTGCGTTTCTGATGTTTTAAAAAGTTTTACTAATTCACTTATCTGGTTTCGACTTCTATTAGTTACAGATGCTCCTTTTATAACATCTTTTGCAATGGAGGTATACTCATTCGTGTTAATTAAGCCAAGCTTTGCTATATTATATGCATAAGCTTCCTTGTTTGACCAGAAAAGGTGAATTGCTTCACTGGGTACATCCGAGGATACAACACGCTGATTAAGTAATTGCACATCATTATCGGTCATTATACCCTCTGACATATTATTTAGTGCTAAAGCAAAGTCTCTGTCCTCCCGTTGGCGCATGATCTCTGTCAACTCGAAAAATTTAAAAGTGTTCCAAAGCGATGCTCCAGTGATGGTGCTATACATGTCGCTTTGGTTTTGGGCAAATATCCACTTATCACCAACTGGTGGAAGTTGCTTAAGGTCACCAAAAACAATCACCGAAATTCCACCAAATGACAGGTTGCTTTTAAAAATCTGTTTAAGGCGAGAATCAAATTGTGAAAACATTCTTGATCCAACCATAGAAATTTCGTCAATGATGATCAATTTTAGTTCTGACAATTTAGAGAACATATTGTTCACAACGTCACTGCTTAAAGGCCTTAATTCCGATGAAGATTGGTTGACAGGCAAAGAAAATGTGGAATGAAGTGTGAGTCCACCAATGCCAAATGCTGCTTTTCCCGTGGGAGCACAAAGCAGGATTTTAGTTGTTGTGGGGTCGGTACCTGGAACAGAATTGGCTCTTTTAAGTAAAGAATGATAAATTGCATTTATTAATCTTGACTTTCCAACGCCTGCACCACCACCAACATATTCATTATAAATCCTTTTCTCTTTATCATTGTGCAGGACGTGTGCCAAATATTGTCGCTGTTTGATGTTAAGAGATCTTATCATTGACGCAAGATCATCTTCGGGTAGAAGTGGAGGTAGTCTTATGAGCCGTAGTTCTTCGTTACCAGGATGGTTTTGACCATTTGCGCCATCAGCGTTCTCATCGCCATGCAAAATATTTACATTAGAACTGACTTCAGGTACAGCTAAAGCCCTAAATTCATCGTCGTAAATTTGCGCAACTGCTTCATCATCTGCAACTTGTTCCTGATTTTGCTGCTGATCTTGTTGCTCTTGCTGTATGCGCAGAAGAACCTCTTCTAACTCGTTTTGTTCAAAACGGTTGTATCTACGCCGATTCTCTTCAATGATGCTGATGTTGCTAATGCATGTCTGCTCATTGTCATTATCGAGCAGTTCAAGTTGCTCATTTCGCCAATGATAAAAAAGCATCACCATTTCTCTGAAGTAGTCGTCCTTTGAAGTTTCAACACTAAACCGTCGCCATCTTAGAATACAGGGTTTTGTGCGTTTTTGAATGAACCCACTGTTATTTTTTAACCGTAAACGACCTCTTGAGCTATTTTCATCTTCATCTTCATTCCCAAGTTCATCATAATCATCATTATGAGTAACGGTTCTGCGATCAGACTTGAAATAGCGATAAAGAGCAGCAAAGTCAGCCAAGCAAGAGCTTTCAAGTTCGTTAGGCCGTTGTATATAATGATCGATTAAATTAGGCAGATATATTTCAGTAGACTCAGAAGGAAGATCTTCTAAATCTTTTTTGGATTTGACCATCCTTACTCTTTGCTCAGGACGCGACGTATTAATATAAACCTCTGCATTGCTCGCTTCAGATATATGTAATCCCAAGATGTTGTATGCTGCTTCTTGTGCTGAAATTTCTGTTCCATTGATAAACTTATTGCCGATGTGTTGAAGTTTTTGGCGTACAGAGAAGTTACCCTCGTTGATTTCCTCCATTGCCTGGCGAAGAAGGAGAGATACTCCACGGTTTGATTTATTAATATAATTTATGATGTAGCTGCAACAAGCGTAGGCATCTAATATAAACTGAATGTCCATATTCGCTTTGTGCAGGCCCAATATTTTTGGATTGTAGGCATTGAGAACATTATCCTGAAATTTTCGTTTGAGGAAAATTTGTGGCTTCTTTAGTGTTGACCTCAGCACTTTAATATATTCATCATATGAAATATTGATGTCTTCATGAGACAGAAAATTTTGGAAATTGTTTAATTGTGCAACCTGCACTTCCGTCATATCCGTATTTAGAATCTCTCTTATTTTTGCATATTTTGCTTTAAGAATATCAGCACCAGCGTAGTTATCCGGAAGAGGAAAAAGAATTTCAGTTTTTGGCATTGGAGGGTAGGGCATATTGAAGCGACATATGCTTTGGCCTCTTATTTCCCTTCTACACGATCGTCCATGGCGATGTTTTTGATATGGAAGGAATTCCATCAATTCAGGATCTTGGCCATCCGTAGATATAAATTTGTCAATGAAGTTTACCACCTGACCAGTTGTAGAACTGTTATCCGGGTCGAGTTGAGGAGCATTTTCAAGCCAGTACATTCCATGGCAATGTGGTGATCCTCTATGCTGAAATTCAATTCGCCAATAGAAGAAAGCAATTGGATATTCCGAAAATATATCGCCTTTCATCACTTTAAACAGCTGACGGAAGCGATGGTCAAAATAGCGAGAACATGTGACTGGATCTGATCTTATTAAACGAAATTTGTCTGTGCTTGTTAGGGAAGCTGCTTCCTCTTCTGTTATAATTCTCTTGTCAATTAATTTTGATAGAGTTACCAAAAGTTCCACCCATTTCGTTTCTGCAGCCGATAACGTAATGAAAAATGTCGGAAGTCCAAATTGGCGTATCATAGCGACAACCTTCTTCTTTTCAGATTCCCAATGAGCTGGTGAGGTCCTTAGACCCTTCAGAATGCGATAACCATCGTCATGTTGAACTAAGTTATTAACAAAGTTGTCGTCGTTGATATTCGCTGCAGTGATTGCACTCGTAGCATATCGTTTTCTAAGGCAAATTGAAATCGAATTTTTTATGCGTTGCAGTTCGTAGTATTTGTATGTCCAAAGAAGTTTATCAATCCTAGCACATCGACGGTCATAACGACGAATTTCTGAACGTGCTATTTTTGTAAAAGTGGCAGTACATCTTCTTTTGACACCGCAGTATATAGTAGGGTACGAGAGTTCTTCGACATCTGCGTCGGCAGTTATATCTGCTGGGCGACGCCCTTCTCCCGGCGCAATAGCAATTTGGTTGATTGGCAAATTTTCCAAAGGTTCGTTCTCCAGCAAGGTTTCTTGTCCTCCCGGGTTGAGATCATTATTTTCGTCTTCCATTTCGTCATTGACGAGTTGTTGACTATTGAAAAGTCGTTGTGCTATTTCAATATCTAATTGATCGGCTACAAAGGGGACTTCTTCAGCATTTCCAACTGCTAGAAGCCAATCATCTGCAATTGATATGTTATGCCTACGATAGAGATCAGTATTTATCAGATACTGTAATGCTTCAAAAACTTTAGCGGGCCGTATAGTTTCAGTCATAAAGCTATGGTTGTACTCTAATCTACGCTTGAGATGCAGTTGTATAACATGTGTGTTATCGAATGTTCTTGGAAGAGCTGACACAACTTGTTCAACGGATATGGGTATGTTCACGACAGCGCCTCTCAGCGCACTTTGCCGGTCATAACCGAGAGCAATGATACGCATGAATGGAATTCTTGGAGCGATGAGACGCTCTTCCAGACATGTAAGACCTTGAAGACACGCTGGAATTTCTGGAAAATCTAAACCCTCTGATAGACAAATAATGGGTGTTTTTCCTGCTGAAACTAAACGATAACACGTAGAACAAAATTTAAACTGATTAGAAGAGTTTGGAAACATATCTGCTAAATAAAAAATATTGTTAATATTAATTTGAGGATGGTTTTGAAGAATATTTTCCTTTTTAAGTAGCTTTACTTGTGATGAAAACCATGTTCCACCACAACACACACATACTTCAGTTGGACCTTCCTTAATCGCATTTTTAAAATTAGACACAACATTTTGCCTCCGTCGCTGACGATCTCTAAGCAAATGGTCTTCACGATCTTCAGGATTTATTAGGCGTTGATGTCTATTTCTTTGGGATTGACGATCTCTTTCAATTTCTCTGTTAGTCGGGTCGCATCTATGCAACATGACACGGCAGTTAACCATTCTTCGTTGATCATATTCCTGTAGTCGAGCTTGTTGACGTGTTATTCTTCTCTGGGATGAGTTTCGCAATTGCTCTGTCCTGCTAATAACTGGATTTTGACGGTGATTTCTTCTAAAAATAGCATCGCGACATCTTTCATCATTGCGAAAAATTTCGTCTTGACGTCGAGATGAATGTGCTTCAGAATCTCTGGCTCGTTCCAAGCTGCGGAAAACTTGATCCTCATTGCGATGAATGGAATGAGCCAAAGTGTTTAAAGCTTGCTCTTCCATACGGTATTCCTCATTCTGACGGCGCGTGGCATGTGCTTCAGCGTCTCTAGCTCGCTCGTGGCTTCGGAAGACTTCATTTTGGTTGCGATGAATGGAATGAGCCAATGTGTTTGCAGCCTGTTCCTCGATACGAAAGTCTGCATCCTGACGACGCGTTGTATGCGCTTCTGAATCTCTAGCTCGTTCCAAGCTGCGGAAAACTTGATCCTCATTTCGATGAATGGAATGAGACAAAGTGTTTAAAGCCTGCTCTTCCATACGATATTCTTGATTCTGACGGCGAGTTGCATGTGCTTCTGCATCTCTGGCTCGTTCTTGGCTCCGGAAGACTTCATTCTGGTGGCGATGAATGGAATGAGCCAATGTGTTTGCAGCCTGTTCCTCGATATGAAAGTCTGTATCCTGACGACGCGTTGCATGCGCTTCTGAATCTCTGGCTCGTTCCAAGCTGCGAAAGACTTGATCCTCATTTCGATGAATGGAATGAGACAAAGTGTTTAAAGCTTGCTCTTCCATACGGTATTCCTCATTCTGACGGCGAGTTGCATGTGCTTCAGCGTCTCTGGCTCGCTCGTGGCTTCGGAAGACTTCATTTTGATGACGATGAATGGAATGAGCCAATGTGTTTGCATTCTGTTCCTCGATACGAAAGTCTGCATCCTGACGACGCGTTATATGCGCTCCTGAATCTCTGCCTCGTTCCAAGCTGCGGAAGACTTGATCTTCATTTCGATGAATGGAATGAGCCAAAGTGTTTAAAGCCTGCTCTTCCATACGATATTCTTGATTCAGACGGCGAGTTGCATGTGCTTCTGCGTCTCTGGCTCGTTCTTGGCTCCGGAAGACTTCATTCTGGTGGCGATGAATGGAATGAGCCAATGTGTTTGCAGCCTGTTCTTCGATATGAAAGTCTGTATCCTGACGACGCGTTGCATGCGCTTCTGCATCTCTGGCCCGTTCCTCGATTCGATGTTCCTCATCCTGACGGCGCGTAGCATGCGCTTCCGCATCTCTTGCTCTCTCCTGGCTACGGTAGACATCATCTTGTCGTCGTTCTACTTTTTGTGCAGTTTTAAGTGCACGCCGCTGATTGGCCGATTGTTTGTTTAGGCGTGGCATCTTTATTAATATTATTAGTTTTTAAAAAACTGTTTGTGGTATAAAAAATTGTTAAAGTCTCGCTTGATTTGTTGCGTTCAATTTGTAATAATAATTACAACTGATTTTAAAATTTGTTTTCAAATGAATGATTGCTTGTTTTTGTAGCAGGTATGTGTTTTTTGTGATCTTTGAATACCTACCTGAGTAATGAATTTTGTTCATAGCGTTCAAAGTGAATGAAAACATCATACTGTTTTCATGTAGCAGGTAGCTGACAACAGGTTCACACTGACAAATTCAACAGGTGCATACAATTTTTTATTGTTTTGTTTGATGAGAATATTTATTGCCTGCAGTAAATGAACTGTATAACTGCAATTTATAACTTATAATTTTCTAAACGAAAAACAAATAAAATGAAAAGGTGTAAAAATAATGTTATTATTTATTAACTTCGGCCAAGTCGAAGATAAACCTTTCTAGTTTTATTAATCTTCTTGTATTTAAAACTATTTTGTTGTTGACAGGTATGCAAGGAAAAAACAATAAATATATCAGATTTCCGATGAACCCATACTTTTGTGTGATTCTGATTAAAAGCGTCTATACATCCTTTATGCGATTGCTGGACGTCATCTAAGTAGTTAAATCCTTAAAAATCTTTGTGAATCGACCGTGTGGTATTTTAACTTTGGCCAAGCCGAATATATACCTTACTAGTAGTTGCAAATAGTACCAAGTCTAGGAGTTTTAATATCAAATATACAGGTACTGAATTTCAGTTTTGTAGCTTAAATATTAGGCTTTTTAAGAATTTTGCACTATAATGTGTTCCATGGGAAGTGGGAGTAACCGTAGTCAGATGACGCCCACTTTTTTTCCACGATTTAGTTCTGATACCATATACAAACATATAAAATTTTTTGCCTGTAGCTTAAAGAGAAGGCCATTTACAGAGTTTTCAATTTTGGGGTTGTATGGGAGGTGGGCGTGTTCGTTGGTGGATGACGCCCATTTTCTTACACGTCTTATTATATTTAAAATAATATGAATTAGTACCTAATTTTATTTTGGTAGCTTCGACAGAAGCCTCTTTATATAGTTTTAAATTTTATGGTTGTATGGGAGGTGGGCGTGTTAGTGGGCGGATGACGCCCATTTTTCTAAAACACTTTAGTTTTGACATATAATGAACAAAAACCGAATTTCAGTTTTATAGCTTAAATATTACCCATTTTATAGAGTTTTCATTATTAGGGTTGTATGGGAGGTAGGCGTGGTTTTTATCCGATCTAGCCCATTCTCGAACTTGATCTTCGCTTTTTAGACACTTAGACACTCGCTTTTTAGAAAAAAGCTTAAATATGAAGTTTCATTACGATAGCTTGAAAATTACGGCTGTAATCGTGTCGACAGACAGACGGACAGACGGACAGACGGACAGACGGACAGACGGACAGACGGACAGACGGACAGACAGACGGACATGGCTAAATCAACTCAGGTGGTGATGCTGATCAAGAATATATATACTTTTCTATACCTACCACGCCTCCTTATGGGCGTTACACACATTGTCACAAAATTAATATACCCCTTACGCAGTACGCGTGGGGGTATAAATATATAGAGAATTAAACAAATTATAAGAAAAAAAAATTCAAAACAAATTTATTTTTCACACCAACATGGTTTTATTAGCTCCAAACTGGCGGCAGAGAAAAAAATGGAGCCTCGTGGTTGCAGCGCTGGGAGTCGCCAAAATTGTCCGATCTGGAAAAACAATGACTTTTTTAAATCTTAACAAAATTGGTAATCGTATGACAGAAGCTTTTTTACAATTTTTTTTTCAAATTCTGAAAAACGTAGAACATCAAAATATTTCAAAAATTTTTGATAAAATAATGCAAATTGTCAGTTTAATTGGAATATTTTTTTGTCAAAACTTAAAATATGTCTGTTTTTTGTTTATTGTTGTGATTTTTTTGAAGTATGATTTTTTATTTTTTATTTTTTGTTTACGATTGAGAATATTTCCAATGTTCTCAGAGAATTTTTGACAAAATCTAAATTTAAATTTTTTAAAGCTAGAATTTCTGTGTTTAAATTTAAACTTGCCTCACCAAGTTAAACTTAGATTTTTTTGAGATGAGGTATCTGCGTTAAAATTTAAACTGAGGTTAAGGAATTTTAAACTTTGTTTAAGCTAAACTTTGTTTAAAATTGAGATCAGTTACCGGGCCTTAGAAATTCATAAAAAATCGAAAAAAAAAAATTTTAAAAAAGCTCGTGTCATACGATAGCGAATCAAGTTTAAAAATATACAAAAAAAAAAAAATTTCGTCAACAAATGAACCCGCTAGTGCCGCAACCAGTACGAAAAACATGGTATCGAGATAAACGCGTTCCAAGTTTGTGAACAAAGAAAAATGCAAAGAAAAATAAAAATGCGCTCTCACTAATCCGACTGTAAGTTTTGAACCCGTAAGAATTTGTCCATGAAATTTTTTTCTTAGAATCTTAAGAATATTTGCTAAAAAAAAAACAAATTGGTCATTTCAGCCCTACTCTCTATGTGTATTATTTACTCTCTGAAGTTTGCCATTGTCTGCAGAGAGGTGGTGGCCAATCAGAAAAATGTTTTATTATAAAAACTTTTCGCCGCGGCTGGGGATCGAACCCGGGCTCCGAACATGCTAAGCCACACACTTAACCTGCATGCCACGGTCACCACAACCGTGATATATATTGATATTTGTTAAAATATCAATTTAAAAAAACGGCCATTTTTATGTTCCCCCTGAAGAAGACTTATGCGCAAAATATATATATGTACTCGTAATTAAAAATAACCATAGATATTTTATTCATTAAAAACTGATTGTGCTTAAAATATTAAAACCAACAAGTCTTCTTTTAACGGAAGTTCGAGGGTCCTTCGTTCGAACCTGGAGCGGCTGAGTCATACCTCAGCTTTTGAGAAAACCGCCTTACAACTTTTTCGTTTGGTGTGGGCTTTGTAAGATAAAAGAGCCTATTTTTAGAAATAGCTACTTATGTATATGATTTTTTTAGGGTGTGAATGAGACAGAATGTATTTTATTCAAAAGAGTCGAGGGGCCAATATGCTTGATATCATTTTTAAAACATAAAGCAGGAACCATGCTGAGTAAAGATTTTGAATTATTAATAAATCAAGTATTTTATATCTCCAAAAAAATAACACTCATTATTTTAAACTTTAAAATATGTATTAAGATAACGAACATAAATACTTGGGCAAAATATATTTCACATCTGAACTTCTGAATTACTTAATAGCAATTCACTGCAAAAAACTTATGATATTATAAAGTTGATGATTCATCATAAGAGCTGCTAAAAAATTCATTATTTTTCAGGTTCGATACACATGTAAACAAAAAAATATCAATACTAAAAGCTAACACTTTTGCCCAAATGCTACTTAAATTATGCATTATATGTAAAACATTCATATCCACTCGCAACGGGTACCTCGGGTACAAATGAAATAAAATAAACATAAATCAAAGAGAAAAAAAGATAAAATTCTGATGAAAGCAAAGAATGAGTGGGGGAAAAACAACCATAAATACTAAGTGAAAATATTCCAAGTCAAACTTATATGCACGACTTTTTCTCATTTCTGTCAACATATAAAACCAAAATAAATAAATATCGTGTAATAAAATAAAAAAAAGCAAACAACACAAAACAGCTTAAGTGCAAAACAGACAGAAATCATGGTAATAACCAAAGAAATCTAGAAATCGAAGTATTCCCAAACATACAAACATGTTTTTGATACAATCAACGTTATCTTGAAGCAACACTTGAGGCACCAAACCATGACTGATGAAGTAATGACACAAGAATACAGTGCAAACATTTATGCTAATGTATGAGTATGTTTGTACCGCAGGAAGGTTAGGTGGTGAGCGCCCAGCACACCCAGCACATCTACAACATTCAAACACATCTTCAGAGCATTATAAACGGTACACTAAATTGACTATATATGGGAGAGAAAAAAAAAAACAAAATAGTACATGTTACATGAATAATAACACGATTTTCTTCACTGTTATTTTTCATTCTTTTGCCACATATTCTGACAATTATTCATTTTCTTGTCACTCTTGCTTTTGTAAACAAAGCATTAGAAGTACCTACTGTTTGTTTTTTTTTATATTTATATCTTGACGAAATTATGATGGAGCACAAATCATTCATTCAAGCATATAAGTAGTTGAGTGGAGTTTTCTTTTTGAATCTTTGAACAGAGTTGTAAAAACTCAAGAGCAGATACTGCTGTTTGTAAACATGGTTTGCGTTTTTGTCTTAGGCACAAGAAAGATGCTTGAGGCAGGCTTGTCAGGGTTTTTTTTTAATTTCAACAAATGCAGTTTATTTCATATTTTTATTTAAAATTTTATGTTTTTATATATTAGAATAATAATCAAGCTTAGCAACATTGCATCGATGCAAATAATTTGCTGTCAACTTAATTGTTTCCACTTAATTCGGATACACATAGATAGATAGCAGCACAATATATATTGTTGTCATGAATTTTGCATCAACATTAAATGTTTTGTGCACATTTTGTTGGCGTTGAGAATTGCGCGAGTGCGTAACTCATTCTAACTTGTCGTCCACAACAACAACAACAACAACAATAAAATATGAAATCATTGCAAATTATGGCAATTTATCAAAACAAGTTGCTACAAACAGATTAGCTAATGTGGCAAAGTGTACATAAATCTTGGTGGACAAAAGGATTGCATAGTTGATGGCATAGCAATGCAGGCGGAAAGAGAGAGAATTCTGTTGAATGCGTTACCTTAAGAAGCTGCTGGCAAAACTAGGCTAAATACTGAGGTAATTCAGTAGGCTAGGCTATGATTGATGTTGAAAGTTTTCTTATTTTGTAACGTTGTTTCATTTATATACATACAAATGTATCAGTACATATTTTTATACCTACATATAAACATTTTTTATTTATGTCTAGCTACCTGCCAACGGCCACCATCTGTTGAAAACTTAAGAAGTTATGCCATCAGCATAAAATTGTAAATATTTATTTTCATGTTGGTTGGTTTACTTTTGATTTGTTTTTATGTATTTGCCACTTTTTTATGACTATTATAAATATGTAGCAACATGATTTTAAGTTAAATTTTAAAGAAGTTTTTAATGACATCATCTGAGCACCTATGTTATTCATAAAAAAAATTCTTTAGTCTAACAATAAAATTTTAAGTACTTAAGACGTTGCAGAGGAGCATAAGAGCCATAAGAGAAACAAAAACGAAAATAAAAATTGAAAATTTTAACTTTAAAATTTTAAGTTTAAAATTTTTAAAAGTTTTAAATAAAAATTTTCTTCTACTGTATCACTAAAATCCAGGTAAAAAATTTGCTAAAAATGGGAGTACATAATCTTAAAATTTAAAAGACAAGCGTCCTGCCCCGTGCTTTATATTGCTCAAACTGTTATAGTTGTTATTGCTATGCTTTTTAACATGTTCGGCCTGAACCAGAACCTGTTATAAAATTATGCATTTGAAATTTTTGTACTTACTACACTTTTTAAAACCTGTTCAGCCTGAACCAGAACCTGTTATAAAATTATGCATTTGAAATTTTTGTACTTACTATACATTTAAAAGACCTGTTCAGCCTGGATCAGAACCTGTTCTTAAATTATATATTGCAAATCTTTTTACTTGAAGACTATCGTCATTTTCCTCAACTACTATATATCAAACATCATGTCTTGCTATAAACGTGCTTCTTAACTACCAGAACCGGAACCTATTCGGTCCGCATAAGCTGAACAGCAATTATTACATTCAGTGACGTATGGTGTCAATTGGAATTGCTAGAACTAAATCACAATGTTCGGTCTTCTGATCCAATTTTTAGCGATTGGCTCAGAAACTCAAGTTAGGAAACGAAGATCTTACGAATGATCATTTTGTTTGTAAAGGATCGCTTATTAACCCTTTCAATGGCTTGGCTAGGATAATTGTTGAACATTTTTTTTGAGTTAATATTCCCATCATTTAGGATTTAAAAAGATTAGTAAAACATCCCTCTGATTTTTACATGAGCTGCTGTGCTTTTGGCAGACTGTCTAATATAATAGACAAAACCATAATAACGTTGTATAATAACTAAAACAACCGGAGACCAATGCAAATGCGATATTATTATAGTTATTATATATAAAAAAAAAATTTATTAACACGCGATACATAAAATGTGAAGCATAAATTCGAAAATTTAACTAAGGTAAACGTTTAATATCTTCCTAAAATTTTTTTTTGTGATGTTGGCACAACTTCATTTCATAGTACCAACCTATTTGATTTTAGAAAAGACTTTGGAAAATAACAAAAAAATATTTTCCGAAGTGTCCAATATAATGGACAAATCCATTGAAAAGGTTAAAGAGATTTTTGGCGATACTTTGACTCCGGATAACATCAACCGTTATTCCAAAATTGCTATGCTGTGCCCAAAAAATTCCGATGTGAACGAAGTCAACGTGCAAGTTCTAAATAATTGAGTTGGTGACAGATCTGGGTACGAATTAAATTGAAGACACCGATGATAATGATACACAAAATTAACCTGCCAAGTATTTTAATAAATGTTGTCCTACAGGAATGCTACTGCATAAGTTAAACTTAAAAATTGAAAGTATTATAATACTTCTTAGAAATTTAAATACCAAAGAGGTCTCTGTAATGGAACGCGGTTAGTTGTGAAAAACCTGAAAACTGAATTAATCATCGCACAGGTATTGACGGCCACTGGCGAACATGAAATAAATTTCATACCTAGAATTGATTTGGCCCCGACAAACACAAGTTTGCCTTTCACTCTCCACTCTAAAAAATAAATCTTAATATTAGGTGAAAAACTGTCTTAAAATAAGCTGCAACAGCATTAAGACGGCTTTTGCTGAAATTACTTTTGCCTTTTTATACTGTAAAACAGCATTAAATGATGTCTGACTTAAAGGCAGTTAAGTGGTAAATGCAGCCTTACTTAGCTGAATTTCAGCCCTTTTCGTAAACAAACTGGCCTGAATAGCAATGCAAATTATCTTGAATTAAGACCCATATGATGAATTGTAGCTATTTTTAACATTACAACCCATATATTTCTTTAAATTAAGCTAGCTTGTCTTGAAATCAACTTCCAAAAGCTGACTTCAAACATGCTTCTTTGAGTTTTTAAGCATTTAGAATAGTAAAATGCAAATCATGCTTAAATTGAGGCACAAGTTGATTTAAAGGCAGTCTTTAAAATACGCTTCACTTTTTAGAGTATCCGGCGGCGACAATTTCCCGTTTCAGTCAAATATTGCAAAAAGTAGGAGTTTTTCTAAAAGAACCGGTATTTAGTCATAGGAAGCTTTATGTAGCCATTTCTAGAGTTCAGCGGGCTGATTATGTTTACTAGAAATGTTGTATATAAGGAAGTTTTATCAAAATAATTTAATTTACATATTTCAAATAAAATTCTTTGTATATAAATCTTATACATTTTTTGTCGCATTTTGTACTCTAAAGTGTTCCTTCCCGTCGTAGGACGGGTTTTTATACTAGTGTATAAATAATATATATTTTATCTTAAAAAATTTTTATTTTTAAGTGGTCTTTTCTTCTGTTGTGTGAATCTGAAATTCAGGAATTTGGTTTTTAATTCAAAAATGCTAGAGTTCTTCTTACATTCGTTAAATTTTCCATTTAACGACTTGACAAATAAATCACAAATTATACTTTCATAACTGACTCATAAATAAGCACTTCTTTGCTTCCAAAATATGTTCGAAAATAAACAAAATTTTATACGACTTTGTTCGTACAGAATCAATCAAAAATGATACATAATGATAATAAACTTGGGAAATTTTTAGAACGGCCAGAAATCAAGCGGTTTTTATTACACGGCAGTCCAAGTCTCGATATTTTAATGCTAAAATAAATAAGTTTCTTCCTACTAAAACCCTCTGGAACAACATAAAGAGACTAGAAATAAGCAAGAAGACAAACACTGAATGTCAAATTGATCCTGACTTACTTAACAGTTTTTTCATAAATAACTCATCCCCCTTGAACTATAATAGCTCACTTTTCTGTACAAGTTTAATTGTTCCACAGTCATTTCATTTTACACCTGTAACTGAACTTGATATTGGAAATCGTGTAATGCAAATAACATCAAATGCAATAGGCGAAGATGGCATTCCTATAAAATTTATCAAAGTTGTACTACCACATATCACAATCAGAGCATTAACTCATATAATAAATCACTGCCTTGTATCTTCATCATTCCCGAGTATCTGGAAAACAGCAATTGTGTTACCTGTAGCTAAAAAATCGAACCCTTCTGGCCCTAATGATTTCAGGCCAAAAAGTATTTTGCCCCTCTCTCTAAAGTCTGTGAAAAAGTACTAAGTCAACATATAAATAAATTTCTACAAGCAAATAATCTTATGTCGCCATTTCAATCGGGTTTCCGGGTAGGGCACGGCTGTGCCTCAGCACTAGTTATGGTTATGGATGATCTACGACCTGAATATGATGCTGGCTCATTGTCTTTACTTTGCTTACTTGATTTTTCAAAAGCATTTGACAAGGTATGTCACAAGTACCTATGTCTGAAACTTAGAAATCTCTTTGGGTTCAGTGATAGTGCAGTGAGTCTCATATCAAGTTATTTGTCAAATAGATTTCAAAAGGTGAAAGTTGGTCAGGCGTTCTCTAAATGTAAGTCTGTACTGAGTGTGTACCACAAGGTACACTCATCAAGTACCACTGTACCTGAGGTGTACCATAAGGTTCAATTCTTGGCCCTCTTCTATTCTCCATTTTTATAAATGACATATTTTCAGTCTGTAAACATTCTTCTGTGCATGCCTATGCAGACGATATTCAAATCTATCTATCGAGTAGTATAGGACTTCGAGAAGACCTTTGCTATAGACTTAGTTATGATCTAAGACGCATTTATCAATGGGCAATAAGCAATGGACTCCAACTTAATGCTGCCAAATCATATGTACTCCCTATCTGTAAGAATAGATTGTACCTAGATGATATTCCTGACCTATACATTGATACAAATAAGCTAAGTGTCGTTTTGAAAATTGTAAATCTTGGTTTTTGTATGAACTCGTCCTTATCATGTATTGATCATTTAAATAGTGTTGTCCAGAAAGTTTATTATATTCTACGTAATTTAAGAATGTCTGCGTGTCTCTGTTCTCCTGATTTGAGGAAATTATTAGTTAAACAACTTGTCTTACCTGTTATAACATATTCAGAAATAGTTTATAGCAAACTCAACTCATCTTCTTTGCTTTAACTTAATATTGCGTTTAACTCTGCTACACGTTTTGTTTTAAGCTTAAGAAAATTTTACCGACTCTCCAACTTTAGAAATGCCTTACTCGGGTGTAGTTTGACTGATTATCTGAATGCTAGAAACTGTATCTATCTACATAAAATAATACATAAAAAAACACCTTATTACCTTTATGAAAAACTCCAGTTTAGCATATCAAGAAGATGCAATGTACTTATAGTGCCTAGGCATAGTTCTCTTACAACCTCTAACCTATTTTTCATTAATGCCGTAAGACTTTGGAATGCACTGCCACGTAGCATAACAGATATAACTCTTACGGAAACTTTTAGGCAATCTATTCTTAATTACTTTTCTACTTCTTAAATTTTGTCTTCTTCCACTTTCTCCTTATCTTCGTATCTTTTAAGTTTCTCTTTATCTTCGTATCTTTTAAGTTTTTTAGCTTTAACATTCATATCATAATTTTTTATTAGCTTATCACACTTACTTATATTAAGACATTAAATCTCTTTTGTCACATTGAAGCATATTTTGCATTAAATCAACTTATTATTACATATATTTATACTTATGAACTCGTTGTTATTTCCATTAATAAATAAATTTATATAGCTTCAAGTATTATATGTTGTACTGTAAAAGAACACGGTTCTTATTTGTACTAATGTTAAATCAAATAAATCAAATAAAATGAACATAAACATTGACCAACAGTTTTCTTTATACATTCAAATACATATCTCTTATGTAAGTAACATATTATAACTGTTTTATTTCCTCAAAAAGTGTTGGTAGAAAACTGCGAACAAGATTGATTAAAAAGTTTATCTAAATTTCTTTCGCTGCAGCTGAGCAAAAAAGTGGTCTATATTAAAAATAGAAATAATTAAACATATTTAATATTTCGACATACCATCTCCTACATACCATTTCATGCTATATAGAAAGCTTTATATATAGTTTAAAATATTATGATTTTTTTGCACAGAACTATATACCTACAAATCTTGTTTCATACCTCTTTTTCTGTCACAAAAGTAGTTTTACTTCCGTACTGTAATCAACTCCTTTTTAATATTCCTCCGGTGACACATAAAAACCATCCCCCACACATACATACTTATAAAATATACAGTTTGTACATATTTTGCACATTCATTAAAAATTGCCATAAAGTATTCTGTTTGCATATTAAATAAATATGTTTGCACAACATGTCTTATCGGTGAAAACAATGATTAAATCGTGTTGACACATTTTAACCATTAATTAAGTAAAACTATGTGAACAACATTGGTTGGCTTGAAAATCTGTTTGTGGGTAATATAGAAGATACAAGACTTTACACTGAAAAATATATAAAATTTCAAACGTAATTAACTTTGACAATTTCTCTTTAGACAACATATTTTTTTAATAAAATTTTAAAATTATGTTAATAAATAATTTACAACAAAACGCTTTTAGTTTGATTTTCTTTGACAGAAACGCTATTTCTGTCCATTTTAAATAATTCACTTCACTTCAATTCCCGTTCAAAAAAGCTTGTATGGGAAGCTTCTTATTTCTTTAAAGTTTCTACTTTTGTAGACACACGACACCATACAACTCGGAATTTCCAAAATTAACTTATTATAGTAAGAGAAGAATATATTATATACTAACAATTTTCTAAATTGTATGTTGATGCATGTAAAGGGTTTTTCAATAAGAGCGCTACAAAATTTGTTTTAAATAAAACAAAAACGGTTTTGGATATCAATGAAATGCTTTATCTCTGCGAAAGTACATTCGATGCCATTATGTATGGAACGCGATTTCTTTTGTATGGCCACCACAGGCATGCTTGCAGAAGTCCAGACGCTGAACCCAATTTCCGACGGTTTTCAAGCATAAATCGGCCGATACTACTGCAATGTGACTTTTGATATTCGTGCGCAGTTCATCAATCGTCGCTGGCTTGCTTGCATAGACCATAGACTTGACGTAGCCCCACAGGAAATAGTCTAACGGTGTCAAATCACACGACCGAGGCGGCCAATCGACTGGCTCATTTCTTGAGATAACACGCTCATTAAATTTACTCTTTAATAAATTGAGTGCAACGTGTGCTTTGTGGCTTGTGCCACCGTCCGGTTGCAACCACATGACGTCCAAGTCCATATCTTCCAATTCGGGCCAAAAATAATCAAAAAAATCAGTAACGTGCCGGTCTTGATCATCACGGAAGACAAAAAAATTTAAAAAAAAAAAAATTAATTTAAAGTAACCGCTTATCTTAAAAAAAAATGATTTTTGTAGTAATACCTTTGAGAAATTTTTTTGAGGTTTTATCAATGAAAAACAGACATAACCAAGTCATAGCTAGAGAAATATTGGTCGGGGAACTATAAAAATAATATTATTTTATTTTCTTTTTAATTTTTAAAAATCAATAAATTTAGAAGTGTTTTAAAAAAACATTTTGTTCCAATAATTTATAGGAGTTAAATTTGCTCATTTTAAGTCTTGGCCTATTGGCTCTTTTTCGCAACAACTTGTTTTTCGCAAGAAGTCTTCTCTTATCAAAACACATCTCCAAAACACATTCTGCCAGGAGATAGGCAGGATTAGGCATAAAAGTGTTACCAAATTGTGATTTTTTATTTTTGAAACGTTGTGTGCATATTTTTTTATACAAAATTCTGGCTGACTATCACTGTTCGTAAGATTGAACTCCTAAATAAAAAAAAAAATAGCTTTACAAATAAATATATTTTACTATTGAGTTATTTTTTGCTACTTTTCTTTTTTTTAGTGTAAGCATGTAATATGAATGGTCAAAGTATTGCAAATTTTCATTGATAGCAAAAGTTAAATATTAATTATTTTAATATATTTTCTATAAAAAGGATATTCAAGCATTTCTGTTGCTTGTCGTTTTGTCGATAAATGGCTTCCAATACCGATAATGCATGTATGAAAATACTTTCTCGTACGATCCGTACGAATTTTAAAAGAAGTTATCTTAATTAAAGCATTCAAAAATTTAAAATTTATGATTTGCTTATGTATTGAGAAAATGATGCATTTATTGTATTTCAAAGCAGCAACAAAATGTGTTCAAGAATCAACTTCAACTTCCTTTAAGCTACTGTATTCAAGTTGCTCTAAAATGAGTGTTTCTTATTAAATTGTCAAATTTTTGTTTAATCTTACACTCAACTCAATTTTATAGTGGTTGTTCTAGATGATAATAAATATAACATTTTTCAAGGGCAATGAAGACAAAAAGAAAAAAGTTATCTATAAAATTTGCCACATAAAAGGCCGAAAGTAAACTCATGCACAAGGATGCTCATGCGGAAGACATAAAAGAGTTCATAGTCAAAATTTAAAAAAAACAACAAAATGGTACTTTATGATACTTTATGATACTTTATGATTCTTTTTTGGAAAATCAAAATCAATTACCTTGATGGATATAAATACATGTTTATGGACGCTTTTGAGGACCATTCAATCTGTGGTCGAAAACAAGTATGTATAAGTAAACAGGCATAAAATATTATTGAGTATTAAATAAATGCAAAGGGTCAAAAAAGAGTAACAAATTTAATATATTTATGACCTAATTTGAGTATGTATTTTATATCGCCATAGATTCGGTTATTAGAACATCAATTTTTTTTATTGAATACTTGACAAATGCAGGCACCGTACTTGGTTTACATAAATCGATAATAACTTTTTATGCAGAAGCTCAATTTTAATGAAAATTGTTTTTTAATATTAAATACTCCAAATATAGTTGGAATTGGGTACCCGAAATAATTAGTAGTAAATATTTAATTTATGCCTTGTCCTGCAATTTAGTTGAGTGAAATCTCAAAAAATTGCATAGTTTTCCATCAGCTTTTTCATAGAAATGAAATTGTCTTCTACTTAAGTTGAAGAAAATGTAATTTTAAAAAATTTTTTACGCGCGTGGGCACTGAACTACATACATATCCTGCATATTTAACAGCTATACAAATGACGAGTGGTGTATTTAAGATTCAATTAAAATCCTTTACGTGTATTTCCTAAAATCCTGTTAAATAAATCCTGTATTTATTAAAAACACAACTTATAAGAGCACATGATTCTTAACATATTTATAAGTCATGAATCCGAAAATATCTGACAGAATAACGGGTTGACAGAATAACAAAATAATTATATTTTGTTAGTTGATATTTTTGCAAGGAAAATTTCGCACTTAATTTTGTATACAGGTGTTAGTTAAAATACATAAGCTGTGTTAAACACTTGATTGATTCATGATGATTTTTTGATTTTTCGCGATTTTTCTACTGTTATTAAGTATAAACATATCATCAGCTGTCTTACATTTACCGAAAAAAAAATCCTTAAAATAATCAACGACATTAAATTTAAAGCTGAAATATTGCTAAAAACAATCGAATCTGAATATTGATACACGTAAGGGTTTCGGTGTAAAAGTCCTATATTGATATATGAGAAAAAACTTCAAGAAACATTTATGGCTCAAAACACACACAAGCACATCACAAACTGACACATTTCTAGTAAAAGATATAAGCTTGACGTAAAGAAAAACAATAGATAAAGCTGTAAACGACTAAATGCTAAAAGAGATATATTATGTATCTTTGTAAAGGTGGTAGCCAGAATTTTTTTTTGGGGGGTTGTTGATAACAAACATATACAAGTACCAAAAACAAGTCATGAAACAGTTTGAATGCCAAATATACTTGTAGAACTTAAGAAAATAAGTCATGGTCTTTATTTTTTGTATGACTTTCAAGTACTGTTGAATTTTAGAAAAGGTGACAATTTTAAATTTCGTCCGTACTTTCTAGTAAAATCGATAAATTTAAAAACATTTTTAATTACTTTCGATGACTTTTTAAAGTGAATTTTTCATGAAATGTTTGAGATTTTTGCTGAAGCATAAAGCATAAATAAGCATAAAGTTTCTTTTACTACTTAGTTTATATGGCTAGTTTTTCGATAGTTTATCGACTACAGAGATGCCATATTGAGAAGACAATGACGCTTTATCCCGTTGATCCTTAAAATTTTATATAATCAAAAAAATGGTACGATAAGTAAAGTCATTGCTAATTAGTTGCACGGCACTGTAGTTTCTGCTCTGGAGGATTTCTCACTTTCAATGTTTTAATATGTTTTGTCATGTTTTAAAAATGTTTGAAATATTTAAAAATATTTATGCTCAGATCAGAGAAAACATTTTGAAATTGCTTTAACGAGGGTTAATTGAAGGTTTCATGTATAACAAATAATCTACGGCTAAGGTTGCGTTTATCAGTGTATAGGCTGAAATCTGTGTGAAAAAAAGAGATGCAGATAGCTATCTATCTCGCTTGTTCACATTGCCTGCCTGCCTGCCTGCCTGTCTGACTCGGCGTTCACTTTAACCGCAACCTAAGAGCTGAAGGTCAGAATTGTCAAAAAACTATTGAACTTAATCGAGTGAAAAAACGAGACGTTAAGTAATTTGTATTGATCTTGATAATTCTGACTCTGAGAGAGAGAGAGAGAGAGGATTGATAAATCTGCAACTACCTTTTTGATTCTACCATGAAAGGTTTCAGTCATTTTTTTAAAATCTCTAATTTATGTAGCCTTTATCAGAGGTTTTAATAGTTATTGAACGTATAAATTTATATTTGTGGTATTTTTCTTTTAAAATGTTTATAAGTGGCTCATACATTTTTATGAATACAGCCGCTAAACTATACTATCAACACTTCAAAATAATTTTTTAACCAAAAATCGTCTAGTTTGAGCTACTTAACCACTTTTATAAAAATCATAAATGATTATTTTTAAATATATGAAAACATAATTTTTGTGAAGAAAGAAAATTTATTCTCACTCATTAATTTACAATTTATTTATAACTAGCGGATGTAACCCGGTGTTACTCGGGGTAGTGCCTCGAGCACAGAAAAAGGACGATTTTCAAAACTGCTCTCATTTTAACATTTTTTAAATTATCAATTAAATTTTAAAAATTTTTAAATGATAGTTTTTTGGAGTTTTACTCCCTCCTTTCGTCATAAGTGTTTAGTCAAATTTCCGTAGAACTGTACCTGTCAGAGATGATTTTAAAAAAAAATGACATCTTCAACGTCTCGATATGATGTGTGGTTTTTGAGGAAAATGGTCACCCAATTTGAAAAAAGTCATATCGAGAAAAATACGTTTAAAGTTTTTCTTAGCATGGATTTAATATGAAATTTTATCTCCAAAAACTTCCAATTTTAAAAAATCCGATGCTTATCCATTCGATTTGCGGATTGTCCTATACTGTTCGGTAAATTTTTTTTTTGTATCTTTATATAGTTTTTGCTCGTATTCATTAATTAATCGGTTCATCCGTTTTGACGTGAATGAGCCAAACTTAGTTGACTGAAAAAAGCGCCCTCTCACGGAAGTTTTCTGAAATTTAAATAGCCTTAATTCTGTTGAAGGGTCAAGTTATTTCACGACCCAAATTTTAGTAAAATCGGTCAAGTCATTTAGGAGTCATTGAGTCTTAACAATAAACTACTTAAAGCGCCCTCTTGCGGAAGTCTTTGGAATTTTTTATATTTTATGTTTCATCTTGAGTGCAGTTGAACGTTCTTACCAAATTTCATTAAAATCGGTCTAGGCGTTAAGAAGTTATAATAGAGTGCCACACCCACATACTTTTGCCCACTTTTTACCCATGCTTTATCTTGGGTGTAGTTGAACCTTCATACAAAATTTCATTGAAATCGGCCCATGAGCTTTGGAGTTATTGAGTCTTAAAAACGCCCTCTTGCGGAGGCATTTGGAATTTTTTATAGCCTATGTTTTATTTTGGAAGCAGTTGAAGCGTCATACCAATTTTAAAGGAAATAGGTCCAGGCATGTCAGAGTTATTATAGAATGCCGCGCCCAAACACTTCCGCCCACTTTTGTACACCCCCTATGTTCTTTCTATCTATCAAACGTACTCGATGTCCAAATTTCAGCTCAATCGGATAAACGGTGCGCGAGCCTATTCGGAACAGACAGACAGACAGACAGACTGACAGAGGGACAAAAATTTGTTTTTTATATTAGATAACTTTTTATATTTTGTAGAACCTCCTTTGCCTTAATTGATAACTGTTGGTCGAAGAGTCAAAAATTGCTCACAAATATTCTTCCATAATATATTCATACCAAACTTTTTCAATGGGTTTCTTCAGCTTAACCTTGGTTTTGGGCTTGAAATTTTTAATTATGGGTATCATTTGCCTACTCAATGCTTTCAATTGAATTGAGGTCTGGGTTTTTCCTGGCCAGTCCAATGAAATAAGACTCAGTTCGTCCATTAATTTT
This sequence comes from Tetanocera ferruginea, assembly GCA_958299015.1. Taxonomy (NCBI): domain Eukaryota; kingdom Metazoa; phylum Arthropoda; class Insecta; order Diptera; family Sciomyzidae; genus Tetanocera; species Tetanocera ferruginea. The sequence continues at coordinate 10,371,574 of OY282642.1, forward strand.
TAAAGTCTGAAACATAAAAAGTACTTTATAATTAATTGAAAATATGGTCAAGATGTTAGGAATTCAAGTTTTTACTTACCTAATGAGCTTTATGGCAAGGAGCACTCTAAGCTTAGGAAAATAAAAATTTTAATTGACAATATTTCTTTGTGTTTTTTGCCATTCACTGCAGCTTTTATTATTCACAGCATTAAAATTGCCTTTACTTTTTATTTGAAAATGAGTCTCCATTCCTTGATATATGATGAATGCTTGACAGTCGGAAGGATGCAATTTTCCAGAAAGCGTGAATTTGTGAAAACTATTTGGTCTTATGTGATGGAATCACATAATGAGATTCATGTCAGAATACGACTTCTGACCATTGAGATGCGATCCAATTTTTTTATTTGGCTTAACTCGAGTCAAGTCGTTTTTCTTTGATTTGTTTGGTTCAAAGTGGTCTTTTACAAGATTTACCAAGTTACCCAAATATTTCAGCTGGTATTGGACAGTTTTTAGTTTTTAGTTTTTAGTTTTTAGTTTTTAGTTTTTAGTTTTTAGTTTTTAGTTTTTAGTTTTTAGTTTTTAGTTTTTAGTTTTTAGTTTTTAGTTTTTAGTTTTTAGTTTTTAGTTTTTAGTTTTTAGTTTTTAGTTTTTAGTTTTTAGTTTTTAGTTTTTAGTTTTTAGTTTTTAGTTTTTAGTTTTTAGTTTTTAGTTTTTAGTTTTTAGTTTTTAGTTTTTAGTTTTTAGTTTTTAGTTTTTAGTTTTTAGTTTTTAGTTTTTAGTTTTTAGTTTTTAGTTTTTAGTTTTTAGTTTTTAGTTTTTAGTTTTTAGTTTTTAGTTTTTAGTTTTTAGTTTTTAGTTTTTAGTTTTTAGTTTTTAGTTTTTAGTTTTTAGTTTTTAGTTTTTAGTTTTTAGTTTTTAGTTTTTAGTTTTTAGTTTTTAGTTTTTAGTTTTTAGTTTTTAGTTTTTAGTTTTTAGTTTTTAGTTTTTAGTTTTTAGTTTTTAGTTTTTAGTTTTTAGTTTTTAGTTTTTAGTTTTTAGTTTTTAGTTTTTAGTTTTTAGTTTTTAGTTTTTAGTTTTTAGTTTTTAGTTTTTAGTTTTTAGTTTTTAGTTTTTAGTTTTTAGTTTTTAGTTTTTAGTTTTTAGTTTTTAGTTTTTAGTTTTTAGTTTTTAGTTTTTAGTTTTTAGTTTTTAGTTTTTAGTTTTTAGTTTTTAGTTTTTAGTTTTTAGTTTTTAGTTTTTAGTTTTTAGTTTTTAGTTTTTAGTTTTTAGTTTTTAGTTTTTAGTTTTTAGTTTTTAGTTTTTAGTTTTTAGTTTTTAGTTTTTAGTTTTTAGTTTTTAGTTTTTAGTTTTTAGTTTTTAGTTTTTAGTTTTTAGTTTTTAGTTTTTAGTTTTTAGTTTTTAGTTTTTAGTTTTTAGTTTTTAGTTTTTAGTTTTTAGTTTTTAGTTTTTAGTTTTTAGTTTTTAGTTTTTAGTTTTTAGTTTTTAGTTTTTAGTTTTTAGTTTTTAGTTTTTAGTTTTTAGTTTTTAGTTTTTAGTTTTTAGTTTTTAGTTTTTAGTTTTTAGTTTTTAGTTTTTAGTTTTTAGTTTTTAGTTTTTAGTTTTTAGTTTTTAGTTTTTAGTTTTTAGTTTTTAGTTTTTAGTTTTTAGTTTTTAGTTTTTAGTTTTTAGTTTTTAGTTTTTAGTTTTTAGTTTTTAGTTTTTAGTTTTTAGTTTTTAGTTTTTAGTTTTTAGTTTTTAGTTTTTAGTTTTTAGTTTTTAGTTTTTAGTTTTTTGTTTTTAGTTTTTAGTTTTTAGTTTTTAGTTTTTAGTTTTTAGTTTTTAGTTTTTAGTTTTTAGTTTTTAGTTTTTAGTTTTTAGTTTTTAGTTTTTAGTTTTTAGTTTTTAGTTTTTAGTTTTTAGTTTTTAGTTTTTAGTTTTTAGTTTTTAGTTTTTAGTTTTTAGTTTTTAGTTTTTAGTTTTTAGTTTTTAGTTTTTAGTTTTTAGTTTTTAGTTTTTAGTTTTTAGTTTTTAGTTTTTAGTTTTTAGTTTTTAGTTTTTAGTTTTTAGTTTTTAGTTTTTAGTTTTTAGTTTTTAGTTTTTAGTTTTTAGTTTTTAGTTTTTAGTTTTTAGTTTTTAGTTTTTAGTTTTTAGTTTTAAATTCGCAGTTCTCTTCAAAAAGTATTTTCATTTTAAGTCCAGCGAGTAGTTTGTTTTATTTTATTTTCTTAAATTAACAAAATGTTATTTTTAAATGCATTGAATGGCCGACAATGTGGACGGCAATGCAAATATTTTTAAAACTATTTAATGATTTTTTTTATTGTTTTTTTTTTCATATTTTTCATTTTCATTTATTCACATCAAAATTTTATAAAAATGTTAAACTTCCAACACATAAAGTGTTGCTAGCAATTGAATGCGTTATATTTTCCCAAAATTATATAAAATATAGCAACATTAATAATTCAGGTCAAAGCTTGAAGGAAAATAGCCTTAAAAACCAACAACAAAAAATAAACGTCATTAAAAAAGAGCAAAGCACACTCAGACAAAAGCACGCGAAAAACAAAAACTTCATTGTTACCAAGCGTTGGGCTTTCATTAATGCTAACTTAATATATTTTTATAAATCTTGTTTCTCTTTTTGCTTGTGCTGTTATATTTATATACAATACAAAGAGAAAAAAAGAAAACAAATTAAAAAAACAAAAAAAAAAATAAACAAGCCAAGCAGTAAAAATTCCCAAATGTCCGTTAAAGTGGAAACTCATTTATATGCAGGATGTTTATATTTTTTACGGCATCAGCCACAGATTATTTTTCATCACTTCACACTTTTTCTGTTCTATGTTGGTGTTGTTGCTGTTAGATACATGCGTCAAACACTCACGCTGTTGTCAGTTAGCCTGATGTTTAAGTATCTGCCAATTTTTTACACCGTTATATTTTTGGGCGGAATTAAATTTTGTGCATAGATGTTATAAAAAAATTTATTTGTTTCTTATTTGTTTTCTTTTTTAGGACGTTGTTAATAAGTAGTTTCTGCCTAATTGGTTTTTTTGTTAATTTAAGCAGAAGCAATTTTATTGATGAACATGATGAACATTAAGGACATATAAAAAAATTTGATTTTAATGTGCACACGAGTCTTAAAAAGATTCCTTTTTCGCTTAATTTGGAGCAAAATAATTAAATAAAATGTTATGTTGTCAAAACCTAAATTTGAAATTTATAATGATCGTGTTTATGAAATACTAAGGAAAGAATGGACGTGGGTAACATATTTTCTAGAAAAAAATTTCATAAGAAAAAAAACAAAAAAACAAATTCGCCATTTTAGCCCTTGAAAGGACTTTGACCGAGCTTCTTATGATCAATTGTGTTGTGTGTGTTATTAAATGTTTGCACACAATTGAACGAGAACTGGACCTACATGTTTTATGCCAACTCCGAACGGCTAAAGTTCATGTTCTCAAGAAGCTTTACATGGCTTTATTTACTCTCTGAGGTTTGCCATTATCTGCAGAGAGGTGATGACTGATCAGAAAAATTTTTTATTGAAAAAACTTTTTCGCCGCGGCTAGGGATCGAACCCGATCTCCGAGCATGCTAAGCCACACACTTAAGCCACCTGCATGCCACCTGCATGCCTCGGTCACCACTATTTTTTATAGATTTCAATTTTTATGAAAAATTTACAAATGCCCAAGTTTTATTCCTTTCATATAATGAGTTTTGATTTTGAGCAAAAAAACTAAAATCATTTATTTTAAACTAAACTAAATAATTAAACTAAACTAAAATAATTTTAATTTTTGAACAAAATCAAAAAAAAAAAATCACAAATAATTTTTATTTCTGAGCCAAAAAAATAAAAATCAAAAATAATTTTTATTTCAGAGCAAAATACATGAAAAGTAAAAAGAATTTTTTTTTTTTTTGAGCAAAAAAAAATTATATTCAAAAATAATTTTTTATTTCTGAGCAAAATAAATAAAAATCAAAAATAATTTTTATTTCTGAGCAACAAAAATAAAAATCATATATAATTTTTATTTCTGAGCAAAAAAATTAAAATCATTTCATAAAAATTATTTTTTTTTATGCTTAACGCTTAAAAAATAAAAATCATTATTTATTCAAATTCCAACATTTCGGTATACTCAAAAGTGTTTCCCGACGCTTAGAACATGCTGATTTTTTCATTAAAATTTAAAAAATAATCATTATTTTGGGTACCTGTTTTTTTCTATGTGAGTGAATTTATCAAACAACAAATTTACAGTGAGCCAAAAATGTATTCTCACGAACTCTCACAATCGAAAAATAAACGCTCACTGGCGTCATTTCTTCATCACTGATAAATTTATCAGATTCGTAGTTTTTTGATGCTTTTTATGCATAGTTGTCAAACAAATTTTTCCCTTATATCTACACCGGAGCAAAAATTTCATATTTTGTGTCAATAAAATAGCCGATATATGTCCGGTACCCGTGTTGGTGAATGCCCGACCTCTGCACTTAAAGAAATCCTAGTTCTGCAATATCTTGGGCAGGCATAGAGAACGAACGGAAACCGAATCAGGCACTCGTTGGTTTATTGTGTCTGAATATAATCGCTCGTTTTTTTAACACTTTCTGGACAAAGTACGGAACTATGATACTATTCCAGGTGACTTTAAAGGTACTTCTTGGGTTTGTTTTGAGTGCCTTATAATTTAAACCCAGTCTAGTTACTCACTCTGACATCAGCCTTAAATAAAATGTGTTTTGATGAAATTCTCAAAATGTTCGCAAAAAATACATTAAACGTATAGAAAATAAAGAAAACTAATGAGCAAAAACACGTTTTGAGCTAAAATGTTTGTTTTTTATTTTTTGTTCTGCCTGCCTGTTAAATAAAACCTATAATATAAAAGAAATACATCAAACAAAAGTAGACGAACAATTGCAATGTTATTAAGAGAATTCGCACGTTTAATTATTTTTTTTTTCCAATTCATTGCATTGAAAATGAATTTAGAAGAATTGAAACATAGAGCAAGCGTGAATTCAATTAGTGTGAGTGGTATGCATATATTATGAATAGGAGAAAGAAATGTGGGAAGGACTGCATTTTTAATGCATTGTTACTGACGATTTCCTTAATTCGTTTCTCTTTTCTTTTCTCACATCTATGCTATTATAAAAATTGCAGTGGAAATACTAAGTGTTAAGTAAACTCCAAAATTACTGGACCGAGTTTTATGAAAAACATTTTAAAATATCATATTCGTGCTACAGAATGACTAAGGCTGACTTTCTTTAAGGGGGAACATGACATTGGTCGTTTTTTTAAATGATTTTTTTTATAATTTTGTATTTTAGTTAATAGTTTTTAGCTTTTTTTAAAATTTTTTTTAATTTTTTATGAAATTTTTCAATATTTTTTTCGAAAAAACACACTTTCAAATTTGGAACATCACCAAAAATTGAAAAACAATTTAAAAAAAGCTCCTGTCATACGATAACCAATTTTGTTAAGATTTAAAAAAGTCATTTTTTTCCAGATTGGACAATTTTTGCGACTCCCAGCGCTGCAACCACGAGGCCAAAAATATATATTTTTGTTCAATAATTCTCTACAATAATAAAAAAAAAATTTTGGAAAAATTTTTGTTTTTGACTGAGTTATGAATTTTTAAAAAAAGGGTCTGTTTTCTCTACAGCGAATGTTATGTTCCACCTGAAAGCTCAGTTTTTGAGTATTATTTTTGTACTCACTTATTTTTGAGTTTTATTTTTTCGCTCTGAAGCAAAACTTATTTTTTGAGTTTTATTCTTTAACTCAGAAAATTTTTTATTGTATGAGTTATATATTTTTTGCTCTGAGTAACTGAGTAACTCTGAGTACTGAGTAAAAAAATAAAACTCAAAAAATAAGTTTTATTTCAGATTAAAAAAATTAAACTCAAAAATATATTTTATTTTGTAAGTAAAAACATAAAACTCAAAAAATAACTTTTATTTTAGAGCGAAAAAATAAAACTCTGAAATGGAAGTTATTTTCTGATTAAAAATAAAAAAATCAAAAAAAAATAAGTTTTATTTCAGAGCGAAAAAATAAAACTCAAAAATTAGTATTATTGTCGGAGTAGAAAAATAAAACTCAACAAATAAGTTTTATTTTAGAGTGAAACAATATAACTAAAAAAAAATATTATTTTCTGATAAATAAAATAAAACTCCAAAATTAAGTGTTATTTATGAGCGAAAAAAAACTTAACAATAACAGTTATTTTATTAGTAAAAATTTTATATATATAATATTAAAAAAAAATAAAAGTCGTAATATTTTTGAACAGCAAATGAAACAAGGATCAATTTGGTATACGTGACATTCTTCTCCAGTGCCTTTAACATAATGATTTTTTCCTTTAAAATTTTCAAAATAACAGCTATTTTCGGTCCATGCTTTTTTAACTGAGTGTATTGCAATTTGCATTAACTTCGCCCAATTAAGGTTCAATTGGTTGAGCAAAAATGTAGTTTCTTTTACTTCAACTTCAGACTTTACCATATATCAAATTTTTTTTTTTAGTGACTTGTTCAATTCTCTACAATAAAAAAATTTTGAAAAAATGTTTGTTTTTGATTGAGTTATGAATTTTTAAAAAAGGTCTGTTTTTTTTGCCGCGAATGTTATGTTCCACCTTAAAATGAAAATCAAAACAAAATAAACAAAATTAGAGGCAGACAAAATAAACAAAATATAATCAATTACTTTGGCATACACCAGAGTTCAGTGACTTTGGGTAAGCAAATTTGCCTTTAAACTTGATTATAAAATACAACAAAGCAAGCGACTGTTACCGTCTTGAAATAATTTAACTGAAAACATGCAGTAATTGATAGCTACAAGCATGAGTATCTGCTGTTTTTAAATAATAATTAATTGAATTGCTAGACTAGAAAGACAAAAGAGGCAGCCAGCCAGCGGGCACAACAATATCTTTAGAATGTCTTTCACAGACAAAACCACAGATAAAATGAAAGTAAATATGGCAAGAGTGTTTAAAGCAGCCTTAACTTGAATATATTGTGGCATGAGCATAACATGAGAACCGCCTCTTGACGCTGAATAAATTAATATAACGCATACGCCACATAGTATTGAGGTACTCGCACGTGCCACGCCATTTCTAACAAAATAAAAGTCGCCGGAAATTAAATCAACCACGAAATTAAACGATATGATTTGTTGTTGTCTGTGTACTGTAAAATAAACATAATATGTTATTTTGTTGTTGTTGTCTTGCATGTTTGTACTGTTATTATTGTTGGTTTTGCCTACAAAATATGTTTTATGATCAGATTTATGTTGTTTTTTGTGCTTATTTGAGCCAGATTTAATATAAAAATTCTACGCACTAAGCCAACGTTTTGGCTTTATTTTCTTGTTTGCAGTTTATAAATCATGTTTTTTTCACTGCATGTTTCTGCATGAAAAAGCAATATTAATAAATATTTATTTTTGTGCTTGAATTAAAAAATTTTCATCGGATTATTTGGCATATTTTAAATGTACATATCTTAAATTATGCATAACCGGGTGAGCGAGTTAATAAAACATGACTTTGTTGCAGCAGTTAAGCAATTATTTGCATATTACAAATAAACTACGAATACAGTTAAGTTTAGCTAGTTAACACTCTTTTACGTGATTGTGCATATTTTGCATACTTTTCCTTAATTTGTAGTTAATTAAATAGTACAAATTTAATGTTAAAAATAAATTTATTTAGAACAGTTGCAATTGAAGTTTGTACCAGATAATCCCTATTAAGGAGCTTTTTTAAAAATCCTACTAAATTTTGCATTTTTTTTTTTATATCTTACTTTAGTGCAATAAACTGAAAATGTACTTAATTTTTAACTTTTATCTTGTTAGCAACTCGGTGTCACATTTCTTACCCACTCTTATTATATCTTTGTTGTTCTACTGTTGTTTGCTACTTATATTTGTTTTATCACTTTTTATGAGTTGTTCTTGTTGTTTTACTGTTTATTTTTTTATCTATTTTTGCATTGTTAAAACTTTTTGTCTACTCAGTTATACAAGCAAACAAACAACCCGGAAAAAACTAGCAACATTTTTGTTGCAAAATTTTTGCTTACAGCAGCATAAATTATAATTTTGGCTCGTTTGTATTTTGTAATTATAAACATGTGGGTTGCATTTTTGGATTGTCGTTTTGTTAGCGTGTCATTAAAAAGTGTTGCAGCAAAAAGTTACTTTATTACTTATTTAAAATGTTGGTTTTAATACAGCCATGTTTTACATTTTGCACTTTGTGTGAAAACAAAATATTTTTATTTTTTAACAATATTATTAAAGTAAAGCGCTCGAAAACATTGACAATAAATAGAAGGGATGTCACGAAGTAAAACATACGCAAAAATTTTGAATGCAATTTAAAATAAACTACTACACCACAATTATATATATTTAAAAAAGATTCTGATGAATTCAAGTAAAAGGTCGGTAACAGAATGTTAGGTAACTTACAAGTCTTGTAATACAAGAGAAATACTTGTAAAACAGAAGATTTTTACAAGCATCTGTTTCTGGAATCTTCACTTGTAGGATACAAATTACAAGTCCGTTTGTCGTTTTTACAAGTGTCAAAAAAACTTGTAAATTAAATTCCAGGGACCGAAAATAATGATTATTTTTCAAATTTTAATGAAAAAAATCAGCATGTTCTAAGCGTCGGAAAAAACTTTTGAGTATACCGAAATGTTGGAATTTGTGTTGCCTCTCAGAATAAATAATGATTTTTATTTTTTAAGCGTTAAGCATAAAAATTAAAAATAATTATTATATAATGATTTTTATTTTTTTGTTCAGGAATAAAAATTAGTTTTGATTTTTATTTTTTTTGCTCAGAGTTAAAAATTATTTTTGATTTTTATTTATTTTGTTAAGAAATAAAAATTATTTTTGAATTTTATTTTTTTTTGCTCAGAAATAAAGAGTATTTTTTAATTTTATTTTTTTTGCTCAGACATAAAAATTATTTTTAATTTTTATTTATTTTGCTCTGAAATAAAAATTATTATTGATTTTTATTTTTTTGGCTCAAAATTGAAATTCATTATTTAAAAGGAATAAAACTTGGGCATGTGTAAATTTTTCAAAAAAATTGAAATTCAAAGAAAATATGGGCTTACGCTTAAACCAGTTAATACAACAACGTTGAGACTACAGTCGAGTCAGCTGTTTTTAGGTGATGTTTTTATATTATGAATGCAACTTTAACTTTTAGTTCAATCGAACAATAGCGAAAACAGCCGGTTGCTGTTCAAATTTTAAAAATATTCAAATTTTATATAACAAAAAATATAATTTATGTATATAAGTATATTTATAATACACTGAAGAGCAATGAAGAAATGGACAAATTTTTATTCTTAAAAATTAATAACTGTCATTTTAAAAATTCTCAATAATATAAATATCAAATTTAATATCATCATAGTTTCTTTTCAAATTTTGAAGAGTTAAAAAAACATAACTATTAAGAATGTCTAACAAGAAGAAAGCTCGTGAAATCTATTTTTAATTTACGAGAAAAAACAAAAATTCTTAAGTCTTTCAATTTATTTAGCGAAATAATAAAAATCAAAAATTCTTTCTATTTCTTACCAAAAAAAAATCAAAAAAAACCCATAATCATCATTTTTCGATTTTTATTTTTTGTCTCAAAAATGATTTTTTTGCTTGAGCAAAAAAAAATTAAAATCAAAAATGATTTTTTTGTTTGAGTTAAAAAGATAAAAATCAAAAATGATTTTTTGGCTTGAGTAAAAAAAAATAAAAATCAAAAATGATTTTTTTGCTTAAGTAAAAAAAATAAAAATCAAAAATGATTTTTTTGTTTGATTTAAAAAATAAAAATCAGAAAACGATTTTTATATCGGAGAAAAAAAATAAAAATCATAAAATAATCATTATTTCTTAATTTTTTCGATATTGCTCATAATTATTACGGTCCCTGTTAAATTCTGTTTCTCAAAACTTGTTTTGAAACTTGTAGCTTGTGATCAAGTGTCAAAAATTTTGACAGTCTTGCAACTATCTCTCTTAAAATAAATACAAGTTGGAAACAAAAAATTTTAATAGATATCCAACACTAAAAACAGTAAAAAATGTGGTCAAATAATTCAAACAGAGAGGAGGAAGTCATAATTATAAGAAGACCAAGGATTTTAAGACAGCGTATAAGTTATGGATATTTTGAGATGTCATATGAATTCAATCAGAGGCCTTTCAGCACATAAATTGAAATATCTTGTGAAACTATTAGGCCACAAATTGAAAAGATGAACTGGACGAAGAAACACCTTGTCAGCTAAACTAAATTGCAAATTGCTCTTCATTGGATGGGAACAGGATCTAAGTATCATGCAATTGGAGATAATAAATGCGTAATAAATTTAATAAATAAAATAGCTGTTGTTAAATTTGCCAGTTGCAAAATGTTGCCAGATTGGTGTTTTCCGCATTGTGGGTGAAACTTGTATTTATTAGGAAAATTTTACAGTGTTATTAAAACTGTGTTCATATTTAATAGTAAGGAGTTTCACAAGCTATCTTTTTCTCTCTCGTTTAGCTTTCCTTCTCTTTTGCGCTATAAATTGTGTTTTGGTCGCAGCGTGTAACATATTTAAGCGATTCAAATCTCTGCGTAAGGGCTGCGTAACTGCTTAACACGTAACTTTTTACGAAATGTATTTTTTTTTTATACCCTAAACCTGAAAGGTCAGGGTATATTAACTTTGTGCAAACGTTTGTAACGCATAGAACGAAGCGAGTCCGGTATAGAAAAGTATATATATTCTTGATCAGCGTCACCACGTGAGTCGAGCTATCTATGTCCGTCCGACCGTCCGTCCGTCCGTCCGTCCGTCTGTGTGTTGTCCGTATACACAGGATAAGAAGAAGGAGTTGAGATAATTGGATGAAACTTAGTACACATGGTCACATGTACGCAAGGATCTGCAATATTGAATATTTTTGGAATCCGCCCACGGACACGCCTACCTCCCATACAACGCAAAATTTTAAAACTGCATAACTCAGCTCATAATAAGTCTACAACAACAAAATTTGGTATGTGTGTGTTTTATACCAACACAAAGATGTCTTTGAAAAATGGACGTCATCCGCTCACGGACACGCCCACCTCCCATACAACCCAAAAATTGAAAATGCAATAAATAAGCCTCTGTTTAACCTACAGAGCTAAAATTTGGCACGTATGTTTTTTATAACAAAAAAAAGATGGTTTTGAAAAATGGACATCGTCCGCCCACGGACACGCCTACTTCCCATACAACGCGAAAATTGAAAACTGCATAGCTCAGCTCATAATTACCCTACAACAATAAAATTTGATATGTATGTGTTTCATACTAACACAAATATGTCTTCGGAAAATGGACGTCATCCGATCACGGCCACGCCTACCTCCCATACAACCCAAAAATTGAAAACGCAATATATAAGCATGTGTTTAACCTACAGAGCTAAAATTTGGCACGTATGTTTTTTATGACAAGACAAAGATGGTTTGGAAAAATGGACTTCATCCGCCCACGGACACGCCCATTTACAATAAATTTTTTTTTTTTTTTTTGAAAAGTGGGTTTAGGGTATTTCATAGTCGGCCTAGACCGACTTTAGACTCTCTTTACTTGTTTTTTTATATGATCTTGTTAATCGTTTTTAAACGATCTAACACGTCGTCAAACAATGTTGGATGTGATTTTTTTTAAAACTAAAAACAATGAATGAAATACAAGTGACAAATGTTCAAGAATCTTTCAAGGTACGCAGTTAATTTTAAGCTTACAACATTGTTAATTTTAATTTGATGGTATGTTCATGTCAATACAATATACGCAAACCTACGCAGTGACTTGAATCCCCTTATTAATTGTCCCAATGTGTTTATTGAAGAACGCAGTATATTCATGTTCCGAGGTATAAATAAATATACAATCTGGTAGCTCTGTTACTTGACAGACGCCAAAAATCTGAATATAAAGCTATTCTACACGTGTATAAAAATTACAAGAATTTTTAAAATCTTTGTAGAAATAATAAGAAAATATACTTGTAACCAGCGTTGCCGCTTTGGTTAAATTCAACCAAATTTGGTAGTTTTTTTTCTTCAAATCAGCTTATGGTTATTTGGTAGATTTTTTTTCAATTTGGAAGATTTTGGTAGATTTTTCAATTTTGTAGTTAATAAAAATTTTTAGCTAAATAAAACTCAAAGAAAATAAATGAAAATAAAAAAAGGCGTGATAGAAGCACTTCTTAAGAATGGGTTAACTTAGGAATATACAAAAAGTATTGAAAAATATTTTTCGTTTAATCTTTTTTATGTATTTTTCACCAAAGAATATTTTGGTGTTATTTTGTTTTATATGTTTTAGTGTGGTCAGATAATTTTCAATTTATATAAACTTTAATATATTATTCAAAAAGGTTATTATTATTTCATGCTGATGAATTGATATATATTGTAACTTTAAAAATTTATGGGCCAAGGTCACGTGTGAGGTCATTATATATACATAAATTTTTATTGGCCCTAATAAGGCAAACATTTTTGTTGAAGATTTTGGGTAAATATCTCAAACGGTATAGAAGTTATGTATGATAAAGTGAAGTGGATGTCAGGAAAAATTGAGATTGCGAAAAAACTTATCATTTGACGTAATTTTTTGTTGGTAAAAAGTTTACATATTCTGCTTTAAAAATTACAAAACAAACAAAAGGTTCACTTTTTGAGATATGTTTTATATATATTTATTTTCTTAAATCGCTTTTTAATATCTTTCTAAAAATTCTTCATTTACAAAAATAGGATAACAGATGATAGAGATATGATTTATGGAAAATGAATCTATTTTCAAGATTTTTACATTTATTAAAAATTGGTATCTCCATAACTTTCGAAAAAATGGCGAAAAAAAACAAATAACTTACATTCTTATAATTGAAAAAAGTACCCTTAGACAAAATTTCAAGCCAATCGAAGAGCATGAAGCAATCACGACTTGTATTGGGCGTGGAATGCCCGTATTGGGAAAATATTGAGATTTGATTTTACTTTTTAAAATGGGATTATAATAAAAAATGTGACTTTTAATTTACTTGTTTAATATACAATAGAAAGTTTATATAAATGTAAGCATAACAAAATTTTTACAGTATTCCTAAATGAGTTTTAAAGCTTATATTGATTTGGTAGTTTTGTATCCATTTTGGTAGTTTTTTTTAATGTGGTTGGTTGCAAAATATTTTTTTCGGTGGCAACCCTGCTTGTAACTTGTAACTTGTGAGCTTGTGAACTTGTAGTTTTGAAAAACAGTCCCCTGGTAAAATTCAAAATACTGCAATTTAGCACATCATCTAGAAAAGAAATTGATGAGATGATGTTCAGCTTCGGGTACGTTAACAGCGCTTTTATACAGCAGTAGAGACTCTTGAATTGAGTACTGATCGACCACTTTAGATCGTTTCGATCAAAAATAATGTCTTCTTGTTGAATATAACTGTGCTTTAGATTATGCACAAATAAAAAACTGCGTAGTTTGTTTTGTATTTGATATCGACATTTCCATCATCGCGAACGCGACATTCATAAGCCTTTGAGGACCAAAAAAAAATAAAAAAAACTCAAGACAAACTTTCTTTATTTTTTCAAGTTTTCGATAACATTTTATTAGCTCTATATTAAGAAAAAAAAGTAAGCTTCTCTAGATTTTGTGAATGCAAAATATGAGCAACTAGAAATACCCGACGCGCGTTGCTACGTCTTAGGCCGCGTGCATAGTAAACGCCGATTCAGACAGGCAGGCAGGCAGAGTGTGTGAAAAAGCGTGATAGATAGTTATTTGTATCTCGTTTGTTTACACAGATTTCAGCCTGCCTGTCTGTCTGAATCGGCTTTTACTATGCACACGGCCTAAGAAGTAGCAACGCGCGCCGCGTATTGCTAGTTTTTAATAAATTAACATTATTTGTCTGATAAAAGTGATAATCTTATTGAGAATTCAAAACTCAAAGACAAACACATGTACTTCAGCTCCCAGCAAACATTATGAGTCTTTTATGACTCTTTTAAGACTCATATTTATGAGTCTGAGCGCTCATAATGAGCTCATAAAAGACTCCGATAAGAGCGTGTTTCCCTTCCTGGAAGGGCACACAGATCTGAGCCCGAAATATGACTCTTATAAGAGTCCAAAATATGTGTGTTATAAGAGTCAGAATTATGAGTGTTTTCGGAGTCTTATAAGAGTCATATTTAAGAGTCTTTTATGACTCTTAAAAAACAAAAATTATGATGCTTTTATGACTCATAATAAACAAATATTATGAGTCCTTTAAGAGCCTTTAAAGACTCTAATTTATGAGCTCATAAAATGCTCATAAAAGAGTCTTATATGAGCGTGTTTCCCTTCCTGGAAGGGCACACTGATCTGAGTCCGAAATATGACTCTTATAAGAGTCCGGAATATGTGTGTTATAAGAGTCAGAATTATGAGTGTTTTCGGAGTCTTATAAGAGTCATATTTTAGAGTCTTTTATGGCTCTTAAAAAACAAAAACAATAGATTCTTTTTCGTTTTTATAATTATTTGTGTTTATTTTAAATTCTTAAACCATAACATATAAATTTTCTTTCATCGGAAGTTTCGATCTCTTGCATAATTTCCAAAGTGTTGACTTTACGCTGTGTATTGAAATAACAAATGCTTCTGAAAAATTGTATTTAACAAAGCTGTTTATCGAAAAAGTTGCTCTGAATTATATATAGGTGGCTTAGTGATAATATGAGCGCTCAGAAAACCATCATAAATATGAGCTTTTTCTGAGTCATTATTATGTGCGCTCATAAAACGTTCATAAATAAGAGTCTTTTCGGAGTCATAATAATGTGCGCTCATAAAACGTTCATAAATAACGGTCTTTTCAGACTCATTATTATGTGCGCTCATAAAAGGTTCATAAATAAGAGTCTTTTCGGAGTCATAATAATGTACGCTCATAAAAGGTTCATAAATAAGAGTCTTTTCGGAGTCATAATAATGTGCGCTCATAAAACGTTCATAAATAAGAGTCTTTAAGGACTCATAATTATGTGCGCTCATAAAAGATTCATAAATAAGAGTCTTTTTGGACTCATAATTATGTGCGCTCATAAAAGGCTCTTAAATAAGAGTCTTTTATGACTCATAATTATGTGCGCTCATAAAAGGCTCTTAAATAAGAGTCTTTTAGGACTCATAATTATGTGCGCTCATAAAAGGCTCTTAAATAAGAGTCTTTTAGGACTCATAATTATGTGCGCTCATAAGAGGCTCTTAAATAAGAGTCTTTTAGGACTCATAATTATGTGCGCTCATAAAAGATTCATTAATAAGAGTCTTTTTGGACTCATAATTATGTGCGCTCATAAGAGGCTCTTAAATAAGAGTCTTTTAGGACTCATAATTATGTGCGCTCATAAAAGATTCATTAATAAGAGTCTTTTTGGACTCATAATTATGTGCGCTCATAAAAGATTCATAAATAAGACTCTTTTCGGACTCAAAATTGTGAGCGCTCATAATATCGTCAGAAAATACCCTCTTTTAAGAGTCATAAATATGAGCGCTCTTAAAAATGTTTATTGGGCTGTGACTTCAAAACCTATTCACTCAAAAATGTAATTGGTATGGGAAGGCGCGTCTACTTGTCCAAAGCTCAGCCCAGTTTTCTTGTAGTACAAAATGGTAACTCCATTCTGAATTTCAATGCTCAGTGAGTTTTACTTCCAATGCTATTTGATATTAAAAAGTAAACTTGTATGGGAGTCACACCCCGTTTTCCAATGCCTGTGTTATGCTATTTTTCTGATCAAAAGACATGGCCAAAAATTAACTTTATACTGAGGTTAAATTTTATGAGACATTTAGTACCACAGCCAATCGATATTAAAAATTTGATCTGTATAGTTGGTGTCACGC
Organism: Tetanocera ferruginea; assembly: GCA_958299015.1. Classification (NCBI taxonomy): domain Eukaryota; kingdom Metazoa; phylum Arthropoda; class Insecta; order Diptera; family Sciomyzidae; genus Tetanocera; species Tetanocera ferruginea. The sequence goes on from OY282642.1 coordinate 10,387,611, forward strand.
CCCATTTTCCAAAGCATGCTGAATTTTCCAGTCGTAGGGCAGGACTAAATGTTATATTCCTTTCGAGTTTCACAAATTTGTGACTTATGTTTCGAAAGTTATACTGAAAAGTTTGAATGCCTAAAAATATCACGCCCCTTTTGAAACGGCTTTAAAATGTTACCAGTAAAACAGCACATGGAAATTGAGCTGAGAATATAATTCTGAAGCTATTCAATATCGAAAATTATGGTTGTATGGGAGTTGCCACGCCCCAATGTTTTCTTTCAGTACCAAACTTCACGGCAGCACTCTCAAGACTGCTTGAGTCTCCTTGAAAATTGTATAACAATTAATTTAGCGGATATCGAAAATTATGGTTGTATGGGAGTTGCCTCGCTCCCATGTTTTCTATCGGTACCAAACTTCACGACAGCACTCTCAAAACTTTGCTAGAGTTTCCCTGAAAATTTCATAACAATTCATTTAGCGGTTTTGGAGTCTACTTGTTACATACACACAATCATTATACCCTAAACCTGGAGGTGCGAAATGCCCACAGTTCAAGAAGGCAATGGAGAAAACTCTCATAGACCTCCTCAAGCAAACAATGATAAAGCTTAAGATAGACATAGCATTACTCAGTAAGCCTTTCAAAAGGCCATCAAACAGTTGTCTATACTGCGAAAAAAAAACTAAAAAAGCTGCTATTTGGATTAGCGGATCTATACCGTTTGAATGAAAGGATGAAGGCCAGCACGAATACTTTGCGTACGCGAAAAAAAAAACGGAGTACATCTGTATAGCTGTTACTTAACCCTAGCCATAGCAATGAAGAGTGCCAAGAGATCCTCGACCGATTGGTGGCAGATGCTAGAGGAAAATTGCCAATTATAATTGCTGGCGACTTTAATGCCTGGCGGAATGGGGCAGCGCAAAAAAAAACAGGAGAGGAGCAACTTGACTTGGTACTGCTTAACAAAGGAACAAAACCAACGTTAAACAAAGGAGTAGCTAAATTAATAATTGACTTAACTTTTGTCAGCAACGCACTGGCCCGAGTTATATGCTGGAACGTCTCAGACACCTATACCCACAATGACCACAACGCCGTAATCTTTGAGATGCGGAAAAAAACCTCTAGAAGGCCAAAAGCACCCGCTAAAGCGCAAAAAATGTGTGGAAAATAAAACAACTAGACGAGATTATGCTAGATTATACGCTAAAAAACACCGTCCACACCGAAGGCAATGCAGAAGCAAGGGCAAACCAGGCAGCAAGAATCATGACCAATATATGTGATGCAACCATGCCGCGCTCAGGAAATGGCAACGATAAAGCACCCGTTTATTGGTGGAATACTGAAATTGCGTCGCTTAGGAAAGAATGCCATAAATACAGAAGAAAACAGCTAAGAGCTAGAGGTAGACACCAACAAAACTATAGCAAACATATAGCCACATGACTTAAAAGCAAAAAGAAGAGAGCTCCACAACTTGATCCAAAAAAGTAAAAACAGAGCCTTCAGTGCAATCATCACTGACCTAGAAAATAATCCATGGCGAACTGCATATAAACAAGTGTTCAACAAAATTAAAGGGTCTAGAGCCCCAAAGTGCCCAAAATTATAGAAAAGATAGTCAAGGGTCTGTTTCCTGTAAGAGAACCACATAATCTGCCCCGAGAACTGTACGTAGACGAAAATGAAATTCCACCCATCACCACCTGGGAACTACTTGAAGCAGCAAAAAGAATCAGAGCAGAAAAAGCATCGGAACTGGACAGTATCCCACATAAAGTCCTTAAAAGTGCTATGGTTAAGATCTTAAACATCTTCTGTCAACTTTACACAGCCTGCCTACAAGAGGGAATTTTTCCAAGTCGGTGAAAAAAGCAACGGAAAACCATCATCCTAGATGTCAAGAATACCTTCAACTCCGCCAACTGGAGCCAGATCACTAATGCCCTAAGCCAACTCCAAGTCCCAAACTACCTGCTTCTAGTTGTGGCCAGTTATTTCGAGAACAGGACATTAGTATATGGCACAAGCGAGGGAGTAAAAGAACATAGGGTCACTGGAGGAGTACCTCAAAGATCGGTACTAGGACCTCTACTGTGGAACGTCATGTATGATGGGGTGCTGAAAATCCAAAAACAGCCGGACGTTGACATAATAGAATATGCAGATGATATTGCGATAGTGGTGGTGGCCAAGAGGCTAGAGACAATCAGTAGCAAATGCAGCGAGACAATTGCGGATGTGAAAATGTGGTTAGAGCGAACTGGGTAAGAACTGGCCGACCACAAGACAGAAGCAGTTCTAATAAGTAGCCGTAAGAAAATAAAGAGCATACAAATAAGAGTGGGAGAGCACGTAATAACCTCCAGACCACACCTAAAGTATTTTGGTGTCCTACTGAACCACCGCCTAAGTTTAATGGATCATCTTCAGAAAGGCAGTGAACGCGAGCGCAGCCCTATCGAGACTTCTGCCAAACATCGAAGGTCTCAGACAACAACGCAGGAAAATTCTGGCAATGGTCAACACGTTCATCGTAATGTACGCAGCACCAGTGTGGGCAGCAGCAACAGCCTACAAGTCCTACATGAGAGCAGTTTATACAGCGCACAGATTTACATCGCTAAGAGTATACAGAGCCTTCCGAACAGTATCTGACGACGCAGTCAACGTTATTGCTGGAAGAATGCCTGTTGAATTTGTCGAAAAACAAGCAGCAGCACTGCGGAAGGCAACGACTGCCAGAGAAAAAAACGAGATACGTGAAAATGCTATCAGAGAGTGGCAGGAACGTTGCGAATGGTCAACCAAAGGCAGGTAGACCTACGAACTAAAGTCTGTCCGTCCGTCGGTCCGTCCGTCTGTGTGTTGTCCGTAAACACAGGATAAGAAGAAGGAGTTGAGGTAATTGAATGAAACTTGATGCACATGGTCACATAGATCCCCCAGGATCTGAACTATTGAATATTTTTGGAATCCGCTCAGGACACACCCACCTCCCATAAAACCTAAAATTTGAAAACACAATAAATAAGCCTCTGTTTAACCTACAGACATAAAATTTGGTACGTATGTTTTTAATAACTGAAAAATGGACATCATCCGCTCACGGACACTCCCACCTCCCATGCAACGCAAAAATTGAAAACTGCATAAATAGGCTCATAATTTACGTGCAACAATAAAATTTAGTGTGTATGTGTTTGTATCAACCAAAAGATGTATTCGAAAAATGGGTATCATTCACTTACGGACACGCCTACCTCCCATACAACCCAAAAATTTATAAACACAATAAATAAGGCTCTGTTTTACCTACAGAAATACAATTTGCTACTTATGTTTTTCATAACAAAATGAAGATTTTACTGAAAAATGGACATCATTCGTTCACGGACACGTCTACCTCCCATACAGCGCAAAAATTTAAAACTGCATAAATAAGCTCATACTTAAACTACAACAATAAAATTTTGTGTGTATGTGTTTTGTATCAACACAAAGATGTATTCGAAAAATGGGTGTCATTCGCTTACGGACACGCACACCTCCCATACAACCCAAAAATTGAAAACGCAATACATAAGTCTCTGTTTAACCTACAGAGATAAAATTTGGCACATATGTTTTGTATGACAAAACAAAGGTGGTTTTGAAAAATGGACGTCATCTGCATACGGACACGCCTACCTCCCATTCAACCCAAAAAGCTTAAAACTCAATAAATAAGGTGATGTTTGTCATAGAGAGATCAAATTTGGTACGAATGAATTTTGTACTAAACCTAAGGTGTGTTGAAAAATTGGGAGTAGTCCGGCCATGAAGACGCCCACCTCCCATAGCGAAAGCACAATAAAGGCACTTACTGTAAGCTACAGGAACAAAACTTGGTAGCTATGTGTAAGTTTTTCATCAAGATTTAAATACGTATAAAATATGGTCTTCATCCACTCATTTTCAATACTATTATTGTATTTTGAAAAAGTATGTTTAGGGTATTTCGTAGTCGGTCTAGACCGATTTTAGACTTTCTTTACTTGTTTTTCTTTGAGTTCTTTAATGATTGAGAATTGAGGCATTATATATAAACAAAAATGACAATTCTTCAAAAGCTCTTTGCTATAAAATATTCTTCTATCATAAAACCAGCATAAAATGTCTTCTTTAGCTTAAAGTTTTTCACGTCACGAAAGCTGTAAAAATGTAACCGCGCAGCATATGTTTGTATGTATTTCATTACTTTTTAACGTTTTATTACAAAAATAAAAAAGCCTTAACGTAAAATAACAAAAATAATTCAAAATCAGTCTTTCGAAAAAGGTTAACATGCGTTTGAACAGTCTACCAAAAAAAGCTACAGGCCGGTTGGGTGAACGGCTTGCCATGCCTTATGTATGCAACTAAGTGGAACGTTTTATTTCATTAATGTGTTCATTCCTTTTTGTTGCTGAAGGCCGAAAATTTTTTCACGCCTCACTTCAAAAAATAAGGGAATGTCTATTGAAATCCTTGCTTAAGCAATTTCGTTTTTTTCTGCTATCATTTGGTTTATTTAAGGTCTAAATGAAAAATATACTCGAATAATACACAGAGAGTACATTTCTCAGTACCAACTAGAAACTGTTTGCAAGCAACTGTCGTTGAAGTGTTAAGTAGCTATGGTTCTTTTTATGAGAATGTTTTTGTTCTTAAACAAAAATTAAAACATTGCTAAAGAGAGTTATACTTTACACGTTTTAGTAAACATTTTGTCATGTTTCATATCATACAGCACTCACTAGCAAAAAAACCCTCAGTTATACTCTTCAGTCGCTTACTTTAAAAAAGTTTACAACTGAAGATCCTTCAAGCTATATTTTGAACGATAAGTCAGTCAATATAATAAATAATCTCAGGCATAATAAAGCTCTCAAGCAATATTTCTGTAGGCAATTACTTAATTGATACAAAAACAAGAATGCTAATTAAATTATGGTCATTGTTTTTTATATCACATTTCGAATATGAGATATAAAGCACAATGATGTATTGAATTTCACAGATTGAATTTCAAAGAAAAACAAAATGTTTGTCATTCCTTATTGAACAAAGCCCTAATAATCTTTGCCAACTTAAGTTCCTATCGCTATTCCTATTGAAATAATAACTATTAGGAAAAATATATACAATTTTGCAAACTCACTTACAGTGAAAAGCAGTGATTTTTATTTTCACTACTAATCTAATGTTTTCCTTGATCCGTAATAAATATTCGTGTATTTTTTTTTTTGTTCTAACACCAACATGAATTGCTACAAACGCTAACGCTACGCAACACAATTTAATTAATTTAACAAGCTGATATTTTGAGCTGTCAATCATGTTTTCCCCTCCTAAATGTAATCTAAGTGTACTCCATTTAAATTAATATTTGATGACCTGTCTATGTCAACGTGGTAGCTTGGTTACTCGAATATCTTCGATGCACACTTATAACTGAGTGTTTTCACTGCTCCAGCTATTTGAGCAAATTGATGTTAATAAATTTAAGTTGTGCTTGTATGCTGTGACTTATCACTCTAAGGATTCATTATTGTTTGTATAGTTATAATATGATTCTTTCATATTATACAGTAAATTGTAGCATAGAAAAAAAAACAAAAACAATATAATAAATAAGGAAAAATTTATACTTGTAAATTATGAACTGTTAAACAAAAAAAGAAACAGTTTCGATAGTATCGTAAGTGTAGACGTAGAATTCCGTTTAAGTTGTAACCTCTTCTACTTTGTCTCTTTGGTCCGATTGTTTTGTTCATTTTGCACGTATTTTTATTGATCTTCCAAAAATTAACAAATAAATGAATAACACTCAATTATAGACTACTTATCGAGGCCAAAACAAAGAAAAAGTTAAATAGTAAGTATGATTAAATGAGCAAGCAAAAAGAAACAAGCAAAATTTCAAATTTTTTCGATCATTTTGTTAAGTTTGACAGGTTGAGTTCATTGACTTAAGTAGTTAAAAAGAAGGAGAAGCAAATGCACTTTCCATTTGAAGTGCTAAACCTAATTTCAAATTAAAATTAAGACCCCAAGTTTTAAAAAATCGTATGGTTACTATATTTCACGCTGAGCACATGTCCTTTCTTCTCGTCTCTGTGTGATATTTAGTTTGCTAGCTACACTTTCGTCTCTGTTCGATGTATAGTTTGCAAACTACACTCGCTAGAGCTAGTGGGATGTGGAATCCAAATTAATTTGCATTAAAAACAAAAATTAAAATTTTACGCCATCTATTGGGTAAAAGCATAAAAAGAAATATGATCCAACTCGTTTTTTTCATAAGAGTTAAATCTAACCGGATCGCAGACCCTTTTTTTAAATTTGACAGATTAAGTTCAATGACTGAGTTGAAAAGAGGTTCATGACCTCTGGTTTCAAAATAGTATACTAGAACAGTAGGTCATACATAAACCCAATGCGAACTAATGCTTACAATGCTGCCAAAGCGAACCAATCAGTTCGTGCAAAACCAAAGCATACAAGCATAAACAACGAAAGAAAAACAAGAAAGCAGCAGGCACATTAGCAGCTGATGATTGATTTTCTTATATAAAAACATGCATTTTTCTTCTTATATTTAACTATTTTGTGACTTTAATATAATAGTGACAAAATCCAAAGTTAGATATTCATTCAGCGCAGGATATATCTTATATTTTAGTATATATATTATCTTTGAACGAAGAGTATTAAAGGCTGTAGGTATACTCTAAAGTATTCGCCAAAAACGTTGCCTAATGACTTTGAAAAAATCTGTTAAAACGACCCCATACAAACCGCGCTGTAAGACGTAATTCTACGTCAAATCAAATTGGCCATTTCAGCCCTTGAAAGGACTTTGACCGATCTTCTTATGCTCAATTATGATCAATTATGAACTGTTGTGAAGTTAAAATATGCATTAACGTAAATGAAAAATATTTTCTTAGAAAATTTTATGCTTTTGACCATTACAGCATTACACTGAAGGAATTGATTTTAGTTTCACTTATCTGGTTTTTGCTTGCAACTACGTTAAATATTAAAGAAAAATACTGGTTTATTTTTAATCTTAGAAAATTTTATGTTTTTGACAATTACAGCATTACACTGAAGGACTTAATTTTAGTCTCAAGTGTCGCGTTTTTGATTACAACTAAATAAAATATTAAAGAAAAATACTGGTTTAACTTTTGTGCGTTCAAATTTTTAAGAAAAATAATTGTAAAATATTGTGAAAAGTAAATTAACAGAAAGAAATATTTTGGAGGAGATGGTAACGTAAATAAAAAATTGTCATACGGTTTAATTCTACTTGCCCCATAGTATGGAGATATACTTTTTTGAAACCAATTTCCAACAGACGCATACTCAAGACCCAGTGAAATGAAAATATCATACTGATGTTCTAGTAACAGTCGTCAGTGTTGGATTCGATTGGGCCGATATTTGTATATTTGTCTGGTATGATTAATAAAAATGAAGTGTCCTGTGAAAAATAAAAAGTTACATGCAAAAAACATGTTTTTTTACCAAAAAGTACCTTCAAGTGAATCAAAATTGCTTCGGCGGATTTTCTCCGATTTAAAAAAAAAAGTATGCTGAAATCATTGTAATGGGTTCCTCTAACTTTTGAGGTCCCGACCGGGTGACATTTTTTTTCATTCATACAAGAATGATTCGGCCTAATGTACAGTGTGCTAAGGTCGAATACTAAAATTTACTCATCTGAAAATCATTGTACCAATGTCAAAACACTCAATTTGAGATTAAATTCAATTAACATTCATTGGTCTGAACGGACGAGACAGTCCTGAATCCTCTAACTTATAGGATATGCTAGACTGGTTGTACTAAGCGCAATGCCACGCCGACTCGCTGTCTAACTCGCACCACTGATTTAACCATAGCCAGGATGAAACTCCCTTTCACTACACCGCGTGATATTTCGCCGTTAAACGGGATTTTCACCCGGAATCACTGTTACTACATTGAGGTAAATTTCCCTAAATGAGGTAATTTTTGACTCATTTTTTGGGCAGAGGTCAAAAACGTAATTTTTGACTAAAAGTTAGATATCCAAATATTTTAATTTTTTAGCCTTAGTTAAACCTTAGCCTATTAATTATATAGATTTTTGTTTTACCGCCATCAGCAAAAATAAACGCAGTACTTAACACAAAATATGATTGTTTATCTAAACGTAACGGTACGGTATGTAACGGTACGGTATTTTAAACCAAAAATTAATCGACAATTTTGATTTTGTTTTGTACCAATTAATAGTAAGAGTAATTGAAATTATGTTTAATTCATAACAACAAACAACAATGAATAAAATTTAAATGCTAGTTTGATGTGTTAAAAATAAATGCTTATCAACTTAACTCACCTTATTTACTAAGAAAAATAAATTCTTTCTTGCATAAAAGTGTTATTTTATTGGTGAATATTGTAGTTAAGGCAAACACAACGTTACATTTGAGTGCGTGGTAGGTATAGAAAAGTGAATATATTTTGATCAGCAGCACTACCTGAGTTGATTTAGCTATATCTTTTCGTTTATTTGCTATCTATTCATTCCGCTTTCGTAATAAAGCTTTATAAAAAATTAAGATATTTTTGAAAATTAGCCAAATCCCATAAAAACGTTGTCTATCTGCCACACAAAGTGACTATCAAAACTGTTAAATCTTATAAAATTTCAAAATATTATTTAGTGTCTTGAAATTTTGCAAAGAAGCTTAAAATTAATTTAAAAACAAGTAAAGAAAGTCTTAAGTCGGTCTAGACCGACTATGAAATACCTTAAACCTAATTTACCAAAAAAAAATAATATTATTGGAAATGTGCGTGTCCGGATGGAGCCTATATTTGATATGCATTTAAATGTTGATGAAAAATTTACCAAAAAAATACCAAGTTTTATTCCTGTAGCTCACAGATAATGCCTTTATTGTGCTTTCGCTATGGAAGGTGGGCGTGTTCATGGACGGACTACTTCCAATTTTTGAGCACACCTTAGTTTTGGTATAAAATACATACATACCAAATTTAATTTCTCTATGACAAACATAACCTTATTTATTGAGTTTTAAACTTTTTAGGTTGTATGGGAGGTAGGCAAGTCCGTGGGCAGATGACGTCCATTTTTCAAAACCATCTTTGTCTTGTCATAAAAAACATACGTGTCAAATTTTAGCTCTGTACGTTAAACAGAGGCTTATTTATTGCTTTTTAAAATTTTGGGATGTATGGGAGGTGGGCGTGTCCGTGAACGGAAGACACCCATTTATAGAACACATCTTTGTGTTGATACAAAACTCATACACACCAAATTTTATTGTTGTAGGTTAATTACGAGCCTATTAAAGCAGTTTTCAATTTTTGCGTTGTATGGGAGGTAGGCGTGTCCGTGGGCGGATTCCAAAACTATTCAATAGTGCAGATTCTTGGGTTCATATGACTTTGTGTACCAAGTTTCATCCAATTATCTCAACTCCTTCTTCTTATCCTGTGTATACGGACAACACACAGACGGACAGACGGACAGACGGACATGGATAGCTCGACTCACGTGGTGACGCGAGTCAAGAATATATATACTTTTCTATTTCGGACTCTCTTCGTTCTATGCGTTACAAACGTTTGCACATAGTTAATATACCCTGACCTTTCAGGTTTAGGGTATAAAAATATTTTAAATTTATGAATTGATTGTATTTTAAATTAAAATATTTTATTGCAAAAAATTTTTTCGCATGAATTTTTGATCAAATACCTTTACAAATGATTTCGATTTTTTAATATATATAAAAAAAAAATATTTTTTTGCAAACAAATTTTTCGCATGAATTTTGATCAAATGAATACCTATAAAAATGATTTCGCTATACATGAATTCACAAAACTAGTTTTAATCAAAGAATTTATTAATATACTTGCAAAAATTTCGTTATTAGAAAAAAATTTTGAAAACCGTTCCGGATGTGACCAACATTTTGTAACGAAAATGAAGAATAGAAATATTTTATTGAATGAAAAAAGTTCACAACTTTATGTAAAACATCAATATCCTTACTTAAGGAAAGTTTCATTCTTATCATAAGCCCATGTTGCTTGTAAGGAAAACTATAGCAAACTATAGTGTATAGTTTGGGAGATACACTCAAATGAATGAAGTTTTCTACTAATTTAAAAAAAAAGTGAAGACCCCGATAATAAAAAATCGGGTGGTGGCTATATCCCAAGCGAATGGCCTTTCCGTTGGTGCCAATTTCTTCTCTGTCCGATCTATAGTTTGGGAGATACACTCAAATGAATAAAGTTTTCTACTAATTTAAAAAAAAAGTGAAGAGTGACACTGAAAAAAACACTCGGTTTAAATATTTTTTTCTTTGTTAACGCAGTAAACAATCCTTGTTATAAACTGTTCTTGGATAACATTATTTTATTTTTTAACATTGCTAAACTATTTTTTTTGAATGTGCATCTAGAGATGGCTGTTTTCAACATTTTAAATCTAAGCAAAATATTTTAAGTTTTTCTCAACTAGGAGTTTGTTCACTTAAATTGTCAAAAAAACATACAAAAAGCTTTAAAACTAAAAATAATTTTGCAACAGAAGCAACTTTAGATTCCATTTTAATGCGAGAACCAAAAACTATTTCAACTGAAAGCATTTTAAGATTCATGTTTCCGTTTCTCATTAGTGTGGAATCAGCCCGTATAAAATTAAAATTTTTCCATAACATGTACAGTAGACCGGATCGAAATTTAGATTCCACCGGTCGGGGCCTCAAAAGTTAAAGGAATTCATTACAATGATTTCTACATATTTTTCTTTCAAATCGGAGAAAATCCGCCCAACCAATTTGGAGAATCAAAATTTTCATAAAAAGAAGGTCCTTTTTTGATAAAAAAAACATGTTTTTTGCTTGTAACTTTTTATTTTTCATAGAACGCATACCCACATATGCCAATTATGGTGACCGTGGCATGCAGGTTAAATGTGTGGCTCAGCATGCTCGGAGCCCGGGTTCGATCCCCAGCTGCGGCGAAAAGTTTTTTTCAATAAAAAATTTTTCTGGTCGGTCACCACCTCTCTGCAGACAATGGCAAACCTCAGAGTGTAAATAATGCATTTTGTAGCACAAATATTATATTTCAAAACTTCTTTCATAAAAATCGGTCCAGTAGTCTTGGAGTTTATCTTACACTTAATATTTCCACTCCAATTTTATATAATAGTATACACTCAGAAAAATATCATCTGTTATATTATCGGCCACTGTTATATCAAAACACTGTTCGATTAAATGATTTGCGTTTAAGTTAACAATTTTCTTTGTTGAATGAACGTTTCAAAGTATTTTTGTGGTGTTAAAATATTTTTTTGCTTGTGTTGAATTGTTTATTTTTTCTAAGAAATAGTTTTTAAATGTGTTTTGCTATATTTATTAGTAAAAATATAAATAAATTTATATATATCGTTACCAATAGCTCAGTGGAAGTGCACTAGACTGTCATGCGGGGGATGTAATTTAATAATTAAAATAATAATAATTCCGTTTCATTGATAGTTTAAGAAAAAAAAAAATTTCTTGATCGCTCACGCAGACAATGGCAAAACTCAGAGAGTAAATAATGCCATGTAAAGCTTCTTGAGAACATGAACTTTAGCCGTTCGGGGTCGGCATAAAACATGTAGGTCCAGTTCTCGTTCAATTGTGTGCAAACATTTAATAACACACACAACACAATTGATCATAAGAAGCTCGGTCAAAGTCCTTTCAAGGCAAGGGCTGAAATGGCCAATTTGTTTTTGTTTTTTTTTTTTTTTTATAATTTTTTAAACACAGATTAAACACATTTTGATTAATTTTCCCATATTTTCCCATATTTTTGAAAAGGGCTCATTAAGCCCTTTTCATCGACATATAATTTTTTAAAGTCTGAGATGTAATGCTTAAGTTATGCAAAAAATACCATTTTGGGCAGTTTTTCCGATGGTCCAAAAAATTTGTTTTTTTCGAAAACCTCTCGAGGTTAACTTTAAAATAGGGGTTGGTTTTTTCAAATTTTTTTTTTTTTGTATTTAGGCCGACCACTCTATTGAGTCACACATTTTATGAACTAGGCTTATGAAATTTTCATGCTCTCGTGTTTTTTCTGTAGTGTATTTTGTACATTTGTATCATTAATAGTTCATGTGACTCATTTAATTGGTTTCTGTACCAAAATTGATGAATGGGATTCATGAAGATTATGTAAAAATCCATAATTAATGTGTACATTTTTGATTTAGTGTATTCCATGAGATAAGCAGTAGAAAATCCTTTCTAGAATTTTTTTTTATATTGGCTGGTAAAAATGTTATTATTAAATACCAATAGTGGTAATATTTTTATATATTGATTTATTTTGAAAAATATTTTCTTACTTTACGATTTCTTCGATTACTTTCAAAGAAGCTTAAAAGCTTTTATTAAGTATTTTTTATAAATAGCAATTTTTTTCATATATTACATAACACCAAAAGCTTTTCTACCTTTCATAGCGGCAGGTATTTCTCCACTACATGTGTGCACCCATATTTTGTGTTTTTTTTTAATAATAAAATATGCCCATATTATGTTAACTACAAGCAGACAGTATTTGTAAACCTTATTTTTACATCAACTGAAAAACGCACCAAATTTTATGGTCTATTTAATGGTCAACTAATGCAAATTGACTGCAGTCAATGCCATATCAATTGGTTTTTTTATATTTTGCTTACTTCAAAGAGATGTTATTTATGAAGCTGAAGGAATACATTCGGCACAATTTATGTCTAAGCCTAGAAAAAATTGTGTTTTTTTTCTTTTTTGTTCAAATATATTGTCGACCATTAAACTAAGTCAGGCAAATTATCAAAGCATAGCTAGCTAGTCAGGTGTATTTTATGGTCGTACATTAGTTTTGTGTTTATGTGCCACACAGCTGATGAGGCCACATCTGTGCTATTTTATGCAAAGAATTAACTTAGCATACTTTTCGGCGCACAGCCTTAGAAATATTGCAAATGATTTAAATATTTTAAGTGTATGACTTGCCATTAACTTGAAATAGCATGAAATTATTTTCTATAAAACTGTGTTGCAAAAATTGTTAGTTTGCATACTTAGTTTTTGTTTTTGTTTTTGTATTTGTTTTTTTTTTTCTTTTTCTATTTTGCATTTTCTACAGAAATGCATAGCATGACTTTTGCATAGCTCGTTACTTTCGAAATCAGCATGACACACGCTGGCCTCTTTTGGCGCTATTCTCCAATTTCAAATTTCTCTATGATATCCTTCACTTAAATCCTTTCGCTTGAGTTTGCTTGAATTTCCGTTTCGAGAATATTTGTCAACTCATGTAGATGTCGACGTCAGCATGAAATCGTACAGCTTTATTTTCATTTCACAAGATGAGTAAATTTGAACGTTATGTTAAAGATTATATTTTCATAAATTCAAGTTGTTTTTTTTTCTTCTTTTGCTATGCTTATGATTACAAGAAATTTGTGTGTCAACGACCTTGCGTTTTGTTGCCTAGCCTGGTTGCAGCTTTAAATCCTTACGTGGCTTATTATTCAATGTATGGCTGATTGCGTTGGATTAAGGGGACACGTTGTAATGCTTGCTTTAAGCCGCTTAACATAATATTTAAATTGAAATCTACTACAAAGTGTTATTAGATTTGGACCCTATGGTCGATGTACCCTACACGGTTAAAAATTTTGGACTAGTTTTTAATCCAAACTTTGGTTTAAAGGAATTTTTAATCCAAAAAGTACTATTTTTTATTCCATACTTTAGTTTAATTTGTTTTTAATCCAAAAAAGTTTAAGTTTAAGACTATTTTTGGACTACAAATTTACATTAAGGTAGTATTTTTAGGAAAAATTATTTATGTTACCTAAGATTGAAAACTACTACTGCTATGAATTTTACGCTAAATATAATAGTTAATGTTGTTAAAGCATCCGAAGTTTATTTTTTAATTAAATGAAACAAATTGTTTCTTAAAATCTGAAAAAAAATATTATTATATTCATTATTACATTGAGCAGTGTTTCATAATACATACTAATGGTATTCATGCAAAGCGGTAAGCTTGTATTTTTGGCAATTAGTTATTTTTAACCGACTTCAAAAAGGAGGAGGTTCTCAAGTTGGTTGGTTTCTCTGTTTTTTTTTTTTTTTTTTTTTTTTTTTTTTTGTGAATGTATGTACATCGATTACTCCTAAAGTACTTGCCCGATTGCCGTAATTTTTTGTCAACATATAGAGATTATCAACGCGGAGGTGCCCGTTTATGAAAGGGGGCGGTATTCGGAAAAGGGGCGTGTCTCTATAAGAAAAACACTGTATCTCAGTAAATATTGACACTACGGTAATATAATTCACAGTAAAATTACAAGGGCAAGCACAAGTATTAAAAATGACGATTACTTAAGTGGGCGTAATTCTAAAAAAGGGTGTGGCAATATTGTAAAAACTCTGTATCTCGAAGAAAATTGACACTAGAGTACTGAAATTAAGTACAGAGGTAGGTACAATTATTGGAAATTACTATAACAAAAGTGGGCGTAATTCGACTAAGGGGTGTGGCAATATAAGAGAATTACTGTGTCTTGAATAATATTGATACTAGGGTACAGAAATTTATTACAAAGGTAGGAAAAATTACTACAAATTTTTGTAAAAAAAAAAATGGGCGTTAATCGAGAAGGGGAGTGGCAATATTTAAAAAAACACTGTATCTCGATTACTATTGACACTACGATACTAAAATTTAGTACAAAGGTAGGTACAAATATAACAAATTACTGTCAGTAATGTGGGCGGTGTTCGATAAATGGGCGTGTCACTGTAAGAAAAACACTGTATTTCAGTAAATATTGACACTAGAGTACTAGAGTTAATAAAATTCACAGAAAAAATGCAAGGGTAGGTAAAAAATAGCAGTCAATTAAGTGGGCGTTAGTCGACAAAGAGGTGTGGCAATATTAGAAAAACTCTGTATCTCGAATAATATTGACACTAGAGTACTAAAGTTAACTACAGGGGTAGGCACAGTTATAAAACAATTAATTTCAATACAGTGGACCTTGTTTGATAAAGGGGTGTGGCAATATATAAAATACACTGTATCGCGAATAATATTGACACTAGAGTACTGATATTTAGTATAGAGGTAGGCACACTTATAACAAGTTATTGTGAATAAAGTGGGCGTCATTCGACAAAGGGGTGTGGCAATATTAGAAAATATAAATCGAATACTGACACTACTAACTGAAGAAGTACAGACGTAGGCACAATTATTACAAATTACTACCGAAGAATTGGGCGTTATTCGACTAAGGGGTGTGGCAGTGTGTAAAAAACTGTATCATATTGACTTAAGGGTGGTAAAATTCATTGTTAGAATGGGTAGAACTATTGAAAACACTATAACAAAGAGTGTGATATTCTCAACAAAGAGGCGTGTCAATATTATAAACACACTATAATTCAGTCAATATTGACATTGGGGTAGTGATAAAAATACAAGAGTAGGTACTGATAAACATACTGACAAAGACCAGAATAAGAAACGACAGAAAAGCATTTTCCATATTATGAGCATAAATAATTGGTGTTTAATTAATTTATACACTTTTTTAATATACATCATTTTCTCTAAAAAGAAAGAAATAAAAACTTTTTAACAAAAAAAAAACCTACTTCAAAATCACTAGAAAGTAAAAAATAATTTTAAATTACTTTTACTATTTATTTCTTGGTCAAATTTGTATTTTTATAATAAATATATTTATTTTTTTATGATAATAAGAGCTTCGAAGTCGGCGCTAATATAAACAGATTTTTTGTGCAGCTGCAACACACATAAGGCATTTTAATTAAGATTTAAGAAAAATTAAGATTACAAATTAATACAGCGTCACCCAAGCAGGATATTTACAAATAAAAAAGTCTTAAATAGAGTAGGGATGGCGAAAAAATCATGATTTTACGTCAATGATTAGCGCTGACTTGAAGCTTTTATTATCATAAAAAAATAAATATATTTATTATAAAAATACAAATTTGACCAAGAAATAAATAGTAAAAGTAATTTAAAATTATTTTTTACTTTCTAGTGATTTTGAAGTAGGTTTTTTTTTTGTTAAAAAGTTTTTATTATCAGTCGATTGTGCATTTGGAGAGATATGTCAGCTGTTAACTTGTTAACAGTCAACTTTCAGCATACATATAAACAGCTGATTGCTGGTTTGTGATATATCTGTTTTGTGTAAACGGTTCTCCATACATTTCCTTTTTAAGGCTGATAAACTTATACGGTTTATATCATTTATAAGGGCATTGCCCATTTGCATGAATACCCTTAATGTATATATAATGAAGTTTATGGCAATATAATAATATGTTCACACGAAGGCCTTTTGGCTGAAAAGCCAAAGAAAAGCAGATCTTTATTTGACAGTTCTTCTATGGCGAAAAGGTGAATATTATGTAGCTTTTCAGCTGAAAAGCCATTGGCACGGACGCGACATTCGCACGGTTTTAATTACTCGAAAAACAAGAAAGAAACAAAAAGAACCGATATGTATTTTAAGTGTTCTAACGCGATTAAAGAGTGCTACATTTTATAAAAATATTGGCAAGATTTAGTACAAATTAGTTCAAAGTACGCGACAAAAAAAAAAAGTTTTTTTTAGCTCGTATAGAAATATGCAAAATTTAGCATAAATTAAGTTTGAGAACTTTTTTTAATATATATATATGCTTATGGAGGTCACAGGATAACTTTTCTTCGTAGGCTTATGAAATATGAGAATTATCTCTTACCTTTTTTTCTCACGAGTTCTCACCTTTGTGGATTAAAAAGTAATCCTTTTATATTTTTAACTTTTTTGGACGAAAGTCTAGTCCTTTTTGGATTATAATATTTTATACTTTTATACTAAAAATAAGTCCTTTTTGGATTGGAAAATTTAAAACTTTTCATTGGATTAAAAAGTAATCTTTTTTGGTCGTGTCCTATATGTAATCCAAAAAAGATTAAAATTTAGCCCAAGATTTTTAACCGTGTAATATAAGAGAAAATAAGCAACTTAACCAGAAAGTTGCTGTCTGTTGTAAAAAAAGCTTTATTTTCCGAAATGTTTGGAGTTGAATACAGATGGCGGCAAACGTGGTGACAACTGTGTGCCGTGCGAGCCAAAGAACTCTGGTAGCGTGAGTTCAAAACTACATCTGAGAGGAAGTTTTTTAATTAGAAAACAATTTTTTTGATTTGCCCACTAGACAGAACCTTTTTTGCCATATGGGCATCTCTCAGTGGCACGGACGTGACATTCGCACGGTTTTAATTACTCGAAAAACAAGAAAGAAACACAAAGCAGATACGTATTTAAAGTGTTCTAACGCGATGAAAGAGTGCTACATTTCATTAAAATATTGGCAAGATTTAGTAAAAATTAGTACAAAGTAATAAGCAATCATGCAATGGAACGGACGCGACAAAAAACAGAAGTTTTTTAAGCTGGTATAGAAATTTGCAAAATTTATCTAATTTTGAAAACTTATTTTTATATATAAAATACATATTAATGGAGGTCAAAGTATAACTTTTCTTCGTAGAGTTATGAAATATGAGAATTATCTCTTACCTTTTTATACCCTAAACCTGAAAGGTGAGGGTATAATAACTTCGTGCAAACGTTTGTAACACATAGAACGAAGCGAGTCCGATAAAGAAAAGTATATATTCTTGATCAGCGTCACCACGTGAGTCGAGCTATCTATGTCCGTCAGTCTGTGTGTTGTCCGTAAACACAGGATTAGAAGAAGGAGTCGAGATACTTTGATGAAACTTGATACACATGATCAAATGTACCCAAGGACCTGCACTATTGAATATTTTTGGAATCTGCCCACGGACACGCCTACCTCCCATACAACGCAAAAATTAAAAACTGCATAACTCAGCTCATAATTAACATACAACAATACAATTTGGTATGTGTGTGTTTTATATCAACACAAAGATGTCTTTGAAAAATGGACGTCATCCGCTCACGGACACGCCCACCTCCCATACAACCCAAAAATTGAAAATGCAATAAATAAGCGTCTGTTTAACCTACAGAGCTAAAATTTGGCATATATGTTTTTTATAACAAAAAACAGATGGTTTTGAAAAATGGACATCATCCGCTTACGGACACGCCTACCTCTCATACAACGCGAAAATTGAAAATTGCATAACTCAGCTTATAATTAGCCTACAACAATAAAATTTGATAGGTATGCGTTTTGTACTAACGCAAAGATGTTTTCGAAAAATGGACGTCATCCACTCACGGATACGCCCACCTCCCATACAACCCAAAAATTGAAAACGCAATAAATAAGCGTCTGTTTAACCTACAGAGTTAAAATTTGGCACGTATGTTTTTTATGACAAGACAAAGATGGTTCTGAAAAATGGACGTCATCCGCCAACGAACACGCCTACCTCCCATACAACCCAAAAAGTTTAAAACTCAATAAATAAGGTTATGTTTGTCATAGAGAAATTATATTTGGTATGTATGTATTTTATACCAAAACTAAGGTGTGTTCCAAAGTTGGGAGTAATCCGTCCATGAACACGCCCACCTCCCATAGCGAAAGCACAATAAAGGCATTAACTGTGAGCTACAGTAATAAAACTTGGTATGAGTAAATTTTTTCATCAACATTTAAATGCATATAAAGTATAAGCTTCATCCGCCCACGGAGACGATCATTTACAATAAAAATTTTTTGTTTTTGAAAAATAGGTTTAGGGTATTTCATAGTCGGCCTAGACCGACTTTAGACTTTCTTTACTTGTTTTAAATAGATATAGCACGAATACGGACGCGACATCATGGAAGCCACAAATTTTTCCGACAGTAGTATAATACAGTTAAGATGTTCATTATAAATTTTAATAAAAATAAATTAAAATAAGTTAAATTCAAGTTACATAGCAGTAATGCTCATCAAAATAAAAAAAAAAAAAAGTTATAAGCTGTTAGAGTGCTTCATTTTGATGTTTTTCTTCACTTTTGGTGGACCTTTTTTGGGAGATGCCCATATGTTATATCGAATCTCCGTTTTTAAACTGCTCCTACAGTCTCGTAGTTTTTGTCATTTTAAGCGAATATTTAACAGTCAGGTATTGGAACCTCAACTCTGTAGTTAGTATTTGGTGTGTTGCCGGAATTGTTGTCATTGCCATCATTAATATTCCAAGAAAAGTCTCTTCTCTTAACCAGTGTACTCTGAATATCTGTAAATCGAATGTATTTTTAATATTTCCAAAAAAATAGACCGCTAATTATATGGTATCTTTTCGAAATCCTGATATTGATTTTAATAGGAAAAAACGCTTTGATATTCTGTAAACCCAGTCACTGTTTCAGTGCTATGTGAAGTTATAAGGAAAAATCGGAAAAAAGGGAGTAAAGGGGGTAATTACCCCCACAAGAACTTTTAAATACTTTACTTTTAAATACTTTATTCGGAGAAAATAATTGTGCTAACAGCTTAAGGGTACTTTTATATATAAAGGGTGATTTTTTAAGAGCTTGATAACTTTTTTTTTAAAAAAAACGCATAAAATTTGCAAAATCTCATCCGTTCTTTATTTGAAACGTTAGATTGGTCCATGACATTTACTTTTTGAAGATAATTTCATTTAAATGTTGACCGCGGCTGCGTCTTAGGTGGTCCATTCGGAAAGTCCAATTTTGGGCAACTTTTTCATAATTTCTCATTTCTGGTTGAATGGCTACGTAAATAAGCAAAATTGCCGCATTTGGAGTGAAGAGCAACCAGAAGCCGTTCAAGAACTGGCCATGCATCCCGAAAAATGCACTGTTTGGTGTGGTTTGTACGCTGGTGGAATCATTGGACCGTATTTTTTCAAAGATGCTGTTGGACGCAACGTTACGGTGAATGGCGATCGCTATCGTTCGATGCTAACAAACTTTTTGTTGCCAAAAATGGAAGAACTGAACTTGGTTGACATGTGGTTTCAACAAGATGGCGCTACATGCCACACAGCTCGCGATTCTATGGCCATTTTGAGGGAAAACTTCGGAGAACAATTAATCTCAAGAAATGGACCGGTAAGTTGGCCACCAAGATCATGCGATTTGACGCTTTTAGACTATTTTTTGTGGGGCTACGTCAAGTCTAAAGTCTACAGAAATAAGCCAGCAACTATTCCAGCTTTGGAAGACAACATTTCCGAAGAAATTCGGGCTATTCCGGCCGAAATGCTCGAAAAAGTTGCCCAAAATTGGACTTTCCGAATGGACCACCTAAGACGCAGCCGCGGTCAACATTTAAATGAAATTATCTTCAAAAAGTAAATGTCATGGACCAATCTAACGTTTCAAATAAAGAACCGATGAGATTTTGCAAATTTTATGCATTTTTTTTAAAAAAAAAGTTATCAAGCTCTTAAAAAATCACCCTTTACATAAGCGATTCTGAAGGCGTGTTTTGAAAGAATACTACAAAAAAATTATCAGAAACATTGTTAAACTTAAGTTGTTTTTATTGATTCAACAATTATTAAAGTATATAAAAAAAAAATTTTGTTTTTTTTATGAGGCGATGCGTGAAGAGTAGGACCATTTTGCTTGTAGAATAACACGATCATCAAAAAATGAGACTTTTTTAAAAACTTTACAAAAAAGTTTCCTTTATTTTCATAAAGAAAGTTTATTACAAATATATTTGTAGCTACAATATATTTGTAGCTTACAATATATTTTTAAGCTACAGAAGATAAATAAAAATTTAATGTATGGTTGAAAAGGTCCTTGATCAGCCGTACGTCGGAGCTTTGTTGGGATACCTCTGAAGTACGGTTGGACAGCAGTTTTGTCCATTTTATGAATACTTGCACGAATTCTTCTTTCGAGTTCTTGACAGTTTTTAGCTCTCCAATTGTTTTTATATACCAACAAACTTAAATTTCCAAAAAAAAAATCTTCGATTAGACGACATTGAGGCAAGTTTGAGAGATTTCGCTCCTTTGGTACAAAATTCACTTTTCGTTTATTTAAAAAATCCTGCGTCTTTACGGCGTAATGTGATGATGCCTTGTCGGGCCAGAAGACATAATTGCCATCAGAGTGACGCTCTTTCAGAAAAAGAATCAAAATTTTGGTCAAACATTCTTTCTGGTATACTTCTTGGTTAACTGAAAGTTTACTTGGTTTGAACCAAGGCTTTGAAATTCCTTTTTCTGACATTGCAATGTAAAGCATTTCCTTTGGTTCAAATTTATGCTTGAACTTTAATTTCACATTTGAATTATGTTCATATGAGTAAAATCTATCATTTCCAGGCACTTGAGATTTACTGAGCGGGAAATAACTTTCATCGTCGAAAACGTATGATTTTTTTTCCATAATTTCGAAGCATCCATCGGCATTGTGATTTAATAGTGCATATTTGCTCAATGGTGTACTCTGGCGATCTGATTTTTTTTCGACATTTAATCAGAAGTATTTTCAATGTTTTGCAAATAAAACTTTGATCGCATTTCATCTCAGCAGCTGCGTCACGTTAACTTATGCTGTCCGAATTGCTAAATTAACGTTTAAGCTTAGCCTTTTTAGACATTATTTTAGGAATCCGTCCACTTCCAGATATTCTTTTCACTTGCATATTCCTTAGAATTCTGTATAAAGTTAATTTTGGGACACCTTCGTCTTTAAAATGATCCACCGTAAATATTTTACCAAGCTTTTCATTGCTTTTATAAAATTGTGCAACGCGCTCACGGAGGATATGTTGCTTCGACGACATTTTAATGAAAACTGTATCTGGTTCTCAGCAACGAAAATTATGCAAATAGTTTAGGAATCCATGGCAACAATAAAAATTAACGCCTACTTATTTGATGTGATAGATTTCAAATTAGAGTAGTTTAAAATAAGTCTCATTTTTTGTCATCACCCGTTATGTAAAGCAAACACTTACTTCGAGGCAGTAACTTCATTTTTTTTTTAACGAATTAACAAAAAATTTTTTTTTACTTGGTAGAAAATCGCTGGAATTTTAATAAACATTTTAGTTTTGTTTTATTATCTTGCATAGTTTCAAAGAAATTGAAAAAACAAATAGTTTTGTACGTTAAGTTTTATTAAAATTTGCTATCTTCGAAACTGTCAAATATATTGTTACTGAATGAGCAAAAATTGAAAGTTCTAGTATTTTTTTTGTTGAAATCAGTCATAGTATTACAAATTGGTAGATTATAGAATATATAAGATTTAGCAAAATTATCAGAAAAAGAACTGATTTTCATGTTTTTGCCTATAACTCAAAAACTGAAGCTGATGGAGAAAAACGAAGTCCATATTAAAAATCAGGAAACCCAATTTGTCTATAATCAGCTGAAAAATCTCCGTCGCCAAAACGTCCGTCGCACAGTGAAATCAGTATTAATTTTGTATTGTTCATATATTTTTCAAAGTAAACCATATCATAGTCGTAACGTCAGAACAATAAGTTTCAAATTCCTTTAATTTTTTTTTATTGAAAAGAACTCTGTTTTTTCATTGAATATATAATTGTGCAATTTTTTTATAATGGAATAAATGTGAAAAATTTGAAAAAATCAGCCATAATTCTAAAATAAGTTAAATTTAGAGTTTTTACCTACTTTTCGCTAAGATATTATTCCAGAAAAAGGGTGAAATAAATAAAAACGGAAATGTGCGTGTATGTGCTTGGGAAAAATGCTTCTTAACACATTGACTGCCAACTACGAGATAACTCGTAGATTGCGTTCCCTTCTAGGGTGCCAACTACGAGATAATTCGTAGGTCCTTTTTCTCCTAAAAAAATATAATTTTTTCTTTTTGATGATACCTGTGATCTAGAAAGAGTTTTTAGTAATATAATGTGAAAAAATCAAATTGTTATTTTTCTCAGTTTTCTGAAAATTGCCGTGGCAATCAACGTGTTAAACAATTCAATAATTTCAATTCAAAAAAGTACAATTTGTCTATTTGTAAAAAATACAAAATTTTCTCAAATCGTAAATTTGTGTCTTTGATAACTTACCCCCCCCCCCCCCCCCCCAATATTTTGTTCAGATCCGCCGCTGGTTGCAGTGCTATGTATAAATATGTTATGTATAAGTATCTGCGAGTTTAAATTTTAAACGTGGCAAAGATAGTTCCAATTCATTAACTGCAATTCTCACTCCATTACATCAATATGAAAATTTCTTAATAAACGTAATAAACACCATTCAATAATACATATACATTAATGTCGAAAAATTATATACAATAGTTAAATATTTCACGCAATTTAATGCACTTTCGTTTTGATTACTTTTGCTTATATCACTTATACAACCACTACAAGCCAGCTTTTAAACAAGTATCAAGCTGTATAAAGGAAGACATTCCTCAAAGCTCTTTGTAAAAAAAAAAAAAATAAATATTTTATGCTTAACTGCGCAAGTAAGAAAGAGATGCAGGAAGGAAGAAAGAGATAGTGCAAGCAAGAAACAGAAAATAGCCAACCTAAGGGCATCAGCTTCAACAGAAAAAAAAAATATATATGAAAAATAATAGCCGTCCTTGAGTTGAGTGCTTGCCAAGATTGCTCCTTGCAGACCCAAGTAGTGGTTTTTTTACCTTTTGTTAAATAATTTGCATATTTTATTTAATACAAAGAAAAAATCCTTCATCGAAGCCATGAAGAAGGGTTCGTTAGTTTGGTTTTCACTTTTTGATTTTTTTGTTGTTTTTTTTTTTTTTTTTTTTTTTTTTGTTTTATTTAAGTTTTGCTTGTGTAAGCACTTGCTTTGTAAGCTTAATAAATTTACAACTTTTCTCTGTAACGTTTGTGTGTAGCTGGCTATTGGTTGAGCTGAAGCTTGTTAACCCAATTCTTTGTTTATTTAACTTTCGCACTATAGATGCAATTATGTAAAAATAAATACTGTATTTAAAAAAACAAATAAAACATGCTGTTATTTATTTTCTTTTTGCTTGCTGCTTTGAGATTTATACTTTGCTGATTTTAGAAAAGGATAAAGAAAAAGAAAAAAAATCATATTTGCTAACCATCGAGATGATTCTTACTTAGATGCTTTTAATTCGAACAAGTTCCTTTGCATTTTTAGTTCAGTTAAATGCAATAATTGAAGCTCGATAGTTATGCAAACTTAGACAAAAATAACATACTGAGTAGCCAATGGTGCAAAGTTGGCTCAGACAAATTGTAAAATTTTCTTTAATATCCTTAAAATAATACCTACTTAATTACTAGCTGGTGTTTAGGTGAGTGGATATTTTTATGTTGAAAAACTTTAAAAAAGTTTAAAAAGTTAAAGATGTAATTTTAGGAAAACATATTTCCATTTCAACATTTAAATCTACTATTAGAAGCAAAATTTGAGCTATTCAAATATAAAGTTGGAAAACAGCCAGCTTTTAAAAGTCAGAATAATAGAGTAACTTCGGGTTATGTGATATGGTCGGGTTATGTGATATACCTGCATCTTTTGTTAAAAACACAATTTTTACAGCTTAATGCGCGCTCTCATTCCCTGTTTTCGCTTTCATTGTTGTTCTCAAATTCTTTGATCGGTGTAGTCGATTTTTTTTTTTTTTTAGTGCGCTTTGCGAGTGAATTACAATATATATATAGCAGAATTTTAAGCCAGTGTGTGCAGATTGCGCGATAAAGTGCCAAAAACATTACATATATTCAATCATGGACCATATGTGTGAACACGCTCACTTTATTTTCAATAAATTTTATTTCAGGTTATCACGTCGACAGACAATCATAAGTTGATGATATTAAATTCTTACATTTTATTGCCGGACATACAATTATTCGTTCATTAAAACATCTAACTGATATTTTAAATGTGTCTAAATGATATGTTTTAATTATTTGCGTCTAAAAGAAAAATTTATTTATTTAATGTAAATTTCAGGGACCGTACCGGTTATGGTTTTATCGAAAAAGTCACATATTAACTGTTATCTTTTAACTTTTATTTTTTCCGACAAAAATAAAAGGTTTTTTGTGCCTTATATTTTTTCGTGCAAACATAACAGTTACTTTTGACTTTTATTTTATCGGTCAAAACTAACAGTTATTTGTTACCTTTTATTTTTTTGGTCAAAAATATCAGGCAATTTGTATTTTCTCAAAGGCCGTTTTACCGACTTAAGCACTATTGATATCATTATTTTCGTCTCATCGGTGCGCACATTTTACACATGGTATCAATAATTTTTTAACCGGTCAAGTGGTCTTTAAACAAACACAAATTGCCTGATATTTTTGACTGAAAACATAAAAGTCACAAAATAACTGTTATTTTTGACTTATTAAATGAAAGTCAAAAGTAACCGTTATTTTTGCCCGACAAAATGCCTGATATTGCCTGATATTTTTGACCGAAAAAATAAAAGTCACAAAATAACTGTTATTTTTGACCGATTAAATAAAAGTCTAAAGTAACCGTTATTTTTGACCGAAAAAATAAAAGGGAAAAAATAACAGTTAAATTTTAATTTTTATGGAATGAGTCGAATATGTAAAAGGCACTTAATATTCGTGAAACTGAGGCCATTTTTATCATAGTGGTTTATTTGAAAAAGTCGTTCGACAATTTTTTCATTACGTCTTTTTTATTTGAAAACTATAAAATAACAGTTATTTTCGGTCCCTGGTAAATTTCTTTGAATTGATTTTTGTTAAAAGAAATGTTAAATTATTGTTTTTTTTTCTTAACACTTGTGCATTTTAAATACATAAAAATATAAGCAATCTTTAATAAAAATGAGTTTATGAGAAAACTTTTGAGACTTAATTTTGTCAATTCCCCGAATAAGTTCTTTTTGGGCTACAAAATATTAAAAAAAACAGAAACACTCGGCAATTTTTAGGCGATAAAAATTTTGTAGTTCGCGCTTTTTCCAAAAACTATCTGGTCACACTGTTGTAAGCTGAAATAGATAAATTTGTTGGAGTTTGAATAAAGTTAGCCACAAATAAGGCGAAGTTTTGATTTTCTAAGGCGTATTTTTACATAAATAATCTTATTACTTTGAAACCCGAATTCAGCTATTGTGATATAATCAAAGTTGGGTAATGTGATATACCATCTATTCATGCCGTATCTATTCAACCCATTCATTTTATAGTTTGTATTATTTTTATTGTTGAGTTTTTACATGCGTTTTTGTATTCAGTTGGTTTTGTTGGTATTTATGTTTTCTTTTATCCAAGTGCCACTCAAATAATAAAATTGTATCAGCAACAACATTAATAACACTAAAAAAACATTTTTTCTATTCAATAAAATGTTTTTTTTTTAATTTTTGTTGAAAAAACAATAAAATTACTGTTGAACACTATTCGGATAATCTGATATTGGTAAATATGGTATATCACATTATCCGTACGTGGTGTATCACTTTACCCGCCAATTTTATTAAGGTTAGTTACATGACATTTTTTCATTGTGTTGAAAATGCTCCAAATTGGGTTACGCTATAGAGCTCCAAAATTGTAAAACACTGCAAAATGCATCAAAAATATTCTGTGTAATGCGATAAACGCTAAGGTACGAACGTTACTATTAATTATAAATTTAACTAGTTAAGTATATCTTCGACTTGGCCGAAGTTAAAATACCCCCGCGGCCGATTCGTAAGGTTACAAAATCTTAAATTGTAGCTCTATTTGTTTGAGATTTCAAAAATATTCCGTCCGATGACGTCTAAAGTACATTCATATCAAAAGACAAGCCTCTTTAAAAAGTTTTCAATTTTGGCGTTGACGACAATTTTTCTAGCACACCTCAATTTAAATATAAAATTCACAAATACCAAATTTCAGTTCTGTGGCTTATATATTAGCCTATTTA
Source organism: Tetanocera ferruginea (assembly GCA_958299015.1). Lineage (NCBI taxonomy): Eukaryota > Metazoa > Arthropoda > Insecta > Diptera > Sciomyzidae > Tetanocera > Tetanocera ferruginea. Next base: position 10,414,630 of record OY282642.1, read on the forward strand.
TAGAGTTTTCACTATTATGGGCTGTGTGGAATGTGGCTGTGTGGAATGTGGATGTGTTCGTAGGCGGTAGAAGTACACTTTTCTACCACGATTAAGTTTTGATATAAAATACAAAAGTATGAAATTAATTTTTTTTGGCTTAAAGAGAAAGCTTTTTATAGAATTTTGGGGTTATATGGGAGTTGGGTCTGTTCGTGGGTGGATGACGCCCATTTTTCTAACACGAAATAATATTGATACAAAATGAAGAAATATCTAATTTTACTTTTGTAGCTTTGACAGAAGCCCATTTATATAGTTTTAAATTTTGGAGTTCTATGGGAGGTGGGCGTGTTAGTGGGTGAATGACGCCCATTTTTCTAACACGCCTTAGTTTTGATATCAAAATGGTTGAACGGCAACATCATCATCATCATCATCATCATCATCATCATCATCATCATCATCATCATCATCATCATCATCATCATCATCATCATCATCATCATCATCATCATCATCATCATCATCATCATCATCATCATCATCATCATCATCATCATCATCATCATCATCATCATCATCATCATCATCATCATCAATCATCATCATCATCATCATCATCATCATCATCATCATCATCATCATCATCATCATCATCATCATCATCATCATCATCATCATCATCATCATCATCATCATCATCATCGTCATCATCATTATCATCATCATCGTCATCATCATCATCATCATCATCATCATCATCATCATCATCATCATCATCATCATCATCATCATCATCATCATCATCATCTTCATCATCATCATCATCATCATCATCATCATCATCATCATCATCATCATCATCATCATCATCATCATCATCATCATCATCATCATCTTCATCATCATCATCATACGTTTGAGTTGCTACACTCCGGGAAAAAATGCTTTTACTTATATCAAACATGATTTCAAATAACAGATTTCACTGTTAAATACCATTCAAAAAATGAAACTTTCAAATCAACAGTGTGTTGACTGTTGATCTAAAGAACACTAAACCCACATAAAAACATGCTTATTGAAATTTTATCACTTTTTTTGAAAGTTCATGTTTGGCCGAGTATGCTGACGTGTGCTTCTAGTACTCGACAGTTCTAGGTTCAAATACCGATAAGGTCAACAAATTTTTTTTTATTTAAAAATTTTTTAATTTTTTAATAAAAAATTATATTGCAATTTTTTTCCGACATTGTTAGCAAGTTGTTTTGAAGACTATTTTTGACCAAACGAACGTTTTAGCAGCTCATTTTAAAGTGTTTATTTTAGAAAATCAAACGAACGTTTTAGAAGCTTTTTTTAAAATGTGCGGTTTAAAAATAAAAATAAACGTTAGAGGCGCAAAAACAAGGTTAAACATATTCAAAAGTAGCACATTTCTACTAGTTTTAAAAATGTAGTTTTCTCAGTGTATTTAAAAGTTATAAATATGGACATGAAATCTGTGTTGACAAGAATTAGGTTTTTCAGGAGAGAATTTTAAAAAACGCTACCTTAAATCAGGGAACCCTGATAGAACGAAAAATCGAAATAGATAATGTTCTTTAGGAGTCTTTTGTGAGATGTTCAATAAAACAGTTTTTTCCAAAACTGTTTCAACTCCTGTTTGAAATTACTTTCAAGTTAATTTGAAAATTTTTTAATTTCCTGTCGCAGTTTATTTCTAGTCTTGTCTTGTCTTCAGTTCTTATTTTATTTTTATTCTTTCTGGTCTTTTATTTTGTGTCAATACGGCAAAAGCTACCAAAATAATTACTGCCCAAATTTGTATGGTATCTATCTTAAAAATTTTATCTGTCCAATACCATGCATATTTTATAAAATTTTATTGCTATACGAATAATTTTAAGAAAATATTTAAAAAGTTTTTATATTTTATGGCATCTGAACCTGAATCTGTAACTTAACTTTGCCTCTCAAGGTTACCCAGAACAAAGCCTAATATTTGAGTTTTAATTAAAATTTTTTTTTTATGTTAAAATAATGAAGATAGATACTCAAAACAGAAGCAACCAAAAAGAAAACTTTCTATCATACCTGGCGTTTTTTATTGCTTTCTTTTTTTTTTTGATTTTTGTTTTTTTCTTTGTATGAACTAACATGAAAATAACGCGTAGCAAAGAAGCTGAGCACTCTATGAAGGTCGTTTGTGTGGAGTGGGTGGGGGGGATGGGGAGGGGGGAAAGAAAAGCAATTGTGTAAATTTCAGTTTGTTGTGATGGTGTGCATTTGTGGGAGGTGTAGGAAACGCCTATTCCTACAGGCGGTTGCTATGATAGGGATCTGTGCTATGTGCAGTTATGTTGATTTGAGTTTTTCTTGTTGTTGTTGTTGGTATAGTTGATTCTTATATTGTTTTATTTTCTTTTTGTTGGGGCGTTTTCATCATAAACTAACTGTGTTCGCTGCATCAATTTATGTCTATAGTATTGGCCACAGAAAAAGCACAGAATTGACTTATCTGATAAGAGTATAAAAAGTGTCACATTTTGTGAATTTTTTTTAATTAAAAAAAAACAGAGATGAACAAAAAAACTTATCAATTTCCAAGATTTTTTGTTTGCATTTCTTTAAAGTTATTTAAAGCTTATCAGTTAAGTTTTTGGTTGTTCACAGAAGTAGCTAGTTTCTGTGTGACCATAACTCTATATTCTGCAAGGATCTACATACATTTGCAAGGAAACTATTTCTGCATCATTGAATTGTTATTGTTTTTAAGAAAACTGTTGCATTGTTTTGTTAACGTTTTTGATTATGAACAACACATTGTTTATAATAACTAATAATATAATAATAACTATTTTATTATTTACGTTTTGCTTCAAAGTAGGCTATTTTAGTTTAATAATTTGTTGAAAATTAATATTAAATTAAATTAAAAATAAAAGCTCTCTTTCTGAGTGCTAGAATTATTGCTTACAAGCAGTTAGTTGTGTGTGATATCTGTATTTCACAGATTATAAAACACAATTTTTCTCTCAGCTACAACTTTATTATCTCTCACACTGAATTCACTGCTGTGTGCCAAGGATTCCATTAAGCCATAACATTAAGTCATGTGTATTAAATTGAGTTATTTTGATATCCACTACATAGATTGAATTACTTTGCAGCTTATGGAAACATATGTGGTAAAAGATTCAACCGAATTTCGTTAAAACTTAAGTAACTTTGATGAGGAGTACTTTGTTGATGGCCATAGATTGTTAGTTTCGATGAAGAGTACTTTTAAAAAAATCAAATCAGTTGCAGAGAAATTTTTGCAAAGTCTTAAGCTAACAGCATTTTTAAATTAAATTAAAAAATCAGAAAAGAAGGTTAATATTTCAAGCCAAAATACACATGAATCTGCGAAATATTCTTTAGATTTTCATAAAACAATCTGCGGCTTGACATGATTTTCCCCACAATTCTTAAATTAAGCACAACAAAGCAAAACAAAAATCATAAATAAATAAAAATATATCTTTTTCAATGTCAAAGTTAAATGAACCTGCATTAACCGTAAAAAAAATTGTAGACTATTTGCATAACAAACCTAGTTGTTTGGGCCTTTTCAGAACCTTTATAGCTTAACCAACACGAGCATGAACATTAAATTTTTTGCAGGCCGTATTTAAGAAAGACAAAAAAAAACCAAAACAGCCAACGCTTTTTTTTTATTGCTGTTATAAAAATGGCGTTGCTCTAATGACTAGCTATATCATTTTTTTTTTCTTTTATTCATTCATGTTGAAAACTCTTTCTAATTGTGGGTAGCATGGTTTTGTACCTCTTCAGTTGAGACCAATTTAATATTTTGCCATGTCATTATTTATAATGCTTGTTCTGAAATATAACTCTTCAAATATATCAAACGAACTTTTACTTCATTGGCAATTTGAATATTTTGCTTTTAACAAGCTAATTTAAAAACATAAACAAATTGAAATATTTTATATAACGATGGAGATGTTGTTGATGACTCACTTTGAAGTTAACATAAAAGGTTTAAGTAGAAAAGAATAATCGTATATAATGTCAAACCGTCAAACATGTAACAAGTAAAAACAAGAAATTTAAAAAACAAATTAATTTACTCATATAACGCAATTAACTTATCTCCAGGGACCGAAAATAACTGTTATTTTACAATTTTTAAATGAAAAATACACATTGAAAAAATAGTCGAAGGACTTTTTCATATAAACCATAATGAAACAAATGGCCTCAGCTTCACGAATATTAAGTGCCTTTTAAATTTTCGACTGATTCAATAAAAGTTAAAAATTAACTGCTATTTTTTGCTTTTTATTTTTTCGGACAAAAACTTTTATTGACTTTTATTTAATCGGTCAAAAATAACAATTATTTTGTGACTTTTTTATTTTTTCGGTCAAAAATATCAGGCACTTTGTATTTTTATAAAGGCCGCTTGACCAATTTAGTCGGCAAAACAGCCTTTGAAAAAACACAAATTGCCTGATATTTTTGATCGAAAAAATAAATGGCAGAAAATAACTGTAATTTTTGACCGATAAAATAAAAGTCATAAGTAACTATTATAATTGCCCAAAAAAATATAAGGCACACAATAACTTTTATTTTTGTCAGAAAAAATTAAAGTTAAAAAATAACAGTAAATATGTGACTTTTTCGATAAAAACCATAACCGGTACGGTCCCTGCTTATCTCTAGTAATAACAATTTGATAACATGGCCTCCAGCGAACCAACAATAACATTCTAATATTAATTTTTGAACGTATTGGAGTCGTTTTTATACTCATATTAAACCTTAAACTTAACCTTATCGTTAGTTTTTCCTTTTCCTTAGCCTTATCCTTGAAATATTACGCAAAACTCATACATATCATGTTTCGTATAAACATATTTTTCATGATAACATTTTTGACACATGTACAGTGTACACGAATGTAACCGCATTTCAGTTCCAACTAAATATACCGTAAAAACCAACAAGCATAATAGTTGTGTATGGCTTGCGCACAATTATTCTCAATACTTCACACATAAATTCTTGAAAATTGCTTGATAAAGAATTGTAACATGCTGCAGCAATATGGCTGCCTTCAAATGACCACTGACACTTCCATTTGGCTTAAGTCCTTTGCGGAACGTGGCATAAAAATGATTGAGATTCCATGGAAAATAAAGTGAAGCCATTAACTGTACGTTCAAAATTGTGAAAGCTGGATCTGATAACGCGCTGCAGCGTGTAATAACTATGAAATTGTTTTCCAAGTATCCAAACTAGTAATACAGCTTAATAGACGAATGAATGGATGGATATATGCTTGAATTAATCCCAACAAAGCGGATATCATAGTTTACAATGTGAAATTGAGTGCAGCTAGCATTTTGAAAATATTTTTGATAAAACTTCGCAATATTTGTGTTCCGTAACCCGTAAGGGTGTTTTTATTATACCCTAAACCTGAAAGGTCAGGGTATATTAACTTTGTGCAAACGTTTGTAACGCATAGAACGAAGCGAGTCCGGTATAGAAAAGTATATATATTCTTGATCAGCGTCACCACGTGAGTCGAGCTATCCATGTCCGTCCGTCCGTCCGTCCGTCCGTCCGTCCGTCCGTCTGTGTGTTGTCCGTATACTCAGGATAAGAAGAAGGAGTTGAGATAATTGGATGAAACTTAGTACACATGGTCACATGGACTCAAGCATCTGCACTATTGAATATTTTTGGAATCGGCCCACGGACACGCCTACCTCCGATACAACGCAAAAATTGAAAACTGCATACCTCAGCTCATAATAAGCCAACAACAATAAAATTTGGTATATATGTGTTTTCTACCAACACAAAGATGTTTTTGAAAAATGGACGTCATCCGCTCACGGACACGCCCACCTCCCATACAACCCAAAAATTGAAAACGCAATAAATAAGCCTTTGTTTAACCTACAGAGCTAAAATTTAGCACATATGTTTTTTGTAACAAAAAAAGGTGGTTTTGAAAAGTGGACATTATCCGCTCACGGACACGCCTACCTCCCATACAACGTGAAAATTGAAAACTGCATAACTCAGCTCATAGTTCGCCTACAACAATAAAATTTGATATGTATGTGTTTTATACAAACACAAAGATTTCTTCGAAAAATGAACGTCATCCGCTCATGGACACGCCCACCTCCCATACAACCCAAAAATTGAAAACGCAATAAATAAGCCTCTGTTTAATCTACAGAGCTAAAATTTGGCACGTATATTTTTTATGACAAGACAAAGATGTTTTTGAAAAATTTACGTCATCCGCCTACGGACACGCCTTTTTCCCATACAACCCAAAAGGTTTTAAACTCAATAAATAAGGTTATGTTTGTCATAGAGAAATTAAATTTGGTATGCATGTATTTTATACCAAAACTAAGGTGTGTTCAAAAATTGGAAGTAATCCGTCCTTGAATACGCCCACCTCCCATAGGGAAAGCACAATAAAGGCATTAACTGTAAGCTCCAGGAATAAAACTTGGGATGTGCATATAAAATATAGGCTTCATCCGCCCTTGGAGACGCCCATTTACAATAAAAATTTTTTGTTTTTGAAAAGTGGGTTTAGGGTATTTCATAGTCGGCCTAGACCGACTTTAGACTTTCTTTACTTGCTTTTTATTTAAAAATATTGAAGCTTTATAAAAAATGTGCCATAAGAGTTTATCATAAATACACAATTCTTGTGTTATTGCTACAAACTCTTCAGCAATGCCATTACAAACTTGCAAAATGAACAATCTGTGACTCTTAAACCACATTAACATGAAGACTGTCTTATCGGCTTCGAACATTGTTATTCGAGAAATAATTTTTTTTTTAATATATTTCTTTTTTGATTTTTTTCAGTTTTGCAATTCTTGAAATCAACATAAATCAACATATTTAAAATATCGGCATTCAACATTTTCAAATATAAGTATACTAGCAGGACACAATGGTCCGAGGCTTCGCCACGAACATTTTCTCTTTTTCAATAATACCTTTGTTAAAGTCTTAAAAAAATTGAAAAATATTAAAATATTTGCATACTATTTGTATTTGGAAGCAAATTATAATAAATAGTATAAGATAATAAAGTGAAGATATTTTCATTTTAGTTATTGAATACTTCAGATTTAATAATTTTTTTTTGATTCATTGGCATTACCAGGAATAAGAAAAGTCTGATTTTCTGTTGTGCCGACTCGACCCACCAACCTTTAACACCAATGCGGCACAACTTAACCCCACGCCACCCCGAATTTGTTTTTTTCAAAACCAATTTTTTGTCGAACCTCATAAAATTTAAAGTTTCTGAGTATCAAAATCCCGTTACTAAAGATCTTCAAGTATTACTGTCCCACTCCTAGTGCCTCAGCAACAAAACAAAAGCTTATTTAATAATACTAGTATCGCCTATGGTCGAAATTCGACCAATTTTTTGTTTGCCTTTTTATAATTATAGATACAAAATATTTGGTGCACTTCTACTCCGCACTCTGATTCATTTAAAAAACAAGTATCAATATCGGTTGAGGAACACGAGAGAAAATTGTTCTTAACGCCTATTTATATATAGATTAACAAAAGGTACTCTCACGTCCGAAAAAGTACTTTCAGAAGAGTAAAAAACTCCCCTCCAAAATTATCAAATATCATCACTGTAGTAAATATGGTTGCAAAAATTCACAAAAAAGGTACTGAAAACTTTAAGAAATACAAAAAAAGCAAAGAAAGTCGATATGACGAAGACCAAGTGTATGAAAATGTACTAAAAATGTCTTCGTGGTACTTACGTGCTTTTTATTATGAAATTGTGCTAAAAAAGTATAATTGTACTGAAAAACCCAACACTGGGGTATTTCATAGTCGGGCAAGACCGACTTTAGACTTGCTTTACTTGTCATATATATAATTTCATTACTGTTTTTATTTTTAATTTTTAAGTAACTGAATTTAGTATTAAGTTTTGTTACGTGGATTCGAAGGACCCTTTGAATTTTTTCCTCTCAAATGATTAAATAAAGTTTCATTTTATCATATATTAGCACTGACAATTTCTATTGCTATATGTTTTTTGTTTTTGTTCTTTCAAGCAAATATTATCACAGTTAAAGGTGAGAAATGATTTAACTTCTATCTTTCAACATTCTCGGTTAGACATGAAAAACCGAGATACTCATAAATTTATATTGCATATCTTGGCAAATATGAGGAAGCATGCCCACATCATCTAAGGCATGTATGTATGTATGTATCTATGTGTGTGTATATGCAAGCTTGTCTGTTTATACAATGGCAACCAGCAATATTTGCTAAGTGTTGTTTTTGTTCTTAATTCCAAAGTGACAATGAAGAATTTATATGCAGCACGAGAAAATTGAAATTGGCGAAAAATAGCAAAAAACAGATTTCCTGTTCCAGAAAGCAGAAACAATAACAACGAAAGCACAAAATATCGATTTTTCTGTTAAAGCAAAACAGCACAGCTCAATGGTTTGGGCAAGTGTTGTGTGTGAATGAAGCTACCGAAAATATGTTGGCCAAAATTTGCTGAAGTGAGCTGAGAACATTATGTTGCAGTAAAGCATAAAGGCCAAATTAGGTTAAGGACCATCAATTTTTGTTTTTATGTTGCTGCTAATTCTTTATAGATGTCGAAAAAATGAGCATGCTAATAACTGATTTTAACAAGATTTCAACATGTCAAAGTTGGGCAAATATGTAGATATCTAATAAATTGATAGGCAGTTTTATGATGTTTTTTTTTTTTTATTACTTATTTCGCTGTGTGTTAAGATAACACAACAAAAAATTTTAAAGCCACAAGGCAAGTTTATGATAAATAAAATGATTGTTTTTCTCAGAGTGGCGTCAATTTTGCCGTTAAAACAAAGAGTGGGGGGCCAATATCAATTTTGAAAATATGCCACGTGTCATTATTTCCTTTGAGAGAGATAAATAAAAATAAAAGAATAAAAAAAAATGCAGTTAGTTAACACCTAACGAGAAGTCAAGAAATTGTGTGTACTTAAATTAATGAATATCCAGTTGTGTGTAATATTTTTTCTTTATAACAGAGCAATGATTACTGACAAATATTTAATAGTACAGGTTATTTGCTTTTTTTTTTTTAAATCAAACGTTAGCCCCTTATCCTATTCATATGAATTTAAAGAGTAAAACAATATTTCAAAACACTTTAAAAGATACATTTCTTTAAAAGGATACATATATACTTCTGAATTGCTCTTACTTTTTTTATATGTTTAAATAAAATACAAATAACTTAATTTTGTTGTTAAACACTTTTTAGTTAGTAAGTAATAATGTTATAAAGTTTTCAAAATATATCAATTTTACTAGAGCAACATTAGTTGACACACAAGCACTTCCCAGCATAAGAAGAAACTTTAAAAGTGTAGCAACTACTTTTCTTTTATGACTCGTTTTCATATCAACCACCAGCAGCTGTTGAAAAGTCAAATGGTTATCATTAATTTTTCATAATCCGACGCACACTTGAGCAAAACTGCTTGCTACTTGCTCCTGTGATGACTACATATCCGGATGTTGATGTTCGTCGCAAGTCTGGAGTGCATGACTAGACAGCAGCTACGCGTAGTTTCTTGCTGCTATCCAAAGTTGCAGGTCACACACAAGTGTTGATCAATCAAAGCCATATCAATCAGTTTAATAGCAGCAAAATAAAAATAAAAAGAAAATGAGAGCAAAAATGAAGATGACACGCATATCACCAGCCATCACTACATTTATGTCAATCAATGCTGATAAGTACACGTATATTATAAGTATGAGTCTTCCTGTGCGTGTTGGTGGAATTTATTAATTCCACATAGCAGCTGTACATTGAACCTCCATCGAGCTAACGTAGAAGCATGCAATAAATAAACGATTTAAAACAGGTACTAATAAAGAAAATATTCATATTTAAAAAACGAATTTTACAAAAATTAACTTCAAAAGTGAATTGACAAAAAATTAAGAATTTACAAATTCATAATTATTTAGGAGTTAAAGACGTTTTTATTAAGACCCAGAATTGAGAAAATATCATTTAACCCTCAAATGCGTGAGATTTTATTTTAGTTTGAAAAAATATGTTTTGTGTAGAATTGCTCAAAAATTAAGACAAAAATATTTAAAAATTTTTTAAAATAAGTTTTTGTTGGTTTTTTTTTTTTAATTTATTGTTTGTATCATTTTTGAAACAGTATGCATACAGATGTAACATAAGTGCAAGACCTTCTTATAAAAATCCACTGGCTTATGTTTTTCATTCACAGTAAAAAGTTTGAGGATAAATTTTATCTTTTTTATAAGATTTCTCTCGTATAAACTTGTTTTATTCCAAATTTATTATAAGTTTTATCCCACTCCATATTATAAAACTTGCATTTCCACTCAAACAGCTTTTTTACACCAAAATAGTATAAATTTTATACCATAAATTTATAAAATCAAATATATATTCCAGTTATACACACGAAAACCTCACGGAGCCACTCGGCTTTCACGTACAAGTCGAGTTTTCGAAGCAACCGAACTTCAGCGATGCTAGCAGGCAATCAGTTTGCGTTTTTTTTTTCAGTCAGTAATCATGTTATGCACAAATAGTTCCGTTGAATATTTTTTTTGTACACACAGATTAAGACACAAATATTGCGCTTGAATTGGAACATGGAACATATACTGCCAACATGATAAAACATGCAAATTTCTGAGTACAATTTTTTACTCTTTATTTTTCCTGTCAAACTGTTTTTGAAAATATAAAAAAACCATGATAGAATAACAAGGTAGGCGCATATTGGAGAGAAAGTGTGCTAGATGTCAAAACGCAGCTGTTCGAATTTAAGTTTTCTAATTGTTGTTGTTGCCTTTTCGCTTGACGTTTATAGCACTTCACAGCTTTGTTAGTGTTAAATTAGACATTTGAGCAGCCGTAAAAATATGAGCCTACCTTATTATTCTGTCATGAAAAAAACAATATATCATGAAATCTATGAATTGAATCTAAATATTATTCCTGATTTATGACTTTAAATGTAACACATATTAACATATTTAATGTATGTTTTCATATGTGCCACATATGTTTATACAATATAGCTATAAAAAGTAACCAAATGTGGTTTAAAAAGATTTTATACTTTTGCTTATAAAAATGTATACCAACCTGGTGTAAACACATTTTATATACTTTTCGGATAAAATCTATACCAACTTTGTATAAATTTGGTTTATACGATGTTATGGAATAAATTTTATAACATATTTGGAATTGATTTATATTTATACCAAATAGTATAAAATTTATCCTCATATTTTTTACTGTGTTGTCTTTGAAGTGAAGGATGCTTCTTACCTTTTCAAATCTATTAACAGTCACCGTCTCTTTTATACTTTCTCAGCTCATCTTCATTAAATGAGTCTAGGCGTTCTGGTTGTTTCTGAATAGAGTACCTGGTGGTTTCTTCAACAATTTTCTTTACCAAATCAGGGCTAGAGAAATATGCAAAAAACTGACCGAGAGTTTCAAGTGTCATTACTTCTGAAGGTAGATGATCATTGCTGCCTTGAAATTGTATGTTGTCTTCGGAAAACATAAAAGATTGTTTTTTCCATATGAGCCTCTGGTCATAAAGTGATCGAAATGAAGTTCTATTATGGCTTGTACTAGGGCTTTCCGGAGTTGCCAGGGTATCGCCAATCAAACCGTGAATGGAAATATGTTCGGATTCCTTATGTATTTCTTCATCATCCTCATAAACATCAAGCATTTCTATGTCTTCAAGAGTTGGATAGTAATCAAGATCTTCATCATTCGACTCGGCATTCTCTTCAGAAATTTGTCCATCATCTAATAGCGTTAAGAAATCCTTGTCATTCATTCTTAAAATAGGTTTTTTAAGTTTTATTTAAAATTTCTAAGAATTACGGTACTTAAAAAAATTTAAGCAGTAAAGCCTAGTACTATGTTCGTTTGTGTGAAATTTCGCTAACAACATTAATTTTTTTGTTGCATGAGAATTCTGTCAAATATTTTGTTGCGAAGATATTGAAAAATTTGAGAAAGTCATGTTTTACTTTTCAAAATAGAGAAAAATAAATATATAAAAACAAAAAATTTTTGACAACTGTCACTTTTCACTTCAAAAGTGAAATTTCAGCAGAAAAAGAACAGAGAGAGAGAGATGCTTACAATAACCATAGTATAACAAATAAGGTAGCTGCAGGGCTGAGAGCCAAAAGTCAGAATTGTCAAAAAGTACTGAGCGAATTAGAGCAACAAAAGGAGACATCAAATAATTTGTATTGATTTTGACAATTCCGACTCTGAGAGAGAGAGGATTGATAGCCCTGCAGCTAAATTGTTTATTGTACTATGACAATAACTATTATTTTTACAGCGAAAATTGATCTGGTAATGGTCGCAATATTTTCAGAGGATATTGATAATGCATCAAGGAACGTAATGAACATAAAAAATAAACCTTTAAAGCGGTGTGGCAAATCATGTTTTTGCAATAAGCCCTTCATATTCAAAACATTTATAAGACCTTTTGACACCACGCTAATTGTGCAATGCCCGTCACAGTTTTCATTTTCAAAACTATTCCATATAGAAAATTTGTCTTGTATGAGCGGAGTCACACCCCTGGATAACCATTCTAGTTTACCACCAGCAAAACATCTCCAAATAACAACTCCATTTTGATTTTAAATGTTCTATTAAGTTTACTTCTTATAGCTTTTATTTATTAAAAGTTTTACTTTTGAGCAAAGCCAAAAGTTATTGGCTTTGTCTTCTTGATTTTGTTTAAGAAGAAATTTCAGACATTAACTAGATATTCTTCTTGATTTTTTCAAGAAGAAATCTAAACAAAGTTTTCTACATGATTTGCTTTTCTTATCAATATGTCATAAATAAATAAGAAATAACGAATAAAGGATTCACGAAGTCTAGGAATTGAAAAAAGTATTGAAAACATGGATTTTGAAGGAAATTAAGAAAATATCTTTTTAAATAAATTTAAGAAGATTATGACTTAAAAACAAGAAGATTTATATTTAAAAAAATATCTCTCCTCTTTCGTCTTTCTGGCATCTTGTTTATTAAAAGTTTTGAAAATATGGATTTTAGAAGAAATTAAGAAGATATCTTTTTAATTAAATTTAAGAAGATTTTTCACTTAAAAACAAGAAATTTCTATTTAAAAATACCTATCCTTTTTCGTCTTCCAGGCCCCTTGTTTATAAAAAGTCTTGAAAATAAGGATTTTCGAAGAAATTAAGAAGATATCTTCTTTTATAAATTTAAGAAGATTTTCACTTTAAAACCTCTCCTCTTTCGTCTTTCAGGCATCGTGTTTATTAAAAGTTTTGAAAATATGGATTTTAGAAGAATTTAAGAAGATATCTTTTTAAGTAAATTTAAGAAGATTTCTGTTGAAAAACAAGAAATTTCTATTTAAAAAGTGCCTCTCCTCTTTCATTTTTTAGCCGCCTTGTTTATGAAAAGTCTTGAAAATATGGATTTAAGAAGAAATTAAGAAAATATCTTTTTAAATAAATTTAAAAAGATTTTCTTGTGAAAAACAAGAAGATTTCTTCTTAAAAAAAATATATCTCCCATTCGTCTTTCATGCCCCTTGTTCTTTCAAAATACGTTTTAAGAAGAAATTATATAGATTTTATGTGGCAATATTTTTCTCTGTTTGTGTGACCTTTAATTTCAAAGTCATACGATATGTGAAATTTGGGTTGTATTGCAGGTGCCACACTCCCTTTTCCAATTAAAATTAAACTTTGCCTAAGTTCTTGACGAAAGTTAAAGCAATAAGTTGACAATGTTTTATTGCATACCGATGAACGGTATTGCAGAACATTCAGGACGAAGAAAATAAAAAAAACATGTTTGCAAAATAATATCATATCAAATACTACCAAAATAATATCAGTTATTATTTTATAGTCGGCGCTTAATCAAAACTGTGGCACTTTTATCGTTGTTTTTTTTTTTTTTTAAAAACATTAACACCTTTTTAACCTCATTTTCAAATTGTTTTCACTATAATGTACATTGTACAATATTAAAAATTCATAAGTAAAGCTATAGCTGTTTTTTTAAAAAAAATAACCTTTTTGCGCACTTTTGAAATCATATTGCTTAATTTTTGAGTGGCAACTAATTAACATAAATATTAATATGTTAATTTGCCAAACAACACAACTCGACATAAATTATGTGAAAACAACATAAATCACTTGAAATAAGCAGTTAAGAAACCCTTTATATAAAAGTTAATGGTCACTAGAGTTGGTGATAAAATTATGCGGTCATAAAATTCAAACAGGTTTGAAATTTGCTGAATATCATTTCAAAGCCTTAAATTGAGCATAAAAATTTATAAGCAGCCATTTGTTTAATGCTTGAAATTTGCAAGACCAGTTCAGTTAAATTGGCCTAAATAAACAGCACAAAGTGCTGTAAAAGTATTCAAATACAATATTGATCCAGGCGCAAGTAAAAGGTACAAGGCAAAATGACATAAATCGTAATACAAAAAAAAAAGGATTTTTTATATACATGCAATTCAGAGGTTTCTTTAGATCCATGAACAGAACTAAATAGAGCGAATAACATGAAAAATACATAAAGTAAAATTGGTTCATAAAAAAGTTAAGTTTTAAAATTAAAAATAAAGTATTTTGCTTAAAATTTGCAGAAACTCTAGTTAGTTCATTTTGCCTAGTTATGCTAGATAAATGCAAACAATTTACAACCACTCGTTGTTCGGTTGTTTTGTGGCCGACTGTGCATTGCGCTTAAACGACACTTAATTGGAAAATAGAAAATGGCGTGCACCATTGTTTAGATAACAATTATTTAGCGCTTTAAAATATTTGCATTTAGGCTAAATGGGAATCCGATGCATTATTTAATTAATTCAAGCTAAATATTGGCTAAAAGCAAACAAAAATGTAGCACATGCAGCTAGGTGTAGCAACATAACAGTTAGCTACCAGAGAACCATACATGATATTTTGGGCTTTTAAGAATACTAGACAACTCATAAATATGCCACATCATGCGTGCTTTAAATGGTTGAAAAAAGAATGGTGAATTGAAACAGTCATCTATAATATGTAAAAAATACTTAACAGCAAGTCTTATTTAAGCTTTTAACTAAATTATCTATAAAAATCAAAAAACCATAAATTTCTGAGCTCATGAAAATAGAATTGTTTCAAATTTAATCTAAATGTCTGCTGGTTTTAGCAAAAAAAAACACAAAAATAAATAGAAGATATACAAAACAACACAAAAAATCCACTGGCGGCACAGCATGAAGCGGAGTCAACGTGTTGTTTGCTGACAAACCAAGTTTAAGCCAAAAACTTATGCAACACGTTGTTTTGTATCCATAAAAGAACGAATATTAAAATTCTTTGTAACGTTGATAAGGATTTATTTGATTTTCGGAGACGCGAAGACATAAAAAAAGTCTCAAGAAAGGGCAATAAAAGCTAAGCGAAATAGAATAAATTGTAATTGATGGTTTTGATATTCATCCAAAAGCTTTGACTATAAAAACTAAATCCTTTGACATATTGATGAGGGGATTTTGTGACGCCTTTGCAAATATTTGCGAATCTTTAAACTAGTTATTTATATTTTATTTTTAAATACTAAATATTTTTCAGCAAAAAGTTTTTCTATTCTAACAAATTAAGAGATAATTTGTTAATAATTTAAAATTCTAACAAGATAAGATAAGATAAGATAAGCTAAGATAAGATAAGATAAGATAAGATAAGATAAGATAAGATAAGATAAGATAAGATAAGATAAGATAAGATAAGATAAGATAAGATAAGATAAGATAAGATAAGATAAGATAAGATAAGATAAGATAAGATAAGATAAGATAAGATAAGATAAGATAAGATAAGATAAGATAAGATAAGATAAGATAAGAT
The DNA here is from genome assembly GCA_958299015.1 of Tetanocera ferruginea. Lineage (NCBI taxonomy): Eukaryota > Metazoa > Arthropoda > Insecta > Diptera > Sciomyzidae > Tetanocera > Tetanocera ferruginea. The sequence goes on from OY282642.1 coordinate 10,430,677, forward strand.
AAGATAAGATAAGATAAGATAAGATAAGATAAGATAAGATAAGATAAGATAAGATAAGATAAGATAAGATAAGATAAGATAAGATAAGATAAGATAAGATAAGATAAGATAAGATAAGATAAGATAAGATAAGATAAGATAAGATAAGATAAGATAAGATAAGATAAGATAAGATAAGATAAGATAAGATAAGATAAGATAAGATAAGATAAGATAAGATAAGATAAGATAAGATAAGATAAGATAAGATAAGATAAGATAAGATAAGATAAGATAAGATAAGATAAGATAAGATAAGATAAGATAAGATAAGATAAGATAAGATAAGATAAGATAAGACAAAAAAAGATAAGATAAGATAAGATAAGATAAGATAAGATAAGATAAGATAAGATAAGATAAGATAAGATAAGATAAGATAAGATAAGATAAGATAAGATAAAATAAGATAAGATAAGATAAGATAAGATAAGATAAGATAAGATAAGATAAGATAAGATAAGATAAGATAAGATAAGATAAGATAAGATAAGATAAGATAAGATAAGATAAGATAAGATAAGATAAGATAAGATAAGATAAGATAAGATAAGATAAGATAAGATAAGATAAGATAAGATAAGATAAGATAAGATAAGATAAGATAAGATAAGATAAGATAAGATAAGATAAGATAAGATAAGATAAGATAAGATAAGATAAGATAAGATAAGATAAGATAAGATAAGATAAGATAAGATAAGATAAGATAAGATAAGATAAGATAAGATAAGATAAGATAAGATAAGATAAGATAAGATAAGATAAGATAAGATAAGATAAGATAAGATAAGATAAGATAAGATAAGATAAGATAAGATAAGATAAGATAAGATAAGATAAGATAAGATAAGATAAGATAAGATAAGATAAGATAAGATAAGATAAGATAAGATAAGATAAGATAAGATAAGATAAGATAAGATAAGATAAGATAAGATAAGATAAGATAAGATAAGATAAGATAAGATAAGATAAGATAAGATAAGATAAGATAAGATAAGATAAGATAAGATAAGATAAGATAAGATAAGATAAGATAAGATAAGATAAGCTAAGTTAAGATAAGATAAGATAAGATAAGATAAGATAAGATAAGATAAGATAAGATAAGATAAGATAAGATAAGATAAGATAAGATAAGATAAGATAAGATAAGATAAGATAAGATAAGATAAGATAAGATAAGATAAGATAAGATAAGATAAGATAAGATAAGATAAGATAAGATAAGATAAGATAAGATAAGATCAGATAAGATAAGATACGATAAGATAATATAAGATAAGATAAGATAAGATAAGATAAGATAAGATAAGATAAGATAAGATAAGATAAGATAAGATAAGATAAGATAAGATAAGATAAGATAAGATAAGATAAGATAAGATAAGATAAGATAAGATAAGATAAGATAAGATAAGATAAGATAAGATAAGATAAGATAAGATAAGATAAGATAAGATAAGATAAGATAAGATAAGATAAGATAAGATAAGATAAGATAAGATAAGATAAGATAAGATAAGATAAGATAAGATAAGATAAGATAAGATAAGATAAGATAAGATAAGATAAGATAAGATAAGATAAGATAAGATAAGATAAGATAAGATAAGATAAGATAAGATAAGATAAGATAAGATAAGATAAGATAAGATAAGATAAGATAAGATAAGATAAGATAAGATAAGATAAGATAAGATAAGATAAGATAAGATCAGATAAGATAAGATAAGATAAGATAAGATAAGATAAGATAAGATAAGATAAGATAGGATAAATTAAGATAAGATAAGATAAGATAAGATAAGATAAGATAAGATAAGATAAGATAAGATAAGATAAGATAAGATAAGATAAGATAAGATAAGATAAGATAAGATAAGATAAGATAAGATAAGATAAGATAAGATAAGATAAGATAAGATAAGATAAGATAAGATAAGATAAGATAAGATAAGATAAGATAAGATAAGATAAGATAAGATAAGATAAGATAAGATAAGATAAGATAAGATAAGATAAGATAAGATAAGATAAGATAAGATAAGATAAGATAAGATAAGATAAGATAAGATAAGATAAGATAAGATAAGATAAGATAAGATAAGATAAGATAAGATAAGATAAGATAAGATAAGATAAGATAAGATAAGATAAGATAAGATAAGATAAGATAAGATAAGATAAGATAAGATAAGATAAGATAAGATAAGATAAGATAAGATAGGATAAATTAAGATAAGATAAGATAAGATAAGATAAGATAAGATAAGATAAGATAAGATAAGATAAGATAAGATAAGATAAGATAAGATAAGATAAGATAAGATAAGATAAGATAAGATAAGATAAGATAAGATAAGATAAGATAAGATAAGATAAGATAAGATAAGATAAGATAAGATAAGATAAGATAAGATAAGATAAGATAAGATAAGATAAGATAAGATAAGATAAGATAAGATAAGATAAGATAAGATAAGATAAGATAAGATAAGATAAGATAAGATAAGATAAGATAAGATAAGATAAGATAAGATAAGATAAGATAAGATAAGATAAGATAAGATAAGATAAGATAAGATAAGATAAGATAAGATAAGATAAGATAAGATAAGATAAGATAAGATAAGATAAGATAAGATAAGATAAGATAAGATAAGATAAGATAAGATAAGATAAGATAAGATAAGATAAGATAAGATAAGATAAGATAAGATAAGATAAGATAAGATAAGATAAGATAAGATAAGATAAGATAAGATAAGATAAGATAAGATAAGATAAGATAAGATAAGATAAGATAAGATAAGATAAGATAAGATAAGATAAGATAAGATAAGATAAGATAAGATAAGATAAGATAAGATAAGATAAGATAAGATAAGATAAGATAAGATAAGATAAGATAAGATAAGATAAGATAAGATAAGATAAGATAAGATAAGATAAGATAAGATAAGATAAGATAAGATAAGATAAGATAAGATAAGATAAGATAAGATAAGATAAGATAAGATAAGATAAGATAAGATAAGATAAGATAAGATAAGATAAGATAAGATAAGATAAGATAAGACAAAAAAAGATAAGATAAGATAAGATAAGATAAGATAAGATAAGATAAGATAAGATAAGATAAGATAAGATAAGATAAGATAAGATAAGATAAGATAAGATAAGATAAGATAAGATAAGATAAGATAAGATAAGATAAGATAAGATAAGATAAGATAAGATAAGATAAGATAAGATAAGATAAGATAAGATAAGATAAGATAAGATAAGATAAGATAAGATAAGATAAGATAAGATAAGATAAGATAAGACAAAAAAAGATAAGATAAGATAAGATAAGATAAGATAAGATAAGATAAGATAAGATAAGATAAGATAAGATAAGATAAGATAAGATAAGATAAGATAAAATAAGATAAGATAAGATAAGATAAGATAAGATAAGATAAGATAAGATAAGATAAGATAAGATAAGATAAGATAAGATAAGATAAGATAAGATAAGATAAGATAAGATAAGATAAGATAAGATAAGATAAGATAAGATAAGATAAGATAAGATAAGATAAGATAAGATAAGATAAGATAAGATAAGATAAGATAAGATAAGATAAGATAAGATAAGATAAGATAAGATAAGATAAGATAAGATAAGATAAGATAAGATAAGATAAGATAAGATAAGATAAGATAAGATAAGATAAGATAAGATAAGATAAGATAAGATAAGATAAGATAAGATAAGATAAGATAAGATAAGATAAGATAAGATAAGATAAGATAAGATAAGATAAGATAAGATAAGATAAGATAAGATAAGATAAGATAAGATAAGATAAGATAAGATAAGATAAGATAAGATAAGATAAGATAAGATAAGATAAGATAAGATAAGATAAGATAAGATAAGATAAGATAAGATAAGATAAGATAAGATAAGATAAGATAAGATAAGATAAGATAAGATAAGATAAGATAAGATAAGATAAAATAAGATAAGATAAAATAAGATAAGATAAGATAAGATGAGATAAGATAAGATAAGATAAAATTAAGATAAGAACACAGCGAGGGAATAAATGGCACACCTCGCATTTACTCTCTGGTGTTTGCCATTGTCTGCAGAGCACTGTTGCCAGATTGTGGTAAATTTCCCTAAATGAGGTAATTTTTGACTCATTTTTTGGGCAGAAGTAAGGAAGGTTATTTTTGACAATATAATTATTTTTTAGATTTCCAAATATTTTATCTTTTTTGCACTTTTGTTACCTCTCTGAACGTACTCACAAGCAGTTCTTTATTATTGGGAGTCCCTTTTTGTACCAAAAAATAACAAATGTGCGATTGTTTTACTTCTTAATTTGCTGCAAATTTCAACTTAAAAACTAAGGAAATTATTGAAACATATATTGCTTCAAAGAATATCGGTTCTAGAAAGCCATACAAAAAGCCTACACAAAAAGTTAATGGAAAAGTGGATAAAAAAGTCCCTTACACTTCGTGAATTGAAAAAGTTGTTCGCAATAAGAAGAAAAAAATTGTTCAAGGCTAGCAAAGAAATGTTTTATTGTGGAAGTAGTGAAGTAAGTTATAACGACTGTTACTCATTTAAAATTTTTCAATTTTTTTTAGAAAGAGGTAAATTTTCTCAGAAAGTGGTATTTTTTTCCCAAATAGTGGTAAATTTCAGTTCGGCTCTCTGGCAACACTGCTGCAGAGAGGTGACGGCCGAAGAGAAAAACGTATTTCTATGGAAAAAATGATTGTCTGAGGCAGTGGCGTAGATAGCTTTTGGTTCTGGAAGGGTTTCAATAAAATAATGACCTATTAAGTTAAGTACAGACATACTTGTTAGAGTTCACATGAAGTGTATGTAATTTGTAAAAGTGACAATTATTTTTCGCTCCCCAAAAATTTTCCTTGAGAATGGGTGCTAAAAATAAGATCTGCAAAAATAAAATTGATCTGGTCGCTTTTGAGTTTTACCCTTAGAATAACTCAACATTTAAAAAAATTTATCGGTAAAGATTTTTTGGTTCTCTCGTTTCCTCTTTATCATGTCGGTTATGGTTTGTTAAAAAGGTCAAACTAAAATTGTTTAAAAATTTAAGTCAATTTGAGTGAAGAAAAAATACATTTTAAAATTAAACAAAAAATTTTCATACACAAATTTAAAGTGATTTTTTTTGTTTGCGTTTCTCTAAACAAAATTTAAATCAAGAGTGTTCAATTTTCAACCAAAAACTTTGCAAAAACAAAACAAGATTTTAAAATACATAAAAAAATTTTTTTAAAAATAAAAACTTTTGTTTTATATTTATCTTGAGAAACAGTTGTTTTTGCATTAAATTTCTATTTTAAAATTTTTTGTTTATTTGAAAAGTATTGTTTTAATTATTTTAGTTTCATTTCAGCTCAGTTCATGAAAAATATTTGTCGGTGCAAGGTTTTCATGTATTTTTAAAGCAATGAATTCTCTGTGCAGTTTCACCAAAATCTGTCAAGATAAACTTTAAGATATAAATAAGAGACTTTGAAAACTCATATCTATTACGATGATTCCTTTTAACAGTTATATAAAAAATCTATAATTTTTTTTACAAAGTAATCATAAAACATATTTTAAATATATTCTAATCATAAAATTCTTCCGATAATCGCAAAACAACTTTTAACTCAATAGAATCAATTGACAACAACTTTTATATTTGTCTCAGGCTCTGGGGAGGGGTCCGGAGCCATGGACCACCCGCATACCAACGCCACTGGCCTGAGGTGAGCATAAAAGTCAGGAATCGGGGACTCGCATGCCACACACTTAGCACATACTAATACGGCCGCCTTTTACTTAATTTAATTAGATGGCCATGACAACGACATTATGGGGAAAATAAATTAACCTTATCCTATGTGTTTTTCCTTTTTATAATTAAACGTTGAATACGAAAATCAATAATACAAGTTATCAAAATTACGCTTCGAACAAACTGATTCGCTCTTGTTTTTATATGTTTGTATGCATGTTAAGCACGTACAACAACCAAAGAGATGAATATTTACAAAGTGGTTTGGTTTGACAATAAAACAACTCACTAAAATGAACTTAACTTTACTTTGTCCCAAGAAGTCAAGGCAACTTTGCAAATTATATATAAAAAAAAAAAAATACATATATGTAAGATATTGTCTCGGTTGCAATTTATTTGTAAAAATCACGTAAGCCTTTGACATATGCATACAATACATACACTTACCTCATTGCATAAATTGATGCCTTAAAGTATAGCTTAACTATAAATCGAGTGTTTGAGTGCGGTGTCTGAAGCTATTGAGCAGCAAATAAAAGTTCAGCACGTACAAGAACCAAAGAGATAAAAATTGAAAAGTGGTTTGAGTTGGCAATAAAACAACTCATTTTTAGTCACTAGTTAAAATTCAGGGTAAACGTGTGACATATAAAAGATAACATATATCTATGGTGGGCAGCGTTGCAAGGATTTTAGTTCAAAATAATCAACCAATTGTTTTGTAGAGAAAAGATCTGAATTTAGTTTAATGTATGTATTTGCAAACGAATGACGAATGTCTTTAGCAAAGCTTTTATTATTCAGTTCTAAATGGAATTGACAATAAAATGTAAATGAATAAAATTAAAACTGAGTACTAAATTTTGTATATGCCGAAAAAAATACTGACTTATGGAATATCCTACAGAGAATATTACATAATGTCACGGCTGACAAGCATTTCTTGAACGCATTTCACGACAATCTAAAAACAAACCTGAATGTAGTAGACAAAATGTCATAAAATAATTTTTAATAAAGAAATTTTTTTTTTTACTTTTTACAATAAAATAAATAATTTTGATTTACAGTGGGTCACAGCTTATTTGAACCAGTGCTCGATTAAATTTTGAAATTGCTCTACCTTTTAAACTAAAGCATATAACAATAAAATTTAAATGTGGATTTGTCGATGTTAGATCTACGCAGAAATATTTGAAAGAAAATATATGATAAGTAGCAGATTTACTGAACAATAGGGAAACTCCATTTCGCATCAGAAATTGTGCTCACAGCTTATTTCAGCTTATTTCAGTTGCGTCCAGCTGAAGTGTCGAATAACTGTACTTTTTTTTTCTATCACTTTCTAATTATGTTCGCTTCAGCTTATTTTTAGTATGATTTTGCTAGTTAAAGTTTTTAAATCAAATTTTTTTAAAAATTGGACTACGTACAATAGACCGGATCGAAATTTAGATTTCGCCGGTCGGGGTCTCAAAAGTTAGAGGAATTCATTAAAATTATTTCTGCATACTTTTTTGGCAAATCGGAGAAAAACCGCAGAAGCAATTTTGATTCTCCTGAAGGTCCTTTTTGGTAAAAAAAAAACATGTTTTTTGCTTGTAACTTTTTATTTTTCATAGAACGCATACCCATATGTGCTAAAATATTAAATTTCTTACTTATACCAATATTCTGATATTCAAAAAATGTAAAAATTATGTTCCATTATAACACTTATTGACCACCAAAAATTGAATATTTTGATATTTATAAAAAGACTTTTTTTTAAAACTGTTTTAACCCTCATCGGTCCCTAAGACCCATAACCCTAAAAGGTTCTTTATGTATGCGCCCGCATACATACTAAAAACATTTAAAAGAAATAAAAACACCAAAAATTTTATGAATAAAATTTAAAGATTATTTATTCCTTTAATGAATAAAGTTGTGGAAAAATGCTTTTTGCTAAAAACTCATGTCAATTGGTTAAGGTTTAATGTCTTCTTTACTAAATTTAATTTTGAATTTGTATGCGCGCGCATACAAAGGACCGATGAGGGTTAAAGACACATTTGTTTTTTAGATTTACATGAAAGTGTTATGGTTGGAAAGGTATTAACTTCTTTTTTTTTCTGTGTATCGCTTTAATCAAAGCTGTGAGCGAAAATGACAGAATGTGAGATATCAACTTTAGAAATCTTATAAAATAAAATATTTCTTATTCATACAAACAATTAATTTCATTTGTTCGCTGCTTTATCGTCCAGGTTTCGATAAATTTTTTTTTTTTAATCACATAGCTTTGATTAAAGCGATACACAGAACGAAAGAAGAACTTAATTCCTTTCCAACAATAACAATTCCACGTAAATCTTATAAAAAATGTGTCTTTTACAGCGGTTTCAAAAAAGTGCCTTTTTAAAAATAGCAAAAAATTCAATTTTTGGTGGTCAATAAGAGTTAAAATGAAACAAAATTTTAACAATTTTTTTGTGTCAAAATGTTAGTATGAGTAAGAAATTTAACATTTAAGAAGATGTGGGCATGCGTTCTTTGTAAAATAAATAGTTACAAGCAAAAATCATGTTTTTTTTACCAAAAACGACCTTCAGGAGAATCAAACTTGTTCCGGCGTTTTTTCTCCGATTTGAAAAAAAAGTATGCAGAAATCATTTTAATGAGTTCCTCTCACTTTTGAGACCCCGACCGGTTGAAATTTTTTGTATCCATATAAGAATGATCCGGTCTAACGTACAACAATTGAGAAGCGCGAAGAATTTCTAAGCCGTTTCAAAAAGGGAAATCCCGCTGGAAAACTGCTGAAATGATAAATTTAAGCGATTCGACGGTGCAGCACATTATTTCACGGTTTATGCACGAGAACTAAGTGCATGATAACGGTAGAACTGCACCAAACAAAATATTAAACACTACTGACGCGAGATATAGTGTTCGAAAAATAAAGGCCAACCCGAAGTTATCGGCTCAAAAACTGGCTACTGAAGTCCACAACGAATTGGAAAAGACGTGCAATGCAGAAACCATCCGACGTTTGCTTTGTAAGCATGGGTTGAATGGTCGAGTAGCTCGTAAAAAACCATTTATAAATAAAAAAAAAATCAACTGAGTTGACTTCGCTAGTAGGGATCACAGTTGTAAGGACTCAAACTACTGGAACACAGTGATATTCGCGAACGAGTCTTAGTTTAACATCTTTTACTCTGACGGCATGTCGAATGTCAGGTGGAAACCTAATATAGAGCTGCAAAAAGAAAACTTAAAACTAACAGTGTAGCATGGCTGTGGCATCGTCATGGTTTGAAGCTATATGTCCGCATCCGGCGTGGGCTAGTTGGAATTTATGGAAACTTCAACGAACAAAATAGTATATATCAACATTTTAAAAAATAATTTGAGTCAAAGTGCCGAGAAACTTACAATTCGGCGTAGCTTTGCTTCTACCAAGCTAATTATCCCAAGCTTAAGTCTTGGATTGTGCAGTCGTGGCTTATTTGGTATTGTCTTCACTTGATTTAACCGCCGGCGCTGTCACCTGGCCTTAACGTGATCGAAAATTTGTGGTCAATTTTGGATCAAAATATACGCAAACACCAAATTTCGAACAAAAATTATTTGAAAAATGCTTTTATTGAAAAATGGGCCAAAATCACGCCGCAAGCTACACAGACGTTTGTAGATTCCATGCCAAAACGTCTTAAGGCTATTGAGGAAAAAAAGAGAGGCCACACTAAATATTAAAATAACTTAAAAATTAATAATTTTAAGCCTAGCCTTAAGTGGTTCAAATAAGCTGTGACTTTAATGCCCGTATTCACCAACCTCTATATAGTACTGGCTTTATTTCAGCAGGCGTTTTAGTTTACTATTTTTTCGTATTCACCAAGCAATCTACATTTTTTGTTTCGAACTTATGTTCGAACTTTTCGAATAGTAGTTTGCGATACAATATTTGACATAGCAAAGCCTACTATTAGGTATTCTTTTGTTTTTAGGTTGGAATCGATTGCTATTTTATAGAGAAGTCAGCGGTTGCTTTAAAATAAAATATTGGTGAATATCAAAAAGGCAAAAATAGTAAGGTTGGTGAATACGGGCCTAAATGTAATAATATTTTAAGTTTTTCAGTTTTTATACTAGAGATAAATTAAATAAATTAATGCCATTTCTTTATGTTTACATATTAACCTACAAATCTACATTAAAGTTTTACTAAAATTCCAGTCCGTCAGCATTTTTAAATTTAAAATAGGCACTTTTTCAAATAAGCTGTGAGCCACTGTATAGTTTCATATATAAAATAAAAATACGCAAATAAGACTTAAATATAAGAAATATAGTTTTTTGATATAATTTGTCATTCAAACTGAGATGAACTCACCATCAAAACCCAGTTTCTATCGTCGTAAAGAAAAAGAAAAGTACAACATTACAAAATTACAAAGGTTGTTGATTGGTTGAATTGAAAATATAAGATCTAGTAAAAATCATAAAACTTTTTGCGCTTTTTGTTTTGATCACATAAATTTAAAAAAAATTACACAAAAGCTTCAATGAACATTACAGAAAAGGTAGAACTTGTTCTCAGGCAATTTTAACGATTTAAGGCTTGACAGATTGTATCAACATTTTCTAAACAAAGTGCTACTCGTACGTCAAAAATCAGCACTTATTTTCATTGGAAACATATTCTTTTTATGACGACAGAAAAGAGTACTTAAGAGCAGAACAATAAAAACAAACAAAAAAACGCAAAAACAAAATAAAAAAAAACTATAAAATGAGCTGTGTGCATTGTGGTTGTGTTAAACTTAAAATTGCCACAACAATGTTGAAACAATCGGATTCAATGTTAAAACAAAACAATTACTTTATAATAGGTATAACAAAAAAAAAAAAGAACAAAAAAATTTGAACGTAACTTTATGACCAAAAATAAAAGTAGCCGGTAGTTTATTCAATAAAAATACATATTTTTATGACAATTGCAGCTGCCTTGTCCGAACATATTTCGTGGCAAGGTTACAGTGAAATTGCCGCACAACACTATGTCCTTCTTGAATTGTATCCAACTCAAGTGTTATAGCTAAAACATAATTCTACCTTAGGTTGGTTTTTCGAACTTTATTATATGAACAGTCAGTTGTTGTTGATTTGCAGTGTTGTGTTGGCAGCTCATGCCTCTGTTACTTCAACCTCCTTCTCTTATCTTGTTTTTATGGATAACTGAAAGACGTCTGGATGGACGGATAAGACTGAATTAAATTAAGAGGTTACACTGAACAAGAATATATGGGCAAATCCTGCATGTCTTCACATTCGGACACATTCTTCATATAATTTAAACATTTCGCAAACAGTTTTTCATTTGAGCTTAATCTATTTAAATAGCTCTCCATGAATATTAAAACTGATAATTAAAACATTATACGTTTGACCCAATTTTAAATAAAATTTATTTTTTTTCATTCGTTCGGACGTTACAAAAAAGGAAGTTACACCCGAATCTAAAAAGATTTATAAATTGCCCTGGTAGAGTCACAAATTATCTCAACTCTTGAGAAACTTGAGAAACAAGTACTACAAGAAATTAAAAAAAATACTTCTTCTGAAATATATAGACGTGCCAAACAAGGGTGTTTGGTGGCGCTTGGGTAACATTTTCTATTTATATGAAATTTTTTAAGGTTGCTTTATTTGCGAAGCTTATAAATAATGTCAAAAGCAAATATTTATATGAAAATTTCCACATAAAAATTATTGCCGCAAGCGGGAATTGAACCCCAACTGAGCATCGAAGCACTTCCATTATGCCATATAGGTACATGATAAACAGGCAAACAAAATTAAATTAATATTGAGCACGTACTGGTTCGTATCTACTATGCAACAAACACAAACCATGAAGCTAAATTAAGCATTTTACAAAATAATATGTCTAAAATAACATTTTTAATAGCAAGGGAAAAAGAAATTTAATTTATTGAAGGTTCTTTACTGAAATACTTTAATAGAGAACCTAGTTCAAAAAGTGTTTCTGAAGAATTTCCCCTAACATACCGCTGTTAAATTCAGATGAGTCCTCAGCCAGCGATGAAGAGTGTGAAGAACAAGGTGGAACTACGCAAGTGTTGATACACATTTGTGCTCGTTTTATCGATTTTCAATGATTTTCCGAAAGATTTCCGGTGATAACTGTTCGCATTCCTGTCGAATATTCTCGTTAAGGTTTGCGATTGCCTGAGGCTTGTTGGCATAAACCCGCGACTTCAAGGTGCCTCAAAGAAAAAAGTCTGGGATGGTTAAATCAGTTGATCTTTCTGACCGTGTCAAATCACCAAAACGCGAGATTACAAGACCAGGAAACGCTTCCTTCACAATATGTATTGTGGCTCGTGCTGTGTGTGCGGTTGCCGGTTCAACCGTCCTGTTGAAACCATATGTTAACTAAGTTCATCCCAATCTGGCAGTTAGATGTCGTTTATCATGGCCCTGTAGCGTTCGCCGTTAACAGTGACTGCACTCAGAAATAATTTAATCGGAATATGATAAAAAGGCATCATATTAAGAGAAAATGGTATAGACTTTGCTCCAGAGAATGCTATTCTATAATTGCGATACAAAGAATTCTCTAAAAATAATAAAAAGCTTCCATAAAAAAGAAAAATATATACAAATTTATCGTTTTTAGAGAAAAATTATTTTTATTTTTGAGAAAAGATTTGTTTATATTTAAGATACTACTACTCGTAGTGAATTTTTTTTCAAACTATTAGAAAAATTTTTTATTTTCAATAAATGTTTCTCTATAAATGAGAAATTTTTTGTGCGAGAAAAATACTTATCATTATTAGAGACATTGAAATATTTCCATTTCCTAGAAGTTAATAAATATTTCTTCGAAAATAAGAAAACTTTTTTCAATTGAAGAAAATTTTATTTGAAAAAGAGAAAATTGCTATTATCAAATATAGAAACATTTTTTACCGGAGAAAGGTATGTGTTTTTTTCTCAGTGTCAGACCCAATCACTCCTTCCGCGTGAATACCACACCACACAGTGGCTTTGAGTGGATGTCATGTCTATTCTTGCATCACGGGCGGATTTTCAGTGCCCCAGAAACGAAGATTTTGTTTTTTGACGTAACCGCTTAAATAGGCACGCCATTTCCAAAAATTATAGCATTTTCCGATAGGGTGATTAAAATACCATTGCTAAATTCAAAAGAGTCTTCAGTCAGCGATAAAGAATGTGACGTACATTATTTTTTAGCTATTGACTTAAAAAATATTGGTCTGTGGCCTGTAACTATAAAAGATGAATCCATCCAAATATTGGTTTATTCGTACTCTGCCAAATAAAGAAAAAACTTTGAAGACGTGGCTTATGTATTCTCTTCCAAAAACGCTCTTTACTGCTTTTGATTATTTGAAGAAACAGTTCAGTCGAGTCTTAAATCAGAATTCAATAAGTGGTGGAAAAATTAGTTTTCTTCGCCTCTTAAACAGTAGATAATTTTGACTAACGTAGTATAAGAATTAGGTTGATGATATGTACACTAGAATTTTTTTAATATAATTGAGAACAATAAAGGATTATATTTTAAAAATTTTCGATAAAGCTACTAGGTGTACACAGAGAAAAATCGCCACATAAAACCTAATAATGTAGAACAAAGTTAAACAGATTTCTCTATGGTTTTTACCCAAGCCGATGTTCTTCTTAATGTTATCGACTAGTCTTCTTAAATTAATTTAAGAAGAAATCTCATACAGCTACTAGGTTTTCTTCTTGATTTTTTTCGGAAGGAATGTCAGGAAGCTACAACGTTTTCTACATGATTTACTTTTCGTCTCAATATTGAATAAATAAATAAGATATAACGAATAAACGATACACAAAGACTAGGACTTGAAAAAATGTCTTGAAAATATGAATTTTAAAAGAAATCTTATTAAATAAATTTAGAAGATAAATGCTGAAAAACAAAAAGATTTCTTCTTAAAAAATACCTCTTCTCTTTCGTCTTTCATGCACATTGTTTTTGAAAATATGGATTTTAGAAGAAATTAAGAAGATATCTTAAGATTGCTGCTTAAAAATTACCTCTCCTCTTTCGTCTTTCCTTTCCCTTGTTCTAAACACGTTTAAAGAAGAAATATTGCAGATTTTATGTGGTACTATTTTTCTCTGTGTATATTTGAAAACAATGCCTATAAAACCCTATATTAATAAAAAAGATATTTTTGTATATTGTATATGAGAGGGGCGGTCAATTGAGAATCCGCCCCGGGCGGCTTGACCTATCGGTACGCCACTGCTCCGAGCACATTCAGGAGATTTAACATTCTAACTGAAGCAAATCAAATATTGTACTTTTGTCAGAAACGTGGTAAAATATAAGCGAACGAATGTTCGAGCAAGCAAAGAGGCTCTATATCATAATCAATATGATATTTTAAATATCTTGACACCAAACATGCAAATGACTGCTAGGCAGAGTCAATGAGATCCATCTACAGTGGCAACTGTTGGCCACATTTGCATTGTGAAGTTTCAAACTCGAAATGGAAAAATAATGTAATTGCGGCCATATTTATGACGCCGAATTAAAAAAAAATCGAAGATATAATAAATTTCATTCATCTTTTCTTACAGATGTACAGTCATACAGAGGCTCATGCTCTCTAGGTAGAAGTGAAGATAAAATCTCCATGATTCTGGGTGGAGATATAAACGTTAATCTTGCATCTATTGATGCGCAACCGCTTACTGTCATTCTGCGCTAAAAAGTTGGTCTGAACATATATAATAATACCAACATGTCAACAAACAACCAAATCCGGAACTACAATTGATGCAATTTTTTCTTGATATCTCGAAAATATCGAATCACGGACATATATTTCATATTTTAGTTATCAGAAACCATTAATATCAGTATTAAAAATTGAAGCAACAACCAATAACAATGTAAATATTGAATAAACAGAATATTATTCCATTTCGTATTGCATTTATTTTCAGATACTTTTTCTCTCTATTTTTCACTCAAATCTCTCTTTTCTTTACTTTTCACTTCTGCTATACGCGAGTTTTTTTTTGTGCGTATCGTTAGTTAGATCAATTTTAGAATATTCATGTATTATTTTGAGCCTTTCTTATGTTGCAGATATTTATAGAGTTCAAAAAAACTTGTCTCTACTTGCTTTGCGTAATATGTTGCCACTCAGGCAAAAAAAAGTTTTATACCAAAAAAATCATGGGTTGAATACCATCCTACTAATGAAACTTTCAAATCAACAGCCAGTTGCCTCAAATAAAAACGTATTCATTGAAATTTTATAACAGTTTTGAAGCTTATGTTTGGCAAAGTGTGTTAACATGTGCGTCTAGTACTCGACTGTCCTAGGTTCAAATACCGGCAAAACCAACAAAAAATTTTTTTTTGTAAAATAGTTTTTGTTTCTTTAATAAAAAATGAAATTTGCAATTTTTTCTAGATTGTAATGCATTTTATTTTGAAGGTTATTTTTGAGCAAACCATTAATGAAACAGAATTATTATTATTTCAATTATTAAATTACAATTTATGATACTTACACAGCTAAGGTTCGAACCCATGTCCCCCGCATGACAGTCTAGAACACTTCCTCTGAGAATTTGTCAAGGATAATATAAATATAATATAAATATAATATAAATATAATATAAATATGATTTTAACAGAACAATTATACTTTGAAACGTTTGAAACCTTTAATTATACAGTGTTTTGAAATAACAGCGTCCGACTGTTAATATTAATGTTGATATTTTTTTGAGTGAACATGTCACAATTGCCTTGTGATGGATAATAAACTTGAACCGTTACCTCAAAAAATTCACAAAAACTTAAATTTTGTATACAAAAAATCTAAAATGTTCCCTTCTGCCTCTATTTCGTATCCCACTTTTTGAATTTGAATCTCGACATCAGATTTTAGATAAGATTAGATAGATTAGATTAGATTCAGATAAGATTAGATTTTTAGAATAAGAAACCTAGCTATCACTGATATTAAATAGCTTTAAATTTAAAACTCAAATTTTCTTTCAATACAAATATTCGCAAATGGCACGGAGAGATGCGGTTCGAGATTTTCTTAATCTGTAAAATAGTATTAAATTGATACAGGAGACGCATGAAGGTTAATAATCAATGTAATTTGTTTAAAAGCCTAAAAAGTTTTTTAAAGTTTTCAATTCAGCTGTCTAAGAATAGTACACTTAAGCTTATAGCTCTTGTAATTATATAAGTTCCAGTTCAACTCATTTCAAACTTTTGGGCTAATTCTATTGCTTTTATTTGTGTTCGAGGACGAACCTTTTCTCAATGCATTCTAATAATTCAATTTTTTGCTGAAAACTTAATGTACAAAAACTGAAATAACTTGAAATGGCCAATTTTTTGTAGTTTTTTTTTTCTGTTTCTGTTTGTTTTATATTCAAGATCAAAAATGAAACTGACGGCACTTAAGGACACAATTGTAAGCAAATAAAAATAAGTTAGGCAAAAACTGGTTGAAAGTGCAAAAAAAAGGTCATGAGAAAGAAAAAGACGGCCAGTCAAAAACTTTTGGATTTACCTCATATTTTATACAGTGACAAATGGAAAAGCCATCATCAACCAAAGGATATGCTGGTTTGAGTGTTTTTTTTTTTCTTCATCATCTCTCTGCTTTGGTTTATCTTATAGTGAAGTATTAAACGACGGAATGCAAATCATTATTGTATCCAGTCAACTGTTTCTTGTTCGTTTTTGTTTTTTCAATTTTTTCTCTTTTTTGCCTTTTTGTTCTGTCTCTTTTATATGCTTCTGTTTCTGAGTGTTTTAGCGACGACAACCTGTTATTATCAACCAGGGAGCAGTTTTGGCGAGGATGACTTCTTTATTTGTTCATAAAATATTAGTATGCGTTTCCTGGTTAACGTGGTTTACTATTATGACAGTCAGGAGATTATATTTATTTTTTTTTGTTTTTTTTTTTTGTCCTTTTGGTTAAGTAAATTTTTTTGATTTCACTTTGAGTTAGTGGAAGAAATAAATTGTGCGCAAAAAAGATTTTTTTTTTATTAAAACGATACAGAACTTTTCATTTTCATTCGCTATGCGGGTCGTTTAAATATGTCAGATAAATATAAAATGTCATAGTTATGTCTTTTTTCATGATTTCATTCATACAGTTTTTTTTTTTTATATTTTTGTTGTTGCTAAATTATGTTCATTAAACATGAATAAATGATTTTTATTCACGTTAGTATAATGAAGTAATCTGATGAATGACTTGTACTGTGTACAGCTTTATGTTTCTTCTGAAGATACTTTTACTAAACAGAAAAGGAAAAAAAAGTAAAAAAATTCTGTGAAATGTGTTGGACAGTTTGCTTTTTTGCAACTCAACGAAAGAGTTAAAATTCTGTGAAATTTGTTGGCCTAAATTGTCTTAACCATAAGCAACACATCTTTGACGTTAACTTAATCTGTTTAACTAGCTGTCAGTCATCTCAATTTTTTTTACAAATAAACTTCTATGTGGAACTTAAATAATTTTTTTTTCTTAGAATCTCTCACATTTTCTAAACAATATCTATCCTTGTTTGCTGCAGCATAAAGTTCTAAAGACTTAGATACATAAAAAAAAAAATTTGAAGAATGCTGTACACAGCAGAAGTGGCAATAATTGTTTTATCACTCAACTTAACTGCCTACCTCAAGGCATGGTTAAGTCAAATGTCAAAATCAAGCAAAACAAAACTGATAGACTTTTCTATTGAAAAAGAAAAAAAACCAAATTAATATAAAAAATTTTATTTTTTCTTTGTCTTCTGTCTAGTAGAAGAATTTACAGGAATTAAGGAGATGGCTATTTGATATCTGAATAGAAAAAAAAAAAACATTGCGTCTAGTTTTTAAAGCAGAGTTATTTAAGTATTTAAAGTTAAATACTTTTACAAAATCAAAAACCAACAACAAAATATTACAGGTAATGCTGATTTATAGGTACTAGTATTGCCTGGGGTCCAAATTCGACCAATTTATTGATTGCCTATTGATAATTATATGCGAGATGATAAAAATAATTTCGAGGCTATAACTCTTAATTGATTAGAGATATTAAGCTGTTTTCTTCAAAAAAATTATTTTTTTATATTATTATTTTGACCAAAAACAGAAAAACAACATTTTAAAAAAATTTAATTTTGTCAAAGAAATCATAGGGCATCAAATCATAGGGAAATCATTTATGGCACGGACAGTTTATTAATTGAGTGTCAAGACAAAGTAAATTCACCTAAAATTCGGTATAAACTTTGAAAGAAAATAAAAAATGCAATTTTGAATTTTTTTTTTTCACAATAAAAATCATTTTTACCCCATATTATGAGAAAAAACTCAAATTTTATGGTATTTTTTTAAAAGGATTAATTTAAATATAAACAAACAAAAAACGGTATTATTTTTAAAAGTTTTTTAAGTTAACTGGTAAGACTTAAATACAAAAAAGGAATAAAGGAAATCTATTCACAGATGGCGGAGTTATTGGCTTCAGAAATAAGAACATTCAATTTGAGACATTTTTTTTTCTCTCTCTTGGCATTTGGTTGAAACACACGCGTAATAACTAACGACAATATTAAGAAAATTCATTAAAAATACTTTTGGTTAGAACTTTGCTGTAATTTTTATAAAATTTAAAAGAAAATTTAACAAACTTTTAGAAAAAATTGAAAAACAGTTGAAATCCAACCAAGATATTCACATGGAAAGTCAAATTTTTGAATTCAAAACACATTTTTTTACAAATTTTACAATTGACGAATGCATAAAACTATATTTTTTTTAAAAATTGTTACTTTAAAAAAAATTCCAATTTGACCAACTCAAAAACTCTCCCTTTACCAAATTTCGTATTAATCAAATAGCGGGTTTTTTCTCAAAAATTTAATTTCTCTCTTAGAAGGTTGGGAACCCCCTCTATCAGATATATCATTTATATATACATTCTGATTTAAGTTTAATTTATTTTGAGTTTTAATTAATACCAAAAAAGTGTACCACAAACTTTAATGTTCACGTACTAATATATAAGATTTAACTACCATACTACTGTTCGATTTTGAAAAGTCTTGGTATATAAAGGACAAAAACCTCTTATAAAGGCTTCTTAAATGAAAAACTCTTAAAAAACAATTGATTAAGCAATTTTTAAATTTGTACTCTCATCTGAGCACAAATATTGTCAAAAATACTTCAAACTATTTCAAAAAACATGAAAACATGGCAAAACATTTCAAAATAATGAAAATAAAAATTATAAGTGATAATTTTTTAATAAAGGACTAAAGATTAAATACTTTTTGCCTGTTTGCATGTCAAAATATTGATAAAATTGTGATAAAAAAACAGAAAATTATTGAATTTATCAAATTCACAAACCATTTTTGACACTGTTCCCTTTTCAAATTAAGAGTGTTCCTATTTTAACAAATAAGCTGAGGCCATGATAGAATAACAAGGTAGGCGTACATTAGAGAGAAAGTGAGCTAGATGTCAAAATCAGCTGTTCGAATTAGAATTTTTCTAATTGTTGTTGGTGCCTTTTCGTTTGAAGTTTATAGCACCTCACAGCATTGTTTGTGTAAAACTAGACATTTGAGCAGCCATATTATTATGAGCCTACCTTATTATTCTATCATGGCTGAGGCAACATTTTTATGATTCATAAAATTATAAAAGCATTTTATCTCTACAAAGTACAAAGTTCAAATTGGCACATAGCTGCAGGGATATCAACACCCTCTCTCACAAAGTCAGAATGGTCAACATCAATACAAATTATTTGATGTCTCGTTTGTTGCTCTAATTCGTTCAGTACTTTTTGACAGTTCTGGCTTTCGGCTCTCAGCCCTGAAGCTACCATATTTGTTGTACTATGTAAAGATCCCCAGCCGCGGCGAAAAAGTTTTTTTCAATAAAAAATTTTTCTGATCGGTCACCACCTCTCTGCAGATAATGGCAAACCTCAGAGAGTAAATAATGCCATGTAAAAGCTTCTTGAGAACATGAACTTTAGCCGTTCGGAGTAGGCATAAAACATGAAGGTTCAGTTCTCGGTCAATTGTGTGCAAACATTTAATAACACACACAACACAATTGATCATAAGAAGCTCGGTCAAAGTCCTTTCAAGGGCTGAAATGGCCAATTTGTTTTTTTTTTTTTTGTTTTATGCATAGAGCATTTTAAATCTATAAGATATTTTTATGATTAAGACCGTAAGTAAATCGCTCTCAAAGCTGTTCAAAAGTAAATTTTGCCAAGAGAATGCTTGTTTTCATTAAAAATCCTGGGTCTTCTTAGGAAAAACTCTATATTTGTTTTATTTTATAGTACCAGCTTATCTTATTTCAATGTTTCGATTAACCTTGCTTTTAAGTTTTTAGTCGTGATATAAGTTCTATGTAAGCTTCTGCGGTTTTGGTTCATGAGTTTGGCAGAAGACTTACGTTACAAGCTACAGATTTTGTGTTTATAAGTACAGAGGTTTAAGCGTGAAAATAGTTGTATTAATAACTCAATTCTTTCTAAAGCTGAATCAAGTTGTTATTATAAAAAGTCCATTCATCATTCAATTGTTATACTCAAAAGTAGGTTTTGCACTTGCAGTAACGTCATGATAATATTTAACTTTACTTGAAATACTTGTTTGAAATATAATTTGTAATTCATTGATAATTATTTGAGATATTTCAAAACTTACAAAATAAAATTTTCATTCCGATACATTATATTTCCTCGTTACACATAGATATAATTTTATTAGCACTAATATACCCAATAAACATTTATAAGAGCGCTCATATGTATGACTCTTAAAATAGGGTATTTTATGACGATATTATGAGCGCACATTATTATGACTCCGAAAAAACTCTTATTTATAAACGTTTTATGAGCGCACGCTATTATGAGTCCGAAAAGGCTCTTATTTATGAAGTTTTTATGAGCGCCCATTATTATGATTCCGAAAAGACTCTTATTTATGAACCTTTTTTGAGCGCACATAATAATGACTCAGAAAAATCTCATATTTATGATGATTTTTGGAGCGCTCATAATTATCACTCAGACAAATCAATATAGTTCAGAGCAACTTTTTCGATAAACACGAAAAAGTTTAATACGAAAAAGGGTATTTTCTTTTTGTTTTCTTAGTAGACACAAAAGACTCTTAAATATGAATCTTACTCCGAAGGAGTCATAGTTCTGACTCTTAAAAAACACATATTAAAGACTCTTATAAGAGTCATATTTTGGACTCATGGCTGTGTGCCCTTCCAGAAAGGGAAACTCGCTCATATCAGAACATTTTATAAACATTTTATGAGGTCATAAATTAGACTCTTAAAAGACTCTTAAAGGACTCATAAAATTTGTTTATTATGAGTCATTAAAGCATTATAACGTTTGTTTTTTGAGAGCCCTAAAAGACTCTTTAATATGACTCTTATAAGACTTCGAAAACACTCATAATTCTGACTCTAAAAACACACATATTTTGGACTCTTATAAGTGCCATATTTCAGACTCAGATCTGTGTGCCCTTCCAGCAAGGGGAAACAAGCTCTTATCGGAGTCTTTTATGAGCTAATTATGAGCGCTCAGACTCATAAATATGAGTCTTAAAAGACTCATAATGTTTGCTGGGTAGGTAGATTTTCACGCAACGGAATACAAAAATAATTTTTGATTTTAATTGATCTTCAAAAAAATGTTTGGGACTCTTAGAGTTTCGTGCAGGTACTTGTGCTAATCTAAACCCATCTGAAATCACCCCGGATTCCCCTCTCTCTCTCTCTCACTCATCAGGTTGGCAAAAAGTTTAAAGTTTTCTTTATTTTTTATGTTTTTTTCTCTCATTTTTTATGTTTTTTTTTTTATAATATTATTTTAATGATTTTTGTTTTCGGTTATGGCGCACGTACTCTACAATGTTTTATGCATTGGCCGCGACCTGGTTGCACGTTGTCTTGCGGCAACTCAACTTAAGTCAAAGTCTGAGAGTACAAGCTACTAGTTATAAGCTTCTATAGAGTGAGAGCTGAAAAACAGGATACACGATACTGTTCAAGTTATGTTTGTGCACTAAAATTATGACATGCCGTTGGCTGCTTGTAAATTCTACACACTCTCTCTCTCCTTTGGCAACGCCGAGGCCATAAGCTTTTGTGCAGTGCACTTAGAACATCATTAAATTTGAAGTGCCAGGCACGATTATGAGCTGCTGTGCTTAGAAAATTTCAAAGTTTCGCCGAAGCGTTTTACCATTAAGTAATGAAAATTACAAGAAAACATTGACAGCAGGAATAAATAAACAAAAGTTGATGGGTAAAATGAGTGGCAGACCGTCAAAATGCTACTATCACGATATAAGATGCTAAGCATTTGGCAAAGTTGTGCCTTAGTTGCTGACCTTACTCAAAATTATGTATGACTGTTTATTTATTGATTTAATATATTTAAGTGATTTCAGATTGTGGTGATTGTATAATTTAAAACAACTCAAAGTAAGCGCTATTAAGAGTTTAGAAATTTACAAACAAGTTTGGAGATTTTAAAAATTATTGTTATGTTAGCATTATATTTTGTACAAGCCCAACTGCATATGGTTAAAACTTTGCTAAATGTGCAAATTGTTTACAAAAAAGCCAGTTAAATTTTAAAAACACATTCTTTATATTTCTCACACTAAATCAATTTCTCCGCAAAGTTTAAATCATGCGATTAATTAAGTATTTTTCTTTATTGAATAATGAAAGAAACGATGACAGTTTTCATTCCGTAAAGAGGCCCGCCCGATACAATCTCTCTCTTTGTTACTTTTTATATAAATTCAATTTTAACATAAAATGGTTATTGAAATTTTACACTCGTACCAAATGCCATGCCAAAAGTGAGCGGAAGTGCTTAACGTGACTTGAATCTTAATATGCTGATTAAACTTACAGGAAGAAACGGTACAGGTGCAGACAGTGCTGAAACAAGGTGTTGTTTTATACAAAAATTTCGCAGAATGCTTTATGCAAATGTAACAAAAAAAAAAAAAAAAAAAAACTCAATGAATTTATTTGGATGCCTTTATTTTTTTGTTTTGATGTTTGATTAGCATTTGAACACGAACGCCGACATAATATTTTCTTTGTTCCTACGAGTTGCCACTCGTTCCTTGGTTGCAGCTGCTGCTTACTTTGTTGTGGCTGTTTATTAGATCCGAAGGCAACAGTAGCATATAATAAGTGTACGCGAACATTTGCTCAAGACAACAAAACAATGAAACATAAAAAAAAAATAAAAAAAAAAAAACAACTAGCAATAAAGTAACACGAAAAATGTGGGTGTTGGTTGTTGAATAAGTACCTACCTAAGACAGTTTTCTTATGTATAGCTCTGCTTCGTTAGGTTCCACTTCGTCGCCAGCTAAATGTCACAGGAAGGTGAGTGCACGAAAGCAACCTGCTTGTGTCTGGTGAAAAACAAAAACACACACAACAACAAAAACACCTACATAAGCTCTGAAATAACAACCAGCTGCTACTCCTTAGAAGTGCTTTATTCGTTCTTATTGACTTTGTATGTTAATGGCAAGGATTAGATAGCTGAGCGTATTGAAGGAAGAAAAAATGAATGAATGAATGCATGATTGAATGCATGCATTCGATGCAGTGTGCAATGGATTTGCATGCACTAATACATATTTGAAGTAAGTAAGCAAATCTTTCAGGTGCTTAAAATATTAATAATATTGTTTAATATTTATGATCTCGCATTTTGTCAATGTCTTGTAGAGTGAGGCATGAAGGCTTTGTGTCGTTATGAGTTTTTTTTTTTCTTAAGCTGTGAACTAAGGGTTTCAGGTGTCAAAACTATTCAGTCAAGTCTGCCTTGGTTCGGAAAATGGGATGATAGATAAGTAGGAGAAAAAGTGAAATTATGGTGGGACATAACATTCGCGGCAGAGAAAACAGACCTTTTTTAAAAAATTCATAACTCACAAGCAAAGGTCCCCAGGTGACAGTCTCCGATTTTCGGATATGTGATAGAAGACAAAAATCTAAGATCGACGTATTTTTTTATACGTGCTCAATCGATGTTTAAGGGTTTCAAACTCGCTTTTAAAAATCAGCAAAAATTTAATTTTTCTGCTTTTATTTCGCTATTTTCCATGGAAGCATTTACAAATTTGGTACCAAACGAAAGCTCTTACAAAACCACACACGATCGCATTAATTTTTCATAAGAAAATTTTGTTGTAATTTTGTTGTTGCAATTTTTAGTAATGTTTAGTCGATATCAAAGAAGTATGTTGACACAATTATTTAATATTAATTTATGTTGGATTTTACGATATGCAAAAGAAATGGAATGCATTTTCTCATATTTCTTTAAAAAAAATTTGTTTTGATTTTAAGTAGGAAAAATCATAAAAATCTTCTTCTAATTTCAATACCTCAATTTTGGGAATAAATAACTCATCAGATATGAAAAAAGCTTTTATTTTTTAAATTTTATAATAAATAATGACATTAATTTTAAAATAAGTCCACGTCCTTCAAAGTGGATTTCGGCTTAAATTCGTTTTGATATGGTTTTTTTAACAAAACATTATATTTTTGATATATCTCTTAAAGAGTACGGGCCAGGTTTTTATAAAGGAAAAACATGAAATACGAATTTTCTTTATGTTGAATTATAAATCAGCGATATTCACATATTCGATTTTAAATTGTACAAATAACCATTTTTAAGTTCCAAATATTTATTTAAAATACCTTAAAGTAAAAACGTAAATCAAAGTAGGTACAACGAAATAAGCTTGAAAATTTTTTGTAAAACTGAAAATTACAAAATGAAAAAAATACAAAAAGTTTTTGTAGTTTCAATAAATCAGTAAACAAAAAAAAAATCCCTAAAAATATGTTATGAAATTGTTCAAAAAAATCAAGCGTTCCGCACTCACATTTTACGAAATTATGTTTTAAAAACGAATTACAAGAAAAAAAATTCAAAAAAAGAATTACAAGAAAAAAAATTCAAAAAATGAATTTTTCACTCTAACATGGTTTTATAGAGCTCCTAACTGGCGGCAGAGAAAAAAAGGGGGCATCATGTTTGCAGCGCTGGGAGTCGCAAAAATTGTCCGATCTGGAAAAAAATTACTTTTTCTAAAACTTTACAAGATTGGTTATCGTATGACAGGAGCTTTTTTTTAAAAATTTTTTTCAATTTTTGGTGATGTTTCAAATTTGAAAGTGTGTTTTTTCGAAAAAAAAATTGACTTAAAAAATTCATTAAAAATCGAAAAAAATTAAAAAAAACTCGTGTCATACGATAGCGAATCAAGTTTAAAAAAATAAAAAAAAAAAAATTCCTCAAAAAATGAACCCGCTAGTGCCGCAACCAGAACGAAAACCATGGTTTCGAGATAAACGCGTTGAAAGTTTGTGAATAAAGAAAAACAAGTAAAGAGAGTCTAAAGTCGGTCTAGGCCGACTATGAAAAACCCTAAACCTACTTTTCCAAAAATAAAAAATATTATTGAAAATGGGCCTGTCCGTGGGCGGGTGAAACCTATATTTTATATGCATTTAAATGTTGGTGAAAAATTTACACATACCAAGTTTTAAATAAAATACATACGTACCAAATTTGGTCTCTCTATGACAAACATATTTAATTTAATGAGTTTTAAGCATTTTGGGTTGTATGGGAGGTAGGCGTGTCCGTTGGCGGATGACGTCCATTTTTCAAAACAATCTTTGTTTTCTCGTAAAAAACAAACGTGCCAAGTTTTATCTCTAACGGTTAAACAGAGGTTTACTTATTGCGTTTTCAATTTTTGGGTTGTATGGGAGATGGGCGTGTCCTTGCGTGGATAATGCCCATTTTTCGAAGGAATCTTTGTGCTTACATAAAACACATACACATCAAGTTTTATTGTTGTAGGTTAATTATGAGCTAATTTATCCGTTGTTCAATTTTAGCTTTGTATGGGAGGTAGGCGTGTCCGTGGGCGGATGATGTTCATTTTTTAAAACTATCTTTTTTTTGTTATAAAAAAAATATGTGTCAAATGTTATTTCTGTAAGTTAAACAGACGCTTGTTGTTATTTTGGGTCAATTTTGTTGTTTATATTTAATAATGTAAGGAGGTTTTTGACCAGTGCTTTTTTATTGCAATTTTTAGACGCTTATTTATTGTGTTTTCAATTTTTAGGTTGTATGTGAGGTGGGCGTGTCCGTCAGCGGATGACGTCCATTTTTGAAATACATTTTTGTGTTGATACAAAACACATACGTGCCATATTTTATATGTGTAGGTTGAATACGAGCTGAGTTATGCAGTTTTCAATTTTTGCGTTGTATGGGAGGTAGGCGAGTCCGTGGGCGGATTCCAAAAATATTCTATAATGTAGATCCTTGGGTCCATGTGACCATGTGTACCAAGTTTCATCCAATTATCTCAACTCCTTCTTCTTATCCTGTGTATACGGACAACACACAGACGGACAGACAGACGGAAAGACGGACGGACGGACGGACATGAATAGCTCGACTCACGAGGTGACGCTGATCAAGAATATATATACTTTTCTATACCGGACTCGCTTCGTTCTATGCGTTACAAACGTTTGCACAAAGTTAATATACCCCGACCTTTCAGGTTTAGGTTATAAAAAGGTTATAATTAAAAATGCGCTCTCACAAATCCGGCTGTAACTTTTGAACCCGTAGGAATTGTTCCATGAAATTAGAATCTTAGAATCTGAAAAATATTTTTATATATTAAGGTGCCTCGACTTGTATGAAGAAAAAAAATTTCCATTTGTACCCATCTTAAAATGAACCTTGATGTATTTTATGATGATTCCCAAAATATTTTGTTTTACCAAAATCCGTCAGTGAGCTAAACCATTTTGAAAAAACCTCCACAAACCATATTTTCCGCATATATACTGGCTAGTGTAATAGGTGTAAGTAAATACACTGTCTCATATTATAAGCCTGAAAACGTTCTTTCAATCTGCATCAAAAATTTGTATAAATTTGCAATGGGATTAAAGATAATGATGTTTTTCATGATTTTTTTCATAGTTTTTTAGACGATTTTCAAAAATTCTACATTGAAGCAAACGCTTGAAATAAAAAATACAAGGGGTATTCAATATTCAGTGTAGTTGCCAGTATAGTTGAGGACTTGAGGACTTGTACACTTAACAAAAACAAAATATACGTACGTCAAAAATCTACACAACTACATTTCTACTATTGCCTTAAACTTGAGGACTTGAGGACTTGAGCAGTTGTGTAGTTGTGTACATTGAAAAATATGGCAGGTTTGAAATAGTGATGCAACATTTAAGAGTATAAGTTTCAATTACTTGATAAATAATAATTTCATTCGAATTATATTAATAATCTCATTAAAAATTATAATAATAATCTCAATTAAAATTTTGGTGTGCTCACGAAAACCTAACTGCACAAGTCCTCAAGTCCTCAACTACACTGGCAAGTGCACTGAATCGTGAATACCCCTACAGTATTTTGGATTTTGAAAATGTTATCTTCAGGTAAATTGCACACAAATGGGAAAATAAAATAAGAGTTATTTCCACACTTTATTAAACAGAGAGCCACACATGCCCATCGATGGTTTACACTATTTTTCCAGAAGGTGTTTTCTCCAATATAATTTTTTTTTTTTTAAATTAGTCCTTTTTTGTTGTTCTTATTATACTTTTTTACAATACTATCCAAAACTAAATGACAGCCGTCCATACCTTTTCAACGATAACTTGATAACGGCGATCGTATAAGAAATAATAAAGTTATTTGAATTTCTGTGAAAATAATCTAAAAAAAAAATGCATGAAAACATCATTATCCTTAATCCAGTGGCAAATATTTTCAAATTTTTGTTGCCGATTGAACGAACTTTCAATAGCTAGCCAAAATATTTTGAGAATCATCATAAAATACATCAAGGTTCATTTTAAGATGGGTACAAATGGAACTTTTTTTTTCAAGGCACCTTTATATGTATATTTCTGAAAATATTATATATAAAAGAATTTAAAACAAAAAAGTCGATTTAATAAAACGGCCAATGGCATGTCCCTTCTTAAGAGAAACAAGTGTAGAATGTTGCATGTTTGACAGAGCGCTATGAAAACATGCGATTTTGAATCTGAGGCAAACCTTTACCTCAGTCATTTCGAGTTATTAAGCAATATAATTCTACAAACATTTCTACCACCAACTACAACCTCCAAAGTCGTAAATATTGATGAATTTTTAATTTCAGTTAATTAAATGAGGAAAGAATTAAATAAAGGTAAAAGCGTATGACCATGACTAGACCGGGATTCGAACCTGAAACTTCTGGGTTGGCAGTCAAGCACGCTAACCACTCGACTATCAAGCTAGGCTAACATGATGTGTTAAAAAGAATGTCGAAAAAAAAACACAGTTTAGTAACTCACCTTCATAACTTTATATTTTAAAACTTCAACGTTTTTCACAAACTCTGTACCAATAAAACATTTTTATATTAGTTTATAATTCTTAAAAAACATACTTTTCAAGAATTATTTTTAGAGCTTGATGCCAAATAATTTATTGAAGCCAAAACAACATTGGCTGAAAAATTTTCAAAAACACCACTAACTGAGATTTTAACAAAGTATAAGAAAAAAAATTATATTTTCTTGGTTCTGTGACCAAATTTAAATTTAACTTAAGTTCTAAACAAAAAAAAAAGCTACAAAAATTTAATTTCGACCAATTCCTTACATAATAAATTTCAACACAAAACTGAATATTAACATCCCAGAGCAGCTATTAAGCATTGTACTTAGACAGGTTGTAGAATAATACAATTTACAACCATAACACATAGCTTACCTACGTGTTTGCCTTTCTTACCTATAGTTAATTTAGACGCTCCATTTAGATGAAACCATAAATGTGTGTATTTAATATCAGACAAATAAAAATAATTAACAATCTTCTTGTGAAAAAAAAAATAATAAAAACCGGATACCATAACGAGCAGTTAATGTTTCAAAAGCTTTCTGAACTTATTTCGTTTTTGTTTTTTTCATCACCTTTATTACAGTCATTAAATTAGCAAGTTGACAGCAAAGGTGTAATAAAAATCTACCAACAATATTGTCTCCAATGAAGCGGTTATAAGGAAAAAAAAAAAAAAAAAATATGTATAGAAAGAACCCTTTTCAAGGCAAAAGCATTTTAATGTACAACGACATGAACAAGATATGTTAATGGTAATGGTAATGCATGGCAATATAATCAAATATATGTTGATATATTATCTAATATACTTACAACATTAAATGGGTTAATACATATTGTGCCTCTTTCCCCTCTTTTAGCAAAACATTTGTCACCAAGCTTGTTGCACAAAAGACCATTGTTGAAAAACTGTGCTAAAAATGTTTGGAATGAATAAAAGATGTTTTCACATCAAATTAACCTTTAACATTTCACATTCAACTTTTCACAAATTATAAATTTTTTAGCATTTGTGCTTTGAAATATAAGAAATTGAATTTGTTATGATAAACGTTAAAGTGTAAAATATATAATTTGATTTTAAAAAGTTCAATATGTAGTCTAAGTTAACTGTTGAATTATAATATGTAATTGTGAGAAAAAATATCAAGGTTTACCAATTTTTCCAGTTATTGAAATATCTGGAGAAATAAAAAAAATATTGTTTATAAAGTTTAAAAGGAAACATATGAATATAAATTACTTGAAGTGAATTTAATAAAGTTTAAGCAAATTTAAAAAGTCTGCTTCAAAAATGTTGAAAAAGAAGAAATCTTTTTCGATAAAAAATTAAAGGGAACTACTTAGACACTTTAACGACTATGTCTAAAACAGCTATTAATCCTTTCACTCACTTTTGGTATTACATTATCATGTTACTGCAAAAGGACATCATATGTTTAATAAGCCTTAAGTTGATGTAATAAAGTGTTAAACGTCAGTTTAAACGCACCTTAAGATCTATGTCTACTACATCGTCTAAGCTATAAATAAAATTTAAGTGTTTACCTTCTGTTGCAGATATACTCCAATACTACTGAGTCGATTTTTTTTAAATACATTTTTTAAATACCTCATCCGAACTACAGGACAGCACAATTGTATTTATTATTCAATAATAAATATCTTTAATTTAAGTTTTTTATGAAAGTTTTTAAAATATTAACAAACTAGTCCAAAACTGGTTTTGTGTTTCTTTTCATGAGCTGAGTGTACTCATACGAGACTGTGTTGCAATTACCATACACTCAGTTTTGCGTAAACTAAAAAGAGAGCTTATCTTCTTTATTTTGGCATGAGAAAATTATCGTATGTGTACCGTTATTGAGTGATCGTTACATTTGAGTGACAGTGCAATAATTTAACTCAACTTATGCTTTTACAGTGCTTCAACGTGGCAGTTCATATAAATTCAACTAATTAATTCTTCAATTCAAGCAATATTTGACTAATTTAAGGTAAGAAATGATTTTGTTTTAATTGTGTTAATCTTGTTTGTAACTATAGAGCCCGTGCTTGTTTCATCTAAGAATTGTAAAAATGCCGAGAGTAAAGTTGCTGTCACCTAAAGAAAATACTTAAATGGAGGCATTTAACGAATCAGGATTATCGATGCGTAAAATAGCAGAAAAAAATTGGAAAGAATTCAACATTTACGAGGGTACTAACTATCTAAGATTATTTTTTAATATTAATATTCGCGATACAGCCATGTCATTCAAGCCCTGTTCTTCTGCATTCATTTCCTGGGTCAATTTTGGATCTTCCATAATTTAAGACTTCACCAGCATGAAGTCATCGTCAGTCGCAGATTTTGGAATGCCTTCTCAAGGTTCGTCATCCACAGAAAAATGACCGATGTGAAATCTCCGGAACCACTTTGAAATAGTCACAAAGAATGGAGCATAGACTCTAAACGCTGTTTGGCATTTACTAAATATTTCCACAAGCTTGAGCTTATGGCGAAATCCAAAAACAATAGCAAACCTAATATGACAGAAATACTTAAATTACCCAAAGGCAAACACAAAACACGTAATCCGAACCATGAGACAAAAATACAGGTAGCATTGATAAGACCAACTACAACTTCAAAAGTCGTACACGGAATCCCGACTTACCCGGAATCTCGAGTTACTGGCTCTTAGATGTAACGAAAAATACACTGATTTTTAAAATAAAAGTCTAAAGTATGTTTAATATTAAACCTATTCTAATTTATCAAAATGTCTTAAGTTAAATATTGTGAGAATATGTGAATTTCCACTTTAAAATATTTGTTATACCCTAAACCTGAAAGGTCAGGGTATATTAACTTTGTGCAAACGTTTGTAACGCATAGAACGAAGCGAGTCCGGTATAGAAAAGTATATATATTCTTGATAAGCGTCACCTCGTGAGTCGAGCTATTCATGTCCGTCCGTCCGTCCGTCCGTCTGTGTGTTGTCCGTATACACAGGATAAGAAGAAGGAGTAGAGATAATTGAATGAAACTTGGTACACATGGTCACATGGACCCAAAGATCTGCACTATTGAATTTTTTTGGAATCCGCCCACGGACACGCCTACCTCCCATACAACGCAAAAATTGAAAACTGCATAACTCAGCTTATAATTTACCTATAACAATAAAATTTGGTGTGTATGTATTTAATGTCATCACAAAGATGTTTTCGAAAAATGGACGTCATTCGCTCACGGACACGCCCACCTCCCATACAACCCAAAAATTGAAAACGCAATAAATAAACCTATGTTTAACCTACAGAGCCAAACCTAAGCACATATGTTTTTTATAACAAAACCAAGATGTTTTAGAAAAATGGACATCATCCGCCCACGGACACGCCCACCTCCCATACAACCCAAAAATTGAAAACGCAATAAATAAGCCTGTGTTTAACGTAAAGAGCTAAAATTTGGCACATATGTTTTTTATGACAAGACAAAGATGGTTTTGAAAAGTGGACGTCATCCGCTTACAGACACGCCTACCACCCATACAACCCAAAAAAATTTAAAACTCAATAAATAAGGTTATGTTTGCAAAGAGAAATTAAATTTGGCATGTAAATACATATATACCAAAACTAAGGTGTGTTAAAAAATTGGGAGTAATCCGTCCATGAACTCGCCCACCTCCCATAGCGAAAGCACAATAAAGGCATTAACTGTGAGCTACAGGAATCAAACTTGGTATGTGTAAATTTTTCATCAACATTTAAATGCATATAAAATATAGGCTTCATGCACCAACGGACACGCCCATTAACAATACAAATTTTTTTTGTGTTTGAAAAGTGGGTTTAGGGTATTTCATAGTCGGCCTAGACCGACTTTAGACTTTCTTTACTTGTTTTTTGTTAAAATTGAGAAAAACATTAAAAAATATGTGGATTTTTCTTTTCAAATGATTTTTTATGAAGAAATAACTATGCAAGTACATGAGTTAGTTGATTTTATGCATTGATTTCATGAATAGTTCATGAGACTCATGAATAATATTGTGTAACTGGACCAAAACTCATGCCTGCAATTCATGGATATCTTGCAAAAGTTCATAATTATTGTGTACAGTTTTTGGTTTATTGTACTGGAATATCAAAATTTGTGCAAATTTTCTTATCTAAAAATATTTTGTTTAATGTTTTTTTTTTAAAAATAAACTTTGTCTGAAAGTTTTTCTAAAGTTATTCACTCTACATGCGTCCATCGTTATCATGTTTCTCATTTAATTTTAATATTTTTCTCCAACTTTCTTCTAAATGCTGAAATTAATTTTTTTATATATATTTTTTATAATACACTTTATTTTGCACAAGTAACTTACTTCTATGACTTTCTGGTCAAACTTTTCATATACGATTTAGAAAGTATGCAACTAATCATATTCTCAAGACCTTTAATTCGTTTATTTAATCTTAATAAGCTAATAGTTTTCGTTATTAACGGTGCTAAGAGTAACAGTTTATTGCGGTAATTTACTTCATTCAATGTTAATTATAGTTTTAACGATAGGTTTTGAGTTGTTCATTGCCCTTATTTGCATCTTAATTGGTTCATAATTTTTCGAATTAACCTCTCCGAACCAGGCGTCAAAACTCAATTGTGGTAGCTTTATAATAATTACAATAAATAAATATTATTGTGATAATGGTTTCATTTATTAATTCTATTTATAAATATATAGAGTATGCAGCCCAACTCATTTAATAAAATATTAAGGAATATGCGTTATGAATATATAAAATAGCACCAGCCTTCGCAAAGCCAACACAATGCTAGCCAAATACATTTATTTTTTTCTTAGTTTGCTGTTTTCTAAGAAAATAGAAACAACAGCCAAAACTATAATCATGCCAACAATAACAACAACCACATGAACCCACTGTCGTCCAGTCATCCGACCATTAATATACACTTCATCTCCTAATGGCCTTAAAGCACGTGCAAACGTGGTATCCTTAAGAGCTGCCGCTGTCAGGTTTGGCTCTTTGCTTTGGAATGTGTTTTTATGCTATCATTCTTGGGGTAGGACAGCCACAACAACATGTGTTCGTAGCTGTGAAGAACAGCGCATGAGTGCGAGCGATTGGGCGGGAGGCAGCGAGTGAAGCTTCTCAATACTTAAATATACGTAACAAAAGACAAAAGACAAAAGAACATGCTTATAGCAGCTGTTTTTAAAGTTGGGAATACTGAAGTTATGGTTAATGGTTGCATATTTAATATTTATAACTTTCAATAGATATTAAATATATATAAACGCTAGTTTGACTCAAACTACACGGTTAAAAATCTTGGGCTAAATTTTAATCTTTTTTGGATTACATATAGGACACGACCAAAAAAAGATTACTTTTTAATCCAATGAAAAGTTTTAAATTTTCCAATCCAAAAAGGACTTATTTTTAATCCGCAAAAAGTTTAAAATTTTTTAATCCAAAAAGGAATAATTTTTAATCCGCAGAAAGTATAAAATATTATAATCCAAAAAGGATTAGATTTTCGTATAAAAAAATTTAAAATATAAAAGGATTACTTTTTAATCCACAAACGTGAGAACTCGTGAGAAAAAAAGGTAAGAGATAATTCTCATATTTCATAAGCCTACGAAGAAAAGTTATCCTTTGACCTCCATAAGCATATATATATACTAAAAAAGTTCTCAAACCTAATTTATGGTATATTTCTATACGAGCTAAAAAAAACTTATTTTTTTTGTCGCGTACTTTGAACTAATTTGTACTAAATCTTGCCAATATTTTTATAAAATGTAGCACTCTTTAATCGCGTTAGAACACTTAAAATACATATCGGTTATTTTTGTTTCTTTCTTGTTTTTCGAGTAATTAAAACCGTGCGAATGTCGCGTCCGTGCCAATGGCTTTTCAGCTGAAAAGCTACATAATATTCACCTTTTCGCCATAGAAGAACTGTCAAATAAAGAGCTGCTTTTCTTTGGCTTTTCAGCCAAAAGGCCTTCGTGTGAACATATTATTATATTGCCATAAACTTCACTATATATACATTAAGGGTATTCATGCAAATGGGCAATGCCCTTATAAATGATATAAACCGTATAAGTTTATCAGCCTTATAAATGAAATGTATGGAGAACCGTTTACACAAACCAGATATATCACAAACCAGCAATCAGCTGTTTATATGTATGCTGAAAGTTGACTGTTAACAAGTTAACAGCTGACATATCTCTCCAAATGCACAATCGACTGTTAAAAATAACTAATTGCCCAAAATACAAGCTTGCCGCTTTGCATGAATACCCTTATTATGTATTATGAAGCACTGCTCAATGTAATAATGAATATAATAATATTTTTTTTCAGATTTTAAGAAACAATTTGTTTCATTTAATTAAAAAATAAATTTGTGATGCTTTAACAACATTAACTATTATATTTAGCGTAAATTTCATAGCAGTAGTAGTTTTCAATCTTAGGTAACATAAATAATTTTTCTTAAAAAAAAAATACCTTAATGTAAATTTGTAGTCCAAAAATAGTCTTAAATTTAAACTTTTTTGGATTAAAAACAAATTAAACTAAAGTATGGAATAAAAAATAGTACTTTTTGGATTAAAAATTCCTTTAAACCAAAGTTTGGATTAAAAACTAGTCCAAAATTTTTAACCGTGTAGTCTAGATTTATCGATAAAATGTTTTAAACAATGACTAAGTAGTTTGAAAAAAATGCACAACTCTTCAACGATTTGGTTTCTAGGGAAATTATTTTCAGCTAAAACACGATATATTTTAAAATAAATTTGTAATAATTGACTGATTTGATTGACATGCCAGACAATTTCTTGCGTTTTTCGTATCTGACATGCCTGTCTGACATTCTAATGTTCTGTATGCTAACGGTTTTGTAAATTTAATAGCCTGCCAATAAATGATTTTTTTGTTTGCATTTTTATCGTATCGAAACTAGATTTCAGTAACATCTTCGCCATGGTAACAAAACACATTTGTTTGGCATCGATAAGCATTGATATCTTATATTTTTATGAGGGTTTGTAAATGTTAAGTATGTCAAATATATATGGCTATTTAAATGCTATTTTCATTTATGTCTTTATTTTACTTCATGTCAGGAGAAAGTCATTGTTTCAAGTATGTTTTTATTTGATGACGATATAATACTTATATTTATGAAAATTTTGATAAAACAGTCTAATGGTGTTAGAAAGTGTTTGAGTAGATTTTTTGTCGATTTATTTCTTACTAGTATAGAAGCCCGTCATACGACGGATCATATTCAAAATAATTAAGTAGCAGACGATATTATATTTTTCATTCACCTCAAATGTTGTTTTGTTCCAATCAATTGTTGTCAATGTGTCCTTACTGATAAATATCAAATAAATTTTGTGTGCATACTTAAAGTCTAAAAATTCATATAAAAAGCACTGTAATAGGGAAACAGGTTCTGGTCCAGGCTAACATGTTCAGCCTATACATAGCAATAACAACTATAACAGTTTGAGCGATATAGAGCATGGAGCAGAACGTTTGTCTTCTACTTATTTCTTATAAGTGTATTTGCATAATTTAATTTTTAAAAAATGTTTATTTCTTTGAAATGTTTATTTATTGAGTCTATGAATCATAAATTCTTACAGACAAGAAATAATTACGCAACAAAGTAACTAAAAGCATATGAAAAGATTGATATTTATAAACAAGAAGACTAATCATAACTCGCCCATAGAACATATCTTTCAAAGGATTTTTCTAGGTTAGCTCACATAACCGATTTTTTCAAGGTCACATTTTATACTATGGGACCGTAGTAAATATCCTTTAAGGTGGGACATAACATTCGCGGCAGAGAAAACAGACCTTTTTTTAAAAATTCATAACTCAGTCAGAAACAAACATTTTTCCAAAATAGAATTGCATAAGTTACAAGAAAAAATAAATGCAAAAACATATATATTTTTCACTCAAACATGGTTTTATAGAGCTCCAAACTGGCGGCAAAGAAAAAACGGGGCCTCGTGGTTGCAGCGCTGGGAGTTGCAAAACTTGTCCAATCTGGAAAAAAATGACTTTTTTAAAGCTTAACAAAATTTGTTTTCTCATGACAGGAGTTTTTTTTAAATTGTTTTTCAATTTTTGGTGATGTTCCAAATTTGAAAGTGTATTTTTTCGAAAAAAATATTGACTTTAAAACTTCATAAGAAATCGAAAAAAATTTAAAAGAAAGAAATTAAGTTAAAGTTACAGAAAAAAAAAAAAAATTTCTTCAAAAAGGTTATTAAAGATATCGACAAACGGCCTTTAATGTTGCCTAGGAAAAATATCAAACTTAATATTAAAATTAGTATTGTTGTTGTTCTTGTTTTTGTTATATCATGTCAAAGTAGACCAACAAAAAAAAGGTACCCCGCTGGATGTAATCAAAAAATTGTTGTTCGTCATTTTAATATAAAAATCAAAACGGGAATATGTTAAGAATTATTGCTGTTATTGTCGGTACCAAAATAAAGAGGTTCGTTCGACACATAACGGAACTATAGCATCCAAAATTCAAAATTTACAAAAACAGGTATTTTTAGGGCTTAAATTAGGTCTTTTTCTGTTGTTTTTAGAGCTACCTTCATGATTCGGGTACCGACGAGAAGCAGTCATTCTTCCACAAAATATGTGGTGCAGAAATTATTTTAATCGTACAATTTTTATACCCCCACGCGTACTGCGTAAGGGGTATATTAATTTTGTCACGACGTGTGTAACGCCCATAAGGAGGCGTGGTAGGTATAGAAAAGTATATATTCTTGCTCAGCATCACCACCTGAGTTCATTTAGCTATGTCCATCTGTCTGTCCGTCTGTCTGTCCGTCTGTCTGTCCGTCTGTCTGTCCGTCTGTCTGTCCGTCTGTCTGTCCGTCTGTCTGTCTGTGGACACGAAACCAGCCGTAATTTTCAAGCTATCATAATGAAATTCGATATTTAAGCTTCTTTTAAAAAAACTAAGATCAAGTTCGAGAATGGGCTATATCGGATGAAAACCACGCCTACCTCCTATACAACCCCAATTATGAAAACTCCATAAAGAAACTAATATTTACGCTACAAAACTTAAATTCGGTATTTGTATAGTCTATGACAAAACTCATGTGTGCTAGAAAAATGGGCGTCATCCACCCACTAACACGCCCACCTCCCATACAACCCTATTATTGAAGCCTATGTATAGAGGCTTGTGTCGAAGCTATAAAAGTAAAATTAAATATATATTATTTTTATATAAAAAGTAAGACGTTAGAGAAAAAAGGACGTAATCCATTCACGAACACGCCCACCACCCATACAACCTTAAAATTTAAAACTATATAAATAGGCTCCTGTCGAAGCTACAAAAGTAAAATTAGGTATTTATTCTTTTTAAAATAAAACCAAGATGAGTTAGAAAAATAGACGTCATCCATCGATGAACACGCCCACCTCCCATACAACTCATAATATTGGAAACTATAATCAGGCTAATATTTAAGCTACAGACCTGAAATTGGGTATTTGTGTATGTATATTATATCAAAATTGAGGCGTGTTAGAAAAATTGGCATCAACCACTCAAGAACACGCCCACCTCCCATACAACTTATGTAATTGAACACTTTATAAAAAGGCTTGTCTTTATTTTGCAGGAAAACAATTTGATATGAATGTATTTTAGACGTCATCAAAATAGTAAAATTTTTTGAAATCTCATATAAAAAGAGCTGCAATTTAAGATTTTGTACCATTGCGAATCGCTCGTGGGGGTATTTTAACTTCGGCCAAGTCGAAGATACACCTTACTAGTTTTAATAACTTTTTATCACAACCAATCGCGAAAAACTGGTTTCGAGATAATCGCATTTAAAGTTACGATATGTATTTTCAAAATAATAAAATAAAAACCAATCGGTTTTAGAGATTTTTCCGATGCTTTTGGTTGTTGACTATCAAAAACAAAAAGATTCATCCAAATCAGATCATTGGTTTCCGATAAATAAGGTGGAAAGTGCCCGAAGACATGGTATACAAAAGAGTATTAAAATAATTCTATGGTAAGATTTGTTAAATATAAGAAAACTTTTTGGAAATACAATTCACTAATTCTTTTTTTATATATATTTTTGGTCGAAGGGTGGTGGTAGGGTTTTTGAACTTATGTTTGTTACAGAATATCTCCTGCGCCAGAACGGTACAGACAACCTTCAACGATAAATAATAATAGCTCCCAACTTAATGTAGCTATATTTGAAAAAAACAAAAACAAAATTTTGAGAAAAAACACAAAAACAACATTGCATTATACTTTGCTTGCATAACAATGTATGGAAAATACATAACAATGTGTGAAAAAAGGTAGATCACCAAATATGTGCATATGAGGTGATTTTGTGCCCGACTTGCCTACATAAAAAATTCGCCAAAAAAAATACTAACTAGATTTGCAAGAAATTTTCACAGTAGGTATATTTTCAATATTATGTTAGTTCATATAACCAAAAAAAAAAAAAATTTCGAAAAAATTATTTTTCGAAGATATACATAAGTTGGCCTTAACACATTGAGTGCCAAGGGGTTTTGACGAAAACCTTCCCCGGGTGCCAAGCACATTTTTTGCTTTAAACTGGTGTAAAAGTAGAAAATATTCAGTTCTGCGCCAATCCCGGATAATTTTGTGGTTTATTTTGGATTTTATAACGGTTTTTTTATGTCGCACGTTTCTGTACGACGTGGCACTGCACGACGGAATTGCAATCGTAAAAATCACTGTCGTACGAAAATGTGCGACGCGTTTTTTTTTGCTATTTCTTAATTTTTTTTTCTTTTTACGCATTGTTCTTTACATTTATTTAAATTTTTTATTATATCTGTTTTTATTTTTATTTTGTGCTATTTTTTATTTTTATTTGTCTTGTTTTTTTGTTTTCTTTATATTTATTTTTCTTTATTTTCTTTGTTTTTTATTTTTATTTTTCTTTATTTTGTTTTATTTTTGTAGATTTGAATTAGAAAAATGCCGAAGCGAAACCTTAGAGATCGTGAAATACGTGAAGCGTTGGAAGAAAGTGATGATGGTGATTTTTCATGCGATGAGTTGATTGATGAGAACTGGCTACCAGATGACTCGGACACTGACTCTGATAATAACAATGATACTAATAACATTGATAAAATTTATAACAGCGATACTGAAGACGACTGGGACATGGATGAGAACATGGATGAGGACATGGATGAGGACGAGCCAACAGCATTGTCAAACGTAGTCGGTTCTTCCGAAACAAACATTTGGACTGAATTTAGTTCTCGTCAGAAAACTTTTACATTCACTGGGCGATCAGGCTTGCAACAGTCTATTCCAACAGATATTTCCTGTTTGGATGCATTTCTCCTATTTGTTGACAAGGACGTTATTGAATTAATTGTATCAGAAACAAATAAGTATGCGGAGGAATATGTAAATAAAGGTGCTGTTACCAGATTTTCTCGAAAAAAAAATTGGATACCAACAACAGATTTTGAAATGAAGAAGTTCCTTGGCCTTCTTTTGTGGATGGGTTTGGTGAAGGTCGGGTGTTTAAAACACTATTGGTCCAAAGATTCGCTCTACAACTTTTCAATTCCGGGGAAACTAATGTCACGCAATCGCTTTCAACTATTGCTTAGTTTCATGCACTTCTCAGACAATAACTCAATTGTACCAGGAGATAGGCTTGCTAAAATAAAACCACTATTGGACATGTTACAAACGAGATACCAAAGCATTTACGTACCAGGTGAAAACATAGTAATTGATGAGACCCTTATTCCATGGCGTGGCAGACTATTATTCCGACAATATATACCAAATAAAGCTCATCCTTATGGTATAAAGCTTTTTAAGCTCTGCTCTACCGAAGGATTCACCTGGTCATTGCAAATATACTCCGGAAAGTCATCAAGTGGACTGAAAGAAGTCGGTTTGGCAAAAAGAGTTTGCGAGGATCTGATCATTGATTTGAAAGGTCAAGGTCGAACTTTATATGTAGACAACTTTTACACAAGCTATGAATTGGCTCGTTCAATGCTAGATCAAAAAACACATGTTGTCGGTACACTCCGTGCCAACAAGAAACATTTGCCAAAAGAAGTTATGGTTGCTCCTATAAAGAAAGGCGAAGTAGTGGCTAGAGAAGATCCCAATGGTATAGTTGTTCTGAAGTGGAAAGATAAACGCGACGTCAGAATGCTATCTACGAAACATGCCCCGATAATGGTATCCACAACAGATGGAGCACGTAATCCTGAAGAGCCTTCAACTAGTCGAGGAGCGAGACGTAACAGACGAGCAACAGAAAAGCCATTGGCTGTGCTAGAATATAATAAGGGGAAAGCAGGCATTGATCTTTCCGACCAAATGGCTTCTTACTCAAATACCCTTCGCAAAGGGTTAAAATGGTATCGAAAGCTTGGAATTGAACTTTTACTCGGACTTTCCGTGGTAAATGCCTTTACTGTGTATAAAGCAGCTACGAATAAAAACATTAATATACGAACATTCCGTGAACGCATTGCTAAGGACCTACTAAATCTCACATCCCCTCAGCCTGTATCGCAATCAAAACATATTATCAGAAAAAGAGTAGATGAAAATAATAAAACCATCCGACGTGCTTGCGCTTTTTGCTACGCTGAAGCAAAAGAAAATTTAGTCGAAAGGAAGCAAGAAAGAATATCAAAAGGACAACTACGTACTGTCCGCAATGCCCCAACACTCCCCAATTGTGCATTGATTGCTTTCCGAAATATGCACATCTAAAGAATTAATGTAAATTGAAATTATCATATCCTAATTTTAATATTTTTGTATCTTTTTTATACTTTTTTTACCGAAATATCGAATGAATTCCAATAAATTTTCAAAATTAAAAAGAACCTCCGAGTTTTTATCATAAAACCGCAAAAAATGAAGATATCTCTATGAAACTTGAACAAAAATTTAGGGCAAACATTAGGGTACTAGAAACACATTAAAAAAACCCTGTAGAGTCACACAGAAACGCACGACAATATCTAAGGCTAGACAATGCCTGTCGTACGAAAACGTGCGACGTGGCACCCCAGGAAGTATTAGGTGTCGCACGAAAACGTGTAGCCATGGCACTCAATGTGTTAAACAAAATTGAATATCTCGGAAACTCTAGGCGATATCATTTTTATTAGCTACTTCCGCAAAAAAATTGTCCTCATCGTATCTTTAACTTCGTAAAACACCAGAATCCAAAAAAAATTTGCCTTTCTATCAAAAATCGACATTGAAATTAATATTGTATATTTAAATGATAACTGAACGAGGTTCACAACCTTCTAAGTGCTAAATAAAATTTTTGAGAAAAACAACTCTTTGATTA
Organism: Tetanocera ferruginea; assembly: GCA_958299015.1. NCBI lineage: Eukaryota > Metazoa > Arthropoda > Insecta > Diptera > Sciomyzidae > Tetanocera > Tetanocera ferruginea. Next base: position 10,472,641 of record OY282642.1, read on the forward strand.
ATATGATATTTAATATTTGCTTTGGAGATAGCTTTTGAGTTGATCGAATTTGAGTTTTTCTTAAAATTAAAAATTTTCTCAAAAACCTTAGATTTATGCTTTCATCAATCGTAAATTTTTTAAAAAAAGATGTTTTAAATTCCAAATGTTGACTTTCTATGTCAACATCTTTGTCAAGTTTTAACGGTTTTCTAAGTTTTCTAATTATTTCTAAAAGTCTGTTAAATTTTCTTACAAATGTGATGACAATCGCTGTGAAGCTCTGAGCAAAAGTTTTTTTTATAAATTTTCTTAATATTGTCGTTAGTTATTTAGCGTGTTCATCAACCAAATGCCAAGGAGAGAAAATCTTTGTTGAATTTTAACGGCTTTCTAAGTTTTCCAATTATTTCTAAAGTCTGTTAAATTTTCTAACAAATGTGATGACAATCGCAGTGAAGCTTTGAGCAAAAGTTTTTATAAATTTTCTTAATATTGTCGTTAGTTATTTAGCGTGTATTTCAACCAAATGCCAAGAGAGATAAAAAAACTATCTCACATAACATTTTCTGAGTCAATGAATCTCTGTCATTTGTGAATAGATTTAATTTATTTTTTTTTTTTGTATTTAAGTCTTATAGCATTAATTTTTTTTAAATATTTTAATTATTCTTTCAAAAGAAGACCACAAAATATGGATCAAAATATCAAATAAAAATGATTTTTGTTGTAAAAGAAGAAAAACTGAAATTTGCATTTTTGATTTTCTTACAAAATCTAAAGCACATTTAAGGTAAATTTATTTTGTCTTGACACTAAATTTATAAACCTTTTGTGTCATCAAAAAACCTAGGCTAACACTTAGCATATTTTTGACGAAATTAATTTTTTTTTAATGTTAGTTTACTATTTTTTTAAAAAATAAATAAAATTCAAAATAATTTATTTCAAAAACACAACTTCATGTCTACAATATATTGAAAGTTAAGGCTTCGAAGTTATTTTAATCATTTTGCTTATTCTGCAGATACTAAATTATACAATTAAATTTAGATTTAATTTATTTTAAATACATACAATTTTTAACTATGCAAAATGTATGTATACAAATAACAACAAACTTGTCAAAATTTTTTTTTTTCCTGAAAATAGACGGCTTAAAAAAGGTGATTCCACAACTTAGTCTGCAATCTTTTTGCTACATTTCACATAACAGAAAAACATTGGAAATTTCTCTTAATAGCTTAGACAGTCAGCGAGAGAAATTTATACAAACCCATAAATTTAACACGATGGTCTCCGCTGTGTGCCTTACATATTTTGCCGCACTGAAGAAGGAAAACAAGATTACTTCAATGATACCAAAAATAATGGCGTCGCATAAGTTGTAGCGCGCATAACACGGAGGATTAACACTAAATCTAGCAAAAGTTGTGCTAGAAAGGAAGGAAACCGAGCTAAGTTAATATTTAGGTGGCATAGAAGGACTATGATAAAGATGTGGATAAAGACTAAAAGATTTGTGGTCGAGCTGTTGTAATTAAGTGCGATGTAGGGGAAAAAAAAATTTCGCTCTGCTTGAAGCCAAATGATTTCTTATTCAAGGCAAAACTATAACCTCGCAAATATTTTGCTACAATCAATTGCATGCAGTCCATTAGACTGAAGACCAAAGGATACATTTTATTTTTTTTTTTTGCAATACTATAAAACATGAAAATACTCATGATTTCAAAGTGGAGTGTTATGCAATCATTTGATTTATTAATACCCATCCTGAACCATCTGAGAACATTTTTACAACTTTTTTCGAATTTTACGAACAATTTTTTGGAATCCAAACTAGTAGTTTTACAAAATTATTTTGAGTAAAGAATATTCATTTAATCAAGTTCATTGAAGTCATGGCAAGTGTTTCTTGATCTGAAATTAGAAACAATTTAATGAATTTGTTATTCAATTTGTCAGATACATTGGGTAGGGTAAAAAAAATTATTTCATATTGCAATAATTTTTTTAAGGTTTAATTGAATTTTTTTAAAGAATTGGTATATAATATTGTTACCATTTTCGGCTAGGATATAAGAAATATTCCTAACAGTTAGCTGGTTCATACATTTTGTGCCACAATTAAAATTATTTTGACTTTTAACAAATCGACAAATTATATTGTTGAAGTTTAAAATTCAAAATACTATTGCAACCACCTTAAGGACGTACAGCTTCTACGCGCTCTTAAGTGTACTCGCACCATTTTTGTTCTTTCAATCTTGAACACCCTACCTGCAACTATGCTTTTGAAACAAATATAAAATATCAATGTTCTTATTGAATATGGCAACATTTTGCCCAAAAACCAATATATTCATAATGACAAGGAAAATCATATTTTCTTTTTGAACGACATGTAGCTATCTAAAAAAATAATGGTTCCATTTCCTAACCATATAAATGATATCACTGCTGCAAGAAACTGTTTTCTCTTTCATTAAAAAAACAAACAAAAAAAAAAAGCTTTTGACGTGCAGCTCAATTTCTCAACATCATTCTTGCTACATAATGAAGGTGTAACATATTTAAATTGAAGCGAAATGAAAAATTTAAATAACGTAGATATCCTTGATATTAAATAACATGTGCTACATATATGTAAACATAGTTTGAGAATGAAGATTTGTCATCGCTATCATGGCAGATGATTTTTCTTGTGCTCTTAAACATATGCTGCATGAATGACAAAACCATTGAACCAATATTAGGTTATATGTTGAAATATCACATTTTTTTTTTTTTTGTTATAATATTTCTCGATTAATTGTTTAAATTCTTCAGCAAACATTTTGAATTTAATTGAGAGTGGCTCTATTAAGATTTATAATAACGAGTCTGAGTATACATAATAAGCACATTTATGACTGTGATCAGATGTTTATACCTACTAATATACTGAAAAGACAATTATCATGTTGTAGTGGTACAGTGACCAAATAATCAGAGCATTGGAAAAAACAATCGATCATTTCCTTCACCATACTTCGAGCACGAACTACTTTCGTTGTTCTTATATTATTATATGGATACTAGATGGTACCCGTCCTTGTCCAAAAGTCTAAATTCGGTCTAGCCCGACTATGGTATACCCTTAACCTCCTATTATAATTTTAAATCGCAATATTAAAATACTTAATTATATAGAAATACATTCTTAGTTTTGCTCAAAATTCACGTGTTCTTTATAGAATTACTCAGGTTGAACTAATATAAGTTGTATGTGCGATGGGTGTGTTTGTGAATAAATGACACGTATCTTTTTCATAACTTTTTATATGAAATGCTCCGATACCAAGTTTTTTCTCTGTCTATTATATATAAACCCTTTTATGTTGTTTTCAATATAGTGGGTTGTATTGGAGGTGGGCATGTTTTTGGAAAGATGACGTCAATTTTTCTTAAACACCTACCATACCGACTTTCATTCCTGTTAATCATATATGAACCTCTTCATACAGTTTTCACTATTGTGGGTTGCATTGGAGATGGTCGTGTTTATAGGCAGATGCCACTCATTTTTTAAAACATCTTAATTTTGTTATAAAATACTCCTATGTTGAGTTACAGGAATGAAATATACAGGTCAAATATAAAAGTTTTTATAGAGTTTTTACAATTTCGGATTGTATGGGAGGTAGGCGTGTTCGTGCGTAAATGACATTCATTTTTGTTCAAATCTGTATAACGAAGGTACAAACCGAAGGTTGCAGAGGGTATGTATTCGTGTGAGTATTCGTGGGTGTATAGCGTCCATTTTTTGTAAAATTCATAATATTAATATAAAATAGCTACTACCATACCAAGTTTTATCTCCGTATGGTATATATGAAGAAGTTTTCACTTTTCTGAGTTGTATGGGAGGTGGGCGTGTTTTTTGGTGGATGATGCCCACTTTTTGAACACGTTTTAGTATTGATATAAAATACAAACGTAAGAAACTTTTTTCTCTGTGCGTTAGATACAACTTTCTATAAATTGATTTTAATTTTTGGATGTTATGGGAGGTAGGCGTGTCGTTGAACGGGCTCAAAATATTCCAAAAATATTCAATAGTGCAGATCCTTGGGTTCATGTGACCATGTGTACCAAGTTTCATTCAATTATCTCAACTCCTTCTTCTTATTTTGTGTTTACGGACAACACACAGACGGACGGACGGACGGACGGATGGACGGACATGGATAGCTCGACTCACCAGGTGACGCTGATCAAGAATATATATACTTTTCTTTACCGCACTCGCTTCGTTCTATGCGTTACAAACGTTGGCACAAAGTTAATTTACTTTAAGTTTAAGAATTACCCTCACCTTTCAGGTTTAGGGTATAAAAATATAATTCTCTTTGGGTAAATTGTTAGAATTATACATCTATATAATTAATAGGCTAAGGTTTTTTTGTGACTTCAACTCTTCCCAGACCAATGGACCGATTTTATCAATTAAGATGGCATTAAATTAGGTTTAGGTTGTAGATGTGCAAACCTTTTTTTTTAAAATAGTGATTTCGCTTCAGGCGGTTCTCAACCTTTTAAAACATAAATAAAATTTTTCTACAAAAATCCGCTATTAAATCGATTTGAAATTTATTTTGAGAAAAGCTTATAAATTGATCGAATTTGAGTTTTTTCAAAACTACAATTTCTTTACCAAAATTATCTTTTATACATTCCTCAAATGTCAATTGTCCGAAAAATGCAGTTCCAAAATCAAAAATTCCACTTTCTGAACAAATAAGTTAGTCAAATTTTTTGGATTTTTTTGGGTTTCTTTGTCAAAATCTGTTATAAATCGATGTTGAAGGTGTTCTGTTAGCATTTTGTATTAATTTCTTTATTATATCTTAGTACTTTTTTTTGTCTTAAATCTATTTTTTACTCCGTTTTTGTTAAAATAAGTGGTTTTATAGCTTGAAAAGTTTAGCTGCGATGTAATATTAGTGTAAGTTCGTCTCTTGTTTTTTGACAGTTACATTTTTTAAAATTTAGTGTCTGATCATACTTTTTAAGTCAAAGCATTCAGATAATGATCTTTTATATCATTGTTGAGACTGAATATATCATATATTAAACGTCTATAATGTTTCTCTCATTTAATTTTTATTAAATTGCTCGAAGTCGGACATCACGTTTACTAGAGTTGTTTTAATGAACGTTACAAACAAATCAAAGTGTTATTAAAATAAATGTCTTCTAAAATTGAAGCATCAACTTCAAATACCTATAGATATTATTACAATATCTAACAAACAAGTAATCAAACATGTTCTTCTCACTCAAAAATCTTTACACACCAATACACAAACGAATATATAGTAGAGATTTACCTGCCTGAACATTTGGTAGCTGAATCGTTTTAACTTTTCTAATTAAAGCTAGCATAACAACCAAACAACAATGCGGTCTAGCATTTGGTATTAATTACTTCGGGAAGAACTTCTGTCTACTAATTTCATAAATGTATTTGTTTTACTGTTAGAGTTGTGTACATACGAGTATGTGCTGAGATAGTGAAGTGAATACCTCTGTCTGTGTTAGACCAGAAAACAAACTCTATGATTTATAAAACATTAGAGGAATGTATATGTTTCAAAGTTCTTGCCTGCATTTATGATGTTATTTTGAACAAGAAGTGTGTGTGTGTTTATGTAAGCAATATTCTGTGCATGCGTTGTGTTGGCAACTTCAGACTCAACTACTTGCAAACAATAACTAGTTCGTCTAACCCTCACTTTGGCACCAATCTTTTACCACGTAATCTGGCACATATTTACATTTGTAAATATTTTTTTTGTCATCATTAAAGATAAACAGAACCTCAAAATTTATATGATTTTGTAGGTGGAATATATGTATTAACACCTTCTAAGTCCAATTCCGGAAAAATTTACACACCGCTCTCAAGTGGTTGAGAAGTTATAGGGTTCGGAAGTTGGGAAAATGGGCCTGGAAAAGTCGTATTTTTTTCAAACAATATCTAGCTTTATGGGTATCAAAAGAAAGGTTTTTCTGTAACCATTTCAAAGAATTATTAACCATTGAAATGCATGCATTATTTCCTACGATATAGCGTTTTACATATTTTGCACACTTGACGGTCCAGCTCTTTACAAAATAACCAAAATGTAAGTATGAAGATCAAATTTAAAAAAATGTATAGTCCCAATGAATAAACAAAAACCAATTTCAACAAAAAATATACTTTTTTCATTAAATTAGTACTTTCAGCTACAATATCAAAACATGACATATTGTTGTGCCTGCGAACCAAAAATTTCTGTTCATTAATATTTTCCCAATATAAGCTATCAAATACGAAATATGTATATATAAAAAAATGTGAATAATTTTTCCTTATCATTTTTTTCTATTATTAATTCAAAAAATGCGTTAAAACACCATAAAAGCCTTTAAAATACAAAATATTTACATATGTAAATATGTACCAAACTACGTTATAAAAATGAAAAATTTCCAAAAAGTATCAGAAAATTCTAAAATTCAAAACAACTTTTGAATTTTCAGAAAGAAAACCAAAAAATAGCCACAGAGTCCAAGCCATATTCAAATCGCATAAAAAAGAAAGGAGTTATACCAAATTTAAAATTGGGATATTTACATATGTAAATAGTGCCAAAGTGAGGGCTAATTAGCATCTTTCTATTGCAAATATGTTAATTAAGAACTGAAAACACAACAATTTCTTTACTATAAAATTGGCAGTATTCAGAGATGAACTAGGAATTAAATTTTTATTGGAAAACTACTCTGACACACACTAAACTAAGTGCTGATTTTTCAAAGTGACTTCCAGCTAAGGGATTTTGTCACTCAGCTCACTTTGAGCGTACGATATGGCCGCAGCTTAAGATACCGGCAAGAGTTGTTGCATGCCGTCAGTTCTGGATAACATCGTCTATTGTATCATCCGCCATAGAACTGCTTACCATTTGTGGTTTACTGTTGACAAGCTGTGGTCGCTCACATTGCACTGCTCTTGAATGTATGTAGCACGCGTTATGTTGACCAAAAGTTGACTTCGAGTAGGAGTTTGCTGTGGCCAGTTTGCCCATTTGGTGCCTTTGTTTGCCACACTGTTTAGTTTGCGGTATGCGGTACTTGCCAGATCTGAAAGGACATCATCATCAAACAATGCCTTGTGTAGGCTGTTCATAACGTGCAGCTTTGTTGAGCTTTGAGCTGCCTGCTAAGTAAAGCATAACCACAAAGCAAAGAGCTTTAAATGAAATTTGTTACTCGTGACAGCATTTATGTGTCAAGACAATGTCAATATTGCTGCAACATTGCGGTAAAAATATACATATTAAATCTGTTTGTAGTTGCCATCAACATGTGGTAGCCTAGATGAATGATTTTATCACAACCGCCAACATAACTACTTTTGTTGTGGTCTGCTGCCACCTGTGTCAAGTAGTCGCTGTTTCTGACTCACTTTCAAATTAAATAATTAAATTTTGTTTCCTTTAATTACAAAAAAAAAAAGAAAAAAAAAAAAAAAATAAAAACTACGTACTTGTTGGTGCCTCTTAAAATCATAGATATTCTTGGTAAGAGCTTCAAAGTGTTATTAGAATTGCAAATAAAGAAACACTGTAAAAACAACAACTATGCAGTGTGAAACTTTAAGCAAATATTTTTGCAAGTCAGTTTTTTTTATGGTTTTTGTTTTACTTTTAATGTTTATGCATGCAAGTTTGTTTTAATTTTTTTATCATTTTTAGAGCAGTCTCATTGCAACTGCAAAGCATGGTTACAAAAGCATGCCTTAAGGCAGCGCAGAACTTATGCTGCTCTAAATGCAAGCAAAGCATTTTATTTTTTAAACCGAAACGACTGGGATTCCATGTTATGAAGTGAGGAAGGACATGAAGAAATTAACAAAAACTGCCTGGAAGAGAGCAGCTAACAACAACATGCAAAATGAATCTGAACACTTTTGAAGATGCTGCTTGTGCTGCCTTGCACAGTACAAGAAGTAGGAATATTGTTGAAGCATCGGAATATGCTTGGCTTTGCTTTATAAAAAGCATTGCCGCCTTTTTGCATATGCATGTGTATATATGTGAGTGGGTGCGATTGTATGTATTTATGTCTATTATAAAGCTTGGTTTTATTAAGACCAAAGAGTTGTCTGTTGGTTTTTTTATGTTGTTTTTTTTTATTTATCTTCAAGCGTTTTGAAGTCAGAATATGTATTGTAAAAGCTTTACAGACAGCTTTTTTTGTAAGCAGACCAAGCGGATTTGTGTGAGTGTGTTTTTATGTCCTCCACTTAAAAAAACTTATTATATGGCATTAAAAAGTAAATCAGTGTTGGCCATCGCCTATACCCACGGGAATTCGTGCTGAGTTAAAAAAAATATGACGTGCATGAAATAAATGTTACAAAAATTACAATGTGATAGTGACGGCCGTGGCCGTGCGTACTAAGTATGTGGCACGGGTTCGAATCACCAACTGACATAGAAATGGTTTTCAACAGAGAAAAATGTTTCTGAAAGGCAGTCACCTCTTTGAAAACAATGGCAACCCTCAGAGAGTAAGCAATGCCATGTAAAGTTTCTTGAGAACATGAACTTTAGTCATTTTGAGTCGGCATTAAATATGTTTTTTTACAATTTTCGGTCAATAGTGTATAAAAACGAACACAAAACAACACACTTTATCAACACAATTGATTATAAGCAGCTCAGTCAAAGCCATTAAAGGGCTGAAATGGGCAATTTGTTTTGTTTTTTTTTTTTTAAGTGAAACTTCTTTGGTGGCGAGTGAAATTTCAAGGTCTCTTATTCGTGACGCTAGGTTAATGTTTTCAATTCATATGAAAATTTAAAAAAATTATTGCCGCTGCCGAGAATTGAACTCCGAACATCGTTGCTTTAAAATCGGAATCCATACCATTACGCCATGTAGGCACATGTAAATGATCAAATAAAATGTAATTAAAACTGAACGCGTAACATACTGAAAATAACAAAATTAACATTAACATTACATTAACATTAACATTACATTATTAACATAACCGTAACATTAATTTTCATCCTAAAGTACACTGAGGAAACGAATTGGTTGGGGCAACAAAAAAAATGCCCAACCGCATTTTCGAAGTTGCTGCAACCTGAAATCTGAAGTTATTGCAGCATACATTTTGTCTGCGATGAATGCTTTTGATGTTGTATGAACTAACTATTGAAAATCAGAACCAAATCATGCCCTACTCATAACTTAAAATCGAATCTTACAACTTACCATTCTCTTGATATTATAGATAGTTGATTGGTACAACATAAATCTGAATTTGCCACATACACGGAGAGAATTGAGCGCAAGAATAAAGCATTTAGCACACAATTCATGCAAAAATTAGCCATGATTCTATGCTTTAAAACAGAATTCATGGTATATGACTTATGATCGCATGATTCGTGGTTACTTGCACTTAAATTCTAAAATGATATAATTTTGCTACGAACGGGCACCTTCTTAATGAAATTGAATCACAATTTCCAAAGTTCGAGTTTAGCCGTGCTGGCTGGTGATTGCTTTAAACGCTGGACTGCCTGGGTTCAAACCCGGATGAGGGCGGCAAAATTTTTTTTTAAATAATTATTTTTTTAAATTTAATAAAATATTACATGTAAGACAACACATTTTTTGAATGCAAGTGCAATCTTATTTCGGATGTTATTTCTGATTAAGCAAGTATTGTGACATAGAATTGGAATTTTAATAATTAAATTTAAATTTTGAAATTTTGATACTTACACAGCCGGAGTTCGAACCTACGTCCCTCCACATGCCAGCCCATCACACTTCCACTGAGATGTTGGTAACTATAAACCAATTGTAGCAAAACATATTTTAGAACTGCTCATCACAAAAACTGTCAGAAAATTCAAACAAAAACACTAAGGTTTCTGTATTTCATATATAATTTTAGCATAGCTATGAACCATAAAATTGATTTTTTTATTACTAATCATATTGACATTTATATATGTTTAAAAAAATAATTACAAAAAAAAAATTGTTGGTCTAACCCGGGCTCGAACCTGCGTCCATTATTTTTAAATCTCAACGTTCAGCACGCTCGACCAACAAGGCAATGAATTTTGATGTTTCTATTTCAATATAGAATTATAAACAAAATTTTTTTAATAATATAAAACATGATTCATGCAATAGTTGCTCACAAAAATGTAATATAATTTTTAACAAAAAATATGGCTTATGAAATAGTTCTCAAAATTCAAAAGCAAGAAGACTTTAACACGTGAATTTTTGAGTATGGTGTATGCGAACAGTAACCATGTGCCATGCATAACTTTATGTGCCAGGCTTTGCAAGAATGATGCATAAGGATGCCAGCACACGTGAGTTAAAGCAACAATCTTTGTGTTAAGTCGTATGAATTCAAAAATGGGAGGAGCATTTACATTTATGAGTCGACTATGCATGAATCACACGCAAGTAATTTTCTCCGTGTACTGAACATAAATTTGAATTCGTCTGTCAAATTGTTCCGTTAGTTTTCCATCCGACTTTGTCGTCCAATATGTTAGACCATGCGAAAGCCCCTATTCAATTCTTCGTTTATATAGCGCAGTTCAATATGGTAGAAAAATAAAAGCAAGGTTTGCAGATATTTTGCATTGACATTTAATGAAGTTGAACTTGAATCAAATTTTTAATACTGATGGTATTTTTTATTAAAAATTAGTTGTGCAAAAATTATTCGGTTGTTAAATTCAATATTCAATAGAGGGAATCAATTATTTGGTCATTTATTTCCAGTATTTTCAAGGACGACTTGAAAAATGAGTCGATTCTGTTACATCAAACATATTCTTATATGGATGAACGAATATTTCTGGTTTCTACAAAATTTTGATTCTGAATTACGAATTCAGTTTATAACAACCGAAAAATGTTTATAGCAACTATTTTTCGAAACACCCAACCAAAAATTTTGGACCTACAGCTAATCTGTTTTGAGAGTGTATGGACGGAAAAAAATGGAAAAATAGCTAAAACAGGAGCAGAACGCGTTCGTGAATATAGAGAGCAAATTAGAGCTCTTAAGAATGCAGCCGCAGCTGGGTCTGCAACTAATGATGAAGGTAAGGTGATTGCAACATCGGCTGAGTTCCAAAATGCATTTTTACGAAACATCAGTGTATTTTGGTGAATCTACAAAGAACCAATCCCCAAAAACACACTGATGCTTTGTTAAAATGTATTTTGGAACTCAGCGATCATCTCAACAAAATTTTATAGCCAACCAAATTGAAACACTCAACAATCAACGTTCGCTGCCTTACGAGGCCCTCACTCAACATAGCAATTATTATGCTCTTACTGTTAAAGAAGTTTCACTTCTGCCACGTGTACGTTGCTACACGCGAGTTTTTTTATTTTTATACCCTAAACCTGAAAGGTCAGGTTATATAAACTTTGTGTAAACGTTTGTAACGCATAGAAATCAGCGAGTTCGATTTAGAAAAGTATACATATTTTTGATCAGAGTCACCTCGTGAATCGAACTATTCATGTCCGTCAGTCCGCCCGTCTGTGTGTTGTTCATAAACTCAGGATAAGAAGAAAGAGTCAAGATAATTGGATGAAAGTCGGCACGCTTACCTCCCATACAACACACATATTAAAAACTGCATAAATAAGCTTACGATTAACATACAACAATAAAATAAGGTATGTATGTATTTAATATCAAAACAAAAATGTCTTCAAAAAATGGATATCATCCGGCGACGGGCACGCCTAACTTCCATACAGTCCAAAAAATTAAAACTCAATAAATAAGCTGAAACTATGGTCTAGTCTGCTCGGTTTGTTCTGCAAAAAATATTGTTGTTGTAGCAACCTGTTTGGCTTCAAAAAATTATTTGCCATCAAGCTCTTGAAATAAGTCTTAAAAAAAATTTTTTTTTAAGAATTATAAACTAAAAGTAAACAATTAAAATGCCACAATTTTTTAAGTCAAGCTCATAACTAATCTACAGACATAAATTTTGATACAAATGCATTTTATATAAAAAAAAAATGACGTTTTTCAAAAATGGGTTCATCCGCCCACGGACACGCCCACTTCCCATACAACTCAAAAATTAAAAACTCAAGAAATAAGCTTATGTTTACTAAGCTTATGGGTATATTAATTTGGTCACGACGTGTGTAACGCCCATAAAGAGGCGTGGTAGGTATAGAAAAGTATATATATTCTTGATCAGAATCACCACCTGAGTTGATTTAGCCATGTCCATCTGTCCGTCTGTCCGTTTGTCTGTCCGCCTGTCTGTCTGTGGACACGATTGCAGTCGTAATTTTAAAGATATTGTGCTGAAATTCGATATTTAAGCTTTTTTCTAAAAAACTAAAATCAAGTTCGAGAATGGGCTGAAAACCACGCCTACCTCCCATACAACCCAAATAATGAAAACTCTATAAAGAGACTAATATTAAAGTAACAAAACTGAAACTCAATATTTGTGTGTTTTATGTCAAAACTGATGTGTTATAAAAATGGGCGTCATCCATCTACAAACACGCCCACCTCCCATACAACCCCAAAATTGAAAATTTTATAAAAAGGCTTTTATTTATGCTTCAGGAAAACACTAGATATGTTTGTATTTTAGACACACAAAAATAATAAAATCTTCTAAAATCTCAAACAAAAAGCTCTCCAATTTAAGATTCTTTAACCCTTAAGAATCGGTCGTGGGGGTATTTTAACTTCGGCCAAGTCGAAGATATACCTTACTAGTTTTTTATTAATTTTTATTTTCACAATCACATTGAAAATAATATAAATTTATATTTATATTCATACAGAATCATCATACTCATTTACACTCATACTCATTTATACTCATACTCATTTATGCCCATACTCATTTATATTCATACTCATTTTTATTCATACTCATTCATATTCATACTCATTTATACTCATACTCATTTATACTCATACGCATTTATACTCATACTCTCTAATATTCATACTCATTTAAATTCAAACTGATTTATACAAATATGATGGTGACCGTGATATAGAGGTTAAGTGTGTGGCTTAGCATACTCAGAGCCAGAGTTCGATCTCTAGTCGCAGCGAAAAGTTTTTTCAATACAAAAATTCTTCTGATCGGTCACCACCTCTCTGCAGACAATGCCAAACCTCAGAGAGTATATAATGCCATGTAAAGCTTCTCGAGAACATGAACTTTAGCTGCTCGGAGTCGGCATAAAACATTTCGGTCAATTGTGTGCAAACATTAAATAACACACACAACATAATTGATCATAAGAAGCTCAGTCAAAGTCTTTTCAAGTGCTGACATAGCCAATTTGGTTTTTTTTTTATTTAAACAAATACATTTTAATACTCATACTCATTTATATTCATGCTCAATATTATTCATAATCATTTATATTCATACTAAAATTTATTCATACTCATTTATACTCATACGCATTTATACTTTGTTTATACTTTATACATATTATACTCTTATTCATATTCATACTCATTTTTATTTAAACTCATGTATTTACTTACTCATGCATACTCATAGTCATTTATACTCATACTCATTTATGCTCATACTCATTTATGTTCATACTCATTTAAACTCACACTCATTTATACTCATATTCATTTATGGTTATACTCATTTAAACTCACACTCATTTAAACTCATTTATACGCAGTTACAGTCGCACTTTAAACATTTATACTTTATTTGGTGACCCAAAATTGGGTCAAATCAAATAAATCAATTGGAAATAAAAACAAAAAATAAATAGTTAAAAACTAATACTTTTCTAGAAGAAACACACGGGCAAATTAATTTTCTTTGATACTTGGAACTAATGAACACCAATTTTTTAATCCGAAAAAATCAGAATAAAATAACATTTTTTCAAGTTTGACCCAAGGGGACCCAAGACCTATTTTTATACCCTAAACCTGAAAGGTCAGGGTATATTAACTTTGTGCAAACGTTTGTAACGCATAGAACGAAGCGAGTCCGGTATAGAAAAGTATATATATTCTTGATCAGCGTCACAGCCTGAGTCAAGCTATCCATAACCGTCCGTCCGTCCGTCTGTCTGTCCGTCTGTGTGTTGTCCGTATACACAGGATAAGAAGAAGCAGTTGAGATAATTGGATGAAACTTGGTACACATGGTCACATGAACCCAAGAATCTGCACTATTGAATATTTTTGGAATCCGCCCACGGACACGCCTACCTCTCATACAACCATAAAATTGAAAACGCAATAAATAAGACTCCGTTTAACTTACAGAGATCGAATTTGGCACGTGTATTTTTTATGACAAAACGAAGATGTTTTTGGAAAACTTACATCATCTGCCCACAGACACGCCTAACTCCCATACAATGCAAAAATTGAAAATTGCGTAAATAAGTTATAAGTCATAGTTAACCTACAACAATAAAACTTAATGTGTATGTGTTTTGTATTAACACAAAAATGTTCTCGAAAAATGGATGTCATCCGCTAACGGACACGCCCACCTCCCATATAACCCAAAAATTCAAATCGGAATGCATAAGCTCCTGTGTAACCTACAAAGATTAAATTTGGGAAGTATATTTTTTATGACAAAAAAAAGATGGTTTAGAAAAATGAACATCATCCGCCCACGGACACGCCTACCTACCTCCCATACAACTCAAAAATTGAAAACGCAATAAATAAGCCTATGTTTAACCAACAGAGATATAATTTTGCACGTATGTTTTTTATGATAAAAATAAAGATAACTGTGATGTAGTATGATATGTTACACTATCACAATGCTATTATTTAACTGTACGCAAATGAAATTTTTGTCAAAGTTGGACTGGACATAAACTTATATATATTTGCTCAAATAAAACTTCATTAATTTGCTCAAAAAAAAAATAATATTATCAAATATTTTTCATTAAGAAAGTTTTGCAAGTGGAGCGACACACACTGGCCACTTCATTAAATATTAAACGTACAAGTTCTGATTAAATAAAGCCGGACACAAGAGAAGTGAAGAAACCAGTAAAACTTTCACTTTAGCTAGATTTTTTGGAATTTTTAGCTCAATTTGAAATAAGTTTTTATCTTTAATATGAAAATCAGAGATGATAATTAATATAAAAATATTTTAGCGGTAAATGTATATAAAATTTAAAATTAATTAAAAGTCTTTATCCTTGTTTCAATTTGAAAATAACTTTTAACCCTTTTAAAATATTTTTTATCCTCAAGTTGAATACAAGCTTGCATCGAATAGCAAAATTTCCCTCTTGAATAAATTACTAAACTGTTCATTTTGAAGCTTGAATTGCTTTTCAAGATATTTCCTGCTTCTTAAAATTGTGAAAAAATTGCATATTTGTAAGCCACAAAATTGCCGCAAATCTGTTAGTCCGTTTTCTGTAACATTTGATGTGAGGTATGTGTGTGTGTGTGTATGTATTGTAGATTGCAACTGTCACACACGCATGAATATCAAAATCTGTGCCATAATCTAGGAATCTAGGAAATGCATGCAACATGTTGAACTGCTAATTAGTTTCTTGTACGGAAGTCCTTGATTGAAGCATTGCTAGTTAAAATGCGGTTATTTATTTTAAGGAACTGCATGACTGACGTGTTCAGTGCTCTTGTAAGAATTCAATAACAGGGTGATTACATAATGTCTATGTTATCAATTTTAATTAAAGCAATAAATTTTGGAAAGCTACAAGAATGTTATATTAAATATATTAAATTCCAATATTGTAACTAAATTTGTTTTCATTTCTTAGCAAGACTTAATAATTTTCTTAATATCAATATCTTTTCTAAATTTTGTTTTATTTGTAAGACAGAAGTTAATTTCTGGCTTGACTAGCAATAACCCAAGAGGGCAAATATTTGAACGTAGCAACTTAAGTCTCAATATTTGTTTATGTATTTTTATAGACAAATGTAAAAATTTCATTTCAACTAAAAACCATCTTTGAAGTGATGATGGCTAATTCTATTATTTAATTTAAGTTACACAATTAATTCACTGCCTTTTGCAATATTTTCTTCATATTTAATTAAAAATTAAATTACGTCAAAGACGCTATAGAAAATTCAACAAAACTTTCACCGATAAGCAAAGATGTCCTTGTGAATATTATGACAGCAAAAATTCAATCTTTCGCTTAAAATTTGCTGTATGGAAAAGTTTTTGAAATGCTTAATTATTACTGGCAGAGCAAACAGAACAATAAATAACTAAATAATAGAAATTTGCTGGTAAAACTTAACTGATGGCCATTGCAAAAGACAAGCTGAAATTTTATTGGCTAAAGCTGTTTAAATTTGTTTGAGTTTTCCTAGCCTTGACAAATAAACATTTTTGTACATAAAGTTTTGTATAAGTTTTCCCAATTGGCTCCATGTTGTCAATTAGAGACTTTTAGAGGCAACGTGAAAAAGATTTTCGGGTCTGTTTGTTTGCTTGATGAATTTTGTAAGATAATCATAAAAAACTTATGGGATTGACTCGAAATTATAAAAGAAAATGTAAAAAAAATTTATATAAAAAATTGTATACTTAAGTCCTTTACGGCAAGAGCATAATTCTCAGTAAAATATTAAGAATTTATGTTTTTATGTATAAGATATTCCGACTAACATTTTTAATGGTTTCGACCTCGATATTACTTCTTAAAAACCTGTGAACAATGGTTGGAAATTTTCCCTCGATTACACTTCGAACGTACTTGTGTAGGTCAAGTACAGACATTTTGTAAGCAAAATGGTTTTGCATGCTTCGATTAAAGTCTTGCGGGACCTCATTTATCTAGGTCTTGGAAACATAATTTTTTATTCGCCTCTTAAACGTTAGTTAGGCGAACTGATATAAGTGGCTCTCTGTACTTGTGAACAAAAATATTCAGCCCTACTATATGAGACGTTGACCAAGTCCTCGTCGACTCGTTTTCGCTGTCATTTGTTATCTACGTCGTCTTCACCTCAATGCTTAATCGGTACTCGCAACGTCGTCTTGTCGAGTGTCAAAATAAGACGACTTTTTATCGATTATTGTATGCCAGCTTCAAATTTTTCTTCTTTTTTCTCAATCTGAACTGTCAAATTATATGAAAAATTTAATTATATGAATTTAGTTCTTAAAATATTTGTCATTTATTTATAAACATGCATTTCATTTCCGATACAGCAGCAGTTGAAACTCGCGAACGCCTATTTGAAGAATTTGATGGCTCACATATATTTTCTGCTATGTGTATTTTCTCCTCACGCTTTTGTACCACTAATCCGAGCTCTGGCACTCCACACTCTAAACCATCAGGTCTCAATTGCTTTTCAAACTGCAATTAAATTAAAATCAACTGCTTCTTCTAATGGGGAAGTTGTAGCTGCTTATATCTCCTTCCGCCAGTTGCTGTGCATTCTGTCTTGTTTAAAGAAATTTTATTCTTTACATTAAATTTTAAATCTCTCCAGACTAAAAATAAAACAGAGTAAAATTGATTGCTTGGTATCTCCAGCACTACACGTAGTATTGCTCCTAACTTCCTGTCAACCATCATGTCCCTAAGCGGTGGACGAAAAGTATTTAATTTTTTATTTCCTCCCATTTCTTTTTTTAATTGGCTGGGACTGTTCCTTTTGTTTCGTATGGATTCTTCTCCAGCTTTCAAACTAAATGTTCAAATTGACCAACGTTTGTTATTTTAAATATTTTTTCTTCGTTTTCAATTAAAATAATGCCGAAATAAAAAAAATTCGCTCCAAGTCGTCGCAGCTCGTGCAGGAAAAAGTGAACGACTAAAAATAAGGCATGTCGACACGACATATTTTTCAAAACGACTAAAGGAGTACCGTATACTAGTCGACAGCCTTCAACATATATCGAAACGACTTCAGTGGTACCATTTTTAAGATGACGACATAAGACGACGACGACTCATATGGTAGGGCTGATTATTCTTCTTCGGGTCAAAAACGCTTTCCTTTACGTTTACGGTCTATTATGAGTTATTTTTACATACTAGAGTATCCTTTTTTAGAATATTTGATTTAAATTTCATAGAGAAGTATCGATAATTGGGCCGCTGGCAGTAGATTTTCGAATAAAGGTGATCTTTCGAATAAAGAAAAAAGTACGGTATTCGAACACCAGAAATTTGGGTTGAAAATGTCCCTTTACCCGAACACCACATGAATAATCAATTGCAAATTTATAAAATTTATCGATAATTTGAGAAAATTTTCTATAATCAACGAAAAATTATCAATATATACAAAAAATTATCGATAATTTTAGAAAATTTTCCTATAATAATCGATAAATTATCAAAAATTATCGATATACATCGATATTTGAAGACATTTATCGACTATTGTCATAAATTTATCGATAAATTTGGAAAATTTTTGATAAATGTCGTAACTTTTTGTAAATTATCGAAAGATTAAGATTGTTCTCTAAAAAATTTTCAATACTTTTAATATAATCGATAATTTTTCTTTAACATTAAGATATTTTCTGAATTATATTGTGTTCTCATTCAGTTTTGAACTACATGAACTACTTAGTTTCAAATTTCTAGATAATCGGGAAATTGGTTTAAAATGGCCAAGATTTGTGCAGCACAGTTGTACAAGAAATGCAAGTAATAAAAACATGTTAAAGTGGATATAAGACCTCTTCAAATAATATGCTAATTTATATAGAAGTATTGGAAAATTGGAAAATCTAGGCTTATCTGACATTCCAATGATTAATATCGAAGGCTTTTCATAAAACTAACGTATGTATGTGCCAAAAACCCAATTTTACAGGAGTGAGTTTTTGCTGCTTTTCTGTGCCTTAGCTAGTAAAATAAGGTTCGTTATAGAAAAAATAATAGAAGCAAAGGTGTAAAATTTTTTATATTTAAAGCAATAATTTTTATTAAAAACAAAAATTTTAAAATTTATCGATGCTATTTTTTAGCTTATCTCTGAATACCAAATGTTAACTCCATACGATGACGTTTGCATTTTAAATTTTTTAAAATTTAATTAATTTGTTTTTATTTTATTTGCTCATACTTTTATTTTATATTTGTCAAATCAATTTTAAAAAAAATCAAAAATTGTCATTGTCAGAAGAGTACAAAAATTATTTTTTCAAGGAAATAAGATAAAATTAAAAATTAGAAAGTAGTTAATAGGTAGCTAAAAATTAAACACATTTGTTTTAAATTTTGTTTTGTAGAAACACAAAGGCGTCAAAATTGAATTTAAAAATTTTTTTTTTGTGTTTAATTTTAAAGAATGCTTTTTCCTCAGTGTAGTTATATTTTTTTCAGGAGTAAAAAAAAAAACAAATTGGCCATTTCAGCCCTTGAAAGGACTTTGACCGAGCTTCTTATGATCAATTATGTTGTGTGTGTTATTAAATGTTTGCACACAATTGACCGAGAACTGGACCTACACTCAGAAAAAAGCTGCCATGTAAAATTAACGTTTTTTAATGTTATTTCTAATGTAAATCAGTAAATGTGGATTTTACGTTAGAAAATGTTAAGTTAACATGTATTGTGTTGAATTGATAAGAAAAATATCAAATTGATAATGTAATGTTTTACGTTGCAATATCAATTCTTAATGTTAAAATAACATTTAAAATGTTTTTAGTTCATCATTTTTTACTGTAAAATTGATAGTATTTCATATCCATTTAACATTAAAAATGTAAATGCCAACAACAAGCAGATGTAATGTTTATTTAAGAGCTGAGCCGTTAAGCCATACAGGTGACCGTGGTACACAGGTTAAGAGTGTGGCTTTGGATGCCCGGAGCCCTGGTTCGAATCCCACTCGTGGCAAATTATTTTTCAATACATTTTTTTTTATCTGCATTAATTTACTGATACTTTTTGATATTTTAAGTGTTAAAATAACATTATTATGTGACAGTTATACATTTTTAAATGTAGGTTTCGTAATGTAAAAAGTACATTAGGATAATATCAATTTTAACATTTTTTAATGTCGGACGACTTTTGTCAACTAAAAATGTTAATTTTACGGTTGTTTAATGTACTTTTTTTTCTGAGTGTACATGTTTTATGCCGACTCCGAACGGCTTAAGTTTATGTTCTCAAGAAGCTTTACATGGCATTATTTACTCTCTGAGGTTTGCCATTGTCTGCAGAGAGGTGGTGACCGATTAGAAAAATTTTTTATTGAAAAAACTTTTTCGCCGCGGCTGGGGATCGAACCCGGGCTCCGAGCATGCTAAGCCACACACTTAACCTGCATGCCACGGTCATTTCAGGAGTATTGGGTGAAAAATGTTGTTCTATATCAACTATATTCCGTTCATTAATACAAATTAATAACAAAGCGGTCCGTTTTGTCGTGCTTCACGGCATACACTCATGTCACCTGTGTCGCGTGTAACGTTAAAGACCACACATTTTGGCTCCCAGATCTGCAACACAACATTTTGTTTTAATTATTTCAATTTTAGTCGTTTCAGCTTCTTTTCGATATAATTATTTTATTTAGGTTTTCTCATTGCCAAATTCGGTAATTTTTTAAAATGCAGACCTGCCGAGAAACCCACTTCCAAAAAGTGAAACATTTACAACATTAAACTGTTTATATCTTCAAAACAACAAAAATTAGTAGACAAGTTTGTTCACATTAAATGTAAGTTTTAAGCCTATTTTCATGTAAACATACACAATTTGTTGGTTTCATGGCATATTTTCGATATATTCGCAGAAATATGCGTTTGAATGTAACGTTAAAGAGCAAAACTATTTACCATATCGTTCTCTATGTGCCCAAGGGTGGAAATAATTAGAAAAAACAAAAAATGAATAACATGCGAACCTCTGAAGTGATGCAAAAGAGCTTCGACGAGGTTTCTTTAATTGCTGAAGAGGGAGGGCAAATGTCAAAATTACACTGACTTGTGTAGTTGGGTACTTTTGTACTGTACTTTTGATTACTGCGAGCTTCCTTAACTGCATTTGAGTACTTTATAGAATAACAGCTGATGAGAGATGAGTGACAGCTAGAAAAGGGTTGCCACCATATTATTCATGTCATTTTATGAGCGCAAAATTAAGGCCATTGTAAGGGCGTAAAAAAGTTATTTTATAAAGGAGTAATTTTTAACGTGAACTTGCCGCACATTTTATATTTTTTATCTCAAAAATTTTAAAATAGCTCATTTTAACACATTTGTTTATTTTATTCACTTATAATTTGTTTACTTTGTTTTATGTTTTTGTCAATTCAATTATTGCCTACTTTTCTTGATATCAAACCCTAATGCGATTGCTTATCAAAAAAATTAACGCCCTCATTTGTACATAATGTATGTCATTTTTGGATTGTTTATAAAAAAAACTTATATGCTCACTTGTGCACAATTTACGACATTTTAGTTTTGATTATCGAAGAAAAACACATATGCTGATTTGTGTTCAATGCATGTCATGTATGATTGTTAATAAAACAAATGATATACATATTCTCTCAAATGCTTAATCTAAATAATTTTGGAATTTGACAAAATTAACAAGTAGCTCAAGCAAACGAAAAAAAAACAAAAAAAAAGCGATGACAAGAATCAAATTAGAAATAATATTTTACCTGTTCAAATAAGATATATTTGTTCAAACTCGGATAGGAAAATATAATTTTTTAATTTATTTTCAGAACTTTTATACTAACATGAACAAAAACCAACTGAGAATTACGTCGTTCGGTTTCTCAGTTTTTTATGTGCAAGAACAACAACAAAAAAACCCAGTCGGCAATGATAGCACTTCGATGCGCTACTAAAGGGTGATTTTTTAAGAGCTTGATAACTTTTTTTTTTAAAAAAATGCATAAAATTTGCAAAATCTCATCGGTTCTTTATTTGAAACGTTAGATTGGTCCATGACATTTACTTTTTGAAGATAATTTCATTTAAATGTTGACCGCGGCTGCGTCTTAGGTGGTCCATTCGGAAAGTCCAATTTTGGGCAACTTTTTCGAGCATTTTGGCCGGAATAGCCCGAATTTCTTCGGAAATGTTGTCTTCCAAAGCTGGAATAGTTGCTGGCTTATTTCTGTAGACTTTAGACTTGACGTAGCCCCACAAAAAATAGTCTAAAGGCGTCAAATCGCATGATCTTGGTGGCCAACTTACCGGTCCATTTCTTGAGATTAATTGTTCTCCGAAGTTTTCCCTCAAAATGGCCATAGAATCGCGAGCTGTGTGGCATGTAGCGCCATCTTGTTGAAACCACATGTCAACCAAGTTCAGTTCTTCCATTTTTGGCAACAAAAAGTTTGTTAGCATCGAACGATAGCGATCGCCATTCACCGTAACGTTGCGTCCAACAGCATCTTTGAAAAAATACGGTCCAATGATTCCACCAGCGTACAAACCACACCAAACAGTGCATTTTTCGGGATGCATGGCCAGTTCTTGAACGGCTTCTGGTTGCTCTTCACTCCAAATGCGGCAATTTTGCTTATTTACGTAGCCATTCAACCAGAAATGAGCCTCATCGCTGAACAAAATTTGTCGGTGAAAAAGTTGCCCAAAATTGGACTTTCCGAATGGACCACCTAAGACGCAGCCGCGGTCAACATTTAAATGAAATTATCTTAAAAAAGTAAATGTCATGGACCAATCTAACGTTTCAAATAAAGAACCGATGAGATTTTGCAAATTTTATGCGTTTTTTTTTAAAAAAAAGTTATCAAGCTCTTAAAAAATCACCCTTTAGCAGGCCTTCATATGGATTTCGAAGTGCTTCACACTCATATCCAAGTATACTTTCTTTTTTATATGAAATGGGAAAATTTCGCACGCCTTCCGCTCCGATAGCTTGACCCTTAAATGCATAGTGTGCCATATATGGCACAACCAAAGAATTTCTTTTCATGTCACATGTCTCATGTACGAGAATAAGTTTGAAAAAAATAATAAATTTGTTGAGGCAAACTGGCTTGAAGCTTTTGTTTTTTCACAGCGGCAACGCAAACAGAAATCAGCTCATTGAGTTATTTGGCGCAAAAGTGAAAAAAATAATGGAGAAAATCGCTGAGGTCATGCATTTAAGGGTTAAAAGAGGCCTGATAGAAGCACTTCTTAAGAATGGCTAAAAGAAGAGGTAAAAAAAAGTATTTAAAAAAATATTTTTTTCTTTTAAACCTTAATCTTTTTTTAGAAATACTATGATTTTATCTTCTCTCCTATGTTTTTTTATGTCAGATTAATTTCAATCTATAAACTTTGATACAGCAGTAAGAATTATGTCATATTTTTAAATTGATATATATTTTGACTTAGAACGAAAAATTTGCCCTGAAGTATATGAAAAGTTAGTCTTTGAAGGAAAAAAAGTTTGTTGTGCTGCGTTTTGTACAGAAAAAGAAGGCCTTCAAGAAGGGCTCATAAGAGCAGCGAGGAAAGGATGCGTTTGGTCTTCAAAAGTAGCAGTCAATGTAGGTCTTCGTTTGAAGAGCGTTGGCTTAATTTCCTTTTGGGAATTAATTTCTTCGCAAACAAGTCCAAGATTATACTTATTGAGCTCAAAATAAAGTGCTTATGAAAAAAAATTTCAAGCCCAATTTAAAGCATAAACTGCGAACGTGAATAGCATGTTTTGAGATGATTTTAAGCTCTGTCGAGTTAATTTAATTTATGAACTCTTTAAGCTTAATTTGTGCCCATTTTTTTTCCGTGTAAAAATAATAAAAAGTTTTAAAATAAAATGTTTTTAATATATGTTACATAAGTTAAAAGTTATAGTACACATTATAATATATATGTGCCTTAAGTTATCTACTTTAATTTAAAATCTTAGAGTAAATATTGATTTTTTTTTTCATAGCATAAGTTTACTAAAATACATATCCTTGCCTGAAAGTCAACAAATGATAACGTACCATTCAAACACACTTTGTATGTACCACAAGATAGAGTGAATTAATTAGCTGGTTCAAATTTGTCTGTTTTAATTTATGCAAATTATACTATGTATAATATTTGCAGTTAACACGCACTAAGATATGTTAATTAGCTTTAAGTTTGTTGACTTAAATTAATTAATTCAAATTCTAAAATTTAAGGCACACATCGTTGGTACACATTGTAACACAATATTTTCATAAGATTGGCACAGCAACTGTTGACTACTGACACTTCGTTCTTGAGCTTATTTTCAAATGTTGAGATCATATAACAGATATTATGAACTCTCATATAACATTTATGGGCATTTAACAT
Organism: Tetanocera ferruginea; assembly: GCA_958299015.1. Taxonomy (NCBI): domain Eukaryota; kingdom Metazoa; phylum Arthropoda; class Insecta; order Diptera; family Sciomyzidae; genus Tetanocera; species Tetanocera ferruginea. The sequence goes on from OY282642.1 coordinate 10,497,012, forward strand.
GATGCGGACAGCTACAAAAGTTTTGTTTATTTTCTATCAAAAGCTAATTTTAGCACTATGCAAAGCTTTCTATGCAAAGTGGTGACCGTGGCATGCAGGTTAAGTGTGTGTCTTAGTATACTCGGAGCCCGGGTTCGATCCCCAGCCGCGGCGAAAAGTTTTTTTCAATACAAAATTTTTCTGATCGGTCACCACCTCTCTGCAGACAATGGCAAACCTCAGAGAGTAAATAATGCCATGTAAAGCTTCTTGAGAACATGAGCCGTTCAGAGTCGGCATTAAACATGTAGGTCCAGTTCTCGGTCAACTGTGTACAAACATTTAATAACACACACAACACAATTGATCATAAGAAGCTCGGTCAAAGTCCTTTCTGCTGAAATGGCCAATTGGCTGAAATGGCCAATTTGTATTATTTTTTTTTTTTTTTATAAAGCTTTCTTACTAAATTGCATGCTTCGTCAAACCAACTAAGATAATAATTTAATTTTTTTCGAAGAAAATTTCAGAAATGAAGAATTTTGAATAACAAAACAACAACTAAAACTAGCTTCAGAAAAATTTTTTGACTTTTTGCTTCATACGCTGCCATACGTACAAACAGTTAAGCGGAATACACGATAAACAACTTTATTTTAAATTTTTTACTTACATTATACATTATATAATTGATCTGTAAAAAAGTACCACTCAATGCAATTTTTTATTAATTTTATTATAATTCAAAATTTGTAATATTACCTCTCATTAATATGGTTTAATATAAAAATGTATGAAAGAATAAGAATAATGCAAAATATTTGTTGTTTTTAAATTTGAAAAATTATCAAATTTAAATTATTTACTCTTGTGTAAAGTGAATATTCAAGTAATTTTTACTTTTGTGCTTAACATCTGCAGCTAAAAATAAAAAAAAAATTTTTTTAAGAAATATGAGAAAATGCATTCATTTCTTTAGCATATCGTAAAAATGTCCATATTTGGTACTTTGGTACTTTGGATGATTAAAACTATTGTTTACTGGTGCGATGAGAATTACAAGAAAAAAGCACACATTTTGTATGGAAGCCCTATGAAATGTCAATTTTTCCGATAAAATATATTTTATATATTCAAACATGAGAATAGGTCATAAAAAAATAAAATTTTTGATATCCATATTGATACCCTTTTAACCTAATGAAATTTTTTCTTTAAGGAAAATAAATGCATTTCAAAACTAAAAATTTTATTATAAACAGTAACAAATTTAAAAAACAAAAAAAAAGGCAAGTTCACAAACTGTCTTAAATCCAACATATATTAATATGAAATAATTGTGTCAACATACTTCTTTGATATCGACTACACATTACTAAAAATTACAACAACAAAATTACAACAAAATTTTCTTATGAAAAAATGATGCCATTGTGTGTGGTCTTGTAAGAGCTTTCGTTTGGTACCAAATTTGTAAATGGGTCCATGGAAAATAGTTAAATTAAAGCAGAAAAACGAAATTTTTGCTGATTTTTGAACGCGAGTTTGAAAACCTTAAACATTGATTGAGCACGTATAAAAAAAAGTCGACCTTAGATTTTTGTCTTCTATCACATATCCAAAAATCATTCAAATCGGAGGCTGTCAGCTGGGGACCTTTCCTTGTTAGGCCATTTTCATTAAGCCTGCACATATAACATGCTTTTTACATACATAAATTATGCTCCTTTTTTGCGCAACGATCCTTAATTCTCTGTCAGTTACTTTTTTAATTGAATAACAGTACATGCTTGCCTATTACTATCCTTAGATGAAAAACTCGTCTATTAGAAGCAAGTTTTCTACGTAGACTGCGTTAAACATCAATAAATATTTCAAGAATATTAAATTTTTTATAAAGTGTTACCATATCATACGATAAAAGATTCCACAGCTTAACTTTTGTTGCTTTCACAGCTTATTTTTTATTTTTTTTTTTTTTATATATCATTCAAACTTTTCTACCAACTCCCATGTCGTCAACAATTCGAACGACTGCCATTCAATTCGAACTGACTGAAGCATTAAATTTTCTAAAAGTATCCACATATTTATTTCCACATATTTTTCTCTGCTATCCACACATAGCCATCTTCTATCTATGTATCTGAATTGATTGATATTCTTTGCGTATTGAAAGGACATTTCAAGTTGAAAAGTTCTCAATGTGGATTCTTCCTTAAATGGTACGTAAGTAAATGTCACAAATTGAATACATGTGGAAGCTAAGCTAACAAAGAATCGATGCCAGCTATACAAATAGGAACGTATGTTTTTGACGGTTTATCAAAATAGTAGAAAAAGAGTACAAATAAAAAATAAAAAAATAAAAAAAAATAGCTCAAGTAGCTACTGGTTGGTAATAGAAGCACTTAGAAAAATGTCCCTTTTTACTACTTAAATTCAGAGAGAGCTAGAAAATTATAAAGAGCTGGTTTTTTAAGCTGTTGTTGTTGTTGTTGTTTTTGTTGTAATGCACCAGCATAATTTAACAACTCAATCAAGAGCTTAAAATTATTTGCTACACGAGCTCATTTCTATGGTTTATGGTTTATTGTAATAATTTAAAAAACAAAATCAACAGTTATTCTTTTGAATCATGACTGCTGAGAATATTTTGAAAAATAACTCACATTTTATCAAATTTTATTAGTCAAGTGCTAACTGTAAATTCATTTATTTATTTATTTATTTATTTATTTATTTATTTATTTAATCAACTATTAACAATTATTGTTATACAGTTACAATAAGTTCATAAATTAAACGTAAGTACATAAAATTAATTCAACATGACTTCGTTCTTAAATGCTACCCTATTTTGGGTGATCTCAATCGAGTTGCAGATAGTGTTGAACGTCTTAGTCACATTGTAAACTGGGTCGCATCTGCCATAATTTGTCCTTTTGTATGGTATATAGAACAATTGCCTTTGCCTAAAATTTCTTTCAGGTGCATACAATTTGAAAAGAGCTAGAAGTGGAGCACAATCAATGTGATTCATCACTACATCCCGGGCAAATAAGGCGAGAAAGTACTTTCGCCGGAACTCCAAAGATTTAAGTCCAAGAAGAGCACATCGCGCTTCATAGGAAGGCATAAAATCCCAGTGGAGCTTGCGAATTGCTAACCTAGTGAATCGCCTTTGAATATTTTCAATTCTTTTAATATTTATAGAATATTGAGGGTCCCAGACAACACAGTTGTATTCTAAAACCGATCTGACAATTGAAAAGAAAATGGTCCTCACGGTATAAGGATCAGAGAACTCCCTAGTATTGCGCGATAGAAATCCCATCATCGCATTCGCTTTTGATATAATAGCATCAACATGTTTGGCAAAGCTTAACTTACGCTCAAATAAAACCCCCAAATCTTTCTTCAATTCGACTCTCTCGAGTAATACCGAATTAATAGCATATGACCCTTCGAAAAGTTGGTTCTTCATAGAAAAAGACATAACATTACATTTAGACACATTTAGAAGCAATTTATTGGTCTTGCACCAAAATTGGAGACTATCCATGTCACGTTGAAGCAATAGAAAGTCTTCGTGAGAGTCCACACATCTAAAGATCTTAACATCATCAGCATACATCAGACACTCAGAAAAGCTAACATAATTCGGAAGATCGTTGATGAACAGAACAAACAACAGGGGACCTAGGTGGCTACCTTGGGGTACCCCTGAATAATTTTCAATGTATTTAGACGCATTTTTACCAATCTGAACATACTGCTGACGACCAACAAGGTAGCTCTCTAACCACAGTAGTAACGAGGAATGAAATCCGAGGTTACTTAGTTTATTAATCAAAACAGAGTGTTGAACTCTATCGAAAGCCTTCGCGAAATCCGTGAATATAACATCTATTTGATGACCTTTTTCCATATTATTTGACAGGAAGTGTGTAAAAAGGGTAAGATTAGTAGAGGTAGATTTACCAGACACAAATCCATGCTGCTTCTCAGACAATCTGTTTTTAATGGAGTTATAAATTTTGTTTTTTACCAGCGATTCAAAAATTTTTGGAATAAGTGGTAGTTTAGCTATCGGTCGATAATTTGCAATATCTTGCCTTGATCCGGATTTAAAGATTGGAGTAATTGCCGATATCTTCCAGACATCTAAAAATTTTCCTTCACGGAGTGACATATTGAAAATATGAGTCAACGGCTTACACATGGCAAAAGCACAGTTTTTAAGAAATATGGGAGGAATATTATCCGGCCCACAATTCTTTTTAACATCAAGACTTACTAAAGCGTCAAAGACATCATACTCCGAAAAGTTGATGGAGCCAAGGTCGGTTATTGGTATCACATCGGGTGCAATACGTCCATGATTGGAAGATGTATTATCACAAACATAGTTTGATTGAAAAAAGGAAGCAAATAACTCACTAATATCTTGGAGGTTGTCTGAACATTTATCTTGATAAACCATATTTTTCGGAAGGCCCCTGGTATTTCTTTTATTATTCAGAAAAGTCCAAAATGATTTAGGATTACTTTTTATATTTGATTCTAACGCAAGTAAATGACTTTTATATAAAAACTTTTTAAGACTCTCATAATTTTTGCGTGCCTGGCAATATTCGTGATAGAATATATTATTTGTTTTGAATTTCTTATGTTTTTTATTCATAATATTTTTGAGATTAGCAAGACGCCTATTATACCAACTAGGTTTACTGCTCATGTGGACTTTTTTCAATGGTACAAATTTGTGAAACGTCTCATTAATGATATTAATTAATAAATCAAAATTTCTGTTTAGACAATTACCAAAGATTGTGCACCAATTCATACTACTTAAATAATCCGATATTACAATATAATTAGCCTTCGCAAATGCATATTCAAAAATACTATCACCATAAAGTGGATTGTTTAAAGCTAGGATATCAAATTGAACTAAAAGAGCAGTGTGATGAACGCTGTTATTAGACAAAGGACAAATAGCATCAGCACAGCACACATTAAACTCTAAGTCAGAAAAAACTAAATCTAATATATTATTTAAGGCATTTCGAACAGAATTAATTTGATACAACCCAATAGATAGAATTGAATCTAAGAATTCTACTTCAGGCCCATTTGCTGTTATATTTGGAGTTAAAGCTGGAAAATTGTCAGAATAGGTCCAGTTAACTTTGCTTAGATTGAAATCACCCAATAATAATGGATACTCATTATCTTTAAAGCGCTCAACAATCTTAAATATGTTAAAGAAATGCAATGAGTAAATATCATTAGTAGAATTAGGCGGTATATATGAGCAGAAAATATAAAAACTTATTAATTTGGAGCTTGTGCCCCAATCCGATGGCACTGGAATATCAACTTTAACACATAACTGTTCTACGATCCCTGTGGTTTGCAGCAATGGAACTTCTTGGCAAGAATATGATGAGCGAACGGCTATTAATGTACCACCACCACGATCAAAGCCAGTGGAAATGGGACAACGATCACGGCGAAAAACTACATACCGACTATCAAAGAACTCAGATGAAAATATGTCCTTATGCAGCCAGGTTTCAGTCAAGGCGATGACATCGAACGAGCTATCCGATACAGCAGCATTAAACGTGGATGATTTAGTGCGCATGCCTCCAACATTCTGATAGTAAACACCCAATGGCCAAAAATCAGAATTATATACAACTTTGGTAAGCTGAGGTGGAATCGTTCATGTTTTTACTCTCTAAATTCAACTTTTAACAAATTATCGTCAACTAACAACACTTCAATAAGTATTACCACTTCGTCCTGATATTGATTTCTTAATTTAGCCTGAAATGTTTGAATTTCAATTAATTATTTCTGACGGAGAATTGGAAATAGTGTAGAATAACTGAAAAAAGCGATCCTCAGCCACTCAGCCTTTATATTAGTTTTTTTTCTTGAAACTAATAAAAATTTGCAATTTATCTGACAGCGTAAAATTTAAATAATTATTGAATTAACAGGCAGTTAAATTTTAAGAAGGAACTTTTCGATAAACTCGATTATTATACTTTATTTAATTACAGAAAGAACTTCTGTATGAAGTTTATTAATTACAAATCAACTGCATATTATTTTATGCTTAGTCGAAGCAAGTCTATTTTCTTCTTTTCAATTTTTTGTCTATTTGTTCTAAAGGGTGATTTTTTAAGAGCTTGATAACTTTTTTTTTAAAAAAAACGCATAAAATTTGCAAAATCTCATCGGTTCTTTATTTAAAACGTTAGATTGGTCCATGACATTTACTTTTTGAAGATAATTTTATTTAAATGTTGACCGCGGCTGCGTCTTAGGTGGTCCATTCGAAAAGTTCAATTTTGGGCAACTTTTTCGAGCATTTCGGCCGGAATAGCCCGAATTTCTTCGGAAATGTTGTCTTACAAAGCTGGAATAGTTGCTGGCTTATTTCTGTAGACTTTAGAACTGGCCATGCATCCCGAAAAATGCACTGTTTGGTGTGGTTTGTACGCTGGGGGAATCATTGGACCGTATTTTTTCGAAGATTGGACGCAACGTTACGGTGAATGGCGATCGCTATCGTTCGATGCTAACAAACTTTTTGTTGCCAAAAATGGAAGAACTGAACTTGGTTGACATGTGGTTTCAACAAGATGGCGCTACATGCCACACAGCTCGCGATTCTATGGCCATTTTGAGGGAAAACTTCGGAGAACAATTAATCTCAAGAAATGGACCGGTAAGTTGGCCACCAAGATCATGCGATTTGACGCCTTTAGACTATTTTTTGTGGGGCTACGTCAAGTCTAAAGTCTACAGAAATAAGCCAGCAACTATTCCAGCTTTGGAAGACAACATTTCCGAAGAAATTCGGGCTATTCCGGCCGAAATGCTCGAAAAAGTTGCCCAAAATTGGACTTTCCGAATGGACCACCTAAGACGCAGCCGCGGTCAACATTTAAATGAAATTATCTTCAAAAAGTGATGTCATGGACCAATCTAACGTTTCAAATAAAGAACCGATGAGATTTTGCAAATTTTATGCGTTTTTTTAAAAAAAAAAGTTATCAAGCTCTTAAAAAATCACCCTTTACTAGAGAACATCTAATTAACTGTTTGTTAGACACACAATTTTACGAATTTTTTTTTTTTAATTTTTCAAAATATCGGATGTGTGCAGAGTTAATTTTTTTTTTTCTTATAAAAATCTCTGCAACACAAAGCATAGAGTTGCCATATCAGCACTTAAAATATACTGTGACCAACACAAAAGAACTCATCAGTATCATCAACCAATATTCAGAATATATAAATGTTTGCAGAAAATTGCCACAAGACTATAGAAACATAGTTATATTGTGTATGAAAGAATGTTTTGTAAGTTTCACTTAGCCAGAATATAAGCCACAACGACATTTCATCAAAACTGAAGATGAAGAAGTGAAAGCATGAAGTGTAAGAGAAAAATATGTAGCTGAAGATGCATGAAGTAACGTAGACAAATAATGTGCATGTTAGAATTGTGAAAGGCACCACAATGCAATTTGAACAAAAGAATCAAGCTGCATATCCGGTTGAATACAGTGGCACAAAATAGCATAATTTTTTATTAAATAACTTTAAGACTAAAAAAAGTATTCAAATAATTATACTTATCTCCAGGGACCGAAAATAACTGTTATTTTACAATTTTCATATAAAAAAGACATAATGAAAAAATTGTCGAACGACTTTTTCAAATAAACCACTATGATAAAAATGGCCTCAGTTTCACGAATATTAAGTGCCTTTTACATATTCGACTGATTCCATAAAAATTAAAATTTAACTGTTATTTTTTCCCTTTTATTTTTTCGGGCAAAAATAACGGTTACTTTTGACTTTTATTTAATCGGTCAAAAATAACAGTTATTTTGTGACCTTTATTTTTTCGGTCAAAAATATCAGGCATTTTGTGTTTGTTTAAGGACCGCTTGACCGGTTAAAAAATTATTGATACCATGTGTAGAATGTGCGCACCGAAGAGACGAAAATAATGATATCAATAGTGTTTAAGTCTGTAAAACGGCCTTTGAGAAAATACAAATTGCCTGACATTTTTGAACGAAAAAATAAAAGGCAAAAAATAACTGTTATTTTTGACCGATAAAATAAAAGTCAAAAGTAACTGTTATATTTGCACAAAAAATATAAGGCACAAAATAACTTTTATTTTTGTCGGAAAAAATAAAAGTTAAAAGATAACAGTTAATATGTGACTTTTTCGATAAAAACCATAACCGGTACGGTCACTGCTTATCTCACCTGTGAGTCTATTTAAAAAAAAAATAGATATTTTGCTTTTTAAAAATAATTTTTTTTTTAAAACATAAGCAAAATATTATTTATACGCAAATAAAAAACTCAAAAGTCGGTCTAACATGACTATGGAATACCCTTAACCTTCTATCATATTTTAATATATATATTGATATACATAAACATGCAGTTGCGGTCAAAATAACAGTAGTGCAAAATATGAAAAGTGATCAAGCACATTATTTTGTAAAGTCTTTTTTACTCGCCTCGGCTGGTGACCTGATCTTGTATACAGCAAATCTTTGTTGTTTTTGTAAATTCACTTTTATTGAGAACTAGCGGATGTAACCCGGTGTTACTCGGGGTTGTGCCTGGAACACAGACAAATGGGCGATTTTCAAAACTGCTCTCATTTTAACATTTTTTAGATTATCAATTCAATTTTAAAATTTTTTAAATTATCATTTTTGGGGTCGAAAGTGTTTGGTCAAATTTCCGTAAAACAGTACCTGACAGACATGATTAAAAAAAAATTACATCTTCAACGTCTCGATCTGACGTCTGGTTTTTGAGGAAAATGGTCACACACACTCAAAAAAAAACACATATCTTTCTCCGGTGAAAAATTTCTCTATTTGCGATAATACCAATTTTCTCTTTTTCACATAAAATGTTCTTCAATTAGAATAAATTTTCACATTTTCGAAGAAATATTTCTTCACTTCTAGGAGATGGAAATATTTCAATGTCTCTTATTATGATACATATTTTTTTCGCACCAAAAAATTGCATTTAAAGAGAAAAATTTATTGAAAATGAAAAATTATTCCTATTTTTTATTAAAAAATTCACTATGTGAAGTATTTTCTTCAATAAAAACAAATTTTTTCTCAAAAATAAACAGTCTTTTTCTCTAATATCGATATATTTTTATATATTTCTCTTTTTCATAGAAGCTTTTTATAATTTTTTTGAGAATTTTTAGGATCGCATTTATAGAAAGGCATTCTCTTAAGCAAAGTCTGTAGACTTTTAGACAATGACCATTTTTCTCTTAATATGATGTCTTTTTTATCATATTCCGAGAAACTTTTTTCTGAGTGCAGTTTGAAAAGCCATTCCAAAAAAAATGCGTTTAAAGTTTTTCTTAGCTTGCATTTAATATGCAATTTTATCTCAAAAAAAATTCCACTTTTAAAAAATCCTTTTAGCATCGATTCGATTTTTGGACTGTGTTCGTTAAACTTCGGTTTTGTTTGATACTGTTCGTTTAATTTTTGTTCATCTTCATATAGCTTCTGCTCGTATTCGTTAAACTTCTTTTTTTTCGTTCGTCTTGGGTCTTGACTTCGTTTGCCGTCGGCTCATTCCTTGTTTTTTGTCGAAATAACTTTTAAAAGTATAGGAGCTTTTCAGTAACAAATACAAATGCCTACCAACGGAAGTTTTCTAAAATTTAAATAGCCTCAATTCTGTTGCAGGGTCAAGTTATTTCACGTACCAAATTTTAGTAAAATCGGTCAAGCCATTTAGGAGCTATTAAGTCTTAAAAATGCACTGCTTAAAGCGCCCTCTTGTGGAATTCTTTGGAATTTTTTATATTGTATGTTTTTTCTTGGGTGCAGTTGAAGTCTATACCAAATTTCATTGAAATTGGTTTTTGCGTTTAGGAGTTATTGAGTATTTAAAACGCACACTTAAAGCGCCTTCTTACTGCCACGCCCATATACTTCTGTCCACTTTTTTATACCCCCTATGTTCTTTCTCTCTATAAAAGGTAGTCGGTGTCCAAAATTCAGCTCAATCGGATAAACGGTGCGCGAGCTTATATGGAACAGACAGGAGGACAAATATTTGATTCGTCAAAAAAATAGTACCGTTTTTTTAATACATACAAAGCATTCAAAACTTTCACTAAATTATGTTATAAAGACAGAAAAAAGTATATATTGAGCTATATTCCATCAGTTTATATAAAAACAAAATTTAGTTGTGCCGTATTTTTCCAGAAATGGGACGAGGAAAACATTATTATGTTGAAAAGCGGGAATTGGCAAAAAAATAGTTTATGAGAGAAAAACATACAAAGAGGCTGGAAATCTGCTCAAATGTTCACCAACCACGATTTGCAATGCCATAAAATACAATAAAAAACCAGAAACACGTAAACGCAAGACAATTATGACGGTGAATTTGATTAAACGAGTGGTACGGTACTATAAAGCCAATCTATTTGCATAAGCAGTACAAATATAAGTACAGCTTAATATACCGCAAGTATTCGTACTTTACGTAGACTTCTTACGGAACAATATTCTTGAGTACGCATAGTCTTCATAAAGAACCACTTTTAGCCAAGAAGCATGTTCAAAAAAGGATTCAGTTCGCAAGAGATCATTCTTCGTAGCCAAATGAAAAATGAAGAAACATTTGATGGTCGGACGAGTTTCAAATTGTAATACACGTCAATATGTTCGACGTCCCAAAAAATAGTCAATTCAACCCGTAGTAAACCACAAAACCCATAAAGCACGGTGGTTATAAAATTGTGGATTGGGAATGCTTTTCTTTTTATGATGTTGCTCCAATTTATTGTATAGAACATAAGTAGATCAACATTCTTACGTCAAAATGTAACTGGTAATTATACTCCAATGCATTGAATTTAAGGCCAGGAAGCTTCAAATAAGGTAATAATTTTGCCCGTGAATTTTTTAAACAAATACATTTCTGTAGAATGTAAAGAGGAGTTACCGCTTTTATACACTACCGAAAATCTTTTAAATGTGATATTGTGATATTGTTAGTTACCGCCGCAAATATTGAAAATTTTAGTATATTGACATTTGTGAGAACGGTGGTAATTGCAGTTCTGGTCATAGTACTTAAAAGCAAAGGTTTAACGAAAAAATTAGCACTGATGGGTAATAATTTGCAATGTCGTTTGTTCCAATACAGTTGCGGCTAAATGAAAATTCGAAAGAAATTATGTTTCAAAATAAATATTCATCTTTCAAAAAGCTCTTCAATAACTGGAATAGACGAGTAGTAAAGTGAGACAATCTCTGCGACAATCTTGCTTTACTCTTATAAAAGATGCTTCAAGTCATATAAAAGGGTTCGATTCATTTCGACAGCGATATTTCGTCATTATATTTTAGTTAAAGATTCCATCTTTAATAATGTTGAAATTTTTAAAAATAAAATAATATCTTAAATTCACAAATTTGTTATCTTAAATTTCGTTGTGCATCTTTTCGCAATTTTTAGTTATAAGCCAAAATGTAGTCCACATGCATGGGAGGTATACGTCTGCTTATATTATTCCAACGAAGTTTTGTAAGAACTTTAAGATTACATATTGGTTATCCAGCGGTAAGTTTCTTCACTTTCCTTTTAAAATTTCCACTGCCACGTCCACTTGTCTCAAATTTCTGAAATACTTTTTTGTAACCTCAAATTGTTACTTCTCTTTAGAAAGGAAAAAATAAAGTTGCGTTCACAGTGAACGCCGATCCAGGCAGGCTGGCAGACAGGCTGAAATAAAAAAAATATTGAATAAACAATATATGGAAAAAAATAATTATTATATCCCTGAAAGCTTCTTGATACAAATTAACAAGCAATAATTTGGGTTTATTTGCAAATTTTATTTAATTTTTTTTTACCATAAAATTAGTCTTTTGCTGAGAGGCACATTTACACGCCATGTTTAGTGTTTTGTTTCACTGTAAGCTCTGGTGCAAATTAGAAAAACTGCTGTGTTTGCTAAGAAAGCATGCACAATAGTCAAAGTAAAAAGCATTTTGCTTGGAAGTTTCTATTTTATGGTTGTAAATGTGTGCATATGTGTGTTTGTTGATGATGTTAGCAGAAAATTAGTTAGAAAAGTGTTGGAAAATATTAGTTGCTGGTAAGCAAATTGAAGTTAAGAAGAAGTAAAAACTCAGTGTTATGGTATTTATTTATTTAGTTTAATCTTATACAATAACAATATAGCAATATATTTAAAACGCTAAAACTCTTTCCAAGCAAACCAGTTTAAGGACACTCGTCAACTTGTCAAGTAGTATTTTGGCATACGTCAAACTTCATGGTTTTCTCCCACAGCCTTTCTTCGATTTGCTATTAATAAAAAAAAAAACATCAAATTTATATGTTTTAAACAACTTTTCGGCTACATGACCTCAATTATGTTTTTCTCTATTGAAATAAGGTTACAATAAAAACAGCCAGCCATATGTGAGAACTTGTAACTTTTGTACACAAACTTTTGCACACTCACTTAAACTATGAGTAGATTTTTGTGGAACGGTCAACAGAGCTAGTTGTAGCTTACAAATAGAATATTAAATAACATTTGGCTTAACAATTTGTTTTTGTTATTGTTTGGTTTCACCTAAAAATGTGCTCGTAGTTTCTTTACGACTACTTTTTGTAGCTAAAAGTTTTTGTTTTGCTCGCTCAGTTCATGTATCGGTCCAAATAAATACTAAAATTCAATTCAACATCAACACCCAACTGAACAACACTGGAATTTGAAACAAAAGTTTTTATTTTGTATAGCTACATATATATATTTATATATTTAGTTTTGTGTGTCATTTAAATCCTGTTTCCTTTGTTTTTAATCCACAAAACAATAAACAAACATTTTTCGGTATTGTTTGGAATTGAGTGCCAAGAATTGAGAGTCGTTTATATGCGCAATAGAAATTTTTTTTCTCTCTATTGTTTTTATATATGTATTTTATAGTTTTATTTTTTTGTTTAGTTATTTTTTTTGTTTTTTTGTTTTGTTTTGTTAAATAAACTTGACAAAGTTTTGAAGTGGGTTTTTCAAAGCTAAATCCAAACAAAATATAGCAAAATAAAAAAACAAAAAATTCAGATATAAAAATAAATTTAAAAATGCCATTTTGCTATGGCCAAAACTGTACTAAAAAATAAAAAAAAAAAAAACAAAAAAATAGCTTAACAGCTCATAGCATAATAAAGAGAAACTTTTAGAATATCCAACTCAGAATTTATTGTTTTTAAGTTTACTTCAAAGTAATTTTTAGTTTTGTGCCATTGTTGAAAATTTCAAATGCAAAATAAGAGTGCTTCAAGCTAAGTACCAGTTATACTCATAAGAGCTAGTTTGCACAGTTAGTTTTGAGAAGAGTAAAAATATTTTGCTGTAAACAATTATCAAGTAGTTTCATTTTTTCAAGATGAAATTAACCTTCAGCTTGCTGGGAATTTTTTGAAGGAATATTGGTATTTGCACGGAGAAAACTGTTGTGCATTATTAATGCACAAGCTGTTCATAACTATAAAATGTTTAGGTACATTTTTGAATATGCAACTTTGCGCATAAATTATGCCTAATAATCATAAATTCTGCACAATCTATTAAAATTGTGCATAAGTTATACACAAAAAATGTGCACAGTTTGTGAGCATTGTTCATAGCTTAATTATTTGAAATTAAACTCAATTGATCATAATATATGAACATTGTGCATGAACGACTTGTGCATAGATTTTGCCCAACATTTTGATATGTGTGTATCTTGTTCATAACTTGCATATATTATGAACAATGCGTACACATATGGATAATGAGTATGCATTAATTGCAAGTTAGTTTCACTTATGTTCTTTGTGTCAAGAGTGCTGGTTGTATTTAGAAGCGACATTAGTGTGTTATATATCATTTAATATTATTTAGAAATATATAATTGTGTAAATTAAGAGGTAAGTATTGAGTTATTATCATATATTTATCACTGCAGTTATGACATTTAACGATGGTTTTTTAATGACGAAATAGTGTACATACATTGAAGTTGTAGAAATCTGCATTGGCACTTAATACAAAAATGTGAATTTCCTAAACCCTTTGAGCTTCATCCAATATTAAGCGCTAGACTATGTTTTATGCTAAGAATTTTATAGAAATGTAAAAAATCAATGACTTTATAAATTATATAAAATAAACATGTTAATACTAAAGTATATGATTTATTGAATTTTAATATGTATATATATATTATTAGTTATTAAGCAATTGTACTTTGAAATAAAGACATTTGAAAATAAAATGAAATTTTGTTTCTTTAACATTAGCAGGAGGTGTAAATATTTTTTACTATTTGTTCACAATCTATGAAAATGTTGTTCATAACCTATGCACAGTTGTTCATAACCTATGCCCAGTTGTTCTTAAGCTATGCACAGTTGTTCATAACCTATGCACAGTTGTTCATAGTCTTTTCCCAGTTGTTCAGAATCTATGAAAATGTTGTTCACAATCTATGCCCAGTTGTTCATAACCTATTCACAGTTGTTCATAGTCTTTTCCCAGTTGTTCAGAATCTATGAAAATGTTGTTCATAATCTATGCCCAGTTGTTCATAAAACATGCTCATAGTGCTGAACTTAAGTTATGAACAAGTGTGCATAGATTATGAACAACTGTTCTTGGTCATTTTTCGTGAACAATTTTTGCATAAGTTATGCCCATAGCGCATAATTTCTGCATACAATTCTCTCCGTGTGTATATTTCTCAAAATTTTTCATGTAGTTAAGTTTGTAATGATGGTGAACTCGGTTGGATTATGTAAAGTGCAAGCAACAGGATAGGATAAAGCTAATGTTAAGTAGAGCTGTTAGTTTATAAATATTTCTCTTGGCAAGAAAACTATTTTTGATACTTATATTTTCGAGGTCGCTGCAATTTGAAAGTTAAGGATTTTTAGTTTTTTGTTAACTGTGAGGGTTAAGATATACCCCTTTTGCACATTTTTATTATGAATTAGCAAAGAAAATTTTACTTTTTGCAACATGCATTTACAAAAGTGTTGAACTACTACTGCTTTTTTGGTTATTCTAGCATTAATGCCGTCAATAAAATTTAATGTCATGGAGACCAACGACTTAGAACAAGTAAATGTGGGAAAAATTTTACATATTGCGTAGAGGATGTGTTTTTTGGTATATTTATTTTGAATAGAGGTTAAATTTTGTTAAACATCCTCTTAAGTAGACTTCATGCTAAGAGCAATTGCAAAAGTAGGTATTCCTATGTCAAAAATAAATTAATTTTTTAAATCTTACATGGATTATTTCGTACGTCAGTTGAAGCAAATGGATCTAAAGAACATATTAAAATATTTCAAAAGGCATGTTCATCTATTAAAGAACGCTATAAAGGCCAAAGTATTTATTATTTTCAGCACTTAAAAAATAAATAATGTATCCTAATATATAAAAGACAAGCGTCCTGCTCCGTGCTCTATATCGCTCAAACTGTTATAGTTGTTATTGCTATGCTTTTTAACATGTTCGGCCTGAACCAGAACCTGTTATAAAATTATGCATTTGAAATTTTTGTACTTACTATACTTTTTAAGACCTGTTCAGCCTGGATCATAGCCTGTTCTTAAATTATATATTGCAAATCTTTGTACTTGAAGACAATCGTAATTTTTGAAAACTATCGGCATTTTTGTCACTAATCTCATGAACTGTTCTTGTTCTCCTCCAATTAGTTCATGTTTTTTATTCGCACAAATTTGAAATGATTCAAGCTCCTTTTGAAGTTTTTAATGGCATTTACGAACGTTTTTATTGTTTTATGCATCTTGTGCACACATGTTATGAAATTAAAACACTAGACTTATGAAATAATCAGGTTTTTTTTGTTTGTTGGATATTTTGTACATGGATATATCATGAAAAGTTCATGTGACTCAAGTACTTGGCTACTGGATCTAAATTTATGAATGCAATTCATGGAGATCACGTACAAATTCATAATTACTATTTCCTTTTTTACTTCAGTGTATCTTAAATATATTGAACATTGTTTGATAATGATATAGGACTGTATAGAGCTAAAGTAAAATTTTATTTATAAATGACGAGTTCACATTCAAATCCAGGTGTCAGGAGATTCAAAATTGGTTCGGCGGATTTCCTTCGATTTAAAAAAAAATATGCAGAAAACATTTTAATGAGTTCCTCTAACTTCTGAGAGCCCGAACGGCGGAATCTAAATATTGATTCATTTCTAACTTTCAAAAACAGACAAGTCCAAAGTTGAAATTAATAGTTCGAATTTTTTTAACTATGAGACTATATTTTGTTTTCCCATAATATATCTATGCCTGTGGAGCATAATTTTGCATAATTGGTTTGTTTATAGAAAATGTCTGACAAAATTAAGATTTTTTTTTTTATTTTCCAACAATTCGATCTGTGTGGTTTATTTGGTTTTGAATGTAAACTCCTCAAATATTTATTCCAAATATTAAAATTTGTACCCATCTCATAGTGAAATTTTACGTAACACATTTTTTTATAACAAACTAGCCCCTTAAATTCGGTTTATATGGACCACTCTGCAACCACTTCTGAATGTATTCGAATTTAACCCTTAAACTCATTTAAAATTTTCACTTATTTCCATCGTTGAAGTATTTTGAGCTTTATTGTATACGTAGACTTATAGCATAATTTTATGACAAATATTTTTCTGGGATATTCTATACCGTTGCATCCTTGTTAAATGCGTATTTTACTGCAAAAATAAAATAATAAAATTTTAGTTATAGAAAGTTCTTGGCAGATACGCGTTAATAATATGAGGAACATTTTTATGAAAGATTTTAACCATCTAACTCTTCCATATGTGGTTCTTTTTCATCAAAATTTTTCATCAAACACAAAAAGAATGAAATGGGTTAAAAATCAAAACGAGACCAGTATGATCCACTGCTAACTCTTTTCATATCTTACAACAATATTATTGAAAACATGCACGTCTAAAAGGTCATGCTTCATAAAGGTCATAAATGTCATGCTTCGTCGAGTCGGCCACACCATTTTTTAAAGGCCCCTACCGATGTCCTTTACGGAAAAATCTTTAGAAATCACTTGTTTTTGATTATTCGTATTATTTAGAATAAGAGAAAATACCAAACAGTTTTATGTAGGTATAATAGTTTTTAATAAAAAAATAAATCTTTTCTGTTTGAGTTCATTTGTCTTTTTTTTAAAAAAAGGTACATAAAACAAAATTAAATATTAACTACTTTAAGCATACATTGAATACAATATTAATTTATTTCTTAAGAACAAAGTTCTAAATTTTATTGAGATGAAGCTTTTAAATGAATGAGGTCAGTTTGTTTTTAGCCTCCACTGTACCAAAGCAAGTGGTGAAACAATCAAGTTTATCATTGGATTAGTTGTAGATCGATAAAATTTTTTCCAATTTCTTAACATTTATATATGTTTTTGTTTACAGATTTTGCGTTCCAGCAATAAAAATGGAATATTAATACAAAAACTACAAAAAAAAAAACCCAAAATATGAAACTGAACAAGTTACTCAAAGGCCATGCTTCGTCGTTTCGACGACGATAATTCTAAAAAATCATACTTCTAAACTATTTTTTCGGCTCTACATCTGCGCATACATTCAAGCTAAACTTTGACTGCTGCTATAGGAAAAATCAGAAGAAAACAAAATAAAAGAAGGAAGAAAACGATTTAATGTAACCATGCGTCGCCGATTCGATGAAGCATGTTCTTCCAGGGCTAACAAAATACTATGCTCACTCCGTAAAAAAAGAAACAAACTTTGACTTAAATTATTTATTCTTAAATTGTCTATTTAATTATACGGTCTACTTTTGACCTTCGTAATTATTTTCAGGCGTTAAACCTTTACTCCGTCCTTTGCGAAAATCTCTCAGTTCATATCTTGTTCATATTGCAATAATTATTTTTATATGAAACAAAATATTTCTTCAAGTTCATTATATTAAGATAAAATCTGAAATCTACCTATTTTACCTAAGGTGGCTTTTCTTTCAGTCGCAAAATAAAATTTTGTTGACACTTGCATTTTAAAAGTTGTTTTAATAAATCGATCTGACGCTGTGCCGCATGTTTTGGTTTAAAAAAAACCACTCCCCCTTCCCCCGTATGTTTTTTATCAAAGTAATAATCTTAATGTCTGAAAATTTAGAACTTCGAATACCACCAATTGGCACCATAATTTTGGGTAAGTATTTCGTCTTAATTAAAAGTTCCGGCGGAAAATCCATGATTTCCAACAAATTAGATTTGTTCAAATCAAAACCGTTGGCAGATGGTAAAACCAATTTCGAAATTATTTTGGGTTAAAGACCTTCTTGAATAGCTCTTTAAGAATATGAGAGTCGAAAAAACGTTTTTTTTCGAGCCGTCCACGCTTTTTTGAAAGACATCTCCTCGGGCAACCCGGAAACCTTTTGGGAGTCGCAAAAATTGTCCGATCTGGAAAGAAAATTACTTTTGTAAATCTTAACAAAATTGGTTATCGTATGACAGAACCTTTTATAAAAATTTTTTTTCAATTTTTGGTGATGTTCAAAATCAAGGCTTATTTATATAAGGTTGCATACATTTTTGACGTTTTCTCATTTCGGCACCCTTATTTTGAAATGAGAGCAAAAGAGCGTAGTCATTTGAGTAAAGAACTGACACGGTTGCGTGAATATAATACTATTGGTAGTTTTTTGTAGTACTATTTGGTAAATAGAATACTAAAATTTTTGTTTAGTACTTTTATTGGTCCTTTTTTTATTCGGATGTCCTGATAAAATAAAGTCATTGAGTTTGATATACCCCCATAATTTTAGTTTTGATTGAAGGATTTCAGTACTATGCCCTAAAAAAGGTTTAATGAAATAAATATATATTAAGAAAATCAAGAAAGATAGACCAAATAAATATTTTCATATTCGAAACTTTCATTGCATTGGACAACGGTGATCGTTAAAACCACTTTTACTTCCAATTTTGACAAAAATCATAATTTTAACACATCTTGACTTAGTGTGTACACAATAAAACAGAAAACTGCACAAAACCCTGAAAAATACTTTTTTTTCTCGAGCAGCACAAAACCCTACTCTGCAAACGTCAAAATATTTTTGTTTACATAAAATAAGGATGCGTCAAAAAATGTACGCAACCTTAAATAAATCAACCTTGGTTCAAAATTTGAAAGTGTGTTTTTCGAAAAAAAATATTGACTTTAAAAATTCATAAAAAATAGAAAAAAAATTTAACAAAAAAAGCCCGCGTCATACGATAGCAAATCAAGTTTAAAAAATAAAACAAAAAAAAAATTTCGTCAAAAAATGAACCCGCTAGTGCCGCAACCAGTACGAAAAACATGGTTTCGAGATTAACGCGTTCAACGTTTGTGAACAAAGAAAAATGCAAGGAAAAATAAAAATGCGCTCTCACTAATCCATCCGGCTGTAACTTTTAAGCCCGTGGGAATTTTTCCCATAAAATTTCTTTTTTTAGAATCTTAAGAATATTTACTAAAATACAAAATTATAAAAAACAGTCTATTTAAAAAAACGGCCAATGTCATGTCCGCCATTAAGCCAGTCATTTACTACGCATAATTATGGGCTGAACCATGAATCTTTTTTTTTATGAATTGTTCTGAAGCATCGCTGACTTCGTTGATTATTTTTTTATTGATGTCTAAGCAAAGTTTAAATAAGTATTTAAAAGACGTTTGTTCTTCTAGGCTCAATGGTTTCCCTTGCTGTTATTATTAAAAATTCCTCTTTCAACTTTCCTCTATTAATTATACCCTAAACCTGAAAGGTCATCCGACCACTGACACGCCCACCTCCCATACAGCCCAAAAATTGAAAACACAATAAATAATTTAATATATTTAAAAATATAATGTAACAAAACAAAGATAAGGTTTTGAAATATGGACATAATCCGCCCACGAACACGCCTACCTTCCATACAACGCAAAAATTAAAAACTCATTAAATAAGCTCATGTTTAATGAAATTTGAATACGTATGTATTTTATATCAAAACAAAGATGTCGTCAAAAATGGGTATCATACACTCACGGACACTCAGATGTAATCTGCGAGAAAGGACTTATGGCGTTTTCGTTTCTACCAAAAAATGTTGCCTTTTCATTGCCCTTGCCTTTTTTTGTGTTCGATTCTAAAATAAGTGCAAACGGGTGAGTAAATTTTGTGTTCGTTTCTTAAAATGTCACACTCACAGAGGGCAAAAAAGGCGCATTTTCTACCCTGCAAACTTTCTCAGGGTAGATGATTGCCCTGCATATCAGCTGTTTTTAAAACGATAATATTATGACATGCGTGCGTTAGACAAGGATGGTTATATTCGTTTATTTAAGTTGACATTTTTCGAGTAGACAAAAACATGCACTTTTACAGGGTTGCGGGCAACATTGAAAACATTTTGCACTGCGACAGGGCAACATTTTTTGGTAGAAACGAAAACGCCATTAGTTTTGGGTACCATACTGATAATTTCATTAGTAGAGACAACTTATCACTTGGTTTCATGAAATACTGGTACAAAGAGTTCTCCAATCCTTACGTTATAAAATCTTTCCACTTTACACTTGAATTTACACTTCATCATTAGGTTCTACGTCTTCAACAAAGACAAAGATTGCAATTCCTACAAAATATTCTTATGGTAAGACAATTGTATCATCATTAACGTTAAGTAGGTTTTATACTCTCATAAAAACTTTTAATTACTTTTTAGAAACGTCCTTTTGATTGTTTTTATATTTTGTTTACCGTTCTCTTGATCTTCTTTATCCTTTTATTTTTGCATTTCAAATCTACTACTTCACAGTATGAAATATTAAAATAGTCGTATTTTTACTCAAAAAATGTTTTGATTTAATTAAAGAAAATTCTTTTTAATTCTCTTTAATAAATAAGGTGTTTATTTTTAGTGAATTTACATAAATTTATTTTCTGTATATTTGAAATTAAAATTTTCTTGACTTGACTGTATCAAGTAATGAAGTTGAACTTAAGATGTTGTGAGGATTACTAAGATAAAATTTATAAAGCACAGACAATATTATGTTCTTATCCGAAAAGTAAAAGCAGCTTGAATTCTCAGAATTGTCGTTTTTACTTTTTAACCAAATTTGAAGGTTGAAAGCTCGCTATAAGTTAGAACCCCATTCCTCAAGCTCAAGCTGAGCCGTCATATAATATATTTAACACTGCTTGAAGACTTAAAAACTCAAGTGAACTTAACTGATTTTTATTAAATTCTTCAACTACAAGCGGCAAAGCTAAAAAGAGTTAAATTTGTTATATATCTTAGGATATTTAAATGATTTAAATGGTTATAAGATATTTAAATGAAAGAATCAACATCATATAAAATGATTATATTTGTAAAAGTGTAAGAAATTTTTAATTTTATTTCAACATTCCTTATAACCAATAGACAACATTTAATATTTAATACATGACACACGAAATTATATATATAAATAAATAAAAGAAATGAGCAAAATATTGACAAAAATATGTTTTCCTGGCTTACTCTGTAAGCTGAAATGAACAAATAAACAAATTGTTTTCATCATAAATATTAATGTTTGAATTGCAGCAATATTTAATATATTTTTATGGCATGAAAATTTCAACAAAATACAACTTAAGCTGTAGAGCAATTAAAGGATTTACAAAGATTAAGAAAGCTTAGAAAAGAAAAGCAAAAATTATTGCTTGAATATTGCTTACGGCAAAAAGTAACTAAGAAATATTTTCATGAAGATAAAGAATGGCTATTATATGAATGAGTGTTTGAGATATGTTTTTTTTTTAATGCCAAGATGTGGGGAAAATTTGGCAAAACGCTCAACGCTCTAAAGTGTCAGCGACGACCACTAATGGGCAAGTGTCAGAATGACTTTGATAAATAGAGTAATTAGCACAAAAAGAAATCTTTTTTGAAGTAATTTTCTTTTTTTTTTTTTTTTTTGTTTGTTTGTAGAGAGCTTTCAGTAAGATACAGGAAATATTAAAACGTAGTAAAATAAATTAAAACACCTTCCATTTGAAATGAAAAATTACACATTTAAAAGCATCTTATTTGTTCAAAATATTTGTTACAAAATATTGTCAGTGTTTTGCTTTAACTACTTTAAAGTGTTTTTTTTTATATAAAATTTAAATTACTGCTGCATTCAATGTAAAGTTCTATGTATAATATTTTGCCTGATTTAAAACCTCAGCAAAACTAGCTGCTTGCAGACAAAGTTTTTTGCACTTAGCTGGTATTTTATTATTCTTTGTATTGTGTTGTTGTTGTTGTTGTTGTTGTTGTTGGTTGATAATATATACAATTCTAGTCGAATTATTATAAAATTTCGAGCATATCAAAGCAAGCTTGTAAAAGCTTTTTATGCTAACAATGTTAAGTTTATAAAGTTTTAAGGAAAAAGTAGTTTTAAAAGTAGTTTAAAAAAGGTCGTTTATTTTATGTGAAGTTGAAATATGTACAAAAAAGTAATAATATGCCATTGGAATTTTTTTTTTGTTTAGATTTTCGATAGTGGATAGTTCAGGCGCAACAATGTTTTGTATGTCTTACAGGTTTTCAAATGAGTTTTTTTTTTGGGGGGGGGGGGGAGGGGGATTCAGTGTTGCAGGGAATTATTACTTAATAAATATAGGTTTTACTTTAAAAATTTGGATACGACAGTAAAGATTGATAAAGATTGAAATGACAAAAATAAAATAAGTATATGAGAATATCATGACGCAGATACTGCAGCTTGAGCTCTCTCAACAAAGGATTGTTGCATGGTATAATTACATTTTGTTTAAACTAAATAAAGTTGTAATAGATATTCATATGTAAAGCCCGTTCCTTTGCCCTCATGAAGTCACTTAAATCGCGTTCATCCCAAAATACAAAAAAAAACAAACAAATTGGCCATTTCAGCCCTTGAAAGGACTTTGACCGAGCTTCTTATGATCAATTGTGTTGTGTGTGTTATTAAATGTTTGCACACAATTGACCGAGAACTGGACCTACATGTTTTATGCCGACTCCGAACGGCTAAAGTTCATATTCTCAAGAAGCTTTACATGGCATTATTTACTCTCTGAGGTTTGCCATTGTCTGCAGAGAGGTGGTGACCGATCAGAAAAATTTTTATTGAAAAAAACTTTTCGCCGCGGCTGTGGATCGAACCCGGGCTCCGAGCATGCTAAGCCACACACTTAAGCTGCATGCCACGGTCATCACTAAAATTATAAAATCCCAAAATACAGAAAACCCATAAGTTAAACAAAAGTGACTACTATCAGGCAAGTTTTTATGCCGATTTGATCGGTAAGTGACTTTTTTATGAAACAGGACTAAGTAGCGTTTAGTTCAGTGGTTTGGCACATTTCAGTATGGGAAGTATGGAAAGCCAAAAACCAAAATTTTCTTTATTTAAGCACAGAGAATTCAAGAGGAACACATCAAAAACCATTGCAAAAAAAGTGGCTGTTTAGTGCACTATTTCGAGCAAAGAAATCATTGGTGTGTACTTTTTTTTTGAAGCTCATACACTGAGAAAAAAACACATACCTTGCTCCGGTAAAAAATTTCTCTATTTTTGATAATAGCAATTTTCTTTTTTTCAAATAAAATTGTCTTCAATTAGAATAAATTTTCACATTTTCGTAGAAATTTCTAGGAAATGGAAACATTTCAATGTCTCTAATAATGATAAGTATTTTTCTCGCACAAAAAATTTCTCATTTATAGAGCAACATTATTGAAACTGAAAAACAGTTCTTATATTTTGATAAAAAATTCACTATGAGAAGTATTTTCTTCAATAAAAACAAATATTTTCTCAAAAAAAAGTATTTTTCTCTAAAAATGATATATTTTTCTATTTCATGGTAGCTTTTTATCATTTTTAGAGAATTTTTAGTATCGCAATTAGAGAATAGCATACTCTGTAGCAAAGTCTATACCATTTTTCTATAAATATGATGCCTTTTTTATCATATTCCGAGACACTTTTTTCTGAGTGTAGGGGTGAAACGATTGCTTTAAATTCGGAAAGATATCAACAGTTTTTTAAAGAAGAACATTGAAAATATACTTTTATATTTTATTACTTTCGTGTTTTCGATAGTACGGTCCTGTGACAGTTCTCATTTAACCTATCACAGGACAGGTTCGATATTACTCAGAATTTGACTTATAGTTTTTGAATATGTTTTTCTATATTTATCTAATCGTTACCAATAGCTCAGTGGAAGTGAGTTTGACTGTCATGCGGTGGATGTGGGTTCGTCTCCTGGCTGTGTAAGTATACTACATAAATCAACAATTTTAATTTAATAATTTAAATTCTAATTCCGTTTCATTAAATGTTTAATCAAAAAACCTTCAAAATAAGTTTGCTTAACGCCTTGAAAAACTGTAGATTTCATTTTCAATTAAAAAAAATGTATTTTATATTAAAAAAAATCTTTTTTGGTTCTGCCGGGTATTGAACCCAGGCCAGTCAAGTACTAAACGTGAACGCTAGCAAGCTCGGCTAAACATGAATTTACAAAACAATGATAGAATTTCATTATCAACTTGCGTATAAGTGTGCCGTGTTCTATAAATAGACCGGCTACTGATTAAGTCCGAACGTAATAGGTACTGAACCGGTTCTTTTGTCCGTAGGGTATGGGATGAGGGACAAAAATAGAAGGAATTGTCGTAGGAACATAAAATTTGCTATGTATCATTATTTCATTAATATAACATACCACACCAAATTTTATCAAGATCGGCTCCGCCCTTCGCCCACCTCCCATACAACTCACAAAAGTGAAACTCTATAAAGAGGCATATAATTGAGCTACAGCAATAGAATTTGGTATGTTTATATGTCACATCAGAACTAAAGTTTTTACAAAAAATGGGCATGATCCGCCCACATCCACGTCCATCTCCAATACAACCCACAAGAGTAAAATTCTATAAAGAGGTATATACTTGAGCTACATGAATACAATTTTGTATGTGTGTATATAACATCAAAAATAAGACGTGTGCAAAACATTGGCGTTATCCGTTTACGTATACGCCCACCTCCCATATAATGATTCCCATAATGATTCAACGCTATAAAAAGTGTTACATATGAGCAAGCAGAATAAAATTTGGAACGCATTTTATTAATTTAAAAATATTTTCTATTTTAAGTACACAGGTTTTTTTAAGTTTGACATTAATCTTAAAAATGCTTTTTTTTATTCAGTTTTTCATTTAAAACATCTGGAAAAGTACTTCTAATCGCGAAAAAACATACGACGTTATTCGCGTTGACGCTTTGATCGTTTTGGCCATTGGGGGAAACTTTCCTCCACTGCACCCTTGGCGGACGTCCATTAAACAAAACAGAAAAAAGTGTTGCTGAGTTAAAGTAATTTGTGCGTATCTGGATTATTAAAAAAATAGCACTTGTATTAATTTTTAAATGACTTATAAAGGGACTTAAAAGAGGGACTTAAAAGGAACTTAAAACACTTAAAAGGGAGTTTTTTAAGAACTTGCTGATTTGAAATTTTAAAACACATGCCAAATTATGAAATGACCAAAAAAAAAATTTTATTTGCTAGATAATTTCTTTGCATTTAACATTTAAATATAATTTTGGGCATATGACCACCACGACTATTTTGCACAAAGCTCATTCTGGAAGTTAAATTTTCGACCACTTTTTCAAGCATTTGAGGGCGTATTTCAGCAATGACACGTTGAATATTGGTTTCCAAAGCGTCAATCGTTGCTAGTTTATCCACATAAAGCAATGACTTCACATATCCCCACAAAAAATAATCAAAAAATAATCAAGTGTCAAATCACACGAACGAGGAGGATAATTCACCGGTCCATTGCTCGAAATAATGTTATCGTTGAAATGTTCTTTCAATAAGTCGATTGTTTTGGAATCGGAATGCTTTAAACACATCCTGATACTTAATTTTTCTCAAATAAACAAGTCGTTATTTTGCATTTTGTCCCTCTTGTTACACTGTGCGCCGTCTTCAACCGTTCGACTGCATTCAAAGACTTCATTGATCGAAAACGTTGTAGGCAATTTTTTACCCCTATAAATGTAACCGACCGCTCTAAATGATTTTTGGGGATTTAGTAAAACGATTCAACAAAATATTCCTGAAGATTTTGTTCAGAAATATATAAACAGCGACGCGGTAGCAATATTAGAATACCGAAAAACATTTTGGGACTAAAATTTCTAAAATACATACCTCGGGCCCAAAAAATAGTTAGGAATTTAGTTAGGAAAAATATAAATAGTTAGGAAAAAAATGTTAGAAATCAAGAAGAAAAAGTGTAGGAATTTACATTAAATTTATATTACTTTCGAAAAAACTTACTCAGATTTGGCTGCATTCCAAAACTTATAATTATTTTACAATCAAAGAATTTTGTAAGAGCTTCAGCTTCTGGTCGTAATCATTATCGTCAACAGACACTTGCTCATCCCAATCTTGTTCGTTTGGGTAAATGCAATAGAGTAACAAAAAAATTATTTTTTCACAAAAAAAAAACGTACTTTACTTGCCTTAAAAAATGGAAAATCGTCCAACGTTGTCGTTGTATTTTTTTATAAATGCAAACAGAAAATTGGTTAAATTTCGACCCCAGGCGATACTAGTAATCTTATAACAAGGACTTAGACAAGGATTATGACAATGATTTGACCAAAGATTTGGGCAAAGATGTGGATTATATATAATTCAAAAGCAATTTTCAATGTGTTGAAAGTGCTGGAAACTTTTGTACGAATTGATTTTAATTCCCACAAAATTCGATAATATTTATATATAATATAATTTTCGTGTTTTATAGTTGTTTTTTTTTATAAATAACATTAAATTTCAATGCATTTGTATATTCTAATATTGAAATTTTTCCGTTGGTCTTTATGTATTTAAAATACATTTTTAATGTTTAATATTTCAGTTTTTTTTATTTAATATGTTGATATTTTAGAATGTAGTTTATAAAATATTTATTTTATGTTTGTAAAAACAGAAATATTTAAACTTTATAGAGAAAATTACCGAAAGTATTCAAACTTTTTTATAACAATATATAAAGATAATTTTTTTTATGTTCAACAAAATGAGAAATTTTGAGCATATTTTTACATAACATTATATTTTACATAAAAGTCTTTGTTCTTATAATATTAACGATATTTGGCTTCAATGTTGTAATAAATGTTATTTACATAACAGATA
The DNA here is from genome assembly GCA_958299015.1 of Tetanocera ferruginea. NCBI lineage: Eukaryota > Metazoa > Arthropoda > Insecta > Diptera > Sciomyzidae > Tetanocera > Tetanocera ferruginea. Next base: position 10,524,453 of record OY282642.1, read on the forward strand.
TGAAATAAGTTTTTGAGAATGCCGACTTTTTGTTCTCTCGAAAGAAATGATAAATAAGTTTTATATCTAAAAGAAAATTTCCATGCAAGCATAGTAAAACTCCTACTCATACCTTGCTTAATAAAAAATATTTTCTTTCAATTTCATCGTCATCAAATTCGAACAACTGACACAAGAGAAACAATTTCATCACTTTTATTAGGTCGCTTGTCTATAACTTGTGACTCTGACATTTACTCGATATGCACCAAAATCTAAACAAACAAAAATCATTCTTTTTTTTTCTATTTATTTTTAAATCTTCTGACTGTAATTTTGAACATTCATATGCTGCAGCAGCAGTTCAATACCTGAATACGATAAAATAGCGCTTCGCTACTGAAGATTTATATCCGCTTCCGCTGTATTTCGACCAGTTAAAATATCATTCAATTCTCTTACGTTTTCGTTTCATTTGACATTTTTATGCTATACAGTGATGCATTTTTGGAGAACATGCCGCCGTTCAAGCAAAAAACGTTTTCCTCTTAAATTTTTTTTTTTTTATTTTCATTTTTATTTTTTATCTATTTGCAGTGACAGTTTTATTTTTCTTTTGTAATATTTTTTACTTCGAAATCATATCGTTTGCATCTTTTTTGCGTGTGTTTTTATTTTTTTTATTGTGTTTTGTTTGTGTTACTTATGTAAATGGATGACATTTGTATGCAGTTTCCATCGTTTTTCTCCCTAAAGAGAACACAGATTGACGCTGATTGCAACTTTTGCCTCCATTCGGCTTTATTTCTGCACAGTTGCCGCCCAGACTATAACAATGCTGCTTCTTCTTGGCAGGTTTGTAACAATGTTAAATGTTACGAGAATGTTGAAAATAAATGCAATATAAAAGATGTTGAGCTAATATTTATTTATTTGCTATGTAATTTTTATCAAATTGCATGGAAAGGTGACAAAATTACGTGAGTTGAAATACGTTTTGCAACATAAACGCTTGCTGACACTCTAAATTGCTGACAGAGTTAACTGATTCGATTAATGGTTGGAAGAAAAATTTGATATTCAAAGACGTTAAACAAGTTGGAATTGAACAAACTGGTAAATGGGTTTTATATGACATTTTTATAATAAACTAAGTTATTTTTGGTTGAAATTTGATGTTAATGTTGTTGCAAAAATAACACAAAAATTCAAAAGTGTCCGTTTTTCAGCATTTTTGAATCAATCTTCTGTTAACAAATGCATTGCCTTTTGTTTGACTTATGAATCTATTGTGACATTATAAAATTGATAGTACTTTCTTTACAATAAATTTTCTTGTTCATTTTTAAACGTCTATCAGCAGCATTTTTAAACACCAACATTCAAATCAAATTTAATATAATAACTCATTCATGAACAAAAGTGTTGCCAACTCTCGGCTAAACTAGAAAATTAAATACTCTACCATTATATAAACCCAACCATGCATACATAATTCCACTGAATTATTTCATAAAATCCTAGTTTTAAATTATTAATAAATGTCAGCAATCACAATGAAACCGTTGGACAGTGGGGCAGGCTGTATGAAAGTATAGTTGGAGAAATGTTGTTTCTGAGTTTTATTATTTATTTCCAGGATTGCTGATGATTTCAAATAAGTTGATAGAGACCGATTTAAACATTTTTTGGAAATTGAAATTTAACATGACGGAGAGATTGCATCAATTAGGCCCAGTTAAGGGCAATATCTTACAAAATATTAACATATTTTACTATATCTAGTCAGTACATCAAGATTGAGGCTGTATTTTTGCAAAACTGGGCAGCGTTTTCAATATTTTATAGACGCTGATTGGGACGGTAATGCACTCGACAGGAAGTCGATGCTGGATACGCATATTTGCTAGATAGAAGCGTTTTCTCTTGAGTATCTACGAAACATAGTACCGTCCCACTAAATAGCACAAAATCAGAGTATATGACTCTTTCTGCCACAGCTAACGAAGCAGTATACTTGGTGAAAATACTCGAAGAAATTGGCCCTTATGACTTAAAGAATCCTATGATAAAATTTACAACATTTCTGGGTGTTAAACTCGTACATATTTATAAATTTTAAAACATTGTTTTGAGAAGGAGTGTTGAAAGAACTTAAGCAACACAACAATATTTGCTGCTTTGCTATGAAAAATATTTCAGTGTCGTGTTTTTTGCTTTTATATTTTTGCAATATTGTTTGAAATTTTGTTTGCATACAAATTTTTGTCTGAAAATAAATTTTGAACTTGAATCACGTGTTTTAAAGCCTAAGTTAATTTCATCGGATATACAATTTGCAGTAAAATACACTCAGAAAAAATTCAACTTTATTATAATCAAAGAATACAAGTTTTTATTTTAAAAATCTGAAATTTCTTTAGTAGCAAGAAAAATTTATTTATAACTAGCGGATGTTACCCGGTGTTACTCGGGGTTGTGCCTGGAACACAGCAAAATGGGCGATTTTAAAAATTGCTCTAATTTTAACATTTTTTAGATTATCAATTCAATTTTAAAATTTTTTAAATTATCATTTTTGGGGTCGAAACTGTTTGGTCAAATTTCCGTAAAACAGTACCTGCCAGACATTATTAAAAAAAATATACATCTTCAACGTCTCGATCTGACGTCTGGTTTTTGAGGAAAATGGTCACACACACTCAAAACACACATATCTTTCTCCGGTGAAAAATTTCTCTATTTGTGATAATAGCAATTTTCTCTTTTTCACATAAAATTTTCTTAAATTAGAATAAATTTTCACATTTTCGAAGAAATATTTCTTCACTTCTAGGAGATGGAAATATTTAAATATCTCTTATTATGATACATATTTTTCTCGCACAAAAAAATTTGCATTTAAAGAGAAAAATTTATTGAAAATGAAAAATTATTCCTATATTTTGCTAAAAAATTCACTATGCGAAGTATTTTCTTCAATAAATTCAAATGTTTTCTAAAAAATAAAAAGTCTTTTTCTCAAAAATCGATATATTTTTATATATTTCTCTTTTTTGTAGAAACTTTTTATCATTTTTTAGAGAATTTTTAGGATCGCATTTAGAGAAAGGCATTCTCTCGAGCAAAGTATAGACTTTTAGACTATAGAACATTTTTCTCTAAATATGATGTCTTTTTTATCATATTCCGAGAAACTTTTTTCTGAGTGCAGTTTGAAAAGTCATTTCGAGAAAAATGCGTTTAAAGTTTTTCTTAGCATGCATTTAATATGCAATTTTACCTCAAATAAATTCCAATTTTAAAAAATCCCATAAGCATCGATTCGATTTTTGGATTGTCAACGGTTTTGGTCGATACTGTTCGTTTAATTTTTTTTCATCTTTATATAGCTTCTGCTGGTATTCGTTAAACTTCTTTTTTTTGTTGGTCTTTGGTTCTTGACTTCGTTTGCCTTCGGCTCATTCCTTGATTTTTGTCGAAAGATGTTTTAAAAGCATAGGATCTATTTCAGTAACAAATACAAATGCTTACCAAGTTTCATCAAAATCGGTTCATTCGTTTTGACGTGCATGAGCCGAACATAGTTGATTGAATAAAGCGCCCTCTCACGCAATTTTTCTGAAATTTTAATAGCCTCAATTCTGTAGCAGAGTCAAATTATTTCACTTGTATAAAAACATGAATTTTTCTTCCTATATTTTACCATTTTGTGACTTTATTATAATGGTGACAAAATCCAAAATCCAAAATTATATATTCAGCCATCGCATGATATATCTGATATTGCAGTATATATATTATCTTTGAATGATGAGTATTAAAGGCTGTAGGTATACGCTAAAGTATTTGTCAAAAAAGTTTCAAGGCCTTGAACAAATCTGTTAAAACGAACCCATATAAACCGCGCTGTAAGACGTAATTCTACGTCAAAATCTGAAATTGCTCCTTTACTTAGCTGTAAGTGTAAATAGCACACTCGCGGTACTATGTCCTTAATTATTCAAAACCGGTCGAGATCTTCGTTCCATACTCGCCACAAGTTTTTGTTCTCTATCTATCGGAATGAAGTACCAACACTTCTCAATTCCACTTCACAACTCAAAATGTTCGTTGCTTATGCTAACCTTTACATTATTAAATAAATTCTCTGTTTTGAGGTTTCGACTTTCAGTCGGTCAATCCAAATTATTTATTTTTTTCCTTTTTAAGCCAATCCTTTACAATCTTTGCTGAGTGTTTCGGAGCATTATCGTGCGTAAAAGTTCACCTAATAGGCATGTTCTCAAATGCAAATGGCTCCATCTCGTTCTTTTGTATATCTAAAAAGATATTTTTATCAATTATTCCTGGTACACGAAAAATTGACTCAACGCCGTCTTAGGAAAAAGCTCCTCAAGCCATTAGGTTGCCTCTTCTATGCTTTAATGATTTTTTGGTATACTTTGTATTCAAGTCTCGTCATTTGAGGCGCTAAACAAATATTTTTCCATCCGTACCAACCCTACTAATTTTAGTTTCGTCAGTCCAGAACAAATTTTTCAAAAATTGGTCGTCTGTATTAACATGAGCTCTAACAAACACTAAGCGATCCTTCAAATTTTTTTTGCTAAGAGCGGCTTTCTTCTACTGATGCGTCCATAAAGATAAGCTTCATGTAGTTCTTTAGATACTAGTTTTCTTGATTACAGATGGCCAACAGATGGTCTGAGCAAATAAAAGTATGTAACGGAACATCTCTCTCGTAGTTTTACACAACGTCACATTGGAGCCTCAAAAAATGATAACTAAGAATAGTTGATGAATGCATTAGTAGGTTCAAATGAAAAGTAAAAAAAAAAGTTAACATTTGTGCTATTTACGTATCCATGGCTGTATGCATGACACATGGTTACTGTTCGCATACAACACACTCAACAATTTACAAAAATTATGACATATTGTCTGAGCAACTATTGCAAAACCCATGTTTTGAATTCTAACAAATATTTTGCTTGTGATTTCAAATTGAAATAGAGGCCATTATTTATTATCATGGATGGTCGAAAGTGTTGCGTTTTGAGTTTTTAAAACATATCACGCGGGTTCGAGTCAGAATAAAACCAACATTTTCTTTTTTTGTTTTAAACATACACTGAGGGAAATATGTGTTAAAGTTAAATGAAATTGTGTTCATTTTAAACGAATTTGTTTTTGAAATAGAGCTTGAAACAAATTCATTTAAATTAAACACAACTGTTTTTAAAGTTAAATTTAAAACAAAGGTTTTTGTTTTGAAAACAATGCTTTAAAATAAGAAAAAAAATTTAAAACAAAAATTTTTAAATTTAAAACAAATGTTTTAAAGCATAATTTTTCGATGCCATTTTTTAATTTTTTTCCGAGTTTTTGATGACAGATTCGTAATCAGCGACCCTTGGGACACTCCGAATACCAAATCTTAACTCCTTTCAATGAAGTTTGCATTTTAAATATTTCAATATTGAAAAACTGAATTAGTTTTTAGTTTATTTTATGTTCGATATTTTTCAAACCAATGAAAATTCAAAATTCAAAAAATGTCAAAGAAAGAAAAAAAATTGAAAGGAGTGTATAGTTGAAATTGAAACACAATTGTTTTAAATTTTGTTTTGTAGAAACGCAAAGGCGTTAAATTTATATTTTAAAAATTTTTGTTTAATTTTAAAGTATGTTTTTTCTCAAAACAAAAAAAAAACAAATTGGCCATTTCAGCCCTTGAAAGGACTTTGACCGAGCTTCTTATGATCAATTGTGTTGTGTGTGTTATTAAACTGTTTGCACACAATTAACCGAGAACTGGACCTACATGTTTTATGCCGACTCCGAACGGCTCATGTTCTCAAGAAGCTTTACATGGCATTATTTACTCTCTGAGGTTTGCCATTGTCTGCAGAGAGGTGGTGACCGATCAGAAAAATTTTTTATTGAAAAAAAACCTTTTCGCCGCGGCTGGGGACATAAATGCCAATGTTAATAATAATAAAAAAATAATATTTTTGGTTTAACCCGAACTGTGCCAGCGTGACCATGTGGTCACACACATTGACGTTCACAAAAACTGCTCGTGTAAGCAACACATAAGCTCAAATTTGAAATATCTGACCTTTTTGAGCGGTAAATTGTTGTACCTTTCTAATCAAATATACCTTGACACATTTGTTTGAGGATTGCTTATCGAATACCACGCGTAAAGTTGTTTAATTTTTTCGGTACTCAAAAATAACGGCACATGGCAAACGCTCGCAAGTAACTTTCTATATTTTTAACTGATTTTCTTAACGTACATATGTAATGATTTGTATCAGTTGAAAGCTAACAGAGAGTTATTTTAGATAGAAATCAAATTTCGCGATAAAAAATCTTTTTCTTCAGTGAATTTTTGCATTGCATTTACACGTGACCGTATAGTCACGCCAGCACTGCTAGGGTACTGGTTTTATTGGAAATCTTCTACTTGTTTTTTTATTGTTTTGTGTTTAGAAAGTGAATGGTTTTTAATATAATATTTGAACTAAAACGATTGAACTAATTTTATTGGACTATGATTTATAATTATTGTTATTCAGGAAGTTAACTCTCCAGGAATCTGTCGATTTCTTGGAGCAGTTGTTCGACGAAGAAGAAAATGAAAATTTTGGTGCAAATATTGATATGGTTTACCTTCAACCACCCAACGAAGATGGAACTGAAAGTGGAGAAGATGATGCGGGAAAAAACGAAGGTGGTATCATTGATAATGTCTGTCATGCTCAATTGATGGCGGGTTGTGAAATGGTGTTACAACACGGTGATATGTCGATACAATTACGTTGGAAGAAGCGAGTGGTCCAAATGAAAATACAATTGACTACGTTCTTGTCGATATTATTACTGATGCGGCCTGTGATTTAGCAGCTGATAAGCCTTATATGTGAGGAAATGGAGACTTCACAGTCAGATTCATCACAAGATGAAGCAACGACGAATAAACTAGCAGCTTTTGAAGTCAGAAAAGCCACAGAAAGTGCAAAGAAACAGCGGCAAATCGAAGAAATGAAGTCTAATCCAATTGCCGATCGCTTAAGAAAAATTCGACCGTCTCTTTCAAACGAAGCGATACCCCATCAAACAAAGAAAGAAAGTTCACTTGGGTCAAACAAACTGAGAGTGTTCCATTGCCAATAATCCCTGAACCAAATTTCGACGATTGCCGTGATAAGAACCCACACGAATTATTCGAGCTTTTTTTCGATGATGCATTGCTTCAACATATTAGTGTTTGTTCAGCTAGATATGCCGTTAAAAATCTGAAAAGTTTATGTTACTCGACCATGCATCATAACTGTATATCACAAGTATATGAGCGGAGTGGATCATCTCGATCAAAACGTTAACAATCATCGCATTGGCTATCGTGGTAAGAAGTGTTGGAGTTCAATTTTTACTTGGCTAGTCCACGTTTTAGTCAATAATGCTTGGCAATTACAAAGAGGCTCAAAGAGATTCACCCAACTTGAGTTCAAACGAGAAATACTGCTATTTATTACTGCAAACTTTATGGCCAACTGCCGATTTAAGCAGGACCAAAGCGGCCACGGCATGAAAATGATTAGTCTTAAAATATTCCCTACGATCGGACAGATCATTTTGTTGCTCCTTGCGAGAAAAGAAGACGTTGCGTGTGTGAACTGTGAAAAAGTGTAGGCAGGAGTTTTTGCGTGAATGCAATATTGGGCTTTGCGTCAGTTGTTTTGCTAAATACCACACTCGTTTAAACTCAAATTTCATTGTATTTACATGAAAAATAATTTCTTTTTGTTCCTAATACAGTTAAAATACCTTTTATGAATGAAACTGTGTTTAATTTCATGTTTTCTTGAAGACATTTTTATTTTTCAGCTTAAAAAAACCAGTACCCTAGCAGTGCTGAGGTGACCATATGGTCACAGCCGAAAAATTCGTCCTGCCGATTATCCTGAAAAGGACGAAGGAAAAGAATCATATTTTTGGATTCAGCGACCCGAAATCTATAAACTCTGAAAGTTTCGTAAAGAAATTCGAAAAAAATAATTACAGCACCATTCGGGTTAAAGCTGGGCTAAAATTTAATAACAAATACAAAAACTTATATGTTTTGCTTCGAATTTTCTGACAATTTTTGAGATGAGCAGTACTTAAATAAGTTTTACTACACTTAAATTTTTGTGATCAATACCACAGTGGAAGTATAAATGACTGACATGCAGGGAACGTGGGTTCGTATCCCGACTTTGTAAGTATCAAAAATTTTAATTTTAAGCTGCTTGAACAGAAATAACCTCCGATATAAGATTGCACTTGCATCTAAAAAAAAAGTTTTCTTATATATAATATTTTATTTAAAAAAAATTTAAAAAAAAAAATTATAATTATAAAACTATTTAAAATAAAAAAAAAAAAAATAAATTACTGCCCTAGCCGGAGCAGCCTTGAACCTAGGCTAGGCAGTTGAACGTCTTAAGCGAATATAAGCAAGCTCGGCTAAGCTCGATATCAGGAATTTGTAATTTAATTTCAATAAAAAGGTTAGAATTTAAGTGCAAGTCACAACGAATCTTTCCGTGTAATTAGAATACTATTGTTTTTTAATATTGATATATTCCGTTTTTTTTTTTCACATAACAATAATTATATTTTGATTTGAAAGAAAAATTTCTCGATTAATGTGATTTTTTTTAAATGTATTCCATTTTTCGTTTGACAACTTCGTAGTGCTTGCAAGAATATTGTTTTTTTAAACTATACTTTCCTTTTTTTTCTAAAATACTTCTTTTTGTTTCAAAAATAATTTATTTCTTTTTAAGACAAATTTCAATTTGAAATAAATAAAAACTATCCTTGGCGTTTAGACAAGTATAATTTTTTTTATATTAGTGTGCATTTTCTGAATCTTTGGGATGAAAAACCAAGATGTCCTGAACTTGAGGGGAAATCGGTTAAGTCTGTAGCCACCCGAAGTGACGATGAATTTTCCTCCAAAATCTGTTTTTTTTTATCGGATTTTTTTAAAAATGAAGAAACTAACCCAAACTGTCTGCTAGTTTGTTCATTTTTAAAAAATTACGATAAAAAAAATTAAAAAAAAACCGATTTTGGAGGAAAATTCATCGTCATTTCCGGTAGTTAGAGACTCAACCGATTACCCTTAAATTCAGGATATCTTGATTTTTCATCCCAAAGATTCAGAAACTGTTTCTTTTGTCTTTAATATCGAAGTTAATAGTTTTCAATAATGTATATTTTTTAAAAGAATCCTTATCGAATCCAATTTCCTCAATATTGAAGGCACGTTTTGAGCTGTTGTGCCAATAATAGAAAGACCTCTTTGGGCAAATTAAAAGAAGGATTTTTATGAGCTTCAATTCTATATAATAACGGATGATTTCATTTCAATTTTTTTTAACATATAAATTTAAGAAGACATCAATTTCTCATAAATTATTTCATATAATACCAATATCATATAAAAAAAAATTAAAATTAAAATTTATATCAAAAATGTAGGTACACATAAATTTCATGTGAAAAATGCAAAAAAATAAAGTTACTTTCAGATTATCTTCATACTATCCATGCAGTTAAATTAAATTCAATTAAATCGTAGATAGCAGATAGCTCCAACTATTTAACAGCAATAACAATTTTTCGAAATTCCACTTTTTAAATGACTTTAAATGACATTTGCACAAGCTTACAATATTTGTTGGCCCATTGTGCAATAGAATTTACAACTGTGAAAAAAAAACTTTAACGTCAAAGTAGTATCTGTTGCCATAACAACGCTGACTGCAAGATAGATTATTAAAAAATTCCAGCGAAAAAAACCTGAAGGATGAGCATTAAGTTTGTTTCTGACTTGACTTCTCTGTCATTTCTCATTAATGTTAAGTCTGTAAATATGTTGCTGCTTACTATAAATACTGATATATTCTGATTTTACTGATTCTTCTGCCTTGTTGTTCTTGTTTGTGGTGTTTTTGTTACGGAATTTTCATATCCAATATGCATTGACACAAATATGTGATGGAATGATTGCTGCAACAACTTTCCGCAAGTGTAATAGGAACAACAAAAACAACTTGTTTCAAATTAAAATTTCGACATGTGCAGAAAAACAAACAAGCCCACATAATAAAATATCCATCAATAAGAGAAGTCAAATGCTGATTAAAATTAAATGAGCTTTCATGTGTGTTTCTGTGTGTTTCTCTGTTGTACACATGTAAATAAATATTGAAATGCGCGAAAATAATGAGTTTTTAAATTGACATTTATAAGAAATCAAATAAAATATCAAAATGTGCGAAAGAATGCTTAACCGGGGAAAGCGTTTGTGAAAATGAATTTATATACAGTGGCTCACAGCTTATTTGATACACTACCTTTTCTAAAATTGAAGCGCTTTTATTTTAATAATTGAAGAGAATTAACAAAAGATTTGAACGCCAGTTTATAGGATAATGTATGTAGTTTAACCAAGTAGCTTTTTTATTCCTCCAAATTGTAACTTAACAACAGAAAAACTAATAAATAAAAAATGCAAAATTTTAAGTCACAGCTTATTTGATACAGTTCAATTTAAACTCAAAAATCGTGTACCCTTTAGGTTTTATTTTACTTTTAGTATTTTGTGTTGTGCCTTTTTGCCTTAACAGGGGCTTGCAGCCGGTTTGGCATGAATCCACAAGCTTTCGTGTAATGTCTGGTATACTTTTCTGCCATTGCTTCAGTAGCGCCTTCTTCAATTCTTCTCTATTCGAGATTTTGTTTTTACGAATATTATTTTCCAATAAGGCCCACAGGTTTTCAATGATGTCCATGTCAGGTGGTGTCATCAAGTGAGGACAGTTCCATATGAGCCAGGACTGCACGATTCCCGACTTATACTTCAGGTCGTTGTCTTGATAAAACCGGAATTTTTCGAGTATACCTAGTGGCTCAGCACTTTGCAGCAAATTGTTCTTCAGTATGTCAAGGTATATATTTTTGTTCATTATTCTTTCAATAAATTCTAAATTTCCTACAGCGGCTGCAGACATACAGGCCCAAACAATAATGCTACTGCCGCCATGCTTTACAGTAGTTTTGAGGATCTGTTTGTTTAGCTCTGTGTTTTGTTTCCGCCAGACGTAGGACATGCCGTCGGAGCCAAGCAGGTTGAACTTGGATTCATCAGAAAGAAATTACGGTGTTCCAGAAGTCAGAAGTCTTGCAAACATGCTCCTTAGCAAAAACAAGTCGACTTTGCCTATTTATCTTGCTTATGAAAGGCTTTTTCAAGCTACTTGACCATGAAAGTCACAGTCGCGAAGCATACGGCGGACGGTTTCTGCACTGCACGACTTACCCAATTCGTGCTGTATCTCGGTAACCAGTTTTGGGGCCGACAACTTCGGATTTGCCTTATTTTATATCCGGACAATATATCGCTCGTCAGACATGTTAACAATTTTTTTTGGTGCACTTCTACCGTTATCTTTCACCCGATTCTCGCGAAAAAAGCGTTGAATGATATGCTGTACTGTAGACGCACTTCAATTAACATTTTGAGCAATTTTCCGAACCGATTGCACAAATTTATATTGGTTTAAACCCAACTAAAGCTGCTCAATTATGGTGCGACGACCCATTATTTTTAAGACCAACACTTAGACTTGCGAGATCAAACTAAAATTTTGCTGTGACTGACACCGAAAATAACGGTAAATGTAGAGAAAAATAAAACATCGATCAACAGCTCAGCACTATAGGGTATATGCGTACAGAAGAGACTGTATCAAATAAGCTGAGAGATAAATATTTGCTCTGTAACTGGTTTTCCCTTCTAGCGGGGCGAGGAGTTTTATTTTTGTGAATTCCGTTTTGTGCATCATTTTCGTTGAATACACGCCTATTAAGCTACATTCAAATTTTGTCTATACATTTCTTAGTTTTGAAGTTACACCGATTTTTATTTTAAATCAGGCACTGTATCAAATAAGCTGTGAGCCACTGTATGTATTTTGCTTTAGTTTTATTTCAGTTGATAAGCATTTTGGCAGCTAACTCAAACTGCTCTGAGTATACAATTTAAAAAAAAATTAAAAATGCCTTTTTATTAAAAAATATTTTACTGAAATGCTCATCTAGTAGCTCAGCCAACTTTCGTCTGGTTGACAGGAAATTTAAGCTGTAGCTTTACAGCTAGGTATAAAAATAATCTTTAAGATAATTCAACATAGTTTGTTGGCAATTTTTTTTAAATATGTATAACTTTTTTGTAAGTTTGTTGATTTTTGACCACATACCTGCCAATGAGATTTAAAAATGAAAACGAATTCATTTTTGTATCTATTGACTTATATTTCCGTAAGTCAACCTATAATGTTATTATACCATTATAACTATAGGCTTATACTACTATACCACAGGTCGATAAGAGCTCATTATTTCTTTTAACTATTTTTTAAGTGAAACTTCTTTGGCGGCGAGTACAATTTCAAGGTCTCTTATTAGTGACGCTAGGCTAACGTTTTAAATTCATATGAAAATTTTCAAAAAATTATTGTTGCACGCTGGATTTGAACCCAGACTTCCCCAGCTGACGATCCCTTAAGAGTCGGAAGCTCTACCACTACGCCACATAGGTACATGGTAAGATAGTAAACAAAATGAATTAATATTGAACGGTTTTTCGCCCGTATCCAATAGTATATCACGGACACAAGCTATGGTTTTGATATCTAGTATTTCACAGACACAAACTATGTCTTTTAGTTTTCATCCAAAAAGTATGCACGGAAAATGTATTTCTTTAAGCTTCGAATGAAAATATTTAGGCATACTATTCTACACTTTTTGTGTGGAGATTCAAATAGCTTTAAAAAATTCTAATGCCTGTTCTCTGCATACTGTGCTTTAAGGTTACGTTGGTTGTTATCAAAAACTTGACAGATGATTGAAAACATGCAAAAAAGTTACTACAATATAAAATTAAAAACAAAAAGGGTATTCATGCAAAGCGGCAAGCTAATATTTTGGGCAATTACTTATTTTTATCAAGCAGGTTATGAGAACGTCCCCTTAAGTCGATTGTGCATTTGCAGAGATATGTCAGCTGTTAACTTGTTAACAATGAACTTTCAGCATGCATATAAACAGCTGATTATTGATAAACGCTTGCCAGATCGATTGCTCACCTTGCCTCGGGTACCACGGGTTTTTATTTATAAACAGACAGAAAGATTACTTTAATACTTTACGGTAAAAAATGTAATTGCTGTTTCAAAATTTAATATTCTGCTTGCAAGTCTAAGCAACGAGGACTTGTAAGATAAATTAATTAAGACATACTAAAAGTCTTCCCTGGGACAGGCAAGAGTTTGCGATTTTGCTATTTTATCCATTGAAAACGAGCTTGAAATCAATATTACTGAGTTTGCAACTATTGCAACTCTTAAAGTAAAAAAAAGGTACAATGAAGAAAAAAAAAACAAAATCTTACTAATTAATTTAATTTTCAATAAACACATGTTATCTATTTGACTAACATTCTCAGTGAGTTTCGTTAGGATCGGGTTACTTTTGTACGTACCTTCTATACAAAATTATGTAAAAACAAGTAAAGAAAGTCTAAAGTCGGTCTAGGCCGACTATGAAATACCCTAAACCCACTTTTAAAAAAAAAAAAAAAATTTATTGTAAATGGGCGTGTCCGTCCATGATGAAGTCCATTTTTCCAAACCATCTTTGTCTTGTCATAAAAAACATACGTGCTAAATTTTAGCTCTGTAGGTTAAACACATGCTTATTTATTGCGTTTTCAATTTTTGGGTTGTATGGGAGGTAGGCGTGTCCGTGATCGGATGACGTCCATTTTCCGAAGACATATTTGTGTTGGTATAAAACACATTCATATCAAATTTTATTGTTGTAGGCTTATTATGAGCTGAGCTATGCAGTTTTCAATTTTCGCGTTGTATGGGAAGTAGGTGTGTCCGTAGGCGGACGATGTCCATTTTTCAAAACCATCTTTTTTTTGTTATAAAAAACATACGTGCCAAATTTTAGCTCTGTAGGTTAAACAGAGACTTATTTATTGCGTTTTCAATTTTTGGGTTGTATGGGAGGTGGGCGTGTCCGTGAGCGGATGACGTCCATTTTTCAAAGACATCTTTGTGTTGATATAAAACACACACATACCAAATTTTATTGTTGTAGGCTTATTATGAGCTGAGTTATGCAGTTTTAAATTTTTGCGTTGTATGGAAGGTAGGCGTGTCCGTTGGCGGATTCCAAAAATATTCAATAGTGCAGATCCTTGGATACATGTGACCATGTGTACCAAGTTTCATCCAATTATCTCAACTCTTTCTTCTTATCCTGTGTATACGGACAACACACAGACGGACGGACGGACGAACGGACATAGATAGCTCGACTCACGTGGTGACGCTGATCAAGAATATATATACTTTTCTATACCGGACTCGCTTCGTTCTATCCGTTACAAACGTTTGCACAAAGTTAATATACCCTGACCTTTCAGGTTTAGGGTATAATTAAATATAGATCCTAGGAACGTACCCCTAAGGTCTTATCAATTTCTAAAATTTTCAGTGCGCATCTATTTCTCTAATTGCCTGACCGTTTGACCAAATTTTGTTAAGATCGGCCACATTTGGCATGCCATCTCCCATACAAAATAATGTAGAAATAAAATATAGGAAAAGTACCCAAAGAAAGTACCCCTAGGAACTAACCGCTTTTAACCATTTTTGCAATTTTTCTTTTATTTAAAAATCACGATATTTTTAATAAAAGTAATTCTTTTTCATTTAATCATTTAATTTATAAAAAACTAGCTGCTACCCGGTGCGTTGCTGCCTTTCTTGTCCAATGTGTGTCCCAGTTTGTCAATAGAAGGCCATCAACCAATAGAAACTCCACTCTGAGTTTCCATATTCTGTAACCATTATTTCCAAAGCTATTGAATTGAAACTATTGTCTTTTATGGGTGGAACCAAACCCCTTGTTCAATACCCGCTTTAGTTTGCTAGTATCTTTGAGTAGTATAATATCACTAAATATTTACTCCAAGCAGAGTTGCTTTGATATGTGACTATTATTTCCACATCGATTCAATTCTAGCATGCCATTAGTAGGAGACCACCAAATAGTAACTCTTTTCTAAGTTTAAATGTTCTGTGACTTTTACTTCTACAGCTATTCTGTATCGAAAATTTTAATTGTATGGTTAGAGCCACGCCTCGTTTTCCAATGCCCGTGTCTGTTTTATAATTGTAAGACATGGCCAATCAGTTACTTCATACTGACAATGAGTTTCATTGTTATACGACATTTAGTTCCAAATCTATGTGATATAAAAAAATGTATTTTTATGGGTGGTGCCCTGCTGCCTTTCCAAAGGTCGCTCAAATTTGATAGTCTAAGGGCACGACTCAAAGGTAAGCTTATACCCAGTTTCACTGATGTATGACTTATAGACGATAGTAGAACCGAACAATTTGTGTTCTTGAAAAAGTGCCACGCCCCTTGCAAGTAGGAAGTTGAAAAATACTTTACGACCTATTCTCATACTTACCAAATATGCAAACAAAATTTCATTAAAATCGGTCCAGCCGTTTCGGAGGAGCTTAAACACTAACACCGTGACACGAGATTTTTATATATTAGAAGAAGATAAAAATTTTTTATTAAAAATCCAGTGGTAAAATTTTTCGCTGCACGTGATTTTTGTAAAAATTAAATGAATTAAATTCGCACGATTTTTATAAAAAAAAACAAGTTAAAATAACAGTTACTAAATTCTTTTGAAACAAAACCAACCGGATTTTACTACAATAAAAACTAAAATTTTTCAAATTTTAATTGGGGTTTATTTCTTTGGCGGTCATTACCCACAACATTGAGGATGTCACAAATGCTTTGCTAGATATGACCTCTTGCAGGGTTGGTTATAATCCCCAAAATCGTTTTGAGTATTATAACCGCAAGTTTAGCGGACCTACATTAGGTCGGATCATTCTTGTTTGAAAAAAAAAAATGTCAACCGGTCGGGGTCTCAAAAGTTAGAGAAACTAAGTAAAATGATTTCTGCATACTTTTTTTTCAAATTGAAGAAAAACCACCGAAGCAATTTTGTTTCTCCTGAAGGTCCTTTTTGGTAAAAAAAAACATGTTTTTGACTTGTAACTTTTTGTTTTTCACAGAATGCATACCTACATCTGCTAAAATATTAAATTTCTTACTTATACCAACATTTTGACATAAAAAAAAAAATTAAAAAATTATGTTTCATTATAACTCTTAGGGCCAGTTTTTCAGTGCGGGTTTAAACTCGAGTCAAAGTAAACCGCGCTTAACCCACCAAAAAGGGACGTTAAAATTCTGTATAACTCGATATTGTAGCATTCGTTTAAGTTGAATTGACTTAAATTATCATATGATGTGTTTTTTTTTTCTTAAACTGAGCTTAAACGTCCAATTTTGGAGAGTTAACCTCGGTTTAATTTGACTAGAGTTTAAACCCGCACTGAAAAACTGGTCCTTATTGACCACCAAAAATCGATTATTTTGATATTTTCAAAAAGACTTTTTTTAAAAACCGCTGTAAAGGACACATTCTTTTATTAGATTTACGTGGAATTATTATTGTTGGAAAGGTATTAAGTTCTACTTTCTTTCTGTGTATCGCTTTAATCAAAGCTAAAAATGTAAATGAAAATATAATATTTTTGTTCTGTTTTTTTAACAATTTGTTATTGTTTGTCATCTATTGCTGTTTTTCGGAAAACATACAGAAAATAATAAAAACACAAAATCTCATCGAATTGGTTTCTAATTGCATTTATAAATATATTATATGGGTGACACCATGGTCATCCTCCCCGGGTAACACCAAGCCTAGCAACCCCTCTGCCTCATCATACAAATGTAAAATTTGTTCAGAAAACATGTAGAAATTTTTAGGCTCAATATCCCTGCAAACATTTGTAATCGTCTGAGAATCTCCAGCGAATCGCTTGGAAGATGAAATGATCGCCGGCGAGCTCTTCTGAGAGTCTTCCGGGAATCGCCGAATGTAAGCAGCTGAGGCCATAAAAGCGATTCGCCGGGAAGATTCGCCGGCGAATCGCCAAGAAGAGTCTTAAGCGATTCGCCTGGAAGATTCGCCAACGAATCGCCGAGAAGAGTCTTAGGCGATTCGCCAGGAAGAGTCGCGAACGATTCGCTGAGACGAGTCTTAAGCGATTCGCCGGGAAGATTCGCCAACGAATCGCCGAGAAGAGTCTTAGGCGATTCGCCAGGAAGAGTCGCGAACGATTCGCTGAAAGGAGGAGGAGAAGCGATTCGCCAACGAATGGCAGAAGGGGTTTTTGTTTGTTGCAGAGCATCGTTGTTGAATGTTACAAGTTGTTGGATGTTTGAACTAGTGGGCTCTTCAGACTTTGTTTTATCCCAGTTTCATGAAATTTTTTAAAAGTTAAATTTTTTTGATTAATTTAAACGATTTTTCAGAGCCTGCTTCATATAACAATGATAGATTTTGAAAAGATTTTTAAAAAGCAATCTTCCAACGATCGCCGGAATGAGCGAAGGAAGATTTTAAAATTTTTTTGAATCGCGCATTCATCCCTTGGGCGATCAATCTTCCAACGATCGCCGGAATGAGCGAAGGAAGATTTTGAACATTTTTTGTCAATCGCGCATTCATCGCTTGGGCGATCGAAAAGCGATCCATCTTCCAACAATCGCCGGAATGAGCGAAAGAAGATTTTTAAATTTTTTGAGAATCGCGTATTCATCGCTTCGGCGATCGAAAAGCGATCAATCTTCCAAAGAACCCTTAGGCGAATCGCTAGCGCGTCGCCAAATCTTCTAATCTTCCAATCGTCTTCCAAATGTTTGCAGGGTATGATAGTTAGTGGTGTTCAAGTAAGTAGTATACAAGATATATTCAAATGTATGCGATTTTGTTTGAGAAAAGCGAGAAAATTTTTTTAAAAAAACGTAATCATAAAAATTTTTTTTTTATATATACATATAAAAAAAAAATATTATTAATTTCTTTTACTAGAAAATGTAATTACTTAAAAATTACCATCAGAGTTAACTGCATGATTGAATGTAGAAGGCTAATCAGAAGAGGTTTTGGTAGAGGTTTTTAAAAACCACTTGTTATTATTCGTAAAAAAATGATTCAACTCAAAAATTAAAAACCACTCAATAGTATCAAACGTAAAGTGGCTTTATATATATTTTTGTTGTTTTATGAAAACCTTGTTACCAGTTTAAATAAAAATTGTCATTTTTAGCAGGTAAAATGATAAATGCGCTCGTACATTAAAATAATGAAAGAGACCGTAACACTTCTTTGCTGTTTCAAACTCATCAATCAAGCATTAACGTTGTGGAGCGTTAAAATACATTTCGTGTGAACAGAGTTAATAATTCAACAAGGCGATATTTACAAATCGTTTTTCATCATTTCCCTCCAAATGGAATAATGTCGCTCATGCTGAAACTGTTGAATTTTTATTCATTTTTTTTTTTTTAAGAGCGAAGCACGTTTTGCTGTATAATTTTGAATAAACTTATAACTTTTCATGCGCGTGTATGTGTTTGTGTGCGGCTATGCTTCAGCTTATTTTACGCTGATTAAAATTTTCCAATTGAACGGCTTAAGTCTCAAGGGAAAGTCTTTAGCAATTGATATGAGCTATGATGTCTACTTTGTGTTTTCCTCACCACCCACCACCCTCTCTTACCCATCCTTCTTTCCTTCCTGTAATATAACGATTGAATGGCTTAGTTATTGAATGATGGAAAGCCTAATGTTGGCAAAGAGTAGCACAAAGCCAGATAGACAAACATGAAAAATGCTTTCTCTGGCTTATTGGAGGCGTATGTGTGAACTGTAAAATGCCTCGTTATGCTAAATGCGCCTCTGGCCTAAATCCTTTTCAATCTATTCTCTCTACAGCATTCAAAAGTTATGCATATGTAGCAGATATATATATATATTTTTGTTTGTGTAATACACCTTTACATGCAATACTGAGCGAGAGAAGAGATTATAGAAAAAAAAACAACGAAATCGCACATAAAGAATTCATAGAAATTCTATTTAATGCTAGAATAGGCTTCATTCACACGGAATCAATATCTAATAAAGTATACCGGTAAATGTTAACATGATTTTGAACACAGCACTAAAAACGAAGTTAAAATTCATAACAAAAACACCGCTACGGGCGAGATTTTAAAATAAAATTTTGTAATATTAAGCTGCGTTTCCGCTTAATTTTAGGGTTTTATTTATTTTGCTTAATAATATGTTTTTCATATAAGTGTGATTTCAGTGTTCATTTATTTTGTTCCCGCTATGGCTGGGATTTGAATCCGTGCGCTATGATGAGTTTGCAGTCAAGCATATTTGCCACTCGATTATCGAGGTCGCAAAATTTTTTGACCAAAAACATCCACATTTTGTCAGTATCCTTTGTTAATATTGTACCAAAAATACTGAGATAAATATTTTAGATACAATAAATATTTTAGAAAAAATCAAGCTACAGGAAGAAATTTTGTAATTATGCCAGATAGACAGAAGTTCTAACTGTCTCAAGAAACATCTACAATTCTGATTAGGACGGTGTTAATACCAATAGTGAGAGTGATGATGGTAATGCTTTTGCAAGATGCTTTTTGAAGATGCTTCAAATATAGAAAAAGACCAAGAACCACCGGAAGTTATATCGGTAAGAGACAGTACCGATGATGATTTAATTTTTAATTTTTTTTTTTAATGATGATTAGGAAGTAGTATTAATATCTAATAATAATATTAAAATATAAACTTACTCAACATAATTAAAAAAAAATATATATGACATCAATTTACATCACGTTTCGAAGGAAAAATGCCAAAAAAAATATGAAAATTCGTTTGAAAATCGTTAAAACGAGAGTGAAACGTTTGTCAAAGGAGGAAATTTTTAATTTGGAACTAAATTCTTTTTATACACTTGCCTCTTGCAGGAATGCATGAAATATAATTTTGGTTAGCAATTTTAAGTTTCGAGAAACATTTGAATTCAGTAATTTCATAAGTTTTTCTTCAAACAACTTTAACATGGATTGAAAAGCGACATTTTTTCTTCCATTTCCTAACAAACACAACTCTTACAGCAAAAGTCACATTGCCTTTGATAATATACAGTATCACCAATAATGAGCGTCAGTACATCAAAGTTTTAGAAGATTCTAAGAAGGTTATAAGATTTTATAAGATAACTCTTAAACGATATTTTAGACCATCTCGCCTTATAGGCACAAAAACTATATATCACAGCACTCTAGCTTATCTGAAGCATTATTGAAAGAAAGTTTTGAAAAAAAAATTTTTTTTCGACCGAACGTAGCGTCATATTTCGGGCATTGACATATTTATTTATAACTTCGATTTTTACCGTCTGATCTGAAAAAATCATGTGTTTTTGTTTTTGTCTCAGGAAACCTATTTTTTGTTTTTGAAACTCATTGACCTCAGTTGACCACTTTTTTTATTCACCTTGATTATTGATATTGTTGTGTTGCAGTTGTCATCATTGTGTCGTTAGTATAAAATAAATTTCAAGAGCATACTTTCAGGCTAATAATAATAATAAAAGCAATGTTATTGCAAAAATGAACAGTTTGAGCGATATAAGGTGCAGAACTGAATACATCAAGAAAAGTAATTTTTTTAGCAAAAAATGGCAACTGTGCAATGATTTTTCTGTATTTCTGACGAATTTCTCCTTCAGCGATTGTGGCGGCGTGAGTTTGAATCTCACGACCGGCACTAATTTTTTCAGCATTTTTTTATTATTTTGTATGATATTTTTATTAATTTTAATTATTGTTTATATTTTTCGAATAACATATTTTATATTTATTCGCCAAAAATTAAATTTTTTGCAAATGAACGAATTTCTCCAGCAAAAATAGTGACGGAATTGGTTCAATCCCACGGTCGACACTTTTTTTTAGCAATTTTTTATTAATTTTTGTACTTGTTGATTTATAAAAATTATGTTTTTTATTTATTTGTATGAATTAAAAGTTTCATTGAATCAACCAAAATCTAAAAAAACGTTATATGTTCTTCAAAATAAAACAAAAATATTGAAATATTTTAAAAATAAGCAATATAATATTTACTGTTGGTCCAATGAAGCTTTTTATTCATAAAAATAAACAGAAAAAATAAGAAAATAAATTGAAAAATATAAGCAATGATTCAAAATCACAAAAATAATAAAAAAAAACTGCTAAAACAAATAATTATCGGTGAAGAGATTCGAACCCACACCACCACGATTGCTGGCAAATCTGGCCACATTCAGCCCATAGAATGTGAGTGCAAGGCAGACAAGATTTCCAATAAAAATTTGCCGCATACAGTGTTGCCATATAAGCAGTTAATTTTGTTTTGGTAAGTATTTTAAGCAGTTAGACAGGATTCCTATTTCTTCCAGGATTTAGGTGGTTTCTGAGATTTTTTCGCAAATAAATATGAACAAAACAAGAACTTGAAACATATTAGAAATTCCCACCTTGTGTGGGATTCTTCGTACAAAAGAGTTTTTGAGTAAAATTTATAAGAATTATATCAATTTTGAAACATCAGCAGTTTGCTTATGAAAATAAAGTTTAATTATATATTTTTAATGATCACAACATTGCAAATGATTTGCTTTTAAAGCTAATTATTTCTATTAATTTTATAATTATTTAGAATGTTTAAATCAAATATTAAAAATGTTTTACTACAAACATTTTAAAAATACATGCTTAAGTCCTTCCATACGAGCCGATATTTTGTCTTAAAATAGAGGATTAAAAAAAAAAAAACAAAACAAATTGGCCATTTCAGCCCTTGAAAGGACTTTGACCGAGCTTCTAATGATCAATTGTGTTGTGTGTGTTATTAAATGTTTGCAAAATAGAGGATTATTTTTTTTTTTTATGACAGTATTTTCAAAACAACATATAGCATCCCTGCCCGCATAACACTTTTGCGGTAATTAACTTCGGCAAAACATATAGCTTATATAGTTTCTATTAAAAAAAAAAACAAGTTGGCCATTTCAGCCCTTGAAAGGACTTTGACCGAGCTTCTAATGATCAATTGTGTTGTGTGTGTTATTAAATGTTTGCACACAATTGACCGAGAACTGGACCTACATGTTTAATGCCGACTCCTAACGGCTAAAGTTAATGTTCTCAAGAAGCTTTACATGGCACTATTTACTCTCTGAGGTTTTCCATTTTCTGCAGAGAGGTGGTGACCGATCAGAAAAAGTTTTTATTGAAAAAAGCTTTTCGCCGCGGCTGGGATATAGTTTCTATTACAAAAACTTAATTAGAAATATATCAATCCGGTAGTGTTCAGCTACAAGAGAGAATCTAAAAACTACATTGATACAAAACAGAGTGTGGTGTTGTTGTCGCTTTTTGGCTATTTCAGCTGCTGCTATTTCGAATAAGCAGAAGCTTCACTGTTTGTTTGGTGAAGCTTAAAAATGAAAACAGAAAATTTATGCACATACCAGGGATTGAGTTCACTACCCTCAGATTGTTAAGAGAAAGCTCTATACTAGACCGGATCGAAATTTAGATTCCACCGGTCGGGGTCTCAAAAGTTAGAGGAACTCATTAAAATGATTTCTGCATACTTTTTTTCAAATCGGAGAAAAACCGCCGAAGCAATTTTGATTCTCCTGAAGGTCCTTTTTGGTAAAAAAACATGGTTTTTAATTGAAACTTTTTATTTTTCACAGAACGCATACATAAAATCGCATATATAAAAAATTTAAAAATTATGTTTCATTATAACTCTTATTGACCACCAAAAATGTAATTTTTTGATATTTTTAAAAAGACATTTTTTAAAACCGCTTTAAAAGACACATTTTTTATTAGATTTACGTGAAAGTGTTATTGTTGGAAATTATTAGTTCTTCTCTCTTTCTGTGTATTGCTTTAATCAAAGCTGTGTACGAAAGTTGAGAGAATGTGAGAAATCGACTTTAGAAATATGATAAAATTAAATATTACTTATTCATAGAAACAATTCATTTCATTTGTTCACTGCTTTATTGTTCAGTTTTCGATAATTTTTTTTTTTAATCATATGACTTTCATGAAAGCGATACACAGGACGAAAGAAGAACTTAATATATTTCCAAAACTTCACGTAATTCTAATAAAAAATGTATTTTTTAAAGCGGTTTTAAAAAAATTTCATCTTAAAAATAGCAAACAATTCGATTTTTAGGGGTCAATAAGAGTTATAAGAAAACAAAATTTTAACAATTTTTTTTATGTCAAAATGTTGCTATGAGTACGAAATTTAATATTTTAGCAGATGTGGGTATGCATTCTGTAAAAAATAAAAAGTTACAAGCGAAAAACATGTTTTTTTTTATGTCAAAATGTTGCTATGAGTACGAAATTTAATATTTTAGCAGATGTGGGTATGCATTCTGTAAAAAATAAAAAGTTACAAGCGAAAAACATGTTTTTTTTACCAAAAAGGACCTTCAGGAGAATCAAAATTGCTTCGGCGGTTTTTCTTCGATTTGAAAAAAAAGCATGCAGAAATCATTTAAATGAGTTTCTGTAACTTTTGAGACCCCGACCGGTTGACATATTTTTTATCCATATAAGAATGATCTGGCCTACTCTATACACTCCACCATCAATGCCATAATCTATGTGGAAAAATTAACTTAGCATATTCGGCCGGAAAATAAAGTTATTAATTAAATGTGCGAAAACTCAGAAACATTTTTCGCCTCCACTTCATCTATATGTATTGCGAATTTCATCGAAATCGTTAGAGACGTTTCGAGAACGCGGTTGCAAATATCTTATATATTAAAACGTGAACATTAACACGAACAGCTTTTTTGGTATTGATTTAAACTCAAAATAAATGAAACTTATATCATTTTAAAGGTTATGTTGCCCAGATGAGCAGATTGTATAAATGAAATATCTGATAGAGGCGGTTCCCAACCTTCTAAGAGAGAAATTATTTATAATATAATTTATAAAAATATTTATAAAATAATTTTTGAGAAAAAAACCGCTCTTTGATGAATATAAAATTTGATTGAGAAAGAGTTCTTGAGTTGGTCGAATTGGAATTTTTTTTGTAAAGTAACAATTTTTTAACAAAAATGTAATTTTAGCATTCGTGAAATGTAAAATTTGTAAAAAAAATATGTTTTGAATTCAAAAATTTAACTTTCCATGTGAATATCTTGGTTGAATTTTAACGGTTTTTCAATTTTTTTAATTTTTTCTGAAAGTTTGTTAAATCTTCTTTCAAATGTGATAAAAACTACAGCAAAGATCTAACCAAAAGTATTTTTAATGAATTTTCTTCATATTGTCTTTAGTTATTTAGCGTGTGTTACCAAATGCCGAGAGAGAGAAAAAAACTGTCTCAAATTGAATGTTCTGGGAAGCCAACATCTCCGCCATCTGTGAATAGATTTCATTTTTTTCTTTTTTGTATATAAGTTTTATCAGTTAACTTAAAAAAACTATTGAAAATAATACCTTTTTTTTTGTTTATATTTAAATTATTCCTTTTTAAAAAAGACCACAAAATTTGATTTATTCTTAAAATATGGGTTAAAAATTATTTTTGTTGTTAAAAAACAAGAACTCAAAATTGCAGTTTTGATTTTCTTTTAAAATCTTTTCCGGATTTACGGTGAATTTATTTTGTCTTGACACTAAATTAATAAACAGTCCGTGCCATCAAAAAATCAAGGCTACCCACTATGATTTTTTTGACAAAATTAAATTTTGTTAAAATGTTGTTTTTCAAAAAAAAAAAAAATAAAAAAATTAAGCCAAAACAAAATAATTTTGTTGCAGAAAATAGCTTTATATTTCCAATCAATTAAGATTTTAAGCCGCGAACTTATTTTAACCATCTTGTATATAATTATAAATAGGCAACCAATAAATTGGTCGAGTTTCGACCCCGGGCGATACTAGTATATATGAATAGTGCTCGTTAAATAGAAGAAGTTATGTTATTTATTGCCATCACTGTTTTGGTGGCAATAATGCCCATGTCTTTGAATGTGGCAATAATACTCATGGGCTTAACGCAAAACACCATTCGATCTCTTCATATAATCTTGAATTACTTATATTCTTTAAATACTTCAATTCTTACAAGCTACATACATACTTTGAATCGACTCATCTGTTTTAGTGGTCATCACTTTTACAGTCACTTAATTAAGATACGACAAATTTGCTCAAATCCTTAAAAATTAAGCAGTAATTTTAAATTGACTCAAAACAAAATAATTAACCAGACAAACTCGACTTTCCGTCTGGTAAAACTGCCTTGTAGCTACATTTTTTATCGTGTCATTGTGAAATTTTTTTTTTAACTTAGCACCAGCGACAGCCTCCAAATATTTGCGGTTTGAAATTGAAGGCCTTTGTTAGCCAAAAATTGCCTAGCAAAAACTAGCATTTTTAGAAATTTCTCTACTCTTTTTGTTTTCTTTTGTTCCATTTTTGTAATGTTCACTCAAGTCAGGGCCGCTATTTGCAATAGAAGTAAAGTAGAGAGAATTAAAAAAAATAACAACAAGAACTGACGCACAATGCGCGTTGGTTTTGTTAGCAGCCATTTTCAACGCCATGCAGAAGTCAACCTACATAAATGCGGCATTCCTCTGGGACGAATTTGTCGTTGTCTGGCTGTCCTTGATTCATACCACTTCACTGTGGCAACTCTAGTAAATTTATGCGAATTGCGATTTTTACCCAGTCCAGAATTAGATTACCGTTGCGCTGTTGCTCAAGGAATTTAAATGCATAGAGAGTGGTTGTTTTTTTTCGCATTTTTGTTTTTTTTTTTTTCTTATTTTTTGTGGTCTCTCTAATCGTGATAGAGCGGGAGGAATTTATTGAACTGTATGATATTTTTTTTTTTGTTTTGTATTGAACTCGAATTTAAGTTAAATTGTTTTATTCATAGACTCTGCAAAAATATGAAAAGGCAATGATGTATAACACAGCACTTCCGGCTTGTGGCGGATGTTAAATGGGCATCAGGAAATGTATAAATTTACACAGGTTATTCGACGCTCTCACGCACTTTGTTTGCAATTTTAATTAAATAAACAGTTGTGGTTTTATGAACAACAATAAAACAGAAAAACCAAAACAAAACAGAAACAAAAAACCAAACAAAACAATTCAGGCTTTATTTAATTAACTTCGATTTACATTCGTCAAATGCGTTGAAAATCTCAATAAATAAATAAATAAACGAACTTGTATTCGTGGAGCTCTTGTTATAGCAATTTTATCAGCTCGTCAGGACTTCGCGTAAATGCGTGTAAATAAATAATATCAATTGAAGTTGAACAGTTGTATTTTTTTATTTTTCGTATTATAATGCTGGCAGTGGGCAATCACAACGACAATAATAATAATAAATATAAATAAAATAGTACAGCTATGCAATAGCAATGTTGCCATCTAGCGGTATTTGATATGCAAGTTGAATTGTAACGAGCAGATTTGTTAACTTTACACTCAGCAAAATAGGGCGTTGTAAAATTATATACGACTACGACGCGTCACGACGCTTACAATACATAACACTTGAAAAATTCACGTAAATAAATATGAAGTTGTATGGAAAAATGCTCTAAGCCACGTTTACAAGTAACTGTGATTTATCTCTGTAACACTTACTTTGTATACTAGGTTGCAAATCATTTCAGAACCATTTTTCTTAGAATTAAGTACACAAATTTTACTCTTTGGGAATTGTTGATATTAAGAGTAGGCCGCTGTCTTCTTAACTCAATGGCTCGAGCTGTCTGCGTCAATCATTAAAAGTCAGATAGGGATCAGGTGCAGCTCATTGTGTCAAATAAGGTTGAGCTTGTGAACAATGAGTTAATTTTTTTTCATTACACAACATTTTGCCTACGAGTTAACAAAATAGAAATATTTTAAATGTTTAAGGTTCATTTAGTTAGAAGCATTTTTAAGGAAGAATTTTATGACAGATCTCGAGTGAGTCGTGGCTACATGTCGTAATTTTTCTGTGCAGTATTGCTTGATATTTTGTCTAAGAATGACTTAACCACAGTGTCTACAAATAATTCAGCTGAAAAAACTCAAATTGCCTGATATTTTTGACCGAAAAAATAAAAGGCAGAAAATAACTGTTATTTTTGACCGATAAAATAAAAGTCACAAAATAACTGTTATTTTTGTCTGAAAAATAAAAGGCAAAAAATAACAGTTAATTTTTAACTTTTATAGAACCAGTCAAAAATTTAAAATGCTCTAAATATTCGTGAAGCTGAGGCCAATTGTATCATAATGGTATATTTGAAAATATCCTTCGACAATTTTTTCATTGTGTCTTTTTTATTCGAAAATTGTTAAATAACAGTTATTTTCGGTACCTGATTTAAACATAAATGAACAATTTTTCCAAAACGACCCAATAGAAAAATAACTGTTTATTTTTTGACCGATAAAATAAAAGCCAAAAGTAACTGTTATGTTTGCCCGAAAAAAATATAAGGCACAAAATAACTTTTATTTTTGTCGGAAAAAAAAAAGTTAATATTTTACTTTTTTGTTAAAAGCCATAACCGGTACGGTCCCTGGTTTAAATAGATGTTACTATGCATTAAGACGGTTTGATAAGCATTGAGAAAAAAAAGTCATCCGAACACCGACTTTAAATTAAGTACAAATCTTAAAAACTATCTATATAATTTTTGGTGAATCGTAGAAATCCTCATGAAGTGGTTTTGGGTCTCCTTAGCGCCTTTTTGGCCAAAAACTCAAGTTTTTTTATATAAAAAAAAAAACAAATTGGCCATTTCAGCCCTTGAAAGGACTTTGACCGAGCTGCTTATGATCAATTGTGTTGTGTGTGTTATTAGATGTTTGCACACAATTAACCGAGAACTGGACCTACATGTTTTATGCCGACTCCGAACGGCTAAAGTTTATGTTCTCAAGAAGCTTTACATGGCATTATTTACTCTCTGAGGTTTGCCATTGTCTGCAGAGAGGTGGTGACCGATCAGAAAAATTTTTATTGAAAAAAACTTTTCGCCGCGACTGGGGATGTTGTATATAACTTTTTTTTTTCTTCAGAATGCATACACAAAGTAAGCAAAAGAGTAAAGATTTTTATAGTACACCAGTGTATCATAGTGAATCATATGGAATACAAAATTTTGCAATTTTTTGTCTTCACCAACTCTTTTGAGACTCCGAAAAATCGATATTACGTTTATTAACCTTAAACCTCAATTACCTCAATTGAGTTCTGCAAAAAGTCTTGCCGCTAAAAACATTTAAATGATATTGTAATCTACTGTTAATAACCATTTTTAAGCATTTTAACAAAATATACAATTTTATTGACTTCTGAATTTTAAGAGTGTGTTTTTAAACTCTCCGAATGGGAAAATGTATAAGCCTGTATAAACGTTTGATGGGTTAATTGTACCCTAAACCTGAAAGGTAAAGGTATATTAACTTTGTGCAAACGTTTGTAACGCATAGAACAAAGCGAGTTCGGTATAGAAAAGTATATATTCTTGATCAGGGTCACCACCCGAGTCGAGCTATCCATGTCCGTCCGTCCGTCTGTCCGTCTGTCCGTCTGTTCGTCTGTGTGTTGTCCGTATACACAGAATAAGTAGAAGGAGTTGAGATAATTGGATAAAACTTGGTACACATTGTCGCATGGACCCAAGAATCTGCACTATTGAATATTTTTGGAATCCGCCCATGGACACGCCTACCTCCCGTACAACCCAAAAATTAAAAACTGCATAACTCAGCTCATAATTAGCCTAAAACAACAAAATTGGGTATTTATGTATTTTATATCAACACAAAGATGTCTGCGAAAAATTAAGATCATCCGCTCACGGACACGCCCACCTCCGATACAACCCAAAAATTGAAAACACAATTAATAAGCGTCTGCTGAACGTATAGAGATAAAATTTAGCACATATGTTTTCTATAACAAAAACAAAATATTTTGAAAAATGGAGATCATCCACCCACGGACACGCCTACCTCCCATACAACGCAAAAATTGAAAACTAGATATATAAGCTAATTATTAACCTACAACAATAAAATTTGGTGTGTATGTGTTTTGTATCAACACAAAGATGTCTTCAAAAAATGGGTGTTACCCGCTCACGGACACGCCCATCTCCCATACAACCCAAATAATGAAAACGGAATAAATAAGCCTCTGTTTAACCTTCAGAGACAAAATTTGGCAGATATGTTTTTTATGACAAACCAAATATGGTATTGAAAAATGAACGTCAGCCGCCCACGGACGCGCCTACCTCCCTTACAACCCCAAAAAGCTTAAAACTCAATAATTAAGGTTATGTTTGTCATAAACAGATGAAATTTGGTATGTATGTATTTTATTCCAAATTTGAGGTGTGTTCCAAAATTGGGAGTTATCGGTCCATGATCACACCCACCTTCCATAGCGAAAGCATAATAAAAGCATTAACTGTCAGCTGCAGGAATACAATTTGGTATGTGTAAATTTTTCATCAACATTTAAATGTATATAAAATATAGGCTTCATCTGCCCACGGACACACCCATTTTTAATAATATTATTTTTTTTTTTTTGAAAAGTAGGTAGAGGGTATGTCATAGTCGACCTAGACCGACTTTAGACTTTCTTTACTTGTTTTATTTTAATTTTTGCCCATATAATGCGACCCACTCTAACGTACACACTTAGAAATTTGAACTACGAACGGTGTTTCATAGAGTCCAACACCATTCGGTGTAAATTCAAACCGTTTGGGTGGAGTTCAGTGATGATATGGGATCATTTCCGAGAGTACTATTTTACAAAGGCAAATAGTACTTTTTTATTGTTTTTTTTTATTTACTTTTTATTAAGTAATGATATGTGAATAAATACATAAATTAAAACCAATACTTTTTTAAATTATTATATTTATTACATAAAGGAACAATAAATAATCAGGATTACTTTCAGAACGTTAAATACGTATATTAGGGTGCCTCGACCTCTAGGGGAAAAAAAAAAGTTGTCATTGCCACCAACTTAAAATTAACCTGACCAAATATATTGCGCATTTTAATGAAAATTTTAGACTTTTTCTTTTAAAAGCTCTTGTTCTGGGAACATTTCTTAAATAAACGGCAAATAATGCATGACTGGGCGAGAATTTTGGTAATCAGTTTATGACTTAATTTTCAAAAATGATTTTTTTTTTTAACTTTTGACAGAATTTCAAGTAAAATTCTTTAATATACCAGAGTACTTTTTTGGCAAGAAAGTACTCGGGTACTTTTGTAGAGTCAATAGTACTCAAAAAAGTACTATTCCACTCAAAATATCATCCCTGGTGGAGTTCAAAATTTACTCTTTTCAATTGATTTTAGTTTTTTGAAGCATAAGCAAATGGTGCTCAGAAAATTATTTTTTTTTTATTTTAAAAGTATAGCATGAAGCAACCAGCTATAGTTGTATTGCGTAGAAATGCTTTAAAATGTTAATGCATTATTTATATGAAAATAATATTCAAACCAATTATTTGTTTTGCTTACAATCAAACATATGAAACATAAAACATTCAATATTTTAAAGAAATTCTTTATAAATTTGTTAAAAATTAAATGACAATGAAAAACACAAAAGAAAACTACAAAAAATGGCAAGTTTTCAATGACAAAATAGCAAATATATTCAATATCGGTGTTTAAAAGTTATTCTAACTCCACTTGGATAACTATAAATTTGAACAACGATGAATCGAATAAATGGTTCGTTAACACAGATCCGTGTTCAAATAGTTTATTCACGCCTTTTGGCGTTACAAATATTTTAATATTTTTAAGAGTAAATAAACAGTTTTGAAAATTCTAAAAAGATTTCAGATGTTCTCTCTGTGAAATACATTCTTCCCATCAAAAATATTTTCAAACTTATACTTGAAGCAAACTAGATAAAATTTGTTGGGCGCTATGCTTATATTTATTCACACATTCTGCCATGGTTGCCACATGGTTGTAATTTCGTAATTATTCTTGTCTTAATGATAATCACATGTTTTGGGAATTGAATATATTATTCACTGACTTCATTCAGTCTATCTTCTTAACTTAAATAATATATCAAACAACCTTTTGTTAAATACTCGTACAAAGAATTTCACTACAATTTATGCAGCATATTTTGCACGAAATAAATTTTACAGTTCATTAAGTTTTATTAATTGCATCTCTTATGCTCCAATAAATTTTTAATTTAACCCCAAAAATAAATATTATTTCATACACTTATATATATGCTCTGTTTTTGCTGGCTCATAGCTTATTGTGAGTTATGCCATGTTGCCATGTTGTATGCTATGCGAAAGGATTTTATTTATAGCTGTTAATTTTACCAAAAAGCAGTTGTTGTGGGTAAACAAAATGGCGCAATATATTAATATACCTTCGATTAATTTGAAAATTAAGCATTTTGACCGAATGAGCTTTTATACATTAATTTAAAAAAAAGTTTATTTTTAATATATGAGTGCGTGCAAATAAAGCGTAGATAAAGGCAACGCATATTTGAGATGAGTTGTTTGGTTTAATAAATGATGAAGAAGAATTTAACTCACATGAAATTGTATGTGTTATGAAATGATTATTTCTCAAAGTTTAAAATTTTGTGATTTTATTTTTACTCTGAAAGTTGAAGTTTTCTGAAATATTAAAGTGAAAGGATTTTTCTTATTCATAACAGTAGCCATAACAGTAGATTAAAATTTGTTTTACAACAAATTGTGCAATTAATGCATATAAAAGTGTTAACAAAAAACTTGTTTGGAACTTATATAATATGAAATAAATAAATAATGATAAAGTAAAAAGTGATTTAAAAGGACGTCACATTTTGAAAAAAAAATAAAAAGTTTTAAAATTCAACTTATAGAATAACTATTATAATAAATAATAAATGCATAACAAATATGTGATTATGTTTATAATCATTAAGATATTATATTGAAAACTTACACACGTATTTTTTTGTTAAAAAAATTACGCAAACAAATTTTTTTTGAATTTTTTTTATCACATATATGTCTACTGGAGTTTTTGTTTAAAAAAATATTCAAAATATCATGCGATGGTTCTCTAAGAGCTCTTTAGATCTTTACAACTCTTTTATACTTAAATTTTTTGTACTCTTAAAATCCTAAGAATTCAGATATTTTTTTTTTTTATTCTAAATTTAAGGATTTTGGACTGCCTGATTATTTTTTTTTAATCGAAAAAAAAAAATAAGATTTCATCAGATAAAAGCTGAAATCATTGATGTTAACAATGCTTAAATTTGTGTGTCTTGTTGCAGTATTTTCTTGTACAAGAACGCATCACTCATCAAATATTTGCCAAAATAAAACGAGTACTCAAACTACAAGAATTATTACCAATCTCTTTATATACTTTGCCGCACGCAAACCTACAGAATGTGACTTAAAACTGAACACTGTCTCTTTTAATTGAGGTTAAAAAGCTTATTCATCACAGCGCGCAAAAACATAAACCGAAATTAAAAACAAAATCCTTACATTATTAAAAGCCTTAAAATGAATGCTTATACATAACAGATATAAGTTCAAAACGTGCTCATGCGCCTAAAAGCATGCAATCATAAACAAACAAGAACCAAGAAATTAAGATAACAAAAAAAACCAAAAAAAAGCAACTTGCGATCTAAT
This sequence comes from Tetanocera ferruginea, assembly GCA_958299015.1. NCBI lineage: Eukaryota > Metazoa > Arthropoda > Insecta > Diptera > Sciomyzidae > Tetanocera > Tetanocera ferruginea. Next base: position 10,557,338 of record OY282642.1, read on the forward strand.
AAAACAAAGCTTTATCGCATCACACAATCTGACGTAATAAGGTCATAACATTAAGAAAAAGGTCCATTTTCTGCCATTTTATTGTACAATTAAAAAACAAAAAAAGCAACTGCAAAAAACATGCCAAATATTGTATTAAAAAAAAAATGAAAAAAAAACAAACAACAATTAGATACGCCCCAGCAGCGCGACAGAAGCTAAGCTACAGCCAACCAACTAAAATTCAACTGATTTTAATGGGCCACAATAAATTAAATTCTAATTTTAATGTTACACAAACCCAAAATTGTAATTACGAGCATCATAATTCTTTTCAAATTAAATGCATTCAACTTCAAAGCTAAGCATTTTTAATTTTTTTTTTTAATATACTTTTTCCTGCTTCTTCACGCCCAGTAACCATAAATTGCAACAGACAATAGCTTCAACCTTAATGGAAGCATCCAGCATGACAGCCAAAATCAGCGTCTTTTGCTTTCGCTGCTCGCTCACCCACTTTTTGCCACTTGGCGGGCGCCACTTACTTTCATTCGAACATAAAATTTAACGGCTTCGAGTTTTAACAGGACGAACTTTCTATATGATGACGTGGGCTTTCATTTTCTCGTACGTACGCTAGCTCACACATTAAAGGGTAAAAAACGCTTTTGGTTATACTTATTTGCGTGTTTTTCTTCGAAGAAGTTTCAACGCAGGAAGCACCGAAGCACATTTGTAACAACAATTGAGCTACGCATAAAAAGTTTTTATTGAAGCACTTTGGATCGCAATCGAAGGACATGATGATGATGCAGATAAGAGAGGTAAGAGTAAAAAAAGCAAAATATAATAAAATAATATTACATAATATTATAAAAAAAAAATGGCTAAAAGCTTTATAAAGCCATTCAGAGCAATGTTTGATTTTTGCATTATTTTGGATATTACAAAACAATAAAATGGTTAACGAAACAATTTTAAGTCAGTTACATGCATAACTTGTTTATTTTTAACTTTTTGCTTATTTTTAAAAGTTCAGCGTAAAAAAGTTTTGACTTCGCTTCAATTCCTATCCTAACAAAATATACAAAATATTAAAAAACAAAACTTTTAGAACTAGGAATTTAGTAAATAAAATGAAATATTGTGTTTGTTGGTTGCCATAAAAATGTATACTTTGTTGTTGTTTCTTTACAAAGTTAGCCATTGAATCTTAAAAATATTTTTTCAACATATTAATTAACCCTTGCGGCTGGCAAAGTATGTTTTTGCCACACGTAAATGCGACGTTAAATGTTTCACAGAAATTTAACTGTTTTTATTACAACATCAATTACCAAAAACAATGCAAGCAGCAGCTTTTATTTTAAGTAAAAATACTACATAAAGGAAATTTTTACGTTTTGCTAAATTTTTTTTTTTTTCAAAATTTTAATTTATTTATATATAAATATTAATAACTTTTGAAGTGAAACTTTTTTGGTGGCGAGTGAAGTTTAAAGGTCTCTTATTCGTGACGCTAGGCTAACGTTTTCAATTCATATGAAAATTTTCAAAAAATTATAGCAGCTAGCGAGAATTGAACCCGGACCATAGATGTTGGATCATTGCTCAAGAGTCGTAAGCTCTACAATTACGCCAAATAGGCACATGATAAACAGGCACGCAAAATGTAATTAATTTTAAACGCGTTTTGGTCGATAACATTAATTTTTATCCTAAAAGTATGCACGAAAAATATATTTCTTTAAGCTTCAAACGAAAATATTAAGGCTGACTGCCTTTTCGCTGCATAATGAGTTTAAAGCTTAATTTGGTTCGTTGGTTGTTATCAAAAACTTGACAACATGCAAAACAGTTAATTCAATATAATATTAAGAGCCAACGTGTTAAAAGTGCAATATTTAAGACTGCCGAGAATAGTTTTTTCCATGCCAAAAAACGTCTCAAAGCTAAGAAAAATAGCTTACATGACATTGGACAATTTTTAAAATTGATTTTTTTATAATTTTGTTTTTTAGTAAATATTCTTAAGATTCTAAAATTAAGATTCTTAAGATTTCCATTAATTTCATGGAAAAATTCTAACCGGTTCAAAAGTTACAGTCGGATTAGTGAGAGCTCATTTTTATATTTCCTTGCATTTATCTTTGTTCACAAATTCTGAACGCGTTTATCTCGAAACAATGTTTTTCGTAATGGTTGCGTCACTAGTGGGTTAATTTTTTGATGAAATATTTTTTTTTTTGTATTTTCTTATACTTGATTCGCTATCGTATGAGACGAGCTTTTTTTAATTTTTTTTTGATTTTGTATGAATTTTTAAAGTCAATATTTTTTTGACTATGTTTTTCTATCTGGATTCGCTATCTTATCAAAAGGGCTTTTTTTAATATTTTTTTTTCGATATTTTTTTGAATTTTTAAAGTAAATTTTTTTTCGAAAAAAACACACTTTCAAATTTGAAAGTTTGTTTACCAAAAATTGAAAAAATTTTTTTAAAAAAAGCTCCTGTCATACGATAAAATAATTTTGTTTAGATTTAAAAAAGTACTTTTTTTCCAGATCGGACAATTTTTGAGACTCCTAGCGCTGCAACCACGAGGCCCCGTTTTTTTCTCTGCCGCCAGTTTGTAGCTCTACACAGTAAAAATTATGAGGATAAATTTTATCCTATTTAGTATAAATATAAATCCATACCAAAAATGTTATAAAATTTATACCATAAAATCTTATAAACTAAATTTATACAAAATTGGGATAGATTTTATCCGAAAAGTGTATAAGATCTTTTTCCACCACGTTGGTATAGATTTTTATAAGAAAAAGTATAAAATCTTTGAAAACCACACTAATTTTTTTTATAGTAATGTTGTATAAAATGTGTATGGCACATACATTGAATGTGTGTTACATTGAAAGTCATAAATCAGGAATAATATCTAGATTTCAATTGATAGATTTCATGTTATATCTGCTTTTTTTATATTTTCAAAAACAAATTGACAGGAAAAATAGAGTAAAAATTGTACTCAGAAATTTGCATGTTCGATCATGTTGGCAGAGCTTCCAATTCAAGAGCAATATTTTTGTCTTAATATATGTGTACAAAAAAATATTCAACGGAACTATTTGCGCATAACATGATTACTGACTGAAGAAGAAACGCAAACTGATTGCCTGCTAGCATCGCTGAAGTTCGGTAGCTTCGAAAACTCGACTTGTACGGGAAGCCGAGTGGCTCCGTTAGGTTTTCGTGTGTATAACTGGTATAAATATATGATTTTTATAAATTCATGTTATAAAATGTATACTATTTTGGAGTAAAATAGCTGTTTGAATGGAAATGAAAGTTTTATAATATTGAGTGGGATAAAACTTATAATAAATTTGGAATAAAACGAGTTTATACTACAGAAATGTTATAAAAAAGATAAAATTTACCCTCAAACTTTTTACTGTGTATAAAACCATGTTGGAGTGAAAAATATAGATTTTTGAATTTATTTTTTCTTGCAATTTGTTCAATTCGCTACAATAATAAAAATGTTTGTTTTTGACTGAGTTGTGCATTTTTACAAAAAAGTCTGTTTTCTCTGCCGCGAATGTCAGGTCCCTCCTTATACAGGAGCAGAACGCGTTCGTGAATATAAACAGCGAGTTAGAGCTCTTAAGAATGCAGCCGCAGCCGGGTCTGCAACTAATGATGAAGGTAAGGTGATTGCAACATCGGCTGAGTTACAAAATGCATTTTTACGAAGCATCAGTGTATTTTTGGGATCCCCAGAAAAACACACTGATGCTTTGTAAAAATGAATTTTGGAACTCGATATCATATCAACAAAATTTTGTAGCCAACCAAGTTGATACACTCAACAATCGACGTTCGTTGCTTTACGAGACTCTCATTCAACATAGCAACTATTATGATCAGGAAGCAGGAGGTAATAATCAACAAAATTTGCATCTGCTTTCGGAGGCTCCTTCAACGAGTACTATGCAAATGCAATCTAGCATTCAAAAAGTGACAATTTCAAAAGACATTCGAAAGCAACTAAAACACCAACTGAACTTAAACAAATACCGAAAATAACTGTTATTTTACAATATTCAAATAAAAAAAATTGTTGAAAGACTTTTTCAAATAAACCATTATACTACAAATGTCCACAGCAACACGAATATTAAGTGCCTTTTATATTTAAAAATGATTCTTTAAAATTTAAAATTTAACTGTTATATTTTGCCTTGTATTTTTTCGAGGAAAAATAAAGGTTACTTTGGCTTTTATTTAAGCGGTCAAAAATAGCAGCTATTTTGTGACTAATTTTTTTCGGTCTAAAATATCAAGCAATTTTTGTTAGTTTTAAAGGCCGCTTGACAGATTGAACTGTTGACACCATGTGTAAAATGTCTTACCGATGAGATGAAAATAATGGTATCAAAAGTTTTATAGTCGGTAAATTGACTTTTGAAAATATATAATTTACCTGATTGTTTTGACCAAAAAAATAAACGGCAGAAAATAACTGCTATTTCTGACCGATAAAATAAAAGTCATAAGTAGCTGTAATTTTTGCCCAACAAACTATAAGGCACAAATTAACTTTAATTTTTGTCGGAAAAAAATAAAAATTAATAGATAACAGTTAATATGTGACACTTTCGATAAAAACCATAGCCGGTACGGTCCCTGAATGTAAATATTGAATCAACAGATTATTATTCCATTTCGTATTAATTTAATTTCTTTTCAGATACTCTCTCTCTATTTCATAATAAAATCTCTCTTTTTTCTAACTGCTTAAGAAGTTTCATTTCTGCCACGTGTACGTTGCTACACGCGAGTTTTTTTTATAACTTACTAGCGGATGTAACCCGGTGTTACTCGGGATTGTGCCTCGAGCACAGTAAAAGGACAATTTTCGAAACTGCTCTCATTTGAACATTTTTTAAATTATCAATTAAATTTTAAGATTTTTTAAATTATCGTTTTTTGGGGTTTCCAACAAATTTCCGTAAAAGTGTACCTGCCAGACAATGATTAAAAAAAAATTACATCTTCAACGTCTCGATTTGACGTCTGGTTTCTAAGGAATGGTCACCCACACTCAGAAAAAAACACATATCTTTCTCCGGTGAAAAATTTCTCTATTTTCAAAAATAGCAATTTTCTCTTTTTCAAATAAAATTTTCTTCAATTAGAATAAATTTTCACATTTTCAAGGAAATATTTCTTCACTTCTAGGATATGGAAATATTTCAATGGCCCTGATGAATAAAAACTAAGCAATTCCTTATAAGCTTAAGGTATTGCTTAATAAGCAATAGCTTAGCCTTAAAAAAAACGGTTTATTCTCGAATGAATAAACATTTAAGCTATTGCTGCTTTTGCTGAGTCGCTCAAGGAAATGGTACCCTTGCCTTTAAATGTAGATACACACAAAACCAGTTGCGTGTTGCTTGCACGTGTTGTTGAATTTTGTTCCTGTGAAACAAATGCTTGTGGGTTTCGATACATGTCAGCATCGAAAAGGATTTTACCGCTATCTTTGACTAGAATTTTGATAAAAAAATCACTTATTGAAAAATATTGAAATATTGATATTGAAATTTTTTTCAAAAATCAAAATTTGTTCCTACATTTCGATAAAAAAATCACTAATTGAAAAATATTTTTCAATAAAAACAAATGTTTTCTCAAAAATAAAAAGTCTTTTTCTCTAAAAACGTAATATTATAACTTAATTATATAATTAATAAAGTTAATTATAATTAGATAATTAACTTAATAATATAAAAATATTTAATATTGTTATATATTTCTCTTTTTCATAAAAGATTTTTATCACTTTTAAAGAATTTTAGGGATCGCATTTTTAGAGAATTTTAGAGATCGCATTCTCGTAAACAAAGTCTTTAGACTTTTAGACTATAGAACATTTTTCTCTAAATATGATGCCTTTTTTATCATATTCCGCGAAACTTTTTTCTGAGTGCATTTTGAAAAGTCATTTCGAAAAAAATGCGTTTAAGATTTTTCTTAGCATGCATTTAATATGCAATTTATCTCAAAAACATTCCAATTTTAAAAAATCCTGCATCGATTCGAGTTTTGGATTGTCTTCGTTCAACTTCGGTTTTGGTCGATACTGTTCGGTTGATGTTTTTCATCTTTATATGGCGTCTGCTCGTATTCGTTTGACTTATTTTTATTCGTTAGTCTTTGGTTCTTGACTTCGTTTGTCTTCGGCTCATTCCTTGATGTTTGTCGAAAGAATTTTTAAAAGCATGGAATTCCCAGAAAACTAAGTTTAATGACGTACGCTTGAGTTACGATGGAAATGCCCATATGTAAATTATTTATGAACGTTCAATATTGAAAAAAAACTCGAATATGCTGAAACATAATTGTTTAAATAAATACGTATTCTTACATAATCATCTCCATGAATCGCATTCATGAATTTTGGTTTAGTTACCAGTTACAATGGTCACATGGAATATTTGTGATATCAATGAACAAAATAGACAAAAGAAAAAAAAAAAAAAACACGTGATGATGAACATTTTATAGGTCTTTTGTTTAAAAGTCGTAAATTTTGTGTACAAGATACATAAATCAATAAAATATTTCGTAAATTTATTCATAATATCAAATAAACATTATTTATAAACGTCCAATAAAAAAAATTTCTCAAAAATACTGAAACAAAATAGTTAACAATAACTATGAGTTTTTACGTAATCATCATGAATAGCATTCACGAATTTTGGTTCAGTAACCAAAAACATGAGTTGCATGAACTTTCCACTTTTATTCTGGTTGAGACGACATCTTTTCAGTAGCTCTTTTATTTTACTAATGAGTATTTTTTTTTAATCTGCAATATTTATACTTTATGTAGGTACCACATATGTTGGTATGGAGGCACCACTTTTTTATAAATAACCTAAAAACAAAAGGACAGGTTTTTCTGGGACAGTCTTTATTCTTAATATCAATGTGCAAAATAAAAAAAATAGAAAACCCGCGAACATGAATTTTTCATAAGTCTTGTGCTTAAAGTACATAAAGTTTTTATACAAGATACATAAACCAATAAAAAGTGTTCATGAAAAAATTAAATTTATAAAATAATTTCTAATTTGTGTGAATATTATTCATAAAAACTATGCACAAATACGAGCAAAACAAGAACATTTCATGAGATAAGTGAGAAAAATGCATGAATCTCAATTACAAATAAAAGAGAAACGTGAACTATTTTATGAGTTACCTGACCGATTTTTTGTTTTTTGTTTTTAAACTAATATTTTAATTAAACTATATATATATATATCCAATATACCACTAAAAAATTTCATAAAAGCCAAGAAAAAAATATATATAAAAACTTTCAAAAACCAAATTTTACATACAAGCAATATACGTTAAACGTCACACACTATTTAACTAATTGCCAGACATATAATGTAGTAACATTTGATGTATTTTGTTTTATTTTGCCTTTTTTTTATGTATATAAAAGTGCCTCCAACTGAGACATTTATTTTATTGTTCTTATTAAGTCCTCTCCATCAGGCAAAATTAAGAACAGCCAAAACTTAGATGTGGGAAAAGCAGTCAAATTATATACTTTGGTGTGCAACCAAGCAAGGATTTTGCTTATAACAAAAAATCCAACAAAGTCAACAACAACAACAACAACAACACAACAATATCAACAAACAACTTTGACAGCGTCGGGCAAGAAAAAAAAATTTAAACATATGTTCACTTGAAACATATTGACAATTCCTAGCATGCTACAAAATTAATAAAAGTTAAATAAATGAAAATGTAAAGAACAGCAGCCACTTATTTGTGCAAAAAAAAAATAAACAGTTCACCAGCATTACAACAACAAAAGCTAACCAATAAGCTTATATACAAAAAAAGTATAGCCAACATTGTACAATTTGAGTTGACTTGAATTTCAAATTATTTGTCCACGTTTTGCTGCTCAAACCATCAGCGATTAAGTGCTGCCGAGTACCACGTAAAGCGCCATAACTATTGGTGGAAAATAATTTTCTATTTTTCAACATTCAATTTTCCGTTATAACATTGATGCTTGCTTGGCCCAGACAGCTTATGAAACTTTGTGCAGCAAAGTTTAATGTTTTCAGTTACCGTTTATTCTGCAACAAACCCCCCCTCCCACAATTCCGTGGTCATGAGTTTTGCTGAACAAATGCTTAAAAACAATATTTTAACAATTTCCACTCAAAAAAAAGTTGATGTAACTTAATTGAACTCATAGTTGCAGTATAATACGAAATAATGTTTCAAAAGTAAGCTTATAAAAGTACCCACACACAGACACAAACACAGCAAAATACAACGCATGTGCCAAAGCAACACATGTCAAGACTTAGAAACTTAGCACAACTACTCAACAACATTAGAGCTTTGAACAAAAAACAAACAAAAATGCAAAAAAATTATTGTGTTCTTTTATGAAATGTAAGGTATAACTAAATAATAATAATAATAATGTCAGTTAAACTGTCGTTCTATTTAATATCACTTGGCAAAAGATTCAGTTTGCTCAGTTGGAAGTTTTGAGAAAGAGAGAATAAAAGAATAAAGAAAAAACATAAAGTAAAATCCTTCTTAAACAAACAGGTTGTCAAACACAGAATTTTAATATTAAATAAATTCAATTCAATACAGTCGTATTTTTAAAATATACACACTGCAAACATTTGAAAGGTGATTGGAAGACACGCTAGCGATTCGCCTAAAGGTTCTTTGGAAGATGGATCGCTTTCCGATCGTCCAAGCGATGAATGCGCGATTGACAAAAAATGTTCAAAATCTTCCTTCGCTCATACCTGCGATCGTTGGAAGATGGATCGCTTTTTGATCGTCTATGGGATGAATGCGCGATTCAAAAAATTTTCAAAATTTTCCTTCGCTCATTCCGGCAATCGTTGGAAGATGAGATTTTAAAAAGCTTTCAAAATCTATCATTTTAATATGAAGCAGGCTCTGAAAAATCGTTTAAAATAAGCAAAAATTTAACTTTTAAAAAACTTTATGAAACTGGCATAAAACAACGTCTGAAGAGACCGCTAGTTCAAACTTGCAACAACCTGTAACGTTCGACAACTGCTCTGCAACAAATTCCTGAGGACTTCTTACGGGATTTCTTTGCCACTCTTGTCGGTGAAGCACTTTAAACCCCTTCTACCGATTCGTGTGCGACTCTTCCTGGCGAATCGCCTAAGACTCTTCTCGGAATCTTCTTGGCGAATCGTTCGCGAATCTTCCAGATTCGCGAGATTAAAAAAATTCGAACTAACATAAACAAACGCCGCTTTTCTGGCGATTCTGGTCTTCTAATTTAGCTTCTTTTTTCACCCCTCACTCTCAAAATCGACCTAACTTTTGCTAACCAGAATTTGTTCCATACTATTATGGTATGTATTAGTATGACTTTCATCTATAATCTTTTTCTGCACTTTGTGAGAACCTATATGAGTCTTACCTTGCTCATATTGAAACTAAATTGTTGTTGGATCCTAAAAGCTTCTACAAGTTCATTAATATCAAAAGAAAATCTGACAACTATCCATCAACCCTTACTTTTTCAGATATCTCCTTAGACAGCATGGAAATAATTGAAAACCTATTCGCAAATTTCTTCAGTCAGTCATTCACAGGTCATAACGATGAACTAGACTATGAATACTATTCTTCATTAAAGAACTGTGCTCAAACGTCACTGACTTCTGTTGATATAACATTAGCTGATGTCTTAGCAAAGTAACATAATCTTAAAGATGATTATTCTTCTGGACCCGATTCTTCTGGGTTGCCTGCAATTGTCATCAAAAAATTCGCGAACTTTTTGGCTCATCCCCTTTTGACTCTCTTTCAACTTTCTATTTCTAAATTAGTTTTTCCAAAGTTATGGAAGAACTCGTACATAATACCTTTACATAAAAAAGGATCTAGAAATGATATTTCTTATTACAGACCTATAGCAAAACTGTCATGTGTTCCTAAAATTTTTGAAAGTATTATCTACTACATTCTCTTCTTCCAATGCAAATCTATCTTTCCCCCTTGTCAACATGGCTTCCTCAAAGATAGATCGACTACCACCAACCTCACAGAATTTGTTTCAAACACTTTATATTCGTTGGAAAATTATAACGAAGTTGATGCAGTTTCCACTGACTTAACCCTAGAAGGACATGTTTTATTTTTTTATACATTAAGGGTCATGCTTCGTCGAATCGACGACACCATTTTTTAAAAGGCCTCTACCGATGTTCTATGCGGAAAAATTTTTAGAAATCACTTGTTTTTGATTATTTGGATTATTTAGAATAAGAGAACATACCAAACAATATTATGTATAATAGTTTTTAGTAAAAAAATAAATCTTTTCTGTTTGAGTTCATTTGGCTTTTTTTTCAAAAAGGTACATAAAACAAAATTAAATATTAACTTCTTTAAGCATTCATTGAATATAAAATTACTTTTTATCTTAAAAACAAAGTTCTAAATTTTATGCAGATGAAATTTTTAAATGGATGAGGTAATACTTTAGGCAATAGGCAGTAAGTTTAGCCTCCACTGTACAAAAGCAATCGCTGAAACAATCAAGTTCATCATTGGATTCGTTGTAAATCGATAAAATTTTTTCTAATTTTTTAATATATATACATATATATGTTTTTGGTTGCAGATTTTGCGTTCCAGCAATAAAAATGGAATATTAATACAAAAACTAAAAAAAAAAAACCCAAAATATGAAACTGAAAAAGTTACTCAAAAGCAATGCTTCGTCGTTTCGACAACGATAATTCGTTAAAATCATACTTCTAACTATTTTTTTGGTTCTACGTCTGCGCATACGTTCAAGCTAGACTTTGACTGGTGCTATAGGAAAAATTAGAAGAAAACAAAATAAAACAAGGAAGAAAAACGATTTAATGTAACCATGCGTCGTCGATTCAACGAAGCATGTCCTTCCAGGGTTAAGTAAGGCATTTGACAAAATCTCACACACTATCATCCTTCTTAAGCTTAAAGCCTTTGGTTTTCCACATCTGTTTATAACATGGATTCAATCTTATCTCGAAGAACGCAGTTATAATGTCATCATTAGATTTTCCAATTCAAAATGTTTTACAGCTACATCTGGTGTCCCACAAGGTCCTTTGCCATTTGTCTTAACAATTGCTGATGTTGATGGTATCATCAATGATTCTAATCTTTCTGGGCATACAAGCCAACGCCGATTCTCGCAATCTTCAAGACGATCTGATCAGCTTTACCACTTGGTGTCGAAAAATCTTCTGGAGCTCAACGTCAGCAAATATCAAGCTATAACATATTCTCGTAAGCGACTTCAACTTCCTTTGAGAACGTATTATATTATCGGCAAGCCAGTTCCTTCTGTAAGCTCTTTACACGACTTAGGAGTTATTTGTGACAAGGAACTTAACTCAGGCCTCATATTGATAATATCATTGGTGGAGCCAACTTTGCACTTGGTTTCGTGACACACTGGTCCAGAGAATTCTCCAATCCTAACGTCAGAAAATCTCTCTATCTTTCCTTTGGTAAGATTCCATTCTCGAATATGCCAGCCAGGTTTGGTCTCCCATCTACAACACCCATTCAATGCGAATCGAAGCGGTTCAACGACGTGGTCTTCCTGGTTCTGACAGTTTCAACCTACCACCTTTGCCAGATTGAGGTAAATTTCCCTAAATGAGGTAATTTTTTACTCATTTTTTGGACAGAGGTAAAAATGGTAATTTTTGACTAACAGTGGTAAATTTTGCAATTTGCAGTTTTGTTACCTCTCTGAACGTTCTCACAAGCAGTCCCTTATTATTGGGAATCCCCTTTTGTACAATAACAAAAAAAATAATAACAAATGCAGGATTATTTTGATTTGTTGCAAATTTTAACTTAAAAACTAAGGATTTCAAATGTTTTGAAATTGCACTGAATATTACTTAAAATAATATCGTTTAAAGAAAGCCATGACCAGTTCCTACAAAAAAAAGTTAATGGAATAGTTGATAAAAGAAGTCCCTTACAAATTGTGAATTGACTTACAATTGTTGGCAATAGCAAGAAACCAATTGTTCAAGGCTATCCACACAACCTTAGGACTATTCGCACTGACTATGGATGCAGTGAACCCATAACCAGAATGCTTCTACTTACTTTACTTAGATGGCGCTTACAACCGTTGGTCGGTTTTGGCCTGGTCTAAGAATTTTCGCCAGCCTCTTTTATCGTGCGCTTGCTGGCGCCAGTTGGAAACTCCAAGCGCCGTCAGGTTATCCAATGCCTGGTCTTTCCAACGGAGATGCGGTCTTCCTCGTCTGCGTTGGCTACCGCTGGGTACCGAATCCAATATCTTTTTCGCTGGAGCTTCGTCGTTCATTCTCTCGACATGACCTAGCCAGCGAAGCCGCTCTATTTTAATACGCTTGACTATATCGATGTCGGCATATAGCTCATACAGCTCGTGGTTCCATCGTATTCGGTACTCGCCATTGCCGCAGATTGGACCATGGATCTTGCGAAGGATTTTTCTCTCGAATTCTCCCAAAGTCCTTTCATCAGAACTGCTCAACGTCCAGGTTTGTGATGCGTATAGTAGGACGGATATGATTATTGACTTATAGAGCGTCAGTTTTGTTCGTCGACAGAGAGCTCTGCTTCTCAATTGCCTACTGAGCCCAAAGTAACACCTGTTGGCAAGAGTTATCCTTCGTTTAATCTCAATACTGATATCGTTGGAGGAATTAATGCTGGATCCCAGGTAAACAAAGTCCTTCACTACCTCAAAGGAGGTGTTGTCAACAGTGACGTGGTTTCCAACACGCTGGAACTGTTTGTTTGTTTACACAAGATACTTTGTTTTATCTGCGTTCACTGCAAGACCCATTCGACTCGACTCTTTTTCTAGCCTGGAGAATGCTGCACTGACTTCGCGCGTATTTTGACCAATGATGTCAATATCATCAGCATACGCCAGCAGCATAACACTCTTATAGAAAATTGTGCCGCTGCGTCTCTGGTCAGCAGCTCGGATGATCTTCTCCATGACTATATTAAAAAAGTCGCACGATAAGGAATCACCTTGTCTGAAACCTCGCTTGGTATCGAACGGAAGGGAGAGGTCCTTCCCGATTTTCACTGCGCTGCTGGTGTTGTACACTGTCATCCTGCAAAGACGTATTAGCTTGGCAGGAATACCAAATTCAGACATGATGGCAGATAGGTGGCTCCTTATTGGACTGTCGAAGGCGGCTTTGAAATCGACAAAAAGATGGAGTGTGTCGATTTGTTTTTCGAGGGTCTTTTCCAAGATTTGTCAGAGCGTGAAGATCTGGTCGATGGTGGAATTTCCAGGTCAGAAGCCACACTGATAAGGTCCAATCAGTTGGTTAACGATGGGCTTCAGTCTTTCACACAATACGCTCGACAGGACCTTATATGCGATATTAAGAAGGCTAATCCCACGGTAGTTGGCGCAAATGGTGGGATCGCCTTTCTTGTGGATTGGGCAAAGCACACTGAGGTTCCAATCATCTGGAATGCATTCTTCCGACCATATTCTGCATAGAAGTCTGTGAATTCATTTAAACAGAGCTTCGCCACCGATCTTAAATAGCTCAGCCGGTAGGCCATCGGATCCTGCGGCTTTGTTGTTTTAAAGCCGAGCTATAGCTGTTAAGACCTCGTTATAGTCGGGCAGCGGAACTCCAAGGCTGTCATCCATAATGGGGGTTTCCGGGATATCATCTCCACTGGCGGGATTGTTGTCAGCGTCGCCATTTAAAAGTCTAGAGAAGTGCTCCCTCCATAACATCAGTGTACTCTGGATATCTGTCACTAGATTCCCATTCTCGTCCTTGCAGGAAGAGGCTCCGGTCTTAAAACCATCGGCCAGGCGTCTTATTTTTTCGAAAAATTTTCGAGTCTTATTCCTGTCGCCATGCATCTCAATTTTTTCGCACTCACTCATTTCCGCCTCTCGTTTTTTTCGGCTGAAAATGCGTCTCTCTTCCCTCCTCTTCTCTCGGTATCGCTCCATAACAGCACGCGTTACAACCGACTGCAGGGTGGCTTTGTAGGCGGTGTCTTTGGCGGCAGTGGCGTCGCGACACTCCTGGTCATGCCACTGATTTCGGTGAGGGCGGTGGTAGCCTATCACCTCTTCGGCAGCCGTACGCATAGAGTGGGATATGTGCACTGTTCGCATATATCGTCGATCGGAGGAGTGCTTTCTTGAGGCAGAAATGAGAGTCGAGTCCGTTTTGACTGCAGCTTGTCGACGTCTAGCTTTCTTTGTGTAGGATTGCGTGCATTCTTAGCAGCGCACAGACGTGTGCGGATTTTGGCTGCGACAAGATAATGATCCGAGTCTATGTTAGCACCACGGATCGTGCGTACGTCTAGTACACTGAAAGAGTGCCTTCCGTCAATCAAAACGTGAAAAATTTGGTTGCATGTTTTTTGATCAGGGGACAAACAGGTGGCCTTATGAATATTGAGATGCTTGAATCTAGTGCTACTTACGACCATGTTTCGTGCTGCGGCGAAGTCAATCAACCTCATTCCGTTATCGGATGTGTTGTCGTGGAGGCTGAACTTTCTGACCAATACCAATAATTTTAACAACAAATTCGATTTTCATCTGAGCAAACCACTACTTCGAAATATCCTCCTTAACTCTCCAACACCACTTCATCACCATCTCGAATGTATTCTTTCAGTTAAGATATGATACAATTGTAAATTAAAATACTCCCTGTTAATTATTAATTGTAGTTTTTAACTTTTTATTTTATGAATTTAAACTGCTTGTATTAAGCTTATTCAAATAAAGAAAGTATATAATTTTTGATCTGCAGTTATGCATTTATAGTCGCAGAATAAAGGTGTCTCAATGTTATATTTTAAGACAAAAGTGGCAAAAGCGCTAACCTTCTTCGATTTCCAAATCGATGAACAATCACATCAATTGAAAGTATTTTTTTCACTTCCAGAGAATACACAAATGCATATACTTATATTTGACCTTTGCTTGCTAAAACGTCTTCTGTTTAATAATTATAATAATAACTACACTTTTAGGGTACCTTAATATTAATGCGATTTAATTACATTAATTAAAAGTTCAAGTTCATTAAAATGACTTGTTATTTTTATTGTGAAGTCAATCTGCATTCTCCGTCTTAAAATTTGTTCTTAAAATATTTCATAATATCTGTACAAATTAAATTCAAAAATTATTTCAACTAAAAATATTGCAAAAATCTTGGAAATCTGCCTCAAGTGAAATGCTGTTTGTATTCAATTATACAATAACACAGAGCAACAAAAAATTAAATGTAAGAGATTTGTAAGTCGATTCGATATAAAATGACGATGTGAAAAAGTGTTTTCTTAACATATCAATATGTTATTACAGTCGATTTCAATATTAAATTTCAGTAACTATCAATATTAAGTTAAAAAGGTATCAATACAGATGCGTCTTTTGAAGTTGAAGTTTACCGCAACATTTTTTGCTGGAACCATTTGGTATACGTTAGACAAGTATGCCTCCGAATGTTTGCTTTTCATGCATAGCATTTTTCTCATTTTAGCATTTTATCTTAAAAAACTCCTATGCGTCAAAATTTCCAATAGAAGTTTTTTTTTAAAAAATATGTAAAATAAGTCATTATTTACAACAAGTGTAAAAGCCAAAACGTATGTTTAATCAGTTAAGGATTATGAAAGTTGAAATCGCTTCATTTAAGCTAATTTATAAGAAAATTTTTACGCGTTTTTTTAGTTTTTGTTCAGATTTGTTGTGCTGTGTAATTAATAATGAATGTGTATTTTCAAATTGATATGAAAAATAAAGTAATCGAATCTCCTCCATCGACTATACGAGCATAATATACCGTTAAATGTTTGTTTTTATTTCATTTTCTTTTAGACGACTTCTCGAGGAACTACTTGTAAATCGCAATTTTCTGCACAAATAAATATTTATTTATTTCGATTACAGTTAAAAAGTATATCGTTTATATATATATATATTATATTTCATTGCGCTCGGAAGAATTTTGTTTCTTGTTTACACAAAACAAATTGAAATTGATATAAGATATTAATGAGCTTCGTTATTTTCATGCCACATTCCTGCAGTTACTACATTTTTTTTTGTTTTATAGCTACTTGTTTGTTCTTAGATATTTAAGCCAATTTATTTCGATAAAAGATTTTCACTCCATTCATGACTCACATTAATGCTGGCGTCAAAGCAAGGCAGTTTAATGTTTCAATACTTAAAAATAAATAAAAAAACTAACTTTTAAAACGCACATAATATTCTGTTCAATGTAATTATTTCTTGATGTGAAGCGTATTACGTCTCGTTTTGTGATTTGCTTGAGTGAAATTCTAAAAACTGACACTGCTTCTTAGTATTGAAGTAACTTTTTGCTTGTAACTTTGCTACAAGCATTCTAATAATAAAAAAGTAATATTAATAATGATCCATCGCTGGCCGCACAGTGATTGAGCATCACACAAAAAATGGAAAAGTTGCTTATAAATAAAAGGACGCATTATAGACCATTAAAATTTGATATAAAAGTTTTTGGCAATATAAGAAAATAAGCAAAACTATTTCGAAATCTGTTCACAACCACGCCTATCTTTCATATAAAACAAACATTTAAATATTTTGCCAATTTTTGTTTAGGTTATATTAAAAATTTATGAAAACAATTTCGTCAAAAGACTTAAATACACTCAGAAAAAAGCTTATCGGAATATGATAAAAAATGCATCATATTTAGAGAAAAATGGTATAGACTTTGCTCCAGAGAATGCTATTCTCTAATTTCGATACTAAAAATTCTCTAAAAATGGTAAAAAGTTTCCATGAAAAAGAAAAATATATCGTTTTTTGAGAAAAAGCTTTTTATTTTTGAGAAAATATTTGTTTTTATTGAAGAAAACACTTCTCTTAGTGAATTTTTTATCAAAATATAAGAAAAGTTTTCCATTTTCAATAAATTTTTCTCTATAAATGAGAAACTTTTGTGCGAGAAAAATACTTATCATTATTAGAGATATTGAAATATTTCCATTTCCTAGAAGTAAAGAAATATTTCTTCGAAAATGTGAAAATTTATTCTAATTTAAGAAAATTTTATTTGAAAAAGAGAAAATTTCTATATCGAAAATAGAGAAATTTTTCACCGGAGCAAGGTATGTGTTTTTTTCTCAGTGTATATGTGTAGAATAAAAAACAAAAAAAATGTTTTGCCACGCCCACCTCAAAGACACAACTCTCGTTTTCTTAACATGAGTCAACTAAGGTTCAAAAGGTTATGTTACCGTCTTTCAGAGTGACTCGCGGATGGAGTAACTTGGTAGAAATAGTCACGTCACGAAATGCTGTGAGTGTATGCGCGAGAGTGTCGAGCAGACTACAAACGAGCAGTTATGTGCGCTTTTCGCTTTCCTCAGCCAAGAAAAAGATTTATTTTAGATTTTTATTGAATTATTAAGACGTAATCGAAAAGAATTACATATTTTTGTGTAAATAGCTGTTTGAATAAAATATATTAAAACTAATATCACTAGTTAGAACTAGATGAATCACACACGGAAGGAAATAATGTACTATTATTAAGAAGAAAAAAAGCTGAACTGAATTATACTAGCAACAAGTGGAATTTCATTTAATTTTAGTGGAAAGAAGAAATTGACTTTCTTGCAACAAGTAAATAATTTACTCAGTTATCAAACAAAAAAAATGTTTTTGATTTTCTTAATCCTCACTAGAACATTAAGAATTTTATCATTAGAATATTATCAAGAAATCTATAACGACTGTTACATCCACAGATTGTTATAATTATTACACGCATATGTACCCTTGTAAATATTTACTTCAATAATTTATATATTTACTTAAAAATTTATACTTATCTCTCATTTTGTTTTTTGTTGATATATCTTGTAAAAATTTTAAAAATTAAAAAAACATCAAAACAACACCCATCTTAAAATTTCATTTATTATTCTATAATTTTTTTGGAGATTTTATGAAAACCCTGTAAGTATTGAAGATATGTGTGGTGAAGTGAATGGCAAAGTTCTTAAAAGTCTGAGTGTCAGTGATAAACGTCGGTTGGATTAGTATTACAGTGTTTTTTTTTTTGTTTTTAAAAAATGTAATTTTGATTTTATTTTTTTTAACTCACAAATAATACACATTTTTAAGTTTTATTTTTTTTTTTGTCTTTTTTGTCTTTTTTGTCTTTTTTGGTCTTTTTTGTCTTTTTTGTCTTTTTTGTCTTTTTTGTCTTTTTTGTCTTTTTTGTCTTTTTTGTCTTTTTTGTCTTTTTTGTCTTTTTTGTCTTTTTTGTCTTTTTTGTCTTTTTTGTCTTTTTTGTCTTTTTTGTCTTTTTTGTCTTTTTTGTCTTTTTTGTCTTTTTTGTCTTTTTTGTCTTTTTTGTCTTTTTTGTCTTTTTTGTCTTTTTTGTCTTTTTTGTCTTTTTTGTCTTTTTTGTCTTTTTTGTCTTTTTTGTCTTTTTTGTCTTTTTTGTCTTTTTTGTCTTTTTTGTCTTTTTTGTCTTTTTTGTCTTTTTTGTCTTTTTTGTCTTTTTTGTCTTTTTTGTCTTTTTTGTCTATTTTGTCTTTTTTGTCTTTTTTGTCTTTTTTGTCTTTTTTGTCTTTTTTGTCTTTTTTGTCTTTTTTGTCTTTTTTGTCTTTTTTGTCTTTTTTGTCTTTTTTGTCTTTTTTGTCTTTTTTGTCTTTTTTGTCTTTTTTGTCTTTTTTGTCTTTTTTGTCTTTTTTGTCTTTTTTGTCTTTTTTGTCTTTTTTGTCTTTTTTGTCTTTTTTGTCTTTTTTGTCTTTTTTGTCTTTTTTGTCTTTTTTGTCTTTTTTGTCTTTTTTGTTTTGTTTGTGTTTTTTTTTTTCGATTACATGTTATTAATTCAATAAAAATCTAAAATAAATCTCTTTCTTGGCTGAGGTTTTATTTGAAATGGAAAAAGTTTAATTTAATTTTTAAGTTTTATTTTTTTTTTTGTCTTTTTTGTTTGTTTTTTTTTTGTCTTTTTTGTCTTTTTTGGTCTTTTTTGTCTTTTTTGTCTTTTTTGTTTTTTTTGGTTTTATTGTCTTTTTTGTCTTTTTTTGTCTGTTTTGTCTTTTTTTGTCTATTTTGTTTTTTTTTTGTCTTTTTTGTCTTTTTTGTCTTTTTTTGTCTTTTTTGTCTTTTTTGTCTTTTTTGTCTTTTTTGTCTTTTTTGTCTTTTTTGTCTTTTTTGTCTTTTTTGTCTTTTTTGTCTTTTTTGTCTTTTTTGTCTTTTTTGTCTTTTTTGTCTTTTTTGTCTTTTTTGTCTTTTTTGTCTTTTTTGTCTTTTTTGTCTTTTTTGTCTATTTTGTCTTTTTTGTCTTTTTTGTTTTTTTTTTGGTTTTATTGTCTTTTTTGTCTTTTTTTGTCCTTTTGTCTTTTTTTGTCTATTTTGTCTTTTTTTGTCTATTTTGTCTTTTTTGTCTTTTTTGTCTTTTTTGTCTTTTTTGTCTTTTTTGTCTTTTTTGTCTTTTTTGTCTTTTTTGTCTTTTTTGTCTTTTTTGTCTTTTTTGTCTTTTTTGTCTTTTTTGTCTTTTTTGTCTTTTTTGTCTTTTTTGTCTTTTTTGTCTTTTTTGTCTTTTTTGTCTTTTTTGTCTTTTTTGTCTTTTTTGTCTTTTGTGTCTTTTGTGTCTTTTTTTGTCTATTTTGTTTTTTTTTTGTCTTTTTTGTCTTTTTTGTCTTTTTTGTCTTTTTTGTCTTTTTTGTCTTTTTTGTCTTTTTTGTCTTTTTTGTATTTTTTGTCTTTTTTGTCTTTTTTGTCTTTTTTGTTTTTTTTTTGGTTTTATTGTCTTTTTTGTCTTTTTTTGTCCTTTTGTCTTTTTTTGTCTATTTTGTCTTTTTTTGTCTATTTTGTCTTTTTTGTCTTTTTTGTCTTTTTTGTCTTTTTTGTCTTTTTTGTCTTTTTTGTCTTTTTTGTCTTTTTTGTCTTTTTTGTCTTTTTTGTCTTTTTTGTCTTTTTTGTCTTTTTTGTCTTTTGTGTCTTTTGTGTCTTTTTTGTCTTTTTTGTCTTTTTTGTCTTTTTTGTCTTTTTTGTCTTTTTTGTCTTTTTTGTCTTTTTTGTCTTTTTTGTCTTTTTTGTCTTTTTTGTCTTTTTTGTCTTTTTTGTCTTTTTTGTCTTTTTTGTCTTTTTTGTCTTTTTTGTCTTTTTTGTCTTTTTTGTCTTTTTTGTCTTTTTTGTCTTTTTTGTCTTTTTTGTCTTTTTTGTCTTCTTTGTCTTTTTTGTCTTTTTTGTCTTTTTTGTCTTTTTTGTCTTTTTTGTCTTTTTTGTCTTTTTTGTCTTTTTTGTCTTTTTTGTTTTTTTTTTGGTTTTATTGTCTTTTTTTGTCCTTTTGTCTTATTTTGTCTATTTTGTCTTTTTTTGTCTATTTTGTCTTTTTTGTCTTTTTTGTCTTTTTTGTCTTTTTTGTCTTTTTTGTCTTTTTTGTCTTTTTTGTCTTTTTTGTCTTTTTTGTCTTTTTTGTCTTTTTTGTCTTTTTTGTCTTTTTTGTCTTTTTTGTCTTTTTTGTCTTTTTTGTCTTTTGTGTCTTTTTTGTCTTTTTTGTCTTTTTTGTCTTTTTTGTCTTTTTTGTCTTTTTTGTCTTTTTTGTCTTTTTTGTCTTTTTTGTCTTTTTTGTTTTTTTTTGTTTTATTGTCTTTTTTGTCTTTTTTTGTCTTTTTTGTCTTTTTTTGTCTATTTTGTTTTTTTTGTCTTTTTTGTCTTTTTTGTCTTTTTTGTCTTTTTTGTCTTTTTTGTATTTTTTGTCTTTTTTGTCTTTTTTGTCTTTTTTGTCTTTTTTGTCTTTTTTGTCTTTTTTGTTTTTTTTGTCTTTTTTGTCTTTTTTGTCTATTTTGTCTTTTTTGTCTTTTTTGTCTTTTTTGTCTTTTTTGTCTTTTTTGTCTTTTTTGTCTTTTTTGTCTTTTTTGTCTTTTTTGTCTTTTTTGTCTTTTTTGTCTTTTTTGTCTTTTTTGTCTTTTTTGTCTTTTTTGTCTTTTTTGTCTTTTTTGTCTTTTTTGTCTTTTTTGTCTTTTTTGTCTTTTTTGTCTTTTTTGTCTTTTTTGTCTTTTTTGTCTTTTTTGTCTTTTTTGTCTTTTTTGTCTTTTTTGTCTTTTTTGTCTTTTTTGTCTTTTTTGTCTTTTTTGTCTTTTTTGTTTTTTTTTGTCTTTTTTGTATTTTTTGTCTTTTTTGTTTTGTTTGTTTTTTTTTTCGATTACATGTTAATAATTCAATAAAAATCTAAAAAAAACCTCTTTCTTGGCTGAGGTTTTATTTGAAATGGAAAAAGTTTAATTTAATCTGTAGAAAATAGGTAAAGTTTGATTTGCATATATTTTTTTGTTTTAAATAAAAAATCTTTAATGATGAAATCATATTTAACAAAAAAAGAAAGTCTTAAGTCGGTTTAGCTCGACTATTAAATACCCTAAACCTACTATTTTAAAATACAGACCGAGTGGTGTTTATAGTAGACACCTACCCTTCGGTTTAATTCTACTTGCCCCATGACGAGGAGTCATGGACTTTCGAAATCAACTCTCAACAGAACGCGTTTTCAGGACTCACATGCATCAAAACAGTCGGTGTGCAGGATCATAGGGCCGACATGTCTATTCGGAGTTGCTCTCTGAAGTCAAATGGTTTTTGGAGTATAATTAAATTTATCGACCAGTTTCCAGGCACTCAGCACCCAAGATTTCTGCTGAGGAACCCTTCTTTTCAATCATATTGTGCTGAATTTGATCGCCATTATCGCCATATAAAAATTAATTATTTTCCGGGCATGACCAGTGCCCTATGGAAATCGGGTTTTCAAAACATATACCGTACTATGATAAGGCGCCATTTATCATTTCGGGTAAAAGAATTTACTAATCCGACAACCATAGCACCAAATTGTGAACATTTAATTTGAGGTTAAATTCAATACACCTCCATTGGTAAGGAGCGCGACCTATTTAAACTGTCTTGCATTTAGGATATGCCAGCCTGGTTGTACTGAGACGCAACGCCACGCCGACTCGTTGTCTAGCTTGCGACATTAAGCTTACCACAGCCAGCACGAAACTCCCCGAAGGGCCAGCCCACGATAGTCCCCCGGCAAAAGGGTTTCTACCTTGGAATGAGCACTCAATAAAACCGGAAATGAATTAAAATGATTTTGACACATATGCCCTTGATAAGCAAGCTTATCACAGTATCCCAGTATAAATACTGTTGGATACTTTTTGGGAATTTTTATGACCACTTAAGATGTCTAATGAAATTAGACCAACTTGGAGCCATATAGCATTTTAGTATATACAATATACTGTTGCACACTTAATTGTTTTCCAAAACTGACTGCCTTATCTAAATCAAATTAGAAAACTTAGTTCAGCCGACATACAACATTAACCAAATACATAGCATGTCCGAACACAGGACCATATTATGCTGCATGAGTCCAATTTTTCCAGCATAAATGACCCTATCGTTGGAAGTTTGTTCGTTCTCATCACTTTTACCCTTATACTCATAGAGATATATCAGATTTTATTCATACCATTCATTATCTTGGCTACTTCAGGTTTATTGACTATCCTCGTGCTAACAGTATGTTTCATATCATTTGCTACGGATACGCAGGTACAATAACCAGATTTCATGTCCCACTTCCATGATTTTGCAACTCAAAGCGAGGGCTCATGGCAACCCATCTTTTACGTGACAAACATAATTGAACCGTAGTTCAAGTACGCATGACACAACACTCCTCCTTTTTACCGACTTGGGACAGGCTAGTGGCTTACCATCATCACCACCAGGCGGAGTTATTTTAAAATACAGTAATAGTCTTGAAAGTGAAGACCGTGGCATGCATGTAAAGTGTGTTGCTTAGCATGCTCGGAGCCCGAGTTCAATCCCCAGTAGCAGAGAAAAGCTTTTTCAGTAAAAAAAAATTTTTCTGATAGGTCACCACCTCTCTGCAGACAATGGCAAACCTCAGAGAGTAAATAATGCCATGTAAAGCTTCTTGAGAACGTGAACTTTAGCCCTTCGGAATTGCCAAAAAACTTGTAGGTCCAGTTCTCGGTCAATTGTGTGCAAACATTTAATAAGACACACAACACAATTGATCATAAGAAGCTTGGTCAAAGTCCTTCCAAGGGCTGAAATGGCCAATTTATTTTGTTTTTTTTTTTTTTTTTAGTTTTGAAAATAAGAGTTTCCTTGAGCGGATGAAGCCAATAGTTACTTTATTTACATTTAAATTTTGATGCAAAATTTACAAAAAATTTATAAAAAGTTCAAGTTTTATTCCAGTACCTGACATATTAATGCCTTTACAGTATTTTCGCTATTGTGGGTTATATAAGAGGTGGACGTATTCGTAGATGGATTAAGCCCAATTTTTGGAAGCATCTTAGTTTTGGTATAAAATAAATATAAAACAAATTTTATCTCTGTAGGACAAACATAAGCTTATTTATTAGGTTTTAAATTTTTGGGTTTTATGGAAGGTGGACTGTCCATGGACGAACAACGTCCATTTTTCAAAAACGTTTTTGTTTTGTTATAAAATTCAAACTTACCAAATTTTATGTCTGTAGGTTTAACGGAATCATATTTATTGATTTTTCTATTTTTGGGTTTTATGGGAAGTGGGCGTGCTCGTAGGCGAAAAAACGTACATTTTTCAAAAACTTCTTCGTTTTGTTATAAAATACAAACGGACCAAATCCTATCTTTGTAGAACAAACTTAAGCTTATTTATTGATTTTTAAATTTTTGGGTTTTATGGGAGGTGGGCGTGTTCGTAGGTGAAAGACGTAATTTTCTCAAAAACGTCTTTGTTTCGTTACAAAATACAAACGAACCAAATTTTATCTCCGTAGGTTAAACATAAGCTTAAAACCCAATGTTTTAAATTTTTAGATTTTATGGGAGGTGGGCGTGTCTGTGGTGGGATGACACCCATTTCTCAAAAACATCTTTGGTTTGTTATAAATAACATACGAACCCAATTGTATCTCACTAGATTAAACAGAAGCTTATTTATTAAGTTTTCAATTTTTGTATTGCATGGGAGGTAGGTGTGTCCGCGGAAGCATGACACCCATTTTTCTTAGATATCTTTGTTTTAATAAAAAAGAAGGAACATACCCAATTTTATTGTTGTGGGTTAACTATGAGCTTATTAAGGCAGTTTTAAATTTTTGCGTTGTATGGGAGGTAGGCGTATACGTGAGCGCACTCCAAAAATATCCAATAGTGCAGATTATTGAACTCATATGACCATGTGTACCGAGTTTCGTCCAATTATCTCAACTGTTTCTTCTTATACTGTGTTTACGGACACACACAGACGGACCGACGGACGGACAATGATAGCTCGACTCATGAGGTGAAGCTGATTAAGAATATACTTGTATATACTTTTCTGTACCAAACTCGCTTATTTCTATGCGTAACAAACGTTTGCCCAAAGTTAATATACCCTGACATTTCAGGTTTAAGGTATAAAAATACGATGTCTTAAATATTTTTTGCATTAGCTGGGTTCGATTCGCCAGCCTATAATCAATTGATGTACAACAACATAGCTCCAGCTAGTTGAAAATAGTTGAGCAACAAGTTGCGTTGCCAAGTTCTTATTTTTTAGTTGGTTTGTGTACGGGATAGGGTAAAATGTCATAGATTATAGATTCTGTCAAAATAAAATTAAATTCCTTCAAGTAGTCAACTTTTTTATTTTTAAAATATTTCAAAATGTATTATGTCGATTGATTTATTGACAGGTAAAAATTTTTAATTTATTTATTTATGTGGTCGTCATAACAAAAGTGCCAACTATTGAATAAATAAAAGCATCAAGAGTTGACGTTTTTTTCACAAGCGACTTGAGCACTGGCGAATCGAATGCAGATATTGTAACGATTAGATATTATCATTCAGGTATACAATAACATTGCTAACACAACAACTGAACAATTTTGTGGAAATTATTTTAAATTATGTGATTTCGAATACGTTCAAAAAATCAATTGTAAAAATAAATTTAATTAATACAAAAAATTGCCGAGATTTGTTTTAGAAAATCAAAACAAAATGGTAATAACGAGATTATAACTGCAACCTAAGCTACACAAGATAAATCCTATAGATAACAACGAAAATATTTCATAGCTTCCGCTTTACAGTCAAGTGACCGTCAAGGAAACCTTAACTTTTTTTACTGATAAGCTACAAGTTCGCTGCCGTCAATGTACTTCATATAAGTTACAAATGATGCTCTTTAGCGGTATTTGAAAGAAAAGGAAATTTTTCGAACATGCGCATTGATGTGTTGACTCAAAATTTTGCCAAATAATACAAAATCCTTGCTGTTAAAAAATTAAGAGAAACCAGACACATTAACAGTTTACCTAGTTATGTTAAGTTAACAGCAAGGATATTTTGTAACAGTTGTCGTTGAGAGAGAAGAAACGAATACAATAGAAATCAATGTGCAGCACTTTTAAATTAAAAGATGTGACAAAAATTTAACAGCAATACTGCAAAAGTATAAAATAGTAAAACATAGTATAATAAATCAAGAGGACATGGAAAGTGAAAAAAAAATTAAAAGTGGAGAAATAAACAGATTTTTGAAAAATAAATATATGATATACATAGTAGAGTAATGAGAAATAAATAGTCAAAAAAACGTGTTTATTTTAGATACCTCCTAATAGAACAGTAAAATAGAACTTATTGTTTAGCTTAACAAAAGGCAAATGAACATTTGTATTAAAAATAACATATCATCTCTTGAATGACAAGCTTATTACTTTATCCGTTTTTAAGTGTTTTCAGTTTGTAAAAGTTTGTTTGTTAAGCCGTTGTAGCCAATCTAATTCATAACAGGATATATATGGCATGCTTCTACGTTCTGACAATGCCGTGTATATTTCAAAATATCTCTATGTGTATTAGCTGTGTAGGATAAGTTACCTACAAAAGTAACACTGCACAAATTTAATCATTCTTTTTGCCAAAAACTGACAAGAAATTTTAGCAAACTTTTCAAGAATCCATGAAATAAAATCCTCAAAGTCAGCATATTTCCACATTTGCTACATTCGAACTAAGCCGGCTCACTGAAATACAAGCCAACAACATGAATATGAAAAACACAAAAAAAAAAATATCAATACCCAAACGTACTAAACAGCATACAAGCGTACAGCTTTATATTTTGTGTTGCCTAGTTACGAATAGCTTACGAATAGCTTATGGATAGTTTTTTTTATTTGAGAAATTTTTGGCATGGTAAAAAATGTTAACAGCTGAAAATAGCTTTTGAAGTTGGAATTTTAGGTAGCAGCTAATACGTTTCTGGTAAATTTGAATCAATACAAAAATACATAGTACTGGACATAAAGTTTTTTAAGCGCACCAGTGCAATGAATGAAAAATTGTATTTCTTATTTGTTTTCTTACAATTTAGATTTGCTAAAACTATTATTGAATAAAAATATTTAATTAATCTTCGGGTCGATAAAACTTTACGAAGCTGTTCTTTAATTTTTATCATTATTTGTATCGTTGGAGACGAAATTCGACAAATTTTCTGTTTGCCAATTTATTATAAAGTAAAATAAGCGAGATGGTTTCAATAAATTCGAGGCTATAACTTTTTATTTGTTTGAGATATAAATTTATTTCCCTCTAATAAATAATTATTGAAAGCTTTCAGTTAAAAAAAAAAATTAAAAATAATATAAAAAAAAAATTAATATCGTCAGAAAGCCTTGATATTTTGATGGCAAGAACAGTTAACAAATTTAGTATCAAGGCAAAATAAATATACCTTAAATACGCTTTAGACTATAAAAGAAAATGAACAATGCAACTTTTGTTTTTCGTGTAACAAAAATAATTTGTACCCCTTATTTTAATAAAACATTAAATTTGATGGTCTCTTTTTAAAAAAAGTTATTTAAATATAAAAAAAAAGCAACGGAAAAATGTTTATAAACTTTATTAAATAAACAAATAAAGCCTAGCACTCTAATATATTTTTTTGTTGTATGAAAGTTATGACAAATATTTTGTTGCGTAGGAATTGTAAAATTTTAAAAAAGTCATGCTTTACTTCTCAATATAGAGAAAAATAAATATATAAAAACAAAAAATTTATGGCAAATTTTACTTTTCACATCAAAAAAAATTGGCAGTTCAATTAAATTTTCTAGAAAAAAATGTTGCAAAAGAAATGTTGCGAGCATTTTTCACAGCGCAACAGAGTACTATTTTGACGAATATGTTGTGAAAATTTTCACGATTATTTCACCGCTATTGTTTTTTTTTTGTATACGAGTGAATTTTCACTTGAAACTGAACAGAGTACTAGGCTCAGTGGCGTAGGCATGGTGGTTGTTCACGGGTCCGAACCCGCTCCCCAGAGCCATGAGCCAAATATAAAAGTTGTTGTCAATAGATTCTATTAAGTTAAAAGTTGCTTTTTCAGATGTGTACGTTTTATGATAACTTTGTCAAAGATTTTATATAAAATTGTTTAATGGAATCATCGAAACTTATATGAGTTTTCAAAGGGGGTTTGTCTTATATAAAGGGTGTTTTTTCAAGAGCTTGCTGATTTGAAATTTAAATAAAACACATGCCAAATTATAAAAAGTTTTTATTTAGTAAATAATTTATTGGTATTTAACATTTAAATTTAATTTTGTTCATATGGCCACCACGGCTATTTTGCACTAAGGTCATTCTGGAGGTCCAATTTTCGACCACCTTTTCAAGCATTTGAGGGTGTATTTCAGCAATGACAAGTTCAATATTGGTTTTCAAAGCGTCAATCGTTGCTGGTTTATTCACATAAACTAATGACTTCACGTATCACACACAAAAAATAATCAAGTGGCGTCAAATCACACGAACGCGGAGGCCAAATCACCGATCCATTTCTCGAAATAATGTTGTCGTTGAAATGTTCTTTCAATAAGTCGATTGTTTTGCCCGCAGTATGACAAGTGGCACCATCCTGTTGAAACCACATTTCGTCCACATACATATCTTGAAGATTTGGCTACAAAAATTCACTGATCATGGTTCTGTATCGATTTCCATTCACGGTAACGCATCGTCCTTCCTCATTTTTAAAGAAATAAGGACCGATGATTCTACCAGCCCAAAAACCGCACCAAACAGTACAACAGTACAACAGCATCAAAAAGAGTGAATGAAGACCGAAATTTGGTAATTCAATTTTTTATGGTGGTCTCAGACGAACGATTATGTGCACCATAAAATTCACGAAGTGCTCTATAAACATTTTTAATTGAACACTGTTTTTGAAAATAAATGTCCATGATTTGGAAGCGTTGTTCTGGAGTTAACCTATTCTTGATGATTTGCCAAATAAAACTGAGTAGAGACGTCACTTTAAACTGTCAAAACAACTGTCAGACAATAGAGCATTACATATTGAAAAAAAAACTTCATACAAAAACACCCTTTATATATATTTTAAAGTTTATCTTTCTTTTTTTTTTTGAAATGGGCCAAAATTTTATAATTTTGTATTTTATTAAATATTCTTAAGATTCTAAGAAAAAAGGTGGGACAAAACATTTGCGACAAAAAAACAGACCTTTTTAAAAAATTCATAACTTAGTCAAAAACAAAAATTTTTACAAATTTTTGTTTTTATTATTGTAGAGAATTGAACAAATTACAAGAAAAAAAATAAAAAAATATATTTTTCACTCCAACATGGTTTTATGCTCCAAACTGGCGGCAGAGAAAAAAAGGGGCCTCGTGGTTGCAGCGTTTGGACTCGCAAAAATTGTCCGATTTAGAAAAAATTTTTTTTTTAAATCTTAACAAAATTGGTAATCAAATGACATGATAATTTTTTAAAATTTTTTTTCAATTTTTGGTGATGTTCCAAATTTGAAAGCGTGTTTTTTTGAAAAAATATTGGCTTTAAAAATTCATAAAAAATCGAAAAAAATTTAAGAAAAGCTCGTGTCATATGGGCATCTCCCAGTGGCACGGACGCGACATTCGCATGGTTTTAATTACTCGAAAAACAAGAAAGAAACAAAATGAGCCGATATGTATTTAAGTGTTCTAACGCGACGAAAGAGTGCTACATTTTATAAAAATATTGGCGAGATTTAGTACAAATTAGTACAAAGTAATAAGCAATCATTCAATGGAACGGACGCGACAAAAAACAGAAGTTTTTTTAAGCTCGTATAGAAATATGCAAAATTTAACTAATTTTGAGAACTTTTTTTTATTTATAATATACATGTTAATGGAGGTCAAAGTATAACTATTATTCGTAGACTTATGAAATAAAAGAATTATCTCTTATCTTTTTTTAAAAAGATATAGCACGAATACGGACGCGACATCATGGACGCGACAAATTTTTCCACAGTAGTAAAATACAGTAAAGATGTTCATTATAAATTTTAATAAAAATACATCATAATAAGTTCAATTCAAGTTACATAGCAGAAATACTAATCAAAATAAAAATAAAATAAAGTTAAAAGCTGTTAGAGTGCTTTATTTTAATGTTTTTCTTCACTTTTGGTGGAACTTTTTTGGGAGATGCCCATATGTGTGTCAATCAAGTTTAAAAAATACAAAAAAAAAAAAATTGTCAAAAACTGAACCCGCTAGTGTAGCAACCAGAACGAAAAAGATGGTTTCGAGACAAACGCGTTCAAAGTTTGTGAACAAAGAAAAAAACGGTTAAAATTAAAAATGCGCTCTCACTAATCCGGCAGTAACTTTTGAACCCGTAGGAATTTTTCCATGAAATTTTTTTTCTTAGAATCTTAAGAATATTATATTGTCGGTTCAGAAGAACAATGACGTAACTGCAAAAATTGTAATTGTGCAGGAGAGGTAAAAAACAAATATTAATTGAGTTAAACTTGTGTGAAAAACAAAAACGACACAACAGCACTGTGCCGGCTCTGAAGAAACTACAGTTCTGTGGTTTTTGTCCAATCTACCATGGATATTGGGGATATCAATTACCCAATAAACCGTATTTTACAAAATTTGCATTTACTTCATTGTTCTTTTCAACCGACGATACATATTTTCGATTTCAAAAAACGGCCACTGTCATGTCTCCCCTTAATAGATTTTGGTGAAACTGAATAGAAATGACATTTCACCTACAAAATGAAATTAAAAGTACACTGAAAAGAAAAAATTACTTAAAAATTAAACAACAAATTTTAAAATAGAAATTTAATGCAACCACAACTGTTTTTGAAATTAAATTTAAAACAAAAGTTTTTGTTTTTTAAACAGTTTTTTAAATATCTTCAAATCTTTTTTTTTGTTATTGCAAAGAAATAATAAAAGAAAATTATGAAAAAAGAAAAAATTTATAGTTGAAAATTAAATTTGGTTTTCGAGAAATGCAAAAAACACGTTAAATTTGTATATTAAAATTTTTTGTTTAATTTTAAAGTTTGTTTTTTTCTCACTCAAATTGACTTAAATTTTAAAAAAAATTTTAATTTGACCTTTTAACAAGAAACAAAAAATCTTTAGCGACAAATTTTTCAAGAAGGTGTTCGTTTCATTAGTTTCATGTATATGTTGAGTAATTTTTATGGTTAAACTCGAAAGCGACCAGATGAAGTTTATTTTTGCAGTTCTTATTTTTAACACCCATTCCCTATTAAAAACAATTGTCACTTTTAAAAATTCCATACATTTCATGAGAACTCTAACAAGTATGTCTCTATTTAACTAGCGTATTACAAGTCATTACTTTTTTTGGACTCCTCCCAGAACCAAAAGCTATCTACGCCACTGACTAGGCTTAAGACTTTAATACAAAAACAAAATTATTGAAATCTTTTCAAAAATGGCAGATATATTGGCTTTTTAACTCAAAACATTTAATTTGAGACAGTTTTTTTTCTCTCTCTTGGCATTTGGTCGAAATACAGTTTAACTAACTAACGACAATACTTATTTAGAAATCTCATTAAAAATACTTTTGGTCTGATCTTCACAGCAATTGTTATCATATTTGCAAGAAAATTTAACATACTTTTAGAAATAATTAAAAAAAATTTTAAAACTGAAAACCGTGCAAAAACTAAATTTTTTGAGAAAATTTTTTTAATTAAGAAAAACTCAAATTCGAGCAACAAAACAAATATTTTTCTCTCTTAGAAGGTTTGGAACAAATTCCAGCAGATATATTGTTTCTATATATATTCTGTACATTTGTGTATAAGGGCGTACACATCAGGCAACTTGTTCGTCGAACAACATGGCGGATCGAACAAGTTCGAATAAGCTAACGAACCTTTTCGTAGAACATGCGATTTTATTTTTTTGTTTTTTGCCTTTATTTTGTCATTTCTTTTGTGCTGGTCATGTTGTCACTAAAAAATATTACTAGGTATGATGCTTACTTTCAAATTATAGAACACTTTACCCGAACAGCTCTGGTTCGACAAACAAAATCAAACATTTTTGCAAACAAGCCAACAAGGCCGCTGCTCGACGAATAACTTTGCTGATTTGTAAGCTGCTTAACACTACCTTTCGTATGAGACAAGTTTCATTCTAGTTGAGTTATAATCAATAACAAAAAAGCGTTTAACTTTTAATGTTCACGATACAATATTGTTTGTCTACAGTACTATATTATAAATGTTGCTATAGAGGTATAAAAAACATATAACCGAAAATTAAAAATAGTTATTTTTTTATAAATTTTATATATTAGTTAAATTTAAAAACAAAAATTCTCAATACAAAAGCAGTTTGATACTGGATTTTGGAGGTTTTAATATTTTGATAAAGTAATTTTATATGGGAGATGGTGCGGTTTTACCTAGATTTTTTCTAAATTTCAAACTAAGCGTGAATATTTTATATCAAAGCATTTGTGCAAAATTATATTAATATGTGTGTAAATCGTTTTTGTAGAATTTATGAAAACTTTGTTTTTTTGATGACGTCATTTTGTATTGGAGATGGATGGATTTTAAATTTGTTTCAAATATTACAGACACGGAGCTTATGTTCAAAATCAAAATTTCTATGTTGAAGTTATTAAACAAATTTTTGTAGAATTTCAAGCGATTTTAATGTTTTATTCAACAAAACATGAAATCATCATGTGACATTCTGATCTAAAAAAGGCATTGGAATTATCTCTTCCACATTTATTGAAAAAAAAAGCTTTTGAATGAAACTCTTTTAATCTATGATGTTAACCTTCTTCATTGTTGAATTTTAGTTTTTATTACAATGTTAACCAATTTTCACACCATCCACATTTTGAATAGTCACACCAAACAACCTCAGTACCACATTCTATTGAAACTAATTAATTTCAGTGGCTTAGTTTGTGGTTGCAGAATCATGATCTGCTTTTGCACAACATACATACATTAATTTAAAAATCTTTTTTGCCGATTTATTCATGGGAATTGAGTGTATCTGCAGCGCTGTTATCGTTACAACAACCAGCGTGTAGCCTTTTTATGAAGCTTATTTATGAGACCGTTTTAAATATTGACATGTGTGACTAATTTATTTGAGTGCATATCACCGGATGTGTTTATTTGATGGGCTTTATGTGGTCTCAATACAATGAACAAAAAAAACATTCCCATCACAAAGTTTGCTAAGCTTTTTATGCAAAGGTAGAATACAAAATTTTGTTTTTATTTTATTTTAATATCATTAAAACTCAGCATGAATATGTTTTGCTTTGAAGACCCTAATTCTTGGAAATTTTAAAATGGGTTTTGTGACCTCGAAAGAAAAGAATTTTAAATCATTTCCTAATTGACATGTCAGCTTCAGTTTGACTCTCTCAGAGACATCAAACTTTATTAATGTATTCATTTTGAATCTGTGATTAAATTTATTTTTCTAGAGCTAAATAATTTAATCACAAGAAAATATTTGCAGGATAAATGTAGTCAATTTTTTGAAATTTTGCACCTAGCAAAAAGTAGAAAAACACTGCTTGTACAATGTTTCATATTTCATATTTCATATTTCATATTTCATATTTCATATTTCATATTTCATATTTCATATTTCATATTTCATATTTCATATTTCATATTTCATATTTCATATTTCATATTTCATATTTCATATTTCATATTTCATATTTCATATTTCATATTTCATATTTCATATTTCATATTTCATATTTCATATTTCATATTTCATATTTCATATTTCATATTTCATATTTCATATTTCATATTTCATATTTCATATTTCATATTTCATATTTCATATTTCATATTTCATATTTCATATTTCATATTTCATATTTCATATTTCATATTTCATATTTCATATTTCATATTTCATATTTCATATTTCATATTTCATATTTCATATTTCATATTTCATATTTCATATTTCATATTTCATATTTCATATTTCATATTTCATATTTCATATTTCATATTTCATATTTCATATTTCATATTTCATATTTCATATTTCATATTTCATATTTCATATTTCATATTTCATATTTCATATTTCATATTTCATATTTCATATTTCATATTTCATATTTCATATTTCATATTTCATATTTCATATTTCATATTTCATATTTCATATTTCATATTTCATATTTCATATTTCATATTTCATATTTCATATTTCATATTTCATATTTCATATTTCATATTTCATATTTCATATTTCATATTTCATATTTCATATTTCATATTTCATATTTCATATTTCATATTTCATATTTCATATTTCATATTTCATATTTCATATTTCATATTTCATATTTCATATTTCATATTTCATATTTCATATTTCATATTTCATATTTCATATTTCATATTTCATATTTCATATTTCATATTTCATATTTCATATTTCATATTTCATATTTCATATTTCATATTTCATATTTCATATTTCATATTTCATATTTCATATTTCATATTTCATATTTCATATTTCATATTTCATATTTCATATTTCATATTTCATATTTCATATTTCATATTTCATATTTCATATTTCATATTTCATATTTCATATTTCATATTTCATATTTCATATTTCATATTTCATATTTCATATTTCATATTTCATATTTCATATTTCATATTTCATATTTCATATTTCATATTTCATATTTCATATTTCATATTTCATATTTCATATTTCATATTTCATATTTCATATTTCATATTTCATATTTCATATTTCATATTTCATATTTCATATTTCATATTTCATATTTCATATTTCATATTTCATATTTCATATTTCATATTTCATATTTCATATTTCATATTTCATATTTCATATTTCATATTTCATATTTATAAAACATTTACGACAATTGTCACTTTTCACTTCAAAATAAATAGGCAGTTCAATTAAATTGTCGTCAAAAAATGAGAAATGTAGCGAGTATTTTTTACAGCGGAATAGAGCGTTTTTTTACAGCGTTGTGAAAAATAGTATACATATTTCACAGCTATAGTTTTTTGTATGTTGATTTTAGTAAAACATCACATAAAACTGAACGGAATACTAGGCTTAAACAATTAAATATCGTCGTAGTGAAATTATTTATTTTCTTGTTTCATCAGGGTACATCAGTATCAGGGGTTTCTACGGTTCCCTTGTTCACTAATGAAAACCAAGTTTTTGTTACAAAAATTAATCTTGATCTGTTGTAAGCTAAACTAACGTTGGGGATACATTTCGACTCTAGTTCTTCTTGTGTAAATCGAGTCAAAAAAATTGTAGACTACGATAAGAATACATTTTTTATTTCAATTGAAAAATGCACTGTTTATTTGGATCCACTTTCTACGAATTTCGAAAAATGAACCGATTT
Organism: Tetanocera ferruginea; assembly: GCA_958299015.1. NCBI lineage: Eukaryota > Metazoa > Arthropoda > Insecta > Diptera > Sciomyzidae > Tetanocera > Tetanocera ferruginea. Next base: position 10,592,360 of record OY282642.1, read on the forward strand.
TATTTCCAATGATATTCCTCTGATAAACAAGTTGCGATGTTTTGTAACGAAAATGTGAATTCTACAATCTCAAACCTATACTTGTTTTGTATGTTATGTATGTCATGCATTCGGCATTTTAAAATGGTGTTCGAAAAATAAAATTTCTTACTCCATAATGTTTTAGTCTGAACATCAAGATATAAATTTAGATCATAATTTATCATGATTCGACCACTTAAAAAAATGAGGAAAATACGAAAATCATATGTTTTTCCGATGAAAAACTTGAGAATAACAAAGCTTATTTAATAATTTACCATAACATAGTACTTTATCTGAATGGAGGATACCTTTAGGAAACCTTGGATACCTCAAAAGTAACCTTCACCTGCACCCCCAAAAACAGGCCTTAATTTTATTGTGAATGCATGAAAGGCAGTTGCACTGAAGTTTTCATTCGCTATCACGTTCTTTTTTTCGTTTGTTAAAAATGTCAAAGTTCAAGGGCTCAATCATGAAAACCAATTTAAAATAAGGTTTGCTTGGAAAACAGTTGCATCAAAAAATATTAAGTTTAATTTTTACAACAACGTTTAAAACTATTTGAACAATTTTTAAAAAATAGTAAAACAACATTTTTAAAAAAAATGAATTTTGTCATAAAATCATAAGGGTAGGGGCCTTGATTTTATGATGGCACGAAGAGTTTATTAATTTCGTGTCAAGACAAAATAAATTCACCTTAAATTGTTAGAAAATTAAAAATGAAAATTTTAGTTTTTCTTTTTTTACAATAACGATGATTTTTCCGCCATATTTTGAGGAATGGTAAAACTTTGTGGTCTAATTTTAAAAGGCATAATTTAAGTTTGTCCAATTAAGCAACGGTACTATTTGTAAGATAAGATTTCAAATGAATAAAAAAAATTCGCAAAATTTAAAAAAATGTTTTATAAAAAAAAAGTATTATTTTATCTTTTAAAAATGAAGTTCAGAGATATTTCAGAACATGCAATGTGAGATTGTTTTTTCTCTCTCTTGGCACTTGGTTCAAATATTCGGTAAATAACTAACTACAGTATTAAGAAAATTAATTAAAAATAGATTTGATTAGAGCTTCATGAAAATTGTTATAACATTTGAAATAAAATTTAAGGTGGGACATTAAATTCGCGGCAGAGAAAATAGACATTTTTTTAAAAATTTATCCAAAATTTTTTTTTATTATTGTAGAGAATTGAACAAATTACAAGAAAACAAAGTTCTAATATATTTTCAATCTTTGATGATGTTCCAAATTTGAAAGTATGTTTTTTCGAAAAAAATATTGACTTTAAAAATTCATAAAAAATCGAAAAAAAATTAAAAAAACGCTCGTGCCATACGATAGCGAATCACGTTTAAAAAAATACAAAAAAAAAAGAAAAAATTTCGTCAAAAAATGAACCCGCTAGTGCCGTAACCAGTACGAAACACATGGTTTCAAGATAAACGCGTTCAAAGTTTGTCAACAAAGAAAAAAAAGGTGAAAATTAAAACTAAGCTCTCACTAATCCGGCTGTAACTTTTGAAACCGTAGGAATTTTTTACTTAGAATCTTAAGAATATTTACTAAAATACAAAATTATAAAAAAAAGTCTATTTAAAAAAACGACCAATGTCATGTGCCCCCTTAATATACTTTTAGAAATAATTAGAAAAATTTAAAAACCGCTAAAATTCGACCAACATTTTTTCAACCTGGATAGCTAGTTGCATTTTTGAATTCAAAACAGCTTTTTTGTAGAAATCGTCCATTTTGAAATATAATCAAATTCCAACAGCTCAAGAGCTCTCTCCCAATTAAAATCATATTGATCAAAGAAATTTATCATTTCTCTCTTAGGAGGTTGGGAACCCCCTACATCAGATAAATATACACCCAAAAAGCAATTAAGCCAGCGCTCTTCAAACGAAGGCCTGCATTGACTGCTACTTTTGAAGACCAAACACATCCGTTCCTCACTGCTCTTATGAGCCCTTCTTGAAGGCCTTCTTTTTCTGCACAAAAGGTGGCACAACAAACTTTTTTCCCTTCAAAGACTAACTTTTCATATACTTCAGGACAACTTTTTCGTTTAAAGTCAAAATATATATCAGTTTAAAAATATGACATAATAAAGGCCGTTCTTATTGCTGTATCAAAGTTTATAGATTGAAATTAATTGGACATAAAAAAAAATAGGAGAGAATATAAAATCATAGAATTTATAAAAAAAGGTAAAGGTTGAAAAGAAAAAAATATTTTTTCAATACTTTTTGTTTAACCCTTCTTTTAGCCATTCTTAAGAAGTGCTTCCATCAGTCCTCTTTTGAGCTATCGGAGCGGAAGGCCTGCAAAATTTTCCCATTTCATATAAAAAAGAAAGTATACTTGGAGATGAGTATGGAAGCACTTCGAAATCCATATGAAGGCCTGCTAGTAAAGCTTCGAAGTGCTGCCATTGCCGACTGGGCATTCAGATATATTAACATTATATACATACTGCACATCTATGTAATATTACATTTCGAATGATATAAGTTTCATTTGTCTCTAGTTCTAATAATAAATCCATTACTTCGCGAACATAGAAATAGTGAAAACTATAGAATTTTTCATCAATTCTTTGGCCATTTCAGCCCTTGAAAGCACTTTGACCGAGCTTCTTTTGATCAGTTGTGTTGTGTGTGTTATTAAATGTTTGCACACAATTGCCCAAGAACTGGACCTACATGTTTTATGCCGACTCCGAACGGTTAAAGTTCATGTTCTCAAGAAGCTTTACATGGCATTATTTACTCCCTGAGGTAAGCCATTGTCTGAAGAGAGGTGGTGACCAATAAGAAAATTTTTTTTTTTAAAAATTTTTCGCCACGACTGGGGATCGAACTCGGGCTCCGAGCATGCTAAGCCACATACTTAACCTGCATGCCGCGGTTATCGAAATCAAGTAATTAATTTAAATCTATTTCAACTTAAGATACTTGTTTTTGATAATTTAAATTGTAAACGTAGTACATGCCTTCATATTATTGAAGTAGAATGCTTTCTTTTGAATAGATCAATAAAAAATGCTTCTCTTATTTCGAGCTTAACTCTACTTTATTGAAATTACCTCTTTTAAAACTGACAACAAAGCTCAGCAGGATTAATTTAATTTGCATGTGTGGTTGACTTAAGGTTTTTATGCATTGCAAGTTGTGAACTGAAGTGTTGAAAATACAACATTTTTTTTTATATACCAGACGATAAAAGGCACTGGTCAACCCGGTTGCTTGGTTTTCAATTAACTGCAACAGGATTAAGTCGTCAAGTGTTTGTATGGTATGAGAATGTATTGTGATTGCCTTTTGCTGTGCATAGTTGTTGAAATCGTTATCGTTTGATGTTTATTGTTTGATTTTGATGTTTGTTAGTTGGAGTTTCTAAATTTAATTAGAAAATTTTTCGACAAAAATTAAAATTGTTTCTTACATTTCAAAGGTGTGCTAAAAATATATGAAAATACAAAAATGTTGCAATTATGTTATCAACTTAAAAAAAAATTTATTAAATATGACTAATTTCAGCCTGTCTAAAAGTATCTCCTCTCTAAACGCCAAATTTTATAATAAATGTACTGAAATCTTGTAACTTCTATCTTATAAATTTTTATTTGCCTTAAATCTATATGAATAGAATTCACTTTCACAATTAATTCTTGCTGCTGCTTTTTGTTGTGTTTGTTTAACGAATCCGTGCATGAAAACAAGATAAGCTCAAATATTGTTTTTCTTTAAATTAAAATAAAATATAATCTTTACACAAGAAGACATAAAGTTAAGGGCTTCATTTCAGAATAGAACGAGTCTGAGTTCGATTCACTGCTGAACCCAATCAAGCTGAAGCGTGTGTCTGTATGTGTGTGTGTTTTCTTTCTATTGAACTAAGCAAAACATTAGCTCTTCGACTTCAACACAACGATGTGGTGGTAGCACCTTATGTCACGCACGTTTAAATATGCTTTAAAAATCCTTCGAAGTGTGAACTTTAAAGTGTGCACAATTTTTCAGAATTCTTTATAACGATGCTGTGGCAATATTAAACAGGTGTTGCTGGTTATTTCCTAGACCACACAAATAACAAAAAAGATTCGGTTAGTAAATTTGTAAGATGGTGTCGATATATGCGTGTGTGTGTGTGTGTGTGGGAGTGTGTTTTGGTTGAAACCACTAGCAAGTGTGGTTTAGGTTAAATACTCACACCTACAACCACAGCTACTCTCGCACACCTAAGCAAACACATCCAGTCAATCGCTTGAGTTCTGTTTACCGTATACAAGACAAATACACTCATAATATGTGTGTACTTATGCATACTACGAAAGTAACATCCTTCCAGAAGAGCTTCTTTGGCAAGTTCCCTTTTTCTGTTTGTTTTTTTTTTTTTTTTTCGTTTTTTGTCAAGCAAACCACAGTCTTGTTGGAAAGGAATCTTTTGATATGTTTGGTTTTTATATATAGCTATATACATATATATATATTTTGTTTCCCCAAAATAATTTGTTGTATTTGCATGATGTTTGCAATTTTCCTTAAGCGGTCTTTAGAATCCCTTTTTCAACTCATGAATATCTAATTCATTTTTCGGTGTATCAAAGTAGAACAATTTTTATTTAATAAATTGTTGACAGCTTTATGTAAAATGATATTGTTTCAATTTAAGCAGAATATGAAATAGCAAAATAATTGAAATAAAAAATGTCATGCCGTATTTTTTTTCCTGTATAAAAAAGGAAACAATTATATTTAGCCTGAATATTGGCCAGCCTTAAACAGAACAAGATTAAAACAATTCAGATAATCGTATTAAGCAATAGAAGACAAGATGAAGCTTTTTTTGCGTTTCTTGGAAAACTGATGTTTATTATTTGTGTAAATAAATAATTTTCATAACTCATGTTAACTGATTCGGCTACGAAAACACGATAAAATGTTGGAGCCTGGATGAAAATTGTGATATAGAAGTAACAAAGAGCTCGGTAACAAATCTTTGAAAAAAAAGTCAAACATCGTCAGACCATTTCAACTGGTATGAAAATTTGCAGTTCTTTGTTTACATAACCAAGATATTGATTGATAACCTTGGGTCCTCAGAAGAAAATTTGATTGAAAAGAATCAACAATGCAATTCGGAGCACGACAAAATTAGTGCAGACCGAAAACTATACAAAACAAAAATATTTCTACACGCAGAAAAAGTTTTCACGGAATATTATAAAAAAGGCATAACTTTTAGAGAAAAATTTTATAGACTTTGCTTCAGAGAATGCTTTTTTTAAATGTGATTTCAAAAATTCCCTAAAAATTGTTAAAAACTTTCACGAACTAGAGAAATATTTTCTCATCAATAAAGACACCTTCTCTTAGACTGAAAAATATTGCCTTATAAAATATTCAATGGTTTTCTTTAAGTATAAATTTTTTTTTAAAGCATTGCCATATTTATTAATTTCTTTAAATTGGGTTTATAGGAAATTAGCCTGGCTTGCTTGTGTTTGCTTTAGACGCTCTTCTGCTAAGGTTCAAACCCCGACGAGGGCAGCATATTTTTTTTGACGTAGAATTAAGTCTTACAGCGTGGTTTGAAATGGGGTCGTACAGCCATACCTACAGCCAGGGCCGCAACCAGGAATTTTTTTTGGGGGGGGTTTTATCAAATGTAGAACTTATATATAAAAACAATTTTACGTTATTACAGCGGCTGAGTTGTAGAGGTTAGTGCGTTAAATTTTTGCACTAATGGTTCCTTGTTCAAACTGTTCAAACTTCAGGCATGACCAGCACCATATTTTTTTTTTTTTAAATTAAAACGGTCACTGTCAGGACATTCTATCCGTACAGAAGGGGAACAGCAGTGGCAGCGGTCGTTTTAAAATAAACTGCCTTTAACGTTGTTTAGGATCTGTTCGGCCAAAATATTTTGCAAGCACCAGCTGTAGGCCGTTTTAAGGATTTTTTTTCTTGTTTGGCAGTTGTACGAAAGTTATAAGGCTTGAGCTAAAATATTTTAATTTTTACTGGGGTCCCAATAAGATCAGCAAAAATTCAATATTTCGCTCCCCACACATTCAGAAAAAAATACCTACCTTTATTCGATACAAAAATTTCTCTTTTTTCGATAATTCAATTAGAATAAATTTTCACATTTTCAAATAAATATTTCTTTACTTGTGGGAAATGGAAATATTTCAATGTCTCTAATAATGATAAGTATTTTTCCCGCACAAAAATTCTCATTAATAGAGAAAAATTTAAGGAAAATGAAAAATTTTTACTAAATTTTGATAAAAAATTCATTGTGCGAAGTATTTTCTTCAATAATATTAAATCTTTTTTCAAAAATAAGAAAGTCTTATTCTATAAAAACGATATATTTTTATATATTTCCCTTTTTCATGGAAGCTTTTTATCATTTTTGGGGATTTTTTAGTACCACATTTAGAGAAAAGCATTCTCTGGATCAAACTCTATAACATATTTCTCTAAATATTATGTCTTTTTACTTATTCCAAGAAACTTTTTACTGAGTGCAGTGAACATTTTTCATCCATACATCACTTCGTTGTAAAAAAACCCAATTGGCTGGCACTAGCTTTATAATTCGTCCTTTAGTGAGCACTAGTTATGCTCAATTCCGAAAGTAAAAACCGCTAAATTTCTGACACCTTGGGATGAAAAACAAAGAGTCTGAATTTGAAAAAAATCGTTTGGTATTAGTTGTCCAATGCGCAAATGCTGATGAAATCGAAATAATATATATTATTAACGATAGGTCTTTGCTACACTTTTCCAAAATCGGTTAATATTTGCGCAATTTTGAGGAATTTTCATGAAACTGATTTTGAATATCCAATGGAAGATTATGAACAAGGCGTGTAACTATATTATGTCACTGGATGGGCGAACAGAAGAAAAATTTAATCAACATGTTTTTTTCCTAATAAGCCATAATTCCTTTATTTCGGATAATATTTAAAAATTTAGAGAAATTTTATGAAACGGAATTTGGAAACTATGATGGAAAATTAGAAATTGTTAATTTTTTTCTCCACTTTAGGAAGTCAATCGGAATTACTTTTATAATGAATCACATGACTTCACTATAAACTTAATTCTGTAGAGTTTGTGTTATCGATGTTTAAAAAATGACTTTAAAAAAGGACAAAAAATAACAATTTAACGGGAAATTTCTTTGATTTTTTCAGTGGCGAGTGACCGATTTTCCTCAAATTGAGGCTATTTTACTATGTCTTACATTTGAATTAATTTGTTTCCAAATATTTCAAGTTTCCTCCATGCTAGAAGTTGAAAATATAACTCAAATCGAAGTATCGCCAACAACCAAAGTGGTCAGAATCAGAATATAACAAAAATTAAACATGTGTAGTAAGCCGGATCGAAATTGAAATTTGACTAGACACTGACTTAAAAGTAAGAGGGACTCTTAAAAACAATTTCTGTATAGTTTTGCTTGGATCGGAGAAATCCTCATGGAGCGGTTTGGTTCTTCTGAACTTCTTTTCTGCAGAAAACGAATTTTTTTGTATAAACTTTTTTCTTCAGAATGCATACCCAAATAAGCAAAAAACTAAAGATTTTCATGGTACACTAAATAAATATTTTGTCATTTTCGAAAAGAAGTTGTTTAAAATACGTGTACAACATGTATTTTTCATGATATTCACATGAATTTATTGGAAAATTATTGAGCTCTTCTTTCCATTGATGTATCGTATGGTGCGGTTTAATCAAAACTAATTATATAAAATGTGAGAAATCGATATTCAAAAGCTCCCTTCAGCTCAATTATTATTTAATTGCCATAATTACTGTTTGATTTTGGCAAATCTTGGTGGGTATATATATAAAAGTGGGTACAAATCGCAAATCGATTTCTTTTTACTTTAACCAGTTTTTAGTAAAATGAGCGCCAGATAACGCTCTAGTACAAAATTCATGATTTTCGAATATTTATATTTTTTAAACACTTATAAAAAACGCATTTTTCATAGTACTCAGTTTTGATTAACAACATCATACGATACACCAAAAGAAATAAGAGCTCAGTACTTTTTCAATCTCAGTACTTTTGTTATCTTAAATGCATTTGAATATCAAGAAAAATACATTTTTCATAGGTGTTTAAAAAAAATATATTCTCTTGTTTTTAAGAGTACTTCTTACTTTTGAGTCGGTGTCCGGCTCACTTTTTTTTCTCCATACAAAATCGATCCGGCTTAATGTGCAGTCTGAAGGAATAAAATATGACTAATTGAGTAGATTATGCATCAACCAGAATCTATTTGAAAAATACATTTGGGGTTTTCACTCATTTCATAAAACGTGTGATTGCTTTTCATGTGACTCACTTTGATTTAATACAATTTTGCTAGGTACTACAATAATTTTTGGGGGGGGTTTAAACCCCGAAACCCCCCCTTTGGTTGCGCTTATGCCTACAGCCTTCAGTACTCATTGTTCAAAGATAATAAATATATACTAAAATATCATATATATCTTGCGCTGAATTAATATCTAAATTTGGATTTTGTCACTATTAGTAAACTATAAAGTCACAAAATAGTAAAATATATGCAGAAAAATGCATGTGTTTATATAAGAAAATCAATCATCAGCTGCTTATGCTGTGCCTGCTGCTTTCTTTGTTTTTGTTGCGTTGTTTTTGCTTGTGTTGGTTTTATTTTGTACGGACTTGGTTCTCTTTTCCACGGCAGTGGCAGCATTGCTTCACTACTCGTTAATATTTCGTTGGTTCTCTGCATCATATTTCGTTATGTGGTATAACCCAATAGATGGCGCTATCTGTTCGGCTGACATGATGTATGCATACAACGATCGTTGGTTATTTCGTCTAGTAAAAAGTAGCAGAACTAATTATGTGAAATTAACAATAAATTTATTGAAAAATCAGGGCATTCACTTTATTTAAAATTAAATTGAAGTAATTGAGTGAAGCTAACAAACTGTCAAACTTAACAAAATGATTGAAAGAATTTGATATTTTGCAACATTTTTTCACGACAATTTAATTTAACTGCCTATTTATTTTGAAGTGAAAAGTGACAATTGTCGTAAATTTTTTGTTTTTATGAATTAATTTTTCTCTATTTTGAGAAGTAAAGCATGATTTTCTAAAATTTTGCAATTTCTACGCAACAAAATATTTGTCAGTATTTTCACGCAACAAAAAATTTAATGTTACCAGCGGAATTTCACGCAAACGAGCAGAGTACTAGGATTTAAAAATGAAATTAAAGTTAAATTAAATTGTCATAAAAAAAAAAACAGTTTCGCTAGTATCGTAAGTGTGGACGTAGAATTCCGTTTAAGTTGTAACCTCTTGTACTTTATCTTTTTGGTCCGACAGTTTTGTTCATTTTGCACGTATTTTTATTGATCTTCCAACAATTAAAAAATAAATGAATAACACTCAATTATGGACTACTTATCGAGGCCAAACAAAGAAAAAGTTAAAAGTAAGTATGATTAAATGATCAAGCAAAAAGAAACAAGCAAAATTTCAAATTTTTTCGATCATTTTGTTAAGTTTGACAGGTTGAGTTCATTGACTTAGTTGAAAAGAAGGCGAAGCAAATGCACTTTTCATTGGTGCCACTTTCGTCTCTGCCAGATATATAGTTTGCGAGCTACAGTCAGTTTAACTACTTATTTCAAGTTAAAATGAAGACCCCGATTTTTTAAAAATCGTATGGTTACTATATTTCTCGCTGAACACATGTCCTTTCCTCTCGTCTCTGTCTGGTATTTAGTTTGCTAGCTACACTTTCTGTTCGATGTATAGTTTGGAAACTACACTCGCTAGTTCTAGTGGGATGTGGAATCCAAATTAATTTGCATTAAAAACAAAAATTAAAATTTTACGCCATCTATTGGGTAAAAGCATAAAAAGAAATATGATCCAACTCGTTTTTTTCATAAGAGTTAAATCTAACCGGACCACAGAACTTCTTAATTTCGTTAAATTTGACAGATTGAGTTCATTGACTGTGTTGAAAAGAGGTTCATGACCTCTGGTTTCAAAATAGAGCACTTAGTATACTAGAACAGTAGTGCATACATAAACCCAATGCGAACTAATGCTTACAATGCTGCCAAAGCGAACCAATCAGTTCGTGCAAAACCAAAGCATACAAGCATAAACAACGAAAGAAAAACAAGAAAGCAGCAGGCACATAAGCAGCTGATGATTGATTTTCTTATATAAAAACATGCCTTTTTCTTCTTATATTTTACTATTTTGTGACTTTAATATAATAGTGACAAAATCCAAAGTTAGATATTCATTCAGCGCAGGATATATCGTATATTTTAGTATATATATTATCTTTGAACGAAGAGTATTAAAGGCTGTAGGTATACCCTAAAGTATTCGCCAAAAACGTTGCCTAATGACCTTGAAAAAATCTGTTAAAACGACCCCATACAAACCGCGCTGTAAGACGTAATTCTACGTCAAAAGTTGCAAGAGAAATGTTGCGAGTATTTTTCACAACAGAATAGTGTACAACTTTGACGAACATGTTGTGAAAAATTTCTCACATATCTCACAGCTATAGTTTTTTGTATGTAGATTTGTATGAAATTTCATATGAAACTGAACAGAGTACTAGGCTTTTGCTGTAAAATACGAGTGAAATTTTTTACAACATGTTCGTCAAAGTTGTACGCTGTTTCGCTGTAAAAAAGACTAGCAACATTTCTCTTACAACATTTTTTCACGCCAATTTATTTAAACTTCCTATTTATTTTGATATGAAAAGCGACAGTTGTAATAAATTTCTCGAAAACAAACATGCTACTAAACTTTAAATCAAATAAATGGAATAAGTGAAGAAATATTTCTTCGAAAATGTGAAAATTTATACTAACAAGCAAATGTCCCAAGGTACAGTCTCCGATTTCAATGATTTTCGTACATGTGATAGAAGACAAAATCTAAGGTTGACGTATTTTTTTATACGTGCTTAATTTAAAATTTTGAATTAAAAAATATAAAATTAAAAATTGCATTGAGTGGTACTTTTTTAAAGATCTATCAAATATATAATGTTTTTTTAAAAAAACCATATCAAAACGAATCTAAGCCGAAAAGCTCTTTGAAGTACGTGGACTTATTTTAAAACTAATGTTTATACCCTAAACCTGAAAGGTCAGGGTATATTAACTTTGTGCAAACGTTTGTAACGCATAGAACGAAGCGAGTCCGGTATAGAAAAGTATATATATTCTTGATCAGCGTTACCACGTGAGTCGAGCTATCCATGTCCGTCCGTCCGTCCGTCAATCCGTCCGTCCGTCCGTTCGTCCGTCCGTCCGTCTGTCTGTGTGTTGTCCGTATACACAGGATAAGAAGGAGTTGAGATAATTGAATGAAACTTGGTACACATAGTCACATGCACCCAAGGATCTGCACTATTAAATATTTTTGGAATCCGCCCACGGACACGCCTACCTCCCATACAGCGCAAAAATGTAAAACTGCATAACTCAGCTCATAAAAAGCCCACAACAATAAAATTTGGTATGTATGTGTCTTATATCAACACAAAGATGTCTTTGAAAAATGGGTGTCATCCACTAACGGACACGCCCACCTCCCTTACAACGCAAAAATTGAAAACGCAATAAATAAGCCTCTGTTTAACATACAGAGCTAAAATTTGGCGCATATATTTTTTATAACAAAACAAAGATGTTTTTGAAAAATGGACATCATTCGCCCACGGACACGCCTACCTCCCATACAACGCGAAAATTGCAAACGCAATAAATAAGCCTGTGTTTAACCTAAATAGCTTAAATTTGGCACATATGTTTTTTATGACATAACAAAGATGGTTTTGAAAAATGGACGTCATCCGCATACGGACACGCCGACCTCCCATACAACCCAAAAAGTTTAAAACTCAATAAATAAGGTTTTGTTTGTCATAGAGAAATTAAATTTGGTATGTATGTATTTTATACCAAAACTAAGGTGTGTTCAAAAATTGGGAGTAATCCGTCCATGAACACGCCCACCTCCCATAGCGAAAGCACAATAAAGGCATTAACTGTGAGCTACAGGAATAAAACTTGGTATGAGTAAATTTTTCATCACCATTTAAATGCAATTAAAATATAGGCTTCATCCGCCCACGGAGACGCCCATTTACAATAAAAATTTTTTTATTTTTGAAAAGTGGGTTTAGGGTATTTCATAGTCGGCCTAGACCGACTTTAGACTTTCTTTACTTGTTTTTTATTATAAAATTTAAATAAAAAAATTATGTTCATATCTGATGAGTTGAGGTTTTGAAGTTAGAAGAAGATTTTTATCATTTTTTCCGCTGGAAATCAAAATCTTTTTTTTTTAAAGAAATATGAGAAAATGCATTCCATTTCTTTTGCATATCGTAAAAATGTCCTTATTTGGTACTTTGGATAATTTAAAACTATTGTTTACTGGTGTGATGAGACTTACAAGAAAAATGTACTCATTTTGTATGGAAGCCCTATGAAATGTCAACTTTTCCGAATAAAATATTTTAACATGCGATAGGCCATAAAAAAAATAAAATTTTTGATGCCCATATTGGGTACTTTTAATGCAATGAAATTTTTTATAAAATGCATTTTAATAAAACAAAAATTTCATTATAAACAGTAACAAATTTAAAAAAACAAAAAAAAAGATGAGTTTTCAAATTGCCTTAAATCCAACATAAATTAATATGGAATTATTGTGTCAACATACTTCATTGATATCGACTATCGACATTGATTACTAAAAATTACAACAAAACTTTCTTATGAAAAATTGATGCCATCGTGTGTGGTTTTGTAAGAGCTTTCGTTTGGTACCAAATTTGTAAATGTTTCCATGGAAAGTAGCAAAAAACTGTCACCTGGGGACCTTTCCTTGTAAGTGAAGATAATTTTATTTGAAAAAGAGAAAATTGCTTTTTAATTGCAATTTAATAACAGAAACTTTTGAAACTTTTAATAACAAAAAGATATGTGTTTTTTCTGAGTGTAGTTTTTTTTCTCAGAGTTGTAAAGCACTACCATCAGAGACAACCTCAGGTTGATCGTGGACCAAAATGGTAACCTTAGAGTCAATAACTTAAAGGTTCTAAGCAGACTACAAAACCCCAAAGTAACTGAAATTTCTAAAGCCAATGACTCGCTGTCGGCTCAGAAACTGAGATCGGCAAAAGGTAGACGCCAAAAACCGGGCCATGCACAAGCGATACTAATTATAATAGTTAATCCAAATGTTCAAAAGTTAATCCAAAAGTCGAATGATATACGATCCAGAAATTTGTTTAGGTTTAGATGTGGCAACTCTCTCTGGGGTTGCCCAATAACTTAGCAGGTACCAACTGCCACAGTCTATGAGTAAACGTACATAAGTTTTTTCTTATTTTTACTTATCATTGAACTAAAGGTAAAACATTTGTATTTAACTAGAAAGATCCTTTATTGGGAATGTTTTATAGGTCAGTGATTATAGGGTGCTATTGCAGAGCTTGAAGTTTTGTTTTTACTTCTTTTTTGTTGTTTTACTTTTTAAGCCAATGTTCTGCTTTATGCTTAAAGCTGAAAATGTAATTTTCTTACTTTTTTGTAATAAAAATGTTACTTCATGCTTGCTTTGAACAGTTTTTTCATAAACCAGGCACTTGCTATAAGTTTAAACCAGCAACTTCTGCACAAACGTTAAGATACACATTTTTCCCCTTTCAAAAAGAAATTTACTACTATACTGAATCGTTTAGTTAACAGAAAAAATAACAACTAGCTACTTGGCTTATATTTATGACGTCAGTTAAATGTTGCTAAGTAACATAAGCAGTAAGGATGCTTCTGTCATCAAGTAGTTGTTAGAAATGGTAAATATTATATGATCCGTTCGTTTTAAACATTTTATGCTATATTTTTCTTGTCTGCATGCATTCGTTACATACATGTCTTTTTGAAAATATTATGTTAGTTGGCTGCTTGTAATCTTCTTAGTTGCTTTATAAAAATAAATCTAAGACTTCTTATTAACTTTAAAAAACCGACATTGTTTCTTTAATGTATTGTTGAAGTATTGTTACAAATTGTAAGTAACAAAATTTCAACTTACTTGAAATAATTATCTAGCTATTCCTGATTCAAACATTCAATCACATTCTGTAACAGTTTCAATTCAACTTCAATTAATAATCAATTAATCCTTATAATTATGGTTAAGCTATTATAAAATAGTAATTAACGTGCTGCTACTACTTGTTCCGTCAAAATATGCATAAATTAATGTTATGATCACAGATGACCGGAAAATTTGAAATTGCTTGTATTTATAAGCTTAACTCTTTGATGATGGCAGCCCTATGCTAACACATTCAATGCAAATCTGTTGTTCTATGAAATATGATAACACTTCACAAACTAAACATATACACACACACACACACACACACACACTCACTTGAACACAGAATTCATCCATTTTGCCTTGAATTTAAGCATCACACATACTCACTCAAAACTTAATTTATATAGAGCTGACATTAATTACAACAAACAAGCATAATTATTACCGCACATAAAATAGACGCACGCTTGCCAAGCTAGTAAAGATTTTGGGTGTTGTTGCTATGGCAAACGGACATGATTGTGCTTTCATTGTCCCAAATGTACGATAAACAGCATATTTGTACCACATCGCAGCGTCAGAACTATTCATTATTTTCATAGAGTACGTGCCGGTTTAAACATAACCGCAAGTTAGTCAGGTAAATATTCCAATTTATGGATAAATTTACACAAAGAGAAACTAAGAAGTATTTTCATATATATTTTAACGTTTTTATAAGATCTGTTTGTTGATCGTGATAGTTGTGTTAAACTATTTAAACATTTAAGTGGGGACATGACATGGGGACCGTTTTTTGAAATCGACTTTTTTTATTATTTTGTATATTAGTAAATATTCTTAAGACTTTAATTTCATGGAAAAATTCCTACGTGTTCAAAAGTTACAGCCGGATTAGTGAGAGCGCATTTTTATTTTTCTTTGCATTTTTCTTTGTTCACAAACTTTGAACACGTTTATCTCGAAACCATGTTTTTCGTACTGGTTGCGGCACTAGCGGGTTCATTTTTTGACGAATTTTTTTGCTTTTGTATTTTTTAAAACTCGATTCGCTTTCGTATTTTATTCATTTTTTGACGAAATTTATTTTTTGGTTTTTTTTTAAACTTGATTCGCTATCGTATGACACGAGCTTTTTTTAAATTTTTTTTCGATATTTTATGAATGTTTCAAGTCAATATTTTTTTCGTAAAAACACACTTTCCAATTTGCAACATCACCAAAAATTGAAAAAAATTTTACAAAAAGCTCCTGTCATACGATAACCAATTTTGTTAAGATTTAAAAATGTAATTTTTTCCGCCATTTTGAAGCTCTATAAAACCATGTTGGAGTGAAAAATATATTTTTTTTTTAATTTTTTTCTTGTAATTTGTGCAATTCTCTAAAATGATAACAAAAAAAAAATTCGGAAAAATGTTTGTTTTTGACAGAGTTATGAATTTTTTTTTAAAAGAGGTCTGTTTTCTCTGCCGCTAATGTTATGTCCCACCTTAAATTCCATTTAAGATATCGTTTATGAAAATGAAAATGTTAACGTTAGTGTTAATGTTAGTTTGTAAATTTTTGCAGTGTACTGCATAGCTGGCTAGGAAAATAGTACAAAAGCAAGATTTAATTATTAATTTAATGCTAAAGAGCCCTTCGCTCATAAACCAAATTAACACAAAGAATTTTGTGCAAATATATGGCAACACTTATGAAGGTGGCTTGAAAAATTTGTTAATCCAAACACACCAACATTCTATTTTGTGCAACATCATAAGTATCGTAAACATATTTCAAACCTGCTAACTGCTCTGGCAGGAAGAATTAGGCAGACAACAGATAGACAATTTAATACATAATACTATGACGAAGAAACTGTTCGGGCATGGAAAGAAATTGAATCACCGATCAGGGTAAAAAAAAGGAATGTTAATTTTTTAATGAACGGTTAAAACGAAAGTTCATGCTTTTAGCTGAAGAATTTTTTTCACGGAAAGGTTAGTTCATAAACTTCATTGTTCCACATTTGTTGTGTTGATAAATATTTAGTTTTATGTTTTAGAGCAGTGATGCCCAGACAAATTATTTGAAGAGTGCTACAACAATTACAACAAAAAGCCAACAACAACAACAAATCTTTGAATTCATGGCAGAATAATTTTTCTAACAACAAAAACACATAAAAACAAAAACGCGCATAAAACTTACATATGCGCCAGCGCAAAAGTTCATAAATATTGAAACACAAAACAACAACACAAATCCTTCAATGTGCGCAATTACAACAATAAAGTAATAAGAAGTAAGGCCGCGTTCATAGTGGAAGCTGAAGCTGAAACTTTTTACAGCTGCTGAAAACGCTTTGTGTACAATCATATGGAAAAAGCGCGAAGTGTTCATAGTGCCAGCTTAAATTCAAGGTTACGCCAGTTTTGAGGCTTTTTGATACTTTTTTCTTCTATCTCACTTTGGCACACGGTGTTGATTTTTTGTTTCATGTCGTACTTATGCTTTGGGTTTCAGCTTATTTTAACATACTTTTTGGCACTTTTTCTTCCATCTCGTTTGTGTACACTGTTTTGATTTTTTGTTTCATTTCGAACGTACGCTTTGTGATTAGGTTAACTTTATACTTTTTAACACTTTTCTTGGCTGTTTTTTTTATTTCTTGTTTATGTTTTGCCGCACTGATTTTGTTTTTGTACTTTTCGGCAGCAATGCCCAGCGCTTTAGTTTTATTTTCGCATTATCGGTTGATACGTGTTGTTCTTTTTGTCTATTTAACGATGTCAACATGATCGCAGGCGCTGCCAGCATTGCATGTCGTTGTTTGTATGACCTTTTGTTGTTAGTAAATTCAACATATGCGATGCGCAATATGTGAAATCGTGCGCTATTTCGACTTTGTCTCAATGCGTGTTGTTGTTTAGATTCGTTTTGTTGTTGGTAATTTTTTGTGGGCATCGCTTATTTTCGACGCTTTTTCTTCTTCAGATGCTTACTTCATTCTTGTATCATTTCTTGCTATGTTGCACGTTTTCAATTTCCTTTGAATGCATGTTTTGTTGTTATGATCTTATGTTATTAATCTTTATTTTGTGCGTAAAATATTTTATTTGTTGCTTTGTGGAGGATAGGTTTCCAACTTTTTTCTGCACTTGTTGCTTTTGAGCTATTTCGCCGTTATCTTCGTTGTTCTTTATCTATTCTTTGAATATTTTTGCGATGAACTTCAAAATATGCATTAACTTTCCAAATTACAAGAAATTATTAAAACGAAACATAAGCCAAGCGCATGCAAAAAGCGCGCACTATGAACAGCAACAGCAAGAAAAAGTATCTAAAAGCGCGCACTATGAACAGCAACAGCAAGAAAAAGTATTTACAAGCGCGAAAAAAAGCGCGCACTATGAACAGCAACAGCAAGAAAAAGCGTCATGATATCGCTTGAAAAAGCTTAGCCAGCTTCAGCTTCCACTATGAACGCGGCCTAAGGGTGAAGCTGAACACTTAATTCGGCGAATTACAACAATCATTGCAATATTGAAGTTGTTGTAGAGTGGAAAGAGTGGAGCATGTTAAAAACAACAACACGAAAACAAACAAAAATACATACAAACAACAACACTTATGCTGACCGTACCCAAGCGCACAAGTTAAATTGTTGAACACACAAAAACAACAACATACAAATGCAAGATATCGTATGTAATGATTTTACTTCAAACTGAATTCGTCGAATTACAACAATCATGAAAACATAAAAGTTGTTGTAAAGAGTGGAAAGAGTGGAAAGAGTTAGGCGCTGGGCATCCCTGTTTTAGAGCAAACAAATTAACAGTGCCTCAAGGCACTCTTGTCGTTCGGTGCGAACTGTTTTTGTGTCAACTTTTTGGCTTAAACCGATATGAGTGCCTCGAGGCACTGTTCCGTTTTTCCTCCCTGGAGGGCAAAAGAAACATCAAAATGACAAATGGATGATGCCATTGAGTTTCTAATGCCGAAATTATGCTAGAAAAAAATTCCCAAAAATTTTGGATCGTTATTAGAAAGTTGCCGGTTAGAGGGTTAAAGTATGGTTTAAGCCTTAAATACTAGTAATTTGTTAGTATACCCCATTCAACAAATGGTATAACAAAGAAACAAAGAAAGTATCACACCGAACCATAAAAGTACACAACAGTTTTGAATTTTTACATAAATTTCATGAATCGCATTCATAAACTTTGGTTCAGTAACCAATTACATGAGTCACATGAGCTATTCATGATATAAATCTGTATAGCATACAAAAGAAAAAAACACGAGAATATGAATATTTCATAAGCCTAGTGTTTAAAATTCATCAAGTGTGTGTACAAGATACATGAACCAATAAAACAATTTTGTAAATGCTATGACAAGAAGGGGAATATGAAACATGATTCATTATTTTTGTTAGCAAAGTACATAATATTCATGTTTTGTTGAGAATTAAATTCCTAAAATTCATGAACAAGTACAAGTGCAACAACAATAGTTCATAAAAAACGAGTCATAAATGCAGCAAATGTGTGTTTCTTGTAATTCTTATATAAATCTTCATAAATACACATACATCCGCTTACAGACACGCCCACCTCCCATGCAACCCAAAAATTGAAAACGCAATAAATAAGCCTCTGTTTAAAAAAAAAACAAATTGGCCATTTCAGCCCTCGAAAGGACTTTGACCGAGCTTCTTATGATCAATTGTGTTGTGTGTGTTATTAAATGTTTGCAAACAATTGACCGAGAACTGGACCTACATGTTTTATGCCGACTCCGAACGGCTAAAGTTCATGTTCTCAAGAAGCTTTACATGGCATTGTTTACTCTCTGAGGTTTGCCATTGTCTGCAGAGAGGTGGTGACCGATCAGAAAAATTGTTTAATTGAAAAAACTTTTCGCCACGGCTGGGGATCGAACCCGGGCTCCGAGCATGCTAGGCCACACACTTAACCTGCATGCCACGGTCACCTGTTTAACCTACAGAGCTAAAATTTAGCACGTATGTTTTTTATGACAAGACAAAGATGTTTTTGAAAAATGGACGTAATCCGCTTACGGACACGCCCACCTCCCGTACAACCCAAAAAGTTATAAATAAGGTTATGTTTGTCATAGAGAAATTGAATTTGGTATGCATGTATTTTATACCAAAACTAAGGTGTGTTCAAAAATTGGAAGTAATCCGTCCATGAATCCGCCCATCTCCCATAGCGAAAGCACAATAAAGGCATTAACTGTGAGCTACAGGAATAAAACTTGGTATGTGTAAAATTTTCATCAACATTTAAATGCATATTAAATATAGGCTTCATCCCTTGGAGACGCCCATTTACAATAAAAATTTTTTTTTTTGAAAAGTGGGTTTAGGGTATTTCATAGTCGGCCTAGACCGACTTTAGACTTTCTTTACTTGTTTTTAGGTTGGAATCAATTGCTATTTTATAGAGAAGTCAGCGGTTGCTTAAAAATAAAATATTGGTCAATATCCAAAAAGGAAAAAATGGAACGCTAAAAAAATAGTAAGGTTGCTGAATACGGGCCTTAATGTTTATTTTCAGTGCAGTATAAATATTAACAAGGGTTTGGACAATGATAAGGACAAGCATTAGTATAGAAAAGAAGTTAAGGTGAGGAAAATTATAAGAAAAGAAGATATGAATTACTAATTGTACAAGGGTAAAGAACTTATTTGGACAATAATTGGAAAACAAATTTATACTAGAACGAGATGAGAGATGTGCTGACTGAGCACAAAACGAAAAGAGTAGAGAGCAACATGGAGTTTATCGAAACTTACGCAACGCAAAGTCGTAAAAATTAAACCACCAAACAATGCCTGGCATAGAGGATAATTGTTTAAAACACTCTAAGACGGTTTTCTAGTCTAAAGATAAAATATTTTGGTATCGTTTTTAAATTCGAAAAATAACAAACTAAAAAATTAAAAAAACAATGTTGACAATTGAAAAAATTACTGGCTGGTAAAGTTAAATGCTAAAAAATAAGGGTGTGTGTCCTTCTTAATACGATACCAACCCTTCTAGTGATCTGTAAAATAAAAGAAAAAGATTCTTGTGTAGTAAGTATATCGCTATGGTTCGAACAACATTACGGCTGTTTGAAAAAAATTAGTTTTTGCACTTTTTTTAAAGAATTTATGAATTTTTTGAAAAGTGTGAAAAATAAAATATTTAAAAAAAAAAACAAAAAAAAACATTATTATAAAACATTAAAAAATAAAATATTTACCTCGTTAAATTTTCAACCATATAAGTATATATAAAGAAGTTTCACACCAAATTTCAAATTAATCGGTTTATAAGAACTTGAGATCAGTCAGGCGTATAAGAAAAAGTAGTTTCGAAAAAAGCGTGTTTGAGGAATAAAATTATAAAATTTTAAAATTTTAAAAAATTTTTTTTTTTTTTGTATGGTTAAAACATCAATAAATATCTCATAAGAAAATCGCTGCAATAAATATTCTAAGCTTTTTTTATCGAATTTTAAAAAAACCACCCAAAATTTGTTGCCCTAGACAAGAAGCTTAAAGAAACTTAAGTAAAGGTAAACTTAAACAAAAATATGATATCTTAAAACATATTTTGTGAGGGTGGTTTTTTCGATGGCTAAATAAAAGACTCAGTTTCGATATAAATAAATAGTGAGTTTTTATTAAAGTATTAATTCCTTATTATACTTATTTAAGTATAAGTTCCTTATTTAAAAAAAAAAAACAAATTGGCAACTTCAGCCTTTGAAAAGACTTTGACCGTGCTTCTTGTGATAAAATTGTGTTGTCTGTGTTATTAAATGTTGGTACACAATTGATCGAGAACTGGACCTACATGTTTTATGCCGACTCCAAACGGCTAAAGTTCATGTTCTCAAGAAGCTTTACATGTCATTATTTACTCTCTGAGGTTTGCCATTGTCTGCAGAGAGGTGTTGACCGATCAGAAAAATTTATTTTATTGAAAAAAGTGTGCGCCGCGACTGGGGATCGATCTCTGGCTACCAGCATGCTAAGCCAAACACTTAACATGCATGCCACGGTCACCATTCCTTATTTTACTTAATAGAAATCTATGCAGCACAAGATGGTAAGGCAGTCTCAGACAGTTGTGGGTGGGTATCGAGTTAGGCGAGTGTGAAGTCGGTAGTTGTCGTTAATCGGCTTAGTAACCAGATGGTAATCGGTTCGGTAATTGACTGGTAATCAGGTGGTACTCAGTTCGATAATCGGTGGATAATCAGATGGTAATCGGTTTGGTAATCGACTGGTAACTAGATGGTAATCGGTATGGTAATTGAATGGTAACCAGATGGTAATCGGTTCGGTAATCGGCTGGTGCCCAGATGGTAATCGATTCAGCAGTCGGTTGGTAACCAGGTAGTAAGCAGTAAAGTAATCGGTTGATAACTGGACCTAGAAGTAGATTGTTGTTCTATCGAACAACATCCTGTTGCGCACTCTTAAACTATTTACAATTGAAACCAATTGTGAATTCTACCATTGAATGTAATTCTGGCTACCGTGGTCATACTCTGTTGTTGTTGTTATTATTGTTGGCTGGTGTCTGCAATTTAATATTCCGTTCGTTGTTGTGGTCTTAGCTTTGGTTATCGTGTGTGGGTTTTGTTGGTGCTGTTATTCTCGGCTGGTGTCTAAAATAGCTAACTTGTCGTTGTTGTTGTTATCGTTGTCTTGTGCTTGCATGTAGGTCTAACTTATATTAATATGTCAGCAGGTAAGTAGCTTAGATTATTTAATAATATATAATAATATTGAATAAAATATTTTATATTAAAGATATATTAAGTGTATTTTGTAACGTTCCGTTACAATTTCATATAAATCTGCCAAGTTGTTCTGACATTTACCTTAAAAAAAAAATGTTCACTAAATTTTTATGTTATAAAGGGTGATTTTTTAAGAGCTTGATAACTTTTTTTTTTAAAAAAACGCATAAAATTTGCAAAATCTCATCGGTTCTTTATTTGAAACGTTAGATTGGTCCATGACATTTACTTTTTGAAGATAATTTCATTTAAATGTTGACCGCGGCTGCGTCTTAGGTGGTCCATTCGGAAAGTCCAATTTTGGGCAACTTTTTCGAGCATTTCGGCCGGAATAGCCCGAATTTCTTCGGAAATGTTGTCTTCCAAAGCTGGAATAGTTGCTGGCTTATTTCTGTAGACTTTAGACTTGACGTAGCCCCATCTGACAACAACAACACGATTCACAACATTTGACAACATTTCCGAAGAAATTCGGGCTATTCCGGCCGAAATGCTCGAAAAAGTTGCCCAAAATTGGACTTTCCGAATGGACCACCTAAGACGCAGCCGCGGTCAACATTTAAATGAAATTATCTTCAAAAAGTAAATGTCATGGACCAATCTAACGTTTCAAATAAAGAACCGATGAGATTTTGCAAATTTTATGCGTTTTTTTTAAAAAAAAAGTTATCAAGCTCTTAAAAAATCACCCTTTAGATAACCAAGGACAAGGATGACAACCAGGTTTAGAAAAAGGTTTATTTGAAAATGTTTATGAGCACTCTCTGAAAAAACAAACACATATCTTTCTCCGATAAAAAATATCTCTATTTTCGATAATAGCAATTTTCTCTGTTTCAAATAAATTTTTCTTCAATAAGAATAAATTTTTACAATTTCACGGAAATATTTCTTCATTTGTAGGAAATGGAAATATTTCAATGTCTCTGATAACGATAAGTATTTTTCTCGCACAAAAAAATTCTCATTTATGGAGAAAAATTTGAAAGAAGAATTGAAAAATTGATAAAAAATTCACAATGAGAAGTAGTTTCTTCAATAAAAACAAATCTTTTTTCAAAAATAAAAGAATTTTTTTTAAAAGCGATAAATTTTTATGTATTTCTCTTTTTCAAAGAAGCTTTTAATCATTTTTAAGGAAAGTTTTAGGATCACATTTAGAGAAAAGCATTCTCTGTAGCAAAGTCTAACCATTTTTCTCTAAATATGATGCATTTTTTATCATATTCCGAGAAACTTTTTCTGAGTGCAGTCTTAAAATATATTGAAACAAGAATAATTGTCATCGGGAATCATTTCTTCAAAAACTCGACACTTTAATTATAGTGTTCATTATATAATTTTTCTTGAAGAAA
The DNA here is from genome assembly GCA_958299015.1 of Tetanocera ferruginea. Lineage (NCBI taxonomy): Eukaryota > Metazoa > Arthropoda > Insecta > Diptera > Sciomyzidae > Tetanocera > Tetanocera ferruginea. The sequence continues at coordinate 10,615,745 of OY282642.1, forward strand.
ATAACCCTCTGCTGTACAGTGGCACAAATACGATCTTTTAAAGTCAAAATTATTCTTTTCTATTTCATAAAAACCGGTGAGGTAGTTATGAAGATTACCTTCAACAAAAAATATTCACTTCAATTTTAATAATATAGGTAGATAAGGCCAAGGAACACGGGGTAGGACAAGAATGAAAAGATTTCTTCAAGAATTTGGTTAAAAATAACGACAATAATTTGAAAATTCATTGGGATAAGAGCATATATTATGACAAGGAACAAAGGACTATGAAAGAAAAAAATTGAAAAAAGAATTGGGGTAGCACTTCTGATAAAGATTAGGATAAGGATAAGTACAAGAATTTGAACAGCGTAAACGAAAAGGCTTTGAAAATTGCTATCACAAGGAGAGGGATAAGGATAAAAACCAAAATAGGTATGAGAAAAATGATTGAATTTGGGATAAGGATATGGTTTTTAACAAAGATCTTGCAGTCAGAGACAATGATTAAGATAAGAATTTATACAAATTTAGAAATAAAAATTACAACAAGGAATATTTCAATAATAAACACTATTTTTCACGGGTCGATGTGGATTTCAAAGGATATGTACTGTGAATTAGTAAAAAAAAATTGAAGAGGACAACGAATATATTTTAACAATCACTATCACAAGTACAAGGATAAAAAAATAGAGGATAAAAAAGGATAGAGAGGATAAAAAAATAATATGGAACAAAGATTTTGCATTTATTGAGACAATGATAAAAACAAAAATTGAACAAGAATATGAGCAAGGATTAAAACAAAGGTCATTGTAATGACCAGGACACGATTTTTTTAAAAAAATAATTTTGATATGCATTTAGACAAAAATAAGGCTATGGATTATAGCAGTATAAGGCATTCGAACGAAGATTTGAGCAAGCATTATGACGAAAATGAAGGCAAGGAATAGAATAATGATTTTTTAAGGACAAGAACATGAATAAGGACATGGATTTGCACATACTTTTGAACAAGTATAACCATTTGAACGAGAATTCAAACAAGTATTATGACAAAAATGTAGTATAGAATAGGAAAACGATTTTTGAAGGCTAAGGACATGGATTTGCACATGAATTTTCACATGGATTTTGACAAACATAAGGACGAGCAATGGAGCAAGAATAGAGACATGAGTAAGGAAAACAATTGGGACGAGAATTAGGAAGAGGATTAAGACAGGGATGCTGTTAAGAAACTAATCTGTTGTCACATCTAAATACCTAAAGGTTTGTCGATAACACCTACATCAGTTTTGAATATTTGAACTTTTTGAGTCCAATCTTTTCTTCAAATATTTAAATAAGCAAAGTTTTGTCTGAACTTTGCACAAACACAATTTTTAAAAGATTTTAGCCAACATCTTCAAAAAACATTCAACTAAACCAAACAACAAAGTTTGTTGCTTTAAAAAACCGGAAAAAAACTACCAATTTTGCTTGAAACGCAATTTTTTTTCTTGCTCTGTTTTTAGACATGCACCTTTCAAGACATGCAGCACAAGGATTCCTACGTGAAAGAGCTTTTTCGAGTTGTCAGTTAGGAAGGAAGGAAGTCTCGCGGATATGGTTTTTTGTTGTTTGCGTACACGCAAATACACACACAAACACACACACAAATTCACACTTAAGCAAACATCCGCATACACCACCATTTATATTATTTATTTATTTTGACGTGCTAAATACGTAGAAGCTAAATATAACACCCAACGAAAATCAAATAATAAAAAAGAAACCAGCTCTAGGCTAACACAATCAACTCACATTCAATACAAACATACACATTTATTCATGAACTTGCCTACTAAAATAACTTAAATAAAATAAATTTCCTCAAAGAATTACAATCGACGGCGCTTGATAAGGATTCAATGTCAAAATAGGATACCAATAAATATTCCCATGTTTGTTTTGCCAACACTTTGTTAATAATGGCTGCTGTCCTCACTAGCAAACATACAAGCACACTCACAAACAAACACACAGCCTCGCATGCGCATAGAAAATTTTCATTTGTCTGTTAAATACTTCTGAAAAGCAAAACGTCGAATTGAGCCAATATAATTTATTTGTCTTAAGGCTGTTTCAAGTTTCAACAAATCAAACGGAAAGCACGTGCTAAGTTTTAATAATATGTTTAAAACTTCTGGGTATCAGGTTATTGTGGCCAAGGTCAAAACGTGGTGAATGTCCTATGTTTTCAAAGCAATGAAAAGTTTTCGGCATCGTTAAGCTTAAAGGTATATTTCTACACACGAATAAAACAAACAAACAATATAACAAAAACCAATCTGCTTAAAAAATTTCAGAAGTTCGTTAAATATTAAAATTTGAGCAATATTTTTTATTAGAAATTGAAATTTTAAACTGCATTTTTTAGACAATTCATAGAAAAGCAGTGTTTTTAATTTGGGTTGAACATTTTTCAGTTTTCAGAAAAACTCAAATTCGATCAAATTTTTATTTTCGGCTTTTCTTACAAACTACCTACTAAGTTTTCTTTTAACACAACTGCTAAGACTGGTTTTTACATCATCGTTCCTTTTATATGTTTTTTACGAAATTGGAGCAAGCAATCATTTAACTTGTCTTTCTAAAAACTTTTTCTGATAGGTTGATAATATGTCTGCTTCAAGTTTGTTTCTTATCAGGAAATTTTCATAATCAGTTGCTTCAATGATTTTTGCTTTGCTGTCAGGAATTTTAATGTCGTTTGTTCTTCGATTTTCTTTTCGATGCTTTTTAATCATGCCAGAAAATGCTTAGTTTTCTTCTTCTAATGACAGTTGGCTGATTTTCAGTTATTCTCATTCTTTGACTAATAAGTGCTGCTTCCAGAGGCAGACATCGACTAAAAATAAGTTTTCAAAGAAGAAAATAATTAAAATTCCTGCTGGTATTGAAAGATTTAAGAAAATTGGTAAAAATGCTGAAACTATGGTTTTTTAACACTTAAAATATCGAGCCATAACCACGAAAAAGGTGTTACCAGCAATTTACAAAAATTTTTTTTCTTATCGAAACTTATAATTTATTTCTTTATCAATAATATATAATTATAAAATATTAGTAATTATAATAATATAATTATTTATATGTAAGGATTGTGCAAAAAAATTGTCGTAACTAAAAATCTTATGTCGAAAATAATTGAAAGAAATATTCTCCTTTAAAATTTTAGTTTTGATGGTTACATCTTTTTCTCGGTTATGGCTCGATATCTCAATTCAATTCAACTCAATTTAATTTTATTCAATTGAATTGAATTGAATTCAATTCATCAAACGTTTACCTTTACCTTTACCTTTACCTTTACCTTTACCTTTACCTTTACCTTTACCTTTACCTTTACCTTTACCTTTACCTTTACCTTTACCTTTACCTTTACCTTTACCTTTACCTTTACCTTTACCTTTACCTTTACCTTTTACCTTTACCTTTACCTTTACCTTTACCTTTACCTTTACCTTTACCTTTACCTTTACCTTTACCTTTACCTTTACCTTTACCTTTACCTTTACCTTTACCTTTACCTTTACCTTTACCTTTACCTTTACCTTTACCTTTACCTTTACCTTTACCTTTACCTTTACCTTTACCTTTACCTTTACCTTTACCTTTACCTTTACCTTTACCTTTACCTTTACCTTTACCTTTACCTTTACCTTTACCTTTACCTTTACCTTTACCTTTACCTTTACCTTTACCTTTACCTTTACCTTTACCTTTACCTTTACCTTTACCTTTACCTTTACCTTTACCTTTACCTTTACCTTTACCTTTACCTTTACCTTTACCTTTACCTTTACCTTTACCTTTACCTTTACCTTTACCTTTACCTTTACCTTTACCTTTACCTTTACCTTTACCTTTACCTTTACCTTTACCTTTACCTTTACCTTTACCTTTACCTTTACCTTTACCTTTACCTTTACCTTTACCTTTACCTTTACCTTTACCTTTACCTTTACCTTTACCTTTACCTTTACCTTTACCTTTACCTTTACCTTTACCTTTACCTTTACCTTTACCTTTACCTTTACCTTTACCTTTACCTTTACCTTTACCTTTACCTTTACCTTTACCTTTACCTTTACCTTTACCTTTACCTTTACCTTTACCTTTACCTTTACCTTTACCTTTACCTTTACCTTTACCTTTACCTTTACCTTTACCTTTACCTTTACCTTTACCTTTACCTTTACCTTTACCTTTACCTTTACCTTTACCTTTACCTTTACCTTTACCTTTACCTTTACCTTTACCTTTACCTTTACCTTTACCTTTACCTTTACCTTTACCTTTACCTTTACCTTTACCTTTACCTTTACCTTTACCTTTACCTTTACCTTTACCTTTACCTTTACCTTTACCTTTACCTTTACCTTTACCTTTACCTTTACCTTTACCTTTACCTTTACCTTTACCTTTACCTTTACCTTTACCTTTACCTTTACCTTTACCTTTACCTTTACCTTTACCTTTACCTTTACCTTTACCTTTACCTTTACCTTTACCTTTACCTTTACCTTTACCTTTACCTTTACCTTTACCTTTACCTTTACCTTTACCTTTACCTTTACCTTTACCTTTACCTTTACCTTTACCTTTACCTTTACCTTTACCTTTACCTTTACCTTTACCTTTACCTTTACCTTTACCTTTACCTTTACCTTTACCTTTACCTTTACCTTTACCTTTACCTTTACCTTTACCTTTACCTTTACCTTTACCTTTACCTTTACCTTTACCTTTACCTTTACCTTTACCTTTACCTTTACCTTTACCTTTACCTTTACCTTTACCTTTACCTTTACCTTTACCTTTACCTTTACCTTTACCTTTACCTTTACCTTTACCTTTACCTTTACCTTTACCTTTACCTTTACCTTTACCTTTACCTTTACCTTTACCTTTACCTTTACCTTTACCTTTACCTTTACCTTTACCTTTACCTTTACCTTTACCTTTACCTTTACCTTTACCTTTACCTTTACCTTTACCTTTACCTTTACCTTTACCTTTACCTTTACCTTTACCTTTACCTTTACCTTTACCTTTACCTTTACCTTTACCTTTACCTTTACCTTTACCTTTACCTTTACCTTTACCTTTACCTTTACCTTTGAACTTGAACTACTAGAACTTGAACTTGAACTTGAACTTGAACTTGAACTTGAACTTGAACTTGAACTTGAACTTGAACTTGAACTTGAACTTGAACTTGAACTTGAACTTGAACTTGAACTTGAACTTGAACTTGAACTTGAACTTGAACTTGAACTTGAACTTGAACTTGAACTTGAACTTGAACTTGAACTTGAACTTGAACTTGCAATTGAACTTGAACTTGAACTTGAACTTGAACTTGAACTTGAACTTGAACTTTAACTTGAACTTGAACTTGAACTTGAACTTGAACTTGAACTTGAACTTGAACTTGAACTTGAACTTGAACTTGAACTTGAACTTGAACTTGAACTTGAACTTGAACTTGAACTTGAACTTGAACTTGAACTTGAACTTGAACTTGAACTTGAACTTGAACTTGAACTTGAACTTGAACTTGAACTTGAACTTGAACTTGAACTTGAACTTGAACTTGAACTTGAACTTGAACTTGAACTTGAACTTGAACTTGAACTTGAACTTGAACTTGAACTTGAACTTGAACTTGAACTTGAACTTGAACTTGAACTTGAACTTGAACTTGAACTTGAACTTGAACTTGAACTTGAACTTGAACTTGAACTTGAACTTGAACTTGAACTTGAACTTGAACTTGAACTTGAACTTGAACTTGAACTTGAACTTGAACTTGAACTTGAACTTGAACTTGAACTTGAACTTGAACTTGAACTTGAACTTGAACTTAAACTTCAACTTCAACTTCAACTTCAACTTCAACTTCAACTTGAACTTGGAACTTGAACTCGAACACAGTTCACAAAAATGTTTTCTAAATTGATTCATATAACCTTCCTCCTGTTTTTATGATTTATAGACTTTGACTTATTAAAATATTATTTAAAAATTTTGAAAAGGTCACATTGTTTTTTTAAATGGTAGACAGTCATTTGATAAAAAATTAATATAAGAGAAGTTCTACAACCCCTTATTTAATCAGCTCATAGCACTATTAGTAAAGTGAGCTGGCCCTTCATTAAAATTTCAAAACATAATTTAATAATTTAAATAACACTTTTTGTTTTAAAAACTTGACAGTCTTGTCAACTCATTCATAGCAAGGCTTAAGAGTGACATGGCTAGATAGTCCAATCCAGTAGGAACAAAATTGGCAGTTCAGTTGGAAAGCATTTTTCTTTTTTTTGTTGATATTTTCTTTTTTGCTTAAGTAAGTTGTACATCAAGTAATGTGATGCACCTCTTGGTAATTTTCTTTGTTTGTGCACATCTAGTAAGTTGTGCATCTAGTGGCAATAAATATTTTATATCCCCAGAGATAAGCCTATCTTTTATACGAAAAGTAGTGTTCATGCAATGTTTAACTAAATTTTTGTTGATTTCCAGGCGGATTCATCTAATGTTGTATATTGGTTGTTCATTGTTGTTCTTTATCTCTTGCGTAGGTTTATCGAGCAGCTAGCTAGCTACATGCCACTTATTATTAACAATATCTATGCTAATGGAATTTGCGCATTTATCATTATGTAAATTTTGCCGTAACCAAACACTATTGCGCGCTATAGAGCTACTGAGAATTTCCTTCTGAACAAGGCAAGCTTTTATCATCGATTGATTTGGGTTTTGCATTGAGCGGCTTAACAAACGGTCACATAATATTTTATGACCGATTTGGACATTGAGTTGAGTTTGTGTAGAGTTCGCGTCTTGTTGTGCGCGTCTGCAAGAGTCCTTTCCTTAATGCTTTTGAAACGGAAGGTACTTCAAAAGACACAACAACACCTATAGAGATGAATCGGATTGTTTGGAGGTGTGTGTGTGGAATGCTCTGAAATGTAGAAGTGCACACTGGTCTTCTTTTAGTTTTTTTTCTTTTTTGTTGTATTTTTTTGCTGGCCAAAAACGCGCCCACAAAAACACGCACAACGCAATAAACTATAAAATTCAGGTGATGTACATGAGCTTTACCGTGTTCCTTTATTACCACTAAAAATAAATATTTTATGTTGTTTTGTATCGAGCCTTATCGAAATTGTTTATTCTTGTTGATCCACACGCAGGCATTAGTTTTTATGTTTTAGCAGCGTAAAAATACTTGTAGTTACGCCACAAATAAAAAAAAAACAAAAACAAAAAAAAAAAATCGGAACAAACACGCTGTGAACGTCACTTTCATAAAACCAAAGGTTGCTAAAATTTATGTTGAACGCAATGTTTAATAGGTTTTTTTATTTGAAAATGTAATGTCCAAAATTTATAACAACCTGAATTTTTAAAATTTTTTTTTATATCATAGCATATTTGGTGTCCTTGTTTGGGGCAATTATGAAATTTAACAAACGATCAGATGTGAAAGAGGCACAATTCCAAGGGTGGCAGTATTAAAAAAAAAACATATATAATGCAAATTAGTTAATTGGAAAAAAGGTAAGTTTTTCTTTGCAAAATGAGCTGGAAGTGTTCTTGCAATAATGTGCAATTTTTTAATATGCTTTGAAATTCTACTTTTATCATTTATCATCAGTAGCATCAGTCAAGCATACATATATTATTACATTTTAGAAATGGTTGCTATCTACTTTTGCTCCTGCACTAATTTGCATAACAATAGTTCATTCCAAATTTTTTTTTTTAAGTGATTGTACAAACATATATAAAAATTGTCTTTGAATAAAAAAACCACAATTCTTTGAAAAGTTTCTTACTCTTTTCTATTCCATTTCAGAACACTTTTAAAGTAATAGTTTCCTTAGGCATGTTTGACGTTTTCCGAATACTAAAAGAAAACAATCAGTCACGCTCGGGTCTGTTACACTTAAGGAGGGACATAACATTCGAGGCAGAGAAAACAGACCTTTTTTAAAAAATTCATAACTCACAATCAATCAAAAACAAATATTTTTCCAAAACTTTTTTTTTAATATTGTAGGGAATTGATTAAATTACAAGAAAAAAAATTCAAAAAAATATATTTTTCACTCCAACATGGTTTTATAGAGCTCCAAACTGGCTACAGAGTCGCAAAAATTGTCAGATCTGCAAAAAAATGACTTTTTTAAATCTTAACAAAATGAGTAATCGTATGAGAGGAGCTCTTTTTTAAAAAAATTTTTTAAATTTTTGGTGATGTTCCAAATTTGAAAGTGTGTTTTTTCGAAAAAAATATTGACTTTAAAAATTCGTAAAAAATCGTTAAAAAATTGTAAAAAAAGCTCGTGTCATACGATAGCTAATCAAGTTTAAAAAATAAAAAAAATAAAAAATTTCGACAAAATATGAGCCCGCTAGTGCCCAAACCAGTACGAAAACCATGGTTTCTAGATAAACGCGTTCAAAGTTTGTGAACAAAGAAAAAAAAAGAGCGAACATTAAAAATGCGCTCTCACTTATCTGGCTGTAACTTTTGAATTCGTAAGAATTTTTCCATGAAATTTATTTTCTTAGAATCTTAAGAATATTTACTAAAATACAAAATTATAAAAGTTAATTTAAGAAAACGGACAATGTCTTGTCCCCCGTTAACTGAACTTACTCGTCTCAACTCGTATTTCTATGGAGTTTGAAGGTTTGTTCTGGCGTAGAAAAGTGCTTTTCACGCTTTTTACTTAATATGAGGCGGGTTATCCATAAATATTACGAAAATCTATGGAACTCGTATAATTCAATTTTCGTAAAATTTATGGATAACCCGTCTCATATTAAGTAAAAAGCGTGAATAGCACTTTTCTACGCTAGAACAGGCCAGGTTTGAAACCTTCAAAAACTTGGTCTCGGCAGCATGAACTTCAGCGTCGCAAAACCATTTCGAAAATTGCTTCAAACATATGCAAAAGTGTACTGATCATCTTGAAAAATGCTTTAAAAACACAATAAGGCAATTTCTTCCAATAATTGTTTTTTCATTATAAAAAAAAAAATTTCAAGACAATCTTAGTACACACCATTACAAATGCGTTTTCGAGTGAGTTTTATTAAGTTTTCTTTAGCACCGATAAAAGAAATAAATCTGTAGACCTTTATTTTCATTTATTAGTCTTGTTGAATAAAGCTTCGATAAAAGCAACATTAAGACTTACAGCAAAACTTTAACATGCAGTCAAACACCTTCTGCCTCCCACAACTTTCACAACTTTTTTCAGCAGCAAACTGTGCTATTAGATATGCTCAGATGACTCCCTATGTTTATTCACATAACAAACATCCACAGAACCTTTTCTTTTTTTTTTTGCTGAGAGCTTCAACCTATTTTACACAAAATCTCAAACAATGTTCATTAAATTAACGCCTAAATATCTTCAATTAGACGCCTGAGAATAGAAATCTATGACTTCCGACATCAGATTCGTTAAGCAGCAAAACAAAACAAAAAAAAAAAAAAAACAAAAGTGATATATGTAGCTTCATTTTGTCCAAAGGCAAGCTCCACTCAAAAGCCTCAGCTTCAAAAAAAGTTAAACAAAACCAGCAGACAGATGATGATGGCTTCTCACAATGAGGGTGAATATAATTTATGGTTTGCGCCAGTGCGTTGCGTGTTTGGAAAATCTTTGCATTTGCAAAATTTATCAAGAAAATTTTGAATAAAATAAACCAAGTTGATGGCAAAACAACAAGAAACTGAGGTAGCATTGAAATGCAAAAAATACCAAACAAAAAAAAAAAAAAAAACAGAAAAGATTAAATATTAAATGTTGCGTATACGACCCTAGCGCACAAGGGCAGAACATAAAAATGTTGGTGCGAGAGAATCAGATAAGAAAAAAAAAACCAGAAATCTTTTTGTTTTTATTTACGAGCATGGAAACATAAAATGATTTTATCCTATTTTTATTACAAAAATTTTTCTTGTTTTATAAAAAATAAAAAAACAAAAATGAACATGAATACCGTAGCATATACTATATATAAACTCAATTTATATTAATATCTACATCTTCATCTTTGCTTTCTGCAATGTATGAGAATTTTATGTATGAGATATTGTGCTCTGCATGTGCTTTTGTGTAAGTGACATTTTTGCTTAAGATACATATAAGACTAAATTTCAACCTCAACGGTTCTGGCTTGATGTCTGTCTTAGAAATAGTTTTTTTTTTCTTTTTTTTTTATATGTTTATAATGGAGTCTGTATGTTGCTGCAGTGCCTCGTGTCAAGAAACGATTTAGTGTTCATAACATTAACACATCCACTTCTTCTTCTTCTTCTGCACTAATGGCGCCAGCAAAATAAAATTATGAACTTGTGTGCTGTGCTATAATTTGATTTATTTGAACTTAATTTCTTCATTTTATTTATTATATTTTTGGCATAAAAATCGACATTAAAATACCTTGCTAGACGTAAAAGCAAATAAAATGATATTGTTAAGAGAAAAAAAAAATTGTAAGAGTATGCAATGTTATCTAAAATATTCATAAAATAGTGCTGTTATATAATTTGAATGGTTTTGATGGAAATAGTTATACAAATATTTTCTTAATTTTTTTATTTTTTATTTGCTAAATAAAATTGAAGCTCTTGCCACACTAGAATAAATTCCAAAGTTAAGTTTGCAGTATTCTTTAATTGCACAGAACACTTTTCGGCGATACTGGCTTGTGTGCCTTTATGATATAGTTATATTAAAACAACCGTTATTATTAAGCCTTCTTTACATACAAATCTTAATAAATCCAATTTCAGATGCCACCACATCACTGCGTGTAGATTGCATCTTAATCTAACTACTTATGTTTCGTTCACAAGTGAAAAGTAGAACATACTCTTGTGATAGACATTGTCTCAAGACATCGTTGTTGTTTTTCTAATGCAGATGCTTTAGCTGTTGCTGTTGTTGTCAGCAGTGTTGTTTGCAACTTATAACTTTCCATCATTGTCAGTTATGAAGGTATAACAGTTTCCATAACAGCTGCTGACGGAAAATGCATCGGATGAGGACAAATAATAAAAGTCACAACATTTTTTAAAAGTTGTTACCAGATTCAAGAAACATAAAACATAAAGGATCCATGAAGAAACGAAGTGAACTCATAAGTTATTAGAAGATGTTCGGAAGGCTTTTGAAGTGAAATTTCTTTCATTCATCAGATTTAGAGTAGAGAAAAAACTTATTAAACAATGGTTTGAGTCTAAACTAACAGATCCAATGAAGTAAAATGTCTTACAAACCAAACAATAATGGTTTGAGTCCTTAATTTTTTTGAGAAAGTGAGAGTGAGTGAGTAAAGTTTTGCAAAGTGAAACAGCTTTTGCTGTGTATAAAGTAAAATACGGCGAATTGAAACGTCGAATACCTAAGCCCGAACTGAAAGGTTTGAAACCTGGGTATGCTTAGTTTGCTATTGCTATTGCTATTGTCACAAAAAACAAACCGTTTCGATTGTATCGTAAGTGTAGACATAGAATTCCGTTTAAGCCTCTTCTAAGTTGTTGCCTCTCCTACTTTGCCTATTTGATCCGATTGTTTTGTCGTATTTTGCACGTATTTTTTATTGATCTTAATATTGAAAATTATCAAGCAAATTAATGACACTCAATTATGAACTTCTTATCGAGACCAAAACAAAGAAAAAGTTAAAAGTAGGCTGGATAAAATGAGCTGGATAAATGTGGTAACCGTGGCATGCAGGTTAAGTGTGTGGCTTAGCATGCTCGGAGCCCGGGTTCGATCCCCAGCCGTGGCGAAAAGTTTTATTCAATAAAAAATTTTTCTGATCGGTCACCACCTCTGACAATGCAGACAATGGCAAACCTCGGAGAGTAAATAATGCCATGTAAAGCTTCTTGAGAACATGAGCCGTTCGGAGTCAGCATAAAACATGTAGGTCCAGTTCTCGGTCAATTGTGTGCAAACATTTAATAACACACACAACACAATTGATCATAAGAAGCTCGGTCAAAGTCCTTTCAAGGGCTGAAATGGCCAATTTGTGTTTTTTTTTTTTTTTTTTTTTGGATAAAATGAGCAAGCAAAAAGAAACAAGCAAAATGTCAAATTTTTTCGATCATTTCGTTAGGTTTGACAGGTTGAGTTCAGGTTGACTTAATTGAAAAAAATATAGTTTGCAAGCTACAGTAAGTTTAACTACTAATCTTCTTCTTATATATAAAATCAAATGTTTGTCTTTCTGTCTGTCTGTCTGTCTGTTCCGAATAGGCTTGCGCACCGTTTATCCGATTGAGCTGAATTTTGGACATCGAGTACCTTTTATAGTGGGAAAGAACATAGGGGGGTGTAAAAAAGTGGGCGGAAGTAGGTTTGCGTGGACCTATATAATAACTTCTAAACGCCTAAACCAATTTCAATATAATTTGGTATGAAGGTTCAACTGCTTCCAAAATAAAAAATTGGAAGTAAAAAATTTCAAAGACTTTCGCTAGAGGGCGCTTTAAGTAGTGCGTTTTTAAGACTCAATAACTCCTAAACTTCTGGACCGATTTCAATGAAATTTGGTATGAACGTTCAACTGCACTCAAGATAAAACATAAAATATACAAAATTCCAAAGACTGTCGCAAGAGGGCACTTTACATAGTGCATTGTTAAGACTCAATAACTCCTAAATGGCTTGATCGATTTTACTAAAATTTGGTACGTGAAATAACTTGACCCTGCGACAGAATTGAGGTTGTTAAATTTTCAGTAAACCTCCGTCAGAGGGCGCTTTATTCAGACAACTATGTTTGGCTCATTCAAGTGAAAACGGATGAAGCAATTTTGATGAAACTTGGTAAGCATTTGTATCTGTTACTGAAATAGATCCTATACTTTTAAAAGTTTTTTCGACAAAAATCAAGGAATGAACCGAAGGCAAACGAAGTCAAGAACGAGCAAAAGCTATATAAAAATGAAAATAAATTAACAGTATCGAACCAAACCGAAGTTGTACGAAGACATTCCAAAAATCGAATCGATGCTTAAAGCATTTTTTAAAATTTGAATTTTTTTGAGATAAAATTGCATATTAAATGCATGCTAAGAAAAACTTTAAACGCATTTACTCGAAATGACTTTTCAAACTGCACTCAAAAAAAGTTTCGCGGAATATGATAAGAAAGGCATCATATTAAGAAAATCATGGTCTTTAAACTAAAATCTATAGACTCAAGGGAATGCCTTTCTCTAAATGCCTTTCTAAAAATGATAAAAAGCTTCTATGAAAAAAAGAAATCTATAAAAATATATCGTTTTTAGAGGACAAGACTTCTTATTTTTGAGAAAACATTTGTTTTTATTGAAGTAGATACTTCGCATAGTGAATTTTTTATCAAAATATAGGAAAAACTTTTCATTTTCAATAAATTTTTCTCTATAAATGAGAATTTTTTTGTTTGAGAAAAGTATTTATCGCTATAAGAGACATTGAAATATTTCCATTTCCTAGAAGTTTAGAAGAAGTATTTCTTCGAAAATGTGAAAGTTTATTCTATTTGAAAAAAATTTTATTTCAAAAAGAGATTTCTATTTATCGAAAATAGAGAAATTTTTTACCGGTGAAAGATATGTGATTTTTTTAGAGTGTGTGTGACCATTTTGCTTTGAAACCAGATGTCAGATCGAGATGTTGAAGATCTTACTTTTTTTTAATCATGTCTGGCAGGTACAGTTTTACGGAAATTTGACTAAACACTTTCGACGGAAGGAGGGGGCAAAACCCTAAAAAAACTGTAATTTAAAAAATTTTAAAATGAGAGCAGTTTTGAAAATTTTCCTTTTTCTGTGCTCAAGGCACAACCCCGAGTAACACCGGGTTACGTCCGCTAGTTTCAAAATAAAATTAAGACCCCGATTTTAAAAACAAATCGTTTGGTGACTATATCTCATGCTGAGCACATATCCTTTAAATTGGTGTCACTTTCGTCTCTGTCTCATGTATAGTTTACGAGCTACACTCGCATGTGTTTGTGGGATGTGGAATTCAAATAAATTTGCATTTAAATCAATAATTAAAATTTTACGCCATCTATTGGGTAAGAGCATAAAACAAAATACGATCCAACTCGTTTTTTTTTATAAGAGTTAAATCTAACCGGATCACAGACCCATTTCGTTAAGTTTTACGGTTTGAGTTCATTGACTGAGTTGAAAAGAGGTTGTGATTGATATCTTGTGTTAAAATAGAGCACTTATTTCTAAGTAGTGCATACAAGAACCCAATACAGAAGAAGTACATACAAGAACCCAATGAAAAAGTTCGTATAAAACAGAAACAATACAAATAAAAACAACGAAACAAAAACAAAGAAACCAACAGACACAACATTAGCAGCTGATTGCTTTTCTTATATAAAAACATGCATTTTTCTTATTATATTCTACTTGTTTGTGACTTTAATCTTATAGTGATAAAATCCATAATAAGATATTCATTCACCGCAAGATATATCTGATATTTTAGTATATATATTATCTTTGGACGATGAGTAGTAAAGGCTGTAGGTATACCCTAAAGTATTCGTCAAAAAAGTTTCATGGCCTTAAAAAATCTGTTAAAATTGCCCCATACAAATCGCAATGTAAGACGTGATTCTACGTCAAAATTTGTTTTTGTTTTTAACGATTGTAGAGCTCAGCTATTTACATTTTTCGTGTTATCGCCTTTTTTTACTGGCTCATGTATCTTGTACAAACGGTCAATGCACATTAAACACTACGCCTCTTTTTAGATTTCCAAAATTCTTAAATTTTACGCAGATTTCTGCCAATAAAATGGTTGTATACCAGTAGCTTAACAGTTCTTTGTTGCTCAAGTAGTATAATTAAAAAAACTGGTGACCATTTGCTTAGATTTGTTCTGATCGCAGAAAACTTTTATCGTGTTTTGCTCACTTTGATAGACTCTGCCTTGTTTCATGCTCCTAAGCGTTGATCTATGTTAAGACGTGTACACATGTTGAGGGGCACAACCGCTGTGGTTTTGCATTATTCCCATGAACCAATGAATGCTCCAACTAACATGCAAAAGATTCACGTGCCATAATTTATTTAATAAATAGCTTAATAAAACCAACTTGCCTACCTCACATTTTGAGCTTGATTGAATTTGACTTTTATTATAAATACATGATAAATTACCTCTCAGTCTTTCAATCCCAAATCAAAAAGACACTAAATTTCACTTATTTAAGATACCGTAGCGAATTCCTTTGAAAAAATAAGCAGTCAACTTAAGACAAATGTGAACATCATCAATCATCGTAATGGCAAGTACAACATGAGACTTTGGTCAAAGCAAACAACGTACAGAACAAATTCCTTGCAATAAATTATATAAAAGAAAAAAATAAAAATTTGAAAAATACATAAATAAATACTTGTTAAGGTATATTGTAGAATGCTTGTCTAAGAAGTAACATGCATATCAAGGTCAAGATTAAAACATTTGTTGTGTTCTTACAGCACACTCTATAGCAAAAGCTGATAAAATACTTCTATTTTAGGTACTTGTATGTTTATTATTATTTTTATTTTTTCCTGTAAAATTGTAATAACTTCCATATAAATTCTTTGGATATGAAAGTAGAAACAAAAAGTTAAATAGTGATTATGAGGTAAACCACACTCAAAAGTTTGCTGAGTGCAAGGAAAAAATAAAAAAACATATTTATAAATTTAATGTCCCAGCAAACCAAATTATATCATTTCGATATCGAAAAGCTGATAATATATATCGTTTTTTAGTTTCGAAACAATACTGTGTTCATATAGAAAAATAATAATACAAAATAAACGTCGACTCAATGGTACGTATTTAATCTTATTTATTAATACGTGAACATTAAAGTTTGTTGTACGCTTTTTTGGTATTAATTAAAACTCAAAATAAATGAAACTTATATCATTAGGGGCTTTCGCATGGTCCAACAAATTGGATAGACATGGCATATTGGACGACAAGTAGAACCATGCGTAAGCTAAAACGACGGTCGGTCCAACATGTTGGATGAATATCAAAAATTTTTGATTTTTCTGCCGGTCCGTCCGACTTGTTGGACATGTGAACGAATGTTGGTCCAACACGCTGCATTTTTCATTTCTTATAAATTTTCAGCGAGTAAACAACGTTCAATCAGTGCATATAAATTACTAACAAACACTTAATGCACGCGTTTATGTGCTTTAAATAACCACATTTAACTTTTATTAAAAGAAAAAGATTTCCTTTTCATATCCATCTCTTCCTTTCCTTTCAAAACTTGATCAATCATTAGCGCACCCAAAAATTCTTATGCCATTGCGATTAAGTGTTCTGCTTGAGAATTTGTAATTAATGATGACGTCCAACAAGTTGGACGAAAGGTCTATCAAATTGTTCCGTTAGTTTTCCATCCGACTTTGTCGTCCAATATGTTAGATCATGCGAAAGCCCCTATTCGAAAGGTTTTGATGCCCAGATGTGCAGAATGTATATATAAATGATATATCTGATAGAGGGGGTTCCCAACCTTCTAAGAGAGAAGTAAAATTTTTGAGAAAAAATCTGCTCTTTGATTGATATAAAATTTAGTTGGAGGAGAGTTCTTAAGTTGCTCGAATTTAAGTTTTTTTCAAAAGTAACAATTTCTTAAATAAATGTAGTTTTATGCATTCGTCAATTGTTAAATTTGTAAAAAAATGTGTTTTGAATTAAAAAATTTGAGTTTCCATGTAAATATCTTGGTCGGATTTTAACGGTTTTTCAATTTTTTCATTTTTTCTAAAAGTTTGTTAAATTTTCTTTTAAATGTGTTAAAAATTACAGCAAAGTTCTTACCAAAATTATTTTTAATGAATTTTCTTAATATTGTCGTTGGTTGTTTAACGTGTGTTTCAACCAAATGCCAAGAGAGAGAAAAAAACTGTCTCAAATTGAATGTTTTAAATTGGGAAGCCAATATCTCCGTCATCTATGAATAGATTTTATTTATTTCTTTTTTGTATTTAAGTTGTATCAGTTAACTTAAATAAACTTTTGAAAATAGTACCGTTTTTTGTTTGTTTATATTTAAATTATTCTTTTTAAAAAAAGACCATACAATTTTATTTATTCTTAAAATATGGGGTAAAAATGATTTTTGTTGTAAAAAAACAAAAACTCAAAATTTCATTTTTGATTTTCTTTCAAAGTCCATACCGAATTTTAAGTGAATTTATTTTGTCTTGACACTTAATTAATAAACTATCCGTGCCATCTAGAAATCAATGCTACCCCCTATGATTTTTTTGACAAAATTAAATTTTTTTAAAATATTGTTTTTCTGTTTTTGCACAAAATAATAAAATAAAAAAAAATTTTTTTGAAGAAAATAGCTTTATATCTCCAATCAATTAAGAGTTATAGCCTCGAACTTATTCTAATCATTTCGCATATAATTCTAAATGGGCAATCAATAAATTGGTCGAATTTCGACCCCAGGCAATACTAGTAATAATAATTATATAACACTTGAATAAATTTTACAAAAAATAAAAAATAAAAGTCTTAAGAATAGTAAAGATTTTATCCAATCAAGATATCGTTACGACAGGAAAGTACCAACAATAATTTCTATATGGTTTGTTGGGTTCTGTATAAATTTGAAATATAAATTATGTAAAACCATTATCATGTACTTCACACAGATGCTCAAATATTCCAAATACCTAGCTTTTAAGCTTTGATGCCTTTCCAAGAGTCAAGTCTTATTAAGCAAAATAAAAAAATAATATTTTCTATGCAACAAAAGTTGGAAAGCTCTAAGTTGGAACAAACATGCTGCTCTCACATGACTGAGAATCTTCTATGTTGATCCTTTGAAAATTGTAACAAACGTGTGAGTAGAGCTTAGCTAGCTGGACGACGTAGTCAAATTATTTTGTTGTTAACATTAATAATTTAACAACACTTTGCAGCATTTCCGTCAAGCGGAAGTAACTAAAACCAACAAAATTTTATTGCATTATTTATGATGTATGAACAAATCTATTAAGCAAACTGTGTGGGTATGTATATGAGTAAATGATTACAAAGCTATTCACTGGCACGAAATTAAATTTGTTTTAAAAAGATGATTTTAAAAACTATCATGTTTGCACTTATAAAGAGCATAAATATTGCATGTATCTATTTTTTGTTTACATATTTATGAATATATTTCTGAGTTTTCATACAAGAACTAAAGCTTATTATGAGTTCCATAGATTTTTGTACTATGTATAGGTTTTTAAAAATTACAGGAAAAATAAATTTAAGTTAAATAATTTGATAATACTTTTTCTATTGACCCGTTTCGAACCCGTTACGAGTCCGTCAGCAGAGAATTTGCTCATTTATGTTTTGAGGGACCCGTTAGAAGTCCGTCAACACGGAATTAACAAGCTTATGTTTCAACGGACCCGTTACGAGTCCATCATTATTCGCTCTTATATGCTTTGACGGACCCGTTTTGAACTTGTTACGACTCCGTCAGCAGGGAATTTGCTCATTTATGTTTTGATGAACCCGTTCGAACGCATTACGAGTCCGTCAGTGCGGAGTTTGCTTGGATTTGTTTCATTGAATCCATATCGACCTTTACAAATCCGTCAAAACAATGGTCACAACGTTTACATCAAAGGTATTTTTAAAATTTTTATCAAATCATTTATTTTATATTCAATGAATCAAGAATACAGAATACAATTTTATAGTTTATTTTACTTTAAATAACTGCATAATATTATTCAATTCATGCTCCTGAATCTGTACTTCAAATCAAATAGAAAATCTTGGCAGAATTTTTAAATATTTATGATGAGTGAACATGTTACATGTGACTATAGGATAGTCCTAAACAATATATTTTCGGAAAATTTTCTAATTGCGTTAATTTTGTACTCTTGTCATTATTGCTATAAAAGCTATTGGTATGTTTCAACGAGAAATAATAATCAATTGTTTGATGACATAAGAAAGAGTCATGCTTGAACTCACCTGCATTGCACTCGTGTGTTTGATAATTTGAATTAATATTTTTACCATTTAAGCTAGCCTCCAGTATTCTATTATAAATTTGATTTGAACGCAATCCGTTTCGGAAAAATTGTACGAAGAAGTGAGTCTGTTTCGAATTCGAAATTTGCACAATTATGTTAGTAGAATTGCACACGATATTTGGTTAAATATTATCTTATATTTCAATGATTTAACATTGTAAAATGTAAAAAATATAGCTTAGTTTTGTGGTAACCTATAACATAACATATTTTTAATATAAATAAAAAAGTATAATTTGAATTTAAAAATTAATTTCATTGAAAAACATTAAAAAAATTATTGTGTTGTCGATGATGATGATGGTTGTCGTGGCGGTGGTGATGACCTTTATACATCTCCCTTGTTCTCAGTGTTTGTGTTATTTTCGTTTTTAGCTACTAGCCATACTTTGTGTTTTGTATAAATAATCAAATGTATAATTTTAACACCATGTTCAGTTCACACATAAACTTTTGTAATTATACATTGTTATTTCATTCAGAACATTTCTTGCTCACAAAAGCCATCTTAGATAATATTACTATGGTTTTGACGTAGAATTACGTCTTACAGCGCAGTTTGTATGGGGTCCTTTTAACAGATTTTTTCAAGGTCATTAGGCAACGTTTTTGGCGAATACTTTAGGGTATACCTACAGCCTTTAATACTCTTCGTTCAAAGATAATATATATACTAAAATATCAGATATATCCTGCGCTGAATGAATATCTAACTTTGAATTTTGTCACTATTATATTAAAGTCACAAAATAGTAAAATATAAGAAGAAAAATGCATGTTTTTATATAAGAAAATCAATCATCAGCTGCTTATGTGCCTGCTGCTTTCTTTGTTTTTCTTTCGTTGTTTATGCTTGTATGCTTTGGTCTTGCACGAACTGATTGGTTCGCTTTGGCAGCATTGTAAGCATTAGTTCGCATTGGGTTGATGTATGCACTACTGTTCTAGTATACTATTTTGAAACCAGAGTTCATGAACCTCTTTTCAACTCAGTCAATGAACTCAATCTGTCAAATTTAACGAAATGGGTCTGTGATCCGGTTAGATTTAACTCTTATGAAAAAAACGAGTTGGATCATATTTCTTTTTATGGTTTTACCCAATAGGTGGCGTAAAATTTTAATTTTTGCTTAAAATACAAATTAATTTGGATTCCACATCCCACTAGCACAAGCGAGTGTAGTTCGCAAACTATACATCGAACAGTGATGAAAGTGTAGCTAAATATCAGACAGAGATAAGAGGAAAGGACATGTGCTCAGCGTGAAATATAGTAACCATACGATTTTTTAAAAATCGGGGTCTTCATTTTAATTTGAAATTAGTAGTTAAACTGACTGTAGCTTGCAAACTATATATCGGGCAGAGACGAAAGTGGCACCAATGGAAGGTGCATTTGCTTCGACTTCTTTTCAACTAAGTCAATGAACTCAACCTGTCAAACTTAACAAAATAATCGAAAAAATTTGAAATTTTGCTTGTTTCTTTTTGCTTGCTCATTTAATCATACTTACTATTTAACTTTTTCTTTGTTTTGGCCTCGATAAGTAGTCTATAATTGAGTGTTATTAATTTATTTGTTAATTTTTGGAAGATCAATAAAAATCGTGCAAAATGAACAAAACAATCGGACCAAAGAGACAAAGTAGAAGAGGTTACAACTTAAACGGAATTCTACGTGTACACTTACGATACTTTCGAAACTGTTTCTTTTTTTTTTACTGTGCACAGAATAAATTCAGTAAATTCAAAGTATATTCTTACCGTTGGTGCGTATGTAATTGTGACCATGACGGCTGAACCACTGCAGATATCCACCTTATATTCACACCATATCTTTGTGTGGTGCTCCGGAATTTTTTTGCTTTTGAAAATCCCTCCTAGGTGGAGTTGTAGGCACAATCTTTATGCAATTTCATTACCGATTTATATGATATAAACATATACTTATATATATGATACCATATAAGATATGGTGCGAATATAAGGTGGATAGCTGCAGTGGTTCAGCCGTGATGGTCACAATTAGATACGCACCAACGATAAGAATATACTTCGATTTTATTAAAATTTTTTCTTTAGGAATTTGTTACGAAAAATTTTTGTATGACAACGTATACATGTTAGACCGTTTTTATATTGAATCGAGTGTGAGAATTTCATATCTGGCGTTAGTTTTGCCTTAGCTGTGCACGGTTTTTAAAAAAAAAATTTGGAAAAAAAATCCTATAGAAAAAATTCACAAAAATGAGGGTGCGATGGGTAAAGTGTAGTCCCAGTCCCCTTATTTTTTGTGTTTTGCTTAATAACTTTTCATGCCCTAACCGAAAATCGCCCAGGCAACATCGGTTTAAAAATTTACCCAGCCTAATATTGATGCTTACTATAACATTACTATAACATCAGTCAGAGTTTTTTTATAAACTTCATTGGGCCATATAAGAACTTGCGAATCAAGTCTGATTTTTACCAAAATATGATTGTTTGGAATTTCTAAGTAAATTTTTTGAAAATATTGGCAAAATACCTAACATGCAATAGAAATTATGTATGCAGATCTTCAAAGACAAAATATGGCAAACATTTTAATTTTCGCATTTTAACATAGCTAACGCGAAATAG
This sequence comes from Tetanocera ferruginea, assembly GCA_958299015.1. Classification (NCBI taxonomy): domain Eukaryota; kingdom Metazoa; phylum Arthropoda; class Insecta; order Diptera; family Sciomyzidae; genus Tetanocera; species Tetanocera ferruginea. The sequence continues at coordinate 10,637,538 of OY282642.1, forward strand.
GGCAAAACCATCCTCTCTGAGTATGTCATCGAAATAAAAAGATTATGAAATTTTTCGAAAACATCCCTGTAAAAATTTTCAATCGCATTAGAATCGCCAGTAAATCGCTTGAAAGATGAATCAATCGCTGCACTCAGAAAAAAAACACCTATCTTTCAGCGATAAAAAATTTCTCTATTTTCGATAACAGCAATTGTCTCTTTTTTAAATAAAATTTTCTTCATTTAGTATAAATTTTCACATTATCGAAGAAATATTTAATCACTTGTGAGAAATGGAAACATTTCAATGTCTCTTATAATGATAAGTATTTTTCTCGCACAAGAAATTCTCATTTATAGAGAAAAATTTATTGAAAATGAAAATTTTTTCTATATTTTGATAAAAAATTCACTATTCAAAGTATTTTCTTCAATAAAAACAAATCTTTTCTCAAAAATTAAAAAATCTTTTCTCAAAAATTTTCTTCTATAAAAACGATATATTTTTTCATGGAATCTTTTTATCATTTTAAGTTAATTTTAAGGATCACATTTAGAGAAAAACATTATCTGCAGTAAAGTCTACACCGATAAATATTTTTCTGAATATGACTAGCTTTTTTAAGAGTCATCTGGTTAACGCCAAAGCAAGTGTCGGAGACCATAAAAACTATTCGACGCACAGTGCGTTGAGGCTACACAAGAAATGGACAAACATGGAAGGAGTGGTTGGATATCGATAAAATTTGGTACTTAAGTAATTTGAGCTCGTTGAGCTTAAAAATGTTCTCAGCTTTGTTTTAAACTTTATAGTTTTGCTAAAAACCAGGTATTTAGGTATAATTCATCTGATATTAAAATAAAAAAGTAATTTTAATAAAACAAATGATATATATGTAACATAAATTATTTTTGTTTTGTCCTTTTGAGACTATTTGTGTTAATAAAATAAAAAAAAATGTTAACATAAATTTTATATATCATATAAATTTTTAATTTTAAGCTTTTTTTAAAAAAATTTTTTTAGAACGAAGTAGGAAAAGTTACTTGCAGTGCCTGGTTATATAGAATCCTTACCAGTAGATTAAGAAACGGCACTATTTTTATGGGATTTGTTTTGTTCTTTTCAGCACAGTTTGTCAATTTCTGAAGTCTTTCATTTGATAATATTATAACTATATTAAAATCACTAAAAAACGTATCAAATTATACATTTTCTAAATGTTTTTTTCTATTTATTTACTCAAATATTATTTTTAATACAAAACTTTATTTTGCTTAGTTAAATCAGAACACAAATTTTTGATAATTCTTTGTAAAGAGAACTCAAAACAAATTGAACAAAACCTTATTTTTTTTAAGCGTAGCCAAAACTAAGTCTTTCCTCTAAATATTTTGTTTTTATTTCATTGAAGCAATTACTTGTCGTTTGATAACAATATTGTTTGGTTTCCAGGCACAAAACATTTTGATTTTTGTGCATGGGCCAACGCAGTGTGCGTCGTGAAGATTCGCCAGCAACTCGCCAAGAGAGGTCTATAGCGGTCCAGTGGGAAGTTTTGTCAAGAGAGACAACTTTTTTACTAGTTCAACTTTTTGATTTATTTTAAAGATGTTTTCGCGTCTGCTTCATATTCCAATAAAAGATATTGTAATTTTTTCAAAAAGCTTTCTTGCAACAATCGCCAAAATGAGCGAAGAAAGATTTTAAAAATTGTTCGTGAATCACGCATTTTTTGTTATATCAATCGAAAAGCTATGCGTCTTCCAAATAACCCTTGGGCGACTCGCAAAATTTGCTTTTCTTACATGGATCTTCGAAATGTTGCAGAGATAATGAGAAACATTCATACGAAAACTTGTTGTTTTTGTAACAAAAAACTTAAGTTTGCCAAATATTCCAAACAAGAAATCATACTTTTTTTGTGATTTCGGACGTATTTCATAAGAAAATCAATTTTTGACTCAATTTCTTAATCCTTTCAGTATCTTTTAAGCATGAAGGCTAAATTTATGATAAATACATACTATACAAACTTAATTAATTGGTTTTTGAGCATGACTTTTACAATGGACATTGCTCTTAAATAGATTGATTTCCAAGTAAAACAACAAATATTTTTTTTAAAGACTATTTTGCAATAACTTTCTATAACATCAACAAAAAAAGGAAAATAAGTTTATTTCTAAAGATAATAAGAGAGCCAAAACGTTCACTAACTTTGGTTGGTTTCTTCTCGGCTCAAAATGGTCCCAGGAAATAGCACGTGCAATTTTTATCAACAAATCTCAAAAATCTCAGAATTAAAGGCAAAAATAGAGGAAAGAATAGATCAATGCACTGTTTACAATGCATTCTTTATTAAAAATAACGGTTTGCTCTCCGTTACTTCCATTTCAAATGCATGTCCATTACAATGGACAAGGTAAACGAAAGGCGGTGAGTCAAATTTCAAGATCTCTTATTCGTGACTCTAGGCTAACGTTTTCAATTCATATGAAAATTTTCAAAAAATTATAGCCGCTAGCGAGAATTGAATCTTTACTATCGATGTTGATCATTGCTCAAGAGTCAGAAGCTCTACCATTACGCCACACAGGCACATGATAAACAAGCAAACAAAATGTAATTAATATTGAACGAATAACATAAATCTAGCTGGAAAAAATGTACTGCCTGTTCGCTGCATAATTAGTTTTAAGCTAAATTTGGTTCGTTGGTTGTTATCAAAAAGTTAACAGATGATTGACAACATGCAAAACAGTTAATTCAATATAATATTAAAAACAAAAAGTGTTAAGAGTGCAATATTTAAGACTGCCGAGAATAGTTTTTGCCATGCCAAAAAATGCATCAAAGATAAGAAAAATAGCTTAACGGGGGACATGACATTGGCCGTTTTTTAAAATTGATTTTTTTATAATTTTGTTTTTTAGTAAATATTCTTAATATTCTAAGAAATAAGTTTCATGGAAAAACTCCAACGCGTTTAAAAGTTACAGTCTGATTAGTGAGAGCTGATTGTTATTTTTCCTTGCATTTTTCTTTGTTCACAAACTTTGAACGCGTTTATCTCGAAAGCATGTTTTTCGTTCTAGTTGCATCACTAGCGGGTTCATGTTTTGACGAAATATTTTTTTTTTTTGTATTTTCTTATACTCGATTCGCTATCGTATGAGACGAGCTTTTTTAATTTTTTTTCGATTTTGTATGAATTTTTAAAGTAAATATTTTTTTTTTACCATGTTTTTCTATCTGGATTCGCTATCTTATGAGACGAGCTTTTTTTTAAATTTTTTTTTCGATTCTGTATGAATTTTTTAAGTAGATATCTTTTTCAAATAAACATACTTTCAAGTTTGGAACATCAAAAACATTTAAATAAATTTTTAAATAAAGCTCCTGTCATAGGATAAAATAATTTTGTTAAGATATAAACAAGTAATTTTTTTCCAGATCGGACAATTTTTGCGACTCCCAGCGTTGCAACCACGAGGCCCCGTTTTTTTCTCTGCCGCCAGTTTGGAGCTTTATAAAACCATGTTGGAGTGAAAAAGATAGATTTTTGAATTTTGTTTTCTTGCAATTTGTTCAATTCTTTACAATAATAAAAGAAATTTTGAAAAAATGTTTGTTTTTGACTGAGTTATGAATTTTTACAATAAGGTCTGTTTTCTCTGCTGCGAATGTCATGTCCCTCCTTGAACAGGAGCAGAACGCGTTCGTGCATATAAACAGCGAGTTAGAGCTCTCAAGAATGCAGCCGCAGCCGGGTCTGCAACTAATGACGAAGGTAAGGTGATTGCAACATCGGCTGAGATACAAAATGCATTTTTACGAAGCATCAGTGTATTTTTGGGATCCCCAGAAAAAAACACTCATGATTTGTAAAAATGAATTTTGGAACTCGACATCATCTCAACAAAATTTTATAGCCAACGAAGTTGATACACTATTTCAGTCGAAAGATTTGCCTCTGCTTTCGGAGGCTTTGTCAAGGAGTACTATGCAAATGCAATCTAGCATTCAAAAAGTGACAAAGTTGAGAAGACATTCGCAATGAAAACAGGGACCGAATATAACTGTTATTCTACAATTTTCAAATGAAAAACAATTGTTGAGAGACTTTTTCAAGTAAACCATTATGTTACAAATGTCCTCAGCCTCACGATAATAAGTGCGTTTTAAATTTTCGACTGATTCTTTAAAAATGAATATTTAACTGTTTCGAGAAAAAATAAAAGTAAGTTTTGACTTTTATTTTATCGGTCAAAAATAGCAGTTATTTTGTGACTTTAATTTTTTCGGTCAAAACTAACTAGCAATTTGTGTTATCAAAAAGCCGCTTGTCAGATTGAACTGTTGACACCATGTGTGAAATGTCTCACCGATGAGATGGAAATAATGGTATCAAAAGTTTTTTAGTCGGTAAAATGACTTGAGAAAATATAAATGAGGTACCTGATATTTTTGACCGAAAAAATAAACGGCAGAAAATAACAGTTATTTTTGACCGATAAAATAAAAGTCAAAAGTAACTGTTATTTTTGCCCAAAATAACTTTTATTTTTGTCGGAAAAAATAAAAGTTAAAAGATAACTGTTAATATGTGACACTTTCGATAAAAAACAAAGCCGGTACGTTCCCTGGATGCAAATATTGAATCAACAGATTATTATTTCATTTCGTTTTCGTTTATTATTTCATTTCGTTTTCTTTTCAGATACTTTCTCTCTTTATTTCACACTTAAATCTCTCTTAGTACTTACTGTTTAAGAAGTTTCACTTCCGCCACGTGTACGTTGCTGGTGGTCTTTTTTTTTTGGGTAGGTTAGTTTTAAATGTAATAAAGTCCCTTATAGTACATACGTGCAATTATTTTTAAACGTCGTAATTGGTATGTTAGGTACTTCAAAAATGGTTTCAGATTTCTTGAACTATAAAAAAGTTTACAGCTACCGAAATACTTAAAAAAGGGCTTGAATTTTGTCACATTAAAAATTTACAGAAAACTATTACTTTCATGCAAAATTCTAATTTGTGAGGCCATTTAGATAAATTCCAAAAAACAGAAAATCGTTGCAATGTTATCGAATTTTCTACAAATTAAAATAATTCCAATTAAATAATATACATTATTTAATGCATGCTTTTATCACTATCATTTAATCAAAATTAATCAGCTGGCTTCTAAAATCTAAAATTTTTTTGACAGCAAGACTTCCCGTTTTAACTTATTGATATTTTATATTAAGAGATGAAAAAACCAAAAGATTTGACTGACTGATGACTGAAAATACAAATAAGAACTTAGTTGAATGACCTGGTGGGCATATTTTTGACATCTGAACAATTGTTTTTGGCATCGTTGAGATTGGATTTTACCATCAAGTTATTATTTATAACTTGCCCTAAGTGCAAAAATAACAATTGATAGACAGAATGTTATTATTTGCCTCAATGCTTTTGCTAATGCTTGGAAGGGTTTTGAATAACCATATTTATTTCATGAACTCAGATATCTGAAATAAATGTTGCCGCCTTTGCCTTGCAAAGGTATTTTCAACACACTAACATAAGTAAACGTTAGTGTGTATTATAAACGTATGATTGTAATTCTGACTATTTCTGCCACTAAGCATTAATATTTTGTGTCATAATTTTCAACAGTGTTTCGTTACTTTGTCATAAAGACATCAATTCATGCGTGTATTCAAATATCTAGATATGAAATTTTTGGCTTAATATATTCCTAACAATTTCATCAGCTATTAAGCAAAAGACTACTTAAATATGTACGAATTTAATAACAAAGTAATAAGAACATGTGTCAACAGTTAAATACAGCTGTCAAAAACGTGACAACTACAACTGTCTCTGTTCATATCTAAGGATTATCTAATAAATATTTCAATAAACTTATATTAATTTAATGTTCACTTTATATGAACATATTCATGTTACCATAATTTAAGATGTGACAGCTGAGATTAAGAACAGCAAAACCTTTGCCAAAATGTACTAAACAATACAACTTAATTTTGAAGAAAAACTTTTAAAGAATAAAATAAATTAGTGGTGAAATAAAGGTTCTCTTCAAACTTACTGAAAGAATATTGCATTTACTTTTAAATTAAATTAAAATTAACTTAATAATTAATGGAATTAAAATAAACTTAATAAATTCTCAAAATCCCTATTTCGCCCATTATTTCAGATGATAATAATTGGAAAACAAAAACAAGGTTAATTAAATATACAAACTGAGTACTGCGAAATGTCATTAGCTTAATATTTCTGCGTAATTGTCATGCCATAAATAACAAAACTACATTGCTTTAATAAGTTCATAATGCAACACTAGCAAATGTTTCATATCCACTGCCAGAAAATCTTCTAATGTACTTTATCAAAAATTTACGCAAGTTTTTTAATTCAAATTTATATCAAACTTCTGGCTAAAATTATGCTGCATGTTGATGCATTTTCTGCACTATTAGAAACATTCATATCGAATTTCGCACAAAGCTTTCAGCACATTTCCGACAGAGTGAAATATTTATGGAGAAATAGAAGCAGCAGCAAACAAAACAATCATTAAAGTTTGATGCTGCGTTTCTTGTTCAGATTTTTAAATGCTGTCTGCTCTAGTCGAGTTCGTGGTCGAGAATTAAGCTACAGTCAGTTTTGGGCAAATTAACAATTTTTCATCACCCAAGCAAGCCAAGTACAAGCAAAAGTTCGAGAATGAAAATAGTTTTTCCAAGCAAAAATTTGTACATTACATATTTTCTATAGAATTTCACAGCCACCGGAAAAATTTTGAATTTAGCTGAAAAGTTTTAATTCAATAAAATTAAAATTCTTTAAGAACATACAAAAAATAACAAAAATGAAAATACGCAAGGCTTTCCTTCAATTATTGAAAGACTGTTTATCTGGTTTTCTCTAGAACATTAGCATATAATTTTGATTTGATAACACCGCCAAATTTTCGAAACTAATGTTTTTTAACCGACTTCAAAAAGGAGGAGGTTCTCAAGTTGGTTGGTTTCTCTGTTTTTTTTTTTTTTTTTTTTTTTTTTTTGTGAATGTATGTACATCGATTACTCCTAAAGTACTTGCCCGATTGCCGTAATTTTTTGTCAACATATAGATATTATCAACGCGGAGGTGCCCGTCTATGAAAGGGGGCGGTATTCGGTAAATATTCACACTAGGGTAATAAAATTCACAGTAAAATTACAAGGGCAAGCACAAATATTAAAAATGACGATCACTTAAGTGGGCGTAATTCTAAAAAAGGGTGTGGCAATATTGTAAAAACTCTGTATCTCGACGAAAATTGACACTAGAGTACTGAAATTAAGTACAGAGTTAGGCACAATTATTGAAAATAACTCTAAAAAAAGTGGGCGTTATTCGACAAAGGGGTGTGGCAATATAAGTGAATTACTGTGTCTGAAATATTATTGATACTAGGGTACAGAAATTTATTACAATGGTAGGAAAAATTACTACAAATTTTTGTAAAAAAAAAAATGGGCGTTATTTGAGAAGGGGAGTGTCAATATGACTTCGAAGTCGGCGCTAATATAATCAGATTTTTTGTGCAGCTGCAACACACATAAAGCATTTTAATTAAGATTTAAGAAAAATTAAGATTTCAAATTAATACAGCGTCACCTAAGCGGGATATTCACAAATAAAAAAGTCTTAAATAGAGTAGGGATGGCAAAAATATCATGATTTTATATCAATGATTAGCGCTGACTAGAAGCTTTTATTATCATAAAAAATTAATATATTTATGATATAAATAAAAATTCAGAATAATTGATATCATAAGATTTCCAATTTAATAATGAATATAAATAAATTATCAAATTTTACCAAGAAATAAATAGTAAAAGTAATTTAAAATTATTTTTTACTTTGTAGTGATTTTGAAGAAGGTTTTTTTTTTTGTTAAAAAGTTTTTATTGTTCATAATTTTCGTGCAACTTGAAGTTCACGAAACTGTGCATTAAGGTAGAACAAAAATTCATAACTCAGTCAAAAACAAACATTTTTCCAAAATTGTATTTTAGTATTGTAGAGAATTAAACAAAATACAGAAAAACAAATTCAAAAAAATATATTTTTTCACTCCAACATGGTTTTATATAGCTCCAACTGGCGGCAGAGAAAAAACGGGGCCTCATGGTTGCAGCGCTGGTGGTCGCAAAAATTTTCCGATCTGAAAAAAAATGACCTTTTTTTAAATCTTAACAAAATTGGTTATCGTATAACAGGAGCTTTTTTTTAAATTTTTTTAAAATTTTTGGTGATGTTCCAAATTTGAATGTGTGTTTATTAGAAAAATATATTGACTTTAAAAATTCATAAAAAATCGAAAAAAAAATTAAAAAAAGAAAGCTCGTGTCATACGATAGCCAATCAAATTTAAAAGAATAAAAAAAAAAACAATATAAAATGTCGTTAAAAAATGAACCCGCTAATGCCGCAACCAGTACGAAATACATGGTTTCGAGATAAACGCGTTCAAAGTTTGTGAACAAAGAAAAAACAAGTAAAGAAAGTCTAAAGTCGGTCTAGGCCGACTATGCAATACCCTAAACCCACTTTTAAAGAAAAAAAAAATTTATTGTAAATGGGCGTGTCCGTGGGCGGATGAAGCCTATATTTTTATATGCATTTAAATGTTGATGATTTTAATTTACACACACCAAGTTTTATTCCTGTAGCTCACAGATAATGCCTTTATTGTGCTTTCGCTATGGAAGGTGGGCATGTTCATGGACGGACTACTTCCAATTTTTGAACTCACCTTAGTTTTGGTATAAAATACATACATACCAAATTTAATTTCTCTATGACAAACATAACCTTATTTATTGAGTTTTAAACTTTTTGGGTGCTATGGGAGGTAGGCGTGTCCGTAGGCGGATGACGTCCAATTTTCAAATCCATCTTTGTCTTGTCATAAAAAACATACGTGCCAAATTTTAGCTCTGTAGGTTAAACAGAGGCTTATTTATAGCGTTTTTAATTTTTGAGTTGTATGAGAAGTAGGCGTGTCCGTGAGCGGATGACGTCCATTTTCCGAAGATATCTTTGCGTTGATATCAAAAACATACATACCCAATTTTATTGTTGTAGGCTTATTATGAGCTGAGTTATGCAGTTTTAAATTTTTGCGTTGTATGGGAGGTAGGCGTGGCCGTGGGCGGTTTCCAAAAATATTCGAAAGTGCAGATCCGTGGGTTGATGTGAACATGTGTACCAAGTTTCATCCAATTATCTGAACTCTTCTTCTTATCCTGTGTATACGGACAACACACAGACGGACGGACGGACGGACGGACATGGATAGCTCGACTCACGTGGTGACGCTGATCAAGAATATATATACTTTTCTATACCGAACTCGCTTCGTTCTATGCGTTACAAACGTTTGCACAAAGTTAATATACCCTTACCTTTCAGGTTTAGGGTATAAAAAGGCGAAAAATAAAAATACGCTCTTACTAATCCGGCTGTAACTTTTGAACTCGTAGGAATTTTTCCATGAAATTTATCTCAAGAATAAAATTTTTTAACATTTTTTTGCTTCCCTCTTCATTTGATTAATTCTCTTCAGCCCAATATATAAATAGTTTATATGAATTTGTGTCTTTAAGCTCATGATGTAGTTTATAATCATGATTTTTATTGTATTTGTACATGAGATTCATGCAATTTGTACACTTATCTTGAGAACAATTCGTGCTGCCCTTGTATTTGCACATGTGTTATATGAATTTTAGTAACTGCACTCATACAGTAGTACCCTTTCATGAGATTCATACATTTGTGCCACTTATATCATGAACTGTTCTTGTGTTACTTGTACTTGTACATGCATTATATCACAAAAATTATGAATGATTCAAGATGCTCTTGTTTTTTTTTCATGGCATTTACAAAATTTTTCTGTACTTCATGTATCATGTGTATAATTAGTTCATATGTCTCATAAAATTGGTTGTTGAACCAAAATACATGAATGCGATTCATGGTAATCATGTAGAAATTCATAATTATTGTTTGCTTTTTGATTTTGTGTGGGTGCCAGGTGAACCATAAATTACACTTCTTGAGTCCTTACATTCAGAAAAAAATACCTATACCTTTCTTCGATAAAATTTTTCTCTATTTTCGATAAAAGCAATTTTCTCTTTTTCAAATAAAGTTTTCTTCAATTAAAATAAATTTGAACATTTTCGAAGAAATATTTCTTAACTTGTCTGAAATGAAAATATTTCAATGTCTCTTATAATGATAAGTAATTTTTTTGCGACAACAAAATACTCATTTATAGAGAAAATTAAAAATTTATTGAAAATGAAACATTTTTCCTATATTTTGATAAAAAAATTCACTATGCGAAGTATTTTCTTAAATAAAAACAAATGTTTTCTTAAAAATAAAACAGTTTTCTTGTCTAAAAACGATATATTTTATATATTTCTCTTTTTCAGAGAAAGCTTTTTATCATTTTTTGAGAATTTTCAGGAACACATTTAGAGAAAAAGCATTCTCTGGAATCAAAGTCTATTCACGGAGAAAAAAAATTGGCCAAAATCAAGCTCAAAGCATTCGTAATTGAAATCAGCTCAAACGAGCTCAAAACTATTTCAAAACATGCTGTTAGCGTTTGCAATTTATGCAACAAATTGATCTGCCATCAATCATCAATCTGTCATTTAAAAGACTGATCTGCCAAACGACATAATTCTCAGTTGGTTTTTGTCTCTGTTAGTATAAAAGTGCAGAAAATAAATTAAAACATTATATTTTCGTTTCCGAATGACATAATTCTCAGTTGGTTTTTGTCCCTGTTAGTATAAAAGTTAATAAAAGTGCAGAAAATAAATTAAAAATAAATTATATTTTCCTGCACGAATTGGATCAAATATATCTGATTTGGACAATAAAAATATAATTTTTGTTACGCTTGCATGATTTAATTTTTAAAACAATCAAAAGAAATTCTTAAAAAATGGACGTCATCCATCAATGACCACGCCCACCTCCCATACAACAACATATTCGACTTTTCCACAAGAAATTCGACTTGTGGACTGCACAATGGGACAAAATAGTGAAAACATGAAAATCGTACAAAAAATTTCTAAAAAAATATCTATTGTTGACCAATTACTGAACATAACTGACCCTTTTTAATCTTTTTCATACTTTACAGGTGGTATATGTACTTTTTTGAAATGAAATTCAACTTGTGGACTGCACAATGGGGCAAAATAGTTAAAATATGAAAATCATGCTGAAATTTTAAAAAAATTATTTGTCGTTGATCAATTTGTGATCATATCCGACCTTTTTTAATCTCTTTCATACCTTACAGGTGGTTTATGTACTTTTTTGAAATGAAATTCGACTTGTGGACTATACAATGGGGCAAAATATGTACAATTTTAAAAACTTAAAAAAATTTCTACAAAATTATTCATCGTTGACCAATAAATGAATATAACTGATCTTTTTTATTTGTTTATACCTTTCAGTTGGTTTAATTACTTTTTTGAAATTATACTTGTGAGCCGCTATAATGGGGAAAATGGTGTATGACCTTGAAATTTTCTTAAAAAATTCATAAAAACTTTTCTATTGCTAACCAATTATTGGAGATAACTGACCTTTTTTGACCTTTTTCATAGGTTTCAGATGGCATCATTAGTTTCTTAAAATTCCAGCAGCTCCAATGAGGTGCCAGCATTCCGTAGCTCAAATTGTCTCGCAAACCTGAATTCATATATATATAAGAATTCTATTCATATTTAAAAAAAAATAAAAAAGTATATTTCTCAAAACATGAAAATCATGGCATTAAACCAATTTGACTATTTTTCTGATGAAATAATTTCGATTCTACCGCTAGTTTCTTTGAAACTGAAATTATATTCGCTACACCTACTCAAAACTGCTTCTAGTTACGATGTTTGCATTTCGTTTCTCCGAAACTGAAATAGATTCCGGTACGCGTGGCTTTGTCTATGCTTTGATATTTTAACATATAATACTTAGAACGATGCATCTTCGCAAGCATTGCTGCTTGAAATCCTTTGTTTACATTTAGTTTTGCTCATTACTTCAACTCGTACATCCTGCGATGGCAATTCTAGTGCTACGAGTGCTTCGAGCAAACGTTAGCTTGTTTGCCTGCCGGTTATATACCGGAAATGGATGAAACAAGCAGTGGAAGCAATTAGTTTCTTTTGCACTTTGTACTCGTGCAAGGAAGTCCTTGCCAACGAATGCATCAAGTGAAGAACTCTTAATATGATTTCCAAGAAAATGTAGGTCAACGTTGTAATTTTAGAAATAGCACAATATACTTATATAAATATGAGACAAAAATAAATATGAAGAAGCTGGTAACATGTGATGTGCGTTAACGTTTGTGTTTTTATGTTTGTTTTTATATTTTTTTTCTTTTTAATAATTATAATAATAATGTTTTCTTTGTACATTAATTATGTAAGAAAAACAAATTAAGAAAATTTCAAAGTGACTTTTAACGCGAACAATATGGAAAGGATATATGAGCAATATATGCACTTAAAAAACTTGGATAGTTTCGTCATATCCATTTATAAAAATTATATTAAGGACATGACATTGGTCGTTTTTTTAAATTTTTTTTTATTATTTTGTATGTAAGTAAATATTCTTAAGATTCTAAGAAAATTTCATGGAAAAATTCTTACGGGTTCAAAAGTTAATGCCGGAATAGTGAGAGCGCATTTTTAATTTTAGCGCTTTTTTTTTCTTTGTTCACATATTTTGAACGCGTTTATCTCGAAACCATGTTTTTCGTACTGGTTGCAGCACTAGCGGGTTAATTTTTTGACGAAATTTTTTGACGAGTTTTAAATTTTTGTGTTGTATGGGAAGTGGGCGTGTTCGTCGGTGGATGAAGCCCATTTCTCGAACACGTCTTAATTTTATTATAAAAAAAATGATAATCTAATTTTACTTTTATAGCTTTAACAGAAGCCTATTTATATAGTTTTCAATTTTGAGGTTGTATGGGAGGTGGGCGTGTTCGTTGGTGGATGACGCCAATTTTTCTCTCACGTCTTAATTTTTATATAAAAAGAATAAATACATCTGAGTTTTACCATAGATTACACGAATTCCAATTTTAAGTCTTGTAGCTAAAATATTTTCTTCTTTATGAAGTTTTCATTATTGGGGTTGTATGGGAGGTAGGCGTGGTTTTCATCCAATTTGGCCATTCTCGAACATGATCTTAGTTGTATCAAACAAAACTTTAATACCGAATTTCAGTACGTTAGCTTAAAACTTGCGGCTGTAATCGTGTCCACAGACAGACGGACAGACAGACGTACATGGCTTAATCAACTCAGGTGGTGATGCTGAGCAAGAATATGTATACTTTTCTTTACTTACAACGCCTCCTTATGGGCGTTACACACGTCGTGACAAGATTAATATATCCCTTACGAAGTACGCGTGGGGGTATAAAAATAAGCATTAATTATAATAAAAATTATATTTTCATTGTCCAAATTAGATATGTTTCATCCGATTTGGACAGAAAAATATCATTTATTAATTAATCCTCTGCACTTTTATACTAACAGGAAAAACAACCAATTGAAAATTACATCGTTCATATTTTCGACGTGCATAAAACAGCAAAAAAAATTAAATTTTTTACAAACTAGCTCAAGATGCACGTTTTAGCACAATTTGACGTGTTTATCAAAAAAAAACTTTTCAAGCCCAATTTCTGGCTTTAACAAGGGAAAAGAATAGCTTGTTTTGATATGGTTTTGAGCTCTATTGAGCTGATTTCAGTTACGAATGCTTTGAGCTTGATTTTATCCCATTTTTTTTTTCTCTCCATGTAAAAACTTACAATCGGTGATAAAATTTCTCACAAAAACGCATTTGAGAGGACTAGATTGTATGAAAAAAATGCGCTACGTAAAATTCTCAATTGAAGTTTTGATAAGTGGAAAATGCATACAGTTGTTGTTGGAAATGAAACGAGATCAACTGTTGGTGTGTGTATATCAGAGACCTGCAATGTTTGATTCATATTCGAGTACACTCGCCAGTATATTCATGATTTGCTAATACGTACACTCACTCATACTCATCAAAATACCCACGATATTCATATGCATTTAACTCTTCTTTTTATAATTAGACATGGGTTAGACTCATACTCATTTGTTTATCCCTACTCAACTGAGTTGATTCATTTAAAGAGAGTGTAAGTGATAACCGAGTGTAATTTTCAATATCTCTCTCCATTTCAGCTGAAAAGCCATTGCCAGATTGACGTTAAAAAATGTTTATTTTTTTTAGCACAAATGGTAAAGTCATATTTTGATGAATTTAAACATAAGTTCAATAGATTAATGAAACAATACACATATTTTAGTTTTAACAAAACTATCTTGTTATGTTCAAATTGATGCAAGCATCTTTATATATTGTATTTTCAGTTTCAATCATGTTTAATTAGTGGCAGCACTGGTTACCAGATTTTGTAAGAATAAGTTTATTGAAGCGGCAGTAAATTTATTTTCAAAATGATAAAATTTAGGTAAATTTTAATCTTATTCGTACAGAGTAATAAGGAAGCAACATCCGCCTGCCAAGCAGTTCTGACATATACTCACAAACACCACACACCAGAGATGATATCGAATCATTTTCGAGGGTACTTTTTTACAAAGGCAAATAGTACTTTTTTATTGCTAAGAGTACTTTATATTAAGTAATGATATGTGAATAAATAAATAATACTTTTTTAAATTTTATTATATTTATCACCTAAAGGAACAATAAATAATCAGGCTTTCTTTCAGAACCCGTTAAATATGTACCCGTATGTTAGGATGCCTCAACTTCTATGGGGGAAAAAAAAAAGTTATCATTACCACCAACTTAAAATAAACCTGGATCGATTCTAAGACGAATGCACAACATTTTTTTTTTTGCTGTAACGATAGCGAGCTAAACCATTTTGAAAAATATCCAAAAACCATGTTTTTCGTAAAAATATTAGCTGGTGTAGCATTTACATATAAACAAATGGTTGGAAATAGTAGTACTAAAGAAGATCTTACTATCTAATTGAAAAAATTTCAAATCTCTGCGGCCTGACCAGAGATATTTCGAATTTTAATGAAAATTTTCGACTTTTTTATAAAAAAGTTTTTGTTCTAGGAACATTTCTAAAATCAACGGCTAATAATATGTGACTGGGCGCGAAGTTTTTGACTTGGTTTTCAAAAATAATTTTTTTTTAACTCTTGACAACTCTTGAACTCTTTTCAATTAAATTTCTTCAATATACCAAAGTACTTTTTTCGGCAAGAAGGTACTCGGGTACTTTTGTAGAGTCAATAGTACTCAAAAAGTACTATTCCACTCAAAATATCATCCCTGCCACACACTAAACAATAACAACATGAGTGAACATGCCAAACGCTCATGCGCTTCCGTGAAATTATGCCGCGCTACCAGTACTCAAGTGATTTAACTTTCCCAAAAATTTTTAATGAGTATCGAGTATTTTATGAGTATCGACAAGGCATTGCGTTAATTGAGCAAGAGTATTCATAATAAGTGCATGAAAATATGTATTCATCTCACGTACAGAACGATCAAAGTTTCAGTATCCAAGCGAACGTTAAGCAGACAATACCTGCGCTTGAGTGTTTCTTGAATGCATGAAAAAATATTGCGTGATAATACACTGAATAAATTTTATGTTTGCAAGTGTGTATGAGCTAAATTTTTTATTTTTAGAAAAAAACAAGCATTTGTATGTCACTTTTGATCTCAAATTTGCTGAATGAGCTTAAGATAATTATTACATTTAAAAAATAAAAATATACTCAAAATTTATATAAAAAAAAAATAAAAAAAAACTACAAAAATAATAAAAAATCAAAACAAAAAAAAAATTAAACCAAAAATGGATTTCAAACAATAGCTACCTCCTCGCGGTGAACTCTGGGTGACCAAAAAAGTTTGATTAGCAAATAGCTGTTTTAATTTTAATTTTATTTAATATTAATATTACTTAATGTTAACATATAAGTAAAAATGCCAATTATAGTTTCAGATTAAAAGATATTGGTACTTTCGGTTGGTAAAAAGAAATAATTAAGAGTCGTAAAAATTTTACGAATTAAAAATAAAAAATATTTGTAAAACTTCACTTTCTGTGTTTAATAATACATATAATTCATCTGTCGGTCTGTTTGCATTTCATAGTCTGTCCATTACAAGTTAATTTAAATTCGTAACATAAATCGAAGCACAAAAAAAAAATCACCAAATGATACGATTTCTACAAAAAGAGCTTTAGCACTGCTTTGTTTTCAGTGTAAGCTTTAAAGCGCTCCTTAATACACACTCAAGATAAGAAAATATAGGTGTGCAAAGCTGCCCGTCAATGATATAAATACTTATTTTTGATGAATGTACTCTGAATCAGGGAAGATAATTCCAATGTTCGGTTTGGTACTTTGCGGATTTTAAAAAGTACTTAAAGTACTGAATTAAGAATTGAAATCAAAATTTACAGTTTTATATGTTTTTATTAGTCTTATATAAATTCACAAAAAATATGGCTAACGAAATAGTTCTCAAATTCATAAACAAGAAGACCTTAACACATGCATTTTGAATATGGTGTATGCGCACAGTAACCATGTGTCATGCAGAACTTATGTGCCAGGCTATTCAAGAATGATGCATGCCATCACACATTAGTTAAAGCCACAATTTAGTATAAAGTCGTATTAATTGAAAAACAGGAGTTGCATCTATATATATTAGTCGATTTTGCATGAATCGTACACCTAAGTAATTTTCTCCGTGACGTTACCATGTTTTTAAACAATATTTGTAAAAGTACTGAAATTATCGTGAGATTACTGCGGTACTTTTGAAAAGCGAAAAATACCGAATTCAGTACTTTAAAAATTAATTACATTAGTAAATGTCTCTTCAAGTATGTATTTTATTCTTAAACTATAAAATCCTTTTTCTCGATATCAATTTGTACTTATACATATACCCTTATGCTCCAAGTCCTCAATTATAGAAGAAATCTCTGAATTATAGAATCAATTTATTTATGAAAGAATTGAAGTAATTTGTAAAAAGTGTTTCTAGCATTTATTTACAGTTTCATAGAGTAAAGATAGCTACTTACATTAAGAATTAAATACATATTATGAACATTTTCTTATAAGCTATGAAAGAAATGCTTAAGAATATGTTTGAAAGATTCTTATGAAAATATATGCTCTATTTTGTTCAGTGTTTTTATGTTTAAATTAATGGCGTTTTCGTTTCTACCAAAAAATGTTGCCCTGTCACAGTGCAAAATGTTTTCAATGTTGCCCGCAACCCTGTAAAAGTGCATGTTTTTGCCTACTCGAAAAATGTCAACTTAAATAAACGAATATAACCATGCTTGTCTAACGCACGCATATCATAATATTGTCGTTTTAAAAACAGCTGATATGCAGGGCAATCATCTACCCTGAGAAAGTTTGCAAGGCAGAAAATGCGCCTTTTTTGCCCTCTGTGAGTGTGACATTTTAAGAAACGAACACAGAATTTACTCACCCGTTTGCACTTATTTTAGAATCGAACACGAAAAAAGGCAAGGGCAATGAAAAGGCAACATTTTTTGGTAGAAACGAAAACGCCATAAGTGTTTCTTTAAATCGTTATACGTACACACATTTTTTAACACACTCACCTAGTTTGTATTGAATGCTTTTAAATTTTAAAGCAGTCAGCCAAACCAAAACATTTTCCTCAACCTTATTGAGCAGGACACCTTTATTTCAGCAGCAACAAGTATTCCCTGCCGCCTTATTTACTTGTGCTGTTTATCGTTGTATGTATTATATTTTAACTGCTTTCCTAGCTGCTGTGGCACACTGGGGTCATTTGCGTCGGAACTAACGGTCTTAATTCTAGCCTTACTAAGATTGCAAACTTAATAAAATAAGTCTTCACAACAGGAGCAAGTGACGGCTCACAGACAATTGATATTTATATAAAACAGATTAACTGTAGGTACCTATATAACAGTGTTTTAGATTAAAAGGATCAAATAAAGTATTTAGCTTTTGCCTGGCATCACATTTTATAAAGTTTCAATTTCTCATAAAGCTTTCAACAACAAAAATACGATATAAAAAAATAAATATTAATCAAGCCTTCCATACCCGCCCCTAGTGTGTGCCCAGTGTCTGTTGCAGCAACCACTCGACCAAGAACCAGAGCTTCCTAATTGATGTCGGCACGTTGTGTAAGTTTCATTATCATCCGAAGTTGTTAAGGGCCTTAATTAACGAGGGTTGGAGTTTGGCGCGCTCGCGTATCATCTTTGAGTGTATGTAAATTTCCGGTATGCTGCATAAAAGATTTTTCCACCTGAATATAAATTGAAAATTTGAAATTTCAACATTAATGTGGGAAAACTAATTGGCTTTGTAGATTGAAGAGCAAGCCTCGAAAAAGTTGCAAGCTTGGTTGTTACGTTATGATGTGTTCTGTTTTGCTTTGGTGTGTGTTTTATGTGCGTGGACCGATTTCTTTGGTTGTATATCATCACTTCATTTATAGTAATTGGTGTACATCAACTAATGTGAAGTTTGCGTTTGATGGGCAAAACGTGCAGACTTAATGTAAGCAATGTGTTGGTTGTTGCTAATGAATTCAACGCAAATGTTTAAACATCTAAAATAAATTGTTGATAAAAGAAGGCTTTGAAAGAAAAACTCAAGGTTTTTGATTAACTCAATTTAACTTAATTTATTTTAGAGTTTGGCAAAAACTAAACATATTTAATTCAGCATTTTTATACCAAACTTAATTCAAATTATTAAATTGATTATTCAAAATTTTATCTTTATATCAAACACAATTGAGTAGTTTACATTCAAAACCAGATAAGTCACACAGATTGAATTATTGGAAATTTGAAAAAAACGTCTAAATTTTGTAAGACATTTTTTATAAACAAACCAACTATGCAAAATTATGCTCCACAGGAATAGATATATTATGGGAAAACAAAATATAGTCTCATAGTGCAAAAAATTCGAACTTTCAATTTCAAATTTGAACTTGTCTGGTTTTGAAAGTTAGAAATTATTCAAAATTTAGATTCCGCCGTTCGGGGTCTAAAAGGTTAAAGGAACTCATTAAAATGATTTCTGCATACTGTTTTTTCAAATCGGAAGAAAACTGCCGAAGCACTTTTGATTCTCCTGAATGTCCTTTTCAGTAAAAAAAAATGTTTCGTGCTTTTAAATTTTTATTTTGTACAGAACACATACCCAAATCCACTAAAATGTTAAATTTATTACTCATACCAACATAAAAAATTTTGGCATAACAAATTTTGATAAATTTGAATGAAAACTTGCTTGGACTTATCTAGCTTTGATAAAGAATTTACAGTGGACATGTCTGCATTTAATTGATAAGGAGATTTTTGAATGCATTTTTCGCTAGGATTTTTATCACAGAGGATTTTATGGATTGATATATTGTAACATTAGCCTTAAAATGGCATTTCTAACAAAATTTTTTTTTTCCTGTGACTTATCTGTATTTGAATGTAAGCTCTACAATTAAATTAATGATGTGCAAACAAGGTACTTAATATTTTTCTTCATTTTCTCTTGAGTCGAATCATGTCAATTTCAGCTATTTTCTTTATGCAAATTTTAAGCTATGAAATTTCATTAACCATTGCTTGTCTTTTTTGACAGATTTCTCTTAAAAGTTTTTTTGAATTTATTCCTCTTGTTAAACGTTATGATCTGTCCTTGTCTCAACTGCTTCAGTCAAGTATCAGCTTATGACAAATTAAATTTTTCTTTACTCCTTAATTATTCCCTGAATAAAAGTTTTAATTTAATAAAGTAATGTCAAAAATAAAGCCACTGCCAAAATCTGCATTGTACCAGCCTTGGCTGTTACCATTAATATTCAAAGCCAATAACAGCAACAACAGCCTCAGTTATTCTGAGATGCTTTACAATGCCTTCTGGTTGGAAATTTTCACAATGGAATCTATTGTTACAATACGAAGCAATGGTTATGCTAATGCTGAAGAAGCTTTTGAATATCTGTCCGCCAAAAAGACGTTGGGTTGCAACTTTAGCACACGGAATTGCGACCTCACACTTTTTTGAAATCCACATGCTACCTGTCACATTATAACAACCAAAATTTCTTAATATTGTTGCCTTATATTATGTGGATACAAGCGCACACATACACACACACAGACACTGTGGAATACAAAGTCAAGTCACACCTTCAAATTCAATAAAAACTGAACGACGCGTAACGTCAACGGAAACTTCTCCTGAAAGGAGTAGCGAGTAAGTTTAGCTAAATAACAACAGCAACAAAAATAAAAAAAAATATTCGCTTTATTGTTCAAACTTTATTCAAACAAAAAAAAAAAAAAAAAAATACCAGACATTAAAATAAATTCACGCTATTTTCTCTTGGGTACCTACAACCTCAATAGGCAGGAGGAACCAAATACGTGTTTTGAGAAGATTTGAATTTTTTCTTTTATTCTTTTTATGCCGTTTTGTGCAAATTAATGGTTACTAAGGGAAAAATACAAAAGTTTTCCTAAAATTTAATGAACTTCTGTGGGTTGCGGATACAAAAGCATTTCAAAAATTATTGAAATATTGAAGCCAATATAGATGATTGTGGTAGGGGTGAAGAGCATCATTTAAAAGTTGTTTGAAAAAAAAAAAAAAAAATATTTAATAAAACTAAGAACGGAATATATTAATAAAAACAGAAATTAAATATATTTCTATCTAAACACTAAACCTGTATAGCTTTGTATGAATAATATTAGAATGATTTACTAACAGTTGTTGACACAAGAAACAAACATGATTTCCATAGCATTTTTCTATTTATTTTGTGGTGGATTTCAAAACTAACAACTAACGGGTTTTCCAATAAGAGGTGTTATTTTGATATTCAAAGAAAAATGCCATTTTTTGAGATAAATGATCGTATGTTTATTTCATAATAAAGAGGATGTAATGCCGTTAATAATAAAAAACAACATCAGCCAAATGGCCACCACGACCACGCTTACAGGACCATATCCTTTTTATGAAATTTTCCATACCAAAATCGCATAGTGGCTGTCCCTATGTCCTCGATAGACTCACGAACTCCATCTTTGAGGTCTTGAATCGACGCTGTGCTGTTGGCGTAGACCTTATCTTTCACGTGGCTTCAAAGGAAGAAGTTGCAAGGTGTTAAGTCACAAGATCTCGGTGACCAATTGTGATCACCTCTTCGAGAGATAACACGATCCGGAAGCTTTTCCCGTAAAAGATCAATGGTTTCGTTGTTTGTATGGCACGTAGCACCATCTTGTTGAAAGTAAACGTTGTCCAAATCTTTATAGGCCTTAAGACTCAAGTCTTTATGCAAAATACGGTGTAATGAAGTTTGTGGAATGCACAACTCCAATGTACCACCACTGGCAGAAGTATTTATTTTATGTTAAACCAAATATAACGTAATACAATGTACTCGTATATAAGTATACATACTGAAACATGAACCGTATTGTATCACCTATAATAAAATTCTAAGGTAGTAAAAGTTTTATAACGAAACGAATCAGTCGTCTTTATTTTAACTCGGCTTAAGCAAGTCTTCTTAGTCAATGTAAGCAGAAAAACTCTTCTGTTTCTACACTGGGTTTTCTTCAACACTTTCATCACTAACTAGTCCCAACAGCTCGAATTTTTCCACTAATTTCTGTATTGCGGTCCGACAAGGTGCTTCACGACGACCAAAAAATGCTTTAGTTTTGCGAACTGTGACTGCAAAATTTTCACCATTTTTGTATTTTTATAATTTCAATGCGTTGTTGAAGCGTGTATCGTTTCATTTTTAGTAATGGCGTAGTTTCTACTTGTCAAAAAATAACAGCTTCAAAAGTGACAGCTACCGAAATAGCGGGCTATTCAAAATATCTTCTCTTGTTGGAAAATCCTTTATTTTGTTTTCTTAAGACTTGCATTGTATTGTAATTTTAAAGGTAATGGTGTCGTTTTTCCAACACTTTTTTCAAATTGTAGCAAGTTACAGAGTTTCAAAGTAAAAGTAAAAACTTTATTTTTTCGAGCTTGTTTTAAAGTCTCAAAATTTAAATTGATCCGTTCAATTCCTAAAGAAATTACTTTTCATAGTTTTCAGATTTATTATGGTTAAGCAAACCTAAATTTAATCAATTAAGGCCGTAGATTTCCCTCTGAACCGCAACTGCACAGAGGGTCCTGCTAAACCTGAACCCGCCCAGCAACGTATGAACCGCACCTGGACAAAAATCCGATCATACCACGAACCGCCCCTGCTCATAAACACGCAGCTGTGCGACCCGCAATCAAGTAATAACAAAACATACAGCAAGTCAGTGGCATGATCACAGTAGCACAACAACAAAACAATATAACGAAGTTGCATAAAGCAAAATCAGCAAAACATACAAACAACATGCATTCTATGCAGCCAAAATTAGCAAAAACAAAATGCATAGGGGTCATTAAACAGCGACTAGAACAACAATAACATGCAGGGCAAAAGGTTGCCGCTATTTTCAGACAAGCGAAATTCAAGGTCGAAATCGGATGAAAATTTTGTGACACAAACAAGTACCCGTTACCCTTATTGGGGAAAAAGGAATCAGCGAACCAACAGTGGGTCGCTTTTAAAGTCAACACGCAAGCAGCGCACATCGGTGAGTCAAGTGATCAAGTGAACAAGTGACAAAGGACAAAAAGTGAACCAGTGAATGGGTGATTAAGTACATCAGAAACCAAGGACTTCAGTGAACAGTGTTTTCTTGTCGGCCCGAGTGGTTTCATATCGGACGCCAGGCCATAAAACATCCTAGTGGTCTCACGGAAGCTGTTGTTTCTGTCGACCCGAGTGGTTTCATACTGGATGGTCTGCTCTAAAAGCATTCAAGTTAATTCCATTTTTGGTTCAAACAAGCCTGGCGATATTTACGACCGAATTTTACATCTGGTCCGAGTGATTTCATACCAGACGGACAATTGTAATTTCAAATACAACGCGGATAGGCGAATGGACTCTGGATTTTATGGATACATAAAACAGTTTTAGACAGCTGGTTCAGGAGTGAAGGATTTAAGAAAAATTTTGTTGATACCTACCAAACAGCCTGTGCCCAGAGCGTCAAGAAAAATAATCGGCGGACAAGATTATTGAAAAACTATAAAATTCGAATTAACATAGAATTCTTTTCCAGGTCTTTTATTTGTTCATTTTTAAATTTTGAATCATCAAAAATTTTGAAAACACTCAATCGCTTGTTATAAGTCTGTGCTTCAATACTTAAAAACAGGAACTTTTTCAAACTCAAGATCTGATATCAAATTCCATGCTACTGCAAAAATTACTTAAAGGAGAACAACACCAATTGATGTTGAAGACAGTCCATTGTGAAGCTTTTCCAAAATACTTTTCACAATTATTCCACAATTATTTTTGAACTCATATTGTAGAAGATGAGATCGGATGGGTATGTGCTAGAATGAGGTGCTTGAGGGATGTGACGTTTAGTGGAAAAAAAATTGGTCTCCTCAAGACAAAATCTATAGATTTATCATGTTTTAAGATCCAGCTCTAAATACCAAAGCTATGACGAAAAACAAAAAGAAACGTATACATTCTGCAAAACATTTAAATTTTTTTAATAGTACTACTGGACTAACCGATATAGTTTGTGAGGAAATGTCCTTTGATTTCTTAATAATTTTTATTTTCTGAGATAAGTGTGGTATTTAAGAATGCCAAGAAGTAAGATCTGAAGGGTAAGCTTTAGAACGTGAGTTCAATAAACATTGAAGCACAAAAATTTTAAACTTAAAAAAATATATATCAAAATTTAATATAAAACAGTAATTTAGAAGATATGTCGAAAAATTTAAAAGGGCAATTCGGTCAACAATTTTTGTTTTAAATTGCTTTTCAAATATGCTTCCGAATCGATGCGGTACAGTACACTTTTCTGTTTGCCTGTAAGTTGGTACAGTCTAGTCTACATTAGGGTATCCCAACTGAAAATTTTATTTCGAATTTCATAATTGCTCAAGCCATGTTTGAAAGCTTATGGATTAAGGCATTTTTGAGATTTTTTGCAAATTTTTTGGAAAAGGTACACTCAGAAAAAAGTATCTTGGAATATGATTAAAAAGGCATTTAGAGAAAAATGGTATAGACTTTGCTCTATTGCGATACTAAAAATTCTCTAAAAATGATAAAAAGCTTACATGAAAAAGATATATATAAAAAAATATTTCGTTTTTAGAGAAAAATACTTTTTTTTTTGAGAAAATATTTGTTTTTATTGAAGAAAATACTTCCCATATTGAATTTTTTATCAAAATATAAGAAAATTTAATCATTTTCAATAAATTTTTCTCTATAAATGAGAAATTGTTTGTGCGAGAAAAATACTTATCATTATTAGAGACATTGAAATATTTCCATTTCCAGGAGTAAAGAAATATTTCTTCGATAATGTGAAAATTTATTCTAATTGAAGAAAATTTTATTTGAAAAAGAGAAAATTGCTATTATCGACAATAGAGAAATTTTTTACTGAGCAGGGTATGTGTTTTTTTCTCTGTGTTGAGGTCGCGATAGTGGAATTTTTACTTAAAATCAAGTTTCTTGGAGATTTTTTCATTTCAAGCAAAAGTTGGTCAATAATAGACATTTTCTTAGTCTTTGAGTAATTTTTCAAAAAAAAATAAAAAATCTCCAAAACTTTTCATTGCAAACTAAAAATTGCAATTCCGAAGTTTTGGCAATGTTGTTGGTCATTTTGGTAACATATTTTTAATTTTTTCATAACGATGTTTAAAAATACATAAAATTTTTTTATATGAAAGAATCCCTTTTTAAAATTTTGAGCTTATGAAAACATTTACTTTAAAGCGCCTCACGAAGAAATTTCGTCTCTAGCGAAAGTGTGCTGGAATGTTTCGAAATAACCTCTAATAATAGAGTTGTTTGTAAAAATATTGGCTGTTATTATAGTTTAAAATAAACAAAAAAAAAATGGCCAGTATAAATAAAAAAGTTCTTCCAATCTTTATCAAAAAATATAAAATTTTTTATTAATTAAAATAGATGGTGGGTTTTCATTAATTTTTTTTTAATTTTTTTCGTATTTTTTTTTTCAATTAAGTATTATAAAAAACTTTTATCTTTATATAAAACACTTTTTGGGGTTTTTTACTGCTATACAAATCTCATTCATTGTGGACAGATATAATAACTTATGCTTATTACAAACCTTTTTTTGACATCCATCCAGTTCAAGTGACCCTTTCCAATTATTTTAAAACTTAACTGCTGATATATGTATCTCAACAAACTGATGAACTGTGTTCATGAATTCCAAATTATTGTGGTAACAGAACAAAAAGTTAAATATAAATTGCACTTTAAATTTATTGCAGGCATTCATTACCGATGGTTATGAAATATATTCAACAATATTGTGGCCAAACTTTCATCAGGATTGTTTTTAATTTAATGCGTTGATGCAAATAACTGACCTAATTTTGACAATATTAAACAACAATACGTTATAAATATATAATTTTTGCTGACCAAAGACTAAATTGAAATGAATTACTTGTATATTAAATAAAAAATTGCACGTATACCAACATTTCAATAATAACATGACTGTCGAGTAATTGAGGCCAACATTTAACAAACAAATCAAATAAATTAAAGTTTACATAACTACTGTTTTTCTAAATATTTAAAAAAAAAAACAATATTAATTTGATGCTTTATCGATTTGTGGCACAAAATATTTCGAATTTACAAGTTCTTGATATTCAAATTTTTTTTCAAAAAAGACCGATTTGAAACCAGTGCATTGGTTACCAGTGCAAGTTTATCATAACGTTTATTTTTAAAATGAAGCCGGTTCTAAAATACCTAAACAACAAACGCGGCAAGCTATAATTAATTTAAAATTCCACCAACACATTTGTGATTTTTATCGATGAGCTTTATTTATTTTGTATATTTTATGTTAAACCAAAAAAGCAAAAATATATATATAAAAACAAATCCATTTCAAAGCATCATTCATATCGTAAATCATCATTTATATTTGCTCATTATTTATGAATTTGTTTGGCTAGAAGCACTGCTTTCCGCCACTTTCAAATTGTGTGGAATAAACAATTATGCAAATAATAATTTATAGCTTTTATAGCCAGACTAATTCTAATTGATTGAAATATTAAAAGAAATGACAATTTGACAAAATAATCGGTAGTTTAAAATATGTACAGTTTTTTAATATTAAAGTGCATAAATATTGTTATAAAAGCATCACAAAGAGTTTGTGGTATTTTAAGTACTCTCTCAAAAACTGACTGATCTCAAACATAACAATATAATCTCCTTTGATATATTTTGCATACAAAAATTAGCTATAAACTTGTGGCTTTAAACTTGGCTTAAAACTTGCTACTTAAATTTAAGTCGAATTTCAAAAAGACTTTCTTACTTTAAACAAATTAATACCAGGCTATTAATATTGAGATAAATCCACAGGAAACTAATTAATGAATTATTAATAACTATTAATTATCGACATATTTTTAATGTGAACTGGTCTAGTGAATACAGAGTTGAAATTAAAAAACGGAAAAACTTTTATTACAAAAATTTTCAGAAATTCTAGGTAGCTACAATGAGTCAAAAAATATTTCAACCCAGTTTATATATTTTTGTTTTTGTAGGATATATGTATGTACATTAGAGTGTCCTTTTAATTTCAAGTTCAATATTTTTTTACGCATACCCTCTTAAAACTTTCGTTATGACCCAACATTGTTTAGAAAAAAATTTAAGCCCAATTTATAAGCGATAACCCGTGTGTCGACTTGAGATTTAATCTTGTTCATACAAATTGCGCTGGTTAAGCGCTGTAACCTTTTGGTGACGGTCCAATAATCTCTAGTCCCGTTACTTTTTACGCTCTTTTCTTCGTTTGATGAGCTCTATTAAGAAAAAAATATTATGCTGACGATCATTTGATTCCTGAACACTCTTTTTGCTACTTTTATTACTTTGTTCAAAAAAGTATCAAATTAATGGTGCAAAATTACCATCTAATCAAAAAGTACTCCTGTCAGTGAAAGTTCAAATCTTGTGCTCAAAGAGTGCATTATATTTTGGGAAGAAGCTAGATTTCCTACACAATCATTTCCAAACTGCTTGAACAAACTTATTGAAATATATTTTGTTTGGAGAGAGCTGGAAAAAATTGTTATTGTAATTGTAATTGCAATTGTAATTGTAATGGTAATTGTAATTGTAATTGTAATTGTAATTGTTATTGTAATTATAATTGTAATTGAAATTGTAATTGTAATTGTAATTGTAATTGTAATTGTTATTGTACTTGTAATTGTAATTGTTACTGTACTTGTAATTGTAATTGTTACTGTACTTGTAATTGTAATTGTAATTGTAATTGTAATGGTAACTGTAATTATAATTGTAATTGTAATTGTAATTGTAACTGTAATTGTAACTGTAATTGTAATTGTAATTGTAATAGTAATAGAAATTGTAATTGTTATTGTTAATGTAATTGTAATTGTAGTTGTAATTGTAATTGTAATTGTAATTGTAACTGTTATTGTAATTGTAATTGTAATTGTAATTGTAATAGTAATAGAAATTGTAATTGTAATTGTTATTGTAATTGTAATTGTAGTTGTAATTGTAATTTTAATTGTTATTGTAATTGTAATTGTAATTGTAATTGAAATTGTAATTGAATTTGTAATTGTAATTGTAATTGTAATTGTAATTTTAATTGTAATTTTAATTGTAACTTTACATTAATGAGATAACAAAAATAGAGAAAGACAAAGTATTTTTAAAGAAATAGAGAGCCAGGTGACCGGGAAGCACAGGTGGTGTTGACAAAAAATTGGAGGTGAAAGAGCTAGGCAAAGACGGTTGGAAGAATAGGAAAGGAATATCAACTGTTGCAGATTCGGACGGCGAACTTATTTTTAATTCTGATTTCACTGAACTCACACTGCCAGTGTTTCCTTGAAAAAAGTTCAAAAAGAGGTACAATGAATCTTAAAGCAACTAAACTTGTCGCAGCTTAAGATCGATGCCAGGTAAGCATAAGACTCCATTAACATTCTTCCAGCGATCATAAAAGCTCTTGGCTTGAGCAGCGATGATTTCCCCTATAACGAATCCTTGATTCAGCGAATTCATACTCATTCTCAGTCGAAAAATCCATTGCAGAAGCAATAAAAACTGACTTTCAGAACAATATTCATGACGTAGTTCCAGTCCATTGGGATGGAAAAATATAACCCGAATTGGATGTACGAAATTCAAAAGAAGGACGTTGCCAATTATTGTAACATTTGATGATAGAGAACAGCTTCTTGTAGTGACAAAAATACAGAGTTCCTCTGCATCTAGCTAAGGCCGTCTCAACTGCTCTTTTTAACTAAAGCAACAGCTTCGAGCACTGATCGTTGTAATGGTCCTTGTGCTGTTTTAAAGCATACTTTACACAGAGAATTGTTGTTTCTGCCATGTGGTCAGTTGTTTCTGACATGTGGTCATCATGTTTATGAATTGATTCTTAAAACTGTCTTCGAAATCTTCGAAACCTACTACCAATTTGCTTCATATTGGAAGTAGGTCAGATATTCAAAATTTTAACAGGTTCAAATACAATTGGGAAAACATAAATTCCAGTACCATTGAACTCTTGATTTCGTAAAAGAACATGTTGCCGAGGCAAATATTGCATATTTGTTAATGTTTAGAAAAAGGGAGAACTGGACAAACGTTTTATAAGAGACGATAACCACGAATTTGTTTAATTATGCGTAGTGCTTTTGGTAAGATATACAGAGAAAAAATTTAAACTCGGGACCCCTGATCTATCCTTTAAAAAAAATGTTTCTTTGAGTCACAATGTGGACTGATTCCGAAGGAAAAAAATGCCCCACAAGATGTTAGCTTACTTAGCACCTAAACAAGGTTTGAGCTTTTTGAAGGCGTATCGGAAAAGAGTAACCAATTCCAATCTCGACTGTGGATTGACGGCAGTTTTCTTGGGGAAGATAACTCTTCTTGGACTGATAATGACTGATAATGCTGGAGACTAAAATGAGATTAATTCGTTTGAAAGTTGTAAATGTCAAATTAATTGAAGATTTCAACGGATCTTTGACGGTTGAAGAAAATCAGAAACAAATCTTATTGCGATGTGTCCAGGAGCATAGAAATCTGTATCCGGACTGTAAAAAAACCACTTTAAAACGAAGCTACCCTGGTGTATAATGTTTTTAAATACTGATAAATATTGATCTTATTTTATTTTGTTAACTCTTATTCACTTAATTTGTTTCATTTATATCAGTTATAAGATCGAAATATTAGGACGAAATACAATTTTTAATAAACTATGTTGCTCAGTCGGCACGGGTTCCGATTCTGTTTAGCATTTTATAAATTATCCCTTATATGAAATTTTTTTTTTTTTTTTGTAAATTCGAAATGCATTTAGCATTTATAAAAATTTTAGAGGGCATGCATTTCGAATTTACAAAAAAAAAAAAATTTCATATAAGGGATACCCTAATGTACATGTATGATATATTTTAGTCACTTAATGCATAAAGTCGATTTTTGACTCTTACATTGTGTAGTATTCTTACAGCACTTGTATTTGTGCATGGATTATATGAACTTCGGTCATTTAACACATCAAGTAGTTAATTCCTGTTCTTCTCCTATTTGTACATGAATAGTATAAATATTATACGCCAAAATTATGAATGATTCGCGTTCCCCTTGTATTTTTTCATGAAACTTTTTATTGGTTCATGTATCTAGTGCACACACTTTATGAACTTTAAACACTAGACTAATGAAATATTAATGTTCTCGTTTTTCTCTATGGTTTTTTGAACATTAATATCATGAATAGAGCATGTGACTCATTTGCTTTGCTAATGAACCGAAATTCATGAATTATTTTCTTGGAACTCATGTAAAAATTCATAATTATTGCGAACTTTTGGTTCAGTGTTCAGTCAATATTTCACTTATCAATTATTTAATTTCCTCCAAAAATTCAATAAAACTGAATTAACTGAGAAACCTCTATGGCATATCCTGAGAAAGAACTTATCTACCAAAAAAACTTAAACTAATTTCAAACTTGAAGTAAATTTTGCATAAATTTATTTTATAAAAGAATTCCATAAGAATCTAAATATTTTAAAATTAATTGAATGTCTCAAACAGCCTCAACTTAAGAGACAAGTACTTAAACAAAAATGACTAAAAATCTGACAAAATAAACAGCACATTAATTTTCATTATTCAATGATGTCTTCAAGTATTTGCAAAAAACAAAAATATGAAAAAGGATCTATAAGCTTATAAATCAAGCAAGAAAAAAGGCAGACAAGAGAAGAGAAAGAAAAAAAAAACCAGCTCAAACACATAGCTTGCATTCATCATCTTTGCAGCAGCCATAAAAATGTCATCCATAGCATCGAAAACTCATCAATTCCTCTCAACCAGCCATAATACTTGAATAACTGAATGACTTGAATAAGTTCATTCAAGTATTCAGCTCAAACAAGCTGGCTGTGCATATAACTAGCTAAGCTTAATCATAATTAAAACTATATTCAAAAGACATCAAGCCGGAATCCTGTGCGGAAATTTTTAATACCCTTGATGAATGTGCTTAAAGAAACTTTGTGCGCCCTCAAGTACTTTCAAGTGGCAGCTACTTAGAGTTCCCAGATTTTTTTTTTATTTTTTTTTTCTTTTATTTTTTATTTTTTTGCTACATTCTTTAAACGCTTAGTTTGACTTTAATTTTTTCAAAGCTTTTCTTTAGTCAGACTTTTTTGTTTGCAACAATTTTGTGTTGTTTTTTTTTTTTGGTTTTTTGTTTTCTTTGACTGCGTGTTTAAGTTTTGCTTTGGCTGACTTATGCACTTGAAGTTGTTTTAAGTATGAGCCACGTTTATGCTACGTAACACAATGAAACGTATGCTATGCGCGTCGTTCTTGTTCCTTGGGACACGCCATATAAAGCCTTCTGGTACATGTGGGTGTTACGCGAGATCGTTAAAATGTTACGATGTTTTTAGCGCCAAAAACTGCGTACGTTTTTCCTATAGCTGTCGGTACAAATAACATCATTAATTCTGAATTACTGGGCAGTAGTGGTGTAGGAAGGGAGTGGTGCTGGTGTTGAGGGGGTAGGAGTTCACATGTACGTGCCCTGGTGCAGGCGGTAAGCTTAGCAAATTTTGAAAGTTTTCGCTTCATTAAGTAATGAAAATTGTACAAACATTGCAGCCAACATAAATATGAATACGTACAAACATGGATTAAAATAAATTTTTAAGTGCTTCTAAAGTGGAACTTTGTTAATAACTGCAAAATTCGCCTTGCCATAATTATGAAACTCGTTTGTTGACTTTTGAATTGGCTGTAAACAATGCATGCAGTTTTAAATCGTTAAAAAAATGGTTAAGAAAAACTTCAGCAAATTTTTCTTACCTCCCACTCTAATCTCCCAGTTTCATTATTCTAGCAACAACAAAACAAAAAATTGGCCATTTCAGCCCTTGAAAGGACTTTGACCGAGCTTCTTATGATGAATTATGTTGTGTGTGTTATTAAATGTTTGCACACAATTGACCGAGAATTGGACCTACATGTTTTATGCCGACTCCGAACGGCTAAGGTTCATGTTCTCAAGAAGCTTTACATGGCATTATTTACTCTCTGAGGTTTGCCATTGTCTGCAGAGAGGTGGTGACCGATCAGAAGAATTTTCGCCGCGGCTGGGGATCGAACCCGGGCTCCGAGCATGCTAAGCCACACACTTCACCTGCATGCCACGGTCACCACCGGTCACCATTATTCTAGCTTTTTAACGAATTTTTTACACATTTGAATGGTTTGAAAGCATAATTAATGCTTTAGTTTTGTTGTTGAAATTTCGATTCTGCACTACAACTGTGAGAGTAACAATTTGACATCCATTTTTCACTAATAAATGTTAAATAAAAAAATCTCTATTTTCGATAATAGCAATTTTCTCTTTTTCAAATAAATTTTTCTTCAATTATAATAAATTTTTACATTTTCGAGGAAATATTTCTTCATTTGTAGGAAATGGAAATATTTCAATATCTCTGATAATGATAAGTATTTTTCTCGCACAAAAAAATTCTCATTTAAAGAGAAAAATTTATTAAAAATGGAAAAATGTTCCTATATTTTGATAAAAAATTCACTATTAGAATATTTTCTTCAATAAAAACAAATCTTTTCTCAAAAATAAAAGGTATTTTTCTCTAAAAACGATATTTTTTTATATATTTCTCTTTTTCAGAGAAGCTTTTTATAATTTTTTAAGAATTTTTAGAATTACGTTTAGAGAAAAGCATTCTCTGGAGCAAAGTCTATTCCATTTATCACTAAATATGATGCATTTTTTTTATCATATTCCGAGAAATTTTTTCTGAGTGTAAACCGTTATCTACCAAGCCATATCTTCAATTATGAAAATAAGAAAAAGGTCGCTGGGAACAAAGTCTGTTGAATACAGTGGATGTTGCAATGAATGGAACTTTAATTCAATAATTTTAGCCATCAAAACTGCGCAAGTGTAGAATCGTGCATTGCTTTTATAAAGGAGAATATTTTTTCGTAAAAATTATGCTTTTTTCCTTGATTTTATCACTAAGCCGGTTCAATAACTTTGCATTCTACTGTACTGTTATCATATTCTTAACTTATTTAGAAATCTATGTAGATGATTTCTGGTTCATGTCAAAAGACATAGCTTTGTCGCCTTCTTCGCAGCCCGTTTGCCTTCAAAATGTTTTAACATGTTCTGTTTTGACAGTTGTTTTGAGAGTTCCCTTATCTTTAGAGTATAGTGGTACATCCATTATTTATTCACAATTTTATGCATGGATACATGTTTCTGACAATAGATTATAAGCAGTTGCCAGTCATTGAAAGTAAATCCTTTTCCAATTGGGTGATTGTATTTTTATTGACATGTGAATTTTGAATGTTTTGATCGGTTCTTCTGAACGTAATTTAGTGACGTCACAAAAATAGCGCTATAAGCATTATATTATTTTGTTTGACAGTGTCAGTTCTTAGTATAAAGAAAAATATATTGAACACAGAGAAAAATTTTAACTGAAAACAACTAACTCCAAACCAATTAATTTTGGCAGTGATTCTGAGCTAAGTCATAATATTCTTGATACCAAGCCCTAATGTGATTGTTTATCAAAAAATTAACACGCCCATTCGTGCGTGATGCATATGACATTTGGATCATTTATTAAAAAAATGAATATGCTTGTGCCCAATTTATGACACTTTTGCCCAATTTATAAAATTTTGATATTGTTTATCAAATAAAATACATGCTCATTTGTATCCAATGCTTGTCATTTGTGGATTGTTAATAAAGACTTTAATATGCTCTCACAGTGGCAAACGAATCTATCCGTCCTCGAAGACGTCTGCAAGACACTTTTTCCGTCATAGACGACGGGTCGATCAACTTCCATAGCTGTCTTCGAAGAAATTTTCGAACAAATTAGCAAAACGTCTTGAAAGACAAGACTTTGCCTCGTCTTCGTCGACGGATGGGATGTCTTCGTCTTCGAAGACAATTTTTGACACTGGGCTCATATGCCTTATTTTGGGATTGTTTGGGAACGAAACAGAAACAAAAACAACGATAACAAACAAATTTTAAATTTTTTTTTTCACTGTCGCTTGCTAACAAATACAATTGGACAGATTTTCCTGCATCCAATTTGGACAAGAAAATATTATATAAAAATTAATTTTTTGCACATTTATACTAACAGGAACAAAAACCAACTGAGAAGCATATCGTTCGGTTGCTTATTTTTTTAATTTGTAAAAACAACAACAACAAAATAATTTTTTTACAAACAAGCCCAAGACAACACGTATTTAGCACAAATAGACGTGTTTCAAGCACAATTTCTGGCATAAACTACGCACATGAATAGCTTGAGATGGTTTTGAGCTCTATTAGGCTGATTTCAGTTACGAACGCTTTGAGCTTGATTTTAGCCGTTTTTTTTTCTCTCCGTGAAGTTAAAAATCTAGTTCATAAAAACATACCAAGTCATATGAAACGTTCTACGACACTTTGTTCAAACAATTTTTAAAAAACCTACGATTAATTTTTTGACATTGGGCCCAAATTTTTTTTTCGAATCCACCCATCAATTTAAGATCTTACTAGCGCATACAGCCAAACAACTACAAATATAATCAAGAAAAGAAAGTCTAAAGTCGGTCTAGCCTGACTATGAAATACCCTACTTTTTCAAAATACAAATAAACCTACTTTTTCAAAATACAAATAATAGTATTGTAAATAGGTTAGTCCGTTGACGGACGAAGCCCATATTTTATATACATTGCAATTTTGATGAAAAATTTAAATAAACTAAGTTTTATTCCTGTAACTCACGCATTAATGCTTTTTATACCGTTTTCGGTATTGTGGGTTGTGTGGGAGGTGCCCGTGTTCGTGGATGGATTACGCCCAGTTTTTGAACATATATTGGTTCTGGTATAAAATATATACATACCAAATGTTATCTCTGTAGAGAAAATAAACGCTTATTTATGGAGTTTTGAATTTTATGGGTTGTATGGGATGTAGGCGTGTCCGTTGGTAGATGGCGCTCGTTTTTCAAAAGCATGTTTGTTTTAATATAAAATACATGCGTACCAAATTTTATAGCTGTAAGACAAACACAAGCTTATTTAGGCAGTTTGCAATTTTTGCGTTGTATGGGAGATAGTCGTATCCGTAAGCGGCTGGCGTCCATTTTTCAAAAACATCTTTGGCTTGTTATAAAAAACATACATATCAAATATTATTTCTGTAAGTTAAACACAAGCTTATTTATTGAGTTTTAAATTTTTGAGTTGTATGGGAGGTGTGCGTTTCCGTTGGCAGATGACGTTCATTTGTCAAGCACGTATTTGACTTGTTATAAAAAACATACGTACCAATTTGTATTGCTGTAGGTAAAACATAAGTTTATCTATTCAGTTTTAAATTTTTGGGTTGTATGGGAGGTTGCTGTGTTTGTGCGCGTATGACACCCACTTTTCGAAAAAATTTTTTGTTTGATATAAAATACGTATTTACCAAATTTTGTTGTTGTAGGTTAGTTATGAGCTTACTTTTGCAGTTTTCAATATTTGCGTCGTATAGGAGGTAGGCGTGTCCGTGCGCAGATTCCAATAATATTCAAAAATGCAGATCCTAAGATTCATTTGAATACGTGTAACATGCAATAACAATAGAGTTCAGCTACTACAGCTTTTTCGCACATTCTCAGCATTAATCTATTTGAAGCCACAATCCAAATCTCATTGAAATATTTCAATGTCATGAATTCCAGCGGCTCAAAACAGGTTAATGTGGGAAAAATTTACCCACCATAAAATGGATTGGGCTCAGGGACAACACAGAACATAACAACTAACCATGCATACACAAATACAGATCTAATTACACAATAGCTTTCAATCTACTTTTGAGTTGACCTTTTGACAAACTAACATCAAAAAATGTACAGTTGTTAACAAAGACACTCATGCGGTTCAAGGGAGCAGTAGCCATGTAATTTGTTCTACTAAATGGTAGATAAATTAAGTTGTTAGCATTTCTACTACTTCTACGGTTAGAGTTAAAGTTTATAAGAGAAAGTAATTCCGGACAATCGAACACACCGGTTATGAGTTGGTGTAAATAGACGATATCCGCAGACTTCCTTCGTTCACTTAAAGATTGCATTTTTAAAAGTTTTAAACGATCCTCGTAAGGAGGAAGGTTCAAAAAATCAATCCCACCTAAGCCCCTAAGAGCAAACCGAACAAAACGTTTTTGGATTCTCTCTATACGTTCAACGTGCACACTATAACTTGGGGACCAAACTTGACTTGCGTACTCCAAGTGAGGGCGCACTATTGCATAATACAACGTAGCAGTTGTAATCATGCTATTGAATTCTTTGGCCCAGCGTTTTATAAATCCAAGCATTGAAGATGCTTTTTTACAAATGTAATCAATATGATTGTTGAACGACAGCTTAGAATCCATGCATATACCAAGGTCTTTGACGGCGTCAACACGACTTAAAGCAGTATCTTTAATATTGTAGTCAAAAATTAAATTATTCCTTTTGCGCGAAAAGGTCATAGTTTGGCATTTAACAGGATTTAGAAACATATTATTATACCGAGTTTCATCGAATTATCTCAACTCCTTCTTCTTATCCTGTGTTTACGGACAACACACAGACGGGTTGACGGACGGACGGACGAACGGACGGACGGACATGGATAGCTCGACTCATGAGGTGACTCTGATCAAGAATATATAAATTTTTCTATACTGGACTTGCTTATTTCTATGTGTTACAAACGTTTGCACAAAGTTTATATACTCTGACCTTTCAGGTTTAGGATTTAAATGAGGAGTTTACATTCAAAACCAGATAAGTCACACAGATCGAATTGTTGGGAAATCGAAAAAAAAACGTCTTAATTCTGGCAGGCATTTTTTATTAACAAACTAATTATGTAAAATTATTCTCCACAGGAATATATTTATATTATGCGAAAAATAAAAATAGTCTCAAAGTGCAAAAAACAATCGTATTTTTAATTTCAAATCTGGACTTGTCTGGTTTTGAAAGTTAGAAACTAATCAAAATTTAGATTCCGCTGTTCGGGGTCTCAAAAGTTAGAGGAACTCATTAAAATGATTTCTGTATCATTTTTTTTCAAATCGGAGGAAAACCGCCGAATCAATTTTGATTTTCCTGAAGGTCCTTTTAAGTAAAAAAAAATGTTTTTTGCATTTAACTTTTCATTTTTTACAGAACGCATACCCAAATCCGCTTAAATGTTGCATTTATGACTTACACCAACGTTTTGACATAAAAAAGTTTTTAAAATTTGAATGAAAACTATAAAAATGAAAATTTGCTTGGACTTATCTGGATTTGATCATGGTGAAATAATTGAAAGGTGTTCTCATCCCATGACATTTTTCAATATTTTTTTTGACATGCTGCCTTATTTTGACAATTATAAGGGTTTCAGATACATGTTTTTTAAGGGTGTTGTTTTGAGTCCGTTAAATACTCAAAAAAAGTACTTTTTTTATTTTTGGCAAGTAAAACACACAAGTCGTGTTTTTATATAAAAAACTTGATTCTAGCAAAAGTTATCACAAAAAACAGTAACCTAACATATAATTTTTATAAATATGAAAACTTTTAGCAAGATTTCTCGAAACATGATTATGACTTGGATTATTATTTTAGATTATTATTATTCTGTCTAATCGTGAAACATTTTCTCCCGGGAGTTGTAAATGGGAGTATCTTGTTTTAAGATAACAGATAAACATATCTCATTTTTTATTTTACACTCATGAATATAGGCGGTTGATGAACAAAATTGCATTAAAAATTTCCGAAAAGTATTTTAACTTTATCTTTAAAACGGGAACTTCCATTTACAACTCCCGCGAGAAAATGTTTCATGATTGGGCTGATTATATTAGATTAGAATTGCATTTGACTACATATATAATGAATATTCATGAATACTAGTATCGCCTGGGTCCATGGTACAATAATTTACTAGGTAGCATTGACAAGTGTTGATTTTCTCATCTACAAGTAATTGAGTTCCTTTCAAAAACAGCTGTTCGTTGTTATATGCGTTGGCCACAT
The DNA here is from genome assembly GCA_958299015.1 of Tetanocera ferruginea. Lineage (NCBI taxonomy): Eukaryota > Metazoa > Arthropoda > Insecta > Diptera > Sciomyzidae > Tetanocera > Tetanocera ferruginea. The sequence continues at coordinate 10,675,583 of OY282642.1, forward strand.
TCGGCTGTGTCAACTGTTGTGATAGCGACACATCGGGGAGCGAAGCTATCGCTACGGAAGTGTCAGAAAAGTTGTCAAGTGGAAACTTTACCGAAAATGGAAACTTACCGACAAATAAAAAATTGTCTATTTTAAATTTATTTTTATGCGCAACTGCTTGAGAAGACGTCAAATATTGGGATAACCTTTTAATTTATTGAATCATGATTGTTTCCTACTGAAACGTCAATACTACCTTGAAAATTATTATATCATTTAAATTATAAAAAATAGTCGGTGCTTTCCTTCTCCGCGCTCGGAAAACAAAAACAATAATCAAAATCAGTCGAGAAACACAGGAGAAAATGGTTCTTAACTGTTTTCCCCACGCCTATTTATTTAAAGATTAGACAATTAATTTTGAGTTTTACAAGAAGATGCTCTACACAGAGAAAAATAGTTCACATAAAAATAAGAAGTTGGTCGTCTTAAAAAGTTTTTAGGCTCGGGGGAAGAACAGAAGCGAGAAACGAAGAAATTTCAATAAGAAAACCTTCTTGTTATTATGATGAAATTCTTATTGAATTTATTAAATAGGAAATCGTTTTGAAATAAGGTGATAACTTCTTATTTAGAAGAAAAAAATCTGTTTTAAATGACAATCTTCTTATATTTATAGGGAAAACTTATTAAATGCTAGTAGACCTTATTTTAGAAGGAGAACTTCTTATTTGTATGAGGTTCCTTATTAATTTTATTAAATAGGAAATCTTCTTGATATAAGAAGATCACGTCTTATTCCTTTTTTTTTCTTAAAGGTTTTTTTTTAATTTATTTTTTAACGAAAAAAATTGATTTAAGATGTAAATCGTCTTGTTTTCAAATGAAAACCTTGTAAATTTTTTTAAGAGTAAATCTTTTTATTTTGATTAGATTTCTAGTTAGTTTTATTAAAAAGGAAGTCTTTTTAATTCTACTAGTTACCCTTATTAAAATTATTGAAAAGGAAATCCTTTTGAAATAAGATGATAACTTCTTATTCGGAAGAAAAAATTATTTAAAAAGATAATCTTCTTATATTCATATGGAATACTTTTTAAATGCTAGTAAACCTTATTTTAGAAGGAGAACTCCTTATTTGTATGAGGTTCCTTATTAATTTTATTAAATAGGAAATCCTCTTGATATAAGAAGATCACTTCTTATTCCTGTTTTTTACTTCTACAGCGCCGGCTAACTGTTTATTTTTTGCTTCGCTCTTTCAGCTTGCAGCTGCAACCATGCTTCTTGCTGTTTTGTTGTTACTACGCTACCGATTTTCAATCTCGTAAACATGTGTGTGTATGTATGAGAAGGGTTGAACAGTAGGCAATAGTTATCGAATATAATGCTATAAGTCAACGTGCGTATTTGCATATTAAAAGCACGTTAAAACTAAAATGATTAATTTTAAAACTAAAATTAAAAACCCAATTTATACTTGTAAAAAGTATTGACAGTGTATAGAAACTCTTTCTTGCTATAATAATAGCAAACAAATAATATTATATTCAAACTTCAATGCTCAAAAGCAAATTGCTCAAAAGCAAATTGCTCAAAAGCAAAATTGCAATTTTTTTTTCTTATATAGAAAAATAAATTTTAAAAATTTGTACTTAACGTTCAAAATAAAATGAAAAATAAATAAAAAGTATTATATCAACTTCTGCCAATACATTCTTCATGTATAAATTGGCATCTAAATTATTTTTGTCCTACCATGCTTTTAATATGCAAATATGCACGTTAAATTATAGCAATAACTTTGATTACTATAACCTACTGTTCAATGCTTCTCATACATACACACATACGTACACGCGACTGAAAGTCAGTATAACAACAAAGTCAAAGTAACAACAAAGCAACAAGAAGCATGGTTGAAGCTGCAAGCTGAAAGAGCAACAAAAAAATAAACAGTTAGCCGACGCTAGGCGTCAATGCTTCTAACGACAATTGCATCATATTTCATTGTTGCTTGAAGTGTTGTGCGGTGCAGATCGTTTTAAAAGTGTTTAATACGTAATTAATACGTTTAATGTGTTTAATAAGTTTAAAAGTAAAATTTTTTGGATTGGAACTTAATATATATATAAATTGTAAAATTTGTGTTGTGTCGGGTTAATGAAAACCTTCAAGGCAAGAACGTGAAAAAATTCATTCAGTGACCGTAACATACTCGGTAAGTTTCATTATTTTGTATTTTTTAAGACATGACACCTAAAAACATTTTTGGTGTTTTAAAATGCGTAAATTTTAATTAAAAATATGACATCATTTGAAATATTGCACATTTGTTTTAAGGTAAGGTAATTTGTCATTTCACAAACAAATTTCTTTAATTTTTTTAATCATAAATAAACTGGAATTTTATTTAAAAACATTAAAAACCCTTGTTGGGCATGATTGTGGCTCACTGGAAAATCACGGTTTTATTTTATTACATTTTTTAAATAAATTGCAGTGTATTTGTGATTAAAAAAGTAAAAGAAATTTATTTTTTGTAACGTTTTTACCTAAAGGTATATGTGTAATTTTTCAAATAATATCATATTTTTTATTTAACTTATATGCATTTTAAAACACCAATAACCAATTTTCAAGATCTTATTACACCTATAAATTGATATATCGCACACTAAAACAAAACAGTCACAACTCAAAAACATAACTTTTCAGTAGAAACGAAAAATAAATGAAATAATAAAAAAAAATGCCGCGGTTTAATTTTTCAACTATTAGAAATAATAGGAATAAAAAAGCTCTTTCAATCTGCATCAAAAAATATTCAATTTTTTCCATGGAACCAAAGATAATGCTAATTAAGTTTCTAAAAATGTCTTTCATAAAATACTTCCTTAAAAAATAAAGACATGTAATAAAAAATGTTCTTCAACAATTGTTAGTTTGCTGTAAGGCTCGGTAGTCTGTTTTAGTTTTTTGAAATTAGCGGTCTAATGGTTTCTGTACGCTCGGCAAAGTTCCAATATGCTACTTATGAAACCACCGCATATAATTTCAATAAAACAAGGTTACATGTAACTGGCAGTCAAACGATAGCGGATAACTAATCAATTGAAAGAACAAAGAAATTATATGTTATTTTTTAGAAAGTTACAACATTAAAAAGAATTAAGTTATTCGAATTTTAGTGAAAATAATATTAATTAAGTATTGAAAATCCCCATTATCTTCAGTCCTATGGAAAAAATTGAATATTTTTTGATGCAGATTGGAAGAACATTTTTATTACTATTACTTCTAATCATTTATTATTTGAAACTAAAACACCAGCCAATATTTTTATAAAAAACTCGATTTTTAGAGGTTATTTTAAACCATTCCAGCTCACGGTTGGCTATCGCTAAATTATTTGTTGAAATTTTTGGGGAATCATCATAACATAAAGCAATGATTATTTTTAGCAACTTTGCCAAACAGACTTAGCGTGCATGGGCAATAACTAATTAAGTTTGAACGGTTTAACAAAAATTTGTTCTTTATACATGGCTCTTTTAAAAAAGGCATTATATAAAGAATGTTCTTCTACAATTGTTAGTTTGCTGTAAGGCTCGGTAGTCTGTATTAGTTTTTTGAAATTAGCGGTCTAATGGTTTCTGTACGCTCGGCAAAGTTCCAATATGCTACTAATGAAACCACCGCATATAATTTCAATAAAACAAGGTTACATGTAACTGGCAGACAAACGATAGCGGATAACTTTTCAATTGAAAGAACAAAGAAATTTTATGTTATAACATAACAATGATTATTTATTTCCTTAGTACATGTTTAATGATTTCGCCTTTTATCATAATGCAAGATACAACATAGTGTCTGACCGACAATTTGACAATCAGCCCTTATTAATGAACATTTATTAATGCTTTACAGATTGAGGGGGAGTATGTTGTTTTCTTCAGAAGAAAGCGATAGTTTCCTTATATCGCAAGAGAATGAAGAAATCGATCCAACACTTTTCTTGTTTAAGTCTTGGGGTTGGATCGATGACATCATACCAATTTTATTTGAACATGGCATAAGTACAGTATTCATTTTGAAAAAAATGGAAGTGGAAGATATTGAGACGCTCTTTGAAAGCTTAAGTTCAAAATATTTTGGAGAAAGAATCAAATTTAAGGCTGGTCTAAGGGAGTGGCGTAAAGAAATGGTAATGTTTTAAATAAAATCTCTTGAAAATGGTTTTGAAGATATGAATAATGGTTTTGTATTTGTGGTTCGAATAATTCTTTTTTGTTTAAAAGTTAAATAAAATAACTTCACCAAAAACTATTTCAATCTTTCTCCATTTGATTTAAAAATTGAATTTTACTGGAAAAGTAGCATTTTAGCATCAATGAGCACTAATTTTTGTTTTGTTGTTTTTAGAATAATCCTCCAACTTGCGACAAAGATACACTTTCAGAAAACAGTCGGATACTTGAGTGGCTTGAAAAAATTTCTAATGATTTAAATAATGCACTTAATATAAATACCTTGATATCATTATATTTCTTCCAATATTTTCATAGGAATCGTATTTTTTAGAAAGGAAGGATGGATGCAAAAACCCCTATGGAAAATTGTTCTCACGTTGGGCTAACTGCTCAAAAATAAAAGCATCCCCATCTGTTGTTCAGTCTTTTCAACAACCGGATATCTTTATGAAGGTGGACAATTTTTTTTAAAAGAAAATGTCCCTATTTTGAAATCCGAAGTTAAGGACCAAGGAAGTCGAGAAACGCTACTGCCCAAACTTTTTGATGACCAAATTTTAAATGGTACAAAAAGAAATAAAAAATTGTATGACTTATGATTCCTAACATTTTGTTTTGTTTTTTTCAGACTCGAAATATTACAGCACGACACTTCTTTTGCACTCAATACTTCAACCTCAACGAATAAGTAAGAGTTAAGCCGACCATTGCTGATGCCCAAGCCGATTTTATATATATATACAATACAATAAAATATTTTAAACATCTTTAGAGGTATGTTTTGAGCAATGAATTGTCTGAAAAATTAAAAAATTTGTTGAAAGTCCAGGCGTTTTTAATAGAAATATCTGATATCTGAGAAAGATCTAATTTTTTAATAAAAGAAGGATATGTAAAAATATGTTATTTAAGAATTAAAAGACAAGGAATATTTTCATTATTATTATTTAATAACGTTCATTTCATAATGTTAAATGCACTTTCTGTTGTATAACATTAACTTAACAAATTTAAAAATGTAAAAACAATGACAAAATGGATTGAAAATTAAAAAAATTTAATTTTGTTGAAAAATATGTTTGTTTGTTTTTATTTACAAGCTTAAAATTTATAATTTAATGAAGATGGAAATGGTAAAAATTTCAAATAAAATTCTAATAATTTAATTCAAATGGTTCTCAAAATAATTACTTAATATTTTAACAGGTATCCCTCAAACTTTCAAAAGGTTTCTTCTGGATTTGATTGAGAAGGAAAATATATAATTTTAATAAATTTTCTATATTATTTTCTTAAATATTATTAAGAAGATAACAATCTTATTTTAATAAGATTTCTTCTTGAATTTAATAAGAAGAAAAACTTCTTATTTTTAAAAGATTTCTTCTAACTTTCATTTAATAGGTTCCCTCTTATTTTGAAAAGATTTCTTATTATTTTAATTGACAAGATTTTCTTCTTATTTCTATAAGATTTCTTTTAGTTTTTTTTTAAATGGAAAACTTCTTGGTTTTAACTGATTTCTTCTTAATTTTATTAAAAAGATTTCCCTCTTATTATTCTAAGATTTCTTCTTAATATTATTAAAAAGATTTCCCTCTTATTATTCTAAGATTTCTTATTGATTTTATTAAACAGGAAATCTTCTTATTTTTCGAAGGTTTCTTATTGATTTTATTAAATAGGAAATCTTCTTATTTTTCGAAGGTTTCTTATTGATTTTATTAAATAGGAAATCTTCTTATTTTTCGAAGGTTTCTTATTGATTTTATTAAATAGGAAATCTTCTTAATATTCTAAGATTTCTTATTGATTTTATTAAGTCGGGATTCCCTCTTAAAATCAGACGCACTTCTTCTTGGGTAAAAACCATAGAGAAATCTTCTTGACCTTGTTCTAGTTTAATAGGTTTTTATGTGCCGATTTTTCTGTGTGTAGAGTACTTGCATGTTATGTAATAAGTAAACTCAATTTAGAAGATTGTCAAGAAAGCTCTGATTTGTGGGCTTATGTTGTCAAGTGTCAAGCGGTTCTCTTCTTAAACCGAATGCAATCTTCATAGAAAAGATCAAACTTCTAGAAAATATCTAAAAGTTGATAGTATATAAAAGCTAAAATTTACTTATTTCAAAAATAAGTATCTTAAATCTCATTGTTACATGTATAATAGTATCATATTCAAGTAGCATCACAAAAAAGTACTAGTATCAGGAAAGTACAAAAATATGCAACCCTACTCCGATTTCAAAAGAAATTGTCAAAATAAGGCAGCCTATTTTTTTCTGATATTGGGGATGAGAACACCTTATATTCATTTCACCATGGATTTGATTGAAAATTTACAGTGGATATGTCTGCTTTTGATTGAAAAGGTTTTTTGATTTTTAAATGCATTTTTCTGTAGAATTTTTAACGATTTTATCAAAGAAGATTTAATGAATCGATATATTGTAACATTAGCTTTACAATGGCATTTCTAACTAAAATTTTTTTTCCCTGTGACTTATCTGGATTTGAATGTAAACTCCTCAAATATTGGGCGTTTTTTTTTATCTTTTATCGATTCAAAATTGTGTCCACGGCGTAATCTCTTGGGTTTTGCGAATAGCCAGTAATCGCATGGTGCTAAGACAGGCGAATACGGTCGTAGCGGAACGATATGGGTCGAGTTTTTGACGAAATGATCACGAACTACGAGTGCAGTATGAAATGCTGCATTACCGTGAAGCAAAAACCAGAAATTGTCTCTCCATGAATCCGATATACTTTGAAGCACAACTTTACGCAAACGACGCATAACACCCAAGTATTCTTTGTTGTTAGTTTAGCAGTTTGGAAGGAATTCATAATTCACCACGATAATCGAAGAAAACTGTCAACATAACCTTGATTTTTGACATGGTTTTTTTTCAGTTTTGGCACATTTTTTGCACGGTTTCCAGTTTCTAATTTATTGACTGTTTCCAGTTTCCAGTCATGGTGGGTTGCATTTTGTCTTGAAAGTCGTAAAACATTGTGTCTCACGCATTAACTTGGTATTGTTTTTCCATTAAATTGAGGTTTTTAGCGCCAATCGAGATTTCACTTTTCTGAGTGTCAAATGATCATTCAAAATGGTTTTCACTGATTCTTCTGATATTCTAACAAGGTCAATAAGGTCTTTGACTATCAGTCGGCGGTTTTGGAGCACCAATTCTTTGATTATGTTGACGTGTACCTCATCAGCTGATGTTGATGATCGTCCTGGTACGTTTTAAACATTTTGCACCATTCATAAACTCATGTTCTCTCTAGAACTTGCTCTACGAAGGCCTCTGGCAACATTCACAACATTTCGGCAGTAGAAATTTCTTTCCGCACCATAATTTAATGGAGCTGTTTTGTTGACTTGTTTCACACATGACAAAAAATGAAAAATTCACTTTTAGTTATTTACAAAAGGAAGCGTCTCTCAAACAGTAATAAATATTTTGAAGTTTCATATGACACAAATGGCAGTGACAACAGTGCCAACTTAAAAACATTTGTTCCCATTGGAATCTCCAAAAAATTTTAAATTAAAATTTTCCCGCTACAGTTGTTTGTATGCTTGATCAGCATCTACAGCTGAGTCGGTGTTTTTGTTTTATTTTATTAACTTGAACCAACGCTCAGGGTATGTGCCCTATTAATGCGAAAGCATTGTGTTGAATCGGAAGATGAGTAATATATAAGTTGGTGGTTGAAAAAATGAAGAAGGGACGGTGAACATTTGTTTTGAATTTGCACAGGTCAAAGCTGCCAGGAAACACATCTGCAGGAAGATTATTTCACAATTTTATTGTGCGAATGAAGAACGAATTATTACGGTAATGCAAGGTTCTGTTGGGTAACAAGGCAAGGCAAGACTGTAGAAATGGGCTAGGTGAGCTGCCCGAGTGTACCTGGGAAGTACTCGAGCTGGTGGAGTCAGGTCGTGTACTACCTCCCTTGAACACTTCCCATGCTAGAACCTATATAACAGGCTGATTGACCAAACATTGCGTCGATGACCAAGAGAACTGAGCGATGATGAAATATTATCATGCCCAATCAAATATATCGCACGGCGTTGAATGCCCAAATGTGCGAATTGGCATGTCTTTTTGTCTGTTTACATATCCGTCTGTCTGTATATATTTTTCTATTTGTCTGACCACATGATTATATATAGTTCTGAAGATTTCGTAAAAAAGTTTGATATTTAATAGGATGAAAATCACACCTACCTAACATAACACATGGGAGTTTATCAAAACGATATTTCTCTCTTAATTTTACAAAAATTTATCTACTGACTTGAAATTTTACAAATAAGCTCCAATCATAAATATACTCCTTAAGTTTGAACTTCCGAAAAATGGAATAAAACCACACTTACCTCCCATAAAAAGTGACGAAAAGAAAACGAAAATCTTTTAAATATTCATAAAAAAACAAGACAATGGCTTCAAATTTATTATAAAAGTTTTTATGTATAATATGTACGCTGATATCAACTCGTCTTATAACAAAAAACAGACATATTGATATTTAAGAAAACTAAAAATTTTAAAAGAAAAAAAATAACTGCAAATATAAATGTGAAACCTTCTTAAGGTTAGTTGACACAACAATTGAAACTCAAAGCTCTGTTGGGAAAAGCAAATAAGATGAACCATAAATACATACATGACGGAATTAACACTCAATTCAACAAGAATTGCCTATTCTCAAACCACTCGACGGCAACCAAGATATGTAGTAAGTGTTCTATATAAACTTATGGCATATTAGGTTATATGGACAAAGTTTTTTTTTTTTATGCGCACAGATTAACCGTGCCACTTTATCCTTTATTTTGTTAACGAAATCCCAAATTGTATGCTGTCAACAGCTACTCTTACAACAATTCTAACAATAATCTTCAATAAATATATATATATTTACACATTTATTTTATTCGTTCTGTTTTATATATCTTATTATTTTTGTTTCATCCTTTTTAAACCGACTTCTTTTTCAAACCATTCGCAATGGCTGTAACCAACAACCAACAACCAAGAACCTCCCCATAACACTTAAGTTTTACGTTTTGAATTTCAAGTTGAAATTGCTGCCAGGTAATGAAAAAAATGGTAAAAGAAATTCCAAGTGACTGCAGGGAATTCCCGTCACTGCAATCATTCGAGTTTTTCATGCAAATGGCTTTTAGTATAGCAGGAAAATCGTCACGCACATTAGAATAACATAAATTGAAAGGAACTCAATGCACAGCCAAACAAACACACACACACACACACACAGAGTATTAAGCAATGCCATATAAAAGTTGTTTTTGTATTATTTTTCCATGCTTTAACAATAAAAAAGTCATCAATAGCATTTATAGTCATTGAGTTTCAGTTTAATACAACTCGAAATGAGATTGTTTGGTGTAACATTAAAAAAAAAACTCACTTCAAATGTTTAATATAAAAAGTGTTATATGATAAGAAAAAAGAGAAAAACAGTAAACATAAAACATTAAGCCCTTCAGGACAAGTTATGTAAAAATATTATGTTCCATAAGCCATGATTAATATTCGATGTAAGAGCAAAAATCAAAAATCTATGCAGCTTACTGGAAAAACAAAACTTAGTTGAGCTGCTTACTACCATGCCATGACTTTGTTGTTAGTATTTTTCATTTTTGTTTCAACTCTATGCTTAATCCCAGCTAGATGCATTTTAAGCTACTAATTATTTGTTTGAACCATGTTGAAACTGTGATGAATACCCAGTGAACCAAAAGTGTATTTTTTAACTTTTGTATGAAACGTTGTAGTCAGAAAATTAGGTTTTTGACGGTGGCCAAATATACTTTAGACTTTGGTATGATATTAAATATATGTACCCGTTCTAAGTTTGAAGTTTGCATATAAAATATTACGCTGTGTTGTACGCTTCTGTGTTTCTATTCTGAATTAATTTTTTCGAAAAAGCGGTTGAAAATTATCAAAATCATGGGGGCACTTTCCTTGGATGTATGGTAATATGAAATGATTTTGCAAAAGAGGTTCTACAAAAGAAAATCAATCTGTTCGAAACTTGGTTAGAATGTGTTATACACTGAGAAAAAGTGTCTCGGAATATGATAAAAAAGGCATCATATTTAGAGAAAAATGGTATAGACTTTGCTCCAGAGAATGCTATTCTCTAATTGCGATACTAAAAATTCTCTAAAAATGATAAAAAGCTTCCATGAAATAGAAAAATATATCGTTTTTAGAGAAAAATACTTACAATTTTTGAGAAAATATTTGTTTTTATTGAAGAAAATACTTCTCATAGTGAATTTTTTATCAAAATATGAGAAAAGTTTTTCATTTTCAATAAAATTTCTCTATAAATGAGAAATTTTTTGTGCGAGAAAAATACTTATCATTATTAGAGACATTGAAATATTTCCATTTCCTAGAAGTTAAGAAATATTTCTTCGAAAATGTGAAAATTTATTCTAATTGAAGAAAATTTTATTTGAAAAACAGAAAATTGCTATTATCAAAAATAGATAAATTTTTTACCCGAGCAAGGTATGTGTTTTTTTCTCAGTGTAAATAATAGATGTATTGTTAACATGGTCGATATGGGTTAGAACCTGGGTACGTCATTTGGACCCATGTAATTTTTTGACAGGTGTTTGAAAGGGAGTTACAAACAAAAGTCAGTTACTAACTAGTTATAAATGTGTATTTAAAATTGTCCATATCAGCAAGAACCTCAGGGTACCTCTCTTGAACCTATTTAAATTTATAAGTGATTTTGTTTAAAAGGAACATTTTCAAAACTTGACATTTTTTAATGGAACTCAATAAAAATGCTGAAAAATAGTAATAGAATAGATGTGTACTAAAAATTATGGCAATCAGTTAGATTCTAAGGTTACCTCATTTTGACCCATGACATAAAAAAGTCTGTGAAAAAGCATTTTTCAACCATTTTGCAAAATGCCATTCAACAAGAAATCCGTACTATTATCAAAAGTTGTGATTTTTAAAGGTTATAGATTGCATATTTATACCCTAAATCTGAAAGATCAGGGTATATTAACTTTATGCAAGCTTTTGTAACGCATAAAACGAAGCGAGTCCGGTATAGAAAAGTATATATATTCTTGATCGGGGTCACCTCGTGAGCTATCCATGTGCGTCGTCTGTGTGTTGTCCGTAAACACAGGATAAGAAGAAGGAGTTCAGATAATTGGATGAAACTTGGTACACATGGTCACATAGACCAAAGGATTTGCACTCTTGAATATTTATAGAATCCGATCATGGATCGCCTACCTCCCATACAACGCAAAAATTAAAAACTGCATAACTCAGCTCATAATAAGCCTACAACAATAAAATTTGGTATGTATGTGTTTTGTATCAACAAAAAGATGTTTTCGAAAAATAGGTATCATTTTCTCACGGACAAGCCCACCTCCCATACATAACAAAACTTGAAAACACAATTAATAAGTGTCTGTTTAACTTACAAAGATAAAATTCGACAAATATGTTTTTTATAACAAAACAAACAAGGTTTTCAAAAATGAACATCATCCGCCTACGGACACGCCTACCTCCCATACAACGCAAAAATTTAAAACTGCATAACTCAGCTCATAATTAACCTACAACAATAAAATTTGGTGTGTATATGTTTTATATCAACACAAAGATGTTTTCAGCCAAAAATGGCTGTCATCCCCTAACGGACGCGCCCACCTCCCATACATAACAAAAATTGAATACGCAATAAATAAGCCTGTGTTTAACCTAAATAGCTTAAATTTGGCACATATGTTTTTTATGACATAACAAAGATGGTTTGAAAAAATGGTCATCATTCGCCCACGGACACGCCTACCTCCCATATAACCCAAAAAGTTTAAAACTCAATTAATAATATAATGTTAGTCATAGAGAGATCAAATTTGATATGTATGTATTTTATACCAAAACTAAGGTGTGTTCAAAAATTGGGAGTAATCCGTTCATGAACTTGCGCACCTCCCATAGTGAAAGGCATTAACTGTGAGCTACAGGAATAAAACTTAATATGTGTAAATTTTTTATCAACATTTAAATGTATATAAAATATAGGCTTCATCAGACCACGGACACGTCCATTTTCAATAATATTATTTTGTTTTTTAAAAAGTAGGTTTAGAGTATTTCATAATCGGCCTAGACCGACTTTAGACTTTCTTTACTTGTTTTGAACTAACAAATTTGATACCTTTTATTCGAAGTGTTTCTTCGGAACGATAGAAACTTTGGAACGATATCCATTTTGTTGGGTTTCGTATCAGAACTTTTTGATTTTTGTCCACTACACGAGTTTCTTTCGCATTTAAAAATAAAAATAAAAAAAAAAAAATCCATTTATTTTGTTCTTCAAAAACCTAGTTTTGTGGGAACTTTTAACATAATGAATTATTCGACCTAAAGATCTTAACTCTTAAAGACACACCCGGGTACAAACGTACCCATTTTCAAATTTAAGCTGTTGTATATTTTTAATCCGTCGTTATAGCATATTGAAACTTCGGATCTAGGAAGAAGACGTTACTATGCGTCATATGAATCTTAATTTATTTTCTTGTGGCCAATGGTTAAGGGCTATAAGCCTCCAAAGTTGACACCTCGAACATGACACATGCGAGATACGTTTTTACCCACGTGGTTGTTCTGCCGAAATAAAGTGGTTTAATGTGAAATGAAAATATATTTTTACCTTTATATTAAATTTTTAACATCTATCAAACGCGCTATGGAGCAACCCTGTTTTTTGTTTATTTAGAAAAACATTCTATCGAAGATTACTGTAACCATATTTCGTTGTAGCAAAGCAGCTAGTTTTGTACCATCAGGTACAAGCACATGTTTACGTGAATTACTCTTGAATCGTCGTCGCTGAATCGAAATTTTTTACCTATTGTTAATGCATAAAAAGTAAAACAACCTTAAAATAATCTTTGATACTTAAACTAACGATAAAAAATAAAAAATAAATAAAGTATGTTTGAAGACACTAAGAAAACGCGGCATTATTACAGAAATTTTTATAAAATCAAAAAATTTTTTGATTGTTTTTTTTACGTAGAATTACGTCTTACAGCTCGGTCAGTACGGATTCGTTTTAACAAATTTTTTCAAGGCCAAGAAACGTTTTTGGCGAATACTTTGGGGTATACCTACAGCCTTTAATACTCATAGTTCAAAGATCATATATACACTAAAATATCAGATATATCCTGCGCTGAATGAATATCTAATTTTGGATTTTGTCACCATTATATTTAAGTCACAAAATAGTAAAATATAAGAAAAAAATGCATGTGCTTATATAAGAAAATCAATCATCTGCTGCTTATGATATATCTGCTGCTATCTTTGTTTTTGTATCGTTATTTTTGCTTGTACTGTTTTTGTTTAATACGAACTGATTCGCAGACTTCTTATGAGAAAATGAAAAAAAACGACTTGGATCATATTTCGTTTTATGCTTCTACCCAGTAGATGGCGTAAAATTTTAATTTTTGTTTTCAATGCAAATAAATAAATAAAATAAATAAATAAAATTTTGATTCCATATCCCACTAGCACTAGCGAGTGTAGCTCACAAACTGTACATCGGACAGAGACAAAAATGAAGCTGTCAAACTACACATCGAACTGGCACTAATGGAAAGGACTTTTGCTCAGCGTGAGATATAGTCATCATACAATTTTTAAAAAATCGGGGTCTTAATTTTATTTTGAAATTAGTAGTTAAACTGACTGTAGCTCGCAAACTATATATCGGGTAGAGACGAAAGTGGCACCAATGAAAAGTGCATTAGCTACACCTTCTTTTCAACATAACAAAATGATCGAAAAATTTGAATTTTTTTTTTTGTTTTTTTTGCTTGCTCATTTTATCATGCTTACTTTTAACGTTGTCTTTGTTTGGACTCGATAAGAAGTCAATAATTGAGTGTTATTAATTTATTTGTTAATTTTCGGAAGATCAATAAAAAATACGTGCAAAATAGACAAAACAATCGGTCCAAAGGGACAATGTAGAAGATGTTACAACTTAAACGGAATTCTACGTCTACACTTGCGGTACTATCATAACAGTTTTATTTTATAATAAACGTTACTATAACATCTAAAAATATCGGATAACAGAGTTTTGATAGAATTAGTAATTTAGACAAACTGTCCAAGACCGTGTACATGTGATATAATAAATTATTAATTCAAGCAAAACTTATATAAAAATTTATGCAATAATGAAACAAGAAAAACTATCCATTTATCCATGATAAATAAATAATTTCTATAGAAGAAACTTATTTTTAAAACTCGTAACTCTGTTCGAACAACTCAGTTAGTATGTTTGGGTATTCTTCTAGTATAATATAAAACGTATTAACAAATAATCTAAATAAAAATAATTTCATAATTTTTTTGAAAATTTAAGTATTGTTGTTTATGTATAAAGTAATCACTATTGTGGATTGTTAAGTAGTTTATAAACATGCAACAAGTTTCATGCAAATATCTCAACTTGTTCAAATTATGCTATGATTACGAATAACATACAGACGAACTGACCGATGGAGAACTTACGGATATGACAAAATGTCTTTAAACCTTAAATCTTAAACTTTAGATCTTATAATCTAACATTTATGTTAAAACGATTGAAACGTTTGCAAAACTCTTACCTCTTCTGAAACTTGTGTTTCTGTGGGTTATCATATTCTCATTTGAATGAAAGCAGTCAAAAAGACTCTTTCGCATTTCCAATTGGTTGAATGTTAAAATTTTATTGCAAACTCTTGACATTTTTACCCACAAGGGAGCCTCAAAATACAAGCGAATTTTAACCCTATCACAACATAGTCACTAGTGCTGCTCTAAATATAGGCCAGTCAAGTAATTGTATTCAATAAATTTGTATGTATTGAAAACTTTATATATGTATGAACATATTACAGCAACGTCTCATGGGATCTTCCATAGCATTGTCAATATTCCTCAGTAGAAATTATTTTCAGCATTTCGTTAGAGTGTTAAGGGTTTGTTTTTTTTTAATGTCTGTTCAAATTTTGAATTTCTGTTCTTTATCTCTAGGCATAGCTATACATAGCAAAACACACACATACACATAGAGGACTTTGCTCTATTCATTTTTCAAGGGAATATCTTCTACTGCTATGGTTGCTACGTAGCCTTGATGTACGGATTAAAATTGCTTTTAGTGAAATATTTGATTTTCGGTCTTTGTTCAGACACTATTGAATTGCTTTAAGAATTTTCAAAATGAAAATTTTTAAAAAAAAAGATAAAAAAATAAATCGTAAAGGATTTATAACATCAGATCTTTGTGTTCATTGTTCGAAAAACAAAGCATTAAGCTCTGAGTTTCGTTTAAAAAATATTTGTAAATTTGTTAAGTACAGACTAAAAAAGAGAATTTAAATAGGCACACCAATACATACACAACAAGCTTAACCATATCAGAAACATTCTTGTAAGATTTCATTCCTTTTCATTTCATGTATTGGAAATGTTTTTCTTTTAACTGCTACTAATTTAAGTTCTTATTGCACGGATGTGAGTATTTTTATTTGAAACACAATGATTTTATATTATTGTGTTGTTTTGGTCTGTTGCCTAACGTAGGTGTATTCTGTTTTTTTTTTTTTTTTTGTTTTTATATTGAAATATTCAAAGGATTTGCTTTCAAAGCTTTCAACTTCAACAAAACGTATTTGAATGAACAAATCAGTTGGATAACCAAATGTTTGATCCTCTCTAGAGCAGATACAAAATTCAAAGAAGTATGTTAACCTTATGAAAATAATGCAAATAAATAGGAATTATTGCAAATATCAAGGAATGCAAATTTGAAAACTAAAATTTCAGTGTTTTGATTGATTTCTGTAAAATTCATGTTCGTGCATCTCTGTAAAAGCATTAATGTTTATTTTAAAGTTTAATTAAAAATATTTTATGCAAATGACTTTTTAGTATGTATTTTTTTGTAAATCATATTTGTGTAGCAAATAAAAATTAAATTAATAAATTGGTTAAAATATAAAATCAAATTAGTTTATAATAAAAACTGATATTTTTATATGAAAACAAACGGGCCTACAGCCTGAACAACGTACAAAAAAACCACAAAGAAAGTCAAAAGTCGAAAAAATAAAGTAACAAAAACTAAAGTAATATTTATATTTTCTTATTGTTCGAAAATAAATTTTGAAGATTATGAAGAAAAATTTAGAAAAGCTTCTTCGTAACTATTCCAGAGAAAAAAAAAACAATTTTCTCAAAAACAAAAAAAAAATTAACATGAAAAGAAGCCCTACAGTCGGTCAAGTTGACTTTGAAATATCTTACATCTAATATTTGAATACTTAATAATTTTTCTTAATAAAAATGATATATTTTTTGTTTTTAAACATTTATATCTTTTTAAGTATTGCGGATAATCTGGGAGTGTTAACATGTCCTTGGCTTATTCTCTTTATTAAACTTATCTTAGCCTACAAATATAATAACTAGAATGCCATAAGAAAAAAGTGACAATACACGGAGAAAAAAAATGAGCTAAAATCAAGATTAACCCTTTTTTTCGAATGTTGCATCGTTTAACCATTTGACACCTGGCACTTTCCTGAATTGAAGACATTTATTTTGCTAAGCATTGATTCTCAAAAAGCCAATGAAAGCATCTAATCAACTTTTTTTTTATTTTGCCCAAAAAAAAAAAAAATGTTTTGATGGTTTTTATAAACCTTGAAATTCCAAAATTTTAAAAATTTTAGAGAAGTGTTTTAATTCTCTAACAATAAATTTAACAATTATAGTTTTTACAAAAAAGGTTTTCTTCCTATCAGAAAAAGTTATACATATGATATTTTATGCCATATTCGTCATTCAATTGCCCGAAATTACCCGTGCTTATGCCCATTTTTTATGCCCGTGTTTATGCGAACTGTGCAAAAATGCAACAATAATTTTATATTCTACCCGTTGTTACTCAGAGTTGTGACTCGAGCACAGAAAAAGAACGATTTTCAAAACTGGTCTCATTTTAACATTTTTTAAATTATCAATTAAATTTAAAAATTTTTAAAATAATAGTTTCTTGGGGTTTTGCCCCCTCTTTCCGTCGTTAGTGTTTAGCCAAATTTCCGTAAAACTGTACCTGCCAAACATGATTAGAAAAATTACATCTTTAACGTCTCGATCTGACTTCTGGTTTCTGAGGAAAATAGTCACCCACACTCAGGAAAAAACTCATGTCTTTCTCCGATGAAAAATTTCTCTATTATCGATAGTAGCAATTTTCTCTTTTTCAAATAAAATTTTCTTCAATTAGAATAAATTTTCACATTTTCGAACAAATATTTCTGCACTTCTGGAAATGGAAATATTTCAATTACTCTTAT
Source organism: Tetanocera ferruginea (assembly GCA_958299015.1). NCBI lineage: Eukaryota > Metazoa > Arthropoda > Insecta > Diptera > Sciomyzidae > Tetanocera > Tetanocera ferruginea. The sequence goes on from OY282642.1 coordinate 10,693,304, forward strand.
ACACCAATTTCTCGCTATGCGTCGTTTCGTTTTGTGTTTTTTCGAAGTTGCGTCGCTGCTGAATTAGCAATAATTTTCATTGTGCGTCGTTAGATTTTCGAAGTTGCGTTATTTTGGGTTCGATTCATTAATTTTTTTTCTAAAAGATGGCATGACTTTTGTTTCTAATTGCGCTATCCCATCAAACTTCGGGGATTCCCTTTCTAACTGAAAATCATCGCAATTTTAATATAGTTTTATTTTCACTTTCAATAAAAATCTCCGAAGAACAAAATTTAACCTCCAAACAAATTTCCAAAGCGATGTGTTTGATTGACGAAGCTATGTGGATTTTTTAAAAAAACCGATCCTGACAACGGAAGGAGGTTGAAAGTGTTCCAGGCGGTAACTACGAATATAATTGCTACAAGGAAATTTCTTTTACGTTGCAAAAAATCTGTTCAGCAAACATTGAACCAATTTTTTTTTAAAAAAAGCCGACTAACGACAACAGCCACTATGGACTCATCTGACAGTGATTAATTTTTATTTTGTTTTTTATAAATTAATTGAATATTTTATTTTGTTTAAATTGAATTTTTTTTTTTTGTTGTTTTTTGTAAGTATGTAATAAAATTTTATATTACCCAACAAACATATTATGAGGCTCTCCAAAAAAAGACTTTAAAATGAGTGTTGTCTATGCGTGTTTTATGATGACTCATTAAATTGACTCATGAAAGAGTCTTTAACATGATTGTTAAATGATAACTCAAAAATAAGACTCATACAAGAGTTATTATTGTATCTGATTTATGAGTACGCATAAAAGAGACTCAGAGAGATACTTAAGAGAGTATCAAATTTGAGTCTTCACGGAGAAAACTGTTGTGCATTATTAATGCACAAGCTGTTCATAACTATAAAATGTTTAGGTACATTTTTGAATATGCAACTTTGCGCATAAATTATGCCTAATAATCATAAATTCTGCACAATCTATTAAAATTGTGGATAAGTTATACACAAAAAATGTGCACAGTTTGTGAACATTGTTCATAGCTTAATTATTTGAAAATTAAACTCAATTGATCATAATATATGAACATTGTGCATGAACGACTATTAACACTTATTGTTCATGAGTTATGCCTACTTGTGCAAAGATTTTGCCCAACATTTTGATATGTGTGTATCTTGTTCATAAGTTGTGCCCATTTTTGCATAGATTATGAACAATGCGTACACATATGGATAATGAGTATGCATTAATTGCAAGTTAGTTTCACTTATGTTCTTTGTGTCAAGAACGCTGGTTATGTTTAGAAGCGACAGTAGTGTGTTATAAATCTTTTAATATTATTGCGAAATATATAATTGTGTAAATTAAGAAAACCAGAGGTAAGTATTGAGATATTGTCATATATTTATCACTGTTATGACATTTAACGATGGTTTTTTTAATGACGAAATAGTGTTAATACATTGAAGTCGTAGAAATCTGCATTGGCACTTAATACAAAATTGTGAGACCATGTGGATGTTGCTAGACAATATACGAGTCCGTGTGGTCAACAAAGCAGGTCAACAAAGCAGTGAATATATGTTTTTTAACAATTTAGAAGGTATTAATTTATATTTTGATTTAATTTGCTCTTAATTCTGCGATAGTTCAGTGTAATGCTTTGAGACTTTTTTAATACATTTCCGTTTATTTTTTTCCGTTTAATTCAGATTTGTCAGCTGACATTGTCACTGTAAGAGAGGTAGACTCTGAATTTTTCAATCTATTAAATAAACATGGACTAGAAGAGCATTATTCGTCCTTAACAAATGCCAAAATAAATATCGACTGCTCTAAGGCCATGACAGAAGCTGACATTAAAGAGATTTTTAATGATGAAATTGGCACTCGCATAAAGTTTCGTGGCCTAGTCAATGAGTGGCGACTTGCAAATGTGAGAAAGCAAATTTTATATGAAAAATCAATGACTTTATAAATTATATAAAATAAACATGTTAATACTGAAGTATATGATTTATTGAATTTTAATATGTATATATATAATATTAGTTATTAAGCAATTATACTTTGAAATAAAGACATTTGAAAATAAAATTAAATTTTGTTTCTTTAATATTAGTAGGAGGTGTAAATATTTTTTCCTATTTGTTCACAATCTATGAAAATGTTGTTCATAACATATGCACAGTTGTTCATAACCTATGCCCAGTTGTTCATAACCTATGCATAGTTGTTCATAACCTATGTAAAGTTGTTCATAAACTATGTCCAGTTGTTCATAAAATATGCCCAGTTGTTCATAGTCTTTTCCCAGTTGTTCAGAATCTATGAAAATGTTGTTCATAAGCTATGCCCAGTTGTTCATAACCTATGCACAGTTGTTCATAGTCTTTTCCCAGTTGTTCAGAATCTATGAAAATGTTGTTCATAATCTATGCCCACTTGTTCATAAAACATGCTCATAGTGCTGAACTTAAGTTATGAACAAGTGTGCATAGATTATGAACAACTGTTCTTGGTCATTTTTCGTGAACAATTTGTGCATAAGTTGTGCCCATAGCGCTTAATTTCTGCACACAATTCTCTCCGTGTTAAAACCGTCATTACTATGAGTCCAAAAAGACTCATAAAACAATCATTTTTATAAATCATATTTTAGGGCCCACAACATACGAAAATGTACTCAAAAAAGAGTCTTTTTTGAGCGCATTATGATGATAAACCCTCATTTATATGAGTTTTAAAAGAGTCTTTTAAGAGCCATAATCAGGGACCGAAATTAACTGTTATTTTACAATTTTCGAATGAAGAAGACACAATGAAAAAATTGTCGAAGGACATTTTCAAATATAACATTAAGATACAAATGGCCTCAGCTTCACGAATGTTAAGAGCCTCTTAAATTTTCTACTGATTCTATAAAAGTTAAAAATTAACTGTTATTTTTTGCCTTTTATTTTTTCAGACAAAAATAACGGTTACCTTTGACTTTTATTTTATCGGTCAAAAATAACAGTTATTTTGTGACTTATATTTTGTCGGTCAATAATATCAGGTAATCTGTGTTTTTTTAAATGGTGCTTGTCCGATTAAAAAACTATTGATACCATATGTAAAACGTGATCACCGATGAGACCAAAATAATGATATCGATGGTTTTTTAGTCAGTAAAATGGCCTTTGAAAAAACACAAATTGCCTGATATTTTTCACCGAAAAAATAAAAAGCAGAAAATAACTGTTATTTTTGACCGATAAAATAAAAGTCAAAAGTAACTGTTATGTTTGCCCGAAAAATTATAAGGCACAAAATAACTTTTATTTTTGTCGGAAAAAATAAAAGTAAAAAAATAACAGTTAATATTTGACTTTCTGATAAAAACCATAACCGGTACGGTCCCTGGTCATAATGTTTGCTGGGTATTTTTGTTTTTTAAATGTTTACTTTGTTCAATTTTCTTTTCAAAAAGTAGTATTTTCGTAACCCTGGAACCTATCTTTGATCTTTACATGGTTTGCTATAGAAAATCATCATTCACTTTGCGTCGTTTCAATTTGCGTCCTGTTTTTTTGAAATGTAACCACGACGCAAAGTGAGGGATTGGTGTAATTATAAATATTTTTCGCGCACAAAAACATTCTCATTTATAGAGAAAAATTTATTGAAAATTAAAAATTTTTCCTATATTTTGATACAAAATTCACTATGAGAAGTATTTTCTTCAAAAAAAAACAAATTTTTTTCAAAAATAAAAAGTATTTTTCTCTAAAAACGATATTAAATAAATATTTGTAAATATTTCTAAAATATTTAAAAATAATTATTATTTCGTAATAAAAATAATATTAAGAAATAATAAATATTTCTCTTTTTCATAGAAGCTTTTTATCATTTTTAGAGAATTTTTAGGATCGCATTTGGAGAAAGACATTCTATGGAGCAAAATCTGTACCATTTTTCTCTAAATATTATGCCTTTTTTATCATATTCCGAGAAACTTTTTTCTGAGTGCAGTTTGAAAAATCATTTCGAGAAAAATGCGTTTAAAGTTTTTCTTAGCATCTTAGCAATTTTAAAAAATCCTACAAGCATAGATTTTGGTTTTGGTTGATACTGTTCGGTTCATTTTTTTTATCTTTATATAGCTTCTGCTGGTAGCTATTTGTTAAATTTATTTATTTTCGTTCGTCTGTGGTTCTTGACTTAGTTTGCCTTCGGCTCATTCTTTGATTTTTGTCTAAAGAACTTTTAAAAGCATAGCATCTTTTTCAGTAACAGATACAAATGCCTACCAAGTTTCATCAAAATCGGTTCATCCGTTTTGACGTGAATGAACCGAACATAGTTGATTGAATAAAGCGCCTTCTTACGGAAGTTTTCTGAAATTTAATTAGCCTCAATTCTGTTGCAGGGTCAAGTTATTTCACATACCAAATTTTAGTAAAATCGATCAAGTCATTTAGGAGTTATTGAGTCTTAACAATGTATGTTTTATCTTGGATGTAGTTGAACGTTTAGATCAAATATCATTGAAATCAGTTTTTTCAACGAACTTTTTAAAGTGCCCTCTTGCGGAAGTCTTTGGAATTTTTATAGCTTATATTTTATTTTCGGAGCAGTTGAACCATCGTAACAAATTTCATTGAAATCGGTCCATGCGTTTAGAAGTTATTATAGAGTGACACGCCCACATACTTTCGCCTACTTTTTTACAGCCCCTATCTTCTTGTTCTCTATGAAAAGTACTCGGTGTCTAAATTTCAGCTCAATCGGATAAACGGTGCGCGAGCCTATACGGAACAGACAGACAGACAGACAGAGGGACAAACATTTGATTTTATATATTAGAATATATATTTTTTTTAATTTCTTGTAATAAGCTCACAAATAAATGAAATCTGAAATTTTAAATTTCTAGCTCAACTGGAACTGAAAGCCGCCAAAAATGGGTTAAAGCGTTTGTAACTGAAATCAGCTCAATGAAAATTTGTTTGATAAACACTTCTATTTATGCTAAATAAGTGTAATCTTGAGCTTGTTTATAAAAAAATTAATTTTGTTGCGGCTGTTTTTGCACATCAAAAAAATTAGCAAGCAAACGACATAGTTCTCAGTTGGTTTTTGTTCCAGTTAGTATAAAAGTGTATAAAATATAAAAAATATAAAAAAGTTTAAAATATATAAAGTGCATAAAAATCCAGAAAATAAATTAAAACGTTATATTTTCTTGTCCGAATTGAATCAAATATATCTGTTTTGGACAGTAAAAATGAAATTTTTAATTTGCTTCTGGCAATCGATTTCTGTTTTTTGTTTCCTTTCATGCTTGAGCCACTCGTAGATTTTGTCATCGTTTGTATTGTACGAAAATATTGTTGTCATTTGGCATATTTTGATAAACAACTCCAAAATTACGTAGTATTGATTTTTACTAACAATCCATAAATGGCATGGTATTCCATCATGGACTAAAATTGTAATACCAAAGTTGAAATGAAACCTCACTCCAAATTGTATTCAATTGTTAATCATACACGCAGAAAAATGACATTATCGACTTTATTTCGAACAAACATATTTCCCTTTACTGTAAATATATCTTGCAATTCTGACCATACTTTGTTTGTTATTCATATTGATATTTTCGTGACAATTATTTCAATATTTGCTTCTTATGCCAGTAAACATATTTGGATAGATGTGATAAAAAAAAATAGTTTTGTTGAAAATATAGCCGCAATATGTTTGCAAAAAAAAAACAATTTCTTGCTATAAGCATATCATATTTGTCAGAAACATGCTTATGCAAACTATTTATGGAAACCGTAAAGCAGAAACATGTTTCAAGTAAAAATAAACTTGTTTGCTCTCAATAAGTTTTCAAACATAATAGTTTTCTCTCCCATTATGTTTGTGGTAAAAATATATTTTTTTCTGAATGTATAGTACAATAAAAAAGACTAGTTTATATTCAATTTTAGTACAACAACCAAACCAAGTACACTTTTTAACACCTTTAAAACAATTAAGTCCCTTCAACATTAAAAAGCAATCCAGTCTGTATTCATTTTTGTTTATTTAACCCTTATAACCCTTAGGTGTGACCCTGAGCAAACCACCTAGCTACCACATGATGTAATACATTGATTGTTCCAAGTTTGTTGAAGAGTTCTAAAATATTGGAATGATTTTATCGGTCAAACATTTGAAAATTCATCTAAAATGCTTTTTATACCCAAAACCTGAAAGGTCAGGGTATATTAACTTTGTGCAAATGTTTGTAACGTATAGAACGGAGCGAGTCCGGTATAGAAAAGTATATATATTCTTGATCAGCGTCACCACGTGAGTCGAGCTATCCATGTCCGTCCGTCCGTATACACTGGATAAGAAGAAGGAGTTGAGATAATTGAATGAAACTTGGCACACATGGGCACATAGACCCAGATCTGCACTATTAAATAATTTTGGAATCCGCCTACTGACACGCCTACCTCCAATACAACGCAAAAATTTAATACTTCATTAGTAAGTTCATAACTAACCTACAACAATAAAATTTAGTGTGTATGTGTTTTGTATCAACACCAAGATGTCTTCGAAAAATGGGTGTCATCAGCCCACGATCACGCCCAACTCCCATACAACCCAAAAATTGAAAACGCAATAAATAAGCCTCTGTTTAACCTACAGAGCTAAAATTTAGCACGTGTGTTTTTTATAACAAGACAAAGATGCTTTTGAAAAATGGACGTCATCCACTTACGGACACGCCCACCTCCAATACAACCCAAAAAGTTTAAAACTCCTTTTTAGTAAAAAAATTTTTTTTTTGCATTTAACTTTTTTTTCACAGAATGCTTACCCAAATCCACTAAAATGTTGAATTTATTACTTTTACTAACGTTTTAACATAAAAAAAATTTTTAAATTTTAATGAAACCTACACAAATGAAAACTTGCTTGGACTTATCTGGTTTTGATTGAAAATTTACAGTGGACATTTCTGCTTTTAATTGAAAAGGAGATTTTTTTTAAAGCATTTTTCTCTATGATTTTTATCATGTTTATCAAAGAGGATTTTATGGATCGATATATTGTAACGTTAGCTTCACAATGGCATTTCTAACTAAATTTGTTTTTTCCTGTGACTTATCTAGATTTGAATGTAAGCTCCTCATTTATTAAACCGGATCGAAATTTCTTACACCGACTCAAAAGTTTGAGAGACTCTTAAAAACTATTTCTGCATCATATTTTTTTTTTGTCCGGAGAAATCCCCATGGAGCAGTTTTGATACCAAGAGGGGTGATACCAAAGAGGGAATATTTTCCGAAAAACCGACTCAAAAGTTTGAGAGACTCTTAAAAACTATTTTTGCATCATTGTTTTTTTTTTTGTCCGGAGAAATCCCATGAAGCGGTTTTGATACCAAGAGGGGTGATACCAAAAAGGGAATATTTTCCGAAACACCGACTCAAAAGTTTGAGAGATTCTTAAAAACTTTTTCTGCATCATGTTTTATTTTTTTTTGTCCGGAGAAATCCCCATGGAGCGGTTTTGATACCAAGAGGGGTGATACCAAAAACGGGAATATTGTCCGAAACACCGACTCAAAAATTTAAGAGATTCTTAAAAACTTTTTCTGCTTAATTTTTTTTTTTGTTTTCTGGAGAAATCCACATGGAGCGGTTTTAATATAAGAGGAGTGATACCAAGAAAAGGGAATATTTTCCGAAACACCAACTCAAAAGTTTGAGAGATTCTTAAAAACTATTTCTGCATCATTTTTTTTTTATCCGGAGAAATACCCATGAAGCGATTTTGATACCAAGAGGGGTGATACCAAAAAAGGGAATATTTTCCGAAAATTCTTAGTTAAAGAAGAAAAATAAAGAAGATTTTGTAACAAAATCGTTGCTTACTTCTCTCCGTGTACACATGTCCTCATGTTTGCAAATCTTCAATGAAATCTTGTACACCTTAAGGCAATTGCTAGTGGTTCCTACAGCTGCATTTAACAGTCATAGCTTTGTGGTTTTTGTTGCAAATACCAAATAAGATTAACCAAAATAATATCAAGAGTTAAAGCAGTTAAATTAAGTTGCACACATTGTTTTAATTTAATTACATTCAAAGTACTGCAACACAGAATATAATCGACTGAGATAGTTTCCGCTATATTTAATAAAATCAAATAGAGCTGTTTTGATTATTTCATTGTTATAGCTTAGAGCATATACCAAGAGTCTATTTCGTAAGCGCTGAAGTGTGTCATTCAAAATACAAAGTTCAAATGCAATCATTATAAAATTTAAATGCAACGTTAATTAATTAAAATTGCACACTTTTGTTGGAGTGTGGTTAAAGTGCAGTGAGAGAAATTATGCATTTTCAATCTGGTAAAAAATTGTTAAAAAAAAATATGTATATTATTTTGAAATTTTGTAAGTTTAAATTGCAAGCTTTTGTAAAACTTTTTGAAATTCTAAGTTACTGAATTTTATTGAAAGTTCCTCTAACAAATATGATCAGTCCGAATCTGTCCAAGCTTGCATAATTTATAATATTCTGAGTATTTTGACATATTCTTATATTCTGAGCATTTTGTCAAAACGTTGTCAATACTAACCAGAATACAAAAGAATATGTTTTTTTTTTTATTTTTTTGCCACAACAGCTTATTATGATGGCACAGCGTTTATTTTGCACAATAAATTATAACTTCCAGGACTCATTTTACCTACCTGCCATTATGTACGGATACTTTCTCTGCTCACTTACTTTCTGTTTCTTCATCGTCCCTCATTATAGCGCATTGCACAAAGAACAGCATTGATTCTGGAAATAGCACAAAAACAAAAAAAAACAAAATAACAAAAAAAAAAGAAAATCTATAAAAAAATTTAACAATGCGAAGCAGTAAAATATGCCGGTGAAACCATAAATTGCCTTCGACATGCTTTATTGTGCTACCACTTCAAGAGATATTTTTTATTTTTTTATTTTGCCTTTCACTACGTAGATTTCTTTGGTTATTACTATGGAGTTGTTTTTTTTGTGTTTTTTTTTTTTTGGCAAAAGACCATAAATTATTATCAACCGCATTAAAGCTTGCATTTATTTGCAAGAAATTTCATAGGTAAAATTCTACTTTTATATGATAAAATATATCTTGCAGATAAAATGAGTATGAAATAAATAATTGCCATTGAGAGCAAAAAACTCGGTTATTTAAATTGGTTAAAATGACATAAAGACATTTTATGTGAGGTGTTTTTTTTTGTACAAAAATATTGATATAATGCGGTTTGGAGACATAAAAATGGATTAAAGTTTTTGTTCTTGTTAGTTGTTTTATTAAATACTAGTTGGGTTTTCTACAAACTTGATTTTTGCTTAAACTAAAGTATGTTTGTGGTTTACTTTTAAGAAACTGTGATGGCTTGGACTTACAAGTTTGGTAAATTTTCAATCAGAATAGCATCAATTTTAAAAGAGCCCTATTGACAATCTTATCTCAATATGTTCTACTAAGATTTCATAAAAAAGCGACGATTACGTCTTCATAAAAATAAAAAATAATAAAAAGTTTAGGTTCTTTAGTTGCTACCTCATTCTGAGAATCAGATTGTTGAAGGTTTTATTGACTTTTGAAAACAACTCCTAGAAAAACGCAATCAGGATATTTTTTTTTTTTGGGGGGGGGGGGTATTTAATCAAATTTTTGACTTATATATAAAATCAATTTTACAAAGGGTTTCAAATCACAGCAGTTATTTTCAACTCTTGGGTGTAAATGGATTAAGTTAATGGACTAGGTGGGTTTCGAAAGCTCAACCAAAGAATATGATAACTAATTTTTGTTAATATAAGAACTAAATATTTGAACCACTAGATAATGTATCTTGAAAATGGGTTCCAAATTTTAACAAGATTGGTTATAAATTTTTGGGAAATCATGACAGCTAATTTGCAAAAATAAGCTTGGACTCAAGGTTTAGGGAGAATATTCTGGACATATCGTACAATGTCATAAGGAAAAAACAAAATAAATTCTCAAACCGACCCAACCCCTAAAAAAACGGTCATATTTAAAATTTAAGTTAAGTTTTTAATAAATAGTATTAAAAAAATAGTACTTTCAATACAGAAAAAACATGAAGTATTGATTTTATTTAATATGAATTAGAAATCAGTGATGGTCATAGAAATCAGCGATGGTCGCATATTCGATTTTAAATTGTGCAAAGAACAATTTTGAGTTCCAAATATCTATAAAATACCTTGAAGTAAAAACGGAATTTCTTGTAAAACAGAAAATTTCAAAATGAAAAAATTATAAAAAGTTTTTGAAGTTTCAATAAATCACTAACAAAAAATGCCTGAAAATATGCTATTAAATTTTTCAAAAAATCAAACGTTCCGCACTCACATTTTACGAAATTATGTTATAGTAATAATAATAATAATAATAATAATAATAATAATAATAATAATAATAATTTTATAATTTTTTTAAATTTAAAAAATACTTAAAAAATTGCTATAATTGTTTACTTGTTTTTTTAATAAAGCAATCATTTTTAAATGAACTTGCTTCTGCGTTGTTTGGGGTCCTTAAAATTGGCCAAAATGTTTTGAAATCGCCAGTTTTACAGCCGTTAACGGATTTTTTCTTGTTCTAAGAAGGTTAAAAGAAGTTTGAGGCAGTTATACGAAGGTTTTAAGGCTTGAGCTACAATATTTTCAATTTTTCTCGGGGAAAATCCAATTTTTTCTCCCCACAATGACTGAACACTTCACTTCGTGTTCAGCCTTAACATTCGTCTTTGATGGGTACTAATGGAGCTCATTTCCGAAAATATAAAACACAAAATTTCTGACTCCTTGGTATAAAAACCTTAGAGCCAAATTATGAAAAACTCGTTTTAGTCTCTTGCCATCAAAATAAACGATGAAATTTCCTTTAAAATCGACTTTTGATATCGTCATATTTAACACTAACATACTAATTCTTTCTGTATGTAATATGTGAAAAATATTTTTTTAATCATAATCTTCCATTGGATTTTCAAAATCAGTTTCATGAAAATCCTTCAAAATTGCACAAATATTATTCGATTTTAATGAATGATGTCTTTTTGGAGGAGTGTCGTAAAGACTTTCGTTAAAAAAAGATATTATGTCGATTTAAGTCAGCATTTCCTAATTTCTGCTCATTGGTAAAACTTTATTATATCTCTGATAAACGGATAAACAGAAGCAAAATCAAACCAACATCTTTTTTTCTAATAAGCCAATATTTCTAAAAATCGAATAAAATTTGACAATTTAGAGAAATATTTATGAAACAGATTCGAGAAAATGCGATGGAAAATTATGATTTTTAAATTTTTGCTCAGTTGCAGAAATCAATCGGAATTATTTTTTTATTGAATCACATGACTGCACTATAAACTTAATTCCTGCAGAGTTTGGGTAAGTTTACGTTTAAACAATAATTATAAAAAAAGAACGAAAAATAACAATTTTAGAGAAAATTTCTTTGCTCACATCAGTGGCGAGGGACTTAACCGCTCTTCTTCAAATTCAGGCTTCCTTATTTTGTATTACTTTAAAATTAATTTTCATCCAAATATTTCAAGTCTTTTAGTAGGTTCCAATCAAGAAGTTGAAGAGACAACTCAAATCTAAGTATTGTCAAGAACCCCTCAAGAAGTCAGAATCAGTCTGAAGGGAACAAATATAAAATTTTAGCAGAATTTACATAAAACAGAATCGATTTGAAATATACTTTTGTGGTTTTTACTCATTTAATAAGATGTGTGTTTGCTGTTTATATGAACCACTTTGATTTAACTCTATTTTGCTTGGTACTATAATAATTTTGCGAGGGGGGGTTTAAACCCCGAAACCCCCTTTTGGTTGCACTAATGTTGCCACTTGCACCCAATCATTACAAATATTTGCAAGGCAATATTTAACAATTCATAGATTTTTTGACATTTGCTTAGTTAGTGGCCCGGAGAATAGTGGCTTAGGCCGCTTGCATAGTAAACGCCGATTCAGACAGGCAGGCAGGCAGAGCGTGTGTGAAAAAGCGATAATGAAAGCTATTTGTATCTCGTTTGTTTACACAGATTTCAGCCTGCCTGCCTGCCTGTCTGTCTGAATCGGCGTTTACTATGCACGCAGCCTAAGCCACCATTCTCCGGGCCACTAACTAAGCAAATGTCAAAAAATCTATCAACATATAGAAATAGGCCTTTTCATTTTCACCAAAATAAACATTTAAACATTAGTTGCGTTCACAATTTTTAAAGAAAAGTCAAGAAGTTAGAATTATTTACCAAAGAAATGGAAACTTAGGTTGAAGCAGAAATATTTACAGAAGTCTTTAACGTCTATTTGATTTTTCATACTTATCGGCACTCAACTTAGTTCTCTGCAATATACTTAACAACTTCATAAGCTAATGAGTTCTCGTTTGAAAATCGGATAAGATTTGCGTAATATTAAAGGATTTTTATTAAACAGATTCGTAAAATCAGGTTAAAAATTAGGAATTATTAAATTGGTTACATATGTTTCGAAAGCCAGTCGAAATTATATTTTTACTGAATCATGTGACTTCACATGATACTTTATTTCTGCAAACAGTTGGAGTACAATCGTGTTTAAAAAATTTTAATAAAAAAATAACGAAAAATAACGAATTAAGAACAAATTCTCAATAGATTTTCCGCAAAGTCACGCTTACTTGTTTCATGCCAAGTACCAAGAAATTCTTTTTCTTTGACTTTTTGAATTTCTAAAATTAAATGGTAAGCCTTAAAATTGGTCTTTTCAGGTTCGTTTTTAGTTAAAACTTGAAGAATATCATAAAATTTTGAAATCCTTCGTTATCGAAAAAAAATATTTTCTATATCCTGACCTTTTTTTTGCGAAAGAACTTTGGTGTTTGTGTCCAAAAAGTTATATATTTCATTGCTTAGTTATTTTTATTTCATGTAAATTTAGTTTAAAATATAACCAAACACCGCTCAAAAGTTTCATTTGACACTCTAAACGCCCTAAAAAATAATTTGATATTAAAGTACCTCTTAATGTACCACCGAAAGCTGATGTGGGCATTTTTCAAGAAAAGTATCTAATCTTTGTTTTTTTGCTGAGCACAGTTGTTACCATCAAAGAGGGAGCGCAATATTCGCTAATGACCGGTTTCGATAAACTTTGAACCCGAATATATTTAAAGTACGACAGAGAGGTCTTGACATTATGCTAGTTATGCTTTTCCATTAAAAGAAAAGGTTTCCATTAAAAAGCTAAAAAAAAAATTAACAAAAACTAACTATCTTCTATCTAATAAATAAAATCAAATGTTTGTCCCTCTGTCTGTCTGTCTGTTCCATAAAGGCTCGCGCACCGTTTATCCGATTGAGCTGAAATTTGGACACCGAGTACCTTTCATAAAGAGAAAGAACTTTTACACGAGAATAGGGGGTGCACAAAGTGGGCGGAAGTATGCGAGCGTGGCACTCTATAATAACTTCAAAACGCCTGGACCGATTTCAATGAAATCTGGTATGAAGCTTCAACTGCTCCCAAAATAAAACAAAGGTCATACAAAATTCCAAAGACTTCCGCAAGAGGGCGCTTTAAGTAGTGCATTTTCAAGACTATGAAGTCTATTACCATCGGAATTAGTGATACGCAGAACATACTTTGAAATTGCCGACCTTGGCTTCACTATGAGTCACTTTTAAGGATTCAAACGACACCGAATGGTGTAATGAAAATCATGATGCTATTTTCTACCTTTTTCACTGATGGGCCAAAGATCCTTTAGGTCTGACGAGTTAGAGCAGGCATGAATTTAGGAAAACTGGGCGTGGTTAGGTCATTCCAAATACCAGACTAAGCTAATATACTTCAGGTGATAACGATAAGAGAAGCTTTTTTTATTTCAACAAAAAAGTTATAGCTACTCTGGGTAATTGCACAAAAATTGAACAAAAAAATATTAAAATTACAAGTTTTGAACAAAAGTTTCATTGACTTTATTTGCTATTGATATCAATTATCCATAGTTATCATGCAACGAATGGCCAATAAAATAGTTTATTAAACCTTGTTAGCCTCTACAGGGATGCCTTTAACTTTAATTTGTCGCTTGAGACTAAAATTCATATGGACAGCTACACGGTAACTTATGTTTCAATTTTACTTTCAGTTATGACTAACAGCCTACCATAGTTAATCAACCAAAATTTATCCTCCTCAAAGAAATTTAAGTAATATAAAAGGGAAAGAATGTGCATATAATTTTGATTAAAATTTAGAAATTTTTTTTTTAATTTCCTTAGCAATGACTATTAATGCAAGTTACATTGGAAAACTTTTGTTTTTGGGTTAGTATGAATATAAATTGAAATCTTTTCTGTCAATATGTAATAAAATATATAAAGTATGTTATATCAGTGTTAAAATAATGGAATCACAAATACTTTTTTATCATTGTTTATGGCACATATGACACAATAGTCACTCACGTTACACATATGTTGGTAACTCATGTTACAACTTCTTCAAGATTTTTAACATATTTTTAGACATTCAAAGAAAAATAAAGTAAATAACTATAATGTTTACCTTAATCCCAAACTTAAGGAATGTGCGTATAACTTTATTTCAAATTTTACATGTTTAGTTTTTTTATCTATTTAGCAATGACTGGTAACTCACGTTACATTTGGCAACTTCTGTAGGTTGGGTTGGTATAAATTTGAATAAAAGTCTATTCTGACAATATCTAAAACAAGACATGAATTATGTTGTCATTGAATGTTAACACGTTAACTGCCATGAGGCTAATACGGTGTGCCTCAATAAAATGTCCACGTAGGCTCTGAGGCACAGCGTTTGTGCCTCAATATTTGATTAGACATTATAGTTCATGGTTTAAAATTAGTATCTCAAAATGAAAATCTGTAAACGAAGTTCAATCCTAACCTATATTTTGCGCATCATTTTTATACTTCTATTATTAAAGAAGAAGTATTTTTACTGGGGTATATTAATTTTGTCACTCCGTTTGTAACGCGCATAAGAAAGCTTGGTAGCTAAAGAAAAGTATGTATAGTCTTGATCAGCATCATCACCTGAGTCGATTTAGCCATGTTAATCTGTTCATCCGTATGTTTGTCCGACTGTCTGTGATCATGATTGCAGTCGTAATTTTCTAGCTATCATCACGATAGCGTATACATTTGGCCGTGAGGTATATATGTTGTGCCTCAATAAAATATTTCAAATTTTCACACAAATATAAGAAAAAAACATTTCCAGATATTTTGTTCGGATTTTCTGTTACCCAAATACACTAGATCTGTAAAAAAAAAAAATGCTCCGGAGAACCCGATATTTTTTTTGTATGGTGGCAGTTAAAGTGTTAATATATCGGATCACAAACAGCTTTCCCTGTAATTTTAAACATTTCTTATGGCATGAACAACAAAAGTCACTCACGTTACACATATTCTGGTAACTCATGTTACAACTTAAACGAGTTTTTTACATATTTGAAGACACTCAAAGAGAAATAAAGTAAATAATTATAATATTTGAACTTTACCCTAAACTATTGATGGTCATAGTGAACATCCTGTGACTAAAATTTCATGTATATCTCAGAAAAAGCCAAAATTGCATTACTTAATATTTAAAAATATTTAAAATTATAATTCAACTAAAAAAATTGTTTTATAAAAATGTGAAAAAATAAATATCCAAATACATAACCACATTCCATATTTTTTGACGCGCAAGTCTCATATTCGAAATAGAGTCAACTTATGACCATAGAAATGTTCTTTCATAACACATTGAGAGAAATAATGCATTGCAAAATTATCCATGCCTGTGCATAAAATATGTTTAAATGTTCACTTGCAGAAATTAAATATTTTCCCTACAACACATTATTTTTGCGTATTTTTAATTAAATTGTAGATCCTTGCAGTATTTTGTATTTTTTCTACACTTTGCTCACTCTCAAACATGCAATAGAATTGCTCTATGGTCGATTCCCATGCGATGGCTACTGAAGTCCTGGTTCGATTCTTGTAGTAAACGGTTTTGAAGTCGAATATGTTTTTGCAGAAATCTCATATTTTTTCCCCATTTTGTAGACAACGGTACGTCATCGTTTAAGCTGTCTGACTCATATTAGAAATTCATTGTGTGATACAGATTTTTTCTTTTATTAACTTGTTTGAATCTGTTATGGACTCGGTTTTTACCATACCGTTAACACAATATTGTGAACCTCCATGGTACTATTTATAGTAACTTAAAGTATAAAATACAAGCATCCTGCTCCATACTCTATATCGCTCAAACTGTTTATAGTTGTTATTGCTAAGCTTCTTACAACATGTTCAGCCTGAACCAAAACCTGTTTCGCTATTACAGTACTTTTTATATGAAAAAATTGTTAGCCTAAAAGTATGCACAAAAAATTCATTTGGTATTTATCAGTAAGAACATATTGACGACAACGGGAACAAAACACCATTTGAGGTGAATGAAAAATGTCATATCATCTGATACTTAATTATTTTGAATACAAACCGTCGTATGACGAGCTTCTAAACTAATTTTATAATAAACTACAAGTATTCTCTGAAAATCGAGCCAAATACTCATATTTTATATTGAGTCTACCATGTCGCTTTTCACAAGAAACACTCATATGTCACCTTTTTTTCACATCAAAGCCATATTTTTATGATTAAGCATTCACTCTCGCTGGATTCTCCTCAAAATTATATTTAAAATTCTATAATAAATTTATTATTGTTTACTTCATAACATAAGTAATTGTGACTTAATTAAGTTTTTTTTTTAAACAAAGACTATTAAAAAAGACAATTCATAAATTATATATTTTTTTCTGCTCCACATAAATAACAAAAGTTTGTTTAAGTTATCGTTAAAAATTTTCCTGTCACTTTAGCTGTTTGTTTAATCGTAAAAATCTGAAAGCCAAAATTAAAATTTTAATTAGAGACTTCCGTGTGAAATGATGGTCATATTTAACAAATTACCTACAATTAACATAAATTCCGGCTTATCCCAAGATGTACACGATAAATTTAAGTAGCAACGTCAAAAACATAATTTTCTAAAATGGTCAACAATTTGTAACCGAAAAAGAAGAAACAAAAAAAAAAAAAAATTAAAAAGTAACAAAAAGTGCAATCGAAAAAAGTACAACAGCAATAAAGTTAAGAAAAAAACAAATACACAAAAAAAAAAAAAAAAAACAAGACAACTCAAAAACAGATATAAAACCACAAACTTAGCAGCAATTTCAAACAAATAAAAGTTGGTAATAAACAAAGGGAAAAATCTAGAAAAACTCTGCCTCAAAGTTGGATTAACTGCATATTTTATTCAGCGTCAACGAGCAAAAAGCCACTAACAAGACAAAAGGACACGCTGGAGAAATCGTTGTAGGCACTTTTTTTTTCTTTGGTGTTGGTTTTTGTTCTTTTGTCTGTTTGTCTTATCTTAAGAAAAACTTTATAAACGTATGCCTGCAAATCATTGTTTATTTATATATACATTTAACCCTTAGCTAGTTCATTGATAAAAAGTGCTCAACTCATACAGCAAATCACTAATATTTTGAGGCAGTCCCTTAAAGATATACTTCGCAGCATAATTTAACTGAAAATAAATTCAACAAAAATATTTTAGCAGCAAAGTTATCTCGATTTGGTGTCAAAAAAGCCCTATTATCAGTTATTGGTTAATAACCAAGAAAGCGCATTTTGTAAACGAGTCAAGTTAGGGTTAGCAAAGTCACGTCGGCTGAGTTTTTTTTTTTTTTTTGATAAATGAAATCATCTTCTTTTGCATAGTAATGAATATTCGGTAAAGACAACAACAAAAACAACAGCTTCAGCAAAAAACAACAACCTTTATTATCGACGTGGGAGATCTTTTGTTTGCGATGACTTCTTCAACTGAACATTATTGTTTCAAGCTTAGCGTAGATTCGTGGTGTTCAAAGTGACACTTGGATATATCATAGTTGAAATAACTGCTGATTTTGGAGAGAAACACATTTAAATATACATAGTTCCAAAAATAGAACAGTTTTAACACTACTATGTGAAGTATTTGCATGTTAAGTGAAGTGATATGAACTTTTTTTTTATTTTATTAAATTGTCGTATTTTATGATAGCTTCGAACATAGGAAATCAGGTGTTTCAATGGGTTAAGTGAGAAGAGGAAAATTTCAGGTAAAAGCTTTTAATTTCTGCAGAAAATTCTACCGTGACCAAAAATAAGAAGTTAACCAACATATTTTTTTACTTGTATTATTAAAGAGAAATATTCAAAATTAATTTAATTAAAGTGTTCAAATTTTTCCCATGTTGCGATGGCAAGATATTGGGCTACCAAGTTAAAGTTTTGGTCAGTTTTGTTTATTTCTATGAGCATTTTCTCTTTACAATTTCCACTTCTAAGAGAAATTGTGCAATTGCACTCTTATGTACAACTTTTGCTACAACAACAACTAACCGCAAAATAAATGCAAAAGAGCAAACAAATATCAATTAACGGTAAAATTTGGATTTGCTCTTAATGATATTGTAAGGTAACGTCACGCTAGACAAAAAGCATTTAGTGCTATTTTTTCTACGCTGACGTTCAAAAGTGCGTGAAATTTTGCATTTTTATAAATTTTAATAAAGTTAAGTAAATTTTATAAAAAAATCGTTAAGAAGAAAACCCATTTGTTTTATATTAAATTTGAAAAGTGAGTAACGTCACGCCACATTGCTCGAAGTTTGCCTGATTTTGTTACTGAATTTGGTTGCAGGTATTTATTTAATTGTTCAAAACCTGACCAGGAAAATCCGGGACTCTCTCCACCTGGTCCGTATATCCTTCTGGAACTCCCGTTAAGTACTGCATTGGAAGGAGGACTGAGCACTAGAGTGGGTCAGCCACCATACAAAAAAAAAGTTTGAAAAACCACCTTCTATTTTAAAATTGACCTCGAGATGATTCCGAAAACAAAAAAAAATGTTTTTTTGGACCACCGGAAAAACAGCCAAAATGGTCTTTTTTGCATAACTTAAGCATTACACACGGAGAAAACTGTTGTGCATTATTAATGCACAAGCTGTTCATAACTATAAAATGTTTAGGTACATTTTTGAATATGCAACTTTGCGCATAAATTATGCCTAATAATCATAAATTCTGCACAATCTATTAAAATTGTGGATAAGTTATACACAAAAAATGTGCACAGTTTGTGAACATTGTTCATAGCTTAATTATTTGAAAATTAAACTCAATTGATCATAATATATGAACATTGTGCATGAACGACTATTAACACTTATTGTTCATGAGTTATGCCTACTTGTGCAAAGATTTTGCCCAACATTTTGATATGTGTGTATCTTGTTCATAAGTTGTGCCCATTTTTGCATAGATTATGAACAATGCGTACACATATGGATAATGAGTATGCATTAATTGCAAGTTAGTTTCACTTATGTTCTTTGTGTCAAGAACGCTGGTTATGTTTAGAAGCGACAGTAGTGTGTTATAAATCTTTTAATATTATTGCGAAATATATAATTGTGTAAATTAAGAAAACCAGAGGTAAGTATTGAGATATTGTCATATATTTATCACTGTTATGACATTTAACGATGGTTTTTTTAATGACGAAATAGTGTTAATACATTGAAGTCGTAGAAATCTGCATTGGCACTTAATACAAAATTGTGAGACCATGTGGATGTTGCTAGACAATATACGAGTCCGTGTGGTCAACAAAGCAGGTCAACAAAGCAGTGAATATATGTTTTTTAACAATTTAGAAGGTATTAATTTATATTTTGATTTAATTTGCTCTTAATTCTGCGATAGTTCAGTGTAATGCTTTGAGACTTTTTTAATACATTTCCGTTTATTTTTTTCCGTTTAATTCAGATTTGTCAGCTGACATTGTCACTGTAAGAGAGGTAGACTCTGAATTTTTCAATCTATTAAATAAACATGGACTAGAAGAGCATTATTCGTCCTTAACAAATGCCAAAATAAATATCGACTGCTCTAAGGCCATGACAGAAGCTGACATTAAAGAGATTTTTAATGATGAAATTGGCACTCGCATAAAGTTTCGTGGCCTAGTCAATGAGTGGCGACTTGCAAATGTGAGAAAGCAAATTTTATATGAAAAATCAATGACTTTATAAATTATATAAAATAAACATGTTAATACTGAAGTATATGATTTATTGAATTTTAATATGTTTATATATAATATTAGTTATTAAGCAATTATACTTTGAAATAAAGACATTTGAAAATAAAATTAAATTTTGTTTCTTTAATATTAGTAGGAGGTGTAAATATTTTTTCCTATTTGTTCACAATCTATGAAAATGTTGTTCATAACATATGCACAGTTGTTCATAACCTATGCCCAGTTGTTCATAACCTATGCATAGTTGTTCATAACCTATGTAAAGTTGTTCATAAACTATGTCCAGTTGTTCATAAAATATGCCCAGTTGTTCATAGTCTTTTCCCAGTTGTTCAGAATCTATGAAAATGTTGTTCATAAGCTATGCCCAGTTGTTCATAACCTATGCACAGTTGTTCATAGTCTTTTCCCAGTTGTTCAGAATCTATGAAAATGTTGTTCATAATCTATGCCCACTTGTTCATAAAACATGCTCATAGTGCTGAACTTAAGTTATGAACAAGTGTGCATAGATTATGAACAACTGTTCTTGGTCATTTTTCGTGAACAATTTGTGCATAAGTTGTGCCCATAGCGCTTAATTTCTGCACACAATTCTCTCCGTGCATGTCAGATCTTAAAAAATTATATGTCGTTAAAAAGGGCTTGTAAGCCCCATATAATTAAACTCCTTCAAATTTGTTTGATTTGTGTTCAAAAAATTATTTATTCAGTTTAAAAACAAAGAAGTTATAATAGTTCAAATATTTGATATAATCCTTTTTTTTATTAAAAATTTACTTTTAGTTTAGTCAACGAACAAGCACATAATATAAACAAAATTGTAAAAGAAACTTAAAAAATAATTCTTTTAACACAAATTAAACAAATTTGAAGGAGTTTAATCTTATGAGAAAAAAAAAATTTAAGGGGGATAAATCGGTCTAATGGGTCTTACTAGTTGAATATGACCTCAGAAGTAAAAATGTTCTAAGAAGACATTGTAGTGCTCGCCCCTTTCAACCCCTTTTCAACGACATATAGTTTTTTAAGATCTGTCTTATGTAATGCTTAAGTTATGCAAAAAAGACCATTTTGGCTGTTATTCCGGTGGTCCAAAAAAAAATTTTTTTTGTTTTCGGAATCCATCTAGGTCAACTTTAAAATAGGGGGTGGTTTTTTTTAACTTTTTTTTTCGACCCACTCTACTGAGCACTAATCACTCACAAATCAACCCAACTAACACATGAACTTCGATAAGGCTAGGAAACTTGAATATTTGACAGCTGAAGCTTGGTTTGCGCTTCTATAAAGCTTGCGACTAGAAGTTTACTTGTTAACGAAGATAAAGTTGATTTAAAAGCTATTATTAAGTATTTCAGAAATTAAAAGCAGAAGTTTTATAAAGGCTTATTTCAAAGTTTTCAATAATCTTAACCCTCGAGGACTATCGTCTGGGTGGAAACCACCCATAAGGCTGAATTTCTTAGAGAAGTATATACTTTTTCATAAAAATCATCACTTAATTATAATGTTATCCTCATTTGAATGTTAATAAATGTTAAGAAACATTATTTACTCGTTTAAACTAAGGTGATATTTACAAAAAGCCAGTTTATTAAGAGGCTGGGTGGTTTACACCCACGATAGTAATGGCATTTCAAAATTGTGGGTGCTTTTCACCCACGATAGTAATCAGTAATGAAATATTGTATGTGATTGCTTATATAAAATCAAAAGAAATCACTAATATTTGCAAAAGTTTTACCTACCCTCTCTGAAGGGACTGCTATGAATCAACTTTTTCCAGATACGAACTAATCTATGATGATATGTTTATTAGATATAATGAGTAACTAAAATTTGTAATTATTTAGCTCACTTTTGAAAAAAAATTTTACTTTGTGCCGAAAAAAATTATTAAATAACTTTTTCTTATATGCATTTTTAGCTTTCCAAATCAGTTAACCAAAAGCCCATGGCATAAAAACTAAAAAAGTAACAACTGATTTTCCAGAATGCCTTTTTTATTTTTTTCTCTAATTGCTTTGTTCCTAAGTAAACGATTATATAAAAAAAACAAAATGAACTACGTATAAAATATTCTTATTTTTCAGTAGTTGTGTATTCATTCTTAAAAATAAATTGATTATTTTTATAGTTTCATTTGACAGATGAGAAACGCAGATACTAACTGAGTATGGGTGGATTACAACCAACGATAGTACTGACGTTAGTGAAATAGACTATAGTCCTCGAGGGTTAAAAATGCTTGTTTACGGAAATTGGGGAAGTTTTAATTTCGAAAGAGCTTCGGTTAAAAGAACAACCGAAATTGCTGCCTCTAAATCTCTAATCTGCAAAAGATTTTTATAAATCTGTAAGTGAAACGTTAGCAAAATTGCTCTCAATTTTGTTTGAGTAGCTCTTTAAAGATTTCAAAATTGAATGAACCGAAGTTGAAATATCTTAGCCAGAGAAAACAAAGTAGTCAAAATTCAAATAAATTGAAAAATTAAAAGCAGGGACCGAAAAAAATGATGATTTTTGAAATTTGAATGAAAAAAATCAGCATGTTCTAAGCGTCGGAAAAAACTTTTGAGAATACCGAAATGTTGGAATTTGTATTGCCTCTTAGAATAAAAAATGATTTTTATTTTTTAAGTGTTAAGCATAAAAATTACAAATAATTATTATAAAATTATTTTTATTTTTTTGCTCAGATAGCTATAAAAATTATTTATGATTTTTATTTGTTTTTTGCTCAGAAATAAAAATTATTTTTGATTTTTATTTATTTTGCTCAGAAATAAAAATTATTGATGAATTTTATTTTTTTTTTTGCTCAGAAATAAAAATTATTGATGAATTTTATTTATTTTTTTGCTCAGAAATAAAATTTTTTTTCAATTTTTATTTATTTTGCTCTGAAATAAAAATTATTTTCGATTTTTATTTTTTGGCTCAGAAATAAAAATTATTTTTGATTTTTATTTATTTTGTTGAAAACTATAAATTATTTGCGATTTTTATTTTTTTGCTCAAATTAAAACTCATAATTTAAAAGGACTTAAATTTGGGCATATGTAAATTTTACATAAAAATTTAAATCTAAAGAAAATTTGGGCTTGATCGGCACACGTACAAGATCTTTTCCAATACTATTATTTTTTATGAAAAAGTAGGTTAAGTGTATGTCAGTGTCAAGCTAGACCGACTATAGACTTTCTTTACTTTCTTTACATGTTCTAAACCATTGCTTAAAAAATTATGTTTGTTTTAAGGGGGAAAAATTCCTACGGGATCAAAAATTACAGCAAAAGTTTTTTTCTTTGTTCACAAACTTTGTACGCTTTTATCTCGAAACCATGTTTTTCGTACTAGTTGCGGCACTAGCGGGTTCATTTTTTGACGAAATTTTTTTTTTATTTTTTTAAACTTGATTCGCTATCGTATGGCACGAGCTTTTTCTTTTAAAGTCTATATTTTTTTTTTTGAAAAAACACACTTTCAAATTTGGAACATCACCAAAAATTGAAATAAAAATTTAAAAAAGCTCCTCTTGATACGATAACAAATTTTGTTATTTTGTTAAAGTCGTTTTTTCCAGATCGAACAATTTTTGCGATTCCCAGAGCTGCAACCATGAGGCCTTGTTTTTTTCTCTGCCGCCAGTTTGGAGCTCTTTAAAACCATGTTTGTGTGAAAAATATGTTTTTTTTTTAATTTTTTTTTCTTGTAATTTGTAAAATTTGGAAAAATTTTTGTTTTTGACTGAGTTATGAATTTTTAAAAAATGTCTGTTTTCTCTGCCTCTACTATTGTAGAGAATTGAACAAGTTACAAGAAAAAAAAATCAAAAATATATTTTTTACTCCAACATGGTTTTATAAAGCTGCAAACTGGCGGCAGAGAAAAAACGGGGCCTCGTGGTTGCAGCGCTGGGCGTTGCAAAAATTGCGCGATCTGGAAAAAAATGACTTATGTAAATCTTAACAGAATTGGTTATCGTATAACAGGAGCCTTTTTAAAATTTTTTTTTCAATTTTTGGCGATGTTCCAAAT
The DNA here is from genome assembly GCA_958299015.1 of Tetanocera ferruginea. Lineage (NCBI taxonomy): Eukaryota > Metazoa > Arthropoda > Insecta > Diptera > Sciomyzidae > Tetanocera > Tetanocera ferruginea. The sequence continues at coordinate 10,717,659 of OY282642.1, forward strand.
TTAAAAGTGTATTTTTTTCGAAAAAAATATTGACTTTCAAAATTCATAAAAAATCGAAAAAAATTTTAAAAAAAAAAGCTCGTTTTATACGATAGCAAAACAAGTTTTAAAAAAATACAACTAGTACGAAAAACATGGTTTCGAGATAAACGCGTTCAAAGTTTGTGGACAAAAAAAAAGGCGAAAATTAAAAATGCGCTCTCACTAATCCGGCTGTAACTTTTGAACCCATAAGAATTTTTCAATGAAATTCTTTTATTAGAATCTTAAGAATATTTACTAATACGAATAAGAATATACTTATATACAAAATTATAAAAAAAATTGATTTAAAAAAACGGCCAATGTCATGCCCCCTTAAACTGTTGATTGGTAATGCAAAAAAAAAACGAAAAAGTTAGAAATGTTTTGAAAAGTTTTTTTGTTTAATAAAACCTATCAGAAATTGATTCTGTAAGTGAGGCGGCAGCCTCGTATAAACTGAATAGAAACATATAAAGTAAAGCTCTACTTCAGTTAGAGCTTGAATGAAAGGTTATAACTTCGGTTGAGTTTATGATGCCAGGCTATTTCTGATAAGTTTTTATAAGGTATACATATATGCTATTGAATCTAAAGCCTCTCGTATGTATCATATTGAAGCTCTGATTTCAGTAAAACCAAATAGTTTATTTATTTACAAATTTGACAGTTGCTTTTCGAGACAACTATTTCCAATAAGTTTTGATGGGTGTTTTTTTAAGAGCTTGCTGATTTAAAATTTAAATAAAACACATGTTAAATGTTAAAAAGTAGTTTTTTTTTTATTTAGTAGATAATTTCTTGGCATTTTGCATTTAAATATAATTTCTGGCATATGACCACCACGACTATTTTCCAAAAAGGTCACTGTGGAGGTCCAATTTTCGATCACCTTTTCAAGCATTTGAGGACGTTTTTCAGCAATGACACGTTTCCAAAGCGTCAAATGTTGCTGGTTTATATACATAAACCAAAGACTTTACGTATCCCCACAAAAAATAATCAAGTGGCGTCAAATCACACGAACGCGGTGGCCAATTCACCGGTCCATTTCTCGAAATAATGTTGTCGTTGAAATGTTCTTTCAATAAGTCGATTGTTTCGCCCGCAGTATGACAAGTGGCACCATCTTGTTGAAACCACATTTCGTCCACATCCATATCTTGAAGATTTGGCAATAAGAATTCATTGATCATGGTTCTGAATCGATTTCCATTCACGGTAACGCCTCGTCCTTCCTCATTTTTAAAGAAATAACGACCGATGATTCCACCAGCCCATAGACCATTGGTAATTCTTGAACGGCGTGTGGATTATCTTTGCTCCAAATGCCGCAAGTTTGCTTGTTGACATATCCATTCAACCAAAAATGCACCTCATCACTGAAGAGAATTTTGCGATAAAAAAGCGGATCTTCGTCTAATTGATTAAGCGACTAATGAATTCACGGCGCATTTGATGATCGTGTGGCTTTAATTGTGGCACCAATTGAATTTTGTATGGCACCAAACCCAAATCTTTAAGCAAAATTTTCCATAAAGTCGATGGACAACGAATCGATAAATTGTCGTTTTATTCGACACTGGCCTCAACAACAGAAATATTTTCTTCTGTACGCACTTAATAGCATCTTTTGTACGCACTTCTGAAATTTTTAATTAATAGCATATAATTTAATTAAAACATTTATCTTTAAAATTCAGATTAATTAAGGTAGCTATATATCGAAAAAAAATATTATCAAAACCTTCTGCAATATTCTTTGCAAAATTTTTTGTTGTTAACTTTTGTTTTTCGGTATAGCTTACATCATTAAATTCGGAACAGTTTTATGCAGGTTACTTTCCGAAGTCTATTAGAAATATATATAAGATGTAAAAGGCTTTTATAAGCAAGCACGTACTAGTCCTACGGAAGTTGTTTGCGAAATTTAATAAAAGTCGAAGAAGCTTCTATAAAATAATAAACAGTTCGCCTTCTTGGCGTTATAGATGTCTTTAAGCGTGCTTTCAGAAACAACGTAGTTTTCATAGTGAGTCGCTATAAAGCTTGCTGCAATCTTTATAGAAGTTTTTGTGCTAGTTGGTCGCTGTACTGTTCGAATTCGAAGAAATTGTGGTGGTTGTTTTGTGAATTTGTTTTTATTTTACTTATTTTACTTACTACTATTTGACTTATTTATTTCTATGCTAGTTCAAGTTTATCAATAATTTTAGCCTGCTGCATATTCCCATGATATTCATAGCTTTTGAAAGATAATCACCAAAAGGAGCTAAAGAAGATTTTTAAAATTGTTCAAGGCTCACGCATTCATCGCTTTGGAAAGCGTTGAAAAGCGATGCATTTTCCAAAAAAAAAACACTCTTGTTAAGATATTATGATTTAAGCATTTAATTCTGATCCAAATAACTGATGGGAAAATAATTTTCTCCGATAAATTATGTAGCAACATTTAATTAGAATCATGCATGGATCACTAAGTTAGATAAAATTGATTATTTGTTCTATGTTCTTTTATTATTTATGTTTAAAATAATCCATAAGTGACAACAACTCAAATTCTGCTTCAACTGTTATAACAACTAATTAGAAATAAATTATTCCAACAAGTAATTATATCGAAGACTTAATATAAGTATACTCTAAGTATACACCTTCAAATAAAGGTAATTAAGAATATGCGCAACGCTTTTCTTTCATTAAATTAATCTCGTTATAGCTGAGTGGAATAAAAAAAAAAAAAATAAAATAACAATAAAACCACCGCACGCTTGGAACACATGTGAAGAATACAGGCACGGCATCAACCATTCACAAGATCAACCAGGCATTAGTCATTAGTGGGTACCACAGTAAATAAACACAATAACCACGAACACAACACAACAAAACAGAACAGAACAGAATACAAACAAACAAATAAACGGCAAACGAGCATAGCTTCAAATATTCATATGTGTTGTTGAGCTTAGAACTTAAGATGTATGCAAACAATACGCTAAAGAAATACATACAAAGAAATCTCATTGAATTAATTGAATTTTTCTTGTTGACGTTTAGCTAACGATTTAAAAAAAAAACAAACAAAAAACGAAAAACAACAAAAAAATAAACCAAGTAAAAAAAGTCGTTATCCTCATTTTTAGCGCAAGCATAAAGTTTATAACAATGCACGTTACTCTACGAATTCCACACACTTGTATGTATATGTGTTTTATATTTGTATTTGTATTTGTATTTGCATACAAGTATAAATTGTTAAGAATTTTCGTGTTCGTTTAACAAAAGACGACATTTTGTGCGGTGATTTATTTAGCGGAGCGCATTTTTTATTGTTCTTTTACTTGTTTTGTTTTTATTTGTTTTTTGTTAGTAAACTTCGCCATTGTTTATTCTCAAATTCGCATTGTAACTGAAGTGAACACGTCAACATCTATTATTTCTAAGCTGAAATTCATTTACTGCAATTTCAAAATCCTTTAAAGTCGCATTTTAACGAAAATAAATTTCAGACAGATTTGCGCAGGGGGGGACCAGCGAGCAGTTGATTGTTTGAGATAGCAATAAAAACAATTGCCAGTTTCCTGAATTAAAGGCGACATATTTATTTTAAGCATTTTTGTCTCTGCCAAGGATTAGCCTGCAAGCGTGGTCGAAGCAGGATTTAGCCAAAGATACTTAAGTACTTAAAATCGAAATGGATTGTGTCCATATATCTGAAGCGAAAACTAAGCAGACAAGAGCAAAAGTATTTTCAAAAAGTATAGCAAAAGAGTTTTTTAGGCCGCAAGACCAGTGAATCGTCATAAAAATTAAGTAAAAAACAATCAAACAAATTGGCCATTTCAGCCCTTGAAAGGACATTGACCGTGCTTCTTATGATCAATTGTGTTGTGTGTGTTATTAAATGTTTGCACACAATTGACCGAGAACTGGACCTACATGTTTTATGTCGACTCCAAACGGCTAAAATTCATGTTCTCAAGAAGCTTTACATGGCATAATTTACTCTCTGAGGTTTGCCATTGTCTGCAGAGAGATGGTGACCGATCAGAAAAATTTTTTAAAAAATTTGGGGATCGAATCTGGGCTCTGAGCATGCTAAGCCACACACTTAACCTGTATGCCATGGTCACCACGAAATTAAGTATGCAGTATTATATGAGACGCTTATAAAGTTTTTTTTTAAAAAAACTTCGGTTTTTTTTTAAATAAAAAAAAAAACACAATATATAAAAAACTTATGCAATACCAGTCTTTCAAAACAAGCTGCCAAAAAAGAAGTATCAATTAGAAGACTGTTTATTATCTTATACATCAATGTTAAGATTGTAAATGCTGAAATGAAAAATAAGTACAAGTAAAAAGAAACAATTTTCAAGTCACCAGAATTTGCTGATTTTAAGAACATTAAAACCGTTCATAACCCGACATTAGACCGTTAAATACTGACTAAAACCGTTCATAACCCGACAGCCATACACAAAACACACTACTTGATCCCAAAGTCCTCAACTTGAATATCAATTTTAAAATATCTCTCCAGCAAAAATTGGCCTCTTTGAGAGCCATCTACAACAATTCAAGTTTTGCTTAACAAAAAAGCGATACACCTCTATCCAATCTGACCTAAACACTCATACGATATCCTTAAAAAAAAAAATCCTATTTTTTCATGATATTCATATCCGCACACAATCCCCCAAAGAGAGAAAAACATTTTTCAGAACTTTTCACAATTGTTTTTATTTTTCATTCTCATATCAGCTTAAAAACGCACATTTGCTCTTATTTGTTGTTGCTTGTTTTGTTGCTCTCTCTTTTTAGCTGCCTTTCATTTTACATTCACGTGCAGTTTACAACGGTAACAATCCCATTAGAAACGCGTTAGAGCTTCTATTTTTAAGTGTCGCAAAGATGCAAATTCTGAAATTTTACTGCGTTTTAGCAAATAAAGTGCAACATTAAGCTGACAGCACGTACAGCTTCGCAATTGTCACATACAGCCAGGCACTCAGCGTAACTTCGTGGGTATTAAAGTGCTACAAAACGTAATGCTATGTAACGTGCAGCATGCGTGCAATAATGTTACCAGATATGCTTTTGCTACATTAAATTTAATAATGCATTTTATTTTATGAAATCTTGCTGCATGTTATGCAAACTTAATGCAATTAATTTTAATTGTTACTCTTTTATTGCCTGCATTTGGTAGAAGAAGATGCAGCAGAAGATGTAGAAGCCACATTAAAACTTGACGTTTTATAAGTTATCTTAATTAATGCAAATAAACGCATCTTTTTAAAGATATGCAAAATTAAATTATTTAACCAACATGAAAAAGTGACATAAAATATTTTTGGTTAAAATATACAGTTCTATTTTGGGCATCTTCTATGAAGATTCTATGAAGATGGAAACAGTGAATACAGCATGTTCACCAAATTAAGCTTCATATAAAAACTGTTTCATAACAATTCATTTTATTGGAATAGTTCATGAAAACAATTTTGATGAAAATTTAATAGTTGAAAAGTTCTTGTAAAGTAGAAAATTGAGATTTTTTACATTAAAAGTTCCATATTTTTGAAGTGAAACTTCTTAAGCCTCGTATACAACATACGGTGAACAAAACGGGTAGTAAAACCGATGAAACGAATGAAACTGCGTCGAATAAGGTTAATTCAGGTCAATTTAGGTTAATTTTATTGAAATTAAGTGTGCGAAACACCCTATAAATTCGAAAGAAAAAACAAGTAAAGAAAGTCTAAAGTCGGTCTAGACCGACTATGGAATACCCTAAACCTACTTTAAGAAAAAAAATAATATTTTATATGCATTTAAATGCTTATGAAAAATTTACACATACCAAGTTTTATTCCTGTAGCTCACAGTTAATGCCTTTATTATGCTTTCGCTATGGGAGGTGGGCGTGTTTTTGAACACATCTTAATTTTGGTATTTGATCTCTATATGACCACATTTGATCTCTATATGACATATATAATTAATTTGTTATTTACAGTTATTTATTCAGTTTTAAACTTTTTTTTGGTTGTGTGGGAAGTAGGCGTGTCCGTGGGTGGATGACGTCCGTTTTCCAAAACCATCTTTATTTTGTCATAAAAAAACATACGTGTTTCATACAAAATGCTATCTCTGTTGGTTAAACATAGGCTTATTTATTGCCTTTTCAATTTATGGGTTGTATGGGAGGTGGGCGTGTCCAAAATCGGATGACGTCCATTTTTCAAAAAAATTTTTGTGTTAATACAAAACACATACACACCAAGTTTTATTGTTGTAGGTTAATTATGAGCTTATTTATGCAGTTTTAAATTTTTGCGTTGCATGGGAGGTAGGCGTGTCCGTAGGCGGATGTTGTCCATTTTTCAAACCAGGCTTTGTTTTGTCATAAAAAATACACGTGTTAAATTTTAGCTCTGTGGGTTAAACAGAAGCTTATTTATTGCGTTTTCAATTTTTGGGTTGTATGGGAGGTAGGCGTTTCCTTGGGCGGATTCCAAAAATATTCAATAGTGCAGATCCAGGGGTTCATGTGATTATGTGTACCAAGGTTCATTCAATTATCTCAATTCCTTCTTCTTATTCTGTGTATACGGACAACTTACAGACGGACAGAAGGACAGACAGACGGACGAACGGAGGGACGGACATTGACAGCTCGAGTCAGGTGGTGACACTGATCAAGAATATAGTTACTTTTCTATACCGGACTCGCTTCGTTCTATGCGTTACAAACATTTGTACAAAGTTAATATACCCTGACCTTTCAGGCTTAGGGTATAATTATCAAACAATGGTTTGAGTCCGAACTAACACACGAATTAATTGATAAAGTTTTAGACCTAGTTTTTTGAAAGTGGAATGTTAAGGTGGAAGGTGGAGTATATCAACTAGATACATTATGCTTCAATTTCCAACCGTGACACGTTGCGCTGGAATTTTCAACCTGAATGATTCAATGGCCAATCGGATGCAATAAAATTATCTGAGGTCAAAGATGGGTCATTGGCAATGTCATGGATTCCATGAATCATTTGGACCCAAATGGATGATTCTATGACCAATCAGATGGAATGGGATTGTCAGAGATCACAGGATTGTCAAGCAAAAACGTCCAGAGTGCAATTAAAGGCAAAACACAATTTTGCAACCTGACAACGCTCGACCACATGTTACGCAGCCGGTCAAAACATACCTTGAAACGCTGAAATGGAAAGTTTTATCCCTTCTATTTGCTTTCTTTGATGAAGCATGAAATTGAGGATCAGCACTTTCGCTCTTTTTAAAATAAACTTAATCTTCTAATAGCTTTATATGAAGTGAGACTTTTTTAGTACAACTACATTTCAAACTCTCTACTTTTTTGGGTAAAAGTTTCACTTATACCGTGCGTGGCGGCCACACACATGTTTTTTTTTGTGTAGAAGAATGCAAACCGGACATTTAAAAGAAACAATTTCGATAGCATCGTACGTTTAGACGTAAAATTCTGTTTAAGAAGTAACCTTTTCTGCTTTGTCTCTTTATATTTCTTATATTTTTTATATATCATCCGAAAATATATCTTAATATAGCATAAAAAACAAGCGTCCTGCTCCTTGCTCTATATCGCTCAAACTGTTATAGTTGTTATTGCTATGCTTTTTAACATTTTCAGCGTAGACCAGAACCTGTTCTAAAATTATGCATTGCAAATTTTTTTACTTGAAGACTATCGTCATTTTCCTCAACACCTATACATCAAATAATATATCTTGCTTTTAAAGTGCTTCTTAATTACCAGAACCAGAACCTGTTCGATCTGCATAAGCTGAACAGCAATTATTTTATTCAGTGACATGTGGTGTCAATTGCAATTGCTAGAATTAAATCACAATGTTCGGTTTTCTTATTCAAGTTTTAGCGATTGGCTACTCAAGTTAGGAAACGCAGATCTTACGAATGATCACAGCTTGTCTGAAGATATCATAGAAATTCCCGATGATGTTGTTTGTAGAGGTTTGCTTAATAACCCTTTCAATGGCTGGACTAGAATAATTGTGGAATATTTGTTTGAGCTAATATTCCTATCATTTAGGCTATAAAAAGATTAAAAAAAACAGCCATCTGACTTTTTCATGAGCTGCTTTGCTATTGGCAGGCTGTCTAATATAATGGACAAAACCATGATTACGTTTTGTTATAATATTTTAGTTCAACTAAAATAACCAGAGACCAATGAAAATGCGTTATTTATAATGTTATTAAAGGAAAAAAAAAATTATATTTTGCGCACCAGTCACAATAACCACTTTTTTTAAATTTATTAACACGCGATATAAAAAAAAATTTAGGTTTCTGTTGGGCATAAAATCTTAAATCTAACTAAGGTTAAAGTTAAATATCTACTTAAAATTATTTTTATCATGTGAGCTCAACTTCATTTCATAGTACCAACTTATTTGATTTTAGAAAAGACGTTAGAAAAGAAAAAAACAAATTATTTTCCGAAGTGTCCATTATATTGGACACTCCATTGGACAAATCCATTGAAAGGATTAAAGATATTTTTGACGATACTTTGAGTCCGGATAACATTAACCGTTATTCCAAAATTGCTATCCTCTGGCCACAAAATTCCGATGTAAACGAAGTTAACGAGTAAGTTCTAAAAATTTTAGTTGATGACACAGTGACAGATCTGAGCACGGATTAACTTGAAGACAGTGATGATAACGTTAAACAAAATTATTTCACCTTCCTACTCCCACAAAACCATACATTCAATACTACTTTTCAACCATTTATTCCGTCTCCAAAAGAAATGCAAGTTTGGAAACCACTAGCAAACAATGCCATTTGAATCTATACCGATGACTGAAAAGAAATATACAAAAGTGGGTGAGCAGCATGTTTAGAAAGGCAAAATAAAAAAATGATTGTTCAATCCTACTCAAAATTTTGGATATAACATTTTATTTTCTAACAACAATGATGCTAGTATTGTACCTACACAACTTTTGTCATAGAAACAAGAACTGACTAGGTACACCCATAAGAGACCAAGCTTAATGTTGAACCTTAAACCAAACGCTTGTGTAAAATACTTTCTTATTTTTACACATCCAATTTCTGGGAATGTAAAACAATACTTGTACTGCCCAAAATAAAACCTTCCGCACTACTCAACCTTGGCAACAACAAATCAATACGTTGGCTTTTAGTGCTTGAGTAGCTTATAAATACCTACTTGAATTCTGACAAATGCACAAAGCAACAAAATGAATTATTTCCAGGCATAAGCTTACAACCTAAAAGCCAAATGCCCAACAATAAAAATGCAAAATAGCACAAAAAGTTTTCCTCATCATTGAACAATATAACTGTTTTCAATAAAATGCTAACATAACCATTTGCTCTATAAATAAAATTTTTTGCGATATTAAAAATTGAAAAACATTGTAAATCTTAATTCATCCATCAATAAATCTCGCAGCAAAGCCAACAACCCACTTCCTGCTGCCCTCTACTGACGGGTTATTCAACCGTTGCGCCTTCATCGCTTTTCTGCCACAACTCAACTCATCTCAAGAGTGTTTGGCTTGGCTTCGTCAAGCAGCTTGGTTTTTTGGCCTTCTACATTATTCTTGCTTAAATCGCTGTCCACTGAAAGTGCACACAGCAGACTTTCTGCTTATTGCTGTTGCTGGTTATTTGCTCTTGTTTTTTTTTTTTATTCTGTTTTTGGTTGTTATTTTTAAGCTCAATCTGTGGATTTTTCTTTGCTTTTATTGCAAGTCAAGGAAGCAGAAAGAAACAAGCAAATTGCAAAAATATGCTTCATGAAATCAATAATAAAACTTTGCATATTGCTGCCCGACAATTTGTTGTTTTCGTATCGAAATCTCTGATTTATGAGTCGTAAAATGCACCAGATGCAGTTAAGTACCAAAAAGCAAACGAGCAGCTTATATTGAGTGGCGGTTTGTAAACGAAACATCGATAACGAACACCTTTTTAGTAAAATATTTAATGCAATTTAAGATACGTATTATTCAAAATATTGGCAACTCTTGATAACTTTTAAGTACATTACAAACGAAGGTCATGCCAAAGGATTAATGGTCTTTATGGTTATTTCAATATAACCCTGTGACCAACAGTAACTGTGCAGGGGAAGATATTTGACAAAATTTTAAATCTACTTATTGAAATACATATTTTTCTTACATGATTTTGAAGGATTTGATAAAACTCTATGCACAAATCATGATCAAAATCAAAATAATGATCAATCTCAAGTTGAAGATCAATCAAAATCAAGATCACGATCAATAACAAGTAGAAAATCGAGGATCAAGATTTAAATAAATATCAAGATCTAGGTATAGATCAAGTTCAATATCAAGATCAAGATAAAGAGCCAGATCAAAAGCAAGAGCAAGATCAACATCACGATCGAAATGAAGAACAAAATGAAGATCAAGGTGAAGATAAAGATGAAGATCTGGATCAAGATAAGGATCTAGACCAAGATCAAAATCAAGATCATGCTCCAAATCTCTATCAAGATCACGAAAATATTTCGATCAACATCAAGATCAAGACCAAGATCAAGATCAAGATGAATAACAAGATGAATAACAAGATCAAGATCAAGATTAAGATCAAGATCAAGATCAAGATCAAGATCAAAATCAAGATCAAGATCAAGATCAAGATCAAGATCAAGATCAAGATCAAGATCAAGATCAAGATCAAGATCAAGATCAAGATCAAGATCAAGATCAAGATCAAGATCAAGATCAAGATCAAGATCAAGATCAAGATCAAGATCAAGATCAAGATCAAGATCAAGATCAAGATCAAGATCAAGATCAAGATCAAGATCAAGATCAAGATCAAGATCAAGATCAAGATCAAGATCAAGATCAAGATCAAGATCAAGATCAAGATCAAGATTAACGACAACAACGACAACGACAACGACAACGACAACGACAACGACAACGACAACGACAACGACAACGACAACGACAACGACAACGACAACGACAACGACAACGACAACGACAACGACAACGACAACGACAACGACAACGACAACGACAACGACAACGACAACGACAACGACAACGACAACGACAACGACAACGACAACGACAACGACAACGACAACGACAACGACAACGACAACGACAACGACAACGACAACGACAACGACAACGACAACGACAACGACAACGACAACGACAACGACAACGACAACGACAACGACAACGACAACGACAACGACAACGACAACGACAACGACAACGACAACGACAACGACAACGACAACGACAACGACAACGACAACGACAACGACAACGACAACGACAACGACAACGACAACGACAACGACAACGACAACGACAACGACAACGACAACGACAACGACAACGACAACGACAACGACAACGACAACGACAACGACAACGACAATGACAATGACAACGACAACGAAAACGAAAACTGAAATACGAGTAGTTTTTGAAAAAAAACTCATTTAAATAACGCGTTCTTAGAAAGTGTGTGAAGCTAGGCCGAAATTCAGTTAAATGGGGAAGAGGAGCTGAATCGCCCTATTAAATTTAGTTAAAATTTGATCAGCAGAATTATGGAATGCTGGAGCGACATAACGTCGAATTTAATAAGATATTGCTTTCTTAATTATATCGTTTATATTAATTTATATTAAACTTATGCTTCATTTCCTGAAGCTTGACCAAAACATTTTTTAACCAAATATTAATACAGAAAAAATTTTTTTACATAAAATTTATAATTGCATTTTGCTAGTGCTAGTTCAATTTAAATTTTGTATTTTACCTTTTGTACAAATAGTGCATATTTCTCTATTTTCGTCATGCTGAGTTTTTATGTACGAATTTTTTACATTTTTCTTTAAAATATTATATTGAAAATGTTCCAAATTTGTATGAATATGATTATGAGAACATTAAAATTTGTTTCTTTCTTTTTCGCTTGACAAATTTTTAAAAATTATTTGCACAAGAAAAACACTTGGCGTCAAAGTTTTTGAAGTACATGTTGTATTAGCCTTCAATAATTGTTTTTGTTAAACTCTTTAGATGGGTTTTATTGCCGTATTGAAGAGTTTTTTTTCAATTTCGTTAAATAGGTTTTAAGACAAACTTTCTAAAGCTTTATGCTTAAAACTTTTTCTGTTTTCATTCGCCTAAGTAAAGAATATTGATGAGTTTATAAGCATTAACTCAAGAACACAACTTTTTTTATGATTTGTTTTCATTGAAAACAGAAAAGAGAAACAACAAAAAAAAAAAAACAAAATATGAGTGTAAACATTGCTGTCATCAAACCCATTACAACAGCACATGCACATAAAATTTAAACTTTAGCTAATATAAAAAAAAACAAAAACTACACCCCACACATTGACGTTAAAAATACACTTAACACAAGACCACTTTATAACTTATTTAACTACATAGTTACAAAATACTAAATAAGTATTTACAAAACTTAAAATCTTCTTCGTAATTTAGTTCAAATTATCATAAAATAAATGACATCATGTCGTAAATTTACCATCAACATGAACTCGTTGTCAGCAACTCATCAGCATGGAAATTGCTTACCATAGTTGTTTGCCAAACTGTGGGTCCAGCCAGCTAACAATCATAAAAAACGCCCTGTTTGTAAAAAAGTTTTGTTAAAGCATACTCCACTCTTGGCGGATGTGGGTGGAATGAGGCGAAAGTGCCAAAGTTTTGCTAAGTTGTAAAATAATTTAATGACTGATATCTGCAACTAGCTTAATAAGAGCAATTTTTGTTTTTTTTTTTGCAGCAGTCAAAAAGAAAATGGCAGCCGTTGGGAATTTATGCAAAAAAACCAACAGAATAAGAACACTAGCAAAATATGGCTAAGTGACAGCAAGAAGTTGACTTAAGTGTCACTTGTCTAGACCAAAACAGCTGGGCTACTTGATTGACCAACGGTAATAAAGTTGCTTTTATGATCGGGCTATAACTAAAAGGTAACTCTTAAAATTTAAAATAATTATAAAGTTAAATTATGCAGCCAAAGAATACTTAAATTGACTTAAGATGTGAAAAAGGGTTTTTTTAGTCAATGTCATTGGAAAAGAAAGAAGGTCGTTGTGATAATTTAGCAGGAAGTGAATAATGGACGAATTTCATTAAAACTTAGACTAATTGTAGTTGAATGTGTTGGTGATAAAGGGAGATGAAGAAGAAAACGAAAAATAAGAATTTCCTGCTATAGAAACAATATATGTACAAGGCATTGCAAGTGCGGGTAGACTAGCGTATGTTTTAGTAGTTTTTAGTCGGATCTCTGCCTAAACTCTTTCAAGACTTTTTTGCTTCGTTCTTATTATAAAGTCATTTTTTTCAGCCATTTTTTCTCTTACAATATTTTACTCTAAGCATTTTTTAATAATTTTTAGCATATCTGATAATTTTATTTCAATTAAAATAAAAACAATTAAACTAGTTCTAGCAAAAAAATTTTAAAACATTCACACTGACCACTGATATGGTTTTTTTAATGTAATCAAAAACCGTTTCCATTCTTGTATATTATATAGATATAAATCCTTAAATGTTTTTAATTGAGCAAAAAATTCTTTAATTGCTATATTGCAAAAACTAAACATATAAAAAATTACAAACAACAAACTCATTAGCCATAAATTATGCTGAACCTCAAATTTAATTTTTTAATTTATTTATTTTTCGGTTTTTGGGTTTTTTTTTTTTTTGTTTTTTGTTTGTTTTGCTTGCAATTAAAAAGTTTTGTTCATTATCACCCGGGGCGTAGCGCTTTGTTACTAATTAGAATTTAAATAAATAAATGAATTAACTATTGTTAAATGATGGTGCAGGTTAATTTAACAATACATTTTTGTTTTAAATAGTAATTAAAATATTATTTTGCATACAAGCACATTATTTAATTGTTTAGCAGTGTGATTAATTTATCGCTTGAACCAAGTTCAAAATGAAGTCATTGTCATAATTTTACCAATTTTTCCAATTCCACTTTTAGTTATACTTTAAGTTGATTAAAATAGTAAAAACAAAATTTTCATAAAATTTTTATTATGTTTGTCTATAAGTTTGTGAATACTATGTTCTCGTACGTTTTTGATTCTAACAGTAAGCATACCTTACTTATCGATGGGCTTTTAAAATATGTTTAACTACAGAAAAACCTTAAGGTGGACACAACATTCGCGGCAGAGAAAACATACCTTTTTTTACAAATTCGTATCTCAGTCAAAAACAAACATTTTTCCAAAAATTTTTTTATTATTATAGAGATTTGAAGAAATTACAAGAAAACAAATTCAAAAAAATACATTTTTCACTCCAATATGGTTTTATTAGCTCCAAACTGGCGGTAGAGAAAAAAACAGGGCCTCGTGGTTGCTGCGCTGGCAGTCGCAAAAATTGTCCGATCTAGAAAAAAATGATTTTTTAAAATCTTAACAAAATTGGTTATCGTATGACAGGAGTTTTTTTTTCCAATGTTTGGTGATGTTAAAAATTTGAAAGTGTATTTTTTTTTTTTTAAAATATTGACTTCAAAAATTCATAAAAAATGGAAAGAAAATTTAAAAAAGCTCATGTCATACCGAATCAAGTTTAAAAAATTAAAAAACAAAAAAATTTTGTCAAAAAATTAACCCTGTAGTGCCGCAACCAGTACGAAAAACATGATTTCAATATAAACGCGTTCAAAGTTTCTGAACAAAGAAAAATGCAAAGAAAAATAAAAATGTGCTCTCACTAATCCGGCTGTAACTTTTGAACCCGTAAAAGTATGCCCATGAAATTTTTTTCTTAAAATGGAATATTTACTTTAATACAAAATTATAAAAAAGTAGATTTAAAAACCGCCAATGTCGTGTCCTCCCTTAACAAGCTTTCATTTAACTGAATGTTGTTACACCAAAAATTTGACTTTTTTTTATTCTCAAATCATCACATTTTCAAATATTTTTGTATAAAAAGTTATAAAACCACTTCAAAGCAATCACGTTGACTTCGCTTCACAGTTTCTTTAGTTTCGTTCTTTTTTTTCTGTTATGGTAGGGTCTGCTTCTAATTTGCATAAAAATCATTCAATTGAAAAATATAAAAATATTGCCACATGTATGTATATATCTTTGAAGTTTATTTTTACTATTGTTGATTTTAAACTGTGTCACAGCTGCTATTCATGACAACGTGTGCATGTTTGTGTAACTAATTGAACATTTTAAATTTCTGTTTTTTAGTCCACGCATAAAAATTGATCTGAAAATAATATTTCCCTATGCAATTGCTGGCTAAATTTTGTTTTCATTATTTTTTTTTTTTTAAAAAAGTTTCAATATTCTTGAGTTATTATTTTATTTGTGAACTGATATTGTTGTTTCTAGAACAATTAAAAAATAACAATTTGGAACATGTCATCACAATTCCCTGCTACTGTTGCATATTTCTTCATTTTCAAATGAAAGAAAAATAAGCTCCACAAATATGTTCGAATTTTGGACTATTTCAGGTAAGAAATATTTAAATGAAAGCTATAATTCTTTTTTTACCTTAAGAGTTTGCTTTCTCATAATACAAAAACATCTTTTTTTTAACACTTAAATAAAGTTTTATGTTTTTATGTTTTATCTTTTCATAATGTTGGTATAATGATATGAGCTTTAACTCAAGTTTAATGAGGGCCTCAAAGATTTATCTTGAAGAATCGACAAAAAAAAAAATAAAAACAATTTTGTTAGATTTACAATTTTTAAAAGTAAGAAAAATCATGTAATCAAATCAAAAGTCGATTTTGCAACTTGAACTCATTTATATAATTTGCACAAAATTAGTATCAACATAAAATCAACATTTTTGTTAGTATTTCTTAGAAATTCTTAGAACTTAATTAATCCGATTCTCCGATTTCTTGTATAAGTAAATTAATAAGCTGGAAAATCGAAACTGGCGGTGGAAAGCGATGGAAAAAAATGAAAAGAGTTGTTGGATATTTATTGAAGTTGTTATCATTGTTAATTTAGAGTTTGATAAGCTCAAAAGTTATTATTGCATTGTAGTTCGATGTATTGTAAATTTATTGTAAAAATAGATTTTTTTAAACAAAGTTAATTTGAAAGTATATGTTTTGAATCTCATAACATTAATTTTGTTATAAATTTTGTGTCGTAGAGCTGGACCCCTTTCAGCTAGTGCTCTTCAACTTTCCTAAAATAATTTATCATAATTTTTCATTTAATAAATCATACAAATTTTTTGTACAATTAGTTAAAGTTATTTTTATTAAAAAAAAAAAAAATGTAAACTTTCTAACTATATTTGCAACTACTATTATTGTATACTTATATTTACTATTGCCAAATTTGTTCAGGTATAAGAGCTATGAATAGATACATTCAACCTTTTGTAAAAAACCATTAAACTATATCAAAAGAAAACAAAATTTATTAATCTCGCTTACCAGAATATTATTTTTAGGAATGTTTTTGATATGCTGAATCTGAATTCAGCATCAAAACTGTTCTATAAGCCTCTGACTTAAAATATTTTACCGAAAAAGTGCAAAAAATTGTTTTTGATTAATTTGAGTTCATGTAGCAACGCAAATTTTGTATTTTTAAAAAATGTAATGGCATCGTAAAGTAAAAGTATTTTTCTTTTAAAAGCCGTTGAGTGTTTTCAAATATTTACTTTGGGAGGGGGGGGGGACGTAGGTACAATTCAAACAAAACAGAGATCATTAAAATTGGTCCAACCGTTCTTAACGTAAAAATGGTACATATAGCTAACTAAAATCGGTTTTTTAAGAAAATAATCTGCTCTGAGTAAGAAACAATGTTAAGCGGAAATTAGGAAAAAACTATGTCATAAAAACTTTTAAAATATTTTGTGGTTTTTCCAGAAAATTGTATTGAAAGTTGAATTTGGTTAAAAAAAAACTTATTTTTGACTCTAGATGTTTGTAAGTTTTTTACTTATGACTTAATGGAAAAACTTTGTGGTGATAACTTAAAAGGAATTTAATTTTATTTTTACAATGTTTTGTGTGCTTCATGTCTGTTTCCTTTGCACCTGTTTGTAGGAGCCGACAATTCATTAGCAGCCAACAGGTCAGAAACTCCACTCCACGTTTTGTCCTTCTGCCGAATTGTTTCGATGTTTTTTTTTTTTGGAGCTGTCCAAGACACTCATTCTTTAAAGGAACCATTCCCTGAGGACCACCTTGTGCTTCTCAATCAAAGACGATCGCCCCGAATTCGTAAGTCACAATCAAGTATATTGCCCTTAACTCCCCGCAATATAACGGCGAAGATCTTGTGGAGTCAGCAACTAATGATGTTCTAGGCACATTGATCCAATATGATCTTTGTCGAAATGATCGTTGATATATGATGTAAATTTGGTTGATGTATTCAAAGAACCCTGGGAGTGTCTTCTCCGGAATTTTCTAGCTGTACCAATTTAAAACAAATCTTCACCGACACTACTCCATTCTCCCACCCTTCCTCTTATCTATTACCCTTCTTCTGAACTAACGCAATACTTACTCATTTCTAGGGACATGCCCTTGGCATTTATTCTAAAAACTCTTGCCTTTTGTTCATATTTTTGTATTTTCATAAATTTTGTTCTCAATTTCTTACTTCTCTGAAATATTTTATTTTTTTTCGAAAAGCGGCAAAAATTATTTGTTGTTCTGTCAAAATGGACAGTGTGGTCTTTTTTTAAATATCCCTATTTTAGTTAAATAATGTTCGACTCGTTTTTTATTGGTAGCAAACAAGAAGTGTCAGTTTTAAGATAAACCGATTTTAAGAGAATGTGTGCAGCTTGTTGTTGATTGGTAAGGCTCTGTGACAGGTTTGAGTTTCGTAAAAAAAAAATGTTAATTTTTTTTTTATATTAAATGTGACTTCTTTTTGGTTTAAGTAGTTACTGGATTCTTTTAGGAACACTAGCTTTTGACTCTTCCGTTGTTGCAAAGTTATTTTACGACGGTTTCCTCAATACAATTTTTGTCTTCTATATAATCTGCAAGTTTTCAATAATATTTTATAGTATAAACTGAATCCGAATTTATTCATTTATGTATTTATTTATTTATTTATTTATTTTTTTATTTCTTATTTATTTATTTATTTATTTATTTATTTATTTATTTATTTATTAATTTATTTATTTATTTATTTATTTATTTATTTATTTATTTTTTTATTTATTTTTTTATTTATTTATTTATATATTTATTTATTTATTTATGTATTTATTTATTTATATATTTATTTACTTATTTATTTATTTATTTATTTATTTATTTATCTATTTATTTATTTATTGATTTATTTATTTATTTATATATTTATGTATTTATGTATTTATTTATTTATTTATTTATTTATTTATTTATTTATTTATTTATTTATTTATTTATTTATTTATTTATTTATTTATTTATTTATTTATTTTTTTATTTATTTATTTATATATTTATTTATTTATTTATTTTTTTATTTATTTATTTATATATTTATTTATTTATTTATTTATTTATTTATTTATTTATTTATTTATTTATTTATTTATTTATTTATTTATTTATTTATTTATTTATGTATTTATTTATTTATTTATTTATTTATTTATTTATGTATTTATATATTAATTTATTTATCTATTTTTTTAATAATTTTTTTTGTTTATTTATTCATTTATTTATTAATTTATTTATTTAAATTCAGTCAATGAACAAAGGTCTAACAGACTACGAAATTCAAATAATATATATAAACATACATATATATAAACATACATATATATGTTAAAAATTTCAATTTAATTATTGCTTCATTTCAAATTTAGGCACTGAAAAATCTATTAAGATCCTTATAGATTAAAATTTGATAATGCTCTGCATATAAGAGAATTTAAAACATTAATTTGTTCTCTAAGTTTCTAAATAGAAAATTAGAAACTTAGGGACATTAAAATAAATTAATTCAAGCAGCGAGGGATAATCAATAACTTTAAACGATTATCAAAGGTAGACCGAAATATCGAGACGACAGAGCGAGGGGTTGAACTATATAAAAATACAACTTTAAAAATTTCAAAAAATTATAAGAAAGACATATCTCGAAAACAAAGTGAGATAGGTCAAATATAGCAATTTTTTATTTGGTAATTTTAACTTTATCAATAAACGAGTTATTAGTAATTAATTGATGCTCAACTCTGCTTATAGATCAATTTTTCAAAAGGGTATTTCCACTGATAAGAGAAAAACCCGAGTGATTTTGAGTTACTCGATAACGCTTCATTCGTTACCTGTTTGGAACGAGATAGTCGAGCCGAAATACTGGAAAATCACACAGGCCTTAATAAAATATATTCATTTTTTATATTTTTTTTATTTTTAATGTGTATTTATTATGTTTAAATTATATTTAATTATAATTTTTGAGGTCAATTGGAGTAAAACTGACGAATTTATGATAGTTTGAATGGCCGTTGCTCCAACAAGTATACCAGCGAACAAAGCTTTAAATCGATTTTTCCAAACATGTAATTTTTAAGCCGGTGACCTCGATTCCAAAAACGAACTTGACCGATCGTTTAAAAATTTAGTAAAAATATTCTACATTTAATATGTTTCAATTGACGTAGATTTTGAAATTGATAAAAAAACTCTACGTCAATTGACAGATCAACTTATTTCAATTTTTGAGGTCAATTGGAGTAAAACTGACGGATTTATGATAGTTTGAATGGCCGTTGCTCCAACAAGTATACCAGCGAACAAAGCTTTACATCGATTTTTCCAAACATGTAATTTTTAAGCCGGTGACCTCGATTCCAAAAACGAACTTGACCGATCGTTTAAAAATTTAGTAAAAATATTCTACATTTAATATGTCTCAATTGACGTAGAAATTGAAATTGATAAAAAAAACTCCACGTCAATTGACAGATGAACTTATTTCAATTTGAAATCAAAAATTTATTTTTAAAGTGAAAATTTGTTTTTGTTTTTTGGCGGCGAGTGAAATTTCAAGGTTTCTTATACGTGACGCTTAAGTAACGTTTACAATTTATATGAAATAAAGAGACTTCTTATTCGTAAAGCTTATAAATAATGTCAACAGAAAATATTTATATGAAAATTTTCACATCAAAAATATTGGTGCAAGCAGGAATTGAACCCGGACTGTTCCAACTTAAAATCGAATTATGGTCGGAAGCGCTGCCACTTTGCCACATAGTCACATGATAAGCAGGCAAACAAAATTTTATTCATATTGAACGAGTTTTGGTCCGTATCTAGTTTAACACAAACACAAGCTATTTCTTTCAAGCATTTAATTTTCAACCTAAAAGTATGCATGGAAAATTCCTTTAAGTTTTTGGCACATAATTCAACATGCTAACTTTTTGTGTGGAAAAAAAGCAATAGGATGACAGATGCATATTTTTATTGCTGTTTTATAGCAACTGTGTGGAGAAAAAACAACAGTGTGACAGATACATAATTAAATTGCTGCAATATAACAACTTCAATTAATGCTTCTATTACATTAATAAACTTACAGTTTTGTTGCAACACTTACTGCTTATTACAATAGGTTTTTGTATAAAAATTTTTTAAATATTTTTTAAATGTTGTTTATAATAGACTTATTTTCAAAATATATCTATTATAACCATATTTGATTAAAAAATTCTTGAAATATCCAAAAAGGACATACTCCTCCCTAAAAAAAACTGAAAGTTAGACTTAGTTGTTATTGTTTAATACAGAA
Organism: Tetanocera ferruginea; assembly: GCA_958299015.1. NCBI lineage: Eukaryota > Metazoa > Arthropoda > Insecta > Diptera > Sciomyzidae > Tetanocera > Tetanocera ferruginea. The sequence continues at coordinate 10,738,570 of OY282642.1, forward strand.
TTTAATACAGTTGAACTTGTTAGTAATTTTGTGCTATTGAAAAAGTTATGTGTTTTCTGTTTTTTTTTTTTTTTTTTTTGATTTAACAGGAACTTTTTATTTACATTAGTTAAACTAGCAACAGATAAGGATTTCCAAAACCAAAATGTTTTAACATATCTAGTCTGAATGCTGAAAAATACAAATAAAAAAATTTTTCTAAATAATATATTTTCAAATTGCGCAAAATCAGAAAGAATGAACTTTTTGATATATTATTTCTTCTTTCTATATAAACTAAAGTAAACAATGTTTAAAGTAATCACCAACTTTTTCATGAATTTCAAGAAACTACAAAATCTACTTTATTTTGTATTATTTTATCTTTCAAAACCGACTTAAAGCTGGCAACATATCTGCAACACACACGAGCATACGAGCATAACATAGCTTTTTATTATACTGCAAGAAAAACAATGCCCAAGGCAGTCAAATCACAAGCAATCTCAAAATAAAACTAACTCTTTCAAATTAGCCAAGCAATTCATGTGCTGTGTCTACATTGTAGTCGGTCCACTACAAAATGTACTACTACTACTATACAAAAAATAAACATTAAAAAGAAAAAAACACTAAACTTGAGGCAACTAATATGACGTAAGAGACAACCGGAGAACCGAACAGCAACTAAGCAGCTAGACCTAGTGAAGAACTAGGTCGTTGGCATCATAATCCGAAACCGTAATAATGGCAGGATTTCGTTTTATCTTAGATTAAAGGAAAACGAAAAATCTCAATTTGCAAACTCTTAAATAGAAATTTGTTTGCGTAGCTATGGGTGAATAGCTTGAGCAGCATGCCAAGCATATAAAGGTTAGCTCAAGAATGCGTTAAGTAAGTAAAAATTACTTTAAGTTGATTGTCTTAAGATATGTGCAAGCAAAGGAATGTTATAAAAAGGTTTTTAAATACAGGTTATAAACAAGTCACTAGTTCGAAGGCAGAGCAACAGGGCAACAGAATATTACTTAAGATTTATTTCTTAAAATAAGCTTAATAAACTGGTTTTGGGTATTTTAAAAAAAATTGCTTTTTATACGACCTTTGAAATGTTAATGTTAACTTGTATTAAACTAAACAACCTTTTTGCTTATGCGCGAAGGTCAACTTATATGCTAAGCTAGTAGGAACTAGCAAAGGGTTTTGTGGCACTGAAAATGCTTATTTGATGTTTTCTCTTAATAAAAACTCTCAATCACATGCGATATTTAAAATGAAATGAAAATTCAAATATTTGCTGCCATGTTAAAAGAAATTAATTGAACTTATGAGACAGCTCACAGGGACACGAGCCAATATATTAGAGCAATAGTTTAAATGAAAGTCATTAACATTCAGCAACGAATTAACTAAAAGCAAATCAAATATCAGTTTTACTCAGCAAAAAACTATACAAAATAAACGAAAAATTATAACCATCAAATTTGACACAAAAGTTCAAATGAAATAATTTTATAAACGCTGTCAGTTCTAATTAAATATCACTCATACGCACTGGTGTACATTTAATTGAATGCTTATTTAAATGTTAATATTTTGGCTATAATTTCACATTCATATGTAATATTGGCTTTCTTTGAAATTGTTTAAGCAATTTACATTTCATTTAAGCCATAATAAAACTGAAAATGCAACAATTGATTATAAATATTACAAAAAAAAAAATAAATTACAATTGCTTAAATTAAATTAAAAAAATTAAGTGCACTAAGGGCAGAATACGTTGAATTTTTAATGATATATTGAAGCCCTTCAATATTTTCATTATTTGTTAAAAAAATAATTCTCTCATGCTTAATTTTTTTTTTTTTTTATTAAGAATTTCCTGTTTAACGCCATACCAGCAATAAATAACATGTTCATGTGGTATTTTTTTTTTTTTCAGAATTTATTTCACATTCATATACATTTAAAATCATTGCTTTTTGTTTGACATGCCTGTTAAAATATAATAAGTATTATTGAAATAATGTTGTGTTCAACAAATTATTTACAGGTTAACAAATATTTCATAAAAAGCTGCATATTTGTTAACATTAATGATATTAATTTAATTATAAATAAAAACTTCTTGTTAGCTGTTGTGTTTTTTTTTTTTTACTGACAACATGACATGACAATAAAACTAAAAAACAGCTGTTTGTGAACAACTAACATAGACATTAATGAGAGCATAAATCATGTGTGATGTTTGGCTTAAATTTTTCTAGCAAAAAACAAAGAAACCAAAAAATTTAATAAGCTATGTTGAAATATATTTTAGTTTTTACTCTTTAAAGCACGTTTTATAAAATCAAAAAGTAGAATAACTGACTTTAAAAAACAAAGACTGAAATAAACTAACTTAAGTTTATAAATAAGACAACTATGTATTTTTGTATAATCGGCATAAAATGAGGAGTAAGAATAATAATGAAAATACAAGAAAGGTTTATTACATATGAATTTAAATATTGTTTTACAAAGTACATTAATTTTATTCAACACTCCTTCTCAACTTTGTTTAAATAGTTAGGGAGTGTCCCAGAAATAACTGTCCTTTTGTTTAAGGTTATTTATAAAAAAGTGTTGCCTCTTTAGCAACTTATTGGTTCCTAAATAAAGTATAAATATTGCAAATTAAAAAAAAAAATAATCATTAGTAAAATAAAAAAGCTGCTGAATAGATGTCGTCTCAACAAGAGAAAAGCGGAAAGCAATTATTTGCAAATACCTGGTAAATCCAAACACCATGTACAAAAAGATCGCTTAGGAAGTTGACGTGTGCTTAAAAACTGTCGGAAGGACTATAAAACGATGCAAACAACTTACCCCTTTATCAAAAACGCCAGGCTCAGGGAGAAAAAGTGGTCCAGCAAACCAAGCGGTGGCCCAGAACGTTAAGCGGTTGTTTACTCAGAATCCAGGCACTTCGGTTTGTGATTTGACAGCAAAAGCGGACACATCGAAGTCAAGTGTTCAACGAATTAAAAAATTGTACAACCTAAGGAGCTATAAAACACAAAAAGTATTTGTTAGGTCAGAAGAAAAAGACGCCGAAGCCAAGAGAAGGGCTCGAAAATTGTATCGTGATTACCTGCCCAAATTTGATTGCGTGATCATGGACGATGAAACGTACTGCAAAGCGGATTTCAAGCAGTTACCTGGACAGCGTATTTCGGAGCAGTTACCTCCGAATTGCCCCAAACTTCGTCTCATCGAAAGATATTGGGCTTTAATGAAAATAATGTTGATATGAATCAATTAAACCTTATGTTCAAATACTTTGCACAATTATTTCTAAGTATGCTTTTATAAATTTATATACATAAAAAATAATTTTTCAATATTTTTTTTTCCTATGAAAAACTTTTCTGCGTAAAGATCAATTTGAGTTTGTTTAAATAAATATTTAAAACCTGACACTGATTCTTATCTGGTTATATAAGTCCATGCCCAGGGAAGGAATTTTGATAATTGGAAATTTCGGCTAGAAATTGTTTTGGACGAACATAGATTACGGCAGTTCATCGAACAAGATCTGGAAGACATTATTCAAGGAGAAACGAGTGCAGCAAAATTAGCCGAATACTGGAAGAATGACCTCAAAGCAAAATCTTTAATAATAAGAGGCATTGCTGATTGACATTTGGAGTATGTGAAGAAGAAAAGCAGCGTCTTTAAGGTAATGTAAGCGCTTACAAATATTTTTGCAAATAAAAGTATTTCGAGTCAACTTATCTTGAGAAAGAGGTTGCTCACCATGAAGTGTGATGCAAATGAAAGTTTGGAATCAAATTTTTTTGAAATTTGATGGACTTATACGTGAACTAAAGTTATCAGGAGCTAATCTTGAAAAACTTGATATTATATGTAAACTCTTAGTTACATTACCAGACATCTACAATATTGTCATAACATCCATCGTCATCGAGACACTCAACCCGGAATTGCTTGAAATGGACTTCGTAAAATGCCGTTTACTAGATGAAGAAAAGAAGAAAAATAATGGTACTGAAGATTTGTCTACCAAAACAATTGCTATGAGGGCAGCTTTTAAGTGGAAATGCCATTATTGTGGAAAAACTGTTCATAAGAAAAGAAATTGCTTTAAATGGAAGAACGAAAACAGAAGCAACAACAGCAAGTTAGCACATTTTGCAGAACCAGAGAGAATATCTTTTATGGTTAATCACACAGAAGCAGTCAATATCTCTTCCAACTGCTGTATAAAATGGTATGTCGACTCAGGAGTTACTGATCATATGGTTAATAAAGAAGAATATTTTCATGATCTGCATAACCTGAGTAATCCTGTGACAATTGGTGTAGCAAAGAATGGAGTTTCTTTACTAGTGACGAAAATTGGTACAATTAAAGGAAGTTTACTGGTAAATGCAAAATTTGTAAGATGTGATGTAAAAGATGTTTTGCTGTGTAAGACGATTGGAAGAAGCTGGAATGAAGACGGTTTTTGCAAAAAGTATGGTACAAGTTTATAATCAAGGAAAGTTGGTGCTAGAAGAGTTCAGAAGAGACAAACTCTACGAGTTTGAACTGGCAGTCACGAAAGAATTTAAAGCAAATGCAGTAGGCGAGAATGACCCGATTATATTATGGCATAAACGACTTGGACATTTGAACTACAGTGATTTGAAGAGGCTTCCGGCTATGGTTGAGGGGATCAAAGAATTTCAAAATACATCGAAATTTTTTTGTGAATCCTGTGTTCTTGGAAAACAGTGCAGACATCCATTTAATAAGCATGCTAAAACAAAAATGACAACTCGTTGCCTGGAAAAAGTACACACTGATGTTTGTGGACCCATCACACTTAACTCATGGAATGATAAGAAGTACTTTGTCACCTACATCGACGATTTTTCTCACTTACCCTCAGCTTATATGATGTCCAATAAAAGTGAAGTATTGACGTATTTCAAAGAATATAAAGCAATGGCAGAAAATATGTTCAGTACTCAACTCTCAAGACTACGTTGCGACAATGGAGGTGAATACACTTCAAGGGACTTCAAAGACTTTTGTAAGGATGCTGGTATTGTTTTGGAATATACTGCGCCCAATACACCTGAGCAAAATGGAACAGCAGAAAGAATGAATATCAGACTATTTGAAAAAGCACAGGCGATGATAGCTGGTAGTGATTTAAACAAGTTATTGTAGAATTAAGCTATTTACTGTGCTAATTCTTTAACAAATAGAAGTCCAACAGTAGCACTGGATTCTAAGTATACACCTGCAGAAGTATGGTTGAAGAAAAAAGCAAATCTATCAGGACTGCAAATTTTGAATTTGCTGCTTTTTCACACATACCAAAAATAATTCGAAAGAAGTTGGACAACAAATCTCAAAAATTCATTATGGTAGGATGCGGTGGAAATGGGTATACATTGTGGGATGCTGAAAATCAAAAAATCATTGTATCGGTAAAAAACCTAATGGAGGACCTTAATCAAAAAGTGCATATTTTGTCGCGTGCGAAAATCTGCTTCACAGATTTGTCTAGGTTTCCCGAGAGCCACGACGCTGCTGGGTGTAGTTTTGGAGTGAAATCACTCTGCAATAATGTGATAATATCAATATGGGTTGATTTTAAAATACCTTTATTGTTGGTGTTCTGATTTCACTACGTGTGGGATGGCCCAGCTGTGCGAAATACTCCTTTTCAAGCCAGAGGCTTGCTGGTTATTTGCGTTGATATTTTTTGTTATATGTGGCAAATATTGTGTCCACTGTGTTTTCTGGGGCTGCTCTTGTTTCCTATGTCGTGACAAAAGGAAAACCCCATAATCCCACGAGTGACTGAACACACTGAAAATCGCGACTTTCGAAACGCACTCAACCTGAACGAAACTTGCGATACAAGTGTCAAATCCCTAGGCTCATTCACGATGAGAGACGGCCATTGTGGAATGTAAGATTGGAGTGGTGCCACACTAACACTAACGCAGGTGCCGCCAAAATATGTTTTATTTGGTGGGTAGGGAGGTTTTTATTTAAATTTACTCAAATATACGCCTGGAAAATCCTTTAAGGCATTTCTAAAATAGGTGTGAGTAAAGCCTCCCAGGTTGAATACCGGTTTCTGCAAAAATCGCATCTGTGTTGGCAAAAAGATGGCTGAGTTTAGGTTTCCATTGTGTGGAACCTAACTAGCGAGATCCGCAATGTTGCCGGCGAGTTCAGTTCAATCTGAACCGTGATACTGAGTGGTCAAAAGTGATACGTGGATGAGTCGCGGGACTTAGACCCGACTCCGTGAAATTGAAAACAAAAAAAATTAAACAAGTGTACGAAGTAGTGTGTGGGAACGACGGAGGTCGTGGGATTGTGGAAAATTGGTCTCTGAGGATACAACCGGAGCAGTGCAGGAACCTGGACCACCGTGTTTTCAGGGAGTATTTTGTGTTGTGTGGTGGTCCCCCACCACGCGTAGTTGAATATTGTTCTGTTGCTTAGAGTTTTTTTGTAATTATAATTAATTGTCCAGGACGTGTCGTCTTTTCTCTCCTTCTGTGCCCAGTAGAGTCGTGTTCGTTAAAGTATTTAAATTCGTGGTCGTCCGTGTTAGGCCCTTCCCGCACTCGAGCCTAGTTCGTTACGAACAGGTGAAATTATTGATTCCAGCCGGTGGAGTCGTGTGAGGGTTCAAGTCTCTCCTTGAACCCGCAACTAGAGTGTACCCCAAAACTTGGTTTTTTTCGTTGGTCAAATTTCAGTAGAAATTCGATACTTTTGGATTTGTTTCGTTAATTCGTTAATTTTGGTGTTGTTTGATTCATTTCACATCATTGTTTTTTTTACAATAAAAAAAAAACAAAAATACAGTTATTTCTGGGACAGTCTTTAATACCATAACAAACTTGATGCATGAATTGATGCCAAAATTGGTTTTAGAACTGATTTCATTAAATATAATATGATTATCTTAATAAATAAACTACATGCTTAATGCTTCGTAATCAATATCGCTCAAACAGTACATAGATGCTATTACTATGTTTTTTAAAATCTGTTCAGCCTAGACCAGAACCTGTTCTGAAATTATGCATTGGAAATCTTTGTACATGAAGACTAGCATCATTTTCCTTAACTACTATACATCAAACATTATGTCTTGCTATCACAGTGCTTCTTAAGACCTATCCAATAACTGAACCAGAACCTATTTAGCCTGAAGAATATATAAACTTAGGTTAGCCTGAAAGTATGCACAAAAAATGTATATGAAAGTTATAAGAAGCCACACATTGACGACAGCTGTAACACAACAACATTTGAGATGTATGAAAAATGTAATATTGTTTGCTTATTCATTATTTTGAATGCAAACCGTCGTAGGACGGGCTTCTTTTCTAGTATATTACATATTAAAAAAAATATAACAGTTATTTTGTATAACTTTTTACACTGACATGATATTAATTTCAGTTACTTTATCGTCTCGCCAAGTGTTAAGTATTTAAATTAACATTTTTAAAACATTCTTTACTATATCCAGCTCATTAAATTTTAACCATGTTAATTTGACGCCCCCTTTACATATTAACCATACTTAGATCATTTTTTTTATTTGATGTGCCAAACATAAGCCTGACACTTCAATTTATACTCAAACAGCTGAGTATCAACTTGAATGCATCCATCCGTCAGCTCTTAATTGCTGTTGAACTTAATAACTTCCCACATTCGTTGACTTAAGTATGTGGAACGAAGTGTCGTCGTTTTCTGCACATCACAATCTGTGTAACGAACCGTGACATTGGCGTTAAACTTGAAATTAATGTGAAGCGATTTACACATCCTTTGGCGTTAATAAATTTCAAATTTATGATCACAGTTTCAAGTTTTTAGTTTCAAGTGTGTCGATGTATGGTTTTGTATGCATGTGTGTATAAATTATTTAATGACGCGCATTAATTTCAGCACTTTTAGAATAAAAATTAACAAAGTTTGAAAATGTTTAGAACTGAAAATAAAATAAACATCTGCAGCTTAATGTTTGTAGCTTAATTCAAACGTGATATTAAGGTAAGCAATATGTAGTACATAAACTTGCAATTTGATGTGCCTTATTCACAAACGGTAGTTAAGTTTAATGTAGCTCTTAAGTGCCTTTATTTTCTTAACATAACTGTGGCATTAAATTGGTTTCAAATAACATAAATGGAGCTTAAGCATTGGAAGTGGAACTAACTTAGCTAAACAGACTGCTTTAAGCTTGGTATGCTTTAAATAAACTTAACTTCGCCTTCATAGATATCAGCTGTAATTTAAGAAATTATTTTTTTTTTACTATTTGCAACATGCTTACAAATGTTTACTTTTCAGCAATGCTTGCAATTAAAATGTGAATCAAGAAACATGCATTCAATGCTATGTGATGCTTTAGGAACAAAGATACTTGAATATAATTAGAAATTTTCATAACATAACAGTCTTAATTGAATTGCAAATGACATGGTCTTATATTGATTAGAATAAGAACATGTAAAACAGATGCATTTTATAATGAAATTCATAAAAAAATCACCACGACTTGCTGCAAGTAACTTAATAGCATTTCAAGTTCGGTTAAAATTCATAAATAATGTTTTTTAATAACATTGCCCAGGAAATAATTTTAAGAACATTAAAATGTTTCTTATTGCAGATGCTTATTGTGGTAATATTGCCGTCTTTGATGTTCTGTTACATATGTCAGTAACTTTATTTAATGATTTCTAAAATTTTAATCAACAAGGTTTGACAAACACAGGTTGCTATACATAGTTTATATCGTGCAAGACTGTCAATGAAAAAATTTTGAATTTAAGAGATGACCATGAAAAAATGTAATTTTTGAGAGTCAATGTTATAAAATCGATGTCTGTTTAATCATAAATTATTTTAATACTGAGAGCTTTTTCCGCTCAAAATATTGACTGTCGAACTGGAAAACGAAAAAAGGGTCTTTATCGGCCTAAAACAAAATTTATTCAAGTTTTATTGTTGATCGAGAAAATAAAATTTTCTTCAAATAAAATAAAAAATTAAATTTAATAAAATGAGTTTGTTTTGGTATGTTAGTCACATACACTCATCGAAAAAAAAACCCACGCACTGAAAAATTTTCTAATATTCCGCTTATGAACAGAAATCATTTCTTCCAAAATTGTGTTATGGCAACTCAGTTTTCGGTTTTTATTTCACACACTATTCTACCGTTATTCGTCAAAATTTTTTTTCGGGCGCCCACTGCCCTTTTTCCGATCTAATGTTTTAAATATCGCATAATTTTAAGTAACATTACATTAAAACTTTTTTTCGGGCGCCCACTGCCCTTTTTCCGATCTAATGTTTTAAATATCGAATAATTTTAAGTAACATTACGTACACTCCAATCACTAATTCGCATTTGTCGTGAAATTTGCCGTTTGGACACCGTATTTTTAAACAAAGCAATGATTTCAGCTTTCTTTTCAATAGACAAAGTCATCGTAAATTTTACTTTTTCTCACTGCTCACTGAAATAATGTGATCGAAACTGCCGATAAAAACACGTGTCGCGTTAAAAATTTTGACGAATAACGGTAGAATAGTGTGTGAAATAAAAACCGAAAACAGAGTTGCCATAACACAATTTTGGAAGAAATGATTTCAGTTCATAAGCGGAATATTATTATATAAGGCTCAAATTAGTCCTTTGTAGTGAAGGCGTTACCATGATTTAATAAAAATCGCAGGAAAGTGCACTGGATTGCGTTGAAACGAGTTCTGAGCTACATGATAGGTATAGTTAACTAAAAGCTCCAAAGTTAGCTGAAGCTCGTGCAAACTTCTCGAGGACATTTGGAAGGATTTTCTGGCGCAGATTGAGCAAGTGATATAGATGAAACAATATTAAAAATTGGTTACGTATTCAAGTTTCAAGGTGGATTTGTCTCATGGCTAGTGTTACCATATGTCCCATACAGGTGCGGATCCAGGGGAGGGGTTATGGAGGCTAAGGCCCCTCCCCCCAAGATGCTAAACTTGTTTAGGAATTTTATTATGTTTCTTACAAAAATTGAAAAATTGCAAACAAATCACACAAAAATCGTTTATATAAAATATAAAAAATCCAATATCCAATATAAAAAAAGAAAAATGTCAAGGAAAAGTTTTGAATATACTGCAAAATTTTCAAACAAGTCAAGCAAAAATTGTTAGAGGAATTGAATCGAAAGTGTTGCGCTTTCGTAAGTGGATTGTGCCCATTTTCTAACACGCATTAGTTTTGATATAAAATGAATAAATACCTGATTTTATTTATATAGCTTCGACACAAGCCTCTTTATATAGTTTTCAATTTTATGGTTGTATGGGAGGTGGGTGTGTTAGTCGGTGTATAACGCCTTTTTTTCTAACAAACTTCAGCTTTGACATGGGTTACACAAATGCCGAACTTAAGTTTTGTAGCTTAATTATTTGCTTCTTAATGGTTAAGTTTTCATTATTTGGATTGTATGAGAGATATGCGTTGTTTTTATCCGACTTAGCCCATTCTCGAACTTGATATCAGTTTTTTAGATAAAAGTTAAAATATCAAATTTCAGTACGATAGCTTCAAAATTACGGCTGTAATCGTGTCCACAAATACACGGACAGACGGACAGACAGACGGACATGACTATATCAACTCAAGTGGTGATGCTGAGCAAAAATATAAAGGTTTTTTATGAGGGTTTTTTTCAATATGGATTACTCTATTGTCTGACAGTTAAAAGTATCGTTTCTACTCAGTATTGTTTGGCAAATCATCATGAATAGGTTAACTCCAGAACAACGCTTCCAAATCGTGGAAATTTATTTTCAAAAACAAAGTTCAATTAAAAAAGGTGTCAGAAAGTGGTACAGAATTCAATTTGTGAAAACAAGATGTGCCAATTGTCATACTGTGGGCGAAACAATCGACTTATTGAAAGAACATGTCAACGACAACATTATTTCGAGAAATGGACCGGTGAATTGGCCTCCGCGTGTGATTTGACGCCACTTGACTATTTTTTTTGTGGGGAAACGTGAAGTCATTGGTTTATGTGGATAAACCAGCAACGATTGACGCTTTGTAAACCAATATTCAAAAGGTCATAGCTGAAATCCGCCCTCAAATGCTTGAAAAGGTGGTCGAAAATTTGACCTTCAGAATGACCTTTGTGCAAAATAGTCGTGGTGGCCATATGCCCGACATTAAAATTAAATGAAAAATGCCAAGAAAAAAAAAGATTTTTGGCCATTTCATAATTTGGCATGTGTTTTATTTAAATTTCAAATCAGCAAGCTCTTAAAAATACACCCTTTATATACTTTTTTATACATACCACGCCTTCTGATAGGCTTTGCACACATCGTGACAAAATTAATATACCTTTTATGCAGTCCGCGTGGGGTATAAACATTATCAAAACTAAAATTTTGCTGGAGAAGATTTAAAAAAATTGAATTGAATTGAATTGAATTATTTTCTAGGTAATATTGTTACTAACGACAAGTTATTTAAATAATTCTAAATTAAAGATTTCTATATATTATTGTTAATGAAATTAATGAAAACCTTCGAAAAGAGAACAAATTTCTGTAACTTGCAGTTTATATTCTTTTTGCGGTAATCTCGATATGGTGAGAGTCTTCGAGACGTTGGGCAAAATTTTTTTTTCCCCCAGAATTTTCTAAAATCTCTTTTTTTTTTGTCGAATTCCGCATTTGTCACGTACAAAAAACTAAATGACCATTACAGTCCTTTTAAAAGGACTCTGATTGAGCTTCTAATGATAAAAAAAATGTATTTTTGTAGAAAAAACATTCTATATCAAATAGTGATTCGAACGGCAGCCACAATTGTCACGCATCGCTAGGAAGGAAACCCAGATAATAATTGTCATGGCTCTGGCAGTTTTTTCAAAAAAAAAGTACTTTGGTTGAAGTCTTTGTTAGCAGAGTTGAAAAAAGTTCAAAAATTACGAAGCTCTTGTGTTAGCTAAAAAAATGGTTTTGTTAATTATACTAGAGTATTTTTATTAATTTAACCTAAGTATTTGTGTGCAGAGACATTAGAAACGAAAACTTCAAGACAACAAATGGTGCTTGTATTCATCAAAATATCATAATAATCAATTGTCATAATAAGTCATAATAAAATTGTAGACCTTTTAGTTGAAAAGCCCCAACTTTTGATATACTACCGGCTTTGTGAACAACTAAATAAGCCTTTGAGTAGGATGATAAAAGCTGCTTTTTATTTTTTTTTATTTAATTGTTACACCAGAATCATTAAATTTTATTTATAACTCATCTTTAATGCCTTTTTAGGACAATTTCTAAATATAATGTTTATACAAATTTATGAAATTTCAGTTAAAACGCGCCGAAGCTTTGATATTATTTACCAATAAATTGCTATTTATTTTAAATTAGCTCTTATTAGCTTGCATTCAATAAGAATGCATGCTTAAAAAATCCTTTTAACATATATTTTAAAATCATACAACGTTGCCAATATTAAAACGTAATTTATTTGCCTCCATTACGAAAATAGTTATTGCCAATATAGCCAAACAATGTCATCGAACATGTGTCAGCTCGTTAAAAAAATGAAATAAATCTTATTCTCCTCTGCTCAAATAGCGATAAATTTCAACCCTTTCGATGGCAACCACTTTGAGTACTATTCAAACAATTGAAAGCAATCGAAGAAACTTTTAGTTTCCTGCATCCAGTTCCGCCATTTTTATTTTTTTTCCTTTTTTTTTAAATTTTAATTTTGTTTGTGTTTGTATTTGGCAAGTCTTGCCAAGATTTTTGTTATTGTAGAAAATATGTTTGTGCAGCTTTCAATATTTAAACAGCATGTCAGGCCGTAACAGAATGCAATCAATTTTACTTCAATTCTAATGCAAGTGTAAATTAAGAATAATGAAAATAATGGCAATTTTTAAATGAAAAATTTTTGGCTTTTATTAATTGGCAAAAACATTTGCTTTCAATTCGTCTTGTGCCAAATTCAAAGTGAAAACGTTTCAGATAAAAAGAGGTTAACTCTGTAGCCAAAATTAGAATTCAATAGATAGTAAAGTATTAAAAAAAAAAAAATTAACTCCAAAGATTTGACTATTGTCACCTGACCAGATTTTGTAGTATTGCACAGTTAACCTTTGGCAAATGCTCTTAGGCCGTCCATTGTACCTTTACCATGGCTTATGACAAAAAAGACTAGTTCAAAATATTTATAAAATACTTTAAAGTTCAAACTGAAACTATACTGTAACTGTTAAATAATGATTAGTAATCGTATTCACTAGATTATTTTTATTAAAAATTTGAAATAATTGATTAAGTACGATTCTTTTCTCTTTGGCTCAATAATCAAGCGATTACGATTACAAATAATCAAATTGTATTCACGATTACTTGAAATTACGAAAATAATCAAAAGTAATCCACAAAAATAAAATTCGATTATTTTTAAAGATTACTTGTGATTCTTTTTGATTTTTATAAGAATTTTCGATTCTTAGGCTCAAATTCTTAATAAAAACAAAAAGAATAAAAAATTATCTTTAAAAGTAATCTGATTATTTTTGTTGATTATTTTTGATTCTTTTTGATTATATTCGTAATTTAAAGTAATCGTGATTATAATTTTATTATTTGTAATCGTAATCAATTACTAATCAAAAACTTTTTTACCTAAGGATTATATAATGATTATAATTCTTCTTGAAAAATAATCTAATTGATAACTAATCGTAATCGAAATTTAACAGCTATAAACTATAGTAGGTATGACGAAATAAGTTTACTATTTTTTTGTAAAACTGAAAATTAAAAAAAAAACTTTTTTTGAAGTTTCAATAAATCACAAAACAAAAAATACAAATATGCTGTGCATTTTTCAAAAAAATATCAAGCGTTCCGCACTCACATTTTACGAAATTATGCTATAGATATAATAATAATAATAATAATAATAATAATCAGCGACCGTAACTGTTATGTCTTTTTCCCAAAAAGTCAATAAATAGCTAGTAGTTATTTTTTGACCGATTTATTTTTCGTCACAAATAAAAGTTAAAGTTTGACTTTTATCTTTTCGGTCAAAAATATTTGTTACAATATGAATTTTATATTTTCGGACAAGAAATAAGTTAAAATTTTACTTTTTTTTCAGTCAAAAATATAAGTTAAAATTTGACTCTTAATTTTCTGTTATTTGTCGTGCTTCTTTTAAATTTGAAAATACAAATTTTTCATAATAATATGGTTGGATTTTTGCGATTTTTCGCTTTTAATATTTAAGTATTATACTGTGCAAAACAACTTTCTTAACAGGAACCTAAACCACTTGAAGACGAAAACTAGATGGAAAAAAAAATAGCTTTCAACAAGCCAAATCGCATAAAAAATTCCCTTAAATTTATTATTTTGCCAGAAAAAAAAAGTTACAAATGTAATGACATTCGTATTTAAGCTATGTTTTTACACCTTTTAACCGAAGAAATAAAAACCAAATTTTAACTGTTATTTTTGACGGAAAAAAAATTTAAATCATAACTTTTATTTTTGATTAAAAACATTAAAGCCAAATATTAATTTTTTTTTTGACCGAAAAAATAAAAGTAAAATTTTAACTGTTATTTTTAACTCGAAACAAAGAAGTCAAATTTTAAATTTTATTTTTGACTGAAAAAATAAAAGTCAAATTAAAACTTATATATCTGACGGGAAAAATCGAAGTCATATTTTACATTTTATTTTTGACTGAAAAATTAAAGTGAAATTATACCCTAAACCTGAAAGGTCAGGGTATATTAACTTTATGCAAACGTTTGTAACGCATAGAACGAAGCGAGTCCGGTATAGAAAAGTATATATATTCTTGATATATATTCTTGAGTTGAGATAATTGGATGAAACTTGGTACACATGGTCACATGTATCCAAGGATCTGCACTATTGAATATTTTTGGAATCCGCCCACGGACACGCCTACCTCCAGTACAACGCGAAAATTGAAAACTGCATAACTCAGCTAATAATTAGCCTACAACAATAAAATTTAGTATGTATGTGTTTTATGTCAACACAAAGATGTCTTCGAAAAATGGACGTCATCCGCTTACAGACACGCCCAACTCCCATACAACCCAAAAATTGAAAACGCAATAAATAAGCCTCTGTTTAACCTACAGAGCTAAAATTTGGCACATATGTTTTTTGTAGCAAAACAAAGATAGTTTTGAAAAGTGGACATTATCCGCCCACGGACACGCCTACCTCCCATACAACGCAAAAATTTAAAACGGAATAACTCAGCTCATATTTAGCCTACAACAATAAAATTTGATTTGTATGTGTTTTATACAAACACAAAGATGTCTTAGAAAAATGGACGTCATCCGCTAACGGACACGCCCACCTCCCATACAACCCAAAAATTGAAAACGCAATAAATAAGCCTCTGTTTAACCTACAGAGCTAAAATTTGGCACATATGTTTTTTGTAACAAAACAAAGATAGTTTTGAAAAGTGGACATTATCCGCCCACGGACACGCCTACCTCCCATACAACCCAAAAAGTTTTAAACTCAATAAATAAGGTTATGTTTGTCAAAGAGAAATTGAATTTGGTAAGCATGTATTTTATACCAAAACTAAGGTGTGTTCAAGAATTGGAAGTAATCCGTCCATGAATCCGCCCATCTCTCATAGCGAAAGCACAATACAGGCATTAACTGTGAGCTACAGGAATAAAACTTGGTATGTGTAAATTTTTCATCAACATTTAAATGCATATAAAATATAGGCTTCATCCGCCCTTGGAGACGCCAATTTAAAATAAAAATTTTTTGTTTTTGAAAAGTGGGTTTAGGGTATTTCATAGTCGGCCTAGACCGACTTTAGACTTTCTTTACTTGTTTTAACTTATTTTTTTGACAGAAAAAAAATTTGTCAAAAAGTAACTATTATTTTTGACTTTTTTTACAAAAGTCAAACAAATAAAAAGCTTTTAAGATTAGTATTCCTTAGTTAATTCCTTAGTATTCAAGTTCAAGTTCAAGTTCAAGTTCAAGTTCAAGTTCAAGTTCAAGTTCAAGTTCAAGTTCAAGGTAAAGGTAAAGGTAAAGGTAAAGGTAAAGGTAAAGGTAAAGGTAAAGGTAAAGGTAAAGGTAAAGGTAAAGGTAAAGGTAAAGGTAAAGGTAAAGGTAAAGGTAAAGGTAAAGGTAAAGGTAAAGGTAAAGGTAAAGGTAAAGGTAAAGGTAAAGGTAAAGGTAAAGGTAAAGGTAAAGGTAAAGGTAAAGGTAAAGGTAAAGGTAAAGGTAAAGGTAAAGGTAAAGGTAAAGGTAAAGGTAAAGGTAAAGGTAAAGGTAAAGGTAAAGGTAAAGGTAAAGGTAAAGGTAAAGGTAAAGGTAAAGGTAAAGGTAAAGGTAAAGGTAAAGGTAAAGGTAAAGGTAAAGGTAAAGGTAAAGGTAAAGGTAAAGGTAAAGGTAAAGGTAAAGGTAAAGGTAAAGGTAAAGGTAAAGGTAAAGGTAAAGGTAAAGGTAAAGGTAAAGGTAAAGGTAAAGGTAAAGGTAAAGGTAAAGGTAAAGGTAAAGGTAAAGGTAAAGGTAAAGGTAAAGGTAAAGGTAAAGGTAAAGGTAAAGGTAAAGGTAAAGGTAAAGGTAAAGGTAAAGGTAAAGGTAAAGGTAAAGGTAAAGGTAAAGGTAAAGGTAAAGGTAAAGGTAAAGGTAAAGGTAAAGGTAAAGGTAAAGGTAAAGGTAAAGGTAAAGGTAAAGGTAAAGGTAAAGGTAAAGGTAAAGGTAAAGGTAAAGGTAAAGGTAAAGGTAAAGGTAAAGGTAAAGGTAAAGGTAAAGGTAAAGGTAAAGGTAAAGGTAAAGGTAAAGGTAAAGGTAAAGGTAAAGGTAAAGGTAAAGGTAAAGGTAAAGGTAAAGGTAAAGGTAAAGGTAAAGGTAAAGGTAAAGGTAAAGGTAAAGGTAAAGGTAAAGGTAACAATTAATATCATTCACTTGTTTTATTTCTTTTTTCACTTTGTTTTTTGGGTTTTAATTCATTAATTCATAATTAATTAGAATTTTTTTTTACATTATTTATTTTATTTAAAGCATTATCTGCTTTTCAAGGTTTTTGTTACCAATTACAAGTTCTTATTTATTGTATACCGTTACAAGTTATAATTCTCAGCAGCATTTTATGCTGCACTTTATCATTTTTGTTTAATCAGTTTTAGCTAATTTGGCCCCTGTTTACTTCAAATGTTCAATTTTCAAAGAAAATAGCTTATATATTTTATTGACATAATTTTTTTATTTTTTTTTTTTTTGGTTTACTATTGTTTTTCGTTCAATATGGTATCAATTTTATGCCATTTTGTTTTAATGAATTCTATGTTGTTCGTCCAAACAATTCTCTTTCATTCAACTTGTAAAACCAGCAGACCGTCGGACAACACAAGCTGAGCATCAATTAATGCAAATTAAATAATGAATATTAATGAGCAAAATAGAGGCAATGGCTTGGTGCACTAGAACAGTTTCCTTTACAACATCTTAAGCTACAATTTCTTAATTCGCTTCGCAGCACTAAAGTAATGAAGTGTTTGGAACACAAAAATATTTTCTTAAAATCAAAATTTTACAGAATCATTTTAAGATTTTATGCCGCAATTTTTAGTTTATAAAGTTTTTAAATATGCTTTATTTTTCGATAAATATTTAAAAAGACTGGGGAACTTTGATGGAAAACTTAATCCTTGATCAATATGAATTATATATTTCTTTTGACAGTGTTTTTTTGACAACAATAGTGCTTTCTTCATATATCTTATACTATACAGTATGAAGCACACTTCATTTAAGCTATTCATAAAAAATAAAGAAAGCAGCAGCATAAGATTGACAACAAAAACTTAATATGGCGCACTGAATAGAAAACCCTTCACACCATATCAATTTGGACTTCATTTTCTGTAGAACCCTGCAAGAGTTTAGATTAAAAAAAAAAGAAAATCGTCACCATTTTCAAAAGATTCTATTTAAGTACATGCATATGTATGAGTTAGAGCTTTTTATTTTCTTTCACTTCCGGTTGAATGTGTTTCTCTACCGGTCACATAAGCAACATTCAATTTATTTATAGCCCGCATCAACTTCATTCGATGCTGTCATTCGATGTGATTTTCTTTTCTTATCTCTGAGTCGGTAACTTTGAAATTGGTAGAATTGTAGCATTTGCTAGAAACAGCCACTGCATAAAAAACCTCAATAATGCTACTTTTGTTATTTTATTTTTATTTGTATTTTTTTTTTTTTGCTTTCATTGACTATCATGATTTTGCTTTATCATTGTGTGTCCTGCTGCTGTTGACTTCCTGCTTTGCTGCTAGCTGCTACTGATGATTGATTGATGGCTTGATTGATCAACACTTGCGCAGTCGCAGTTAAGCTAACTAAAGTGTTCAAGTCGTTGAATATTTGAAATTTCCGCATGAAGCTGTTTCTTTCTTCTATAGTTTCTTTGAGCTGACATGTCTCTAATGTGTCTCTCTGTGTGTGTAACTGTGTGTGTGTGTGTGTGTGTGTGTGTGTGTGAGTGTGTTCATGTGTCTGTCTGGAAGTGTGAAAAATCAAAGAACATGCTCCTAATTGAATCAATCTGTATGTTGGGTAAGTTGATTGCTAGTCATTGAGGTCTACGTTAGCAACATGGCTTCATGACATCGTGTCAAATGTTAAGATATAGGATTTAAGTATAAAATTTATTTACGTATTAACGGAAAATTCTTTGCCAACACCACGCTCAAAACAAGTTGCTGCATATTTAAGTGATATAAGGGATAATGTTTATCGATTTAAGTCAATAAATCAACGATTGGAAGTTTAATTTAATGACACAGCTGCGGCGATGTTAAGAACACACAAAAACCAAAAATGGAAAATATTTAAAGAGTTAAGACTGGGTATTCAAGTTTATGATGAACACTCATTAAGTTTTTGCTGGTGAAGTGAAATTTCCTTCATAGTGAAATTTTAAAAGGAACATTTTTAAGTATCTCAGCATATTTGACAATATTTCAAAAACATTTTAAAAAGGATTCTTTAAAATATTTGTAGCGCTTTAAAGTATTCCATGAAAAATGTTTTTTTCCGTGCAATTTAATAAAAAAATACTTTTTTGAAGATTTGCCTACACCTACATCTACTTCTGCATTATACACTCAGAAAAAAGTTACTCGGAATATGATAAAAAATGCATTGTCATCATCAATCAAATTGGCCATTTCAGCCCTTGAAAGGACTTTGACCGAGCTTCTTATGATCAATTGTGTTGTGTGTGTTATTAAACGTTTGCACACAATTGACCGAGAACTGGACCTACATGTTTTATGCCGACTCCGAACGGCTAAAGTTCATGTTCTCAAGAAGCTTTACATGACATTGTTTACTCTCTGAGGTTTGTCATTGTCTGCAGAGAGGTGGTGACCCATCAGAAAAATTTTTTATAGTAAAAACTTTTCGCCGCGGCTGGGGATCGAACCCGGGCTCCGAGAATGCTAAGCCACACACTTAACCTGAATGCCACAGTCACCACGCATTATATTTAGAGAAAAATGGTATAAAATTTGCTCCAGGTAATGCCTTTCTGTAAATGCGATCGCAAAAATTCTCTAAAAATGATAAAAAGCTTCTATGAAAAAGGAAAATATATCGTTTTTAGAGAAAAAGACTTTTTATTTTTGATATATTATTGGAAAACATTTGCTTTTATTAAAGAAAATACTTCTCCCAGTGAATTTTTTATCAAAATAAAGGAACAATTTTTCATTTTCAATAAATTTTTCTCTATAAATGAGAAATTTTTGTGAAAGAAAATTACTTATCATTATCGGAGACATTGAAATATTTCTATTTTCCGCAAGTGAAGAAATATTTCTTTGAAAATAAATTTATTCTAATTGAAAAAATTTTATTTGAAAAAAAAAAATTGCTATTGCCGAAAATAGCGAAATTTTTTATCGGTGAAATATATGTGTTTTTTGTAGGAGTGTATAAGTGAAGAAATATATCTTGTGAAAATGTGAAAATTTATTCTAATTGAAGAAAATTTTAATTGAAAAACTGCTTTTATCAATGAAGGGCTTCAGGCATGCTAAGAAAGTCCTCATCGAACGAATATTTTCTGCCGCTTCAGTTTTTTTCTGCGAGATAACTTTTGACTTTGCCCGAAGGCTTATGTATATCATTGTCAGGGTGACTTTTTTTTAAATGATATAGCTAGTATTTTTAGATGCCAAGTTTTTGATGCAAGCCTCTTTATTGACCCATAGCTAACAACAACACATCAAGAGTTCTCTATGAAAATATGGTCGAACAAGGGTTGATTTTAGTTGCAGACCTATGGAACATAAGATTTGACCAGATCCTGCGGACTGAAATGCCAGAGAACACATTTCTGGCTAAGGTAACAGGCATGATTAGTAAGCTGATGGCTAACATTGGAGGTCCACTACCTAGCAAACAGAAACTTCTGATGACGATCAACAAAAGCATTCTGCTCTACACTCAGAAAAATATCAACTGTAATATTAACAGTCGGCCGCTGTTATTTCAAAACAATGTTCGATTGAATGATTTGCGTTTAAGTAAACAATTTTCTTTGTTGAATGAACGTTTCAAAGCATTTTTGTGCTGTTAAAATCATCTGTTGAAATATTTTTGTGCTTATATTGAATTGTCAATTTTTTTCTAAGCAATAGTTATTATATGTGTTTTGCTATATTTATATTATCGTTGCCAGTAGCTCAGTGGATGTGCACTAGACTGTCATGCGGGAGACGTGGGTTCGAACCCTAGCTGTGTAAGTATCAAAAATTGTAAATTAATAATTGAAATAATAATAATTCTGTTTCATTAATTGTTTGGTCAAAAATAACCTTCAAATTAAAATGCTTACAATCTTGCAAAAAAAAAATTGCAAATTTCATTTTTTATTTAAAAAAAAATATTTTAAATAAAAAAAAAATTTTTATTGGCCTTGCCGGATTTGAACCGTGGTCACTCAAATACTAGACGCACACGTTAGCACACTCGGCCATATATGAACTTTCAAGCCAGTGATCAAATTTCAATAAATAAATTTTTATACGGGTTTCGTGTTCTATAGACCAACAGTCAACCGACTGTTGATTTGAAAGTTTCATTTGTTGGATGGTATTTAACAGTGAAATCTGTTATTTCAACCCATGATTTGTTTGATAAAACAGCATTTTTTCCCTGAGTGTAGGGCTGTGAAGTGTGGGCTGACACATTGCTAGCAGAATACAGAAGAAAGCCTCTACTATCGGCACAAAGAACAGCTGTACTACGAATAGCGTCGGTGTATCACACAGTCTCTGGACCGGCAGTAATGGTGATTGCAGGAAGTTCCTGCCAGAAACGATACTAATCGATCTTCTAGCCAAGGAACGAAAGGAGCTATGGAGACTTAAAGAGTCTTACAACTTCAACGCTGTAACGGCACAACAAAAACGACAAGACGCAATCAAAGCCTGGCAAAGACGATGGCAAAGCGACCCTCATGGTAGATGGACGACGAGGCTCATCCCAAACCTTTGCACATGGCATAATCGAAGTGGTGGATAAGTCAAATTCTACCTAGCACAGCTGCTCACTGGGCATGCATACTTCCGTAGCTACCTGTAATAGGCGAGCATCTTACATATATTGCAATAGTGACAAGGACAACTTTGAACGTTCGTTCTTTCGGTGTGAAAAATGGGCCACTCTTACAAGAAACGTAGAAGATAAACTAGGAAACCTTGAACCGGAAAACATAGTGCACAAGATGTTATCACCTGAAGAAAACTGGCAACTTGTTTCAAAGTTTGTAAAAAATTTGCTCAGAGCAAAGAAGTGGGACCTGTAAGCAGAAGAGTTTCCAGCACAAAAAGGCGAGTCCCGAACGCGGGCTATTGAGTTACAAGCAAAAATTTCGCTCCACAAGCGGACTGCACCCTGAAGTTATGTGAAAGTGGTTCCAGGGTGGAACTAAGTCCAAGATCGAAGGGGATGTTTTAAGTGAATGCGAGCTTCACATGCCACTTTTGTGACGACAACTATGAGATGTGACAGGCAGTTTTTACCCAAAAAAAAAAAAAACAAAATAAAAAAAATTATAATATGTACGCTAAGGTGCCTTGAAAAAAAAGTTTCATTTTTACCCATCCTAAAATGAGCCTTGATGTATTTTATGATGATTCCCAAAATATTTTGGCTATGCCGAAATCCGTCAGTGAGCTAAACCATTTTGCAAAAACCTCCAAAAATCATGTTTTCCGTATATATATTAACTAGTGTAATAGTAGTAAACAAATAAACTGTCTCAAATTATAGACCTGAAAAAGTTCGTTGAATCTGCATCAAAAATTTGAAAATATTTGCAATTGGGTTCAGTATAATGATGTTTTCATGGATTTTTTTTAGATTATTTTCACAAAAATTAAAATAACTTTATTATTTCTTATACGAACGCCGTCATCAAGATATTGTCATACGTCTGTCATATATTTTGGACATTTTTCTTTGTTTAATAAAGTCTGGCTCTTATTTTATTTCTCCATTTGTGTGCAGTTTACTTGAAAATACAATTTTCAAAATCGAAAACACTGTATTTTTTTTTGTATTTTTCTCAAGCGTTTGTTTCAATGAGAATTTTTGAAAATCATCAAAAAAAATTAAGAAAAAAGTCATGAAAAACATCATTATCTTTAATCCAATTGCAAATTTATACAAATTTTTGATGCAGATTGAAAGAACTTTTTCAGGCCTACAATTTAAGACAGTTTATTTATTTACATCTATTACACTAGCCAGTATAAATACGGAAAACATGATTTATGGAGGTTTTTTCAAAATGGTTTAGCTCACTGACGGATTTTGGTATAGCCAAAATATTTTGGGAATGATCATAGAATACATCAAGGTTCATTTTAAAATGGGTACAAATGGAACTTTTTTTTTCTTCATACAAGTCGAGGCACCTTAATGTACGCGCTTAAATATATTCGTGATCAAAGTTCACCAAAACTGATAATTCAACTATATCTACGCTCCTCTTTGTCGCACAGAAATTATGCTTCTAACAAAATTGTAGACCAAATAATTTTCTACAAAAATGCATTTAACAGTCTCAACGTTATGGCATTAAACAAACAGTTGCGGTCAAAATAAAGAAACCTTTTTTTACTCGCCTCAGCTGTTATATACCGTTATATGGTGAGTAAACAAACCGGTGACCTGATCTTGTTAACAACAAATCTTTGTTGTTTTTGTAAATTCACTTTTATTGAGAACTGCTGCAAATTTGTGCGGTCAAAAATATAGTAGCATTTTATTAACACATACACTCAGGGAAAAAATGCTTTTATATCAAACAAATCATGGGTTGAAATAACAGATTTCACTGTTAAATACCATCCAACAACTGAAACTTTCAAATCAACAGTCGGTTGACTGTTGGCCTATAGAACACGAAAGCCATATAAAAACGTATTTATTGAAACTTTATCAATATTTTGAAAGTTCATGTTTGTCCGAGTGTGATAACGTGTGCGTCTAGTGCTCGACTGTCCTGGCTTCAAATCCCGGCAAGGCCAAAAAATATTTTTTTTTTATTGAAAATATCTTTTTTTTTATAAAAAATTAACTTCAATTTTTTTTCAAGATTCTACGCAACTTATTTTGAAGGAATTTTTGACCAAAAAGCTTATGAAACAGAATTATTATTTAAATTATAATTTTTGATACTTACACAGCCAGCGCACTTCCACTGAGCTATTGGCAACGATAATATAAATATAGCAAATCATATTTAAAAAATATTGCTTAGAGAAGATAAACATATCAACAAAAGCACAAAAATATTTCAACAGATGATTGTAACAGCACAAAAATACTTTGAAATGTTCCTTCTACAAAGAAAACTGTTAACTTAAATGCAAATCACTCAATCTAACAGTGTTTTGAAATAACAGCGGCCGACTGTTAATATTACAGTTGATACTTTTCTGAGTGTACAAGGAATTGAAAAATTTCGCTAAATTATATGAGAAATACACAAACAAGTAAGTACTTAGCTATTTTCCATCAGTTTATATAAAAACAAAATTTTGTTGTGCCGTATTGTTCCAGAAATGGAACCGAGGAAAACATTAGTCTGTTGAAAAGCGGGAATTGATAAAAAAATCAATTTATAAGAGCAAAATATACCAAGTGGCTGAAAATCTGGTCAAATGTTCATCAACCACGATATGCAATGCCATAAAAAATAAAAAAAAACTAGAGACACGTGGACGTAAGACAGTTATAATGGTGAAATTGATTGAACGAGTGGTACGGTACTACAAGGCCAATCCATCTGCCTCTGCGCAAGTATTCGTACTTTACGTAGACTTCTTACGGAACAATATTTGAGTACGCATGGTTCTCGTAAAGTGCCACTTTTATCCAAGAAGCATGTTTAAAGAAAGATTCAGTTAGCAAGAGATCTGTTTTTGTAGCCAAATGAAAAATGAAGGAACATTTTATGGTCGGACGAGTCGAAAATTGTAATGTATGATGGTAAAGGGTCTCGTCAATATGTTTGATATACCAAAAATAGTCAGTACAACCTGAAGTAAGCCACAAAAACCATTAAGCACGGTTGTTTCAAAATTATGGATTGGGCATGCTTTTCTGTTCATGGTGTTGGTCCAATTTATTGTATACAAGCATTAGATGATCAACATCCTTACAGCATAATGTGACTGGATACTATGCTCCCGTATGCCCAAGAGGAGTTGCCGCTAAAATGGGTTTATAAATAAGATAACGTCACGAAACATAAGAGAAAACTTGCCAAAAAGTAGTTCTGGGACAAACGGATCGAGCTCTTGAAGTGGCCTACTTAATTGCCGGATTTGAGTCCGATTGAAAATTCGTGGTGTGATGTTAAAAAGGCCATTGCTGGCTCTAAATCTTCAAACAAACAACAGCTTTGGATAGAGGTTGAGCGAACTTAGTACTCCGTACCTATCAAGACATGTCAGGATATTGTGAAATATGCCTTGTCGTTGCAAACCAATAATTACTAACAAATGTCATACAACTAACAAGGAAAGGTCCCCAGCTGACAGTCTCCGATTTGAATGATTTTTGGATATGTGATAGAAGACAAAAATCTAAGGTCGACGTATTTTTTTATACGTGCTCAATCGATGGTTTCAGGTTTCAAACTCGCGTTCAAAAATCAGCGAAAATTTCGTTTTTTTGCTATAATTTCGCTATTTTCCAGGAAAACATTTACTAATTTGGTACCAAACGAAAGCTCTTACAAAACCACACATGATGGCATCAATTTTTCAAAAAAAATTTTGTTGTTGTTATATTTAGTCGATATCAAAGAAGTATGTTGACGCAATTATTTCTTATTAATTTATGTTAGATTTAAGGCAATTATTTTAAACTGTAAACTTACCTTTTTTTGTTGATACTATTTATAATGAAATTTTTGTTTTATTGAAATGCATTTATTTTCCTTAAAGAAAAAATTTCATTACATTAAAAGTACCCAATATGGGTCTCAAAAATTTTATTTTTTCATGACCTATTCTCATGTTTAAATATTTTATCGGAAAAGTTGACATTTCATAGGGCTGCCATACAAAAGCGGTGCTTTTTTCTTGTATCGCATCAGTAAACAATAGTTTTAATCATCCAAAATACAAAATATGGATATTTTTACGATATGCAAAAGAAATGGAATGTATTTTCTCATATTTCTTTAAAAAAATTTTTTTTTATTTTTTGCAGGAAAAATCATAAAAATCTTCTCTTAATTTCAAAACCTCAACTTTGTGAATGAATTACTCATCAGATATGAAAATAATTTTATTTATTGAAATTTTATAATAAAAAACATTAACTTTAAAAAAAGTTCACGTCCTTCAAAGTGCATTTCGCCTTAAATTCGTTTTGATATGGTTGTTTTGTTAAAACTCAATGCACTTTTATGTTAATTATTTTTTAATAATTCAAGAAACGTTGTGGGCACTACTATTATTTTGACCGCAGCTGTAGGTCTGAACAGCGCAAAGTAGAAATTTCATACAAAAGGCTTACTACTACCTGCTAAAGTACTCGTTCCGTTGCAGCTCTGTTTTATAACAGTGAATTATATGTGAATTGAAAATAAGCAGCTTTTTAAAATTACAACGAAAACGTTGGAACACTTCGTTTAGTAATAATGTTCCGCAAAATGATCTGAAATGTAAACAGTTTTGTTGCTGTGTCTGTGTTTGATTTTATTTTTTTTTTCCATTGAAAATTTTCGCATTTATTAGTTTTGTTGTAATTTAATTTATCAATGTTTGCACTGTGAATTGCTTTTAAATACAAAGAATTCTCAATTACATGCTTATATTTTCAATTCCAGCACTCGATGTTTTGTTATTGAACAATTATTGCAAATGGCGCGCAGTTGAAAGCTTTTTGTTGCATGCTTCAAATTCGAATTAAACTGGTAATTTAATTAAATGAGCGGAAAAATTGAAAATGCTCTTGAAATGCTATAAATAAAAGTTTTGAGAAAGACATTATAGCTAATATTGAATTTTGTTTGGCAGATTAATTCGATAATTATAATAGCTAAATTATGTGAATGCATGCAGTTATGATGAAAAGCTATAAATTTTTCGAAATTTTACTGAGCAGGATATTAATTTGTTAAAAGAACGACATAAAACAACAATTAAGTTTTGAGAAATTTTCTTTTGCACACAAATTTTAATTATAACTAAAAAAATATTAAAAATAGTTTTCAAGAGAACCTCTTAATTTTAAGTCGGTTACAGCCTGACTTAATTTTTCTTCATACAAATCGATTCAGCCTGCTATGCAGCCAACTTTTTGATGTGCTTTATTTGCATTTTATTTAGATTATTTATTCTGATAAAACCTGAATTACTGGCTATTATATCAGAATTACTCAGAAAATATTTCTTATATTGAAAATTTTCCATAACTGGAGAATTAACTGGAAAATTGTAACAATAGAAAATTTGTATTCGTTTATTTCAAGCATATGTAAACTTTCTAGCAATGTTACAGTTATTTCTCGTAAACCTGCTAGTTGAACAATCGACAGCATGTATGACCCAGAAAACTTTGCATGTAAAACATTTAAATATCTTAATAAATGTAGATTCTTAATGTCACAAGCATGCACTAAAAATGAAACAAAACAATTGCTGATGTAATTTTATTACAATTGAATTTTCGAAAACATGGTCAAAAAATATGTATGTTTATTGGCGCTCATAATTATTCTCAAAAAGAGTACATAAAAGCAATATTCTTGCATAATCAAAGTGTGCGTCAAGGCTAACAGTTTTTTTAACACACGAAAAATCTAAAATAAATACTTCAATGACACAGAAGGTCATCGAAACATAATAGAAATTAAAAGATTATTTTATTTTGTTCGACATTAAATAAAGCTAACTGTAATATATAAACTCAATCATTTTTTTGCATAATTGATGTGTTTCTGTTTTTTCGAATAAAATTTGTAAAAGCAATTGACAGAAGCTTAGTGTTCACAGGAAATTTCAAATTAAAAAAAGAAATAAACTAAAGTTACTTACTCGATGGCGCCAACCACTACATTGCACTATATATTAATATGTACATTTTTCTGTCAATTTATGGTGTCAAAAAAAAAAAATCATAAATAAAAAAATTAAAATTATGATAACTTCGCTTTTTATATACTGAAGTATTTTAAGGATTTTTTTGTAATTTTTCTTATTACAAAAAGAACTTCCATGCTACAATGCATATCTGTACAGGAAACAGTAAAAACTGAGTATTGAAGAATACAGTAGCTTGTGATGTATGACCATTTTGTTGAATGAAGTTCTGAAAATTGTTTTAACAACTCAACAATCAGTTATTGTGTCGCCACTAAGTTGACCTATATTTGTTCATGTTTTTTACGAAATCCACATCAAAGAACTTTCTGATAAATTTTCTAGTTGTGCGTGTTTAAATGTTGTAAGAAGTACTAAAAAGAGTACACAATGTAAAAGAATAAAAAGAGTACTTAAAAAAGTACTAAAGTACTAAAAAAATTAATTAAAATGACCGTTCATAAAAAAGTAATGACGAAATCCTTAACTTTGTTTCACACGCCATCATTGCAAAGTGAGTTGCAACGTACAGAGAAGGCAAATAAAAATTATCTTATCTCATCTCATCTCATCTCATCTCATCTCATCTCATCTCATCTCATCTCATCTCATCTCATCTCATCTCATCTCATCTCATCTCATCTCATCTCATCTCATCTCATCTCATCTCATCTCATCTCATCTCATCTCATCTCATCTCATCTCATCTCATCTCATCTCATCTCATCTCATCTCATCTCATCTCATCTCATCTCATCTCATCTCATCTCATCTCATCTCATCTCATCTCATCTCATCTCATCTCATCTCATCTCATCTCATCTCATCTCATCTCATCTCATCTCATCTCATCTCATCTCATCTCATCTCATCTCATCTCATCTCATCTCATCTCATCTCATCTCATCTCATCTCATCTCATCTCATCTCATCTCATCTCATCTCATCTCATCTCATCTCATCTCATCTCATCTCATCTCATCTCATCTCATCTCATCTCATCTCATCTCATCTCATCTCATCTCATCTCATCTCATCTCATCTCATCTCATCTCATCTCATCTCATCTCATCTCATCTCATCTCATCTCATCTCATCTCATCTCATCTCATCTCATCTCATCTCATCTCATCTCATCTCATCTCATCTCATCTCATCTCATCTCATCTCATCTCATCTCATCTCATCTCATCTCATCTCATCTCATCTCATCTCATCTCATCTCATCTCATCTCATCTCATCTCATCTCATCTCATCTCATCTCATCTCATCTCATCTCATCTCATCTCATCTCATCTCATCTCATCTCATCTCATCTCATCTCATCTCATCTCATCTCATCTCATCTCATCTCATCTCATCTCATCTCATTTGAACTGAACTGAACTGAACTGAACTGAACTGAACTGAACTGAACTGAACTGAACTGAACTGAACTGAACTGAACTGAACTGAACTGAACTGAACTGAACTGAACTGAACTGAACTGAACTGAACTGAACTGAACTGAACTGAACTGAACTGAACTGAACTGAACTGAACTGAACTGAACTGAACTGAACTGAACTGAACTGAACTGAACTGAACTGAACTGAACTGAACTGAACTGAACTGAACTGAACTGAACTGAACTGAACTGAACTGAACTGAACTGAACTGAACTGAACTGAACTGAACTGAACTGAACTGAACTGAACTGAACTGAACTGAACTGAACTGAACTGAACTGAACTGAACTGAACTGAACTGAACTGAACTGAACTGAACTGAACTGAACTGAACTGAACTGAACTGAACTGAACTGAACTGAACTGAACTGAACTGAACTGAACTGAACTGAACTGAACTGAACTGAACTGAACTGAACTGAACTGAACTGAACTGAACTGAACTGAACTGAACTGAACTGAACTGAACTGAACTGAACTGAACTGAACTGAACTGAACTGAACTGAACTGAACTGAACTGAACTGAACTGAACTGAACTGAACTGAACTGAACTGAACTGAACTGAACTGAACTGAACTGAACTGAACTGAACTGAACTGAACTGAACTGAACTGAACTGAACTGAACTGAACTGAACTGAACTGAACTGAACTGAACTGAACTGAACTGAACTGAACTGAACTGAACTGAACTGAACTGAACTGAACTGAACTGAACTGAACTGAACTGAACTGAACTGAACTGAACTGAACTGAACTGAACTGAACTGAACTGAACTGAACTGAACTGAACTGAACTGAACTGAACTGAACTGAACTGAACTGAACTGAACTGAACTGAACTGAACTGAACTGAACTGAACTGAACTGAACTGAACTGAACTGAACTGAACTGAACTGAACTGAACTGAACTGAACTGAACTGAACTGAACTGAACTGAACTGAACTGAACTGAACTGAACTGAACTGAACTGAACTGAACTGAACTGAACTGAACTGAACTGAACTGAACTGAACTGAACTGAACTGAACTGAACTGAACTGAACTGAACTGAACTGAACTGAACTGAACTGAACTGAACTGAACTGAACTGAACTGAACTGAACTGAACTGAACTGAACTGAACTGAACTGAACTGAACTGAACTGAACTGAACTGAACTGAACTGAACTGAACTGAACTGAACTGAACTGAACTTATCTAAACTCAACACATCTCGAATCAATTCAAATCAATTCAACTCGGCTTAACTACTTTAACTTTCTCAACTCCTTCATTATCGATTCGCAATCCTCACTACACACTCCTCACTCAACTCAACTTAATGCTCAATGCTCACTCCTGACTCCTAACTCCTCAATCCACTATCCTCACTCCACAATCTTCTATCCTCAATACTCAATTCTGAATCTCCACTTCTCACTCCACAATCCTCAATCTTCATTTCTTAATCCCCAATCTTAAATAGTCAATCCTCAATGCTTAATTCACAATCCTCTTTCACCACTACGCCATCCTCAAGCATTAATCTTCAATTATAAATTCCCATGCCTCAGTCCTAAACCGTTATCCCCAATATTTATTTCTCAGTCCCCAAAACTCATTCTCATCCTTTTCTCACCTCAATAAAAATAAAATTTGTTTTATTTTTTCCTTTTTAACTCCTTTGAAATTCGATACACTATTTTCATAGTATCCAATCCAAAATATTGATATGAAATAACATAATAAAAAAGCAATATCTTATTTAAAGCACCTACATCTGTTTTTATGTTGTTAGAACTGGGGCGGAGAATTAATTCCACGCGCATTATTGCCACCACTCACTGAGTATTATTGTATCAGTGTTGATTTAAAAAAAATTCTCCTAACGTGAATTATTGTTAAAAAATTGGTCAATAATGCACATGAAACCAATGTATACTTACCAAGTGAATTGGTGGCAAAACCAAATCAGTGGTGGCAATAATTCTTGTGGCATATTGAAACATGTGATAGTAAACTAGTCACGTAAGCGAACCACCCATGATATTGCACTATGCAATTCTTCTAAGTGTAGTATCGCTTATTATTGCCACCAATTTGTGGCAATAAAAGACTTTAAATGTGAATAACTGGCATTTATCATTTGGTGGCAATAATTAATTTGGTAATAAAACCTTATGTCGTGTGAATTATTAACATGTTAAAATAAGTGTTTTTAAATATGCTTTAAATATCTTTATGAAAGCTTTAAAATTTTTTTTTATTTTTGAACATTAAACAATTCTTAAAATGGACTTGATTTTCTTTTTTTTAGATTTTGTTTGTTTTCTCTTCTCTACTCATTTTATGTCAACACCAAATGTGGCTTCCATTTAGGGTTCAAAGGCACAAAAACGGATTAACGTTGAAATTGTGGCTGTCATTAAAAGTTTGCGAAGAGATAAAATTTTGCCTTTAAACACCTGTCAAATGCAAAGTTTTCGGCTAAAATGATGTCATTTAGCATAAGTTTCCAAAGAGCGTACAACTATAAAATGACATTCAGAGTAAAAAACTTTTTAGCTACGCAAACTTGGAAGAGCAGCTTTAAAATACAACAAAAATTAGCTCAAAATAAAAATACTTAAAAACTATAAAAATACTTAAAATCGAAAGAAACCAAAAAAAAAAAAAAAAATTGCAAACTATACTTTTAAAATATTACTTACTTATATTATGTAAGTGCGAAAGATTTTTTTTATGTTGGAATTAAATTGAAAACGGTCAGCTAGTTTCGTTTTTGCCTTATATCTGAATTGTTTTCTGAGTTTAAACATGTTCAGTGCTTTAAAAAGATTTCAAATTTGTTCTACTTAAAATGTTTACAAAACTTATAAAAATAAAATGGAAAAATAGAAATAGAGAGAGACAGAAAAACGACGAAGAGAAAAGTTGTAAGCTTAGCAAAAAACCATGAAATTACTTCATAACAAAATGAAAAAAAGAGCACAAACTAAAAAAGAAAAAAAAAACCAAAAACTAAAACTTACAGAAGGAAATAGTAAAGTTCTGAAAGAACTGCTGTGCGTAAAGTTATTTATAAATGCTGCTAGCTAGCTAGATTATATAAACGTGCATGATACAGCGTTACTTCATAATGTGGTTATGCATGTGTGTGTTCATACACATGTCTGTTATGTGATGCAAGTATGAGTGTACTTTGTTGCACTACCAACTAAGTCATGTCTGAAATGCAATCATACAAATAGTTGATGGCGTAAATATGTTTGTATGTCGTAATAGTTATGTCAGAATGTGAGCAAACAAGCAGACAATATAAAATCAGTTACGTAAGAGTGCACATATAAGCATTATTTGTAGGGATGTTTTGTTGTTTGTAACATAGGAATCGAAACTTAAACAAACACACACACATACACCCATTCAAAGGTGCGCATACACTGCTCACTACAAGCATAATAAACAGGTTGTATACCTGTGCAAAGAGGAAACAGCTGTTTAATATTTCCACAGCATCTACTTGCTTCTTGTTAAGCGGAATGATAAAAAAACATGTTGTCTTTGACTAAAGTTTGACTCTGACCTGCAGCACTTTAAAAGCGAGTTAGACGTGCGTGCTTCTTAAAATACGCTTGAGTTGTCAATATAAACGAGTTTCTGGTCCGAATCATCTCATCTCAAGCTTCAGTTTTGCTAACATAAATAGAAATAAATGCAACTTATGCTGCAGTTTTTTTCTCTTAAGAAACACAAGCTATGCATGGTTGGGTCTTAGATGGTTTGAGAGTTCATTTATTTCAATATCAATATCAGTTTTAAACAGTTTTCACGTTTTAAATCAGTTTTAAACAGACACGTGTACACAACATGTTCTAAGATGACTTTAGCACTACTTGTTGTTTAGAGTTATATTTGACGTGACAGTCTTACGTTACACGTAAGTAAATTTGTACGACAAAATGGGTCATAAGTCAAAAAACGGAGGTAGTCTAGAAACCTAGTCTTTAAGTTGTTTTTTCTGGGTAATTCCGTACACTTTCTGTTCAACCCAATGCATTGCACAGTTTCAAAAATAAATGTACATTTAAAATAAATAACATACAATGTGTTACGTTGCATTAATTTTTGTTATGACACTTATTAATGTAGCAAAATCACTTTTTGCGAAAAAAATAAGCTTTTTTGTGTGCTTAGACTTAACATGGGTCACAACTGCCTAGTATTTTTACAGGTAGTGGTTGTTATATGATTTCATCTTGAGTCTCCGCAACTTAATAAATTATGTCTAAGAGCCCGTTTTTACATCAGAAGTGGCTGACCTTAAAGTTTTCATATTCGACATGACCATGTCTACCATGTTTTTCT
Source organism: Tetanocera ferruginea (assembly GCA_958299015.1). Classification (NCBI taxonomy): domain Eukaryota; kingdom Metazoa; phylum Arthropoda; class Insecta; order Diptera; family Sciomyzidae; genus Tetanocera; species Tetanocera ferruginea. The sequence continues at coordinate 10,772,151 of OY282642.1, forward strand.
TAGTGACCTCAGCAGCTCTACAGTTTCCAGAAATGTCCCTAGTCCCGACAAGATAAATTATGATATAAGACTAGATAAAAATCAAAGTTCTAAGTCGTCTCGTTTAAATTTTTAAACGGTATTAACACCTGTCCCATTCCGCTCTCGTTGTGATCATGGAATGAAAACCTAGCTCAGTGCAGGTCTTGGCTGTTACGAAATCGGTGTAGAAAAGACTTGGTTTCCCAGGGTCTAGAATAGAAGAGTGACCTGCAAGAAAGTTCTAAAATGAATGGCCATTTTTTTCAATTCCGCTTTGACATTTTCGGTAGTCGCGCTCTGCATCTTGCGGCTACATTATTCTGTGTACAGTGTTGCCAGAAGTGGGATTTTTCCCCGTTTTTCGGGATTTTTCGATTCAAAAGGGAAAACAGGAAAAACAATCTTAAAAACGGGAAAAATAAGGTTGACTGCTTTTTACTGCGAAAAATTTAATTTCTTCAAGTAGCCAGTCAAACATGTATGTTATGAATTTCAAACACATATGAATGTAATATAATATTTCTGAATCAGTCTGACATTTCATGTAAATGTATTACTATCTGAATCAGCGTCCACAAAATTCAGTGCAAAAAAATAAGAATCGGCAGTTGGAAAAACCAGTCACAAGTTTATATTTTGACTTTTTAAATTTTGTTTTGTCACTCTTCAGAAAACTTTACTAGCAAAGGCAGTCAGAAGATGTAAGAATTCTCATGTTATACGAACAAATTGAACTTACTTTAAAAACAAAAAAACGGGAATGAGCCTTCCGAAAATCTTCCACGTCTTCTTCAAGTCTTCTTCCACGATAATATTTTGTTTCCTCTCTCAGGGTGCTACGATCAAATTTCAAATTTAAATTCAAATTTCCTCAATTGTCAGTCTAGTAGATCGTATCAAGACAAGTTCATACTTTCTCAGAGAGAGCGAGAGAGCTCTAATCCCGCCAAAGTAGTACATACCAGTCGACTAAAACAGTCCAATTTAAAAAAAAAAAATGTGCTAACACTGTTGTAGATAATTTTCCACTCACCACCAACACGTTTAACTTCGTTTCAACATCTCCAGCAAAGTTTATATCATCGCCATCAAGTCAATGTCAACTCAAGGAGATAAATGAGATCATCGCCATCAAGTCAGTGTCAACTCAAAGACATAACTAAGTACATCACCAGCAAGTCAATGTCAACTCAAGGACATAACTATGTCTATCCTCAGCAAGTCAATGCCAACTCAAGGACATAACTGTAAGTATCCTCAGCCAGCCAATGTCAACTCAAGAACATAACTGTGTGTATCCTCAGCAAGTAAATGTGAAGTCAAGAACATAACTGAGTACATCGCCATCAAGTCGAGGTCAACCCAAGGACATATCTGTGTGTATAAAGACTGTTAATTTTTATTCAAATAAGCAACTAGGAATATAATTGATAATAATTGAATAACTAATAAACTAAGAAAAAATATCTGTACAGTGTACATAAGCAAAAGGGTCTCTTATTATTAGAAATTTGCTGCAACGACACCTGGACACCGGCGAGTGTACCCCAGCTGTAGAATCCGGAAAACGAAAGTTCGTTACTAGATAGAAATAAAAATTTGAAGAGAATCTTTTACTTTTATGCACGATCTAATACTTATTGTGACAGACTAGAATCGTCGTTTTTCAAACCAAAAAACTTGCTCCTTTTGACCCTTAGCTTATAAATTTTTCTTGCTGTCCTTGCATTTGTTCATGCATTTAATGTATTTTGGTCAATAAATGCATTAATTAGTTCACTTTTTCATTGCATAGGTGCATGGGTTTCATGAATTTTTGACTATAATCTTATCAACCTTTCATGCTGCCCTTGTGTTTGTACATGGATTATATGAATTTTGGTCACTGAACTCTTTAAGTAGACCACGTTCCCTTGTTTATGTTCATGAGATTCATATATTTTTGACAATTATCTCATGAACTGTTCTGGTTCTCCTCGCATTTGTACATGAATTAAATGAATTTTATTCAGAAAAATAATGAATGATTTATTTCCGCAAAGCATTTTTCATGACATTTAAGAAATTTTTTAGTGGTTCATGTAATTTGTACACACAACTTTAAACACTAGTCTTATGAAATATTTATGTTCTCGTGTCTTTTTCTTTTGTGTATTTGTACATTGATATCATAAATGGTGGTTCATGCGACTCATGTAATATGTTACTGAATCAAAATTCATGGATTTGATTCATCACGCAAAAGTCGACGTTGTAACCATATTCTATTAGTTTTATGGCGTGTTAGCTAACAAAATGAAATGTAAGAAACAGTACCAGTTATTTATGCACTTAAAAAACATAAGATGGTAAAATATATTAAGATTTCAGTACATCGATTTTTTTGACTATAAAAATAAAAATTCTTCTATTTGACCAGCAAAATTTGTACAATTAATTATGTAATAGTTTTGAAAAAATAATTTATGATTTCTGAGTTATAGATATCTCACATTTTGTCATGTTGATCTCTGCAGATAATCTGAAAATTAAACAATGAACACCAAGCATTCGATCCATTCGATTCAGTGAGCATCATAGTTAAATTTTTAGACTAAATATAGAACTTGACTTTGGTATTGTGTTCTCTTTTTCTTCTCTTTTTCTTCTACATATGGGCAAGCAATCATTCAATGGAACGGACGCGACAAAAAACAGAAGTTATTTTAAGCTCGTATAGAAATATACAAAATTTAGCTAATTTGAGAACTTTTTTATATATAATATACATGTTAATGGAGGTCAAAGAATAACTATTCTTCGTAGACTTATGAAATATAAGAATTATCTCTTATCTTTTTTTAAATAGATATAGCACGAATACGGACGCGACATCATGGACGCGACAAATTTTTCCACAGTAGTATAATACAGTAAAGATGTTCATTATAAATATTAATCAAAATACATCATAATAATTTGAATTCAAGTAACATAGCAGAAATACTAATCAAAATAAAAAAAAATAAAGTTAAAAGCTGTTAGAGTGCTTTATTTTAATGATTTTCTTCACTTTTGGTGGAACTTTTTTGGGAGATGCCATATGTATATCTTCCAGCATATCATATAGTTACACCTATGTTTTCAAAACTCATTCTTGTGCAAGGTCCGCATTAGAGCAATATTTCTTGGAATGTCAACTGAGCCAAGCTCCGAAATAATTAAAAATTTACTTGGATTATTTAAAATTTATCCAAATATATCAATATCGAGTTCAGAGGAAAAACTTTTCTTGCCCGAAAAATTCGACAACTCAATAAAAAACACATTTTTTTGTTTTTTGTTTTTTAATTAATGCACTGTAATTGAATTAAAAACTAAACCACAAACTTTCTGCTCGAATGCAATGAAGAAGAAATTTCGTACAGCACACAAAGTACGTGACATTTTAATCCATGTGCTAAGCATCCCACAAAAAATAAGATAAAAAGCCAATGACTGCTATGTAAGCCAACAGAAACAACAACAAAAATACGAAAGTACGAACAGCCAACCACCCAGTATTGACTAAATATTTGCAGCAAATTCAGCGCTCATTCGATGTAATGAAAAACTTCTTAACTAAACCAGCAAACCGCAATAAATTTACCACAGTACCGAATGTCAATAGTGCTGTCTGTGCGACCCAGAAACTGTGTATATAAAAAATTAAAAAAACAAAAAAAAAAACTGAAATTGTCACCGAAAGAAGTGGGTGCAAAATGCTTTTACAGAAGTTAAAAAAAAAATGAAAAAATAAAAAAATAGGGTCGTCAACAAATAAGAACTTCGGAATTAAGCACACACGTTGGCACATATTTTGTTGTTCACTGCATACACTTATTTAAAGCAAACACCAAAATAAACAGGTGAAAAAACTTCTGGAATCAACTGTAACTGAAACAGAAATGAGTGAAAAAGTATTTGAATATTTATACAAAAACTTAATTTTCTTAAAAGTTAAAAACTGATATTAAATAAGTATAGCAAAAGTAAAGTTAGAAAAATAAGCCGTAAATGAGTTAAAGTGAGTTAAAATGAGTGTTTGTTTAAAACTGTTTTACAAAAGTAGCTCTGTCTGCAACAATAATTCATTTTAAATCAAGCAACTCATCGAAGCTGGCTCATTAGGAACCTTTTTTATCTTCATTACAAAATGGTATAAAGAAAAATCTTTTAATCTATTAAACATTCAATGAATTAAACTTTCTATACTCGAAGTTCAAATTTATGGGCGGAAAATAAACAGCATTTACCAAATGGTTACGCTTGCTTACCTAGGCATTCCCCACCTTGTCACCTCAGCTACTACATCTAACCCACCCACACGTAGAACACTCTGCTTGAGCGAATTAATTTTGCAACTTTTTGTTATGGTTCAAGAGAGATAAGCCTCATTTTATAGATAGATAGAAACAGACGGAATAACCTTTGAAAGTAACTGTATTGACTGTATTTAGAGACTGCTGATTGAGACTGAAAAATAAAATTGAATTTAAAAAAAATATATAAAAAAAAACAACACATAATATAACTGGCAGGCTTATCCAGATAAGTGGCTTTATGAACTTAAAACTTGTTCATTCCTAATTGATGTAGGTGTGTTGGTGTGTTCGTGTGCCATTAAGTTTAAAATTTATACTTTCGCCTGAAGAGTTTACGCCAAATACAACTTAAAGGTCAATATTTTCTTCATGACAAAAAGTAAGACAAATAAAACGTTCCTTTTTAATTTGTTTCGCTTGAGCTGAATATAATATGAGAATGAAGAAATAAACTTTATTACTTTTTGAAGAAAAAGCAAAATAAAAGACAACTTCTTAGGAACTAATTACGATTGTATTGTATGAGAAAGTGTGCCTTATTTATGATAAGTGTATTTGTATTGAAGACGATTTAAGTGAACGTCTTTATTTAAGTGATGATAAAGTGTCGATTAAGTGAAAAAGACTTTTTTTTTCATGAATTTTTTTATAAGAAATTATTACTGTAGGTTTATTTTACATATTATTATATAAAAGAACAACATTTGAAGAATATTTAAAAAAATGTTTGTTCAGAAATAGAGAGAAATAACGGATTTATTGTAAATCTCCGCAGGCTCCTCGGAAAAAAGTTTTTGTGGGGTGACCAACCTACAGCATTACTGGATCATCTGAAACCAAAAAATTTAAAATACCTTCTTTAGTTCATAACTTTATCTCTCCAGTCTTGTCGAGTTTGTTACGTTCGAGGTAGACTTACATAAAAATTCATATCTCCGTTAGTTTTACTCGGATCGACTTCCAGTTTGAACGCAATATTTTTAATATGTTGTGGATTCATATAAAAGATGGTGGGAAAAAAGAGTTAAAACACATAGCTCTCCCTAAATGCTGTACATTTTTTCATTACCAACCGGTTTTTCAAATGGTTTTTGAAATCATACACGGAGAAAAATTCTTAGGTAAAAACAACAAAAAAAGCATGTCAGTTTAAACAAGAGCTTCGACAGTTTGGTGCCTGCTAAGTTCTTTGGTTGATCTACAAAGATTTATTATTTGTTTTGTTACAATTTTTCTAGGAGATAAATTATAGATACATTAACAGATTCATCCAAGTAACTTGTATAAAAATGTTGGTTTAGTTTTAATTATACAAGTTTTCATTTTAAGACCATGTATTTAAGGGTATCTTTGAAGAACATTTTTTTTTTAATTTCGTAGTTTCTAAGTACAAAATAATAGAATATTTTATACAAGTAACTTGAAAAAAAATTTCGTTTAAGTTTAAATAATAAAAGTTTTAATTTTAAGACCATGTGTATTAAGGTATCCCAAAAGAATAATTTTTTTCAAATTTCGTAGTTGCTTAATACAAAATAATATAATATTTTATACAAGTAACTTGCATAAAAATTTTAGTTTACTTATTTATTTATTCGAAAAAAATGTCCATACTTTACTTTAATGATCGTAAATCAAAAGTTTTAGCAATTTTTTTGATCATTGGGGTGACATATATTTAATTATTTTTTGGAATTTCCGTAATTTTTTTAAAAACGGTTTATTCCAACTTTTAAAAACTCCATGAAAATTTAAAAAATGTCATTCTGTTATAATAACTGTGGAAACTTTCTGTACAATAATGTTGAAATGCATTGGAATATCTGTTTGTGACCAAATTATGCTTGAAATTCGTAAAATCTCCAAAAAAACCTGATTTTCGAGGAAAAACCAAAAAACCCGACCTCTAAATCTCTTCCAAAAAATTTGAAAAAAATCTCAAAAATAATTTAACCGATAAAGTTTCAAACAAATAGTGAGCTACAAAGAAATTCAAAAAAATTGTTTCTTTTGGGACACTCTACTTAACATGGCCTCAAGTTTAAAACTGGTGTAACTTAAACAATACCAAAAATTATATACAAGTTGCTTGTCATGAATCAATTCCGAAAATTTGTTCAAAAATCTCATAGCTCACCATATAAACTTTCAAAAAACTTGAGATAAAAATTATTTTTTGGGACACACGAACCTTCCAGTTCGACTCAACAGTAACGAAGGAGTGAGTTCACTAGCTTTCGGTAATCACCACTGGTTACCCACCAGATTACCTGCAATGCAATTCACTCATGAATTTAACACGGGGATGTCATTGCCGGTAATGATTCCATTACTCTCTGCATTACCATTCACTAGCTGTTTCATGAGGTACACTCATCATTCCTTTTGTTATACAGTTTATGTGGAAGAAAAAACAAATGAAATAACTGTATTTGCATTACCTGCTACATTACCTCGGGTACTAGAATTCACTAGCTACTATTCATGCATGATATCATTACCGTTAAAAGACTAATTGTGATTGCCAGTACTGAAGGGAATGTATAGTTTTCACAAAAACTTTTGTAATCATACAAAAAATCTCAAAAAGTCAACTTGTATAATTTTACTTGAAACAGCATTCAAGGCACTTTATGCACAAATATGCTCTACAGAACGCAGCTAGACAAATAATACCCAACGTAGTATAGAAATTAAAATTCAACAGAATACTATGTTACGGTACGTTTCGGTTAATAAGATGATAGATTTTCATGCGACATTCGTTTATACTGTTTTTTTCCTTCCAGTTCGACTCAACAGTAACGAAGGAGTGAGTTCACTAGCTTTCGGTAATCACCACTGGTTACCCACCAGATTACCTGCAATGCAATTCACTCATGAATTTAACACGGGGATGTCATTGCCGGTAATGATTCCATTACTCTCTGCATTACCATTCACTAGCTGTTTCATGAGGTACACTCATCATTCCTTTTGTTATACAGTTTATGTGGAAGAAAAAACAAATGAAATAACTGTATTTGCATTACCTGCTACATTACCTCGGGTACTAGAATTCACTAGCTACTATTCATGCATGATATCATTACCGTTAAAAGACTAATTGTGATTGCCAGTACTGAAGGGAATGTATAGTTTTCACAAAAACTTTTGTAATCATACAAAAAATCTCAAAAAGTCAACTTGTATAATTTTACTTGAAACAGCATTCAAGGCACTTTATGCACAAATATGCTCTACAGAACGCAGCTAGACAAATAATACCCAACGTAGTATAGAAATTAAAATTCAACAGAATACTATGTTACGGTACGTTTCGGTTAATAAGATGATAGATTTTCATGCGACATTCGTTTATACTGTTTTTTTCCTTCCAGTTCGACTCAACAGTAACGAAGGAGTGAGTTCACTAGCTTTCGGTAATCACCACTGGTTACCCACCAGATTACCTGCAATGCAATTCACTCATGAATTTAACACGGGGATGTCATTGCCGGTAATGATTCCATTACTCTCTGCATTACCATTCACTAGCTGTTTCATGAGGTACACTCATCATTCCTTTTGTTATACAGTTTATGTGGAAGAAAAAACAAATGAAATAACTGTATTTGCATTACCTGCTACATTACCTCGGGTACTAGAATTCACTAGCTACTATTCATGCATGATATCATTACCGTTAAAAGACTAATTGTGATTGCCAGTACTGAAGGGAATGTATAGTTTTCACAAAAACTTTTGTAATCATACAAAAAATCTCAAAAAGTCAACTTGTATAATTTTACTTGAAACAGCATTCAAGGCACTTTATGCACAAATATGCTCTACAGAACGCAGCTAGACAAATAATACCCAACGTAGTATAGAAATTAAAATTCAACAGAATACTATGTTACGGTACGTTTCGGTTAATAAGATGATAGATTTTCATGCGACATTCGTTTATACTGTTTTTTTCCTTCCAGTTCGACTCAACAGTAACGAAGGAGTGAGTTCACTAGCTTTCGGTAATCACCACTGGTTACCCACCAGATTACCTGCAATGCAATTCACTCATGAATTTAACACGGGGATGTCATTGCCGGTAATGATTCCATTACTCTCTGCATTACCATTCACTAGCTGTTTCATGAGGTACACTCATCATTCCTTTTGTTATACAGTTTATGTGGAAGAAAAAACAAATGAAATAACTGTATTTGCATTACCTGCTACATTACCTCGGGTACTAGAATTCACTAGCTACTATTCATGCATGATATCATTACCGTTAAAAGACTAATTGTGATTGCCAGTACTGAAGGGAATGTATAGTTTTCACAAAAACTTTTGTAATCATACAAAAAATCTCAAAAAGTCAACTTGTATAATTTTACTTGAAACAGCATTCAAGGCACTTTATGCACAAATATGCTCTACAGAACGCAGCTAGACAAATAATACCCAACGTAGTATAGAAATTAAAATTCAACAGACTACTATGTTACGGTACGTTTCGGTTAATAAGATGATAGATTTTCATGCGACATTCGTTTATACTGTGTTTTTTTGTATTAACTGCGAATTAACTAGGAATGCGTTAGCAAGCCATAAGTGCTGCTAGTTCTGCCAGTTTTAATAAAAACATCTCATTACATAAAGAAAAATAATTCACATTCTCGCAAACCTCTCGTAAACCTCAACCAAACATTTAATTGATAAAATTTTTCGCCCACATTTAATGATGAAGAAAATTCTTTATAATAAAAATAAATGCATGTTCATCAAATAAATTTGCAAACTCACTTTTTCTACTTTTATGATACGTATATTTTTTTTGCTTTACCAAGCAAGGTGCTGAAAAATTTTATCATGAGTTGTGAAAACATGTAAATTAAGGATTCTTATTTGTAATTTGCTAAAAAGAGCCATTAACTGCTATGCTTTATTTAGTTTTCTTATTAATTACAGGCTATCAGAAGAACGTGGTTTGCCTGCCTACAGCATCACTTATATATATACAAAAATAAATATATACATCATTATAAATATATACTTATAAATATAGCATTAACAATGTATGAAAGCAGTTAGATGATCAAAGCGAATAAATTTCAGATAATGACTTTCTTGCTTTAGCACTTGGCTTTGGAACTAAGGTGCAAACTGGAATAAGAACAAAGCATCTTAATTAATGGCAGGATTAAAAGGTATACAAATTATGTATTTAATAAGAAGTAAAAGATTAGAAATAAGGGTATAATAGAGGAGTGGAAAAAAAACTTATAAGCATAGACAGTAGAAATAACGGAGATGTGATTAATTATGAGATATGAAGCAAGGGAGCGAGTAAGTAAGGAGCTGTTTATGGCTCTTTAGAGCAAAAGTCAACAGATTATAAATGTGAATTCATGTCAGTTGAATTAAAAGCAGTTCTGGTGATTTTTTATTCAATTGAGTTTTATTTACACGCTAACAAATACCCGCCGCTACGATAATGTGTCCTTAATATATACAGCTTCTTCTGAGAATAACTGATATTTACCTTTCTTCCGCGATTTTGTTGCTGACAAACATAAAGTAATAAATTTTCAACAGCTGTCATCAACATTATGAAGTTAAGTCATACAGAATTACACAAACGACCAATTCCTACAACTAGTGATGTTTCGTTAAACTCCAAACATTTTTAGAACATTAAAATTCCGAAAAGACTGCCGAAAATTCAAGTGTAATTTAAAACGAAGCATAGCATCTACTGCATCTTACTGTTGGTGTGGATTTTGCTCTAGAGGGGGATATATTTCTTAGAAAAACGAAAACGAAAACGAAAACGAACGAAAACGAAAACGTAAATTAAAACGAAAACGAATCTTACTGTTGGTGTGGATTTTGCTCTAGAGGAGGATATATATCTAAGAAATATATCGAAAACGAAAACGAAAACGAAAACGAAAACGAAAACGAAAACGAAAACGAAAACGAAAACGAAAACGAAAACGAAAACGAAAACGAAAACGAAAACGAAAACGAAAACGAAAACGAAAACGAAAACGAAAACGAAAACGAAAACGAAAACGAAAACGAAAACGAAAACGAAAACGAAAACGAAAACGAAAACGAAAACGAAAACGAAAACGAAAACGAAAACGAAAACGAAAACGAAAACGAAAACGAAAACGAAAACGAAAACGAAAACGAAAACGAAAACGAAAACGAAAACGAAAACGAAAACGAAAACGAAAACGAAAACGAAAACGAAAACGAAAACGAAAACGAAAACGAAAACGAAAACGAAAACGAAAACGAAAACGAAAACGAAAACGAAAACGAAAACGAAAACGAAAACGAAAACGAAAACGAAAACGAAAACGAAAACGAAAACGAAAACGAAAACGAAAACGAAAACGAAAACGAAAACGAAAACGAAAACGAAAACGAAAACGAAAACGAAAACGAAAACGAAAACGAAAACGAAAACGAAAACGAAAACGAAAACGAAAACGAAAACGAAAACGAAAACGAAAACGAAAACGAAAACGAAAACGAAAACGAAAACGAAAACGAAAACGAAAACGAAAACGAAAACGAAAACGAAAACGAAAACGAAAACGAAAACGAAAACGAAAACGAAAACGAAAACGAAAACGAAAACGAAAACGAAAACGAAAACGAAAACGAAAACGAAAACGAAAACGAAAACGAAAACGAAAACGAAAACGAAAACGAAAACGAAAACGAAAACGAAAACGAAAACGAAAACGAAAACGAAAACGAAAACGAAAACGAAAACGAAAACGAAAACGAAAACGAAAACGAAAACGAAAACGAAAACGAAAACGAAAACGAAAACGAAAACGAAAACGAAAACGAAAACGAAAACGAAAACGAAAACGAAAACGAAAACGAAAACGAAAACGAAAACGAAAACGAAAACGAAAACGAAAACGAAAACGAAAACGAAAACGAAAACGAAAACGAAAACGAAAACGAAAACGAAAACGAAAACGAAAACGAAAACGAAAATGAAAACGAAAACGAAAACGAAAACGAAAACAAAAACAATACTTCCCAACAAACAAAACTTTCTCGTTCATTTCATTCAATAGCAATTATCATATACAATTCATTTATAATATCGTGAACGGGAGAAATTCCTGCTTCGTTAACGAATCGTTCAAACCAACAAGAGCAATTTGTGAACGAGTCGCCAAATCTTAGAAAATGAATTCATTAACGAATGTTCTTATTTCAAATAAGCAATTCTTTAACAAATCTTCCAATTTAAAAGAAACAATTCTTTAACAAATCACCAAAGTTCAAAAAGTAAAAAAAAAAATTATTTGGTAATATATATGTGCCCATCAACTCTTCTCAACTCATCAACCGTTTATTTATCTCCTTTTTAAAAACAAAAATTCTGGGTTGTTTTTGTGTTCATTCACGGTTTTTTAATGTTAAAACCGACATTTAGCAAAATTTTATTGAAATTTTTTTAAATATTTTAATGTTTTTTGAAACAAAACAAAAATCAATTTTTTTAAATAATTTTTGATGTTCAAAGTTTTAGAAATTTTACTAAAATGTCGCTCAAATAGGTCGCTTTTAATCTCAGTTTAAATTTTTAAACAAAGAATTTCTGCTATTTAACAAAGCAATCTTAAGTGGTGCTTTCTTTAAGCATTGGGCCAACCTCTGATACAGACAACACCAAACTATTCGAAAATAATACGAAAAACTATTTACAAGTGATTCGTCAACGAATCACCCCTGGCCACAGTGTTAATTGGGTTGTTAAAAAATATTAATGGTAAAAATTGGAAATGTGTACAAGGTTAATGTAAAGATTTTGATAAGAATTATGACAAAAAAATCAAGCTAGAATAAGCAATAAAAAGACAAGGATTTGAATCAGGACTAGAAAAAAATTTTCCTAGAGCTTAGGACAAATATAAGTAATATATTTAGACAGATATTAGAATAAGAATAACGACAGGCATTTAACAAGAATAAGCAAAAAAAATTTTAATAGAGACTAAAAGAAGAAATCAAACGAAGTTTATAAAATGGATAAGTGCAAAAATCTAAGCAAGAATTACATCAAAGATTAAAAAAAGACTTAGACAAAAACGTATAGAAGAATGATAAAAATAGTTTGAACGTTATTATACATACGGCTATATCCATAAGATTGAGTCGGTCTTTATAGAAAAGAAAAATTTGGAAAGTGCACACTTTATTTCAAAAAAGACCAGAGACAACTAAAAACCAGAACAAAAATATTTAAGGACCCGAAAAAAGGCAAAATATTTTTTTTTCAAAACTCACAAATTTTATGTCCGATCTAAGGAGAAGAGCTGGACTATTTTTTATATATTTTTCTAAGTTTTCTAAATTTTTTTCTTATAGCAGAGAATGAAATAGAGTTTTAAGAAGTTTAATTTTATGACAAAAAAAAAAATATGGAAATAAGATAATTTCAGTAAAAGGCTGTATCAGTCCAATATTACTTCGAAAAATCCATAAGATCTGAGAGAAAAAGCTTAACGGCACATAATTTTTAACTTTCTTTTTTTTTAGTCGTCTCAAGGCCATAATTTATATAGAGGGTGCGCTTTTTACATTTTTTTTTACCTACTCTTATAAACATGAAAATAGCATGCACATTATTACTTTCTTTTTAAAAATATTTTATTATTTATTATTTTAAAAAAACTTTTTTTTTTGCTAACAATGACGCCTGCACATTGCGGGGTCAGTGGTTCAAAACAAAATTTAAAAAAACCAATAACGTCTTTAAAGAATACTTGGAGAAGATTTCAAAAAGAAAATTGTTTTCAATCACCGAAAAAGCTGCCGAAATGGTATTTTTATCATAACTTTAGCATTAAGTTAACAATTTTGAAAAACTTTCTCTTCGAAGCATTTGGACCGAAGTCATGAAAAAAATTATTGCACCAAATATTTGAACACAATAACTTATTTGACTTCTTTGATTTTGTAGAAAAAATAAAATTTTTTTAAGAAATTAATTTTGTGAGAAAAAAAAATACGGGGAATAAATCAGGCTAACAGGGCTTACTTGGTGACCGTGGCATGCAGATTAAGTGTGTGGCTTAGCATGGTCGGAGACCGGGTTCGATCCCCAGCCGCGGCGAAAAGTAATTTTCAATAAAAAATTTTTCTGATCGGTCAACACCTCTCTGCAGACAATGGCAAGCCTCAGAGAGTAAATAATGCCATGTAAAGCTTCTTAAGAACTTGAACTTTAGCCGTTCGGAGTCGGCATAAAACATGTTGGTCCAGTTCTCGATCAATTGTGTGCAAACATTTAATAACATACACAACACAATTGATCATAAGAAGCTCGGTCAAAGTCCTTTCAAGGGCTAAAATGGCCAATTTGTTTTTTTTTGTTTTTAACGGGACTTACTTGTCGAATATGACTTCGAAAGTTTAAATGCTCTGAGGAAAAAATGTAATGCTCGTTAAACCTTTTTCTGTGACATTAGCATATGTATGTTTTTAGGATTAGTTATTTATGGTTGTTTTTTTTTTTTTTTTTTTGGAATCCTCTAGAGGTAAATTTTGGATTTAAGGTGAGTTTTCTTTTTTTTTTTTTTTTTGTGAAACACACTCACTGCTCATCTAAGAAAGCAAAATTATTTGGTTTGAACAGGTAAAAACAATTTTATTTATATATTTTATTTAATTAAGATTTCTGTTCAAAAATTCAATTAATCCTTAATACAAAATATTTCTTAATTTAATACATATTTAATAATATTACTTTTATATAATTTAGAAGAAGACATGGGATTGCTTAAGGAATTAAGTCACAAATATGCTCATATAATTGTATAGATTAATAAGTTACTTTGAAATCTCATATTCGCCTCATTTTCTGTATAGAAAAACATATTAAAGGAAAATAAAGAAAACAAACTAGGAATTAAACTGATATGTACCAAATGATTAGTCACATTCCTTTCTAGGAAAAATTGAGCAAGCCTTAAATTAATAGGTACAAGTATGTAGTTCAAATTCGTATTTACGAGGTTGAAATAAAAATAACATTTTATACAGCAATTTATCGAAAAAAACAATTTAATTCCCAGAATATTAAACCTATTATTGAAAATTGGCTAAAAGAAAAAAAAAAAAAAAACAAAAAAGCGTGCATGAGTTTAAAAACACAAAAAATGTACAAAATAATTCGTAGCATGCTATTTGTGTCTCATGTGTCTGAGCTGTAGACAATTAAGTGTGCTTTTTTACAAATATATATATATATATAAATATAAATGCACCTACATATCTTGTATATCGCATGAAATTTCTGAAATTCAGCTGGAAATATTTTCAATAAAACCCACAAAGGTTTAAGAGTTTATTGTATTGGATTTATTGTAGTTTTGTTATTGCAATGTATGAACTGGGCAAGTAGTGTAAGAATATAGCTCAGGCAGTGCTAAAGGATTGGAAAATGTTCAAAATTTATATAAATAAATCAAAGTAAAGAGTTCAATACTTTTATACAAAATCCAAGGTAAATGTATTGTTATAAACAATAACTGTATAAGTCAATTTAAACAAAATTGATTTGTAAATACCATCAAATTACATACTATAAACGTATTTAAGCTTATTGAAAGCTTTTATTTGTAAAATGAAGACACACGCTATTTGTAGTGTGTCAATAAAATAAAAGAAATAAACACAACCTTGTTGTGCATGAGATTTTCACGAGGACTAAAACAATCATCGGTCAGTGAATATATACAAGACGAGCTTTGAAGCACAAAAGCACGAGTGTCTGCGGGCATAAGCTTTGCTTGACAGTGAATTTGAATATGTGTATTAAATATCAAGGTTCACGTGAAATATAATACTCGGAGATATACAGTATTATTACTCACTGTAGCACTCTTCACGAAACGATTTCCTTTAGATCGTTAAGATTCCACGATGTGGTTAACTTTTGGATTCCTGAAATTTTTTAAGAGTATCATGTTTGGGCAATAATACGATGTTTTTATGAACAAGTTTTTGGTTTCTCAGAAATATAAAGAAAAAATTCAAAAAATAAAGCTCTCCGTTGGAGCTGCGACAGAACTAGACCTGAATTCTTTTGATAAGACCAGTAAATTATTATATGGGTGGGAGTATCGCAAACGCCCTCTTATGGAGCTAGGAGGGAAAAACAAAAATAAGAATAATATAACGTTTGATTTTAAACAAAGCTCTGAGAAAAAAAAAAAACTTGCACAAAGCAGTTATAAAACAATTATAGAGATTTGTTCAAGCGAAAAAGCACTTTCATTAAAAATAGTAAAAGTTTTGTTTTTTTTTCGAGAAAATTCCTTTGGAAGTTGTTAAGACAAATTTATTTTTTTCTTACGATACCCTCAACTTTTTTGATTCAGTTTTGTTGCTAGAAGCACATTTCATTATCAAAAACCTATTAAGTTTGATCACAGTGGTAGAGATATGTACGTAAGTTATGAATTGAAACGCAATGCATCTATTTTTTCCTTCCTAGCTCCCTAGGGAACTCCACCGACACAATTTTATGCTCGTCTTATCACTTGAAATCAATCCCTTGCATTATTGTCCTCTAGGTCATGTAAAGGGTGTTTTTTTATGAGGTTTTTTCAATATGGATTACTCTTTTGTCTGACAGTTTAAAGTGACGTCTCTACTCAGTATTGTTTGGCAAATCATCATGAATAGGTTAACTCCAGAACAACGCTTCCAAATTTTCAAAAACAGCGTACAATTAGAAAAGTTTAAAGAGCACTTCGTGTATCTTATGGTGCACATAATCGTGCACCATTTTTTGGTTGAATGGATATGTCAACACGCAAAATTGCCATATTTGAAGCAAAGATAATTTACACGCCGTTCAAGAATTACCAATGCATCCCGATAAATGTACTGTTTGGTGCGATCTATGGGCTGGTGGAATCATCGGTCATTATTTCTTTAAAAATGGGGAAGGACGACGCGTTACCGTGAATGGAAATTGATACAGAACCATGATCAATGAATTTTTGTTGCCAAATCTTCAAGATATGGATGTCGACGAAATGTGGTTTCAACAGGATGGTGAAACTTGTCATACTGCGGGCGAAACAATCGACTTATTGAAAGAACATTTCAACGACAACATTATTTCGAGAAATGGACCTGTGAATTGGCCTCCGCGTTCCACATCCACATTGGTTTATGTGGATAAACCAGCAACGATTGATGCTTTGGAAACCAATATTCAACGTGTCATTGCTGAAATACGCCCTCAAATGCTTGAAAAGGTGGTCGAAAATTGGACCTCCAGAATGACCTTTGTGCAAAATAGTCGTGGTGGCCATATGCCCGAAATTATATTTAAATGTTAAATGTCAAGAAATTAATAAAAAACACCCTTTATGAGCTCTAAAAATTATAACATATAGAATAAAAAAATAAATAATGTATAAAAGAGTAAAATTTTTTGTAAATTTGTTTGTACGTTTTAATTAATCTCGAAAACAAGTAGTTAAATTTTTATAAAAATTTTACTATCAGGCATTTAAATCGGTCAAAATGAATAAAAGCTGTGCAATAATGCGTTATTATATATTAACAAATAGATAATACTTGTATTAAGAAGAAACAATAATAGCAAAACACATATGAATGAATAAAATGTGTTTGCAAAATATTACAAATTGTCAAAAATTTCATTTTGTTTTTAAATTTGTTATTCATTAGCGTGATTTGTAACCGTTTTGACGAAGCGGCATTGAGCGAAACTTCGTTAACGTACTTCATAAAGGTTTTCACGAAGCACCAGGAAGCTTCCAAATTGTTTCTACATTATTTGTAAGAGACAGCTTGCAGAACAAATCCACGTTAAATTGCTACGTAAAGACATAAACGAAGCACCAGCACGCTGCCGAAGATATTTTTGTGAGAGAAGCAATATCGATGCTGTTGAATTCAAGAAAAAAAACCCTTAAAGTGCTTCAAATGAGCTTCCAATAGGTTTCAGACAAGTGCTGAAAAGGAAGGGGAAATATTTCTCAAAATAGCTTACAGGAAGTTCAATTGTTAGTTTGGTTCCAAATAACGTAAGGCCTCAAAAAGCAAAATTTTGTCACAAATGGAAATTAAGGTCTTCAAATTGTAATCAGGTGACCTATTATGAAAGCAAATCGCTACACAAAATAAACTATAGACTGGATACGATAAAGGAGCACAACAACTGCAAGACCTTAACTACAATAGTTTCTTATGGAAAGTAGAATATGAAAATTTTGCGAATAGATGCGGCTATTTTTTAAAAAAGAAGCAAAAAATATTTAATTATGATCGTACAACAGAATTGCACCTCCCATACAGCTGCAAAAAAGTCAATGTTTTGATCTTAGAAAATTGTTTATAACTGGTTGGTACCCGGCCCGTTGCTGCCGTCCCTGTCCAATGCCTTTTCCAGTTTGCCAATAGAAGGCCATCAACAAATAGTAACTCCATTCTGAGTTTCAATTTTCTTTGACTATTATTTCCAAAGCTATTAAATATAAAAA
Source organism: Tetanocera ferruginea (assembly GCA_958299015.1). Taxonomy (NCBI): domain Eukaryota; kingdom Metazoa; phylum Arthropoda; class Insecta; order Diptera; family Sciomyzidae; genus Tetanocera; species Tetanocera ferruginea. The sequence goes on from OY282642.1 coordinate 10,790,068, forward strand.
TTTTATTTTATGGACGGAGCCATAATTGAGAGTAGGGGAAGAGTGGCATGAAAGAGCCAGTTTTAAAAAACTTACAAAATATATAAAAATAATTAATAAAATTATAATTCTATTATCAAAAGTATTTTCTCATTCATTTATGAACGTAAAACCATGAAATATTTTCCAAAATCAACAATATTCTTGGACCTGTAGCCATTTATAAAAAACATGAAATTCGGCTCTTTCATAACACATGGGCATTGAAAGAAAGAGCCAACCAAAGTTTTGAAAGAGCCATCGTCTTATTACAAGACTTAACACGAAAAATAACGAATATTTTATTAAAAATATTAATTGTTATTATAAAAAGTATTGTTTTTACAAAAACAAATTAAATAAATAAAAAAATTCAAAATTAAAAACAAAAAATAGTTAAAAAACTTAAAAATATTTTTAGCAAAAAAATTAAATCGCTTTTAAGAAAATCTATAATAATAACACCTACTCCAACAACAAAATAAGAGGTTTAAAACACTTAAAAACATTTTTGACAAAAATAATTTAAACTTCCTTGTCGCTTTTTCATTCCACCGCAACCCAGCTCTTACAAAACATATTGTCCAAAAAAACATAACCTCAAAAATTAGTATGAAATCAAGATTTTTCCGGCAAAATAAATATGTTTTTGGTAGGCCTAATATATCCATAAAATTATAGTATAATAATATTACTGTTAGTTTAAAAGGTGAAGACGTCACAAAACAAATAAAATGTTCTGAAAAACTTACTTAATGATGAAGAAATCCAAAATACGATACACCATCGTCGTTTATTATCAGTGAACTGTCAAATGTTCGAGGGTGCCATATGGTCCTATATAATTGTCTGTCTGTTTTATAATTGAAGAACTGACCAATCTGGTATTTCATACTTTGCTTTATTGTATTACGACATTCAGTTCTAAATCTATTCGATATCAAAACGTTGAATTGTATGGGTGGTACCAAGCTTCCGTTTCCAAAGATTGCTCAAATTTGATAGCCGAAGGTCACAACTAAAAAGTACCGTGTTTCATTGATGTGTGACTCGTGGCTAGGAGGATGAAAAATACTTTTCTACCTATTCTCATATCTACCAAATATATAATTTATATATAAAAAAAATTTCATTAAAATCAGTTCAGCCGTTTCGGAGGCTGAATTAGAAGATTATAATTACTTAAATAATTATAAAGGCTTAAGAGTGGGTGAGTTAAAATTAAGGTAAAACGAGAAAAGTGCTTAACTTTTGAATTAATATGCCTTTCACCCATTAACTGCCAAATGAAAAAGTAGCTACTTTCGAAACTAATGATTAAAAAAAAAAAAAATCTTTTATAGTTTAAAAGCTACGAATTTTCTGCCAGCAAAACTTATTGTATGATATTAATTGTTTGTATTAATTATTAGAAAATTCTGAAATTATTATTATTATTACTATTAATATTATAATTTATAATACCCTAAACCTGAAAGGTCAGGGTATATTAACTTTGTACAAACGTTTGTAACGCATAGAACGAAGCGAGTCCGGTATAGAAAATTATATATATTCTTGATCAGGGTCACCTCGTGAGTCGAGTTATCCTTGTCCTTCCGTCAGTATATATGTATTTTATACCAAAACAAAAGTGTTTTCGAAAAATGCATGACATGAGCCAACGGCCACGCCCACCTCCCATAAAACCCAAAAATATAAAACTCAATAAATAAGCTCATGTTCAATCTACAGAGATAAAATTTGGTTAGTATGTATTATATATCAAAACAAAGATGTCTTCGAAAAATGAGTGTCATCCGCACACGGACACGCCCACCTAACATACTAACCAAAAATTTAAAACTAAATACATAAGCTGATGTTTAATCTACTGAGATAAAATTTGGTAAGTATGTTTTTTGTAAGAAACTAAAGATGTTTTTGAAAAATGGACGTCATTTGCCAACGGACACGCCCTCTTCCCATAGAACCCAAAAATTTAAAACGCAAATAATAAGATTATGTTTAACGTTCATAGATAAAATTTGGTACGTTTTTATTTTATAACAAAACAAACATGCTTTTGAAAAATTAATGTCATCCAACCACGGACACGCCCACCTCCTAAGCAACTTAAATATTGAAAACTCAATAAATAAGCTTATGTTCAACCAACAGAGACAAAATTTTGTATGTTTGCAGTTTTTATCAAAACTAAGATGCATTCATAAATTTGGCGTCATCCGTCCACTAACACGCCCATCTCCCATACAACCCACAATAGCGAAAATAATTTAATGATATTAGCAGTTATAGATACAGGCACCCTTACACCCGCACACATAATATAAGCGCGCACTTATTAACGGGCAATCAACTTAACATTTCATAATTCTTGCTAATTGTTTGCACAACAAAAGCTGCTCGCTCAACATTAAAACTATTTCGACAGTGTCATATGACTCCGTCTGAAAAACTTCCGTTCGCTTACTTTTTTCTTTAGAAGTCAATGCAGCTCCACGCGACAAGTGTAACATACTTACGATGCATTTTTCATGTTCTTTGCTTCTCTCCATTCTATATTAATATATGTGTATATTCTTACGTATTATATATTAGCGCATTATGTATTAGTGTAAGTTATAATTGTAATATTTTTTTAATGTATCGACAGTCGAATTGATCGCTCCAACCAAGAAGGTTGACTTTTTAAAATAAATAAAACTTTAAAAAAAAAATAAAACATAATTATTAGCCTGTGAGCTACAGGAAAAAAACGTGAAATTTTTATAAATTTTTGTAAATTTTTCATCAAAATTGTAATGCATATAAAATATGGGCTTCATCCGCTCACGGACAAAAGAAGGTTTAGGGTATTTCATAGTCGCGCTAGTTTTTAAACTTAAAACTACAAATTGCTTAAAAATGCTTAAAGCATTTTTATCGCTAGGCCTACTGAGGCCTTAAGGTTAACTTAAAATTAATTGGATTCTAGAAATACGTACAATTTGCAATTATAAAAATATTTTAGAATTTATGTTTAAGAAAGTGATTTTTAGGTATTTAACAAAAAATAATATTTATATACAATTATACTAGCGAAAAAAACATTTTTTTTTTAAATATATTATCATTAGTTTTATGGAGTCGATGTTGTCTATGAAAAAGTATGGATGAACGGTTAATGTTTTTTAAAATTTGTTGTCTTAAGTTTTCGAGTGAAATGTAATCGGAAAAGACATGAGGGATGTTTAATGGAACTGTAGCATTTCATATGGGGCAAGGAAAAAGGATACTGTTGTTCATAAGATGTACGTGAGCTAATTTTGTGTGTCCTAAACGTAGTCGAGTAAATTTGATAATTTCGTTCATGTATAAGTCTTTGACCTTGTGTTTCAAGAAGTCCTTCATCGAAAATTTGTTACTATTAATAGTCTCATACCATTGTGTTTCGAATGATTGTTGGTGTTTAACTAACAATTGCCATTTTATAAATCCATTCACATCTTTGATGTTACAGTTGTGAAGTTTGCAAATATATATACATATAGTGTGTCCCAAAAAATAAAAAATTTTTTTGCTCAACCTTTTTTTAAAAGCTTATACTGTCAAGTATTTTTGAGAATTTTTTCAGATTTTTTGAAGGACGTTTAGTGGTCGCGCTAATCGGATTTTCCGTAAAAATCAGGTTTTTCAGAGATTTTTCGAATTGCAATCATAAGTTGGTCAATACAGATATTTAGTTAGTGTTGAGTCGTCACTTTGAAAGAAAAATGTCCAAACTTTACTGTACCGTACATAAATTAAACTTTTTGGCTTTTTTTTTGTAATCTGGATGTGGTACATTAAATTTTTTCGTGAAATTTTCATAATTTTTTTTAAAAACGCTTCATAACTTTTAAAAATTCCATCAAAATATATTAAAGTAATGATGCAGTTTGAAGTATGGTAAAATTCTTAGCTATTTAAAAAAAACAATACTTGATTTTACTTGTGCCCTTTCAGAGTTTTTACCATTAATGCTGTGTTGCCATTGGTTGAAAATAAAATAAAATATAAGTTTTTCGTATTTCTACAAACATATGCTTTCCTTTTATAAAGACTTTACGAATTCTTATAAGGCATTGGTTTATTTTGGTTACTGGGCCTTATTTTTTTGGGTGATAATTAAGGAACCGGTCATTCAATCAAAAATCTAGGAGCTATTAATAGGGCTCGCTGGATGATGAAAATTATATTCTCGTTAAAAATATGCATTTTTCAAAACCAGCTGCGATCATTCGTAGGCAATTGAAAGACTGATGCCTTGCTAGAGTTTAGTTCATTCATTTTAAGAGTATATATAAAAAATTGATACCTCTGTCAGTGCCCTCGATACGCTCCTCTGAATGACCTCAATTTGATTATAAAATTGACTAGCTACAAGCACTTAAATACACACGTTGCAAACGCCACTCTGAAAACTTTTTTGGGGCATCAGTGGTACCTATCTGGGGTAACTAGCTCCCTCAGCTTTATGTGATGAACGCATAAAAACCAAAACTTTGCGTTTGATGGTAAAAAATATTAATACGGCAAATAATAAAACCGAACAAGCCAATATAACACAAAACATGATAAAAACTATGAAAATTCAAGATTTCATTTCTAAATCCAGCCATACTGTTTTTGAAGCCTGCAACATCTCAATTGCTTTTTTGCAAACGGACCCAGAAGAATGGATAAGCAACGAATCATTCAAGGAAACAAAGCATATTATTCAACAACTGCAAGTGGTAAATGATGTCGCAGAACGTGGTGTGGCCTTGGCAAGCACTTGCATCGGTCTTACAACTTCTGAAACGGACTTTCGAAATCTTTTACAGGGCAAAGAGCTACATCGTATGGAATCAAATAAATGATTTTGTACCATGTACAGATTCCTCTTATTTTTATTTGTGGATTCGGTGGTAACCAAAATAAACCAATGCCTTATTAGAATTCGTCAAGTCTTTATATAAGGAAAGCATATGTTTGTAGAAATACGAAAAACTTATATTTTATTTTATTTTCAACAATGGCAAAACAGCTTTAATGGCTATAACTCTGGAACGGCAAGAGTAAAATCAAGTATTGTTTTTTTAAATTGCTTAGAATTTTACTATTTTTCAAATTGCATCATTACTTTAAGTTATTTTGATGGAATTTTGAAAAGTTATGAAGCATTTTTAAAAAAAAATTACGAAAATTTCACGAAAAAATTTAATGTATCACATACAAATTACAAAATAAAAAGCCAAAACTTCTAATTTATGTACGATAAAGTAAAGTTTGGACATTTTTCTTTCAAAATGATGACTCGTATACAAACAAAATGACTGTAATTGATCAGCTTATGATTGAAATTCGACAAATCTCTGAAAAACCTGATTTTTACGGAAAATTCGATTAGCGCGACCTCTAGACGTCCTCCAAAAAATCTGAAAAAAATTCTCAAAAATAAATGACAGTATAAGCATTCAAACAAAGGTTGAGCAACTATGAATCTCGAAAAAAAAATTGTTTTTGGGACACCCTAATATACAAGCTTCTATCAGACAATCGACACTAAATAAAATTTAGTTGTGAATACTACAGTAAATTTTCACATTTTGTGATTTCAAAGATTAAATAAACAAGATTTTCCTATAAAAATAATTTATATGTTAGTATTTCCAAGAAAGTAAGGTTGAAAAACCTTTTTCTGTATAGTAAAAATTTTGCTTCAATGTGAATTCAGAACCTTTCCAATATCTTTAATAACACGGTGATACAAAAAAGAAAAAATTCAATCCACTTTTGAAGTGACCTAGTGTAGGTTGTAGGACTGGTCAAGTTCAATAGGAATTAGCGAATAAAAGTGACTTAACACCCTCAAAATTTTGATTTACCGTTGAAAAACTGTTTTTGCGTACCTTCACTCACTTCTAACCCAACAACTCAATCAGTTTACTACCGATTTTTAATTTCTTATCATTTTTAGAAAGTTGAAACATAGGCCTTTCCAATAGTATATACTTTTATTATATACCAATTATAATTTCTCTCGAATATCTTCACATCAATGTTTTTATTAAACTTAAAACAAATTTTGAGCGTCGATTCTGGTAACCAACATCTGTTTTATCGCTGTCAAGTGCCTGAAAGCTGCAGAAATGCCGCAAAAAAATAACTATCCGTCAGATAAATTCTATATGTGTACACATGCTAGTCACTCAGTCACACATAATAAAAATAATCTTTGAAGGAAGTAATGTTGAAAATTTGCTGTCAACTTTGTTGCAGCAACATGTGTTAACATGTGTTTGTATAAATATGCTCTAAAATGAAACTAACATAATACATCTCTGTCCGAGGTGTCAGAGCCGAAAACAGGCATAGAGTACAAGTCGTTCAATTCATATGTAAATTTAAGCAAATAAGACTTGACAAATGCTGCAATGAATATAATGCTTAGATTAAAGTCAATAAATTTGTGGATAAGCAAAGATTTTGTGTTTGTCTTCTTATAAGATTTTCTGAAAAATAAAATAAAGAATTGCAAAATTAGTAAAAATATTTCTTTCTTAAACTTTTTTGCAATGTTAAATTAAAATAAAATGCTCTTTTATTTATTATCTGTAATGAGATCTCTCCAGTAGTTTTACACTAACAGTGCAAAAGCTTTCCATTGATAAGGTTTCAAAGCGGTTCATCATAAAATTTCGCAAGTGCAATGGCTACTAACAGTTTCAATTGACAATTAATGTTAAATTGTGCAGCAGCGTTAATTAAAATTTCTTTCATAAAAATTTATTAAAACAAGAAAAAATCATTTTTGCAGCCAACAACAAACGCAAAGCCATGGGCCTTCAATCATTTACTTCATTAATACGTTGCTTTTTTATTTATTTTATTGCAGTTGTTATAAACCTAATTCGATTTTTCCCGTTAACAATTGAGTTTTCCGCAAAAGTTTTCTCAATTTACTTTATGAATGAAACCGCAACAGAAAAACAAAAAAACAAAAAACATATAATGCCAACGGCTCTTCATCCCAATTGTTTGTGCAATTTTCCTTGTATTTTATTGGTTTGAACAATTTCATACATTTTTGGCAACAATTTCAGAGGTATTGAAAAAGCAAAATAGAATTGACTTGAGCTGAAATCATCAGCCACTGTTCAGTGCATCATGTTTTTAAACCGAAAAACCACAATTTTGATCGGATGGATACAATTGAACGATTACGGAAATGGCACAACAGAAATTGCAACATGTCATGCATGTATAATTTTCAGCTATGGACTGACGTTGATCAACTTGACTGACGGACAAGTCAGTGTTGCCAGTTTTTTTTTTTTTTAATTTGCCGAAAAGTAAAGAAAAATCTTCCTATTTTTCTGTTCACTAACATTAAAAACACACTCAGAAAAAAGCTTATCGGAATATGATAAAAAAGGCATCATATTTAGAGAAAAATGGTATAGACTTTGCTCCAGAGAATGCTATTCTCTAATTGCGATACTAAAAATTCTCTAAAAATGATAAAAAGCTACCATGAAATAGAAAAATATATCATTTTTAGAGAAAAATATTTTTTTTTTGAGAAAATATTTGTTTTTATTGAAGAAAATACTTCTCATAGTGAATTTTTTATCAAAAAATAAGAAAAGTTTTTCATTTTCAATAAAATTTCTCTATAAATGAGAAATTTTTTGTGCGAGAAAAATATTTATCATTATTAGAGACATTGAAATATTTCCATTTCCTAGAAATAAAGAAATTTATTTATTTATTTATTTATAAAACCATAATTTAATATTAAAATCTTAAATTAAGTTAAAAAGAGCAATGGCTGCTAAGGCCTTCAGCTTAAATAAAGAAATATTTCTTCGAAAATGTGAAAATTTATTCTAATTTAAGAAAATTTTATTTGAAAAAGAGAAAATTTCTATATCGAAAATAAAGAAATTTTTTAACGGAGCAAGGTATGTGTTTTTTTCTCAGTGCAGTCTCTTAAATTCGCCTAGTTAGTTCCTCATGATTGAACTTTTGATGACACGTGCTCTTGTACCACAATATCTTAAAAAAATGTTAAAAATCATTCGACTGTATTTTGTGTTCAGTTTCTTTTCAGCTGTTCATTTGGAAAACTCCTTCGAAATCTTCCCTTTAAGTAAATTTCATATCTCTTCCCTTTAAGCTTGTCTACTAAAACTAAAATCCCTTCAAAATGTAAAATATTGCTCGAAATGGCAACACTGAACGAATCGACAATTGGTGGTCATGTTTAAGATGAAAATGACGAAGGAGATTGGCATGAGTGTTCCCGTAAAGTGTGCCACTTAAATAAAATCGCTCTATAAATGAAGCACTATTTACGCCATCAATATAGTTATGCATGCAATAAACGCACACGCACATACTCACACACGAAAGTAGATACATATGTATTGTTTTTGCGTCGGAAAATACGCAAAATTTTCTGTTTTACGTATTGCACATAATGACAGTGATTGTCATGGTGTCAGATTTGATCAGAAAAAAATTTTTTTGTTGGCTTAAATTTATTTTATTCCATCGTAAATAATGCATTTTTGCTTGCTTGCAGCATTGCGTGAGTTGAATCTGCTGTTCCACCAATGCGGTTTAATTCCTCCAGAGTGAAAATAAACGAAAATATATTGCCGATGCATTTATTAAACTTCCGAGAAAATTGACAAATTTCAGAGAATATATTTGACTTTAAACTGACCGCGTTAAACCCATTAACGCAGGAAATTGTCAAGAATGTTTCATTGATTTTCGAATGGAATTAATTCAAGCCAATTAATTTTTGTGTAATTGTGAGTTTCAAAATATTTTGTAACGATTTTAACAAATTTTTGTTGTTGTAGAACCACTTTGCTTAAGATTTTGCAATGTAATGTCCAATTTTTATATCCTAAACCAGTAAGGTCAGGAAAAGAGTGTGTGGATGATGACCATTTTTATACCCTAAACCTGAAAGGTCAGGGTATATAAACTTTGTGCAAACGTTTGTAACGCATAGAACGAAGCGAGTCCGGTATAGAAATGTATATATATTCTTGATCAGCGTCACCACGTGAGTCGAGCTATCCATGTCCGTCCGTCCGTCTGTCCGTATGTGTGTTGTCCGTATACAAAGAATAAGAATAAGGAGGGAAGATCATTGAATGCAACTTGGTGCACATGGTCACATGGACCCAAGGATCTGCACTATTGAATATTTTTGGAATCCGACCACGGACACGCCTACCTCCCATACAAAGCAAAAATTTAAAACTGCATAACTCAGCTCATAATTAGCCTACAACAATAAAATTTGATACATATTTTTCTAATATTAAAAAAAAAAAATTTTATCGAAAAATGGGTGTCATCCGCCTACGGACACGCCCACCTCCCATATAACTCAAACACAGAAAACTCAATAAATAAGTTTATGGTTTATCTACATACTTAAAATATGGTAAGTAGGTATTTTATATCAAAACAAAGAAGTCCTCGAAAAATGGATGTCATCCGTCTACGGACACACCCACCTCCCATACAACCCAAAAATGGAAACATCAATAAAAAAGCCGATCTGCAGAATCAGATCAGCTATGAGATAAAATTTTTTACGCAGAATTTTTATAACAAAACAAAGATGTTTTTGAAAAATGAACGTCAACCGACAACGGACACGCCTACCTTCCATAAAACCCAAAAACAAAAAAATCAATAAATAAGCTTATGTTTAATCTTCAGAGATAAAATTTGGTACGAAGGTTTTTTTATAACAAAACAAAGATTTTTTTCTTTAAAATGGACGTCATCCGACTACAGACACGCCCACTTCCCATACAAGCCAAAAATGGAAAACTCCGTTAATAAGACTATGTTTGTCTTATAGAGAAACAATTTGGTACGTATGTATTTTATATCAGAACTAAGATGTGTTACAAAATTGTGCGTAATCCATCCATCCACGAACATGGCCACCTCCCACACAAACCACAATACCGAAAACACTACAAATGAATTAATATGTGAGTCACAGGAAAACATAGTATATGGCTCATTCCACAGAAATGAGGAACGGAAACATGAATTCTAAAATGCATGTATTTGAAGTAATTTTTGGTTTTCGAATTGAAGTGGAATCTTAAGTTAGTCCTGCTGCAAAAATATTTTTAAATTAAATGCTTTTTTATATTATTTTGACAATTTAACTAAACAAACTTCGAGTTGAAAAAAATTTTTAAAAATTTTGATTTCATTTAAACCTTGAAATCAGTCATCTTTTGATACAACTTTAAAAAAAATAAGGTTAGTAATATTAAAAAAGATATTAATGTTGTGTTAGAATAGTTTGTAATAATGATTGGTTACTGCGTTTTCAAAGTACAAAATATTTAAACTGAGTGTTTTTTCTGTGTCACACCCGTCCCAAAAAAGGCTATAGTTTTTCTAAGAAGCAACATGGGCTTATGATAAGAATGAAACTTTCCTAAAGTAAGGATGTTGATGTTTTACATAAATTTGTTTACTTTTTTCATTCAATAAATTATTTTTATTCTTCATTTCCGTTACAAGAAGTTGGTCACACCCGGAACGGTTTTCAAAATTTTTTTCTAATAATGAAATTCTTGCAAGTATATGAATAAATTCTTTGATTAAAACAAGTTTTGTAAATTCATGTATAGCGAAATCATTTGTTTAGGTATTAATTTGATCAAAAATTCATGCGAAAAATTTTTTGCAAAGAAATATTTTTTTTTTTAAAATATATTAAAAACATGAAATTATTTGTTTAGGTATTAATTTGATAAAAAATTCATGCAAAAATTTTTTGCAAAAAAATATTTTTTTTTTTAAATAAGTACATTAATTAAAAACATATTTTTTTGATTTAAGTGTCAAAATTATGTAAAAGTTATTATACCCATTAAGTTCTTATATTTAATTCCCACATCATTCGCACTCGTCACACCCGGGACAATCTTATGTCACACCCGTCCCATTTAAAAGTTTAAAAAAGAATGGTTATCGCCATTTTTTCAAAATATTTTTCACTGGTATTCAACAGAAAATATATTAAATTTGTCTATATGTAAGTCAAAAATGGTCTCATTGTGGCAGATGGACTGAATTTCAATCAATTAAACTCAGAATTTTTAGTTTTTAAACTTGTGCTCGTCAAATCCGTCCCAGGTGTTTAAGCGAATGTAACTATTAAACTAGTATAAATAATTGCATTATGTTTCAGCATTTTGAAACCTTGGGGCATCTTCTAAAATACCCTATAATAAATTGTTAAAATTTTAACCGGTTAATACCATTTTCAGCATGATAAGGTAGTCAAAACGTCACACTCGTCTGTATGGAATGAGCCATATGTAAATTTTTCATCAAAATTCCAATGTATATAATATATGGGCTTCATCCGCCAACGGAGTCGCCTATTTTCAATACTATTATTGTATTTTTAAAATGTAGGTTTAGGGTATTTCATAGTCGGGCTAGACCGACTTAAGACTTTCTTTACTGGTTTTCTTATGACTGCATACATTTTTTCAAGTGTATGATTAATATGATCACAGCAGCTTAAGTTCCTCTAGTTCATAATTTATAGGTTCATTGTTGACTCAAACCTTCGGAAGTGATCGGATGTCAAGACTTGTTGGAAAGATGGGTAAAGCTTGCGTTTTTGTTGCATTTGCTTCAAACTGTTGTCTACCGCCTATTTATAAATGCTTTGCAAGTCCTCATTTAACCTCGCCATTGTCGAACTTATCACGTATGTCATACTAACGTCTTGAATTATTTGTTGTTTTTCATAAATTTTAGAAAGAACTGATAATATGCTAATCGGTCTAAAGACTTGTACCGCCTGTGCATCTTTCTTTATTGCTACGGATATCACTTTGGCAATTTTCCCTTTGGAAGAAAGTATTCTAGTTGTATTGAAAAGTTTATACTATGCGTTAAGATGCCGACGACTTAAGATAGAACGAGCTTAATTAATTTAAGATCTACTCCATCCCCTCCAATTGCATTAGATTTTATACTTAGCAAACATCAACTTCAGTTGCCGCTGAACAACGCTGAGCTAACTGTGGAACTATTTACTGACAAAAAGTAGTTATTCAAAGTGTCTGAACCGATTTTACATTCTGAGTTTTTCTGCTTCTCAACGAACAGTGTGAAACTTTCGCATTCTAGCGGAACTTAATTCTAAATCTAACTGATCTGCATGCACTGTAACCTAAAATGACAGGAATTATTTTTTTTTTTGTTATAGCAATGCAAATTTTGAGTTTTTTTGATTTCCTTATAAAATGAGAATATAAGAGATTAAAGAATATACCAAAAAAAATTTTTTCTTACCAAAACTTTTAGCGTTTTAAATATTTTTGAATAATTAAAGTATACTTTGCTTACAGCACACATTGTATTTTTCATGTTTTTTATTTGCATTGTTTAATATTAAAATTATTTATGTATCTTAAATAAACTCTCATCGTTTTCGGATAAGATTTTTCTCAAATACAGAAATTAAAAAAATTATATCCAGAGGGGCAAAAAGAAGCAGGAGATAACCTTTGTTTCTGGTTTTAAAATAATCAAAAAAACAGGAAATGAAAAAAGGAGCTTGTCTACACGTGCCTAAAATTTTAAAACTCTTTCCAAAGTGAAAACATGCTTATATTTTTTGTTTTTTTTTTTTTTTTTTTAACCTCAGAAGGAAATAAGCACAAAAAAATTAAAAAATAAAATCTGAAATAAAATCTATCAGCCGTAAAGTGTAAATATTTTAAGTTCCAACTACTTGTAACCTTTTTTCACAATTGCAATGGATTAGAAACAAGAATATTCAATAATTGTTACAAGAAATAAAAAAAAATCCGTATTTGACTCTTATAATAGTAAACCTTGATTTTGATCACTTGTTGCAAAATATATATTGCAAATACATAGCAATATTATGAAAAACAAACGGTTTGGATTATTAAGAGCTGAAAAAACAATTTTGTCCAGGACAGACCAACATAATTTTTATAATAAAGTTTACACTGTACAACGCCAAGAGACTTGAGATTGTTTCACAGCTAATTTGAAGATAAGCTGGGTTGCAGCTTCGATTCAAAATAGCTCATTTTTGCAATATTTGTTAATTGTGTTGCATAGTTTTGAGCGCCCTTATATGATGTTTTTGGTAGGTAATGCAATATTTAGTTGAAATTTGTTAAAATTAACTAATTCTCATTACAAAAAACAAAAAAAAAAAAAAAAATATGGACCGAGAACTGGACCTACATGTTTTATGCCGACTCCGAACGGCTTAAGTTCGTGTTTTCAAGAAGCTTTACATGGCATTATTTACTCTCTGAGGTTTGCCATTGTCTGCAGAGAGGTGGTGACCGATCAGAAAAATGTTTTATTGAAAAAAACTTTTCGCCGCGGTTGGGGATCGAACCCGGGCTCCGAGCATGCTAAGCCACACACATAACCTGCATGCCACGGTCACAAATAAATATAAAAAGTGTTTAAATAAATTTAAATAAATTAATTAATATATTGTACAAAAAGGTCACAAAATTCTAAGATATTGTATTATTTAAAATTACACAAAAAATTGTTCAAATTCAAAAGCAGTCAAAATAACTTCTTGGATCAATCTAGTGCTAATAATTTAACTAACATGAGGTTGAGAATGAAAAATTATGTTCGATTATTTTTAAAATTTCTAAAGTTGCTATTGATATTAAGCTACACCTACGTTGTTGCTTAAATTTGTCAAAGCTTTGTGTGTTGAACGTTTTTATGACATTCAAAATTCTAACTAAGAAGTGCCATTCAAAATTCTTGAAAACCGCCTGCTGCTGCATAATTGTTAACATTTTCTTTTCCAAAAATCTTGAAAAACAAAAAACTTCTTTGAAGTTGTTTTCAATTTTATAATGAATTTAATTTTGTTTATGTTTTTTTCTATATTTGACATGAACACATCAATAAATTATATTTGAGCCTTTGTTTTCTTCTACAATTTAACACCAACAAATATTTTTAAATATTTTAATTTTTATTTTATTTTCTTGTCATCCTTTCATTCTGCTGTGCCCAGACATACATATTTATATATGAGCTTGACATCTCAGCCACATAACATGAACCTTGAAATTTATGTGTAGGCTTTAAAAAAGGATCGATAACAAATTGGAATTTTATTGGATTCTAGTAAAGAGATTGTGCAGCAGGGATGAGTGGAGCTGAAAGCTTTTGAGCCGAAAATCTTTTAATAATTTATTTGAAAGAATTGCACAAGTCCAAGCAACATAAAAATGGCTTTTTAAATTGATTTTATTTCTGTTTAGGTTCAATGTTTAAATAAGGTTAGTTAAGCCTACACAAAAGGGTGCCAGCACAAGTGCCAAAGTTAAAAAGTTATTTAACTGTTATAGCCGGAAAATTGTCATAAACTGCAAAGTTTACAAGATGTAGTTGCTTTAGGTTATGTTTAGAACGAAATCAAATAATATTTTTTAATTTGAATCAAAGCTTTGGTGGAAACTTGTTTGATTACTGTGTTTTAAGTGCAAATCACTATTTTGTCAATCTTGCACAAGTCCAAGTCCATATATAGCTATAGTTTGATTACTGTGTTTTAAGTGCAAATCACTATTTTGTCAATCTTATATATTATTCGATTGTTTTGTCTTTGTGTGACTGGACATGAAAACCGTAATCAAGTTAACTCGACAAATGCTTATAAAGAGATTGCTTGCAAATTGCAAGCATTTCAAACATCTTGTCTTTTCAAATAAAAAAATATATATGTATATATATTTGTCTAAAAACTCTTTCGGAATGCACATAACGCTTCAAATCCGGTTAACCAGCTGCTCTGGGAACTATTATATCAACATTCATGTCACTGCAGTGCATTCTATAGCATTCTAAAGTTGAAAAACAAAAACTAGCTATGAACAAAATGCAATGAATTGTGCACAAATATTTGCAACGATGTGTGTAGAAATTCCCCATCACGTGCTGCAAATGTTTTTCGCATTTCAACGTTGTTTGTATCCGATAGATAGATAGATTTGAGCTTTGGTTTTTTTTTTTGTTTTTTTCTTGCCAACATCTGTGCGTATGCATGTGTGCGTGTATATTGAGTGCGTTCGTGTGCATGTGAAAACATTTTCGCCTCTACATTTTTGTGTTCACACCCCATTTAAGGCGATTGTTAGAATTTTTATTATTTTAAAATAAATGTGAAATTTTTTAAACGAACAACATGTGTGCGTCAAGCCAGAAAACTATTGAATTTTATGTGAAAATTGAAGATTATATGCATGCATATGTATGTAAAAAATTCCAATAAATTTAGCTGTAAGTAAGGTGCAGAAAAATATAATGAATATTTTTGTCAAGCTTTCAATAATAACGCCTGGTTACGCTGAAAAATATTATAATGTGAAATATCAGAGTTATTTAAAAGGAATGGAGACATGACAACAACAAATAATAATAATAATAATAATAAACCAACATAAATATATGCGTTTCATAAAGAATATATCTGTGTCGGCAAGCAATAACAGCTTAACTCATTTTGAAAATTTCAGAAGACCATTTTTCAGATGAAGATTTGTCTTTATATCAGGATACCCTGGTTTTTGTTTCTTAGATTTGATGGCCACAAACATTTAATTTTCAAGGTGCAACCATAAAAATTTTATTACTAGTGTATTTCGTTGCGAAAAAAGCAAAAAAAAAAAATGTATAACCTAATTTTGTCCTAACTCGACTTTAGCGGTTATTCCTTGTCGACACAGATATATTTCATATGTCAGATAAAAAGCTCCATAAGCAATGGTTATAAAATGTATGCGAGCATTTAAGTTATATATATGTTACATGTGTGTGCAACTTGTTTCCTGACAATATTTATTTTTTTTTTTATATATATTGTCAGAGGTGTGCTTTAATACACTGCTATTTATCTTCAATATATAACGAGAATTTTAATTCATAAGCATACATATTTTTTGTCATGCATACTTTTCAAGTTCATGCAGCGCTCTGGAAATAAGTAAGTACGTATGTTTTCAAAGCTTTATCAATTTAATGAAATCATGTTGTTGTTCATAATTTTTGTGATTTCAGTTTTATTAAATTTTCGATTTTTAGAGCACAATGAAGAAATTATTTTTATGCTTGGCATGGTAGGCACGCATCAGGTTTTAATTGTACCGCAGGAAGTCTGTTATGCAATGTTTCGCTTTTTATCATGCATGTGAGCTTAAAAGAAAAAAAATGCTAATTCCTTTATTGTTCTGTTGTTTTTGGCACAAATCAAAGGTTCACCACGTAAAAAACATAAAATTGCGTTTTAAACAACATGCCAGAGGCGGGCAATTTTAAACTGCTTTCTATATTTTACTGTTATTTTTTTTTACATTGCTTATTTATGGCATTTCTACATGGCTGAGATTTATCTTAACCGCTTCGCAGATTTTTCTACGCACTCGGCTTTCTTTAAATTTCAACAAAATATTGCGAATGTATACATCAGGGTTTGCTTTGTGTTTTCTCTGCATTGTTTTGTTGTCAATGTGTTTTCCATTTTTGGGTTTTTTTTTTTTTTTTGTGTTATTCCTATAACATGCATTATTTTTATATCCTTCCGGCTACAGCTGTAATGCGTGCTTCTTTTTCCTGTTGATTCAAGAATTTCAAAATTTCACTTGTTATATGAGTGTATCTGCTTTACATATGTACATTTCACCTTGAGTACATTTATGCGTTCTAATTTTATTTGAAAGTAGGTTTCATACAAGTTCATCATGCTTCACGGTTGTTTGTTCATGGCTTCGCTTTAAGCCAATAAAACATATGGCTGAGAACAAACTGTTGCTTGCATATGAAATGTTAAAATTTTTTAGGTTTTTCTGCTGGCTTGATGAAGTTAAGCCCGTTAGTATTACTTTTTGTTTACTTATCTTTAGAAGATCATATTTTTATGCTGAGTTTTTTTTAAAGGCATTCTTATGTTGACGCTTTTGATATTATTTTCCTTATTGCCTATTTTAATAGCTGTCTTAGGTATGCAAATTTAAACTTAAGCTCGCAACTTAATGAAGACTTCACAGTAAGCCAAGCAAATGCTTTCTTTAAAATATTTATCTAGAGCTATAAAATAATGAAGACCATAAATAGAAATCATAAAATATATCTTTGACTTAAAAATATATCTTTACCAACCAAGGACAAAACACGGTTTTTCTTTATTTTGAAGTGAAAATTTTTTTAGCCGCCTTAAGCGATTTTAGGTAGAGAAAAATCTTATGTTTTTGCATCATCATTAAGCGAATAGCTTTAGCATCAACATAAAGTGAGTAACGTGTACTTGGCATTTAAAAAAGGAACAAGTATTTCTCTACTTTAAGCTCTACCACTAGGCATCCCTTGAAAGTCAAGACACAAAATCAAGACAAAAACCAAATTCGAGATGCAAACCATTTTTTATTTCGTTTTTGAAATTGAAACTTCTTCAGGTGTGTTGAGCCTTTATTTTCGGTTGTTTCCTGAGAAAGCTTGCATTTTTCTTTAATAGCCATACTATTATGGCTTGATGATCGCTACGAGTGTATTCGTCACTAATGTGTCAGATCAAATCTTTCGCTATTGTAGTACTTTATTTAGTCTCACATTTAAGTGGATGAAGGTTTCAATGATCGGGTAACCTCTGCTATTTGTGTACCTAAGTCCTCATTTTCTGGCATTAAAATTATGCATGCTTACTATCTTGTCCATTATTGTTGCGAAGTTCGTCGAACTTAAAGCCTAGTACTCTGTTCAGTTCTATGTGAACTTTCAATCAAATCTACATACAAAAAACTATAGCTGTGAAACATGTGTGAAATTTTTCACAATATGTTCGTCAAAAAGTACTCTGTTTCGCTGTACAAAATACTCTCAACATTTCTCTTGAAACATTTTTTCACAACAATATAATTGATTTGCCTTTTTGTTTTAAAGTGAAAATTGACAGTTGTCGTAAATTTTTTGTTTATTGCTATATATTTGTTTTTCTCTATTTTGAAAAGTCAAGCATGGCTTTCTATGACTTTACAATTTCTAAGCAAAAAAATATTTGTCAAAATTTTCACGCAACAAAAAAATGAATGTTGCAAGCGAAATTTCACGCAAACGAACAGAGTACTAGGCTCCAGAAATTGTTAAATATGAAAAAAGTCATGCTTGATTTTTCAAAATAGAGAAAAAATAAATAGTATATTCAAACAAAAAAATTTAAAATAAGTGTCACTTTTCACATCACAATAAATAGGCAATTCAA
The DNA here is from genome assembly GCA_958299015.1 of Tetanocera ferruginea. Lineage (NCBI taxonomy): Eukaryota > Metazoa > Arthropoda > Insecta > Diptera > Sciomyzidae > Tetanocera > Tetanocera ferruginea. The sequence continues at coordinate 10,808,441 of OY282642.1, forward strand.
TAAAACTGTCGTGAAAAAATATTGCAAGAGAAATGTTGCGAGCATATTTCACAGCGGAACAGAGTACAACTTTGACGAACATGTTGTGAAAATTTTCACACGTACTTCACAGCTATGGTTTTTTGTTTGAAGAGAACTATGCTTAAAAACATGTGAAAATATCAGTTTTTTCTATTTTTCGCCATTGTCGAACATAAAAAACTGACAACGTGTTGGCATTTTTCATAAGAGTGACAACAAATGGCCATTCAAAATTACATAGTGAAAACCATGCTTAAGAATATTTTTACCAGTCATTTTTTTAATAAAATATTTATTGATTGTTTATATTGTTTTATTGAATATTTATTATATTGATATTTTAACAATATAAACAAAAATTAAAAAAAAAAATGCTGACAATTGAAAAACTTACAGGCATGGTAAAGTGAGGGAGTGAAAAATAAGAATGTGACCATCTTGACATGATTCTAACTCTTCTGTTCATATGAAAAGGAAAAGAAAACATATTCTTAATTGGTCGCTATTGTTCGAACTACGGAAATTAAAAAAAAAATTATTTACAAAATTGCGGCAGTTTGAAAAAAGTGATTTTTTGCAATACTTTTTCAAAGTTTTGAATAAATATCTAATAAAAAATTGCTACTAAAAATGATAAGTTGTTTTTGTAGAATTTTAAAAAATCATCCAAAATTTTTACCCTTAGACTATCATACCGACTTTAGCTAGGTGGTAAATAGCAACTGATATTGATCCCGTTAACTAGGTCCCACACGAACCTATTTCATATAGCTGCTCCAGGTGTTTGATAAGATTTACATACATAAGACTTTCGCTTGCATCTCTTCCAAAGATTTTTCAACTTCTTTGCATTCAGATTTTTCTAGTAGCTCTAAGAAGATCACACCTACTATATCATATTACAGTAAATTGTGGTAATGTGATATAGGTATTTTTAAATTTTTAATTGCTAGTAACTTTCATACCTTAGCTTATATCGAATTGAACAGAATATTTTTTGATGCATTTTGCAGTGTTTTACAAACTTGGATCTCTTTAGTGTAAACCAATTTGTAACCCAAAAGTGATATAAAGTTATATACCACGTTCGGATAATGTGATATATCTAAATATACCAACAACACATCACCCGAATAGTGTTCAACAGCAGTATCTATTGTTTTTTTAACAAAAATTAAAAAAAAAATTCTTTTATTGAAAAGAAAAAATGTTGTTTTAGTTTAATAATGCTGTTGTTGATACAATTTTATTATTTTAGTGGAATTTACATAAAAGAAAACAAAAATACAAACAAAATCAACTGAATACAAATACGCATATAAAAACTTAACAAAAAAATAGCACAAAGTATAAAATGAATGGAATGAAAATATATGGTATGAATAGATGGTATATCACATTACCCAACTTTGACTATATCACAAAAGTTAAATTCGGGTTTCAAAATAATAAGGTTATTTTTTAAAAATTCGCTGTAGAAAATCAAAATCTCACCTCATTTGTGACAAAATTAATTCAAACTCTAAAAAATTTATCTTTTTCAGCTGACAATTCCTCTCTATTTATTTTAATTCACTCGCAAAGCGCACTCAAAAAAAAAAAAATCGAATGCACCGATAAAACAATTTCACAACTAGAGCGAACTTAGTGAATGAGGGCGCGCGTGTCTTTTTCTGTTGCCGTTAAGTTCACATGTGTATTCTTGTCGAAAATTGTGCATTTAACAAAATATGTCGATATATCACATTACCCGAACATATCACAATAGCCTCAGTTACTCTTTATGATTTCGATGGTTCTTTTTCTCCTTTTCGCAGATTATGACTTTTTGTTCGTTATTCCAAAATTCGCATACAAATACTCATTACTCATTACTCAATACTCATTACTCATTACTCATTACTCATTACTCATTACTCATTACTCATTACTCATTACTCATTACTCATTACTCATTACTCATTACTCATTACTCATTACTCATTACTCATTACTCATTACTCATTACTCATTACTCATTACTCATTACTCATTACTCATTACTCATTACTCATTACTCATTACTCATTACTCATTACTCATTACTCATTACTCATTACTCATTACTCATTACTCATTACTCATTACTCATTACTCATTACTCATTACTCATTACTCATTACTCATTACTCATTACTCATTACTCATCACTCATTATTCATTGCTCATTACTCATTACTCATTACTCATTACTCATTACTCATTACTCATTACTCATTACTCATTACTCATTACTCATTACTCAGTACTCATTACTCAGTACACATAACTTATAACTAGGAGTCCATTTTGATTAGGAAGAAGAAAATGTAAATGTTATTTTTTAAATAAATGTTTTTTTTTTAGATTCTACCATGGTCTACATGATTGTTACGTTACTGAAGCTACTAATTTGGTATATAGAAAATTTTTTCACACATCTGAATACACAAATCGAAATGCATGAAATTTTCTCTTAAAATTCAATTTGTCCACAGATTTATTTGTTCAATCTACAGAAAAACACATTAACCGTTTCCTTTCTAACACTATTTTACTGCTTCCTGTATGCGGCTCCTGTATTTAAATGTATGCGGCTGTATCTAAAAGAGGAAAGTATTAATTTGTAGCACTTTTTTACGTTCTTTCTTTAGCAAAACAACCATTGCTACATCTCAAAGCGGACTCACATCCATAATTTTTTTTTTATGTTCACCACAATTGATTGCCGCCAGTCAATTTCTATCTATAACATTCGACAAAAATAAAATCCCACAATGCCGAAATCAACGTTATTTAAGCAGAAAGACTCTTCCTGGCGAATCAGCACTTAATGTGTACGTGGCGCAAGGATAAACCGGGATAATGCTGTTGAGCACCAATTGAAGCATGATGATGCTGTCGTTGTTGTTGTTGTTGATGTTTAGAAATACTCTAACCAAGAGGAAAAGTCTTTTGTCGGACCAAAAATGAGGCCAAATTCTATCATTGCTGGGTGTTGTTGCTTATGAAAGCAACTAAAAAGGCGTTCTCACCACTATTTATTACAACACTTTTCACAAAAATCACACCATAATTTGTTATTGTAAATAACTGTTCTGGCTCGCATAATTAAACAGCAACAGCGCAACAATTTCAATTTAATTTATGCTTGTATATAAAAACCTTTTGGACGTCATGCCACGCCTTTGCTCAAGGGCGTACGTAATTGTTTTTTTTTCAACAAAAGCAGCAGGATAAGCAAACAGACAACACGAGAAAAGTTTTAACTGCTCCCCACCTCATTATGTTGAAATATTTGTTGAACAAAGCTTTGTGCTGGGTTGAGTGGCGTATATTTTTTTTCTCGCAGCCTTAGCCTTAGAGTTGGCTGAAAGTGGAGTAAGTTTTTTTTAATAATAACAGCTATACTGTTGTTGTTAATGTTCATTTCTATTTGTGGAAGTTTTCAATTAAATGTTAAGTATAGTCCTTGATATTAAAACCATTTCACAGTTATTAATATTGTTTTGCTTGTTTAATTGATAAGAAAAAATTTTATTATTTTCAAGATGTTTATTAATTTCTATTTTTTTTTATATATTCATAATGTTTAGATATTGTTAAATAGCAACAGATATTTTTTTAATGTCTGTTTATATTTAAAGCTCGTGTTGTCCTTGAGTCTTATAGCTATTTAGTAAGGTGTATATTTACCACATGAACATGTATTGGTCCACTAGTATTTAAATTATAACAATTTCTCAATGATTTTAAGTTGTAGTTTCAAATCGTTTAAGAATAGCAAAATGTGAATAAGCTTATTTTTGCTTGTAGAGTAGATATAGCAAACATTAACATAAGCCCCTTTCCTTCAATATTTTTTTCACGATTAAAGTTCTTACGGAATTCTTGTAAATATATATATTTTAACTTTTCTATCAACTTGTCTCAATTGTTTTCTTGTTGACAACAAAAAAATAGTTATTTTAAGCTTGTGGTAAAATTTGCGGTGCCAAAAAACTGCACAAGTGCCACGCAAACAAGTTAAAAGACGCCAAAAACTTCAGTTTAAAAGCAAAGTATTTCAGACAATAACACGTTGAACTTCCGTTGAATTTGGCTGAAAGAAAAAAAAAACTGTTAAGTTGACGTGTACATCTTATACTGCTTAATCTACCACAGTATTACCTTCAACCTTACAAATTATAAACAAGTAGCACATGTTAGATATAAGTTTAAATAAATCGGGGCAATACAAATAATTGAAGCTTGATATAAGCACACCAGCAATTGCTTTAGCAAAACCACAGAAAATAAACCGCCTTACGCTGAAATCATTTCATAAAGATCGCAATATTCGGGAGCTTACTGTACTTTACTCTAAGTACTTTGATTGTTGCAGGATATGTTTGTTATCTTGTAAACTTGAGGAAAACTCTAAATTTCGGGTGATGAAAAACAAACTTATGGAACTCCTTTTGTGAAATCCTCGAACATGAAAAGCTTTTAGAAATATGTAATATTAGAATATGTTAACGCTCTAAGCATGTTTTGAGACGCTTTTGTATTTGAAAAATAATTCTGATTTACTTTGTATACTTCTAGGCTCATCATGTGATAATAAACATGCTTTCGACTTAAAATTACAACTTTTACTTTACAAATCTTAGTGAAACAACATATTGTAAGAAGAAAACCAATTTAGTGGCAATAATTTACTTGACGATAAAACCTTATGTCACTTGAATTGTTGTCACCATCGATTTGGTGGCAATAATGCATATTTTTGTAGCAATAAAACGAATTATAATAAATTTATTAATATAATAATTTGTAAGTGGCAATAATACTCAATGGCTGGTGGCAATAATGCAAGTGGCAATAATTCTCCACTCTTTCTATAATACAAACAACGCTTTTATTATACGAACAACATGCTTGTTTTGTTTTGTTTCTGTTTTTTCTTTATTTTGCTTTTTTGTCTTATTTGTGTGACCTTTTCTGTGCGAATTTGAATCAAATTGACTTTGTTTTTGAATATTTGTAACGTGTGAGTGTATATTACAGTAGTACCGAAAAAAGTCTAATGTTGTCTGAAAAAATAAACAAAAACAGAGTTATTTCTGTACAAGAAAAAAAAATTATAGTCAATGCTTGTGAATAAGGAATATAATTATTATAAGTACTTCACATGCGATATCCATGAAGTTCGACCTTATAAATCAACCATATAAAAATATCACTTAAACACTTCTACGAACGTTGGAAAATGTCGCTTTATGGGGGTCATATACAGGCGGACTACTTTACGACCTTGGTTGGCGAATTGTCCTGCAAGCGCCTGTTCTTGTAATACTCTTATACAATCGTTATACGGTTTAATGCTTACACAGTTTCTTGTTTGCCTGTTGTACGAACGTTGTACAGTAGACCGCATCACCTTGTATGGCAGAAAAATATACCTATTTTGACCCCACCTCAATCGTTAGATATTTGAAAGACATTTTCGAAAAATATATATTTTTTTTTTTTTTAAAGTAGTCTCTATGGTGCTGTTTTGGTTTTTTGTTATATCTTTGGTGTTTCAAAAATTAAAAAAAAATGTATTATGATCCAAAGTGTAATTCTTTGCAAAATAGGTCGGAAGTGCTCCTAAAATCCATTTTTTCGATTTCACTTCTTCCCATGGTTATAATGATTTTTTCAAAGCTGTAATTTGTTGGACTTAGGTTAGGTTAGTAATTTGTTGGAAAATAGGTTAGTTTTGGTGATACGCTCCAAATTTTCATTTTTACTCGGGTCTGTTTGCAAAGTATCAAAAGAAACTTCTAGTTTCTTCTACTTTTCTGAAGGAACGAAGAAGATTAAACCATTTGTCATTGCAAAACCGTAAAAACTGAGGCGATTTTAAAATAAGATTCTGACTTGAGTATGCGAACTTCAAGTCACCTTGGATGAATGCAGTAATTTTCTAGAAGTGTTTTTTCAATATTTTTGTTCCAAAAGTCTGTCAAAAATTTTAGTACTAACATATTTTATCAAATGTGCCACATCAAATGTGCATTATTTTTATGTGAAATAGTTTCTAGAAGATAAAAAGTTTACAAAAAACGCGTCACTGTTGTTAAATAATGCGAACTCCTGCCAAGTCCACCTGCCGAATCCACCTGCCGAATAGTTTTTGATTAGACAGAAGAAGGGAAAATTAAGCTAATTTTTTACCTTTAACTTTATTTACCAAATAAAGTTACTTTGCTAATGCAACACATGGATCAGAATGCAATAAAATTTCTGAAGTTGTATTTTTGAAGCAATTGACTGTTCAAAATGGGAACAGTGAGTCTTCAAAGTCATTGAAAAAATGCTGGCAAAAGATTTCTTATGAAATATTTCCGATTTCTTAAAATTATATCCGTTTTCAAGAAAAATATCAAGAACTTTTCAAAAAATTCTAATGCAAAATTCAAACATTCTAATGACGTTTGTGCAGAAAATATTAGAAAATATTTTGCTTATAGCTCTGTTTCATAAAACGTATTCGTGAAAATGTCCTCACAACTGGATTGTTTCATTTATTCGGTCTTTGACTTCTCATACTTCTTAGCCTAAACCTGCCAGAGCACTTGCTCCTTATGAAGTTGATCTTCTACAAGATGACAAACAGGAAATTATATGATAAAAACAAGTAATTTCTTTTGAAAAAAGTTTATGTGAACTGAGAAATCGTATTCAAATTGGATTAAATTGCGTTGCAATACAAATCACCAAAATTAGAAATTGAGTGACCTCGAAATATCGCCCGGAGAATATACATTGTTGAGAGTGATGAAAAGAAAACATTATTACAATATTACAAAAAAATAAAAAGAATATAATAATACAAAGGATAGAAAATACAAGAAAAGCTTTATATCTTAAATAAGCGAAAATTTCAGCGTGAAAACGCAACTAAAGGCTCAAAAAATGTAAACCACGTCAGAAGTAGTCTTTAGTATTTCCCACATAAAGTTAAAATCCCTAGATTTTGGTTGCGAAATTATGTCAAAAAATGTTGAAAACATTTAATAAAAACTTCGATTGCCAAATAGTACGGAATACGCTACACAGAGCTGGTTTCTTGCTAAAGGTCCTCATCGCAAACCGTTAAACTCAACATCTGAAGAAGGAAATATGAACTTTATGGATGAGAAGTAAGTAATCTTCTTTAAAATTTAAAAATATTTTATTTATATCGTTTTTTGGAAAATTGGGCTCGAATGGGAAACCATTCTTGTTCTAATCAAGAAATGACCCTAAACATGCTCGTTTCTTGTGCACACAAGGTTTCTATACCATTGGAAGAGATTAACAATACCTTCACAGTCACCAGATATGAGTCCGATAATATAAATTTAGCATTTATTGGAGAAAAAAAACGAACCTATTACATAACATCAAAGAATTAACTTAAGGATGGTTTACGCCAAGAATGAGCAAATATATCATCCGAGCAGATATCAAATTTAGATATGACACTCAGATATCTTCTGTCAGAGCCAGTTATTCTGACCAATGAGATCAAAAGAGATCAAACAAATACTAAATATAGGTAATAAAATCAGACAAATTTAAAATTTGTCAAACTTCGTTGATTTTTTGTAAATAAAATCATGACTTTTTTTATTATTTAAACAAAGACCTATAAAATAAATTAAATATGAAATATCTTTACTTCTTATATCGAATGAAATTATTCAGTTCTAAAATAACTCTTTCATTTTAAGTCACAAAAAACACTTCGACGATTAAAGTTAAAGTCCATTAAAGTTTTTTCAACGAAAAAATACCCCACATGAAAACTTTTATGGTAATTTTTGTTTGTGTATTCTAACTAAACAATGTTTTATGAAATATTCTGAAAGTTTTTTGATAAAAAATATACATAAATTAATATACCCAGAATCAGTAATTTAGTAAAGCACCTGAAATATGCGGTGAACACGACTTTTCGTAGCTTGTTTATACAAAAAGAAAAATAATAATAATTTTTGTTCCCCTGAAACTTGTTGAGCTTTTAGTCAATGGTTTTAAAAAATACTGATTTTTGCGAAAATGGTAGTTAAAAACAGATTTCTGACTAATATATTAATTAGGTTACAATAAAATAACTACAGTATGAACTCGGTAAACGCAACTAATAAAAACCAAGGCTGTTTCATTTATTGAGGTTGTTGCACCCAGCAAGGAAAACATGAAGCGAGAACAATTACATATAGAGCGAGTTTTTTGAAGTTTTGACCAAAATGCTTAATAAAATTTACAGTATTGAAATTATGCAATTCATTTTAATAAGATAATTCACTTATTCAGTTTTAATATATTATATCTGTTTGAAAATATCGTTTGTTTGTGTTTGTACTTTGTATAAGTTACAGTTTGTACAACAGCAATCTCTCGAAGTTCCTTAAGAATAAGAATGTATTTTGATGGAATACCATTTCTTTCAGACCACTGAATACACGTGTGAAACGACTGCACAGCAACTGAACCTTTTATTTGAGGTACTGGGATAAGTTCAGAATCACTGTTATCTGTACTTTCAATATCTACGATTTCATTATCTTCTTCTTTGTCTACAAAACTTTCATGCATCTATTCATGAAGATCATTTTTTTGTTAAAATTCATTCGGCGCAACTTGCGAGCTTTTGCTTTAATGATATCGACGGAAAAAGGAACGTTTTGCTTTCTTTGTCTTAAAAACCATTTGTAGAGAGCCTTTTCCATTTTTGGATATTCGCAGGATTATAGAGTTTGCCGTTTTTTTGGCCCAGCTTCCGTATTTCCAGCATATTTCAGATTCTTGTCTTCTTTTTTTTAATTCTCGTGATTGTTGACTTGTGCACCTTATATAGCCTGCACAGTGCTTTTTTCGATACACCACATTTAGTTTAATGCAAAGTTTCACACTTTTGTTTAATAGTTAGCTTTATCAATGTTTTCGTGATCACCATTACCTTCTATCAAAAAACACTACCGGGCAGTCGAAGTATAAGCAGATACTAATTTTTTGTGTTAACGATTGCGCTCAATGCAAGCGCACCAAAGAGCAAAGAATTCGACGAAATAACTTCTTTAAAACGGTCAAGCTTAAAAATCCAGAAAAAAATAAAGAACAAAAGAGACAAATATAAACTAAAACCCATCATATGGATATATTAAGCGTAGTCAGTTGCAGTTATTGAGGTTACTATTTTTAGCGAGTTGCACTTATAAAGGTTACAATGCTTTGTCCCGCTCTGTTGCAAAAATTGAGGAATTGCGTGTATCGAGGGTTGCGGTTACCGAGTTTGAACTGTATAGCTCTTAAATACAAAATCGAACGATTAAAGATAGGAATGGTACTCGCTTTATCACTTTACAAGTAAAAAAAAAAATTGGTAGCGATCCTTGCAATAGTTTTCGAGTAATGCTGTCCACCGATTGCAAAGAACACTTTTCGAGAAAAGGGCGTTTAAAGTTTAAGAAGTAGTACATTTATTGACTTTTCTTCGGATGTTTGTACTTATAACTACAACAATTTTTATTCAATTGACCTTAAACTTTTTGAGAATATTGTTGCAATGTTAAACACTGCAAAAATGTAAAAAAACCAAAAATTTATATTTGGTAATCACAAAACTTTAAACTTTAAGACGAGAAGAGCTCCCTTATACCAAACACCTTCATATTGCTTCTCTTGTCTATTGAGCAGAAAATATTTAATCATTGACTTGCACAAGCCATGCCATGGAAGCATTCTTGGAAGCTATTCAAATATCCTTTAAGAAGTGTATGACTATCCCTTCTGAAAGCACTTTTCGATAAGGGTGAGGAGAAGCACGATTGGATTTTAAGAATATTTTATAAAAAGCAATATATCAAAGAATGCAAGTCAAGTTTGCAACAAAAACTTTGCTGGTCACTGTTCATGACAGAGATTTCAAGACTATATCTGTGTCGTTTTATAATAACAGCTTTAGTCTTATTTCAATGTTTTGAGAAATCTTGACTTAAAGTTTATGAACGCTATATAAGTTCCATGCAAACCTTCTTTGGTGTTTTATCTCAACTTTGTGTAGACATTTTATGTAAGAACTAAGGATATGTTGTACAATTAAAAAAAGTAAACAACAAATGTTTAAGTATTTTAATTTTGGGCGGAAAAAAACATGTTATTCTTGTGAACAAGGGTGGTTAAATATGACAACAGAACTTATCTATTATTATTTATTCTCATATGACATCTGAAGTGCAAAAGCTAATATTAGTCTCTTAGATCGAACACAAAATGCGCAATTTATGAAACGGTTGTTTCGGCGTTTAGCGTTTTTCAAACATTTATTTTTTTATGTCGACCAACCCAGCCTAGTTTGTTATGTCATTGAACTCATCCTAAACGGCTAGACCGATTTTAATGAAATTTTTTCGCGAGTGCTTGAGTGGCTTTCTGAATGGTTTAGAAGCATTCAATAAGGTGATTACTTTTGTTCCACCTTGTAGACTATGAACTTATAAAGCAATGTACATAGAATTATATAACCACTTATGACACAATTTGTTAACATCACTCACAATTATTGTTAAAAACTTTGAATGTATACTATTTAGCTTCGAAATGTGGCCTTATTCTGCAGTAAATCTTGTTGTCCCTGCATCAAAACAAACTGCATCAATGTTTTCAGAAATTATACGGTACAAACATACAAACATCAAGTGCTGCACAAACCGTAACCACAAATCGCTTAATTCAGCAGTTGTTTCACACGATATTTCTCTGTGAAACCTAAGAATTTAATTTGTTTTTCTTCTACTGTCCTGATTTATAGCAGGACAATTTGCAGCATTTAAGTGAATAGCTTCAAGCTATATCAACACACATACCAGTGGTATGACCTCCATCTTACATATACACATACATACATATTATACATACATCGCACTCCAGATGACTGCTGCAAAATCTGAAACCATTTAGTAGCAGGCCGGTATGAATGTGACCGACTGATGACCGACTTGACCAACTGGTTCATCTACTGGCTAGGTACACACTTAAGGCACATATGTTCATTCTGGCATACATCTATCAATCTAGGTGTGTGTGTGTGTGCATTAGTCTACTACAGCTGCTCATGCTACTGAATTGCTGTAGCATTTCAATAGTCCAACAGTCAGCAGTTTTTCTGCCTCAGCTACATCAGCATTCGTTTAACATACGTTTCATATTCACAAAAGGATGCAGACAAACGTTCAACAAACAAGTAAACAAGCACTTGGATAGACATGGACACATGTTAGGATGAATTGGCATTCGAAGACTATTTTTATTACGTTCACACATGATTTTAATCTCAACTTCTTTTATATAGTATATGTAAAAATTGGGGTGTGGAAAGAAATGTGAATGAATATACGAACAATTTCGTTTCTGCAATTTAATGTAAATGACCTCTTTGAACTGTACTAAATTAAAGTTTGAATTTTCAAAAATAAAAAAAATGTCTCTACTTTGAAAAAACAAATACAACTGACTGAATCATGACAACCATGAAAAAAAAGGAGTTTAAAATTATATTATTACATTATCAACCGTACAACTTATCAAAGAATAATTTTTATTCAATAATTGAGGAGTTTACATTCAAAACCAGAAAAGTCACACCAGAAATTTTTATAAACAAACAAATTATACAAAATTATTCAGGAATAAATATATTATGCGAATTATGTCTCATAGTGCAAAAATAATTCGTATTTTCAATATCAAATTTGGACTTCTGGACGGTCTGGTTTTGCAAGTTCGAAATGAATCAAAATTTAGATTCCGTCGTTTTGGGTATCAAAAGTTAGTGTAACTCATTAAAATGATTTCTGCATACTTTTTTTTCAAATCGGATGTAATCCACCGAAGCAATTTTGAATCTCCTGAAGGTCCGTTTTAGTTAAAAAAAAAAATTTGTTGCTTTTAACTTTTTTTAGTACGCATACCCAAATCCGCCAAAATGTTAAATGTATAACTCATACCAAGGTTTTGACATAAAAAAGTTTGAAAATTTTGCATTAAAACTACACAAATGGAAATTTAATTGAACTTATCTGGTTTTGGTTGAAAATTTACAGCGGACATGTCTGGTTTTGATTGAAAATGAGATTTTTTAATGCATTCTGCTCTAGGATTTTTATGATTTTTATCAAAGATTTTATGGATCGATGTTTTGTAAGATTTGCTTAACAATGGTATTTCTTACTAAATTTTTTTACCCCTGTGACTTATCTGGATTTGAATGTTAACTCCTCAATTAGAGATATAAACTGTAAAAAATTATCATTTCCGAAAATTTAAATTCGGAGTTATAAAAATTATAAAATTATGAATTTTTACACGTTCTCCATGAAGCGCATTCATGAATTTTGTTCCAGTAACGAATTACATGAGTCACTTAAACCTTTTTTGATATTCAATAAACAAAATACACAAAGAAAAAAGATGGAGAACAAGAATATTTCATAAGCCAAGTGTTTAAATTTCGCAAAATGTGTGCACAAGAAACATGAATCAATGAAAAATTTCTTAAATGCCTTGAAAATATACAAGGGGAACATGAATTATTCATTATTTTAAAAAAAAAAAATAAATTTTAAATACATAATTTTTATGAATTAAATACATAAAATGCATGAACAAATATGATAAAAACAAGAACGTTCATGAGATAAGTAACAAAAATGTCTACATCTCATGTGCATATACGATGAAAACCTGAACAACTTGATAATTTTAGTGAACATAGTTCATAAAATTCATGTACAAATACAAGGGCAGCAAGAATATTTCATAAGATAGGAATAAAAATGCATGAAACTCATCTACTTTCACTGCTTTCATTTCAGATGTTTTCATTCCAATTTTTTGCAGGCAAAAAAAAATAATTTTGCATACATAATTTTTATGAATAAAATACATGAAATGCATGTACAAATACGAAAAAAACATACCTGTCATAAAACGCCAAAGTCATAAAACATACTTGTCTATTGTTTTATGACTTTCTCGAGAAAACGAAGGTGATAATAGAAGACTTCTTTTCATATCTTCAGAATGCTTTTGAGGGCGATCAACTACTTATATAAATAGTTTTTGAAAAGTTCAACGTTGTTCGAGTGTTTGTAAACTATGAAAACTTTGTTTTTTTTTTGGGGGAAATAGAAGAATGATTTCTTTTAGTAGAATTTTGCAAGTTAGCCGAATTTATATACTATAAATACATTTCACAATAATTAAGACAATTTAAATATGAACAAAAATAACTTGAAAACTTAAACAACGTTTCATGAGTCAATAAATTCTGAAAAAACAATGCCAAACAGAAGTTATCAATATATCTGCCTAGCACAACAGTAAATTGAGTTCGCTGAATGCGCTCAGTATAAATATTTGCCTTGATTGGTTAGCCAATTTGATTTATTAAATCAAAACAAACCACAGATAAAGATCAATAAAACAATACCAATAAAATAATAATAATAATAATAGACAGAATAGAATATAGCATTTGATTAAGATGTAAATTAATGCAAACTTGTTTATCCGACCTCAATGATGTTGGATTTCCGGTTCACAAGATATTTAATAGAAATGATGTTGTTCTATAGCAACATGCCAAAGACTGTCACTTTCAAAATTGAAACTCAAGTGGCATGAAATGCTATAATAAAAAAAAAAAAAAAAACTGAACCAAATTAATAACCTACAGTCGCCGCCAGTCGCGATAAACAATGGTGGCATCAAAAAAACCCATAAATAAATATAAAACAAGGCATTCCAACAAAATTGAAAGTAAGCCCTCGACAAACGACTCAAGAGTGCAACTTAAGTTGAAATTTTTCAAAAAAATCTACACAAAAGAAAAAGAAAAAACAAAATAAAAACAATGAAATCAAAATTGCCATAAATTTTCACAGTAAACTGAGCGCAAAAAACAGCGCAATGAACAACACTGTCAAGCTACCCAGAGAACAACATTTAGTAAGGATTTGAAGAGTCCGGCATGACATTAAAAATAGCTGCCTCTTGACAAGGCATTATTATTCGCTAGCTGGTTGTGCTTATTCTTCTTTTCCTGCCGAATAGCGTCCATCGTTTGCATCAACAAAAGCCAGGAATTGTGTGTGAAATTGTAAATTAAAAAATATCTTAAGAAGAAAACTAAGAATAAGAAAAGCCCAAAAACAAAAATAATGCAAACGCAGAAAGCCTTAATTTGCCAAACATCAGAATGAAAAAGCGCCGCGTTATCCTGCTGCAAAGTATGTGCTCTTCCTAGCTTAGTGTAACAAACAAGCAAGTCTGTTAGTCTGTTAGTGCGTGTGACTTGAAAGCATGCCGCAGTAATGGGTGGGTTTCCTATGCTTACAAGCTTCAATAAAAACAGTTATTTTTTCTGTTTTTAATTCTAAGCAACGCCAGAGCTCAGCAGACAACCACAAAGCATGTAGCAGCGAACACAAAATTGGTTAGCTTGAAACGACATTACCGCTATATACGGTCTAGATAATTCGGGGCAAGTAGTAGTCGTTGCGCCAATTATTTTTTTGCGTCTTTTTTATTTCTTGGCCACAAATGAGTGTGGAAATAAAATGCGTCTGCTTGTTATAGGCTGTTTTTGTTTTTTTTTTTTTTATATTTTGGGGTCAATGTCGCTTAAACTCATTACTTCATTTGGTTTTATCTTCAACTTCTTCATCGTCTACTTCTTTTGCTCATTGTAGTTAATGGTCACATTTGCAATTAGAGCACCAATTATATGGCTTTTGTTCTACTCCAATTTAACAGGACGAAATTTAATGTACTCGAATGAGACAATGCTTGCCGAACACTATTTTTGTTTTTTTTTTTAGTGTAAATGTATTTAAAACAAAAAAAAAATGAAAGAAAAAGATAACATTACATATTAACCACATTAGACCGTACCACCTACTATGCAAAAAAACAAAATAGTGTGCCGTATAGCAGCGAATATGACGCATTTTTGCAAGGTAATTACGAAAAAAATATTTTTTTTGTTAACCGAACGTAAGGGTCGCGCATTGACATATTTCTTCATAACTCTGTTGCTTACAGTCGGATTTTAAAGTTTGGTATATCTTTATTTTTTTTTTAAGGAGGCCAATATGACCTCTATAGAAATCATTCTAGTACTTGCCCTCCAGATCTCAGTGCCTACCATCCCAATGTGCCACCCTAATATCAAAAAAATAAAGCTCTTAAAATTGAATTAATCTTTTGTTCAAAAATTATATCGTTATTTCCAGCAAAACTATTTTTAAAAAATTTTTGAAAATTTTTTGCCGCACGTACACTCAGAAAAAAGTGTCTCGGAATATGATAAGAAAGGCATCATATTTAGAAAAAATGGGATAGACTTTACTCCAGAGAATGCTATTCTCTAATTGCGATACTAAAAATTCTCTAAAAATGATAAAAAGCTTCCATGAAATAAAAAATATATCGTTTTTAGAGAAAAATACTTTTTTTTTTGAGAAAATATTTGTTGTTATTGAAGAAAATACTTCTCATAGTGAATATTTTATCAATATATAAGAAAAGTTTTTCATTTTCAATAAAATTTCTCTATAAATGAGAAATTTTTTGTGCGAGAAAAATACTTATCATTATTAGAGACATTGAAATATTTCCATTTCCTAGAAGTAAAGAAATATTTCTTCGAAAATGTGAAAATTTATTCTAAATAATTGAAGAAAATTTTATTGGCACCCATAAGGAAATTTTACCTTGCAACCTTCAACATTCATTCTGTTTTCAAGGGAATCTTCTCATGAAATGAGATGAAATGTTTTCTTTATTTTATTATTTGGAGAATTCTGTATTGGAAGCAATTTTCAACATAATTAAGTAAGCTCTCTGTATTTTGTAAGAATTAAAATAAAAAAAGTCTTTCGAAAACCACAACTATTGGCACGTGAATACAATTATTGGCTCTGCAAAAACCATAATTATTGGCATATTACCACAATTATTAGCACCCAAAAAAATATAATACTTGGCACCTAGTATATAAAAAAATTAAAAAATCATGGCTTTATTTATATAATTTTTTATATCATAAAAACAAATTATTTATTTTTTATCTTCTTTACATACCTAGCTAGCAGGTAAAAAATAATACAAATTGTATTCTTACTTACTTACTTAGGTGGCCATGACAACCCGTTGTCGAGTTACGGTCGACTTTATCAGCTTTCGCCTGACGTCTCTGCTTCGCGCGCGCCGTCTCCAATCTCTTTCACCAAGCGTGGTAAGGGCTTCCTTGTCCAATCCATCGGAGGCATGGTCTTCCTCTTCGTCGTCGACCCTCGGCTTTCGCCTAAAACACCTTTTTCGCTGGAGCTTCTTCTTCCATGCGATAGACATGACCCAGCCAACGGAGTCGCTGAATTGTTTGTTATACGCTGGACTAAGTCAATGTCTTCATCGATTTGGTTTCGTGGGTTTTCTCCTAGATTTGACGTAGTGTAAAAATCTGGTCTATAGTGGACTTGTCACGACGAAAGCCACACTAATACGGTCCAAACAGGCTTTGGTATGCGGTTTCAATCTTTCACACAATACGCTCGAAAGAACCTTGTATGCGATGGAAATAAGACTGATAAATCGGAAGTTGGCGCAGATTGTCGGGTCTCCTTTCTTAAGTACTGGACAAAGCACACTGAGATTCCAATCGTCGGGCATACTTTCCGCTAGCCATATTTTGCTAAACAATTCAGTAGCGAGGCCGGCAGCACCTGCAGCTTTGTTGGGTTTGGGGCGCTGGACAGTAACTTTAACCTCGACATGGCTAGGTGGTGGAATTTCCACTCCGTCATCGTCGGTTAGTGGTGTCGGACTGCATTCTCCAAGGGCGAAATTGTTGGAATCGTCGCCTGCAAGCAGATTAGAAAAATGTTGTCTCCATAATCTCAATGCACACTGCGTATCAGTAACCAGATATTTTGTAAGACATTTGATGTGGAATTCCTTTCTTTTAGGAAAACCTTTCCGCTGAGAGACTTTCACCCATTCCACAATAACTTTCTCTTTCGCCTCAATTAAAACAGTCTGCGGACCTGGTCGAGATTTGCAAAATTTTGGGCCAAGACGAAATTATAGGGTCGAACGTGGCCTTACCATATCTGAAATCTTACCATATCTAATTTTTGACAGAGTTTTTATAAAAGACTTTCATTATATGAACCCTGTCTTTTTGGCATTGTCAATAATCTCAAAATATGAAAAATGCAACTATTGGCACCACAAAAAAGTACAATGACTGGCAGTGTCAGTTATTGTAGTTCTACAAATTCAGTTATTGGCACCCCCTGCCAATAACTGAATTTTATTTTTGTTGGAATCAATTGTTGGCACCCACTTATTTCTACAATATCGCGGTTAAAATTAAGATAAAAAAATTAAGTTTGACTATTCAATATTTAAATAATCTCAAAATAAGGCGGGCTTACACAAAAAATCCATTAATAAATAAGAAATAGTACTCACCAAAATTTCAGCTCGCTATCGATATCAACACTTTAAAACGTTTTTTCTCCGACGACGGAAAGACTTTTGCAGTTTCGAAGCTTACAAGCAAATAAGTTAATTGATCTTATTGTAAAATATAGAACAAAGAGAGGAAATAAACTACAAAATAAGAAAAGTACAGTTCAGGAATAACGGGAGGTTCACAATGATTGATAAATGCTATTCAAGTAAAGGGTGCCAATAGTTGGGGTCAAATTTTTGGGTGCAAATAATTGTAGTCGGTACTCTATGTGTTTTTTTCTCAGTGTAGGGCTCTTTTTTTTTTTTCATTTTCATCATATCAAATTAAAAGGTATTAAAAGTATAATCAAAAAATATTTGGTGTTCTTGTTGGGGATTGAACCCAGTTCAATCAAGTTCCTAGACTCGAACGCCAGCACACTCGGCTAAATCTGAACTTAAAAAACAATGATAAAATTTCATTAAGTTCGATGTTTTTTCGTTTCAAACAAGAACATTTTTTTAAGTTGATGACTACTGAATATTCAAAGCATTTATTTTCATTTAAAAAATCAGAGACAAGTCATTAAAATCAATGCAGATTTCTTTATAGATAAGACTCAGAACATTTTCTTTTAATTAAAATTTCATTTTAATTAAAATTAAATTTTCGCCGACTAGAAATCGTGCACATTTACTTTCAGTTTGAAATTTTTTTCTTTTAATTTTAATGTAATTTTGTCTGAATGTAGATATACTGCTTCCAGAAGACATTCTAAAAATTCAAATGTGCTTCTGCTCAGCCTTATCGAAAAGTGCTTTCTTTGTATTTATTATTTATCTTAAATAGTTAAGTATTTTCTTGGAAGCATTTTGTCTTAAATTTTCTGAATCATGAAATGGTTCTTTATAATTTTCCTGGAAAATACCTACTATAATTCTTTCAATGAAGGCATCAAAGAAATCTTCCATTGACAAATTTTAGATGCATTACTAAAGAAGACTAAGCAAAGTATTCCTTCCAATGACATTTATATCTTAAAAAAATTCCTTCTGAGTTTAAAAATAGAAGGAATAAAACTCACGACTTTCCCTTTTACTTTACCTTCTTTTGGAAGCACTATTTTGCTGGGCAGTAAGCAATCTTTTAATATATGAATGTCATAATGTCATTGGGAGGAGGTGTTTTTCGGGATAACTTTAACAAGGCAACTTAAGAAGGTAGACTTTTAGAAGTAGTTCATAAGAGAGATTAACAATAGCCTTTCCTATCGACTAAGTAGTTGATCTCTATTAAGTAGCTGATTTAATCAAAAAATTTCATATCATTATTCAAAACTAAAGCATTTTGTTAACTTTAATTGAATTTTAAGCTATTCAAATTTTCAGTCTTTTATAAGTTTATGAGAATGCCGCTTGAAAGCAATTTTCGGTAAGACTGAGAAGAAGCATAATTAGATTTCTAGAATGTCTTCTTTAAGCAGTGTATCAAAAAATGCATATCAAGTTTGTATCACAAATTTTGCTGGCTATGGTTAAAATCTGGAAATCAGCTTCAAAAAAGTGAATAAACTATTTTGCTTTTCTATTCTGATGTCAATGCACATATTTTTAGAGCAATTGACAAAAAACATACCCTTGTCAAGAGGTAGATGAAATTCGTTTATGCTGACTTTTCAATAGCTTAACATATTCTTCCAAATATACAATTTACAAATTTTTTTCATATTTCATATCTTTACGGTTAAGGAGCTGGCCACGCATTGAGCGTAAGAGACTGATCGATGCACAATGGTTCCAAATTGAAAAAAAAGACGGCCAAAACCTCAATGAGTTGTTTAAACTGCATAGAAATGGTGACATTTATATTTTTGGAGTCGTGGATCACGAATCTGAAGTCAAAAATTATAAATTTAAAATGGCGTCCTTAAACTGACGGCCATGAAAATGCTAAATTTTATAAAAACTTCGATATTCAAATTGTAAGCAAACTTTTGGACCAACTTTTTGAAAACCATAGATTTTATAACTATTTTAATGATCTTTATTCTTAATCCGGTGCACATTTATTTAGATTTAGAGATTAAGTCAATCTAGCATCTCAAAATTAATTTTTATATGAAGTTTTAGAGATATCAACTTGAAATTTGGCACGTTTGTTAAGGAGATTATAAGCTTCAATATGGTGAAAGATAACTAGTTCCAACTAGTGTCAAAGGGGACTAGTTCCGAACTATCCTCAAAAACACTAGTTGGGGACAATTTTTTTTACACATTTATATTCAAAATTTCTTCGTTTTTTCTCTTCTAACTAAAACTTGTCGATATATTGATATAAGTCTCATACAACCATTTCTTTAAAATGATTCAAGTTCTGAACTTTAGTTTTCGATGATTCTTTGCAAATTGTTTCAATGTTAAATTTATTGATATCTAAAACATTATAAAGAGTTCTTAAAAGTTCTTAAAAGAATGGAAAATATTCAAAATAAGATATTAATCAAAAACCAAAATAAAGAAATTATATACAAATTATACAAAAGCAAAAAAGCGAAAAGTAGAAATAAAAAAATAAGAAATTTATACAAAAATTAAAATTCCAGAGAGCTGCAAGAGAGCTGACGTAAAATTTTGGAACGCATCTATATTGATAGAATAGCCGCTGTTTATGCAAATAAGTATTATAGCCCGTTTCAAAAGAGAAGAACATTTTTTAGTTTAATTTTTCGATGCGCATTGAGAAATTATTTTTAAAGCTAGAAAATTTATTAGAGCGTAATTTTTTGCTCTTTTTGTACTGTTCGCTGAACTTTATGGTTATTTTGAGTGTTTTTTACTATTTTTCTATATATTTAAATGCGCAAACATTCAGAACAAATGATCGCACAAGCACCGACGGCCTGCAGCAACCTGCATCTTGAGAGAGAAATTAAATACAAATTACATAAAAAATAAATTATTTTCTCAAGAAAAAATTGTGAAGTGAAATTTTTGTTAACAAATCATTTTTTGACGCCCACTTTTTTCAATTTTGATTGGTTGATTTTGAAAAATAAAATTCAGTACTTCCGCAGCGCAGTTGCGATGAACAACAAAATTCAGGAATATACATTAATTTTTTTCATTTATTTTTCTGCTCAGAGAATATAAAATTTTTTTTTTAATGTCGAGCAATCAGAATGAAGAACGCTCTCAAAATTGTTTTCTTATTCTCAAACATGCGCGAAAATGTTCTTCTCTTTTGAAACGGGCTATACTCGAAACCGCTTGATCAGATCGACATTTATGCCTGTAATATCCGATGTCTTTTCTGCTTCTTTAAAAAAATCTTCTAGCCGTATTTCCATCATTTGTGTTTCCTGTTTTCTGTTTCAACATATCCACAAGAAGACCCATTTCGTTCCTAAACCTATCTTGTATTTTTTTCTTCTTTCTTGTAACGCTCTCCTTATTTTCATCGCCTGATACGTACCATTTTTCTATTTCCAATCTGTAAGAAATGTGCAACAAGCACTCCATAAACCTTATGTAGGCATGTAGAGGTGAAAGACCAACAGCAAGCATGTTTTCATCGATTTCGCGCTGTGATAAGGCATTCATGTCGTCAATAGTTTTTGGAGTTGAACCACATAAATAGCACGCTTGCGTGTAATTTGAAAGAGTGGTGCAGACTTTGCCGTCAATCATGCATAGAATTAAATTGGCTTTAACCGTGAAACTATAACCGTGAAGCTCAAAGCTAGTTGGTTTCAAAACAGAAATTTGCTGTCGAATATGCTCCACTTCCGCTTTAATGACCACACGCGTCTCTTTCGTGAAAATAAATTTGATCGGTCTACAATATCTTGTCGAAGACGTAGCTGGATTTTGCCAAAAAATATGTTTCCTTCCTTCAGCTCTAGAGTTAGAGGCTCCATCGAAAGAGAAAACATGCTTTTGTCTGACATGTTGTCATCCAAAAATTTTTGCTTGTAAAGGTTCTGTTCAGCTCCATCGCATCATCATTTTATTATTATGCTAAATTTATCCTGAATGGCAGGGAACAACTTAAAAACCTCATATTGTGCATCTATTAATCTTTTCACCGTGTGGTCTATTAAGGATTGCAAATTGATTTCGGCATATGTTTCAGTAACAGTAACAAAACTTGGTTAGCACAATAATTTTGATTGCTTAACGAGGTCATAGCATGGATACAATTTCGGACGTATGCAATCGTATTCCACGGTATTGCTCAGTTGATAAATTTTCGTCTACGATCATGGCCAGTGCTTGATCTTGTGTAAGACTTTTCTTTTCAGTAATGCTTACCCTTGCTCTTTTTATAGCTGTACCTCTCGAAGAGGATGCAGCCGACAACTCTTTGACAATGTTGGCTGAGTCTCTTTTTCCACAGGATCTCAGATCCATTGCGGTAGCCATAGTTCATTGTTCCGAAGCTACATTTGATATTAATTCTTTGCATTTCAGTTTTTGTATAATCGAAGCACTTTTGGCAAACTCTTTTTCTAGCCTTCCGCGTTGCGGTATTTGTTTTGTAGTTGGTGGTGCGAGATCAAGAGCAAGAGATTTCACCACATGATTCGCACTCGTCACACCCGGGACAATCTTATGTCACACCCGTCCCATTTAAAAGTTTAAAAAAGAATGGTTATCGCCATTTTTTCAAAATATTTTCCACTGGTATTCAACAGAAAATATATTAAATTTGACTATATGTAAGTCAAAAAGGGTCTCATTTCGGCAGATGGACTGAACTTCAATGTTAAACTCAGAATTTTTAGTTTTTAAACTTGTGCTCGTCACACCCAATTTCGCCCAATGGTTAATACTATTTTCAGCACGATAAAGAAGTCAAAACGTCACGCCCATCTTTATGGAATGAGCCATAAGTCATTTCTTTTCCAGATCGGACAATTTTTGCGACTCCCAGCGCTGCAACCATGAGGCCCTGTTTTTTTCTCTACCGCCAGTTTGGAGCTCTATAAAACCATGTTGGAGTGAAAAATATATTTTTTTGTTTATTTTTGACTGAGTTATGAATTTTTAAAAAAAATTGATTTTTAAAAAAAGACCTCTTCAGATAGCTGATCCAATGGAAACATACTATTTTTGCCACAGAAAGTGCGTTTAATAGAGACTTTGTGGAAACTGGTAGTAGGGATGTCGATCCCGGACCCTTTTTTAAGTCCCGGTATTTCGTGATTTAAAAATTTTAATCGCAGAATCCTGGGATTGGAGGAATAAAAAAATCATATCAAATATATGGAAAAAAACGTTTGCACAGTCGCTCATTGCTTAGTGTGTGGCCGACCCCTAAGATCGAATTAAAAAATTTAGAAGTTGAATTTGAGTTGTAAAAAGATTTTTTACTCTAAAAGTTTTATATTTTACGTTGAATTTGAAGTTAAAATCTGAATACTGTTTCCATAAGCAAGACACTTTTCAGCAGCAAACTTTACAAAATTTCACTACAGAATTGTTGAAAGCTACTCAATCAATATTCAACTGATATTGAAGCACTCCTGCACACTTTAAACAAAAATTGAAATATTATATAACATATTAAATCGTAAAAAAAACGCAGTTTCCATCTTATCAAAAACTCATAGATAACATGTGCAGCATATTTTGTGTGTGTCCACGAAGAAGAAAATCTCATATTTTTCCGCTATTAATTTACGTTTCAAAATATTCGCAAATTTTCAGACATGTTTGCGTGCGCTGTGTGGCGCCCAATTCTTAGCTGGTTTCCCACTCGTCTTTTTTACGGTTTTATGTTTTATTTTTGTTTTTTTTTTTTTGCCTTCAGAATGGGTTGAGCTTATATTAAGATATATAAAAAAAAGTAACCAATTTTGGTTTAAACATTACAAAGAAAAAAAAAGCAAAACATAACAACATATAAAGCAACGCTATTTCACAGCAGCACACAGCGATATTGACGACGAGTTTGTGTGAATATCCTTTATTTTGTTGCTTGCCAATTTTTTCTGCTCCACTTTTTTTCTCACATCTCACTGTGTGAACTGTAGCAGACGCTTGTGTGCTAACATCTTCTATTTCTTCTTCTTCGTCTTTCAATCATTCTTCGTGGCATGATGGTGTTTGGCATAAGAAACTTTGCACTGGCTGAAATTTGCTTTTCTTTCTACTTCATACTGTTTCTTTGTAAAATATAAGTTTTTGTTTGTTTTTCTTTTTTGTTTTATTCAGTTGTTGTTGCAATTAATTTAGCCACGTTTCAGCTTTTCATTTCGATACTCTGAACTGTACAAGTTTTTACCTAGTTATCTACCATATCTGAAAATTCGCATCGCTCAACAACAACAACAACTAGAGCAGCAGAAGTCGTCGGTCCGCCTTGGGGTGTCCTTTGAAGTCGCTGTGAGTTCATAAATAAATGTGCGCTGCCCAGGACAAAAACTCAACTCATAAACAATGCAAAGTTTTTTGCTTAAACTTAATAACGGATGAAGTTTCAAAGCCAGTTCAAGCCACAGAAATAATTTGCAATTCTTACAACCGCAACAAATATAGCGTCAAGACTTTTATGTGTGTTTGTGTGTTGAAGACAACAAACAGTGTTGAAGACACTGTTGTAGTCGCATAAAGCGAACAATAAATTTGTTTAAATTTTTTGAAAAGAAATTCTTTTCTACTTTGTTGTTATATAAAGAAATCATGCAGCTGACCTTTGTGTAGCATGAATAAGCGAAGTTGTAAAGATGAACAATAAGTTTAGAGATATTATTTTTTTTGTTGTTGTTGTTGCCCATTTTAACTATTTCCTTTATGTTCAACTACCTTGAAATATACACAAAAAAATCAAGATATATTTGTGAAAAACATGTAAATGGTACACCATAATAATAAAACAACTGTCTGTTCTCAACAAAGCTTGGAAATGACAATGTAATTTGAAAAACTTAAGACAAGTCCCAAAATTTATAAGAGAAAATTATTCATATATAGAAAATTTTATATATTTTGTAACTGAAATAGTCAAACCACAAAACCAGCAAGACTAATATAAAAAAACAAGCAAAAGGGTTCAGAAGATAAATAAAATCATAATTATATTGAGTCTATTCATTTCTATGAACTTGAGTTTCTGCGACGATGGGCTTTTACACTGAGAAAAAACAACATACCTTGCTCCGGTAAAAAATTTCTCTATTTTTGATAATAGCAATTTTCTCTTTTTCAAATAAAATTTTCTTCAATTAGAATAAATTTTCACATTTCCGAAGAAATATTTCTTTACTTCTAAGAAATGGAAATATTTTAATGTCTCTAATAATGATAAGTATTTTTCTCGCACAAAAAATTTCTCATTTATAGAGAAATTTTATTGAAAATGAAAAACTTTTCTTATATTTTGATAAAAAATTCACTATGAAAAGTATTTTCTTCAATAAAAACAAATATTTTCTCAAAAAAAAAAGTATTTTTCTCTAAAAACGATATATTTTTCTATTTCAAGGAAGCTTTTTATCATTTTTAGAGAATTTATAGTATCGCAATTAGAGAATAGCATTCTCTGGAGCAAAGTCTATACTATTTTTCTCTAAATATGATGCTTTTTTATCATATTCCGAGACACTTTTTTCTGAGTGTACTTAAAAAAATATCAATTTATTTGTATTTTAATATTTTTATGAAATTCTTAAATTATTTTTCTTTTAATTCTTAATCAAACAATATTTTTTGTTTTATTTGCTTAACGAATAAAATTCTGCATATATAGTATATTAGGCAATAGTTTATAAAACTTAAAAAAAATTTGCAAACTTGTCAGTTGATTGCGAAAATATTTCGAATTAAACTGTAATGCATTGATAAACTTTGACTGTTGCAACGTGTATTTGAGATCAAACACACTTAACTCATTTCAAGTTGCGGTTAAGTAATCATTTGTTGAAGACGTCAACGTTGAACTTTTTCACACAACCTCGACAAGGTTGGATCTTAAAATGTTGCCACAACCTTTCGGTTAGTAAGCAGAAGCACTCAAGTTTGTTACAGCGTACACCAAAAAAAAAAAAAACATCAAACTTAGTCCTCCAACATTAAACTAAAGTTGCACAAAAAAACTTTTCCAACTTTTACTCAATAACCAGTCATCAGCAGCGAGCTTTTGACGAACTCTGCATTATTGAAAAATGGTTGCCAACAAAAAAGTATTGATATCTATGGAACGCAAACTACATGCAATGTCGGCTAAGTTTTACCCTTGAGAATATATTTTGCTGCACTTTCTTTAAACTCAACTCACTGACTCAAGGTCAAAATAAACATCAAGCTCAAATGTTGATAAAGTAGATAGGTAGTTCATGAATATGCATTATTATAAGCACTAAGTTCTCTTTTTTCCGCATGCTTTTACGAGAAACTTTACAGGTCGTACATTTGTATGCTGTTTCTCGTGCAAAACTTTTGCTTACCAATGGAGCTTAGCTGTACGTTGATTGAATTGTAGTGCTGCCTGACCATCAACAACGCTAGCCATAATAACATAAAGGATGCGCTCTGAAGTTCTAAGATGAAAATTGTAAAAAGTTGCCAAAATAATTGAAAACATTTTTGATGCAGAATATTTTTTTTAAATAAATTAGTCAATGTTCTACTCGTCAAAGTTTAAGCAAAATTACCTGAGGAAAAAAGCTGCAAGGTAGTAAACCTCCCACGACAAACTTCAAGATTAGTAATATTCAAATATGATTAACTACTAAATAACTACTCTCGTATGCAAACACACACAACATCTTAGCCCTGATTAAATAACTTAAGTCTGGCTGTCGCTGGCTCATCGGTTTTAGCTCATCATCGGCAAAAGTTCAAGAAGTTATGTGGATTAGAGTTAAATTTGGACTTTGACAGCAAACTAACAAAAGTTTATTGCAACAATCAAGGTGCGGTACATCTAGCATCAACAAGCAAATATTTGGTTAGATCTGAACTTATTGATGTACGACTTCACGACATACGTGAAAAGGAGAAAATTAACGTTATCAAGTTTGCTGGTAGCGGTTTGCTGATAGTTTCATAAAGTCAGTTGTTAGTGCAGATAGACCCAAGTTTTGTTTGAAGGCCATGGTTAGTTGCATTAAGTAAATTTTGTTTGAATAGACTATTGAACTATTCCACTTGTTTAAATTAACTTCATTACGAATCAAATAAGCAAACATTTTTATAGTATAAATTTAAAAAAAAAAATGTTCATGCGTTCATTTGATTTATTTTCTAAAACTAGTTTTTTTAATTTTTTATTATCAAAAATATTCAATGGAACGAACTCCCTCGATTTGCTTATAATTTTTATCTAAAAATACTGTAAGAATTTGATTAATGTCAAAGTCTGTTATTGTTAAGTTTTATTTTTTTTTTTGTAACAGTTTTTATAATATAACACTTATTTTTGGAGTATAATTTTATTTAACAGAAAATAAAACTTATTTTTGAATTATATTGCTTCACTCTAAAATAAACTTCAGTTCAGTTCACTTTTATTTTACTCAAATTTTAAATTTTAAATTTTAAAATTTAAAAAATAACAGTTATTTTAAAATTTAAAATTTAAAACTTAAAATTTGAGTAAAAATAAAATTGAACTGAACTGAAGTTTATTTTAGAGTGAAGCAATATAATTCAAAAATAAGTTTTATTTTCTGTTAAATAAAATTAAACTCCAAAAATAAGTGTTATATTATAAAAACTGTTATAAAAAAAATAAAACTTAACAATATCAGTTATTTTATGAGTTTTAATATAAAACTTTATATAATAAAAATCTTAATATTTATGAACGGGATGTGAAAAAAGCATCAATTTGGTATACGTAGCATTCCTCTCCAGTGCCTTTAACGGTCCCTGCTTTTTTAACTGAGTTTAATGCAATTTGCATTAACTTCGCTCAATTAAGGTTTAATTGGTCGCGCAAAAATGTAGTTTCTTTTACTTCAACTTCAAATTGATGCTTTTTCACATCCCGTTCATAAATATTAAGATTTTTATTATTTTAAGTTTTATATTAAGGTACTATTACAGTGTGAAGCTATTAAAAACAACTCCTTTTTTATTATTTTTTTTTACATAGTATTGTTAAATTATTTAATTAAAATGTATTAACATTATGTACAGCTAAAGTTGAAGATATTAAAAAAAATGTTTTTTTTGTTTTTGTATTTGTGGTTTCTTTTCTAGAGGTCGTTGAAGTTGGCGTGTTTAAAAAAGTTTGTAAGTTGGTTTCTCGTCTCCAGCATTTTCAAGGCGTCGGAGAGTAAAAAATCAAAGTGCATTCTTCAGTTAAGGGTTGTAGTTGAGCACTCTACCTACGCAAATAAAGAAAAATACAAAACAAAAAAAATGGCATGCATTGAAAAACAAATTTACAAAAAACCCCTCTTTTTGGCAGAAGTTCTTAGCCGTAAAAAACAAAATAAAAAAAGTAAGAATAGAATTTTGAAAAATAAAATAGTTCTTTGGTACGATTTGTAGTATATTATTTCTGTGCACAGTGCACGCTGGAACAGTATGACTATTGAAAATTAAGAATATTGGAATGCATTTACCAATGCAGAAAGTTGTAAGATTAAGGTTACAATGGAGTGGAAAAATAACATGTACAAGTAAATAAAGTAAAACCTGTAAAATGTCAGCGCAGTATCACGAAAATACTTTCACGATTTTCTGCACGGCTACGCTCGTAGTTATACTTGTAGGCGACACCTGCGCCTAAAAACCATTCTCTTACAACTTTCTGCATTGGTAAATGCATTCCAATATTCTTAATTTTCAATAGTCATACTGTTCCAGCGTGCACTGTGCACAGAAATAATATACTACAAATCGTACCAAAGTAACTATTTTATTTTTCAAAATTCTATTCTGCTACTTATTGTCTTTCCAACAAGATAAAGATGACCAAAATCGGTTAATTTTTGAGTAAATGGGAACACTTTGTTTGGAAGTAGATTTATATGGGAATCAGTATTTTATGGTGAAAAAAAAACGTTAAAATTGCTGGCATTTGGCGAATTCTCAACCGATATCTATGTTATTGGATTCAATCGAAAGGTTTTTTATAGTGCAGGATAGTTTTGTGAAAAAACAAATGTCCTTCTTGGCATATTATTGAAATAAAACTAAAAGAAACACATATTTTTTTGAGAAATTTACAAACACTGCAAGAACTGGCTTCGCTCCACGCTTCGTTTGGATTTTTTTCGCAGATTTTTTGCGCAGTCTTGTTCTACTACAAATTCAACTGAATAAAAGTGAATTTTGTTTTCCATTTCCGCTAAAGTAAATGACTGCAAAACGTCATTGAATGTCGGTGCAGCAAAATTCGAAGACATAATTTTTAAACATCAATTAAAAAAAATTGTGACGACATTGAGAGGTCACACCAGGTGCGTTGCACTCCCAAGAGGTTCATCTTTGAGAATTTCTACAAATGGTTCTTGTAATAATTTAGCGGTCACACTGTGTAATATATGAAAAAATGAGCGACATACGAATGTAATGTATGCTATATCTTTTTTTTATTTGATATTTTTTTCTAAAATTTCGTATAAGCATTCTTAAGACCTTAAGAAACCAGATTCTAAAAAAAAAACAAAAAATTATTTTTAATTTTTTACACACTGTAATAGTACCTTAAAACTCAAAAAATAACTGTTATTGTTAATTTTATTTTTTTTTATAACAGTTTTTATAATATAACACTTATTTTTGGAGTTTAATTTTATTTAACAGAAAATAAAACTTATTTTTGAATTATATTGCTTCACTCTAAAATAAACTTCAGTTCAGTTCACTTGTATTTTTACTCAAATTTTAAATTTTAAATTTTAAATTTTAAATTTTAAATTTTAAATTTTAAATTTTAAATTTTAAATTTTAAATTTTAAATTTTAAATTTTAAATTTTAAATTTTAAATTTTAAATTTTAAATTTTAAATTTTAAATTTTAAATTTTAAATTTTAAATTTTAAATTTTAAATTTTAAATTTTAAATTTTAAATTTTAAATTTTAAATTTTAAATTTTAAATTTTAAATTTTAAATTTTAAATTTTAAATTTTAAATTTTAAATTTTAAATTTTAAATTTTAAATTTTAAATTTTTAATTTTAAATTTTAAATTTTAAATTTTAAACCTTATAAAAAATTTTTGGCCTAGGTAAAAATTGAACTCAGGATTCGTTGCCTCTCACGTTCAGAAAACGCGTTTTAAGACACTTATTTAACGGTTTTATTGGTGTGATTTCATATGAACAACTCGATGCATTAACTTGAATGTTTTTTTTCTAAACGTTTTATTGTCAATTTAATAAAAATTATAACTTACCTAAACTCAGAAGATATGTGCCTTTCTTCTTTGTATTTGAGAGCATTCTTAAGAAAAACGGTATCAAGAATTCGCCTATCCGCCCTCAGCGAAAACATAACCGTCCTTAGCAAAAACCATAGCGAACAAAAATGGCAAATTTAGCCAATATTTTTAAAAAATATGTAAGCAAACTCGGCAATTAATATGAAAAGACTTTTACTTTAAGATGCCGTGCAGTTTTTTTTTCAGAATACAAAAACTTGCAATGCAACATAACTTAAAACACAGGCACCAACAAAAAACAAAATTTAAAAAAAAAACAAGTAAAGAAAGTCTAAAGTCGGACTAGGCCGACTATGAAATACCCTAAACTTACTTTTCCAAAAAAAAATTTGTGTGTGGCCGCGACGCACGGTATAAGTGAAACTTTAACCAAACAAGTAGAAAGTTTTTAATTTAGTCTTACTTAAAAAAAGTTTCATTTCATATAAAACCATGAGAAGATTAAGTTTATTTTAAAAGAGCAAAGGTGCTGGTCCTCAAGGTCATGCGTCATCAAAGAAAGTAAATATTAGGGGTAAGACTTCCCATTTCAGCGTTTCAAGGTATCTTTTGACCGCCGGAGTAACATGTGGCCGAGCGTTGTCATGTTGCAAAATTACCTTGTTGTCCCTTTGATCGCACTCTGGACGTTTTTGCTTCAATGATCGGTTCAAACGCATCAATTGAGTTCGGTAGAGTTGCCCGGAAATGGGTTATCGTAATGAACCCATTTCTCTACATGTAATCCATGAAATTGCCAATGACCCGTCTGTGACCTCGGGTAATACCATTGCATCCAATCGGCCATAGAAACAACCATATTTGTCCAAGTGTTCCACGGAATTCATAAAAGTGTAAATGACCCTCTTGTGACCTCTGATAATCCCATTAAATCCACTTGGTCATAGAATCATCCATTTTTCTTAAATGATTCATGGAATCCGATAATTCCATTGCATCCGATTGGCCATAGATTCATCCATTTTTTTTCAAATGATTCCAGGAATCCATGAAATTGCCAATGACCCATTTGTGACCTCAAATTATCTTATTGCATCCGATTGGCCATTGAATCGTACTGGTTGAAAATTCCAGCGTAACGGTTGGAAATTGAAGCATAACGAATCTAGTTGAAAATTCCACCTCAAAAAAGTATAGTCTAAAACTTTGTTGATTAATTCATCTGTAAGTTTGGACTCAAACCATTGTTTGATAATATTTTTCCTTCGAAATTATAAGGTGTTTTTCGAACACCTAATTTCAACTAAATTCACCTTAATTGAATTCACCTTAATTTGCCGCCGTTTCATTCGTTTCATCGGTTTTACTAACCGTTTCGTTCGCCGTATGTTGTATACGCGGCTAAAGAAGTTTCACTTCAAAAAAACAAATTATTGAAAATAGGCGTGTCCGTGGGCGGATGAAGCCTTTATTTTATATGCATTTAAATGTTGAAGAAAAATTTACACATTCCAAATTTTATTCCCGTAGCTCACAGTTAATCCCTTTATTATGCTTTCGCTATGGTAGGTGGGCGTGTTCATGGATGGATTACTCCCAATTTTTGAACACACTTTAGTTTTGGTATAAAATACATACATACCAATTTTGATCTCTCTTTGACAACTATAATCTTATTTATTGCGTTTTTAATCTGTTGTATGGGAGATGGGCGTGTACGTGAGCGGATGACACCCATTTTTCGAAGACATCTTTGTGTTAATACAAAACACTCACACACCAAATTTTATGGGTGTAGGTTAGTTATGAGCTTATGTATGCAGTTTTCAATTTTTGTATTGTATGGGAGGTAGGCGTGTCCGTGGGTGGATGATGTCCGTTTTTCCAAATCATCTTTGTTTTGTCATAAAAACACATCTACCATATTTTATATCTGTAGGTTAAACAGAGGCTTATTTTTTGCGTTTTCAATTTTTGGGCTGTATGGGAGGTAGGCATCCCCATAGGCTGATGATGTCCGTTTTTCCAAATCATCTTTGTTTTGTCATAAAAACACATCTACCATATTTTATATCTGTAGGTTAAACAGAGGCTTATTTTTTGCGTTTTCAATTTTTGGGTTGTATGGGAGGTGGGCGTGCCCGTGGGCGGATGACACCCATTTTTTGAAGACATCTTTGTGTTGATATAAAACACACATACCAAATTTTATTGTTGTAGACTTATTATGAGCTGAGTTATGCAAATTTAAATTTTTGCGTTGTATGGGAGGTAGGCGGATCCCAAAAATATTCAATATTGCAGATCCTTGGGTTCATGTGACCATGTATACCAAGTTTCATCTAATTATTTCAACTTCTTCTTCTTTACCTGTGTATACGCACAGACAGACGGACAGACGGACGGACGGACACTGATAGTTCAACTTGCGTGGTGACGCTGATCAAGAATATATATACTTTTCTATACCGGACTCACTTCGTTCTATGCGTTACAAACGTTTGCACAAAGTTCATTTACCCTGACCTTTCAGGTTTAGGGTATAAAAATATCATGATTGAGCAATTTAAAGTACGAAACGCCATACGATTTGTAGAAGAAAATACCTCGAAGTGTGATGCAAGGCGAACTGCCGTTTTTATTCTAAGTACCGATTTTATTCAATATTTATATAATAAAAAAATATATGTATAAAATTTTTAATTTTCACCTGAATTTGGCCCTTTAAAACTAGCAATTGTATTTTTCTCTAAAATACTTATTTTTCGATTCGTTACTTTTATAATTTTTATGACAAAGTTAAATATTTTCTTAAATGTTACTGTTTTTGTTCTTTCAGTTAGTGTCCGATTAAAAACCTTGGAATAATTTTTAAGCCAATCGTTGGACTAATGCATTTTTTTCAATCCTTTTTTTGACGTAGAATTACGTCTTACAGCGCGGTTTATATGGGGTCGTTTTAACAGATTTTTTCAAGATTATTAGGCAACGTTTTTGGCGAATACTTTAAGGTATACCTACAGCCTTTAATACTCTTCGTTCAAAGATAATATATATACTTAAATATCAGATATATTCTGCGCTGAATGAATATCTAACTTTGGATCTTGTAACTATTATATTAAAGTCACAAAATAGTAAAATATAAGAAGAAAAATGCATGTTTTTATATAAGAAAATCAATCATCAGCTGTTTATTTGCCTGCTGCTTTCTGTGTTTTTCTTTCGTTGTTTATGCTTGTATGCTTTGGTTTTGCACGAACTGATTGGTTCGTTTTGGCAGCATTGTAAGCATTAGTTCGCATTGGGTTTATGTATGCACTACTGTTCTAGTATACTATTTTGAAACCAGAGTTCATGAACCTCTTTTCAAATCAGTCAATTAACTCAATCTGTCAAATTTAACGAAATGGGTCTGTGATCCGGTTAGATTTAACTCTTATGAAAAAAACGAGTTGGATCATATTTCTTTTTATGCTTTAACCCAATAGATGACGTAAAATTTTAATTTTTGTTTTTAATGCAAATTAATTTGGATTCCACATCCCACTAGCACTAGCGAGTGTAGTGTGCAAACTATACATCGAACAGAGACGAAAGTGTAGCTAGCAAACTAAATATCAGACAGAGACGAGAGGAAAGGACATGTGCTCAGCGTGAAATATAGTAACAATACGATTTTTTAAAAATCGGGGTCTTAATTTTAATTTGAAATTAGTAGTTAAACTGACTGTAGCTCGCAAGCTATATACCGGGCAAAGACGAAAGTGGCACCAATGGAAAGTGCATTTGCTTCGCCTTCTTTGATCGAAAAAATTTAAAATTTTGCTTGTTTCTTTTTGCTTGCTCATTTAATCATACTTACTTTTTAACTTTTTCTTAGTAGTCCATAATTGAGTGTTATTCATTTTTTTTTTAATTTTTGGAATATCAATAAAAATACGTGCAAAATGAACAAAACAATCGGACCAAAGAGACAAAGTAGAAGAGGTTACAACTTAAACGGAATTCTACGTCTACACTTACGATACTATCGAAACTGTTTCTTTTTATAAGAAATGATTTTTTTCAAAATACTTGAAATTCTTTTAGTCAAGGCTGTAACTAAATTTAATAAATTGGGAATAAAATTTGAATTATAGTGCCTCATGTTTTAAATTTAATACAAAATAAATAAATTCTTGGATTAATTTTTAAAGCAATCGTTGGAATAATGAATCTTTTAATACCTTTTTTTATAAGAATTGATACTTTTCAAAATGCCAGAAATTTGTTTTAAGTCAAGGCTGCACTGAGAAAAAAATACATACCTTGCTTCGGTAAAAAATTTCTCCATTTTTGATAATAGCAATTTTCTCTTTTTCAAATAAAATTTTCTTCAATTAGAATAAATTTTCACATTTTCGAAGAAATATTTCTTTATTTCTAGGAAATGTAAATATTTCAATGTCTCTAATAATGATAAGTATTTTTCTCGCACAAAAAATTTCTCAGAGAAATTTTATTGAAAATGAAAAACTTTTCTTATATTTTGATAAAAAATTCACTATGAGAAGTTTTTTCTTCAATAAAAACAAATATTTTCTCAAAAAAAAAAAGTATTTTTCTCTAAAAACGATATATTTTTCTATTTCATGGAAGCTTTTTATCATTTTTAGAGAATTTTTAGTATCGCAATTAGAGAATAGCATTCTCTGGAGCAAAGCCTATACCATTTTTCTCTAAATATGATGCCTTTTTTATCATATTCCGAGACACTTTTTTCTGAGTGTGTACTTAAATTTAATAAAATGGGAATTGAATTTTAGTTATAGTACCAAGGCTTAAAATTTAATATAAAATAAAACTTAGTTTTAGTATTTGACGTGGTTTAAATTTTAAACCCATACGAGACTTGAACTTAAAATTTTGGCGCCGTCAAATATATAGTACAGGCTTGACTAAAATGTAGTCCAAGATTTTTAACAGTGTACCATTTGAGGGCAAAATTTCGAAAGCGTTTATGATTTTGACTTTTAAGGTCAACATTTCAAAATTTTCGAAAAAAAACATGATTTACTTGAAAAGGTCTGACATTTCATTGAGAAAAGTTCACAAGTTCTTCACAAGACTCTTTAAAAGTGTAGTGAAGTTTAGTCTCTTCTTTCGAAGTGCAAAAATTTAAAATGACCATTACCGAAGCTAATTGATATATATTTTTTTTTAACAAGTTATAAATTTTCTTGGGAATCAAAAAATCTATCAAATCTAACATGTTGCTAACACAGTTCACACACAAACCTGTATAATATATATATATGCAACCTGCAAATGTATATAATAATAATGTGTGGAAAAGCCGTTTGAATTTGGAAGTTTAAGTGTAAATTTAATTATTTTTAGATGAACTAACTAGTTATATTCTGCTGATGCATATCAAAGACTGATGTTGACCAACATTATTAATTGCTTATCTAGAAAAACATTGAAACTAACGAAATTCTGCTCAACTCAGATCATCATTTGCCTTGCGTGCAAACTTCTAACAGAGATAACTCATTTATAATTAAGCTGATGTTTATAGCAGGGAGCAATAGCAACCGCAACGTAACATTGTGCAAGAAATGTAAGTCATACATATTTTGGCAGAAAAGCAGATACAACAACAACAACAACAACAACAAAGCGCTGTTACAATTCATTTGCATGGCGCCGCCGCTAGTTGCCGCCATTGTTATATCACAAATATTGGTGATTTTCTGTGTATGTGTGTGTGTGTGTGTGTGTTTGTATGCGTGTAGTTGTTTTATGCATACAATGCTTCGCACACATTTAAACATAACATAAATATTGTACAAGCCATAATTGAAGGCTCGAAGCGTTAAAGCGCGCACAGTGGGACACACAACATCATAAATAGGGTAACAAACACAAATACAAATAACAAGATAAACACAACAGCAAAGAAGATCAACATAAAAGGATGTTTGCACTGATTTTGATTGCTATGTTGTTGTTGCTGTTGTTGTTGTTACTGTTATATTATTGTTGCTCTTGCTGTTTTTTATAAAGAACATTATCATAAAGTAACAACAACAATTGCATAAAAAATGAGAAATGAGAAAAAAGTAGAATGAAAGAGGATCCAATATAATGCCAGAAATCTTTTCCCTTAGCATAAAAAGGCAAAATTATGTTTGTAAGCTTAAGAGTTATCATAATGCTTGTGCAAGTTATAAGATGATGAAGAAAAGTTGACTTTAGCCATTTGTTTGCTTTTGGATATTGTAGTGAACTGTACGAGTAGTTGTCTACTTAACATCCAATCGACTATTTTTGGACACATAACAAAATAGGCTGCCTTAATGAAAAACACCAAAATAACACTATCTTACATGTATGAAAATTTGTTCTTCTAACATTGCACAGTGGACACTCTTAAACCAAATTTCGAGCCAAAATGACGTTAAATGATAAATACATTCAAGGAACGGGTGACAAATTTTTCTACTTATTCTATATTCTGTTATAAATTTATTAACCAATTCACCTGGAATGATGCAAAAAGAAAAAACTTCTTTTTGGAGAAACTTGTTCCAGAAACTATTCCGGCCCGAATTGAAAAAAAAAGAAACATAAGCATTGGGTGGACTAGAAGAGGCACAACTGATTTCATCATTAGCATACAAACAGGTTCTAGAAGATTATATTAAAAAGAGGATGACAAAAAAAATACAAGTATAGCAAAGCAGTATTTGGAAAAAGAACAATGTTTTGAAAAAAGGTGATATGAATTATGTTGGTAAAAATATTTAAAGAAAGGTTTTGCTTATAGTTTAATTTTCAGAATAAAGGATCAACGTGCAAAAGAACGTCTTAACGACTTTAACCCTAGGACATGCTTCGTCGAATCGACGACGCATGGTTACATTAAATCATTTTTCTTCCTTGTTATACCCTAAACCTGAAAGGTCAGGGTATATTAACTTTGTGCAAACGTTTGTAACGCATAGAACGAAGCGAGTCCGGTATAGAAAAGTATATATATTCTTGATCAGCGTCACCACGTGAGTCGAGCTATCCATGTCCGTCCGTCCGTCCGTCCGTCCGTCTGTCCGTCTGTGTGTTGTCCGTATACACAGGATAAGAAGAAGGAGTTGAGATAATTAAATGAAACTTGGTACACATGGTCAAATGGACCCAAGGATCTGCACTATTTAATATTTTTGGAATCCGCCCACGGACACGCCTACCTCCCATACAACGCGAAAATTGAAAACTGCATAACTCAGCTCATAATTAGCCTACAACAACAAAATTTGATATGTTTGTGTTTTATATCAACACAAAGATGTCTTTGAAAAATGGACGTCATCCGCTTACGGACACGCCCACCTCCCATACAACCCAAAAATTGAAAACGCAATAAATAAGCCTTTGTTTAATCTACAGAGCTATAATTTGGCACATATGTTTTTTGTAACAAAACAAAGATGGTTTTGAAAAGTGGACATCATCCGCTCACGGACACGCCTTTTTCCCATACAACCCAAAAAGTTTTAAACTCAATAAATAAGGTTATGTTTGTCATAGAGAAATTCAATTTGGTATGCATGTATTTTATACCAAAACTAAAGTGTGTTCAAAAATTGGAAGTAATCCGTCTATGAACACGCCCACTTCCCATAGCGAAAGCACAATAAAATCATTAACTGTGAGCTACAGGAATAAAACTTGGTATGTGTAAATTTTTCATCAATATTTAAATGCATATAAAATATAGGCTTCATCCGCCCTTGGAGACGCCCATTTACAATAAAAATTTTTGTTTTTGAAAAGTGGGTTTAGGGTATTTCATAGTCGGCCTAGACCGACTTTAGACTTTCTTTACTTGTTTTATTTTGTTTTCTTCTGATTTTTCCTATAGCACCAGTCAAAATCTAGCTTGAAAGTATGCGCAGACGTAGAACCGAAAAAATAATTTAGAAGTATGATTTTTAAGAATTATCGTCGTCGAAATGACGAAGCATTGCTTTTGAGTAACTTTATCAGTTTCATATTTTGGGTTTTTTTTTTGTAGTTTTTGTATTAATATTCCATTTTTATTGCTGTAACGCAAAATCTGCAACCAAAAACATATATAAATATTAAGAAATTGGAAAAAATGTTATCGATCTACAACGAATCCAATGATGAACTTGATTGTTTCAGCGCTTGCTTTGGTACAGTGGAGGCTAAAAAAAACTTACTGCCTATTGCCTATAGTATTACCTCCTCCATTTAAAAACGTCATCTGAATAAAATTAAGAACTTTGTATTTAAGATAAAAATTCATTTATATTCAATGTATGATTAAAGTAGTTAATATTTAATTTGGTTTTATGTACATTTTTAAAAAAAAAGCCAAATGAACTCAAACAGAAAAATTTATTTTTTTTTTAAAACTATTATACATAAAATTGTTTGGTATTTTCTCTTATTCTAAATAATCTGAATAATCAAAAACAAGTGATTTCTAAAGATTTTTCCGTATAGGACATCGGTAGGGCCTTTTAAAAAATGGTGTCGTCGAGTCGACGAAGCATGACCTTTATGTATAAAAAATAAGCATGTTCTTCTAGGGTTAAAAAATTTGATGCTTTCACTCCTGTCTTCTGCTAAGTTATCGAATTCAAAACGTAAAAGAGAATACACGAAGGAATAGATACATGAAGACGCTAAATTTGTTTGGTTCAGTCTATTTTCAAATGATATGGGAGAAGAAACATGAATTCAATTGAATGCACCATCTAAAAAAAAAATTTTTTTTCAACTTTTGAGCTCTCAAAACTAACAACTAGGTACCTTAAAAGTAAAGTATGCTATAAAAAATTATTTTTTTATCACAAAATCTTGCTAAGTTTATTTAAAAAACACACATGGGCATCTCCAAAAAAGGTCCACCACGAGTGAAAAATTCAAACTGTTCAAGAAAACTTTCTGTTATCCAAAAATGGAGCTTAAACATTTATATTTTATTAATATAAAAGAATTTTTTACTTTTTTAAATTCTGGGCCAAAATATACTACTGCAAAAGATACAAATTCTGATCCTTTTCACGAATTATAGCAATATATTTTTGTTAATTTTTTTAACCTCATTGAAGTAATATAAGATTGTTGCTGTCATTTAAAAGTTTTCTACCAACAACATAAGAAAAAGTGAGAGAAATTGGAGTTCGAATAACGGCAGTTGTTTGAGTTTGCTTCTTGCTACATTCAATATCGCGTCCGTGTGCAAAGAATGTTATTAATTATTGTCATTTGCGGACAAAAGTTTCAAATGAAAGAAGCTGTGAGTTTTTAAACAAATGCATTGTTCTAGTAAAGAAAATATAATTCAGTGGACTCGCTCTAATCTGACCTATACAAAATCTGACTACTCTAAAATGTGACCCCTTTTTCTCTCCCACTGAGTATTCTAAAATATAAACTTACTCTGAAAGCTCTAAAATGTGAAACAAAAATTGTAAAACAAATATTTTTTCGAGCTGTTTAGTGAATTCCCCAACTATTCATTAATATTTTTAGTAGTTGCTATTTAAATCATCATCTGCGTAATTCTACATACGTACCTCTCTTTTCAATTGGTTGATCAAAACTTCCTTAAAATATTGAGAAGCCTTAGAGAAAAGGCTTTATTTGAAGTAGTTGAAAAAAAAAAACAACAAAAATAGATGACCGATTTTTTTCCTAATAATTTATAATTTAAAATAATTTCAGTTTAGGTCGATCTGAAAACGTGTAGCATTGTTTTAATTGTTAAAAATCATTCAATGTGTGGCCACTTGATATATATTTTCCCATTTATTTTGGCATTCGCAAATGTGGACTATCTCGTAAATGTGACCATCCCTGGTTTTTATTAGTCCGTATTATCGAGAGTTCACTGTACTTGGATTCCAGCAAAATCGAAAAAAAAATTAAAGAGTACTTAAAATTGGTCGCGTCCGTAACAGTAAGTGTCGATAAAAATTAATTTATAAGTTCTAAATTAATAAGAACTAAAATAAGACTTAAATAATACTTAACAGATGGCAAAAACATCCAAAGAAACAAGGAGTGAGAAAGCCAAGAAGTATAGGGAAAAAATGACAAAAAATGGCAACATTATTAGAAGAAAGAAGCTGAACGACGTGCTTCCAAAAGAACTTAATAAAAAATATCTGTTCTCAAATCTTAATCAGACTACTTAAAAAATAAAAACTTAATAACTAATGTAATAACAAATATACAACAAAAAAGGGGGAAAAACTATATATATGTATTGAAACTCGAAATGAGATGCGAAAACAATTATGTAGTAGTTTCTGAAAAGACAGTTTAAAAAAAAAATCTAAATTATTATTAACAGATATTTCATTAAACAATGATTAATCACGAACAATAGGCTCACTAAGTGCAAAAACAGTTCTATGGGTTTCTAAATGAAATAACGAGTAATGGCGCAATGTCCTTAAGGGAATATTTAAGTTAATAAATTGTAATAACTGGGCAGTCATTATGACCTGATATAAGATCATGAATAAATGTTAATGATTGAATCTTTCTTCTAGTTTCAAGCGTTTTCATACCCCAATAGCAAAATCAGTGCATCATAGGAAGGCAATGGCTCAACGAAGTATAATGAGCCAAGAGCAAACCGAGTTACCAACTTTTAAATTTTTTCCAATCGAGAACAGTGACTTACATAAAACGGACTCCAAATAAAGGAAGCATACTCTAATCCTGATTAGAAAACTCTGAACTATTCCTACGCACGAAAGCAAGTAAGGCACATGATTTTGGAACAAGATATTGAATTTATATGCCCAACAAAAGTGAATTTAGAGTCAAATACCACACCAAGACTAATGGAATGAACATTTTGCAAGATGAAACCGGAGAGGTTATATGAAGAAATGGACACTTTATTGGATTTAGAGTACGTCATAGAAAAAATTTATTAAAATTTAATGGTAAAAAGTTTTTTAAAGACCAAGAAAGCAAGTTATTGAGATCATTCTGTAATAAATTAACATCTTTTGAATCAGAGATATCACTGCAAAACTTTAAATCATCAGCATAAAGTAAAAACTTTGCTGATTCAAAAAATTTACTGATATCATTAATAAATAAAAAAAATAACAAAGGGCCCAGAATGCTACCCTGTGGTATCCCATTTTACTTCATTTAACTCAACAAAACAAAACCTATTTTCCAAATAAGATCGTATCCAATTCAAGAAATCCGAATGGAAACCCATTTAAAACATAGCATAGAGAACATCAGCTCAAAAGAAGAAATGCAAAATTTGGAAAAGACTGCCAGGTTAGTCATTGTCGACCGATCGGAAAAAACCATGCTGTTTAAGGCAAATGTGACGTTAAACACGAAAGAATAACTTATTTTTAATAACAGTTTCAAAGAATTTTGAAATATTCGAAAGCTTAGAATATTATATATCAAAAGAGTGAACAGTTTGCATTGGTTTTCATATTTCGACAGTCAATTTTTAGAAGTTGCTCGAACCGCTTATTCATTAAAGAAAAAAATGAAAATAAACTAAACTAAAAGCTTTTAATTGAATTTACTTGAATTTACCTTGTTATGTTTTATTTTCATTAAAAAATTAAAGATAATAATAAACATCATTATTGTATTTTATTTCCATTGGAAAAATTTGTCGCGTCCATGATGTCGCATCCGTATTCGTGCTTTAACTATTTAAAAAAATTAAGAGATAATTCTCAAATTTCAATTCGAAGAAAAGTTATCCTTTGACCTCCATTAACATGTATATTATATATAAAAAAGTTCTCAAAATTAGCTAAATTTTGCATATTTCTATGCGAGCTTAAAAGAAACTTATATTTTTTGTGGCGTCCGTTTAATTGTGTAATTGCTTATTACTTTGTATTAATTTGTACTAAATCTTGCCAATATTTTCTTGCTCTTTTGGTTTCTTTGTTGTTTTTCGAGTAGTTAAAACCGTGCGAATGTCGCGTTCTGGAGCGTACTGGAAGATTCCCATATGTAGTTAGTCAAAACTCTTAACGTTTCAGACAAAAACTGCATAATGTAGAAAGGATCAGTCTTATAACAAAATATGTTTTTTATAATGAATACTAATTTTAAGTTTTTTTTTTTCATATATGTATGTTTCGATTGTGCGGAGTTGTTTGGCGTCTTTCGGTCCGTACATAAAAAACTGTATAGCAAAATTTTAAAAATTAGCTCATTTATAAGCTGAGAACACTTTTATAGATCTAACATATAATACGAATTAAACTGATTTGCCATATAAACCTTTAACCAGAAAACCCACCCACCCAACTACCATGACAATCAACAGAAAATTCTGCATACATTCAAGCAAAGAGCTGTCGCCTGCTTCGCTCTATGCGTGAGACGCATGCTTACAATAATAATATTTGGCATTCCAAAATTTGGAAACAATATTTGCTGACGATGATAATTACAATGGAATCTAAATTGTGGCATTCTAATTGTTTGCTACTGTCAGACTGACACAAAACCCAACAAATACGCGCTATTTGCTTTTGTGTCTGTTTGTGGTGTGTTTCAGACACACACTGTTACAAATGGCATTTATCTAATTTTATAAAGTGAAATTTTGAAATTTCATCATTTAACATACAGCACTTTAGGTATCTCTAGGTAACTCATAAAAAATTAAAACCATTTAGCCAAATTTTAAACCACTTAAAATGCGCTTTAACTTGAATATTTAATTCGATAACTTATTTCGAGAAATTTCAGTCTACCTTGGCGAGACCAGTTTCAATTTAAACTCAGAAATTCTAAACTTTAAAAACGCGAGACTTATAAGGCAATTTTAACATAAGATTCTCGAGAACATAGTAAGTCTGTGTTTATAAAATTGAGTTGATATTTGCTTTTACTTTTATTTTAAGTCATGTTATAGAAGTTGAGATCTGGTCGATAACTATTAGAACAGGGTACTTCAACTCAATTTGCCTATGAAGCAAGACAAAAAAAATATCTCCTCGTGACAAAAACATCCATACATCATGTTTGAAGATCCAACTCTAAATACAGCAGCTTTAACGAAAAATGTTCGACTTCGATCATCGACTTGACCGAAGTTAAAATACCCCCACGGCCGATTCTTAAAGGTAAAAGAATCTAAAATTGGAGAGCTTTTTTTATGAGATTTTGAGAGATTTTATTATTTGTATGTGTCTAAAATACATACATATCAAATTGTTTTCCTACAGCTTAAATATAAGTCATTTTATAACGTTTTCAATTTTGGGGTTGTATGGGAGGTGGGCGTGTTAGTTTGTGTATCACGCCCATTTTTCTAACACACCTCAGTTTTGTCATGAAATACACGAATATCGAGTTTCCGTTTGGTACCTTTAATATTAGCCTCTTTATAAGGTTTTAAATTTTGGGGTTGCATGGGAGGGGGTGTGTTAGTAGGTGGATGACGCCCATTTTTCTAATACACCTTATTTTTGACATAAAATACTTAAACACCGAGTTTCCGTCTTGTAACTTTAATATTAGTCTCTTTATAGATTTTTCAGTTTTGGGGTTGTATGGGAGGTGGGCGTGTTAATGGGTGGATGTCGCTCATTTTTCTTACACACCTTATTTTTAACATAGAATTCACAAATACCGAGTTTCAGTATTGTAGCTGTAATATTAGTCTCTTTACAGAGTTTTCAGTTTTGGGGTTGTATGGGAGGTAGGCGTGGTTTTAATCCGATTTTGCCAATTCTCGATCTTGATCTTAGTTTTTTTAAAAAAAGCTTAAATGTCGAATTTGAACACTATAGCTTCAAAATTGCGGCTGCAATCGTACAGACAGACGGACAGACAGACGGACATGGCTAAATCAACTCAGGTAGTGATGCTGATCAAGAATATATATACTTTTCTATACCTATTACGTCTCCTTTTTGGTGTTACACACGTCGTGACAAAATTAATATACCC
The DNA here is from genome assembly GCA_958299015.1 of Tetanocera ferruginea. Taxonomy (NCBI): domain Eukaryota; kingdom Metazoa; phylum Arthropoda; class Insecta; order Diptera; family Sciomyzidae; genus Tetanocera; species Tetanocera ferruginea. The sequence goes on from OY282642.1 coordinate 10,852,339, forward strand.
CTTCAGCAGTACGCGTGGGGGTATAAATATGTTTTATATAATTCTACTTCTATAATCGAAGTTTGTAATTAATGTAATTTGTTGACTTGGTTTGATACATTAGGATAATAACAACCGAAATATGGTCGGTAAGTACTCGAACGCAATGCATGAGATCAATTTCATATGATGGAAACCAATGGCTCACCTTAGCACGAATAGATATTTACGCCATACTTTAAAGTTGAACTGTAAATATCGCAGATATAAAGAAAAACCAAAATCGGCGAACCGCAACATTGAGCTAAAATAAATAAAAATAATTTTTTCGAAATTGCAATCAAAGAATGCTTCAGATTCGATTCTGACAGTTTTGTTTTTTTTTTCCTGAAAGGTGGTACGATCTAATGTTTACTTGTGCACAACAATTTTTTGAAGTGAAACTTCTTTGGTGGCGAGTGAAATTTCAAGGTCTCTTATTCGTGATGATTGGGTAACGTTTTCAATTTATATTCGCTTTTTTTGTGAAGCTTATAAATAGCTTATAATATAAATTGCCGCAAGCGGGAATTGAACCACGGCTGTTGCAACTGAGTATAGAAATAGAGTTGGAAGCGCTACCATTGCGCCACAAAGGCACATGATAAATAGGCAAACAAAATATAATTAATATTGAACGCGTTTTTTAGGTGCGTATATTGTATATCATAAACACAAACCATGTCTTTCAAGCATTAAATGTTCATCCTAAAAGTATGCAAGGAAAATGTATTTCTTAAAGCTTCGAACGAAAATATTTAGGCGCATAATTCTACATGCGAACTTTTTGTGTGGAGAAAAAGCAACAGGGTGACAGATACATATTTTCATTGATGCAATATAACAACTCTGTGGAAAAAACTTACAGGGTGACAGATACATTATTTCATTATTACAATGTAACAACTGTAATAAATGCTTTAAAAACATTACTAAACTTATCATTTTATTTTAACACTTACCGCTTATTTAAAAAACGAGTTGCGAAGACTTTAATTTAATCGATTGAAAACTGTGGAGAAAGAAATAATTGATTTTATACATGATAACAGTGGTTTACATCTCTATAGGTATGCCTTAACTGTCAGAACATTCGATCACTCCGAGCACATTCTGAAGATCTAACAGACGCTGTCATATGCAAATCAAATATTATACTTTTGTTAGAAGCGTTAGAATGTTCGAGCAGGCGGAGTGGCCATATATCATAATCAATATAATAATGTAAATATCTTGACACAAAACATGCAAATGATTGCCAGCCAGACCCAATCAGATCCTTTCGCTGTGGCACCTGTTGGCGATATTTGCTTTGCGGACTGTCAAACTCAAAATATATCGTAATTGCGGCCATTTATATAACACCGAATCATAAAAATGAACGATACAATAAGTTTCATTCATCATTCCTTACTGATGTACAGTAGATCGTACCACCTCCTATGCAAAAAAAAAGTGCGCCGTAAACCAGCGAATATGACGCATTTGTGCAAGACAATTACGAAAAAAATTTTGTTTTTTTTTTTGACCGAACGTAGGAGTCGCGCATTGGCATATTTATTCATATCTCTGGTGTTTACAGTCGGATTTTAAAGTTTAGTACAACGATGTTTTTGTCTCAAGAAGATCAATATGACCTCTTTAGAAGTCATTGACCTCAGGTGTACCGTTCTAGTACTAACCCTCCAGATCTCAGTTCCTACCATCCTAATGTGCCATCCTTATATCAAAAAAATAAAGGTCTTAAAATATCATTAATCTTTTGCCCAGGAAGTATATCGAAATTTCTAGCAGAACTATTTTTAAAAAATTTTTGAAAATTTTTTTGCCGAACGTAGGGCTCCCTTTTTTCATTTTCATCATATCTTCGGTACTAAAAGTCTGATCATATTGAATGACAAATCGATGTTTTTGTTTAAAAGAGACCAATTAGTTTTATTCCAAAATAAAAAAAAAAATATTCCTACAAGTCCTTGGAAGGTTTTAAATTGATTTTGAGGAACTTTAAAGCTCATAAAAGAATAAAAATAATGCCAATGCTAACAGAGGTATCAACATTTTTTTTTGTTGTGATTTTCTAATTATACAATGTATAATTATTTTCACAGCCACATTGAAAATAGCAATTTCAAACCCTGTCTATTGCAATTCGTTTTTCCCCGTGAAAAAACAGTTAAAAATTGCGTCTGTCTAATATTTATTTCAAAGGAGAGTTTTATAGAGTTTTGATAATTTTCAATGCAAATTGGCCAAAAACATTTAAAAAAAAATGTCTTATTGCGATTGACTTAAATAATAACAAATTACCAACGGAGTATGATGTTACAAATTTTTTATTGTATCTGCGGCATAACAGTGATAAAAGTGCAAAGTTGGATGTTTTTAAACAAGAAGCCATAAGATATGGCAGTTCGTCCTTTTATAAAAAACAATGCGTACCTACTTCTCGCACCCGGAGAATATTTTGTTAAGACCAGCAAGAATCATTGCAGTATTCAATCGAATTAATCAAATTACTAGGTTCGCACAATGAAAATGACTTAATATGATTATTTTTTATAGTAAACCTTGTATAGTTAACATTGTACAGTCATTTAGGGGTTCATGCTCTCTGTAGAAGCGAATATAAAATCCTCATGATTCTGGGTGGAGATTTTAACGTTAATTTTGCATCTAATGATTCGCTACTGCTTACTATGTTTCTTCGCGAAACATTTGGTCTGGACAAAAATTAATAATACCAACATATCAACAACAAAACCCGAAACTACTTATAATAGATGCAAGTTTTTGCTCGATATATTTATATATCGAATATTTAAGTTAATGGTTTAATATCAGTTTAAACAAGTAAAGAAAGTCTAAAGTCGGTCTAGCCCGACTATGAAATACCCTAAACCTACTTTTTCAAAATATAATAAAAGTATATTAATATAATATGAGCAGATAAAGCCCATATTTTATATGCATTTAAATTTTGATGAAAAAATTACAAAAATTTACTTACTTGTAAATGCCTTTATAGTATTTCGCTATTGTGGGTTGTATGGTAGGTGGGCGCGTTTGTGAACGGATTTCGCCCAATTGGAATGCATCTTAGTTTTGGTATGAAAAACATACAAACCAAATTTTATCTCTATAGGTTAAACATAAGCTTATTTATTGAGTTTTCAATTTTTGTATTGCTTGGGAGGTGGGCGTGTCCGCGTTTGAATGACATCCACTTTTCAAAACCATCTTTGTTTTGTTATAAAATACAAACCTACCAAATTTTATCTCTGTAGGTTAAACATGAGCTTATTTATTGCGTTCTCAATTTTTGGGTTGTATGGGAGGTGGGCGTAACCGTCGGCGGATGACATCTATTTTTCGAAAACGTCTTTGTTTTAATATAAAATACATACGTACCCAATTTTATTGTTATAGATTAATTATGAACTTATTTATCTAGTTTTCAATTTTTGCTTTGTATGGGAAGTAGGCGTGTCCGTAGGCGGATGACACCCATTTCTCAAAAACGTTTTTATTTTTTTATAAAAAACATACCTACCGAATTGTATCTCTCTAGGTTAAACATAAGCATATTTATTGAGTTTTAAACTTATGGGTTGTATGGGAGGTGGGCGTGTTCGTTGTAGGATGACACCCATTTTTTAAAAAAAAGTTTTGTTTTGATATAAAATACATATGCACCTAAATTTATTGTTGTAGGTTAATTATGAACTTATTTATGCAGTTTTCAAAGTTTTGCGTTGTATGGGAGGTAGGCGTGCTCAGAAAAGTCTCACGGCGCACAGTACCTACTTTGACCAGTGCGAAAAAATGAAAAATTTTTTTTAAGAAATCTTAACAAAATGTATACCATAAGTTAGATAATACTTTCACTAAGAAGAATTCAAATGATCAGTGCAAAAAAGTTAGTTTATTGTGAACTAGAGGTCTTTAAAGTCAAGACTTTTTAAGCATTTTATATTGTTGTGAACTCTAAGCGCATTTTTTACCCATGTCATTCATTTTTTTTTTTTTTTAAAACATAATAATTTAAAATAATATGAACATACATTTACAGGAAAATTTAAAAAAAAAATTAATACAAAAATAATTTAAAATAATCAAAAAAATATTGAAAATATATTGATAAATTAACTGTTTTCACTAGTAAAATAGGCTAAAGTCAACTGCTCGAGTCAAATGCTCGAAGCTATCGATGATATCCGCATGTCCTATGATGAAGAATATGTCACTCTTATTAGCCTTCTAGACTTTTCAAAAGCATTTGACTGTGTCAATCACTCATTACTTGTTCGAAAATTAAAGCTTTTTTTTGGTTTCAATAACAGTGCTCTCAGTCTTGTAACTAACTATCTTGTAGGGAGAATGCAAAGAGTTAAGATTGGCAATACATTCTATGACTATAAGATCATTTCATCTGTTGTTCCTCAGGCATCGATTCTTGGACCTCTGCTCTTTAGCATATTTATAAAAGAAATTTTTACCGTGTGCAAAGATGTGAAAACACATGCCTATTCTGATGGTATTCAGCTTTATTTTACTAATCGTCTTGGGCTTGTTGAAGACTTAGGTTGTAGATTAAATGAAGATTTAGATTCTGTTTCTAAGTGGGCCTTAGACAATGACCTTTGCCTTAATTAAAAAAAAACCCTTTATATTTAAGGACAAACTGAAATTAGTTGATATTCCACCTATATACTTAAATGGTTATCAACTTCAGCTAGCTGATAAAGTTAAAAGTTTAGGTTTCTATGTTAATTCCAAACTTGGATGTTCTGAACGTTCTTAAAAGAATATATTGTACACTACGTTGCCTTCGGTTATCAGCCCAATACAACCCAATAGAAACTAAAAAGAGACATGTTCTTCAGCTAATAATTTCACTTATTACTTATTCAGAGCTTGTTTACAGAGATCTTGATTCCCATTCTGCCCATAAGATACAGGTTGCTTTCAATGACATTACAAGATATGTTTTTGACATGAGGCGCTTTGACCATGTCCCGCCCTTAAGTTAAGCAATTTTAGGGTGTAACATAAATTACTTGAAGCCATAGCCATAGCCATTGATTACTTGAAGGCTAGAAATTGCATGTTTTTGCATAAGTTGATAAATTCTAAAACTCCAACTTATCTATATTAGAAACTCCATTACAGTACTTCTACTAGGACATACAACTTAATTATTCCCAAATTTACCTGCTTGATCTCTAAACGATTATTCTTCATCAACGCTATAAAACTCTGGAGTTCTTTACCTCATTCCATAAAATCTATTGTCAGCAAGAATAACTTGTAGCTTTCTGTTATGTCATATTTCTCTAACTACTAATTGTCTCACTTTTTTTCTTTCTTTTACTCTTTTTACTAGTTTTTAATTATAATTTAGCCTTTTAATAATTAAGCTTTGATCATTATTATAATGTTCTGTCTTATATGTGCTTGTATTGTGATTTCTTACTTTTTGTGTTTTCAGTACTTATGTCCAAATAGTAATAATTTGTATGTTTATATATCCCTATAGTAAGTTGTAAATTGTCAAACTATTGTATTATTATTTTAGTTTCTTATCTTAATATTAGTATTTAAGTTTTAAATTGTCATTTGTTGTTCATATATGTTAAACTTTTGTACTATAAAAGATCTTGAATCTATGTTAATTATTTTTAAATAAATATCAAATATGAAATAAATAAATTTTTAAGAGTATCACTCTTAATTTTTGCAGATGTCATTCTATGACTATTTATCTTTGGGGAACATTAGATATTTTTTCCAACTTTGAACCACTTTTTGAGAATTAGCGTTTTCAAAAATGGTCTAATAGTAATTTTATGCAAAAATAAGCTAAAATTCGCCAAAAAACTTAACTCTAAATTTAGCATTTTGAAATCACCACACTCAGAAAAAAGCTTATCGGAATATGATAAAAAAGGCATCATATTTAGAGAAAAATGGTATAGACTTTGCTCCAGAGAATGCTATTCTCTAATTTCGATACTAAAAATTCTCTAAAAATGGTAAAAAGTTTCCATGAAAAAGAAAAATATATCGTTTTTTGAGAAAAAACTTTTTATTTTTGAGAAAAGATTTGTTTTTATTGAAGAAAATACTTCTCTTAGTGAATTTTTTATAAAAATATAAAAAAAATTTTTCATTTTCAATAAATTTTTCTCTATAAATGAGAAATTTTTGTGCGAGAAAAATACTTATCATTATTAGAGACATTGAAATATTTCCATTTCCTAGAAGTAAAGAAATATTTCTTCGAAAATGTGAAAATTTATTCTAATTTAAGAAAATTTTATTTGAAAAAGAGAAAATTTCTATATCGAAAATAGAGAAATTTTTTACCGGAGCAAGGTATGTGTTTTTTTCTCAGTGCATGAAAAATTAGTTTTTATGACAAAACACCGCTTTTAAATCAGAAATCAACTTTTTAAATTATGTTACTAAAGAATCAGTTTGAAGTCGAATGGCATAATTTATGATTTGAGTTATTAACTGTATGGTTTTTTTTAGGAAAATTTTAATTTTGATATTATTTTAAAATTTTATTGAGCGATATATTTCAATCAATGTTCAACATTATTTTATTGTTTTAATTTGAATCATTTTTAAATTTCAATATAAATCAGTTTTGAATTTAAAATAAAATAACTAATAAATAAACTTTAAGTTATGAAGCTTTATTTAATGATCTATTAATTTATCGTCATTATATTTATGGCCCAGTTCAATTATATTCATCAATTTTATTGTGATACCAATTTATAAGTTCTTCTTTTGTTGTCGTTGTTGTTGTTCTGTTGTTTTTGTTTTGTTGTTTTTCACTCAACCGGAACCATTTGAAGAAAGTACTACATAACCATAAATTCTAAATTGCAGCGTTTTCTGACTTACCTCTTTATTTCCGTTTCATATAATTAAATAGCAAAGCGCGAACGAATTAACGTGCTTGTTGAAGTTTCCAAGTTTACGATTTAATTTGTTTGATACGAAGTATTTATTGGTTAACGCCTGAGCTCTTGCTGCTAATTGCTTTCGCGCTTAAGAGTTGCGCTGCTAAAGCGTCTTCACTATACTTCAGTATCACAGGCAGTCTAGACCGTGTGCTAAACTGGCAATTGAATCGATGTGGTGGCAGCAGCAGCAGATGGTTTAGTGAAGCACCATCGATGGGTTGAAATAAACCAACATACAGGCAAACAATACCGATTCAATAGTGTTGGTTGGCCAGGCAAAATAAGCATTATTGTGTTTGTTTATGGAGAAAACTTGGTAAATAAGCCAAGACATGAAATCAAGTAGGAAATAAGTACTTACTTAGAAGTTGAAAATGGCACAACAATAATTTTGATTTCAGTTTTAGGGCAACAAAATCAACCAAAATCTAATTTTAACCGCCTTTGTTGTATGAAACTTAATTAAAAAATATATATATATATAAGAGAAAGTATAGTATGCAGTGTTTGTGTGTTAAATATTGCTACGAAATAAAGAAACTTCCTATTAAATTTTCAACAATAACACATTTTCAGCAACAAACACCATTCTTCGATATGCTTTGATTGAATATGACGAAAGAAGTGGTGGCATTGATGTGCAACAAAAGATGCAAGTTCTAAGGATAGCAGCAGCAAGCAAGCAAAATGGAACTGCATAAAATTCAGTTTCTCATGCCTGAGGTAAATTTTTCTTTTTTTCTCTCTTTATAACTTACTATTCTGCACAAGATTCATACCGAAGAAGATACAATTTAACAGTATATCGATTTTCATTTAGAGTACATTATTTGGTGTCCTTGCTGTTGATGTTGCTGCTGATGTTGTTGATGATGTTGTTGTTGTTGTCGATGATGTTGTTGAGCTTGTGATTTCTGTTACATTTCTACGTTGTGGATTGGTTCTGTACAAGCTGTTTTCTAATATGTTTTAGTTTTTTTTTTCTCTTTTTCAATATTTTCTCTGGAAGTGGATACAGCAGCATCACAAAACACATTTTTTTTTTGTGCTGAGTTTGTTTGTTAGTTACGAGTTTTCTTGATGATGTCCTCTTTTGTATTTTTGTATTACTTTTTGTGCTAAAAATTTCAGATTTAATAATTTTTGCTGAAATTGTTTCAAATTTCTCGATAAAAGCGGAATTTTTTGTTTTCAATTTTTCTACTATTTATGTTTCTGAGAAATAGTGAGGGGGAAAAAGCAGTTATGCTCATTGAGAGAAATTATTCCAACGACTAAAAATGGTCTCTATCTTAAAATACTTGTTTTTATTTATTTTTTTTTTTTTTTTTTGTTGTTTGTTTGTTCTAACAACCACTATGGTTGAAATCTCATTTTTAATAATTTTTAAAATTGTTTCAAATTTCTCCATAAAAGAGAATTTTTTTAATTTTGGTACTATTTGTGTTTCTGAGAAATATTGGGCAAAAAAATAAAACAAATGAACTCATTGAAAACATAGAAACGACTAGAAGTGGACTAAAACTGGACTCTGCTGTAAAATTTGTTTTTTTTTTGTAAAGTATTTATTTTTGTTTTGCTTAAAAAACTCTGTTGTTAGAATCGTTGTTGTTGAAATATCATATTTAATTATTTTTGCTGAAATTTGTTCAAATTGTTTGATAAAAAAAAAATTCTAAACTCATTAATTCACTTTGTTAGGCAGCTATAGAAATTTCAATATCGCGTATACGTGTCTGTCTGCTTGACTAATAAGCAAATAATTATGTGTAAAATTTCATATCATAAAAAAATTACCTTGGGAGATTTGAGCCGTGGACCATTGAAAGCTTAATCCTCACTTCATGTGTCTGATACCTTCAGAGTAAACAAAAAGCGAACAAATTACAAGCTAGCCGACAAACGTACTGATCCGCACCTAGTATCGCTTTAACTGTAGTTCTTGCTTTTAACCTTTTTAAAACATTTTCAGCCTAAAAGTATGCACAGAAAAGTTGTTTGATTATAATGCATAACAGCTGACTTATGCCATGTTCACACAGAGAGTTTAGTTTGCGTTTCGTTTGAGTTTAAATGCAGCTGTTTACACAGAGATGCGTCGGCAGAATTGAGTTTACGGTGGATTGAAATTATCGCCAATTTTTGGAATTTCGCTCAAAACTCAGCTTTTTTCGGCCCATACTGACTGACTGATGAGAAACTCTCATCTTCTAAGCTTTCCCAAGTTATTTTATTTGTTTTTTGGCTTATTTTTGTTAATAATAAAATACAAATAGAAACATGCACAATTGAGAATCAGCTGTTGTTGGCATTTTTTATCGTTCAATCGAATCGAACACAGCTAAAATCTAACTGAACGAATGTTTTTATCAAAACACTAGCATACTTGTAGGCATGTATCAAATTGAGTTTTGGTAAACGTAGAAAACAAGTTGTGTTGAGTTGCGTTTTCTCCTGCAAAATTGTACTGGAACGCCAGCGTTTAAATTGAGTTTAAGGGCAAAACTCAACTTTGTACTGGAAACGAAAACTAAACTCTCTGTGTGAACCTGGCATTACTTAGTCGTCACCAGCATGAGCAGGACCCAATATTTTACGAAAAATGTTCATCTCGTACAGCCCAAGAACGGTTGCATCTCTTTGCCATTGTCTGTCTCCTCTAGACTCTACTCTAAAAGGGAATCTCCAAGACCAAGATGGAATGTGCGTACAAAATTCACCAATTGTTTCTCTTGATTTCACTTTCTCTAGTACTTATCTATCTCCCCGAACCAAAGCTTATCTTTCGAACCAAGGAATACTTGACTGAATAGGTTTGACAACAAAAATTCTTGGTTCAAGGCTATAAAAAAAAAACAAAACATCAGTTTTGCTGTGCAAGTTTATAAACAAAAATTTTTATATCAACCCCAGCCACCTATTTTTTTTTTTTAATAACTTCTATGTCTGAACCGAAAATCTCCAGGCAACAGTGTATTCTTTATCTCCATACAAATCATACCAGCCTATTATACACTCCTAAAAATTGAGGTCACGATCGTGAGGTTTCTTACAGCTTGCATGATATCATCTCTCCAGGTATCCTGAAACAAAAAAAAATAAAACAAGTTAAACATTTTTCACATAAAACAACAAAAAATTAGAAAATTAGAAAAAAAATAAAAACGCCGTCATTTTTTTAATAAACAATCCATAAATTGCTTACATTGGATGCATGTGGGCATATTTATTTTTATTTTTTATTAAAAAAGTGCACTTTAGGTATTTCATTGTTGGGCTAGACCAACTTTAGACTTTCCTAACTAGTATTTTTTTAATTTTTTTTTTGTTGGCTGTTGAACTTGAACATAAGCCAGTTCATATTCTTAACTGCACGAAACCTGTTTTCATATCTCATTCCTAAGTAATGGTTTTTATTCGTCAAGTGAAAAAAACTTAATTTTATTTTGAAGAATTTTCACGTTTTTTTACGAACCATTGCATGTAAGTTTTACTCTTTTTTCCTCTCACGAAAAGAGTATTTTGTGTGCACTTTAAGTTCAGCTCTGATTTCCTTAGCCTAGCCACACATTACTGTGTGAATAATAAAATCAAAGGGCGTGGATTAAAAACTTAAGACTGTCTAAATAATATGTAGGCGTTTAAAAAAGAACACCCCGTCGTGGCTGGTTGTGTAACACGCTATGCAATGCTGTGCATATACAAAATGCTGGTACATTATTGTGTAATCATTGCTGGGCACGGCCCTAAGGTGCGCTTTGCTAACTTAAAAAATGTTTGTTTTCCAGCAGTCCATTAAGTAATGAGAACAGTGACTTACTTTGAAACACGTTCTTTAAAAAATAAACCAACAAAACTTTAAATAAACAAAGAAATAGAATAGGCAAAAATGCAAAGACAGCTGGTCGTTCAAGTAAATAGCAAACAAATTAACAACACAAACATATTGGCTTGATAATGTGGTGCTCAATACCAGGTTTCATGTTTCAGTTCTCCAAAGCCCGGGATGTTACGATTACTGGGATGCCAAGTTTTCTTACAAATCTATGGAAAATGTTCAATGAATGCAATGTCTTGCTTTTAATCGCATAAAAAGAGCAGACATTAGAAAACCTTAAATAAACACAAGCTTAAAAACTTTTATCATATCTTTATGCATTAAAGGCATGCTTCATGTTTCGTACCTTGTATCGCTCAAACTGTAGCATTCTTGATATAACAGAGGTTTTTTCCACTAAAACATTGAGAGCCTGAAAGTATGCACAGCAAATATATTTCATATATATCAGTAACAACATAATGACGATGACTGCAACGTAGCAACATTTAAGGTGAATTTAAACATTTTGTCATATCGTCTGCTACTTAATTATTTGAAAGTGTCGCATCGCACAGTGTTGCGAGCCCATACAAAAGTTGGACAAAAATAGAAGGAGTCGTCCGATTTGGATGAAATTTGGAGTGGTGAATTATTTAAGGTCGCTGATATCAAATATGAAAAAAAATTTAAAAAAAATAAATTCCATCATGTCTAAATTAAGGTTATAAATTTCAATTTTTGAGATTTTTAAGTTTTTTAAAATATTATTACCATATTTAAAATTCTTAAATTTACAATTTTTTTAATTTTGGTTTAATATATGGTTTATGATTTATCAAAAAAAAATTATTGCTTTGAAATATGTTATATAGTTTAAAAGATATAAATATTTTTGTAAGAGTATTTTTGTACTAAACTATGCTGGAAAAACTTATATATTTTTAATACATTGACGTTTTCTTCTTTTTGAAAGATATTCGCTTTGAATAATAAAATGCAAATATTAATTTTACTAATAATTATTTAATATTTTCTTTATGTACATTATTTGAATTAAAAAAGTGCTAATCTTCATCTTTATTTTCATTATAAATATACAAATTGATGTTAGAATCTTCCTCAATTATCTTTTTATTATATTTACTTTTTCTTTGAGAAGATAAAAGAGGGTCTGATGAGATTACCAAATAGGTCATAAGATCTGTATTGGAATTTTCTCTTGAGCACTTCCGCGTGTGATTAAGACGAGTATATCGAATATTTTTGTGGCTTCCTTCTAAAGCTTCTTCAGATAAAGTTCCTGCGAAAATAATTATTGTGAAAAAATATATCTTAGATCGAATTACTTCAAACTACAATATTAAAAGTTTAGTCACCTATTGGTAAATCGAAACATTTTACTACTTCGCATCCATGTACTAAAACTTTGTGTACAGAGCAAGGCATATAATACCAATTGTAGCACTCTATGTACAAGTTCCTCGTTTTTCTCAGCAGCTTACTAAATTCATCAATTTTAATGATTTTGCCACATGAGAGGATTCTTAACACTAATGCAAAGTTGTATATAAGATCTTTGTTAAGTCCTGTGATTTCTGCAGATACTTCATAGTTTAAAAAAAACTTCCTAGCCGTATTTCCGTCGTTTGTGGTGCCATAACCTGTTTTTACATAATCCACTAGCAGGCCCAGTCTCTCTCTAAACTCTCTTTGTATTCGTGCTTTAGTTTCAGCAAAAACCGTTTTATGTTCTGCTCTTACTTGCCAGTTTTTAAATGCCAATCGATAGGCTATATGCAGTAAACATTCAAAAAACCTTATCCAACAATGTAGTGTTGAAAGTCCATACTCATAATGATTTATATTTGGAGTTTTAACCAAATCAATTCGATTCATTTCAATAGGACTTGCTTTGCATATAAAACATCTACTTGTTGAATTGGTTTCAGTTAGAATATTTGCAATGGCACCATCTATCATTGTACAGTGCATTATGTATGAGACCTCAATAGGTCTTCCATCAAGATCGATTATGTCGCATTCTAACTCATTTATCTGGTTTTTCATAGCAGCATTTTCTCCAATAATAATATTTTTATTTTCTTTTGCCATGATAAATTTCACAGGTCTACAGAAAAGAGTGGAAGAGCATTTTTCATTGACCCAAATTTCATTTCTGGATGTTGAGTCAATTAATCTAAAGTAATAAAAATGTTTTTTTACTATATAAAATTATACAAAAGTTACTCACTTTATTGGAACAAAAGCAATTAAAAATAAGAACTCATCGTTGAACTCGCTTGAAGAAAAACTCTGCTTATACCGACTATGGCCAGAACTTCCATCCATACCCCACTTGCAGATAAGTGTAACTTTGTTTTGGAGTAAATTAGGTTTACATAAACTCAAAACACTTTCTGCTGTCTTTCGCATTAAAGGTTTTAAAGGAACTTCAGCAGAATTTTCTGAAGCTATTACTGGCGGTACTAACGTTTTTTTTAATTTCTGTATAGCATAATAACTAGGAAAGCAATTTTCATGCAATTTGTTCACTGTTTTTCGCAAAATATTGTACTTTTCTACAGAAAGGTCCAAATCCATATACAGCGTTAATGCCTCCATTGGTGACAAACTTTTTTTTTTTCTAGGCTCACTTTCAGGATTGCTATTTGTTTTAGCAAATTGGGAAGCAAAATCTAACTCTTCCGCAGAATATTCACCAGCTATATCAGCTATTCTCCTTTTTTTTGTTTTTTCTGATGCCAAGTGAAATTGCATTTGAGGCCTTCCGCGACTTGTACTAGGTTGCTAAATTATAGATTAATTTTAACTTTTTATATTAAAAATATTTTATTTTCTTTAAAGCTGTTTACTTACATCATCTGGATGTGAAAATTCGAAAGCTTTGAGATTTAGCCAATTCGAATTTTTTTTTAAAAAATATTCTTTTTTGTAACCACACTCAATCCACTTTCTTTGAAGTTTTTGACAAAAAACGCATACTTTTTGTTTTACTTGATTTTCATCAAATACTCTTTCATCAATTTTTTCTTTAACAAAAGCTACGATGAAAGATACTTTATCTCGTGGTCCAGCACTAATCCAACTATTAAATAAATCGGAATTATTAAAAATATATGACATTTTTACTACAAATCTCGCGTTAAACTTTTATGTAAAATGTTTAATTTAAAACGGTAAATGCATTGTGGGTGGCAATAGTAATCATAGGTGTACTCTACTTAAAAAAAAATTTACGTAATTTCCAGTAATTGCCTAAAAAACTATTACGTTAATATATGTTTGCAAAAAAAATATATATATTTCCGAAAAATACAATTAATTAAATATGAATCTTTTATTTTTTAGTTAATTTGTGCCCAATAATTATTGCAAGATCTTTAAAGCCCTTCTTTAACTTGTAGGGTACAAATTTTTAAAATTGTTCGCTTATTTCTAAAATGAATTAAGTTTTTTTTCCGGTATGATATATTTCTTGTATATATTAAAATACATATTATTCAAAACATGTCCTATAATATAAAAAAAATATCTAAAAAAACAGACTTAGATCATTTTTTAATAAAATAGATAAGAAACATGTTTGTTTACATTTGTATTGCTGTTAAAACAATAACAATTTTTCGAAAAATTATGAAAAATTGCATTTTGGACCATTTTTAAAAATTCGATTACTCAAAGAATCGGACGTATTCGGAAAAGTTTTTTATAGATTCTAAAAGATAATAAACCATACTTACAATGTTTGTTGGTTTCAAAGGTGATCTCAGCGGAACTTGGAAGAAGCTGACTAATAAATTTAACAAAATTTTTTATTTTTCCATAGTTTTATCAATTTTTGAAATTTTTGAAAAAATTCAATTTAACTTTTTTCTTCCCAATAACAAAAACCTTATTTTTTACTATAAATTAACTTTAAATGAAAATTAAAAATATTAAAATATCTTGAAAAATGAGTTAACAAAAAAAAATTTGCCTAAGTGCTCGGAAACGAAAATTGTACCATAAAAAAACTATGAAATTGTATTGACTTTAAACAGGTGTAGCGTCTCCAAAAATTATTTAATGGAACTAAAAATTTAAATTCTTCTTAATTGGAGTATTTCCTTTACAACGATACCCATTTTGTATGATTTGATGAAAAAAAATTTTTGATTTTTGTCCACTAGACGCAACACTGTGCATCGTAGCGATGACGTGCTTTATTACAGGTTTTACTATAAAGGAACAGAGCAAACCAGTACTTCGAGTCTATTTTTTAAAAATATTAAGAAACTCTTTTTTGTAAGTCTTTTAATGATAAATATTTTGAATATTTTAATACTTAACTAACCTAAAATTCAAAAAGCCGTTAAAGCATTTTCATTTTTTATTTTTGAATGAGTAGCCAAGGAAGTAATGATATATTATGTGTTACTTAAATATGTGCTTAAATTGATGTTGAAACATGTAGTTTATTTAGTCAATCATAGTATTAAAAATGCAATCTTCAAAAACATGCTTACCTAACTTATAGACCAAATATCGGCATACTTACCATACCAAACACTTCCACTTTGGTATCAGTGAACAAATCACCTTATATTTTGTCACAACACCGAAAAGCATACATATAAATTATATATAATTCTTAAAAAATATGTTTCTTAAGAATTATATACTATAACTAATCAATTAAAATTACACAATTTTATAAGTCAAGCATACAATTTAATATTTTTAAAATTCTTGAGGCAACTCGTACCTTTACCTATACTTTTTTCCTATAAAAATACTTATAAGTGTACCTGCCATGTTAAAGTTTTCACTACATTTGAAGATATATAAAAAAATGTCCTTCTTTTAAAATATATCTTGTAGAAAACAAAAACTTACACTTGTTAAGTCATTTATTTTTACCACAGCCATAGATTTGAATAAAAAAACCATTTAGAATTATTTCTACAGCTTCAATTTTGATGCCAACTAACACCATCATTACAACAGAACGTTAAGGTTAAGCAAATGATAGACAAAAGTTGCTCAAGAATACTTCCTGTCAACCGTCGCTAACGCACCTCAATGCACGAACGCTTGCTTATTGGCGATTTTGTTAAATGACCCAAAGCCAAAAAAAAAAAACAAAACAAAAAAATATATAAATTTCCAGAACTTGTTGTTATATTAAGCAGCTTACCAATTATCAGAATGCAAATGCCAAGCAGAGCCCAACTTAATCTAATAAAAAAATTTAAATCTAAATGTAGAAGAGCACAGAGCCAAAGAAATACAACCCAAAAAAAGAAAACAAAACAAATCACAAAAACAAAAATACAAAAATACAAGCAGCCACTTAAAGCCGCTGCACAAAACCACATTAATATTCAGAGCCAATAACAATCGCGGCAAATGTAAACTGCTGCCTCTACGCAAGCAGCAGCAGCAGAAGCTGCTGCACGCAAGTTCAAGTTGCTGCCGTTATAGGCAAGTTTCAGAAAAACCAGGAATAAAAAAAAACATCCTGAAGCAGTCTTATTAAGTTTAAGCTGTTGAAAACAAGTAAAAGCCTGCTTTAGGCATTGAATCGTTATTCCCACACCAACACTTATGCAAACCACCTGCTATTATAAGCAAGTTTCTTATATTAAACACTGCGCACAATGGGTTATTTGTCAAAATTATGTGTACAAAATTTAATTTCCTCAAAACTTCAATTTTATTACAAAGCTTCCTTTTTAAATTTTAAATACATAGTACTGGAGTAGCAAATGAGTATTTGTTTGCACTTTGCGAAAATTTAGAAAAAAAAGTTCAGCTTCAGTTACCGGTTTTCAGATACAAGCAGCATTGAGGTTGTTGGTACATATTAAAGCGCAACGAAACTGAATCTGGTATAAAAAAACATAAACAAAAAACACCAGTAACCGGCAAAAGTAGTGCTTCCAAAAGAAGTTAACGTGGAAGGAAAAGTCGTGAGTTCGATCACTTCTATTTTCATACCCAGGAGACAAACTTTGAATATATTCATTTATTTCTTCTATTAGGTATCAAATACTTCCAGGAAACTTTTAAGAAGGGATTACATGACTCAGAAGATACAAGCCTTGGCTTCTAAGAAAATATTTAATCATTGCCTTGCACAAGCCATGCCATGGAAGCATTCTTGGAAGCTATTCAAATAGCCTTTTAGAATTTTATGATAATGTTTCCTGAAGCACTTTTCGACAAAGCTGAGGAGAAGCACAATTGTACTTTAAGAATATCTTCTGGAAGCAGTGTATCTAAGAATGCCTGTCAACTAGCGAACTTAGAGAGATAAAATTTTTCCATATGGATGCCTTCTTCTGTTGTAAGACGTAAGATTCTCAAAGTCTGACTAAACTTTTTGCTTCAGTAGGTTTGATGTCGATGTTTTTAGGAAGCAGATATTTCTGTATATTGCGTAAATTTAAAGGGGGTAAGATAACCATTGTGATAACTTTACGCGCCGATTGCTGAATCCCAGCTTATACGCATTATACGTATGCCTTATTCAAAAAGCTCACCCCACCCTGAGTAGGCTTTTAACTTGGCTTTTTGCCAGATCCAACTGAATTATTCTCTTACTTTTTCTCCACCTGGTTTAATTTTTTCAAACCAAGCTCGGTCTAATAATCATGAAAAAACTTTTTATGCACATACACTGAGAAAAAAAAACACATACCTTGCTCCGGTAAAAAATTTCTCTATTTTCGATATAGAAATTTTCTCTTTTTCAAATAAAATTTTCTTAAATTAGAATAAATTTTCACATTTTCGAAGAAATTTTTCTTTATTTCTAGGAAATGGAAATATTTCAATGTCTCTAATAATGATAACTATTTTTCTCGCACAAAAGTTTCTCATTTATAGAGAAAAATTTATTGAAAATAAAAAATTTTTCTTATATTTTGATAAAAAATTCACTAAGAGAAGTATTTTCTTCAATAAAGCAAATATTTTCTAAAAAATAAAAAGCTTTTTCTCAAAAAAACGATCTATTTTTCTTCTTCATGGAAGCTTTTAACCATTTTTAGAGAATTTTTAGTATCGAAATTAGAGAATAGCATTCTCTGGAGCAAAGTCTATACCATTTTTCTCTACATATGATGCCTTTTTTATCATATTCCGATAAGCTTTTTTCTGAGTGTAGATGTGGTCTTTGAGGTGTTGGCCGTTTTTTTTTTAAATCGTTTTTTAAAATTTTTTTTATAATTTTATATTTTAGTAAATATTTTTAAAATTCTTAAATAATTGTGGTGACCCTGGCATGCAGATTAAGTGTGTGGCTTAGCATGCTCGGAGCCCGGGTTCGATCCCCAGCCGCGGCGAAAAGTTTTTTTCAATAAAACATTTTTCTGATCGGTCAGAGAGTAAATTATGCCATGTAAAGCCTCTTGAGAACATGAACTTTAGCCGTTCGGAGTCGGCATAAAACATGTTGGTCCAGTTCTCGGTCAATTATGTGCAAACATAACACACACAACACAATTGATCATAAGAAGCTCGGTCGAAGTCCTTTCAAGGGCTAAAATGGCCAATTTGTTTTTTTTTTTTTTAATTGCATTGTAAAATTCTTACGGGTTCAAAAGTTACAACCGAAGAGAGCGCATTTTTATTTTTAACCTTTTTTTCTTTGTTCACAAGCTTTGAAAGCGTTTATCTCGAAATCATGTTTTTCGTACTGGTTGCGGCACTAGCGGATTCATTTTTTGACGAAATTTATTTTCTTGTATTTTTTTAAACTTGATTTGATTTTTAAATTTTTTTTCGATTTTTTATGAATTTTTAATGTCAATATTTTTTCGTAAAAACACACTTTCAAATTTGGAACATCACCAAATATTGAACAAAAATTTTTAAATAAGCTCCTGTCATACGATAACTAATTTTGTTAAGTTTTAAAAAATTAATTTTATGACACGAGCTTGACACGAGTATGACACGAGCTTTTTTTAAAAAAATTCTTTCGATTTTTTATGAATTTGTAATGGGAATATTTTTTCGAAAAAACACACTTTCAAAAAAAATATTCAAAAAAAGCTCCTGTTATACGATAACCAATTTTGTTAAGTTTTAAAAAATTAATTTTTTTCCACATCGGACAATTTTTGCGACTCCCAGCGCTGCAACCAAGAGGCGCCGTTTTTTTCAATGTCGCTCTTGGAGTTCGTTTGCAGCTCTATAAAACCAGGTTGGAGTGAAAAATAAATTTTTTTCGATTAATTTTTCTTGTAGTTTGCTCAATTCTATACAATAATAAAAAAAAATG
Source organism: Tetanocera ferruginea (assembly GCA_958299015.1). Classification (NCBI taxonomy): domain Eukaryota; kingdom Metazoa; phylum Arthropoda; class Insecta; order Diptera; family Sciomyzidae; genus Tetanocera; species Tetanocera ferruginea. Next base: position 10,871,444 of record OY282642.1, read on the forward strand.
TTGGAGCCTGAATTAGCCTGAAGTTAGAACCTGCCGCAGTCCGCGTATGATTCTCGGATGTGGCAAAAAATTAAAATGTTGCTCATTTAATGTTAATAATTAAAAACATAAGATTATAATAATATAAAAGAAGCAACAAAAAACTAAATAAAAAAATAAAAAGTACACAAAAATAAAAAAGTTTTAGTATTTGACGTGGTTTTAATTTGAAAACAATTTGGGTGTCTTCATTTATACAGTACAGTATTACATAAAATTTAGTCCAAGATTTTTAACCGTGCATGAATGGAATTACCTTTAAAAGGCAGTTTTCTTAAATCTGCCTTTAAAATCAAAATTTTGTTTCATGCTTTTGTATTCAAATGATGTGAGGATTATTCGTCTGAAGCACTTAACTTGATTTGTGAGACCCGCGTTCTGATTTTAGATATTGCAACAACCTTCAGTTTCTGAAGAATCTATAGCTGAAATCGATTGGCAAATATCTAGAAATTCGTATTTCTTTTGCATACTTCGGCCTCTGATTTTTGATGGTGTTAGCTTCTCACGGTAAACTTTTCCACAGTAACTTGTGGCTACCTTGTACAACTGCTAAACCAGATTAATCAATAAAATCAATCTTGTAGATCCTAATTTGTGTATGTTTCTGTACACGATATAGACGTTATTGCGAAAAAACGTATTTTTCAAAATTTTTACTGTCATTTTAAAATCTTTAACTTTGAATTCAGCAAATATAAAAAAATACGTCAACCTTAGAATTTTATCCCTTATCATATATCTAAAGTTCATGCAAATTTGATTGTCGGTGCCGCAAAAGTTAGAAGAACTTATTAAAAAAATTTTTCATATTTTTTTTAAAAACGGGAAAATCCGCATTATCTTTGGTCCTACCGAAAATTTTTATATTTTTTGATGCAGATTGAAAGAACTTTTTTATATCTGTTATTTTTTACCACTATTTTATTTTAAACTACCACAGCAGCCAATATTTTTGGCAAAAACTCGATTTTTTAGAGGTTATTTCAAACCATTTCAGCTTACGGATGGCTTCCGCTAGAGTTTAAATATTTGGGGAACCACCATAACATAAACCAAAGATTATTTTGAACAACTGTGCCGAACAAAATTTGTCTATGTAGCGTAAGTACTGTACATGTACTGTACATGAGATTTATCAATTTCTGTCATGAACGAATCTTGTACTTTTCGTATTTGTTTATGAATTTTAATCACAAAAATTATGAATGGTTCACATACCCCTTGTATTTTTTCATGGCATTTACAAAATTTTTTTACTGTTTCATGTGTCTTGAAAAAGTTTATTCATCACTCAACTAAATGATTTTGACCACTAAATTCTAACTAATACCCAAGGTACACCGGCTACAATGCTGTTTGTTTTTCAATTCAAACGATAGAATGTCGTGGTTGGCAATACAACGACAGTGAGTGGTACGCAATATCAAAAATATTATATAAACAGTTCAGTTCAGTATTTCAGCTAAATTCTAACAGCAGCAATAAGAGAAATAAAATAAAAATTTTATAGTTTTAATTTAGTTTTTTCTCAATATTATGGCATAACATTATGACATGTTGCGATTAAACTGCACAAATAAACTTGATGAATAACCTCTAAATGACTTTTATGCGAACTGATAAGAATTGAAAATTTATTCAAAAGAAACATAAGGTTATAATAAACTATTCAATTCTGAAGTTATTTTGAATTTTTCCATTACTTCAAGCTGAAGAGGAACAAAATTTTCAAGTTGGTTAGAATGCCAGAAAACAGCAGGAAAGGCCATAATAATGTAAACTCTATTATATTAATTAGACTAAATGTAACTTAAAAGGTTATTGTTATTACTGAATGGTTTTAGGACTCAGTAGTTAGAACTTATTTTTAAAATGTGTTTTGATTTTCATACCCATAGAATATAAGATGTTTAAGATTTATTTAATATTATATAAATATTTGCTCTGCATATATTTGTGACAAATATTGAACAAACCTTCCGGTAGTGTGCTTTATGCATTATAATAATTATAATTTTGCTTGAGTTATTTCATTTGGCTTGAAATCATGCCGATCTGCTCAAATTTTATATTAAATATTGTTATTAAGAATTTACAATTTGATTAATATTTACTTTGAAATCAAATTTATGTTCATCCACTTGTATGCTTCAATAAAGCTTTAAATTTTATTAGCTATTTATATTAAAATTTTGCAAATATTTGAATAGCTTCCAGCAAATAAAAAGTTAAAAATTTCAATATTAGTCATAAATAAAGCATGTCATCATTTATTCATTATTCAATTATGTTGAATAGACAATTTCTGAAGATAATGTGGATGATGATGATGAAAACGCCGCAAGGTACACAAATGCCTCTCTTTGAATAGCAGCCATGGGCATATTGCGGCACACTATATAAATCTCATTATATAAACATCAACTTATCAACTAATAAAAACTTTTTAACCAAAAAAAAACCTACTTCAAAATCGCCACAAGATGTTCGTTTGAGTGAATTGCAGTGTAATGTTGCATTTGAAGACGATGAATTAGAAGAAGTTTATTTAGAAGAAAATGTGGTCAGTGCAGTTGAACCAAATCGTGACTCAAAATACCATTGCCAAGGCAAAAACTATGTCACGGTTTGGTGGTCAGTGCCAAGTTCAGTCGAAAAGGAGCGCACCCAAATTATGAAACGAGCTCGAACTGAAGCATATCCTTATTTGAAAGAAAATTTCGATAGTAAAAAGGATGGGTTTATTCGAATTTTATCACCCACTTTCATTGAATTGATTGTGATTGAAACAATAGGAAAAGCAAAGAGAGCATATGAAGCAAACAGAAATTGCCCACTAAAACTTTTGGACATTGGAAGAACAGAGATACCGACGAAATTCATGCATACATCGCAATTTTATTACACGCTGGTTCCGAAAAGGCGAATAATGTCTATGCTATAGAGCTATTCTATAAGACCCACAGGCCATTTTACCGATCCGTGATGAGCTTGTTTCGGTTCGAGCAACTTCGCGTTTTTTGCGATCTGACGACACACGAACGCGATCATCTTTGGCTCCAATTTTTGAAAAATTTTACACTGGTTTATGTACCATCTTTGGAACTAGGCATCGATGAGCAGTTACTAGTTACAAGAAACAGATGTAGCTTTTCGCCAGTACATTCCATCAAAATATAGCGACCACTGTAAGGGTACTCAGTCTAAAGACAACAAAACAACTGGCACGTGTGATCACTGCTTGAAGCCAACATGTCCATAACATTATATTCGTTCATTCGAGTTATGTTACGTGAGAAAATACAAAGACCCTGATACAGTCGATGAAAGTGGTGAAGAAGAAGAGGAACGATGATGATGAAATGAAACCAGAACCATCAACATCGAACGCATTGAAACGCCAGAAACATTTGATGTCCATTATAAATCTTTTGATTTTTTAAAAAGTTTTTTATTAAAGCAAATGTTACCAACATAAGAATAACAAAAAAAAATAAAAAACATTTACAATGAATATAAAAAAATACCAATTAAATCCTTATTTCACGAAAAACAATACGTTTGCTCTTTAGATTTGATGAAAAATAACGATTTACATATAAATTATCATAAGGGTCGATTTGACCCAGATTCAGGAAAATATGTTGAAATTATCATTCATGAGTGTAAGGTTAAACACAATTATTTAAGCTTAAAATTTTAAAAATGTTTTTTCTGTCGTTTCTTATTTTTTACTCTTTTGAATTTTTTAATATATTTGCAAGAATTATTAAGGTAAATTTCAAATATGAAACTTTATTATCTATTTTTAACTATTTATTATTATGAATTAAGTTTAACTATTTCATGGTTTGTTGGTTATTTTCTATTTCTGCTTCTTTACAGTTTTTAATAGTGTCACGCCCTTTTGTAACTCCAGCCTATGTACTTTATTGGTCATCTTCTTCTAATATATAAAAACAAATGTTTGTCCCTCTGTCTGTCTGTCTATCTGTTCCGTATAGGCTCGCGCACCGTTTATCCGATTGAGCTGAAACTTGGACACCGAGTTCTTTTCATAGTGAGAAGGGCGGTAGTATGTGAGCGTGACACTCTATAATAACTCCTAAACGTCTACACCAATTTCAATGAAATTTTGTATGAACGTTCAACTGCACTCAAGATAAAACATAAAATTTAAAAAATTCCAAAGACTTCCGAAAGAGGGCGCTTTAAGCAGTGCATTGTTAAGACTCAATAACTCATAAATGACTTGATCGATTATACTAAATTTTGATATGTGAAATAACTAGACTCTGCAACAGAGTTGAGGCTATTTAAATTTCATAAAACTTCCGTGAGAGGGCGCTTTATTCAATCAACTATGTTCGGCTCATTCACGTCAAAACGGATGAACTGATTTTGATGAAACTTGGCAAGCATTTGTATCTGTTACTGAAATAGATCCTATGCTTTTAAAAGTTCTTTCCACAAAAATCAAGGAATGAGCCGAAGGCAAACGAAATCAAGAACCAAAGACGAACAAAAAAAAAAGAAGTTTAACGAATACCAGTAGAAGCTATATAAAGATGAAAACAAATTAACCGAACAGTATCGACCAAAATCGAAGTTGAACAAAGACAATCCTAAAAATCGAATCGATGCTTATAGAATTTTTTAAAATTGGAATTTATTTGGTATAAAATTGCATATTTAATGCATGCTTAGAAAAACTTTAAACGCATTTTTCTCGAAATGACTTTTCATATCATAAAAAATGGCATCAAATTTACAGAAAAATGGTATTGACCTTGCTCCAGATAATGCTTTTCTCTAAATGCGATCCTAAAAATTCTCTATATATGATAAAAACCTTCTATGAAAAAAAGATAAATATAAAAATAATTCGATTTTAGAGAAAAAGACTCTTTATTTTTGAGAAAACATTGGTTTTTCTTGAAGAAAATACTTCTCATGATGAATTTTTTATCAAAATATTGTAGAAAATTTTTCATATTAAAAAAATTTTTCTGTTTAAATGAGAATTTTTTTGTGCGAGAAAAATCCCAGCGGTCAGAAGATGCCTGAATCAATATATTCTCTCAGGCCTGAGGGGTAATGGTAAGGCCTGAGTATTCAACACACCTCTTGATTTCCTTTTCCCACATAAATGTCATACTAAATACCTGCTTTAGTATATCGTTAACTCAGGCCTGAATATCCCTAACAATATTCCTTTGAAAATTCAGGCCTGAGTGAATGCTTAAATATCAGGCCTTCTATCAGGTCGCCCCAAGCCTGAAAATTTAAATGAGAAAACAAATAGCAGATATATCATATACCGAAGCCAAGCTGCAGTTCGTCTTCGGTATCATGAGCATTGTTTGAATTATTTTAATGAATTAAAGGTCTTAGAACTTTTTCACTAAATAATTCAAATTTTTGTTTTGAGAATGAAAAATGACGCGTCGATTACTTTGCATTTTTGTATTTTTATTTTGAAAAAATTTCCCAAACTTGTTTGTTGGCATTACGACTTCGCTTCTAGTCTCAGCTGTTGCTCAGGTGCGAACACGAAACAAAATCAAAAATACTTTTGAGGGATATTTGGGTTAACTGAAAATACTCATAAACGTTTGATAGCATTACGCCTTCGCTTCTAAACTCAGGGATATCTTCAGGTCTGAGATCGACACAAAACAAATTATTCAGAGGTTAGACAATTTTAGGGAAGTTTTTAGAAAGCTTAAATGCAAATGCTTATTCTGAAATCAGCTATGATCTCATGCCCGAATTTTCGAAGCAAAATAGAACTGATTTCATGCCAGATGTTATCAGGTATGACAATTGCTGACCGCTGGGATATTTCTCATTATAGTAGACATTGAAATATTTCCATTTCCTAGAAGTGAAGAAATATTTCTTCGAAAATGTAAAAATTTATTCTAATTGAAGAAAATTTTATTTGAAAAGAGAAAATTGCTATTATCGAAAATAGATAAATTTTTCACCGGAGGAAGATATGTGTTTTTTTTTTGAGTGTGTGTGACCATTTTCCTCAGAAACCAGACGTCAGATGGAGACGTTGAAGGTGTCATTTTTTTAACCGACTTCAAAAAGGAGGAGGTTCTCAAGTTGGTTGGTTTCTCTGTTTTTTTTTTTTTTTTTTTTTTTTTTTTTTTTTTTTTTTTTTTTTTGTGAATGTATGTACATCGATTACTCCTAAAGTACTTGCCCGATTGCCGTAATTTTTTGTCAACATATAGAGATTATCAACGCGGAGGTGCCCGTTTATGAAAGGGGGCGGTATTCGGAAAAGGGGCGTGTCTGTATAAGAAAAACACTGTATCTCAGTAAATATTGACACTACGGTAATAAAATTCCCAGTAAAATTACAAGGGCAAGCACAAGTATTAAAAATGATGATCACTTAAGTGGGCGTAACTCTCAAAAAGGGTGTGGCAATATTGTAAAAACTCTGTATCTCGAAGAAAATTGACACTAGAGTACTGAAATTAAGTACAGAGGTAGGTACAATTGTTGGAAATTATTATAGCAAAAGTGGGCGTAATTCGACAAAGGGGTGTGGCAATATAAGAGAATTACTGTGTCTCGAATAATATTGATACTAGGGTACAGAAATTTATTACAAGGGTAGGAAAAATTACTACACATTTTTATAAAAAATAAAATGGGCGTTAATCGAGAAGGGGAGTGGCAATATTAAAACAAAACACTGTATCTCGATTACTATTGACACTACGATATTAAAATTTAGTACAAAGGTAGGTACAAATATAACAAATTACTGTCAGTAATGTGGGCGGTATTCGATAAAGGGGCGTGTCACTGTAAGAAAAACACTGTTTTTCAGTAAATATTGACACCAGAAAACTAGAGTTAATAAAATTCACAGAAAAAATGCAAGGGTAGGTAAAAAATAATAGTCAATTAAGTGGGCGTTAGTCGACAAAGAGGTGTGGCAATATTAGAAAAACTCTGTATCTCGAATAATATTGACACTAGAGTACTAAAGTTAACTACAGGGGTAGGCACAGTTATAAAACAATTAATTTCAATACAGTGGACCTTGTTTGATAAAGGGGTGTGGCAATATATAAAATACACTGTATCGCGAATAATATTGACACTAGAGTACTGATATTTAGTATAGAGGTAGGCACACTTATAACAAGTTATTGTGAATAAAGTGGGCGTCATTCGACAAAGGGGTGTGGCAATATTAGAAAACACTAAATCGAATACTGACACTACTAACTGAAAAAGTACAGACGAAGGCACAATTATTACAAATTACTACCGAAGAATTGGGCGTTATTCGACTAAGGGGTGTGGCAGTGTGTAAAAAACTGTATCATATTGACATAAGGGTGGTAAAATTCATTGTTAGAATGGGTAGAACTATTGAAAACACTATGACAAAGAGTGTGATATTCTCGACAAAGAGGCGTGTCAATATTATAAACACACTATATTTCAGTCAATATTGACATTGGGGTAGTGATAAAAATACAAGAGTAGGTACTGATAAACATACTGACAAAGACCAGAATAAGAAACGACAGAAAAGCATTTTCCATATTATGAGCATAAATAATTGGTGTTTAATTAATTTATACACTTTTTTAATATATATCATTTTCTCTAAAAAGAAAGAAATAAAAACTTTTTAACAAAAAAAAAAACCTACTTCAAAATCACTAGAAAGTAAAAAATAATTTTAAATTACTTTTACTATTTATTTCTTGGTCAAATTTGTGTTTTTATAATAAATATATTTATTTTTTTATGATAATAAGAGCTTCGAAGTCGGCGCTAATATAATCAGATTTTTTTGTGCAGCTGCAACACACATATAGCATTTTAATTAAGATTTAAGAAAAATTAAGATTACAAATAAAAAAGTCTTAAATAGAGTAGGGATGGCGAAAAAATCATGATTTTACGTCAATGATTAGCGCTGACTAGAAGCTTTTATTATCATAAAAAAATAAATATATTTATTATAAAAACACAAATTTGACCAAGAAATAAATAGTAAAAGTAATTTAAAATTATTTTTTACTTTCTAGTGATTTTGAAGTAGGTTTTTTTTTTTTGTTAAAAAGTTTTTATGTTTTAATCATGTCTGAAATTTGACTAAACACTTTCGACGGAAGGAGGGGAGGGGGCAAAACTCCAAAAAAAGATTATTAAAAAAATTTTAAAATTGAATTGATAATTTTAAAAACGTTAAAATAAGAGCGGATTTGAAAATCGTCCTCTTTCTGTGCTCGAAGCACAACTCCGAGTAACACCGGGTTACATCCGCTAGTACTTTATAATAATTCAACCTCGCCATGCACCAAATTTCAGTTCTCTAGCATCAGTATCAGCCGATATACAGTAGTTTTCTTAAAGTGCCTCACGCTTTTTATAATCCTTTCCACCAATTTAATTATTCTACCTACCCACCTACCAAATATTAGTATCCAAGTTTCAATATTAACTGAAAAGCAGTGACACGCCTCTTCATTGAATCGAATTTACTTTTTTGATTGTGTTTTGTAATAACTCTACCTATTCTCGTATTGATTTCAATACCCTAGTGTCAATATTGAGTGAGATATAGTGTGTTTTCTAATAGTGACACGCCTCGATGTCAATTTTGCCCATTTTGTCATAGTGTTTTCAATAATTTTACCCATTCTAACAATGAATTTGATCACCCTTGTGTCAATATTATACAATTTTTTCAAACACTGCCACACCCCTTATAACGAATAACTTCCTCGGTATTAATTTGTAATAATTGTGCCAACCTCTGTACTTCATTTCAGTACCCTAGTTTCAATAGTATACGATATAGCGTTTTCTTATATTGCCACATCCCTAAATGACGCCCACTTTATTGACAGTACTTTGTAATAAGTGTGTCTACCTCTGTACTAAATATCAGCATTCTAGGGCCAATGTTATTTGAGATACAGTGTATTTCAAATATTGCCACACCCCTTTATCAAACAACGCCCACTTTATTGAAATTCATTTTTTATACTTGTGCCTATCTTTCTTGTAAACTTTAGTACTCTAGTGTCAATATTATTCGAGATATAGAGTTTTTCTAATATTGCCACACCTCTTTGTCAAATAACGCCCACTTAATTGATCGTATTTTTTTATAACTGTATCTACCCTTGCATTTTTGCTGTAAATGTCAGTACCTTAGTATCAATATTTACTGAGATACAGTGTTTTACTTATAGGGACACGACCCTTTCGCAAATACCACCCACATTATTGGCAATAATTTGTTATACTTTTACCTTATAGTTCGAGATACAGTGTTTTTTTAATATTGCCATATCCTTTAATGAATAACACCCATTTTTGTAAGAAAAATTTGTAGTTATCGTGCCTACCGCTGTAATAAATTTCTGTACCCTTGTGTCAATATTATTCGAGATACAGTAAATGTCTTATATTGCCACACCTCTTTGTCGAATAAAGACCACTTTCTTGATAGCAATTTTCAATAATTGTGCCTACCTCTGTACTAAATTTCAGTACTCTAGTGTCAATGTTATTCGAGAAACAGAGTTTTTCCAATATTGCCACACCCTTTTTTAGAAAAACGCCCACTTGAGTGATCATAATTTTTAATATTTGTGCCTGTCCTTATAATTTTACTGTGAATTTTATTACCTTAGTAACAATATTTACTGAGATACAGTGTTTTTTTTTATATCGACACGCCCCTTTGTCGAATACCACCCACTTATATAGGGCAAGTACTTTAGGAGTAATCGATGCACATACATTAAAAAAAAAAAAAAAAAAAAAAAAAAAACAGAGAAACCAACCAACTTGAGAACCTCCTCCTTTTTGAAGTCGGTTAAAAAGCGCAATAAACTTACAGTACAACGTTTATATTTAAATCATGTGGCAAAGTATTTAATAATATGAAGTAAAGCACTATTTTTTAATACATTTAATGCCTAAATAATTTTTCATGCTATCCTTTGTTAGAAAATAAGTTGCCCACAGCTGTACAGGATAAACATAAGCGATTTTTTATGTTTCAAAAAACTTTAATTTTTTTATTACACCAGAGAAAAACACACGTGTGCCCCCCAATTTATCAATTTCCGTTTGAAAAAAAAAAAAAGTTTAAAAGTTTATCTTGACACATACTTAAATTGTTTATGAAGTTTGCAAATTATGCTTTAGCACTAAGCTATGCAGAGAACAAACATGTTTTGCTTAATACTTACTTAAACTTGAGAAAAGCAGCTTATTTAGGTTTAAATTTAAATTATTCATATAAAATCAATAATCTGCATAAAGATTGTATTAAATAGCACAAGAAGAAGAAGAATGTTACTCAAGCATTAAGTTACAAACAATGAAATATTTACTTCGCTAATCAGACCCAGTGGAAATCAGCACAAGTGGGTGTTAAGTTAATGAAGTAATAATAAAATAAGTACAAAAAAAAAAAAAAAAAAACAAAAAAATAAAAATAAAAAATAAAAACAAAAACTTAAAACAATCCAATGTCAACAATATAACACCCGTGGCACTCTACTGTCCACGCTTTAACCTCGCGTCTGCCGCTTTCAATTAGCTGCCAACATTAATGTTCATATTAAAAACAAAAAAGAAACTTTAAAAAAAAAAAACAAAAACAACAGGGGATGATCCTTCTTTATACAGCAGACGCAGCAGCATATAACATTCGCTCAAAAAAGCGGCTTTTAATTAAAGGCATCGAAGGCTTTTTTTGGGTTGATAATGAAAGTTGTAAAACGTGCAAACATTCATTAAGGCACACGGCACGAGCACTGTGTTGTGAATAATTTTAAGCCAAAGCGTGTCAGTAAAAAAAAAAAAGTGTTGCCAAAGGTCAATGAAAAACCCTGCTCTTTTTTATGATTTTATTTTCTACCTTTTTTTTAACTACGTTTACTTTATTTTTATACTCTGCTTTTACTGGAATATTTTTAATTGCATTAATTGCTGTAAAAAATACACCGTAACAGCGTCGACGACGGAAGTTAAGCTGGTCTGTCTGCTTCATGGTTAATGTTTACATTGTATTCTGCAGCATAGCTCGGATTAACTCTTATTACGGTGAATTATTTTATGTTGCTTGAAGTAATGGCTGTATGCAGGTGTAAAGTCAGCGAGATATAAAAAAAAAGTTCAACAATGGCATCAAGCAACTATATTTAATCGAACATCAAAGTGTCCAAAATTGCCTGGAACACTGATAATTGTCAGCTGTAAATTAAAGTAAGAAAGCCTTTAAAATTTATGAATTAAATAAGCACTTAAATGTTTCTTAAAGTTTTTTTAACTTTAAACTTATGTTTTTCTTATACTTTCTAAGCTTCTTGAACTTGATTTTGAGAAAAAAGTCAGTTAAACACAGATGCAGCTTTTTTTTTTGTATATGGAGCTGAAAAGTCCAATTATTTAATTCAAATATTTTTTGAAGTGAAACTTCTTTAGCCGCGTATATTGACTATTTACCACAAATATTGACTTTGTGTGAATATTTTTTCCCAAAACTAGTATATGATTTTTATAACGACAACAAAATAAAATTAATTTGATAACTTGTTTTGATTTTGTGCCCACAGATAAAAAATAAATTTTTGTTTTTTATACTTATACCGGTACCAATCATTTTGACTGGTGTGTTTTTCCATATCATCAATAGATTTTTGTTTCGATTTAGCATATACTACAACCTTTTTTCGTGTTGCCAACGATAACAAGTGTGACCAGCGTTAAATTTTGTTCAGGTGCAACGTGCATTCTACACAGAGGGAAAAACCTATGGACTCAATACATAAATTTATGTACTCATCGCATAGTTTTCTGCACACAAAAATTTTACATTTTTCATGTATTGAGTACATGTTGAAATCTTTATTGACTACATAATCCTTTTAAGCGGTTATGTAGTCAATAAAGAATTTTATGTACTCAACGCATAAATATGTGTCGTGAATTAATGGATGTATGTGGTGAGTACATGCACTCTGTACTCATCGCAAACTGTTACAAATAATTTTATGTAATGAGTACAGATCTTATGTACGTATTACATAGATTATTGACTCAGTACATACATAATTTACTCATTACATATTCGGCGTACATAATTTTATGCAATGAGTACATATATTATTTACTCATTACATATTTTAAATGCATAATTTTATGTAATGAGTACATGCATAATTTACTCACTACATATTTTTAGTGCATTTATTTATATAATGAGTACATACATAATTTACTGATTACATATGCTAAAAACATAATTTTATGCAATGATTACATGCATAATGTATTCATTATATATTTTTTGTTCATAATTTCATGTATTGAATATATACATAATTCATGTCTGTGTCTTAATCACCCTTTCAACAAATGCAATAAATAGCTTAATAAAGAAATGACTAGATTTCACAAAATAATTCGCAATTGCTTATAGAAACCAAGCCATTTATTTCTTAACCAATCATCGCTTTTGTTCTAGAGTACAGGATAAACTCATTCCCGCACTGATTTACTAGAGGCTTTAGAGGTGTTGCTTATTTGAAAAACAAGAAACGAATGACATAAAACAGCAAAATCGTGTGCCGATGTGCAAGAGATACGTGTACTGAGTCCATATGTTATGTACTGAATAAATGTGTCACTTCAATCGTATAAGAGGGACGTGTACTGAGTTTTTATTTTATGTATTGAGTAAAGTTTTTGTAAAACACGTTGATTGAGTACACGTTGCTTATATATATTGAAGTCTGCTATGTACTCAACACATAACATGATGTATTGAATACATTTTTTATTCATTTTAAAAAGTGAATAAATTGATATGTAGTCAGTACACGCTCCCTTTACTCAGTAAATACTGCTCTTGTTGCGTTCTCATACAAGTTGCAGTGCATAGATTTTACATAGCTGTCTCTGTACTGACTACATAACTTTTTCCCTTAGTGTATTGCAATTTTTGGGGGAAATCCCATTTTATAGGGGAATATCGATTTACCATAGATTCGTTGGAAAAATGTCATAACTTGTCATTAGTTCGATCAAATCAGTTCAGCGTGATATTCAGTAAGTGCAAAAAAAAATATTTATTTTGATAGTGATATATTCAAAAGTTTCATTACCCTCTAGTTGCTAAAAATGGAAAAAAGAACAAAAGCTACTTTGAATTTAGAAGAGATACAAAACATACTTTCGGAATGTTCGGACATTGAAGATGAAATTGTTGATAGTGAGGCCAAATTTTTGGGAAATCAAAGCGATACGACCGATAATTGTAATAACAGTGTCCATATCGAGAGCAATGATGAGAATAATGATGGTGAAAATAACGGAGATGAATCGAGCGACGAAGAAGATACTGATACTTTGCATGTACCAAAACGAATGTGTATGCGGATTCCTTCCAGGTCTGAAGACGAAAATGAAAACGAGGAGGATACACAGGAAGTTTCTGCAAGTGAAACTGTTTGGAGAAAAATAAAAGAAGGTGGTGTTGCTGGAAGGTTTCCAAGTCATTGCGTATTCAAAGATTTATCTGGGCCTACGGCATATGCTAAGAGAAATATTATGGAAGAGGAGGTAAGCAGTGCCTTCTTACTATTGATAGATCACCATATATTAGACTATATAAGAACTTGCACCGAATTAGAAGCTTCTAGAGTTTTGGGGAAAAAGTGGACACTTTCACAAGAAAAATTGAAGCCCTTCATTGGAATTCTGTATGCACGTGATGCATACGAAGCAAAAAGTTTAAAACTATCGTATTTGTGGAACAAAAAATGGGGTCCTGAATTTTTTTCCAAAAGTATGAGTAGGCATGGGCTTACAGAAATTTTACGGTTCATTCGGTTCGATAAAAGTAATGAGAGGAGTCAACGCTTACAAAATGATAAATTTGCGTTAGTGTCGACTGTTTAGGATAAATTTATTGCCAACAGTCAAAACTGTTTCCAACCGGGACCATATATTACAGTCGATGAGCAATTGTTTCCTACGAAAGCCAGATGTAGGTTCACACAGTATATGCCAAACAAACCAGACAAGTTTGGGATCAAATTCTGGCTGGCGTCTGATGTTGAAACAAAGTACGTAGTAAATGGTTTTCCTTATCTAGGAAAGGACGAGACACGAGATTTGTCAACACCTCTCAGCGAATATGTAGTAATCAGACTAATGCAGCCGTATATCATGAAAGGTAGGACTGTTACAACGGACAACTTTTTTTACCAGTCTTTCTTTAGCCTCCAAATTATTAGAAAAAGTACTACGTTGGTGGGTACAGTACGTTGTAACAAACGGGAACTGCCAAAAATTTGTAAAGACAAGAAAGATGGTATGGCTCGTTTTTCAACATTACTATATGCAACAAATGAATGTACACTAACAGTTTATAAGAGTAAGCCCAAGAAAAAGGTCGTTTTATTGAGTACTAAGCACAAAGGTGTCAAAATTGATATAGACAACAAGAAACTGCCGGAAACTGTGTCTTTTTATAATAAAACCAAATTTGGTGTCGATGTCACAGATCAAATGGCAAGAAAATATAGTGTAAAATCTGGATCCAGAAGGTGGCCACTTCAAGTTTTTTTTAATATTTTAGATTTAGCCGGAATAAATTCCTGGATTTTGTATAAAAATTTAACCGGAAAGAATATTTCCAGGAAGGATTTTTTGTTTCGTTTGGCTGAAGAGCTTACTTTTGACTTTCAGTCTTCAACTCAGTCTTCAACTCAACCCAAGATAAAGCAAGTGAAGCTGATCGTCCAACACCCAATTTTCTTAAAAAAAACCCCATCCAATACGTACATGGTGCCAAATCGGGTTCTGTAAGAACAATAGGACTACGATAAATTGCGATGTCTGCAAAAAATATGTGTGCGGAAAATGCAAAGAAAAAAAAGTTTCTATTTGTAAAAAATGTGAAAATCCATAATTATTTTGAATAAAAACTAAAATACAACTTCTGACTTCTAATTTATTTTATATTTTATTAGTTCTGCTTATTAATTTTTTACTAGTAAACCTGTTGCCCGAATTCGAGCAATTCAATAAAAATTAATTGTTAGAAACATTATAGACGTTTAATATATGATATTCTATTCAATAAGTTATAACGAATAACGATATATTAAGTCTCAATAATGATATAAAAGATCATTATCTGAATGGTTTGACTTGAAACGTTTGATCTGACACAAAATTTTTTAATGTAACTGTCAAAATACGAAGACGGACTAACACTAATATTACTACTGAGACAAACATTATTACTATTCAAAAACATCGCAGCTTAACTCTTCCAGCTATAAATCATAACTAATGTTAAAAAAAAACGCAGTAAAAAATAGATTTAAGAAATAATAATAAGATATATTTCAGAAATTAATAAAAAATACAAACAGAACACCTACAACATCGATTTATAACACATTTAGATGAAAAAACACCAAAAAACCCAAAAAAAATTTTTTTTTTGAAAACTGTTAAAATTTGACTGACTTGTTTGCTCGAAAAGTGGAATTTTTTGATTTTGGAACTGCATTTTTCGGACAATTGACATTTGAGGAATGCATAAAAGATAATTTTGGTTAAAAATTTTTAGTTTTGAAAAAAATTCAAATTCGATCAATTCATAAGCTCTTCTCAAACTAAATTTCAAATCGATAAAATAACGGATTTTTGTACAAAAATTTTATTTCTGTTTTAAAAGGTTGGGAACCCCCTGAAGTGAAATCACAATTTTTAAAAGTGGTTTGCACATATACAGCCTAAACCTGATTTAATGACATCTAAATCGATAGAATCGGTCCATTGGTCTGGGAGGAGTTGAAGTCACAAAAAAAACCTTAGCCTATTAATTATATAGATAAGCAGGATGATTAAAACAGATTCGTGGCTATAACTTTTAATTGGTTGTAGCTATAATGAAATTTTTTTCAAATATATTGTTTTTGAAGCTTGTTGAAGATTTAAAAATTATAAGAACAACATTTAAAAAAAAAAAAATTTCGAGCAAAAAACCATAGGGGGTAGCCTTGTTTTTTCGTTGACACATAGTATTTATTAATTTTTCTGTCAAACAAAAACAAAGTCGCCTTAAATAAACTACATACAATGAAAGAAAATCAAAAATGAAAATTTGAAATTTTTTTATTTTTACAACAAAAACAATTTTTAATACATTTTTTGAGAAAACATTAATTTTATTGGACTCTTTTTAAAGGCAATGATTAAAATATAAACAATAAAGAAACGGTAAAAACTTTGTTATTATTTTAAAGTCAATTAATTGCAATTAAATACAAAAAAGAAATAAATGAAATTTTTTAAAAAGTGCCAGAGATATTCGCTTCCAAATACAGAACTTTAAATTTCAGAGAGTTTTTTTCTCTGTCTTGGCGTTTGATAAAAAAATACACGTTAAACAACTAAAGAATATATTCAGAAAATTCATTAAAAATACATTTGGCAAGATAATTACCGTAATTGCCA
Organism: Tetanocera ferruginea; assembly: GCA_958299015.1. Taxonomy (NCBI): domain Eukaryota; kingdom Metazoa; phylum Arthropoda; class Insecta; order Diptera; family Sciomyzidae; genus Tetanocera; species Tetanocera ferruginea. The sequence goes on from OY282642.1 coordinate 10,888,031, forward strand.
ACTCATTTCAAAGAAAATTAAACAAAAATTTAGAAAAAAAAAAAAATTTGAAAACTGTTAAAATTTGACTGACTTGTTTGCTCGAAAAGTGGAATTTTTTGATTTTGGAACTGCATTTTTCGGACAATTGACATTTGAGGAATGCATAAAAGATAATTTTGGTTAAAAATTTTTAGTTTTGAAAAAAATTCAAATTCGATCAATTCATAAGCTCTTCTCAAACTAAATTTCAAATCGATAAAATAACGGATTTTTGTACAAAAATTTTATTTCTGTTTTAAAAGGTTGGGAACCCCCTGAAGTGAAATCACAATTTTTAAAAGTGGTTTGCACATATACAGCCTAAACCTGATTTAATGACATCTAAATCGATAGAATCGGTCTATTGGTCTGGGAGGAGTTGAAGTCACAAAAAAAATCTTAGCCTATTAATTATATAGATTTTTTATTGCAGATACAAATTCTACACATTCAAAAAACTTTTTTTTCAATTCCAGTCAAAATGACTGGTGTTGGTATAAATAGGTATAAAAATTTGGAGGAGTAATTTTCAACTAGATTCGTTATGCTTCAATTTGCAACCGTTACACTTTACGCTAAAATTTTCAACCAGTATGATTCAATGGCCAATCGGATGCAATAAGATTATTTGAGGTCACAAATGGGTCATTGGCAATTTCATGGATTCCTGGAATCATTTGAAAAAAAATGGATGAATCTATGGCCAATCGGATGCAATGGAATTATCAGAGGTCACAGGCGGGATATTGGCACTTTTACGGATTCCATGAATCATTTAAGAAAAATGGATGATTCTATGACCAAGTGGATGCAATGGGATTATCAGAGGTCACAAGAGGGTCATTTGCACTTTTATGAATTCCGTGGAACACTTGAACAAATATGGTTGTTTCTATGGCCGATTGGATGCAATTGTATTATCCGAGGTCACAGACGGGTCATTGGCAATTTCATGGATTACATGTAAAGAAATGGGTTCATTACGATAATCCATTTCCGGGCAACTCTACCGAACTCAATTGATGCGTTTGAACCGATCATTGAAGCAAAAACGTCCAGAGTGCGATCAAAGGGACAACAAGGTAATTTTGCAACATGACAACGCTCGGCCACATGTTAGGTCCTCAGGCGGTCAAAACATACCTTGAAACGCTGAAATGGGAAGTCTTACCCCTACTATTTGCTTTCTTTGATGACGCATGACCTTGAGGACCAGCACATTTGCTTTTTTAAAATAAACTTAATCTTCTAATGGCTTTATATGAAATTAAACTTTTTTAAGTAAGACTAAATTAAAAACTTTCTTTTTTTTTGGTTAAAGTTTCACTTATACCGTGCGTGGCGGCCACACACAAATTTTTTTTTATTATCAATTACTTTTCTGATGTTGATGGTTTTTTCTTGCAAATAAGGAATAAGAGATCTGAAATGGTATTGAAATTTCTTTACCCATGCTTAAGGAGGGACTTTACATTCGCGGCAGAGAAAACAGACCTTTTTTTAAAAATTTATAATTCAGTCAAAAACAAACATTTTTCAAAATTTGTTTTTATTATTGCAGAGAATTGAAGAACATATTACAAGAAAAAATATTAAAAAAAAATGTATTTTTCACTCCAACATGGTTTTATAGAGTTCCAAACTGGCAGCAAAGAAAAAAAAGGGGTCTCGTGTTTGCAGCGCTGGGAGTCGCAAAAATTGTCCGATCTGGAAAGAAAATTACTTTTTTAATCCTTAACAAAATTGGTTATTGTATGACAGGATCTTTTTTAACATTTTTTTTTCAATTTTTGGTGATGTTCCAAATTTGAAAGCGTATTTTTCGTAAAAAATATTGACTTTAAAAATTCATAAATAATCGAAAAAAAAAATTAAAAAAGCTCGTGTCATACGATAGCGAATTAAGTTGAAAAAAAAAAAAAATTTCGTCAAAAAATGAACTCGTGATGTTCCAAATTTGAAAGTGTGTTTTTCGAAAAAAATATTGACTTTAAAAATTCATAAAAAATCGAAAAAAAAATTAAAAAAAGCTTGTGTCATACGATAGCGAATCAAGTTTAAAAATAAATAAAAAAAAAAAATTCGTCAAAAAATGAACCCGCTAGTGCCGTAACCAGTACGAAAAACATGGTTTCGAGATAAACGCGTTCAAAGTTTGTGAACAAAGAAAATTGCAAAGAAAACTAAAAATGCGCTCTCACTAATCCGGCTGTAACTTTTGAATCCGTACGAATTTTTCCATGAAATTTTATTTCTTAGAATCTTAAGAATCCCAGCAAACATTATGACTCTTAAAAGACTCTTTCAAGACTCATATAAATGAGGGTTTATCATCATAATGCGCGCAAAAAAGACTCTTTTATGAGTACATTTTCGTATGTTGTGGGCCCCAAAATATGATACACAAAAATGATTGTTTTATGAGTCTTTTTGGACTCATAGTAATGTCGGTTTTAAGACTCATATTTGATACTCTTTTAAGACTCATACTTAGTACTCTTTTAATACTCATATTTATTACTCTTTTAAGACTCATATAAGAAGAAAATTTGTTGCAGTTAAATTGTAATGCATGTATATCGCCACAAACAAACATTTCTCCGAAAAGCGTAGCCACGATATATCCATAACAGACAGTGACAAAGTTTAATAAAATTTTTAAATAATATATTCGATTAAGTTCTTATTTATTCATTCGATATGGTGCTTTTGCAATTATCTGATTCTATACTCCCATGGTTTCATGTATAAGTCTCATATATATGTCTCATATATAAGACTATTTTATGAGTCTTATTTATGATTACGCATATATCAATCAAAATATGATTCTTTTATGAGTCTTTTTTTATGAACAATCATGTTACCGTCATATTTAGGACTCTTTAATGAGTGTCTTTTATGAGTACTCATAAAGCAGATACAGTAATGACTCTTTTATGAGTCTTATTTTTGAAAAATCATGAACAGTCATGAACAGTTAAAGACTCTTTCATGAGTCCTTTTAATGAGTCATCATAAAACATGCATAAAAAACACTCTTTTTTAGAGTCATTTTTTGGAGAGCCTCAGAAAATGTTTGCAGGAATATATACTTAAATACAAAATTATAATTTTAAACAATTTCAAAACTTGACAATTAATATAGACATGAAACTCCTCTGGGTATAGCTATAATTATTTTTCTTTTGTAATTTTGTATGAATTTGAATTGAATGAAAATCTCATAAGTCAAAATTATTTTCCAATGATTCTTTTGATGCTTTGCTTGAAATTTCTCTTTCGTCTCCATCGATCATCGCACCCTCGCACCCTTGCACAGTTCAATCCTATATAAAATTGGTACAAAAATAAAAGGAGTGCTGCATGATATGATAATGGAATTTTGTATGCTTAGGTAGTTTAAGCCAATTTAAAAAAAAAAATTGCATTAATTGTTGAAATCGATCAGTTCCTAGGGCTACCTTCCTTCCTATTTTTATTTTTTAAATTATTTTGTATGGAAAATGCATACAAAAATTCATCGAACTTAACAAAATTTGGTCACAAAGCTAGGATTTAAAGAAATAGATGTGCACTGTAAATGGTTAAAATATATAAGACCTTTAGGGTTTCTCCCTTGGACTTATAATATATTTTTTTAAATGATTTTGTATAAGAGATACAGACACTCAGAAAAAAACACATATCTTTCTCCCATAAAAAACTTTTCTATTTTCGATAATAGCAATTTTCAATTTTTTAGAAAAATATTTCTTCAATTACAATAAATTTTCACTTTTTCGAAGAAATATTTGTTCATTTCTTGGAAATGGAAATTTTTGTCTCTAATAATGATAAGTATTTTTCTCAAACAAAAAAATTCTCATTTATAAAGAAAAATTTTTTGAAAATGAAAAATGTTTCCTATATTTTCATAAAATATTCACTATGAGAAGTATTTTCTTCAATAAAAACCAATCTTTTCTCAAAAATAAAAAAAATAATTTTTCTCTAAAGACGATAAATTTTTATATATTTTTCTTTTTCATAGAAGCTTTTTAACATTTTAAGGCAATTTTTTTCACATTTGAAGAAAAACATTCCCTGGGGCAAAGTCTATACGATTTTCTCTAAATATGATGTAGTTTTTATCATATTCTGAGAAACCTTTTTTTGAGTGTACAAAAGTAAGCTAAACCTAACGAAACTCAGTGAGAATGCTAGACACATAAAGTATTAATTGTTTACTAAAACTAAAATAAATTATTGAGACCTTAAGGGTGCCTCCCTTGTACTTGTCTTAATTTTTAAAAATCGCCACTAACTACTTCGTCCGAATCACTTAAAAATCAAAGAATCCCTTTTTTAGTAATTCCGTTTTGAACATTGACAAATTTAAAATTTTTTTTTTTCCATAAAAAAATGAAATTTTTTCGCAAAATGTCACTTATTTAAACCGGCATCACTTTCCCAACAAAAAAAGTTCTTCCAAAGAAGGTGAAGTGGAAGGGATAGACGTGAGTTCCATCCCTTCTACTTACACATACAGAAGGCATTCTATTAACATATGCATGTCATTAAGAGGAATGCTTTGCTTGATATTCTCTAAACATGCTTTCAGAATTTTTTTATGGTAGATTTGTTTGAGGGCAATGAAATCTCAATGAAAGGATTCTAGTAGATATTTGCCAAGAAAACTTTAGGAAGGCATATCATGATTCAGAAGACATAAGACAAAATTCTTCTATAAAATATTTAAGCATTGTCTTGGACAAGCCATGCCATGAAAGTATGCTTGGACGCTATTCAAATAGCTTTTTAAAAGTTTATGAGAATGCTTTTTAAAAGCACTTTTCGATAAGGCTGCGGAAAAGCACAATTGCATTTTTAAAATGTCTTTTGGAAGCAGTGTATCTAAGAATGCATTTTAAGTTTTTATCTAAAATTTCGCTGGATTCTGGCTTATGAAAAAGTGCAAATAATATTTTCAGTCAAAAGTCACAGAAAAGTTTCGCTAAAATCCAAAAATTTTTTTTATTTTGTTATAGTTTATTAAAGCCCGTATGATACTTCATTGTGTTTTTTTTTTTTCAATTAAGTGCATTGAAAATTAACTTAGAAGAGTTGAAATATAGCGCATGCGTAAATTCAATTGGTTTGAGTGGATATGCAAATAGTACTAACGAATTGGAGAAAAAGTGTGGGACGGATTGTATTTCTAACGCATTGTTATTGAAGTTTCTCTCAATTTATCGCTCTATCCTATTCTCGCATAATATATTAGAACTAGCATAGAAGCCCGTCATACGGCGGTTCGAATTTAAAATAATTATGTAGCAGACGATATGACATTTTTCATTTATCTCACATGCTATTTTGTTCCAGTCATTGTCAATGTACCCTTATTGAGGACACCTTACTCTATTAAGAATTTTTTAATATTAAAAGCACTGTAATAGCGAAACAGGTTCTGGTCCAGGCTAACATGTTCAGCCTATACATAGCAATAACAACTAAAACAGTTTGAGCGATATAGAGCACGGAGTAGGACGTACTCTTTATAGTTAGGAGTTATATATTAAGGCTAGTGTAAAATTCCGTCCTACGACGGGAAGGAACCATTTCGATAACAAAATGCGACACAAAAAATTTATTCGATTTTTATATACAAAGGTTTTTATTTGAAAACATGTTTATTAAATTATTTTGATAAAACTTACTTCTATACAACATTTCTAGTAAAAAATTTTTTAGAGAACATTGCAAATATATTTCAAAATAGAAAAATAAAATCTTAAAATATTTTATTATTTAAAAAGAAACTGTGAAAATTTAAATATCATAAAACTTTCAATCAAACTTACAAGAAGTGACATGAAAATGGGCATTTCCCCAGACAAGTCTAGCGTGACCAACAAATTAGAAGTTAACCAACATTTTTTTACTTGTATTATTAAAGAGAAATATTCAAAACTAATTTCAATAAAGAGTTCAAATTTTTCCCATGTTGCAATGGCAAGATATCGGGCTACCAATTTATAGTTAAAGTTTTGGTCGGTTTTGTTTATTTCTATGAGAATGTTCTCTTTAAAATTTCGATTTCTAAGAGTAATTGTGTAAATGCACTCTTATGCAAAACTTTTGCTACAACAACAACTAACCGCAAAATAAATGCAAAATAGCAAACAAATATCAAGTAACGGTAAAATTTTGATTTGCTTTTAATGATATTCTGAGGTAACGTCACGCCAGACAAAAAAGCATTTCGTTCTATTTTTACTACTCTGACGTTCAAACGAGCGTGAAATTTTGCATTTTAATAAATATTTATAAAGTTAAGTAAATTGTATAAAAAAATCGTTAAGAAGAAAAACCATTAATTTTATATTAAATTTTAAAACGTCACACCACACCACGTCACATTGCTCGAAGTTTGCCTGATTTCGTTACTAAATTTGGTTGCAGGTATTTTAGTGGAATTTTTTTCCAACTTCTCATGGTGGATGAGGTATGAGTTAAAAAATATAATATTTAATAGCTAAACTTAACTGTTTTATATATGTCAAATATTTTTTTAAACAAATTTTAGCTTTAAATGTTACAATGGAAATTTAAGTAACGTAACGCCAGTAACGTCACGCCAGATAACTAGATAACTAAGCCTAACAAAAAAAAAAAACCGAGAAAAAAATTTTTTAATTTGATAACTAGCAAAATAAACTTATATTATTTTCAAGTCTTCCAAATAAATTTTTGTATAAAAAGTCTTGCCCAATTCGCAGAGTTTTGCAAATTTTCTTATCTAAGTCGAAAACCACTTCTGCTTTTTGTAACGTCACGCCAGTACATATTTTTGCGTATATCTTTTAATTCTTAGAGTCGATTGTAATAATTTTTTTCTTTAAAAAGTAATACTTAATTACTACGCAATGTAAAAACAAAAAATTTCTTAAAACTTAGACTTCTTCAATCTTTTTTTTAAATTTTTTCATACAAAACGTACATAAAGCCAGTTTGGAAATGCACATATATTAAATTTGAAAACGTACAGTAAAATCCTATTATATTCAAATTAAATGGTTTCATGTTAATAATTCTGTAACATCGGTTTTTTTGAGTTTATAAAAAAAAAAATTCCTTTTGCTAATTTTATACACACGCGCTGCACCATTCGCCGTCGTTATGTTCCATAGAACTTTTTGATATAGTATTTAATGTAGAAATAATGAACTTTTTACATAAAATGAAAATATTTAAAATTTTTTAAGGCTTATTTTCCATAACAAATTAAAATAACATTCCATTAGGTTGAACATGTTGTTTTTTTTTTTCTTAAACTCTAGGGAAATATCTAAAGTATTTACCTATTAAGTTCAAATAATTTTAGGTACTCTGAGAGTACTTCATAAAAATACGTTATATATCTAAGCCTTTGATGGCTTTGATGTTCGATTTAATGAATTTCTTTTCTTTTTTTTAATAAATCGAATTTAAACTTTAAACTGCAGCTAGCTGGCAGACTCAAAGATTTGCATTATTTAGCAACAATTATTGGCTTAAACAGCTCCAATCAAATAATTCCAGCTTTAATAATTAATTTTGTTTATATTTGTCTGTTTGTCTTGCATAACTTTTCTACAAATATATGGATTAAAGTTAATGCCACATGGCTTGAATTTGAAAATTCTCTATTAAATTATATTTCTTCTCAGACAGAGTAAACAAATTTGTTTTTATTATAAATTACATTATTTAAGCAAAATAATCCTGCTGCCAAGAACAACATTTCGTTCCAATAAAAGGCATTAAAAGAATTACATAAAATAAATAAATCAACAATTGTTGTTAGCACAGCTGTTGAGGAAACAACTCCTCAGTATTATGCTTAAGGCATTTGAAGTTCCTGCCAAGCAAAACTTCACGTTCATACTACTGTGTAAGTATAGTCAGTCAGTCAGACACGCCATGCCAGGCTTCACTCAAGAAAATATTATATATATTTTGACAAAGTTTTTGTGGGTTTGAAGTTAATAGAAGGCAGCTGTAGCAGTAATAATAAAAGTAATTGGCTTCAGTTCAGAGATATTTTCTAAGCAAATTTTTCTAAGAGAAACTTTTAATGCGTTGAATGTTGTGAAATTTGCGCTGACTGCAGAATAAGTTTAAAACTATATCTTTCTGTTTGCTCTTTAATGTAGTTTGCATCTTCTTAATTTCTGCGACTTTAATTGTTCAAATTGTAGACATTTTATTTAAAGCATCTAACAAAAACAATTCCCATGCTCAGTGACAGTCAAGCTTTAGCTATTATATTCAATTTTGTGTTAATTGTGAAACTTTTGCCACACTTCGCGCTTAAACTTGTTTGAAAACTATTTGGAAAAAGTTTGCTAAACATTCGCGAATCTTTAGCTTGCAAAATTGTGGAAACTTGCTGACCTTTATCGAGTCAAAGAGTTTTGTTGGCATGGAAAAGTTTTGAATTTCCAAATTTTCAAATTCTAATCAAAGTAATATCAAGATAAAACTATACTTGCATACTTTAAGGCAACATTTCAGGGCATCTGCAAGTTACTGTTCACTTTTAATACGCCTGAAAAGATGCACTGAATTTTTTAAGCATTACTATAACATAATTCCGTAAAATGTGAGTGCGGAACGCTTCATTTTGTGAAAAATTTCATAGCTAATTTCTAGGCATTTTTTGTTTTATGATTTATTGAAACTTCAAAAATTTGTTTATATATTAGTGGTATTCACAATTCAGTGCACTTGCCAGTGTAGTTGAGGACTTGAGAACTTGTGCAGTTGTGCTGTTAGGTTTTCGTGAGCACACCAAAATTTTAATTGAGATTATTATTATAATTTTTATTGAGATTATTATTATAATTTTTATTGAGATTATTATTATTATTTGAATGAGATTATTATTTATCAAATAATTGAAACTTAAACTCTTAAATTTTGCATCACTATTTCAAACCTGTCAAATTTTTCAAAGTATACAACTACACAACTGCTCAAGTCCTCAAGTTTAAGTACGTATATTTTGTTTTTGTTAAGTGCACAAGTCCTCAACTACACTGGCAACTGCACTGAATCGTGAATACCCCTATTATTTTAAATTTGAAATTTTCAGTTTTTCAAAAAATTTTTAAACTTATGTCGTCGTACCTACTATGGTTTCAATTTTAACTTTAAGTTGTTTTATAAATATTTGGAACAAAAAATTGTTATTTGCATAATTTAATTGCGAATTGCATGATAACAATATACAAAATACACTAAAGAAAAAACACGAGAACATAAATTATTCATAAGCTAACTGTTTAAAGTTCATAAGGTGTTTCAACAGAATACATGAACAAATAAAAAATTCCGTAAGTACCATGCAACAAAACAATGGGAACATGTATTCTTGAAGTGAAACTTCTTTGGCGGCGAGTGAAATTTCAAGGTCTCTTATTCTTGATGTTAGGCTAACGTTTTCAATTCATATGAAAATTTTCAAAAAATTATAGCCGCTAGCGAGAATTGAACCCTGACCATCGTTGCTCAAGAGTCAGAATTGATACCTTTACTCCACGTAGGCATATGATACACAGGCAAACAAAATGTAATTAAAACTGAACGCGTAACATTCTCTCCGTAACATTAATTTTCATCCGAAAAGTATGCACGGAAAATTTATTTCTTTAAGCTTCGAACGAAAATATTTAGGCTTAGAGATACATCCAGCGGGAAAAAACTTATACTACCTGTTCGCCGCATAATGAGCTTACAGCTTAATTTGGTTCGTTGGTTGCGATCAAAAACTTGACAGATGATTGACAACATGCAAAAAACAGTTAATTCAATATAATAATAAAAGCAAAAAATGTTAAAAGTGCAATATTTAAGACAACCGAGAATAGTTTTTGCCAGCCAAAAAACGTCTCAAAGCTAAAAAAAAGTAGCTAAAACAGGAGTAGAACGCGTTCGTGAATATAAAGAGCGAATAAGAGCTCATAAGAATGTTGCCGCAGCTGGGTCTGCAACAAATGATGAAGGCTAGGTGATTGCAACATCGGCTGGGTTCCAAAATGCATTTTTACGAAGCATCAGTGTTTATTGGTTAATATACAAAGAACCAGTCACCAGAAAAACACACTAATGCTTTGTAAAAATGTATTTTGGAACTCAGCCAGCATCTTAACAAAATTTTATATCCAACCATGTTGATATACTCAACAATCAACGTTCGCTGCTTTAAGAGGCCCTCACTCAATATAACAATTATTATGATCAGGAAGCAGGAGGTAATAATCAACAAGATTTGCCTCTGCTTTCGGAGGCTCTTTCAACGAGTACTATTCAAATAGAATCCAGCATTCAAAAAGTGACAATGTTCAGAAGACATTCGAAAGTAACTAAAACACCAAATGAACTAAAACAAGTACTGAAAATAACTGTTATTTTACAATTTTCAAATGAAAAAATTTTTGAAAGACTTTTTCAAATAAACCATTATGTCACAAATGTCCTCAGCTTCACAAATATTAAGTGCCTTTCAAATTTTAGACTGATTATTGAAAAGTTAAAATTTAACTGTTATTTTTTGCCTTGTATTTTTTTGAGGAAAAATAAAGGTTACTTTCAGGGACCGAAAATAACTGTTATTTTACAATTTCTAAATGAAAAAGACACAATGAAAAAATTGTCGGAGGAATTTTTAAAATATACCATTATAATACAAATGGTCTCAGCTTCATTAAGTCATTAAGTGTCTTTTAAATTTTCGACTGATTCTATAAAAATTTAAAATTAACTGTTATTTTTTGCCTTTTATTTTTTCGGACAAAAATATCGGTTACTTTTGACTTTTATTTTATCGGTCAAAAATAACAGTTATATTATGACTTTTATTTTTTCGGTCAAAAATATCAGGCTCATTGTATTTTTTTAAAGGCCGCTTGGCCAATTAAAAAATTATTGATACCATATGTAAATTGTGCACACCGATGAGACCCAAATAAAGGTACCATTAGTTTTTTAGTCAGTAAAACAGCCTTTGAAAAAACACAAATTGCCTGATATTATTGACCGAAAAAATAAAAGGCAGAAAATAACTGTTATTTCTGACCGATAAAATAAAAGTCAAAAGTAACTGTTATATTTGCCCGAAAAAATATATGGCACAAAATAACTTTTATTTTTGTCGGAAAAATTAAAAGTTTAAAAATAACAGTTAATATGTGACTTTTTCGATAAAAATCATAACCGGTACGGTCCCTGGTTACTTTTGATTTTTATTTTATTGGTTAAAAAAAGCAGTTACTTTGTGACATTTAATTTTTCGGTCAAAAATATCAAGCAATTTGTGTTTTTTTAAAGTCTGCTTGACAGACTGAACTGTTGACACCATGTGTAAAATGTCTCACCGATGAGATGAAAATAATGGTATCAAAATTTTTGCAGTCGGTAAAATGACTTGAACAAATATAAATTAACTGATATTTTTGGCCGAAAAAAACGGCAGAAAATAAATGTTATTTTTGACCGATAAAATAAACGTCAAAAGTAACTGTTGTTTTTGCCCAAAAAAAACTATGAGGCACAAGATAACTTTTCTTTTTGTTGGAAAAAATAAAAACTAAGAGATAAAAGTTAATATGTGACACTTTCGACAAAAAGCCATATTCGGTATGGTCTCTGGCTGCAAATATTGAATCAACAGATTATTATTGCGTTTCGTATTGATTGAATTTCTTCTCAGATATTTTCTCTCTCTACTTCACACTAAAATCTCTCTTATTTCTTACTGTTAAAGAAGTTTCACTTCTACCAAGTGTCCGCTGCTACACGCGAGTTTTTGTTATAATTTTTGTGAATAAAATTCATGTACTTATGCGAGAAAAACAAAAACATTCATGAGATAAATAACAAAATTGTATGAATATCATGTACATATACAAGGAGAACGTGAACTACTACTACTGTTTTGTAACAAATTTAGGCGATCCATGCAAAAATACAAGATCAGCAAGAATATTTCATATGTTAGGAGTACAAAGTAGGGTAGTGGGCGTGTCTGTGGGTGGATGACGTTCGTTTTTCAAAAACATCTTCGTTTTGTTATAAAAAACATTCGTACCAAATTTTATCTCTGAAGGTTAATGAAGGTTAATGAAACTCAGTTTTCAGTTTTTGGGTTGCATGGGATGTGGGCGTGTTCGTTGGCGGATGACACCCATTTTTCGAAAACATATTTTTTTTTATATAAACTATGAGCTTTTTTTTGCAGTTTTTATTTTTTGGCTTATATGGGAGGTAGGCGTGTCCGCGAGCTAATTCCAAAAATATTCAATAGTGCAGATCCTTGGGTTTATGTTAACATGTGTACTAATATTCATGCAATTATCTCAACTCCTTCGTACGGACGGACAGGTGTAAATCGACTCACGAGGTGACTCTGATCAGGAATATACTTTTCTGTACCGGACTTCGATTTTTAGGGATTATTGTACTAATACTAACAACTTTATTATTTTCATGCTCGATGCCATGTGCTTTGAAACATATGAACCGTTTAGCCGTCCCAAAGGCATGGATGTTGGATAAATTGGGTTAATATTTACTTCTCGCCTGAGGACTGGTTCACACAAGTTGAGGAAGTCTCTTCCCTTGATGATTTTCTTGAAAAATCTACTAAAGTTTGCGCTGAATGGTGCTGAAATATCAACAATTGTCATGCAGTGTCTGATTTAGGTCAACAGAAAGGTCCAAGCTGACCATATATATCCAGCTGGATTCATGTATGTGATCACTATTAACCCTCGAGGAGTATCGTCTATTTCACTAACGTCAGTATTATCGTTGGGTGTAATCCACCCATACTTAGTTAGTATCTGCGGTGATTTTCATGAAAAATTATATACTTTTCCAAGAAATTCAGCCTTATAAGTGGATTCCACCCAATCGATAGTCCTCGAGGGTTAACAAAACTGGCAAATATTTCTTTTTTGATTTGATCTTAAACTACGTTTTACTTTTCATCGCATCTCTGCTGAGGAAGCCAAATACAAAATCCTCGTCACATACGACGGAAGCACTATTTGTTAACCCGATCCATTGATCAAGGCCAATGATATGGTGCAACTTGACATTGCCACCGGAAAGGTCATCGATGACATACAGTTCGATTCCGGCTATTTGTGAATGATCAGTAGAGGAAGAAATTTGCAAAATTTCGGTTCAGTTTTCAACCGTGAAAGACAATCAAGCCATGTATGAATACTTGATGAACATGCTGATGAACAATAGGGCGTATCGAAAAATTTAGATCTCAAAAGTTGCATAGACTTGTGAAGATCCCAAAAACAAAAATGTTATAAAAAATAAAATAAATTTTTTATTAAAAACATAAAAAATAAGGATCTTAAAATGCTTTGATATTTTTAAGAAAAACCACATGTGTCTTAAAGCAAAAGTCAGCATGCAGTTTAACTAACAATATCTTACCAAATACGATGATACTCACGATTTTTACCCACATTATCCTGTATGAAGGATATTTGAAGACATACTCATCGAATACACATGATCAGTGAAAGCAGAAATACATATAGTTGTTTTTTGTATACCTAAATATCATTCATATTTTCTGTGTATTGCAAAATACAGGCAAAATTTTGCTTGTTCAGATTTTAATAAATTAAACAATTTGATTTGTTAAAAGCACACTTTTGACATCAAATTTAAAAACTGAAAAACAATATTTCATTGTGAACAGTTGTGCAAAAATTTGCTTGATTATTGAAAAATGAAAAATTCAAAGAAAATTTTTATTTGATTCAAGTAATAATTTGCAAAGTAAGGAAACTCTAAGGACAGTCTAGTCCGACTATTAAAAAGCCTTAACCTTGAACTTGAATATTATTCATCGACATAATTCTTACTTATTTTTCAATTCATGTTTTCAAAGATAGCATTTAAAGATATATACAGCAAAAGACATCTTTATAGAGCTTTCACTATAGGGTTGCATGGGAAGTGGACGTGTCTTTGTTAGAATTGCAACAAATGCAATATACTTGCAATAGGTGTACCAAGATTCATGTTATAATCTGCACTCTTATATCCTAGATAGACATATGATTTTCGTACTACAATCTGTACTACAATGAAAGCTCAAGAAATCACGACCTAGCATAGTGACAGACATATGGTATTGTACTAAGTTGTGCACATGTTAGCTGATGCAAAGATTTGTAAATATAAACAAGAAAATGAATGCAATCAAAGTTGTAATCGTTTCACGCAACTGGGAATAAAATGTGTCCACTCTTAATTGCAGCATTTCCAATGTATTTTTTATATGATTCTGACAGGAAAGCTTAAAGCTTTGGCTGTGTTCAATGCGATTATTCATCGTAGTACATTTCAGAACACCACTGAATTTCAATGGTTTCTTGGATGCTATTGTAGTACGGAACTCTAGTTGCTTTGGAACAAAACTTTGGAATACGGATGATAAACATATGGTTTCCATTTCATAGTACATTTTGTACTATATGTCTGTCTAGGATATTACCATTTCTATTGAGTTCACGGACGACATACAAATGGTTATGGCTAAAACGATTCTGAAGTTGGTGAGTGGTGAGCAATAATTTCTATACCGGTCACTGCGTGTTACAAACTTATACACCAACCTGTTCAAATGTAGTGTATAAAAAGCAATATTTTCTTGATTTTGTTTTAAAAGTAAGCAACATTTTGTTACAGCTCAGAATCATGTTAAAGTCCAGCTTAGTCTTCAAACAAATTTAGAAAGCAATTTTCTTCATTTAAAACTCAGTTAAAAACAAAGTACTTAACAGTTTCATTCTTTTTAAATAAAAAAATTTAAGCTGAGTGCCTAAAAATTGCTGCAGCTTGGTTATAGAAATTCTATATAAATTGTGGATGCACAAAAATTCTTGCCAAAATTTCAGCAACTTTTTGTGGTTACTGTTCATGAACGATTTGGAGTGCATGCAAAAATTTTTAATTTATCTATTAAGTAACTTTTTTGAGGTTTGTTCGTTTACTAAACTTTCCATAGAATTTTGAATTTAATAAATTTTGATAGTTTAGCTAAAATGCAGCTGCAGACCTCAGTTCAGAGCATTTCTAATGAAAGCCAGGCAACATAAAATGGATTGTATATAAAATTACTCATACCTCTTCATTAACTTTTATGAAAATTTATTGTTACATAAAACATAATTTTTGTGTTTCTGCAAATAAGTGGCTACAACTCTGTCGGTTTGCAGCTACATCTCAGTTTGAGTCACGTAGTTGATTGCAAATACTTTCAATAGCAAACATAATTTTTGTTCAATATAAAAGTATTTTCATAACAAGCTGTAAAGGTCATATAAATAGTGTTGGTCAGAGCATAAGCAGAGTATAAAATTGTTCAGTAAGTTTTATTGTGGATAATATAAGTTGTTTTAAAGTTTGAATAGCTATATATAAAGGAATCTGGGTTTCGAATACTAATAGAATAATGAAAGTTTATTTTATAAAAAAGCATATATTTATTTAATATAAATGTATTTGTAGAAATATTACATGTTTTGCTGTAGTTTGCTTTAATTAAAAAGAGGAACTATTTTTAGTGATCATAAGTGTTAAATTTTAAAAAAATCCTTTCCTCTTAATGATTACAGCTAACTTTAGTGTTTGACATATTTTTACAAACATTTATCAGAAGACATAATCATTTACGTTTATCACTTAGTCATTTATGTACTATATAGTTATGGTTTTTTTTTCACATTTTTATAAGTGTTAGAAAATTGCTTCGTTATATCGTAAACTTTCATAAAACAAACTTCGTTTGTTTCTCTTGTTAGTTAGTTCTACACTTAATTGTATTCGTCAATTTAAGTCATTCTCATATTTCTCGTCGAACAAACAGTACAATCATAATTTAGTTTTTCTTGTTGTAACTTTGGGAAAACGTCCAGCTAAAGCGAAATGACGTGATTGTTCACGGCAGATGTGTTGCATGGTTGTCGCTAGAGTGTATTTTTCTTTTCTTTTTTTATTTTGCTGTTGTGACCAACACAGTATTATTTATATTTTAACAAAGTTTTATATAAAAGTTTGAATGAGTTTGCTTTCAATTTTGTGGTTTGGTAAGTGGTAAACATTGTTTGGATTGACAACACTAAAGTGTGTGAGTATGAAAAAGCAAAAATTAAAGAGATCAAAAACAGCAAATCAACAAGTATTTAATGCATGCATGAATGATTTTAGCAATTATTTCGAAGTTTTTATTTCTATAAAATTAAATATTATGTTTATTGAGAGGGTACCGTTTGACGACATGAATGTTGGCTAGAGTAGAAGAAATTAAAGTGAATATTTTATCTAATGGCAGTTATGTCATGTCAGAGATTTATGTATTATGTGCATTAAGCCGGATCGAAATTAAGATTTCACCGGACACCGACTCAAAAATTAGAGGAACTCTTAAAAACTATTTCTGCATCGTTTTTTTTTGGATCGGAGAAATCCCCATGGAGCGGTTTTGGTTCTCCTGAACCTTTTTTTAGCCGAAAAATCAAGATTTTTGTCTATAACTTTTTTTTTTCTTCAGAATGCATACCCAAGATAAGCAAAAAAGTAAAGATTGTCATAGTATACAAATATTGGTTAAAAAAAATGTTGCAATTTGTTGTCCTTACAATATCTTTTGAGACTCCAAAAAGTCGATTTTTCACCATTTTCGAAAAGATGCTTCTTTTTAACACCTGTAAAATATGCATTTTTCAAGCTAATCACATGGATGTATGCTTACTGGTAAAGCATTGAACTCTTCTTCATATTGAAAAATCTTATGGTGTGGTTTAACCAAAACTTAGGGCCACAATTATATAAAAAGTGAGAAATTGATATTCAGAAGGATTTTTCAGCTTAATTATTATTTAATTGCCATAATTACTGTTAGATTTTTGACAAATCTTGGTACATATAAGTTTTGAGACACTCAAAATAGAATTCTGACAACCATTTTTTAGAAAAGTGTACGCTAGATGGCGCTTCAGTACAAAATGCATGAATTTCGAAAATATTTTTTTTTTTCTAACTCTCACAAGATACGTATATTTAATGGTACTCACATTTGATCAAACCCCATCATACGTTATACCAATGGGAGGAATAGCTCAATACTTTACCAATAAGCTTAAATGCTTAAATATATATATTTAATATATTTAATTATTTTGAAAAACCCTTGTACTGGGTTTCTGTGTTATCAAAGATTTTATTTTCTTAGACAAAAGAGAAAATAGCTTTATATAATTTATTTTAATATTCAGTATTATTTAATGTAATAAATAAACAATCGAATTTAATTGTAAATCGTATATTTAAGAAATATTTTTACTGAAGTTAAAACAGCTCAGTTGGCACTGTGCTGTTTTATTAAATTTAAAGCTTAGTAACCTGCAGCATTGAAGTCGCTGAAAACACATGCTATCATTATGATAAAGCACAAAAGGTGAAATAAAAGTGTCATATTATAATGTTGACACTTCCTTATCTCATCGTGCCGCACAAATTGATCACGTCACAGCATAATCAAAGACTGTGTCTTTTAACTCATAAAAAAAATAAAAAACAAAACAAGCATCCAAACTATCTTGAAACACTATTTATATATCGCATTGCAGTATAACTTATGAATTTTTGAAGTCAACAATATTTGAAACACATAAAGAGCAAGAATCATTCCAAGCGTAACAATTTATATTTTATGCAATGCAGCACATAACAGCAAACATGGGGCAAACTTTTGCACAGTTTTTTGTTTAGCTATAATCAAAATAATGCTGGTCTTACTTCATGCACATGATGATACAAAATAGCAGACAGAGTTTTAAGCCACATAAGTGAAAATTTTAAACTGAAAATAAGGCTTATTTGACGAATTGTAATTTGATGATGGAAACCACTTCAATCATCAATCAAATATAAACCGTTTTAAACATAAAATATTATATAAAATTATTATGAGATTAAAAGTTTAGACAAATTTATGTTTTTTTATACCATTGGCAATCTTGTGAGCACACACTTAAATGTGGTCTGACAAGGTTCTTTCAGTTTTTAAAGCTTTACTAAAATAAAAAAAAAGCTTTAAGGGGGACATGACATTGGCCGTTTTTTCAATTTTTTTTTTTTATAATTTTGTATTTTAGTAAATATTCTTAAGATTCTAAGAAAAAATTTCATGGAAAAATTCCTACGGATTCAAAAGTTATAGCCGGATTAGTGAGAGCGCATTTTTATTTTTCTTTGCATATTTCTTTGTTTACAAACTTTGAACGCGTTTGCCTCGAAACCATGTTTTACGTACTGGTTGCGGCACTAGCGGGCTCATTTTTTGACGAAATTTTTTTTTTTTTTTAAACTTGAATCGCTATAGTATGACACCAGCTTTTTTAAATTTTTTTTCTAAGATTTTTCAAATTTAGAACATCACCAAAAATTGAAAAAATAAAATTTTTAAAAGAAAAGCTCCTGTCATACGATAAGCAATTTTGTAAAAATTTAAAAAAGTTAATTTTTTTTTCCAGATCGGACAATTTTTGCGACTCCCAGCGCTGCAACCACGAAGCCCCGTGTTTTTCTCTGTCGCCAGTTTGGAGCTCTATAAAACCATGTTGGAATGAAAAATATATTTTTTTAAATTTTTTTCTTGTAATTCGTTAAATTCTCTACACTTTTAAAATAAAATTAAAAAATAATTAATAAAAAATTGCATTAATTGTCATTTTTTTAAAGATCTATCGAATATAAATGCTTTTTTAAAAAACCCATAAAAAAACGATTTTAAGCCGAAATGCACTTTGAAGGACATAAACCTATTTTAAAATTAATAATTTTTATTATAAAATTTAAATAAAAAAAAATTATTTTCATATCTGATGAGTTATTCATACACAAAGTTGAGGTTTTGAATTAAGAAGAAGATTTTTATGATTTTTCGTGCTAAAAATCAAAAAATTTTTTTTTAAAAAACATGAGAAAATGCATTCCATTTCCTTTGCATATCGTAAAAATGTCCATATTTGCTACTTTAGATGATTAAAACTATTGTTTACTGGTGCGATGAGACTTAAAAGAAAAAACAGACATTTTGTATGGTAGCCCTATGAAATGTAAATTTTTTCGATAAAATATTTAAACATGAGAATAGGCCATAAAAAAAAAAAAAATTTTTGATACCCATATTGGGTACTTTTAATGTGAAAAAATTTTTTCTTTAAGGAAAAGAAATGCATTTCAATAAAACAAAGATTTTATTAAAAACAGTAAAAAATTTAAAAAAACAAAAAAAGGTAAGTTTACATATTGTCTTAAATCCAACATAAATTAATATAAAATAATTGTGTCAACATACTTTTTTGATATCGACTAAACATTACTAAAAATTATAACAACAAAATTAAAACAAAATTTTCTTATGAAAAATTGATGCAATCGTGTGTGGTTTTGTAAGAGTTTTCGTTTGGTACCAAATTTGTAAATTTTTCCATGGAAAATAGCGAAATTATAGCAAAAAACCAAATTTTTGCTAATTTTTCAATGCGATTATGAAACCCTGAACCATCGATTGAGCACTTTTAAAAAAATACGTCGACCTTAGATTTTTGTCTTCTATCACATATACGAAAATCATTCAAATCGAAGACTGTCACCTGGGGACTTTTTCTTGTGAGTTATGGATTTTTTAAAAAAGGTCTGTTTTCTCTGCAGCGAATGTTATGTCCAACCTTAAAAAAAATGCTGTTAAAATCTGAGTGCATTGAACATATTCTGAAAACAAGAGTACAAAAAGTATTAGCAGCCAGCTGAATTTTGTGAGTTAAGTGTATTAATAATGATTTAATTTTTGTCTGCTGTAGCTATTATTTATTAGATTCAATTAAATTTTTTACTACAATCAATGATATTTTTATTGTTACTATAAAGATTTTATTTATTTTCTATACTACAAATAAGCTAGAGACAGTCTGTTGTCAATAAGTTAATAAGACAAAGGAATTAAATTTTTTTGAAAAGCATACCAAAAAATGCTTGCAAAATAATTGCAGCTGTAGACTTGCAAAAATGTCTGTGTAGCAAACATTAGCGAAATTTATTTTTGCTGCTTTCTTGAAGCTTATGTCTGGCATTAACTTGAAACTACATTACTGTCAAAAAAAAAATGGTCTGTGCAACATGCTTGTGTGTATATTTGACAGAGAGCACGACCTTTTTGGCAACGGTGCGTATGAGTAACATTTATTTATTAAGTGCGAATGAATGTTTTCCTTTTTTTTTATTGCAGCTATTCAAACACTCAGCTAGCAGGTTCTCAATGACATTTTCATGCCTTTTTTTTGATATTTTTTTTTTGGTTTTTACACATGCTTAATGCACGCACTCTTGTTCTTGAAATGACGTGACAGTTTGTATTTTTTTTTTTTATTTGTCAAATTCTTACTTGCCTCGTTGACTGGCAGCTACTTGGCTGCCATGATTGATGTCTTTGATTGATGTTGTTCAATTTTCACTGTTCAATGTTGTATGTATTTGTATGTATTTGTATGTATTGCTGTATTTGTTTGCTTACATATGCATTTATGTTGGTTTGTATGTTAACAGTTATGCTGATCTTAGATTAGCAGCACATCGATTGCCGTTGCTTATGCATTGCGACATGTGCCTTATTTGTTGGTGGTGCTTGATTTGTGTGCTGTTGAGTGTTTCTAATGAATGTCAATAAATTTAGCATAACATATAAAATTGGATTTGTGCTTAGCTAGAGGTTTGGGTAACGTCTTGATGTGTTGCTTAAAGTATGTTGCTGACAACTTGTCAATTGAGCATTAAACGAGCGATGCTTAAATTAGCTTAAGTGACATTTGAAGCACTTGACTGCAAATATTTCTTGTTTACGAAATATTTGAATTTTTTTTTTCTTGGCTAAAAGTATTAAGTTATATATTTTTTTTTTTTTCAATAAATCTTTTAGTTGAGCCATGTATTTGCTTTAGTCGGCATTTAAGTTTGCATGCTGACCTACCTAGCTACAATGTTGCATTTTATTCGTCCAGCTCGTTGTCATGCTTAAGCCTTCTGCCGCATCAGTTTGGTTGCAATAACTTTGCAATAACAAAAAGTTTGTCAACTCAAGCTGAGAGCAGACGGAAATCTTGCAGCTTCATTACAACCGGACATAAAATGGGTTAAGTTGTTGTTGAGGTTACGACAGAAAATTGTATCTCTTTCGTAAATCCGTTGACCTAGTTTTAAGGTTATTATCTGATTAAGCTTATCCGTTGTGTATAGAAGAATATGAGAATTTTTTATTTTTATTTATATTATTTTTTTTAGTTTTTTTTTTTTTTGCATTGAGCTTAAGTTAAGTTTAGCTTGAACGATTTGTGGTGGATTGTATGGTCATGAACCTATTTGACAACAAAATGAGTCGCATTCATGTAGCTCATCTTAAGCAGCTTAGATTTTAATTAAATACTATTAACAAGAGCTTCAATTTGGTCTCTTCTTAGTTTAGTTTTAATTTAAGATTTTGCTTAGAAGAAAATATAAATATTTGGTTGCTACGCTACACATCTTATATCTTATGCCAAAAAAGATATTCCAAAGTCAATTTAATTTGTGTACATCAAAAAAATGACCACAGTCTGCAAAGTTTATTTTATTTTGAAATTTTATTTGTAAGTTTTCTCTAAAACACAAAAAATACACCTACACCTACCTACCTATTTAAGTAATATTAACGCAAAGTTTATGTAAACTACTTTCAGCTTATAAATCAGAAAAATTTAATAATAATAATATTTATTACATAAAAACTTAAAAATATTTTTTATAAATTTTTATATAAATTACAATTATTTAAATATATAAATATTATGTTTATTAGCAGAAATAATATTCTTTTAAAGAAACTCATTGTTAGTAACAAGCTTTGATATCCATTTGATGCTATTTATTTTCACTCTCCTCAAACCTTTGAGTTAATTAATTTTAGCCTTTGCTGACATACGTCTAACACATGACCATCGAACTCTTCTCAAGTCTCGTTTAATGTATGTTACATTAATTTAGTATAATTTTTCTATTGTTTATGTACATCACGATCAATAGTGCTATAAAATAAAGAACGTTTTCTAGTTGACCGGAAGTCGTAATAAGCTGTTTATTGCCAAACATAAAAGAAAAACATTTTATGTCTGAAACAAAGAAAAGCGTTTATGTTCTATTTTAATTAATCGAGCAGAGGAAGTTGTTCCAGGAATATAGAAGACTGCCTACAATATTCGATTGATTGAAAGTAGAGACCTTCAACGACAAAGTAAGCAGTTTTTAGCGTATAAACCATGTTAAATCACGATTGGTCAAGGAATAACCTTTCAGTAAGCTTGAAAAAGAATTAATTTGCTTAAGTGAAAGAGTGTGCAAGCGCTGTTATAGAAAATAAAGTGAAATAAAAGTAATCGGCTGTAATCTTTTATTTTGTTAAACATTGCAATACTGCATATATTTAGTTAACTCTAGGTATAACGAATTTCTGCTTTAAAAAACTCTATTTTTATGATGTTTTTATCAACATTTTTTTAGTTAATCTTGTTTTTTGTCAGTGTAGGAGGGTTTTTTTAGAATTGTGGTAAATAAAAATAAAAAAATAGGTTTAAAATTGTGTATTTTTGCAAATTTTTAACCAATTATTCTGTGTTATTTCATGTAAGTACTTGTTTTTAATTTTATTGAATTTGATATTAAATTTTTTTTTTTTCAAACGAACTAGCTTTGCTTGGCTCAATGTCTTTTTGCACTGCATTAACCCTTTAGTGCATTTTGCACTTTATAACAATTACTCACATAATTTCAAAATTAAAAATAATAGCAACTTTTATTTTTGTAATGAATTTTTTTCGGTGAAAATATCGCTGCTTGTTCTAAAAACGAGATTTGTAGAAGTCAAAATTTCAAAAATCGTATGTTCCGAGTCTATCGTTGACATTTGAAAATCAAGCTTTAATTTAATTTCATCTCTGTACCTTCAGGTATTCTTTGGTACTATGCTGCATGCGGAAATCTCTAAAACTGTTTCTTGTGGAACTCAAACAATGCATCCATCAGACAAACCCATAAAGAGTTATAATATTAAGGGGGGACATGACATTGGACGTTTAATTAAAAAAAAAGCATCCGAATTAGTGCGAGCGCATTTTCAATTTTGGCTTTTTTTTGTCTTTGTTCACAAACATTGATCGCGTTTATCTCGAAACCATGTTTTTCGTACTGGTTGCGGCACTAGCGGGTACATTTTTTGACGAAATTTTTTTTTTTTGCATTTTTTTTTAACTTGATTCGCTTTCGTATGACACGAGTTTTATTTAAAATTATTTTTTTGTTTTCTAATGAACTTTTAAAGTCAATACTTTTTTCGAAAAAACACACTTTCAAATTTCAAACATCAGCAAAAATTTAAAAAAATCTTGTCATATGCAAACCTGTTTTTCTAAGATTTAAAAAAGTCTTTTTTTTTCCAGATCGGACAGTTTTTGCGACTCCCAGCGCTGCAACCACTACGCCCCGTTTTATATTTGAAGCCAGTTTGGAGCTCTGTAAAACCATGTTGGAGTAAAAAATATATTTTGTTTTAATTCTTTTTCTTGTAACTTGTTCAATTTTCTACAATAATAATAAAACATTTTGGAAAAATGTTTGCTTCTGACTGAAATGTGAATTATTAAAAAAAGGTCTGTTTTCTCTGCCACGAATGTTTTGTCCAACCTTAAGGGGAACATGATATTGGCCGCTTTTTCAATTGAATATTTTTTTTTTAATTTTGTATTTTAGTAAATCTTCTTAAGATTCTAAGAAAAACCATTTAATGGAAAAATTGTTACGAGTTCAAAAGTTAAATTTTTATTTTTCAAACTATTTTTTTCTATCTTCACAAACTTTGAACGCGTTTATCTCAAAACCATGTCGTACTGGTTGCGGCACTAGCGGGTTCAATTTTTTGACGTAATTTTTTATTTTGTATTTTTTTTAACTTGATTCACTATCGTATGACACGAGCTTTTTTAAATTTTTTTTCGATTTTTTACGAATTTTTAAAGTGAATATTTTTTCGAAAAAAAACACACTTTCAAATTTGGATCATCAACAAAAACTTAAAAAAAATTTAAAAGAAAAACTTCTTTCAATTTTGTTAAGATTAAAATAAGTCATTTTTTACAGATCGGACAATTTTTGCGACTCCAAGCGCTGCAACTACGTGGACCCGTTTTTTTCTCTGCCGCTAGTTTGGAGCGCTATAAAACCATGTTGTAGTGAAAATATATATTTTTTTGAATTTATTTTTTATTGTAATTTGTTCAATTCTCTACAGTAATAAAAAAAAATTTTGAAAAAATTACTATTTTTGATTAAGTTATGAATTTTTAAAAAGGTCTGTTTTCTCTGCCACTAATGTTATGTCCCACCTTAACGGGGCCGTTGACATTGGCCGTTTTTTTAAATAGAATAATTTTTTTAATTTTGTATTTTAGTAAATCTTATTAAGATTCTAAGAAAAATATTTCATGGAAAAATTGTTACGGGTTCAAAAGTGACCGATTGGTGAGAGCGCATTTTTTTTAACATTTTTTTTTCTTTCTTCACAAACTTTGAACGCGTTAATCACGAAACCATGTTTTTCGTCTATTTTTTGACGAAATTTTTTTTTTTGTAGTTTTTTTAACTTGATTCGCTATCGTATGACACGAGCTTTTTGTAATTTTTTTCGATTTTTTATGAATTTTTAAAGTCCATATTTTAAAAAAAAAACACTTTCAAATTTGGAAAAAATTTATAATTTTTGGTGATTTAAAATCAAAAACATTTTGAAAAAATTTAAAAGAAACGCTCTTTCCGATTTTGGTAATATTTAAAAAAGTCATTTTTTTCCAGATCGGACAATTTTTGCAACTTTTTGTTTTTGACTGAGTTATGAATTTATAAAAAAGTTCTGTTTTCTCTGCCGCGAAGGTTATTTCCAACCTTAACCCTCATCGATCCTTTGTATGCGCGCGCATACAAATTCATAATTAAATTTAGTAAAGAAGATATTAAACTTAAACCAATTGACATGAGTTTTTGGCAAATAGCTTTTTTCCATAACTTCATGTATGCGCGCGCATACATAAAGAACATTTTAGGGTTATGGGTCTGAGGGACCGATGAGGGTTAAAGAAAAGAAAAAAAATTAAAATATAATTAAAAAATGAAAATGAAAATGAAAATGAAAATGAAAATGAAAATGAAAATGAAAATGAAAATGAAAATGAAAATGAAAATGAAAATGAAAATGAAAATGAAAATGAAAATGAAAATGAAAATGAAAATGAAAATGAAAATGAAAATGAAAATGAAAATGAAAATGAAAATGAAAATGAAAATGAAAATGAAAATGAAAATGAAAATGAAAATGAAAATGAAAATGAAAATGAAAATGAAAATGAAAATGAAAATGAAAATGAAAATGAAAATGAAAATGAAAATGAAAATGAAAATGAAAATGAAAATGAAAATGAAAATGAAAATGAAAATGAAAATGAAAATGAAAATGAAAATGAAAATGAAAATGAAAATAAAAATGAAAATGAAAATGAAAATGAAAATGAAAATGAAAATGAAAATGAAAATGAAAATGAAAATGAAAATGAAAATGAAAATGAAAATGAAAATGAAAATGAAAATGAAAATGAAAATGAAAATGAAAATGAAAATGAAAATGAAAATGAAAATGAAAATGAAAATGAAAATGAAAATGAAAATGAAAATGAAAATGAAAATGAAAATGAAAATGAAAATGAAAATGAAAATGAAAATGAAAATGAAAATGAAAATGAAAATGAAAATGAAAATGAAAATGAAAATGAAAATGAAAATGAAAATGAAAATGAAAATGAAAATGAAAATGAAAATGAAAATGAAAATGAAAATGAAAATGAAAATGAAAATGAAAATGAAAATGAAAATGAAAATGAAAATGAAAATGAAAATGAAAATGAAAATGAAAATGAAAATGAAAATGAAAATGAAAATGAAAATGAAAATGAAAATGAAAATGAAAATGAAAATGAAAATGAAAATGAAAATGAAAATGAAAATGAAAATGAAAATGAAAATGAAAATGAAAATGAAAATGAAAATGAAAATGAAAATGAAAATGAAAATGAAAATGAAAATGAAAATGAAAATGAAAATGAAAATGAAAATGAAAATGAAAATGAAAATGAAAATGAAAATGAAAATGAAAATGAAAATGAAAATGAAAATGAAAATGAAAATGAAAATGAAAATGAAAATGAAAATGAAAATGAAAATGAAAATGAAAATGAAAATGAAAATGAAAATGAAAATGAAAATGAAAATGAAAATGAAAATGAAAATGAAAATGAAAATGAAAATGAAAATGAAAATGAAAATGAAAATGAAAATGAAAATGAAAATGAAAATGAAAATGAAAATGAAAATGAAAATGAAAATGAAAATGAAAATGAAAATGAAAATGAAAATGAAAATGAAAATGAAAATGAAAATGAAAATGAAAATGAAAATGAAAATGATAATGAAAATGAAAATGAAAAGGGAAAATGGGTATAGCCACCACTCGATTTTTTCAGAAATCGGGTTCTTCACTTTTTTTAAAATTTGTAGTAAAATTTATTAATTTAAGTAAAGCGCTCAAACTATACATCGAATGAAAAGGCCATTTGCTCAGCTATGGAAAAAGCCACCACCCAATTTTTTTAAAAAATCGTGGTCTTCACTTATTTTTTAATTTGTCGTAAAATGTTTTCATTTGAGAGTAGCTCCAATAGAAAGGCTATTTGCTATGGCTGAGATATAGCCACCACCTGATTTTTTAAAAATCGGGGTCTGCATTTTCTTTATAAGATTTATTTTTTAAAAATCGGGGTCTTAAAAAAAAAAAAAAACAAATTGGCCATTTCAGCCCTTGAAAGGACTTTGACCGAGCTTCTTATGATCAATTGCGTTGTGTGTGTAATTAAATATTTGAACACAACTGACCGAGAACGGGACCTACATGTTTTATGCCAACTCCGAACGGCTAAAGTTCATGTTCTCAAGAAGCTTTACATGGCCTTATTTACTCTCTGAAGTTTGCCATTGTCTGCAGAGAGGTGGTGACCGATCAGAAAAATTGTTTATTGAAAAAACTTTTCGCCGCGACTGGGGAATCGGGGTCTTCACTTTTTTTAAATTTTTTAAAAATTGTAGTAAAATTTATTCTTTTGAGTGTAGTGCCCAAATAAACATCGGACAGGGACGAAGGTTGCACCAATGGAAAGGCCATTCGTCTTTTAAAAATCGGTATCTTATCTTTTTTTTTAAATTTGTAGTAAAATTTATTCACATGTTCTGAAATAATTTAGTACGATGAACTCAGACATACATACTTCTTCTATAAATTTATTCCAGTAATGGTCCTTTACTCTAATAATACAAAAATTAATACGTAGTTTTTTGATATGTTGTAACGTTGACAAAATAATTGAATAAAATTGAAAAAAAAGCCAAAAGGAAAAAAACCCAAACTCTCTTTCAGGTAAATGAGAAAAATTAAATAGTTAGCTACATCCGTGTTTTATGAGGAAATATTTATAACTCAAAATTTCATAGACGTCTAGTCAAAACATTTGCTTTTCTCTCTCTTTTAAAGACCAAATGTAAGTCCATTTTTATGCAGAGATTATTAAACTTGGTATGTAGGTAGTATTCAAATAAGTTGTAGATAACCATTAATAACCAAGAATTTATTTGCTAGATTTTACTCTTCTGCTAGCGGTTTTTCGAATTTATATTCATGTTCATATTCGACTGAACAGCATCAACGAAATCAATTAAATTATTCCAAGCGCCGTTATTGTTCGTTGCTCAGCTTTTGTTTACACATAAAGGATGCTTCAGATAATTTGTATATCCTGTATTCTGTACGATAATGCAAGCAAATGTTGTCTTTAATCAACGCCTACAGATTTATGCCTATCATAGTCTTGTGTCATTCAAGCAAATTCTGTTGGTTTTTGTTGTATGCTTTATAAAATATAATAAAAGCTTTGTTAAGAATACAAAAGCGCAAAGCTTTCGAGATATTGTCATTTTATGCTATTGTCAAATTTAATTGTTTTCAATCAAACAATTTGTGGTTAACAAAATTTTACGAAAACAAAAGAGGCATCAATAAAAAATAAATTCAGTGTGAAAAGGTTATACTAAAGTGTATCCCAGAATTTTTAAGGTTAAAGAAAATTTCTTTAATTTTGAAGAAACAATGATATTTCAAGTATAAAAAAAAGATATTCATTGCATGTCTGTCTATTGTGTGCTTGAAAATTAAGAAAAAGTGTAACTTTTAACTTTGCAAAACAAGCATAAAAAAGACCAGAGAAAGCAAAAACGCACATTTCACTTCAATTTAGAAAATACTCTAACCATAAAACTATCACACTTCATAACAATAAAGCACAAATAAAAGCAGCATCTAAAAACTTTGAAATCGAAAAGTGATTCATATCAAAACAATGCTTCAAGCTTTGGTCAACTTTTATTTAATGCTGTGATAGATGAAAACTAAGCAACCCGAGCACTGTGGGTAGGAATATTATTTATTTATTTATTTTGTTTTTTTTTTTTTTTTTGTTTTTTTGCCTCTTTTCTTCAATGAAATAAAAATGATATGCAAAGCATTATTGTATCGTTTTCTTTATTTTTTTCTTGTTGATTTTTTATTTTTGTAGCAGCAGCATAAAAGCACCTAACAAAGGCAACCCTTTTAAAACGATGTCCTTTTTCTGTTTAGAGCGAGGGCGGTGGAAAAAGTTCGTTTTCATTTGATGGTTATTAAGAGGTGAACGTGTTTGTTTTATTGCTTTAGCCGAGAGCATTCAAGGTCAGCTAAATTTTATGGCTTTTTCGGCTTAGACATGCAGAGATATTGAAAAAAAACTCTTTTTGTATTTGGACAGCTTTATTTATGTAAATTTTTTTTCAAATTTATAGAGCTTCAAAGCGTCAACACAAAGTTAAAATTAAGTGAATTTTTTTATGTGAGTTTTTTCCCAAAAGAGTTTATTGTTTTAAACGTTGAAAATTTCACGGATTTGAAATAAATAACAAGCTAACTAGAGAGCCTTGTTTTAACATTTCTCTAAAGAAAACTATAACAAAAATTAAATAAAATTTTCTATTTTAGCCAAAAGTATTCTACTCTATTTCAAACATAAAAAAAAAAGAAAAACATTTCCAAAAACATGTGCCACACCAGCAAATGCTATATTTTTAGATTAAACCAAATAAAAATTCATGACTCTGCATGCACACAAAACTTGCTTTGATATCGTATAAAATTCATGATAGCTACTATCTTAAAATCCTTTTTTCTAACATCAAAATGAAATTCATAGGAAAATTGGTTTTAAAAAAATAAATGTGATGCTTACGCTACGCTGCTAAGGCTTTATTTACAAAAAAGCTCTAGGTAGTATGTAAATTAGTTGAGTTTACGCGGAAAGTAATGTTATTGAACAGCTGAGCATAATTTTGTTGGAATTTTAAGTAGAAGGCTTGAAAATACTGTAGATATTTTTTAAATTGTTTTTTTTTTCAAATAAGACTAAAATTGTTGCTGCATGAGTTGAATTTATTTAAGTGTTTGATAAAATTTTGAAGCTTTAAAATAGCGTTTTAGAAGAACTTTCAAATGCATGATTTAATTTAAGTAATGTCTCACTTAAGTCGCTAGTAAGTTCAAAATGACTTACGACTGAAGTGTATCTTAAAAGAGATGCATTATTTAGCCATTTTTAGCTTCAACAATTTTTTCCTAAAAAACAAAAATTTTTTTTAACTCCCTTAAAAGCAACACATCCCAAGTATTTCCTACATAGTTTATTGAGATACATATCTTAGGTTTCAACGAGAAAATAAAACTGGTTATGTTCAATAATATTTATAAAATATGTCAAAATAAAAAGGATATCATATTTATCCGGAATGATTCTTTTACGAAAGAATAACATTTTAAAATTACCACCTCGAATAATTTTATTGATCGGAGCAAAACTCACAAAGTTATTTTTTAAGAGTTTTTAAGAGTTACACTAAGAAAAAAAATAAAATTTATGCTTAATTTATCCAAAACCGTCATGTTTTTTGTACGAATTTGCGTTAAATAAATTACGTAAATATAAAAGAAAATATAAAATTTGTAGTCTTCAATAACGTCCATTACAATTATCGAACCATGAACCTTCGCATGAGAGACGATCGCTAAAGCAACGCTCTAGCTATTTTATTTTTAAGAGAGAGCAAAATGAATGTAAAATATGAAATACTGGTGCGAACACCACCTTCTACTAAAGCCGCACTATTTTCATTTTGAATTTTTATTTTTTTTGTTTTTTTTCATATTAACGAAAACAAAATGGCGCAAGTTTTCAATGATAATCTATGTTTTCGGCGATTTCGAGTAAAAAATAAATAAAAAGGAAATGTTTAAAAAGAGCTCTCTAATAAGGAGGGGAAGCGAGGGTGGAAAAAAATGTATTCTATTATTAAATCTTACTCAGTATTTGTTTATCATGTGAACCTGAGTTGAGCAATCGTGTCTACCGCAGATCACCTTTTTTTGAAGGCATCTCCGAAAATCTTCTCCCAGCTCCCCAACTTTGAAAGTTTAACTCAATATTACTAGAAAGAAAAAGCTTTATACTACTTTTTCACAAAAATATAATTTTTTTTTTTAAGAGATAAATCTAAAATCCTCCCTTTATTTTGAAATGGTATATAACAAGAATCCGGGAATTTTCACTTAACAATTTGTGTCTCGGGCCTTAATTTATGTTAAAAGAAAAATATTGTAGAAATTCTCAAAAGATGCAGTGTGTTAAATAAAACTTATGCCGGTATGGCTTCGCTCCAAAAATCCTTTTTGGATATTTTCGAAAATTAGAAAAAAAGTAAAAAATTCACTTATTTATGTGAAATATTTGTTTGATAATATCTATATTTTGAACACTAAAAAATTAATACTTAATTTACTGCAAACAGTTTGTGTTCTACACTTGAAGCATTAGCGTTGCCTGTCATTATCACATACGATTAAAATTATTCATAGCATTCGCCCAGGTCCTTAGCCGATCCCACTTTAGCAGAAACTATTTTATTTTTTAAGCTGGTTTAAGAAAAATCGTAAATTCAAACTTTTAACTTTTAAGTCTTTTGTAAATATAAATATTATAAACATAAAGGAGGGACATATCGTTCACGGCAGAGAAAACAGACCTTTTTTTAAAATTCATAACTCAGTGAAAAGCAAACATTTTTTCAAAATATTTTTTTTATTATTGTAGAGAATTGAATAAATTACAAAGAAAACTATTAAAAAAAAAAATATATTTTTCACTCCAACATGGTTTTATAGAGCTCCAAACTGGCGGCAGAGCAAAAAACGGGGCCTCGTGGTTGCAGCGCTGGGAGTCGCAAAATTTGTCCGATCTGGAAAAAAATGACGTATTTTAATTTAACAACATTGGTTATCGTATGACAGGGATTTTTTTAATTTTTTTAATTTTTTTTCAATTTTTGGTGATGTTCCAAATTTGAAAATGTGTTTTTTTCAAAAAAAATATTGACTTTAAAAATTAATAAAAAATCGAAAAAAAATGTTAAAAAAGCTCGTGTCATACGATAGCGAATTAAGTTTAAAAAAATAAAAAAAAAAAATGTTCTTTAAAAAAATGAACCCGCTAGAGCCGCAAACAGTATGAAAAACATGGTTTCGAGATAAACGCGTTCAAAGTTTGTGAACAATGAAAAAAAAGCGAAAATTAAAAATGCACTCTCACTAATTCGGCTGTAACTTTTAAACCCGTAAAAATTTTTCCATGAAATTTTTTTCTTTGAATTTTAAGAATATTTACTAAAATACAAAATTAAAAAAAAAAGTCGATTTTGTAAAATGGCCAATGTCATGT
Source organism: Tetanocera ferruginea (assembly GCA_958299015.1). Taxonomy (NCBI): domain Eukaryota; kingdom Metazoa; phylum Arthropoda; class Insecta; order Diptera; family Sciomyzidae; genus Tetanocera; species Tetanocera ferruginea. Next base: position 10,920,142 of record OY282642.1, read on the forward strand.
CCCCCTTAATGGATTTATGTTTTTCTCAGGTTTAATCAAACTGAGAACAAATAATCAAATGGAAACCCAATTTTCAAAAATACATCGAAGCTAATCGATCATTTTTGCTAACTTATCGAAAATAAATATTAAACTTTTTCGACAGTTTTTAAATAAATCGATATTCAAATATAAAAAGCAGGCGTGAGTCTGCTACTGTTTTGTTGTTTTACTAATCTCGATATATATATCGATGAAATATATCGATATTTTTGTCGATAGCTTAGTTACCAATAATCAAATAAAAACCAAATTTTCAAAAATGTATCGAAAATTCTCTATAACTTTTCGATAATTTCTAAAATAATCTATATTTCCGGTTATTTCAGTCATTAGTAATGATTATTTACCAAATTTTCAAAAATTTTTTGATGTTTTAACAATAATTCTTAACTTTTCGAAAACTATTAGATATATTTCTAAAGTTTTTCGATAATTTTTGCATAGATCAATATATTTTCAATAGCTTAGTCAGCAATAACAAAAAAAAAAAACATATTTTTTAAAAAAGTATCGATAATTTTTTATAAACTTATTGAAGGTTTATAACGAACTTGTTTTAATAAACCTTATCGATAATATTTGGAAAATTATAAAATCAGTCGATATTTTGTCAAAAGCTTGGTTACATAATATCATTTGCTTACTTAGAGTTAATTCATACATAATTATTTATGATTTTTCAACAGTTTAAAAATTAATTATTTAAATTTTTATATAATTATATACTTAAAGAACTATAATTAATTAAAATTAGTTAATTAAACAAAACAAAGAAACTTTTTTTTTGAATAGCTTAGTCATCAATAATCAAATCAAAACCAGATTTTTGAAAATATATCGATAGTTTTTCGATAACTTAACGATAATTTCAAACTAACATATCGAAAATTTATTGATAATTTTTTAATCATTCCATTTTTTCAATAGTTGTAGGATTAATAATCAAACTGAAATCAACTTTATCGATAATTTTATGCATATTTCGAAAATTTTAAATTAACGTCGATCTATTTCAATAACTAAGTCAAAAATCAAATAAAAACCAAGTTCATCGATAATAATCTTTATTTTTTTGATCATTTTTGTGATTTTTTCAATAGCTTAGTCATCAATAATCAAATCAAAATCAAAATCATCGATATTTTTGATTACTTTTCGATAATTTTTTCATAAGTAGATTTTTCACCATCATAGTCATCATTGATAACATGAAAGCAAAATTAATCGATAATTGTGTATAATTTTTCAATAATTTTTATATAATTTGATATTTTTCGATAGCTTAATTAATTATAATCAAATGAAAACCACATTTTTCAAAATTTTTCGATATTTTTTCGATATCTTAGCAATAATTCCTTACTTTTTTATCAAAAATACATCGATAATTTTTCTATGATTTTTACATTAATTGATATATTTCGTAAGCTGAACTGTATCGATAATTTGTTGATAAATTATAGATAATTTCATAGCAATTGTAGAAAATTCATCGATAATTTTTAAATAAATCTTTATTTTTTGGTAGTTTAATCATAAGTAATCAAATTATAACCAAATTATCATTAATGTATCTATAAATTCTTCGATACTTTTTTGAAAATTTCTATATAAATTATCAAAAATTCATCGATAATTATCCACAATACTTAAATTAAGGAGGGACACGACATTGGTCGTTTTTTAAATCATTTTTTTTTTTTTTTAATTTTGTATTTTAGTAAATATTTTTAAGATTCTAAGAAAAATTTCATGGAAAAATTCTTACGGGTTCAAAAGTTATAGCCGCATTAGTGAGAGCGCATTTTTAATTTTCGCTCTTTTTATACCCTAAAGCTGAAAGGTCAGGGTATATTAACTTTGTGCAAACGTTTGTAACGCATAGAACGAAGCGAGTCCGGTATAAAAAAGTATATATATTCTTGATCAGCGTCACCACGTGAGCCGAGCTATCCATTTCCGTCCGTCCGTCCGTCCGTTCGTCCGTCCGATAAGAAGAAGGACTTGAGATAATTGGATGAAACTTGGTACACGTGGTCACATGGACTCAAGGATCTGCACTATTGAATATTTTTGGAATCCGCCCAAGGACACGCCTACCTCCCGTACAACCCAAAAATTGAAAACTGCATAACTCAGCTCATAATTAGCCAACAACAATAAAATTTGGTATGTCTGTGTTTTATATCAACACAAAGACGTTTTTGAAAAAAAAACGTCATCCTTTTACGGACACGCCCACCTCCCATACAACCCAAAAATTGAAAACGCAATAAATAAGCCTCTGATAAACCTACAGAGCTACAACTTGGCACATATGTTTTTTGTAACAAAACAAAGATGGTTTTGAAAAGTGGACATCATCCGCTCTCGGACACGCCTACCTCCCATACAACGCGAAATTGAAAACTGCATAACCCAGCTCGTAATAAGCCTACAACAATAAAATTTGATATGTATGTGTTTTATACAAACACAAATATGTCTTCGAAAAATGGACGTCATCCGCTCACTGACACGCCCACCTCCCATACAACCCAAAAATTGAAAACGCAATAAATAAGCCTATGTTTAACCTACAGAGATAAGTTTTGGCTCGTATGTTTTTTATGACAAGACAAAGATGGTTTTGAAAAATGGACGTCATCCGACTACGGACACGCTTTTTTTCCATACAACCCAAAAAGTTTTAAACTCAATAAATAAGGTTATGTTTCTCATAGAGAAATTAAATTTGGTATGGATGTATTTTATACCAAAACTAAAGGGTGTTCAAAAATTGGAAGTAATTCGTCCATGAACACGCCCACCTCCCATAGCGAAAGCACAATAAAGGCATTAACTGTGAGCTACATGAATAAAACTTGGTATGTGTAAATTTTTCATCAACATTTAAATGCATATATAATATAGGCTTCATCCGCCCTTGGAGACGCCCATTTACAATAAAAATTTTTTGTTTTTGAAAAGTGGACTTAGGGCATTTCATAGTCGGCCTAGACCGACTTTAGACTTTCTTTACTTGTTTTCTTTTGTTCACAAACTGTGAACGCGTTTGTCTCGAAACCATGTTTTTATTTCTGGTTGCGGCACTAGCGGTTTCATTTTTTGACGAAATTTTATTTGTGTATTTTTTTAAACTTGATTCGCTTTCGTATGACACGAGCTTTTTTTAAATTTTTTTCTTAGATTTTTTTATGAATTTTTAAAGTCAATATTTTTTTCGAAAAACACATTTTCAAATTTGGAACATCACCAAAAATTGAAAAAAAAATTTAAAAAAAAACTCTTGTCATACGATAAAAAAAGTAATTTTTTCCAGATCGGACAATTTTTGCGACTCCCAGCACTGCAACCACGAGGCCCCGTTTTTTTTCTCTGCAGCCAGTTTGGAGCTCTATAAAACCTTGTTGGAGTGAAAAATAATTTTTTTTTTTATAAATTTTTTTCTTTTAATTTGTTCAATTCTCTACAATAATAAAATTTTTGAAAAATGTTTGTTTTTGACTGAATTAGGAATTTTTAAAAAAAGGTCTGTTTTTCCTGCCTGGAATGGTATCGCTCCTTAATCTATATTTTGTTGATAGCTTTAAGAAACTTTATGGATTTTATTGCATTGTCTGAAGTTTTACATTTGAGGTTTCAATAGTGGCAACTCTTAACGTCATCTTGAAGTTTTAAATTGTAACATCAGAGTCGAATTCAGCGCCCCTAAAACTGTTTGTTTTGAGTCATTAAAAATCGTGAAAAAAAAATGTTTTTGAGAGGCAACCCTATGGCAATAATTATTTTGATCCAAGCAGTTCACTGAAAACTATTAAATCATCCGACGCTTCCTTCAAACTATGTCACGCTACTAGTGCTTTTTTGATTTTAAACAGACTGAAATATTTTTGCATATCTTATGAGTACACAGTGCAACACAAAAATTCAAAACAAAAAAACACTTACCCCAGCCGAAAGTACTCGATGAGAGGAGAGAAGTAATTTCTGGATTTTGCTAGATTGGTTGCCGTTCGTTTTTTATGAGCCTCTATAGTTTGTATGGAGGCTTTGCTATATCTACATTTGTATGGCAAAATCCGTATCAAGGAGTGGTCGTATGAAGTTAGTATGCAATGGAAAGTTGTTCATAATTTTAAAGGCTACATTTTTCCCTTGATTGTTTGGTAAAATTTTCAATAGTTCAAGAGCTGTAGTCGAAAAACGGACAAAATCGGTGACAAAAGTGGTCATTTTTTCGACATTTTTGGGGTTTTGAGCATGAAGATGAAATTTTTCCGACTTAATATATTCAGCGTTTTTGTTGGCCGAGTCAAGAGCTACAACTTTGCTGAAGACTGCAAAAAAAAATTCACAGCATTTTTCGAGCTATGCCATGCGAAAAATAGAAGAAAATTGCAAAAAAGTGCTCAAAATCGAATTTGGCGAAAAAAATATAGAGGCTCATAAAAAACGAACGGCAACCAATCTAGCAAAATCCAGAAATTACTTTTCTCCTCTCATCGAGTACTTTCGACTGGGATAAGTGTTTTTTTGTTTGGAGTCAAAAAGTTGAATATATGTATTGATATGAGGAACAGGCGTTGAAAAAATATTTGTCATTAAATTCTAAGGATACATTACAACTATAAAATTCAACTGTTAACTTTCCCCTAATATTCAGTTTTATGGTGAAATTTTAGCACCAATTCGAATTAAATTTGAAATAAACTCTTAAGATTTTACTTATTTTTGGCACTTCAGCTGATTTTTGATCTCTGGGGTATTCGGAAACTTAGAGCTGAATTAGGTGAGCAATAATTTTGTTGGTATGTGAATACATTACATCCCTGTTATGTGGTTATTTGTACACTCTTTTTTCACAAAGGTACAAAAAAGACCCATATACTGAAGAGTAAGAGAATTAAAATATTTGACAAAAATTGTTCTCTTCGTAATTTACATAAATTTGTCGAATATATATTATATCTCAAATGTAACAGTCACATGGTGACCTATATTTTGTATTTTTTTTGTGTTTTCTACCAAAACCACTTGTCGAAACCATGTTATTTTTTTATGTTGAAAAGTATAAAAGAAAAATATATCTATAATTGTATAAACAGATTTCCATTTTGTGCTGAATTATTAAAAAATATATATGTATCTATTTATAGAACTAATTAAAATTGGACTCCTTCAAAATTTATGCCATTTATTCATTGCTTAATTATTATTGTTTATTTTGCTAACTTATATAGTATCTATTAGATACATTTAATTGTGGTTTTGCAATTTCAGCAACTCAGCATGTTTGTTATTGAAACACTGCGGTGCGAGCTGGTTGTGTTTTAAATGTATTTAACTCGTTTATTCAATCGGCAATACCCGCGGGGAATGTTCACTTAAATTAAGCAAATAAAACTCGTATCAATTTTGTGTATGTCATTCATTTGTTGATAGGTTGCTATGTTTAAGTTGATGTTTAATTGTTAATTTGTTGTCAAGTTGTTTAGAGTATTTTAAAAAAAAAGGAAAAAAAATAAAGTTAGTTTTCGAATTTTATTTTGTTTTTACTTACAAAAACTAATTTTTATTTATAATTGAAGGCGAACAAAAAATAAAAGACAAATTAAAAATCATGACAAAAACTACGCACTTTGTTTCCATGTATTAAATTGTACAAAACAGTTTGCTGATGGTTTGCTTTTAAAGCAAAATTTTGGGGCTTGCTCTTGTTGATTTTGTTTTGATTTTTATCCGATGCCCTAAGCCAGTTCTGATTGAAAAATAATATGTACTACAAGCTCGCGCATTCAGTTTTTTTTTTTTTTTTTTGTATGGGTTTTTAGTTATTTTCATTCCTTATGGCCTTGGTTCTCAAACTGTGATTCGCGGAATACGGGTGCTCCGTGAATTCACTTTCAGTGTTTGTCAAAACACTGTTGCAAAACATCTATGCAGAGTTTCAAGTCGCTATTTTTATATTCGATGGAATAAATATTCTGCCACCACAGCGATGCTGCAGAAGGCACTTTTTTTATGAAGCTACGCTTCCAAATCGTACAAATGCCACTTTGAAGGAGAATCGAGAAAGACTTGAACCCAAACAGCTTCGCGGACTATCTTTAATATTAACAGATGAAAGACACTAGAGACATTTCAAACACGTTTTGTATCTCAGATAGAGATGGGCTCACGATCTCGACGTGATTCGTCGTGACACGAACCAATAAAAAAATCACGAAAAATTTGTGAACGTGCGTAATGAAATTTTTCTTGTGCGTGAGCGTGCGTAACTTAAATTTATTCGTGTCGCGACTTGTGCAGCAAAATTTTTCAAACCTTTGCCAAATTTCGTAATAATGTTTTCTTACGCTTTTGCTACCAATTGCATACAAAATGCAACACTGTCCACTTTGAAAGAAGCGACAACAACTAACTTCGCTCTCTTTACTTATTTTGCGAAACGTTAGCAACAACTTGAAGCAATTTTGGTAATTTTAAATACAAATAATAAGCTGAGAAATTTTATTAATTTTCTTTTATAGTGCAGTATCTACCTCTCTGTTGCTTCTCCTCCTTCTTGTAAGCTGGTTTTACCAGAGGTACACAAAATACACTAAATAAACTTTTAGTAAAAACTTATGTGTATTCTTCTTCCTATAAAAAGTATTCGTAAGAACTCGTGAGTAAAATATGCCATCGTGATCGTGCGTGATTGTGATTAAAAAACTTATTTTTTAGCATGAGTGTGTGTTATTAAAAGAATTCACATCGCGATCGTGATCCAAAAATTTATTTTTGATCGTTAGCGTGCGTGATTGGAAAAAATCCCATCGTGAGCGTGCGTGATCGTGAGTAAAATTCACTCACGAGCCCATCTCTAATCTCAGACGAATTAAATCTCAAATGTTTCAAACGAACTGAAATACATACACGTTAATTTTAAATTCAAAATACACGTGAAAAACCTTTGGTTTTCCAGTTTTATATCTTCAAAGTTATATTCTTTAAAGTTCAGAGTTTAATGCTGCCTGAATTCGAAAAGATTGAGAACCCAGACATTAGGATTTTGTTCTTCGCAACAAGTTTGCAAAAACTTGCTAGCTAACGAAACAATTAAAATAAAGCTTTTGTTTATCCACAGTTTATTGGAATTTAAAGTGGTTTGAAAACATGTGTATTTAGTTTTAGGAAAAATCCATTTTTTTTTTTTTGTGCGAGTTTATTTACAGCAACACAGCAGCATAGCTGCAAAAAAATCAAGCAAAAACAAAACCAAGAGCTTGTAATTCAATCTTACATTAATTGACGATGCTTACGTAGATAGCGTACTCAGTTTTAAATGTCAGAAATAAAATTAAATTTTTATGATAAGTATCAAATAAATTATCTGTGCATACTTTTAGGATGAACACCTTTCCTGTAACGATACACAGTTTGAACGATAGACGGTAAGAAGCGTGATAGTTGTATTTAGAGATTATATAGAGATTATATAGATTTTTTTTTTGGCATAGAGTCGTATTCGTTTGAAACTCTGCACATTTCTTGAGGTCTTCGTTTAAAACTCTGCACAATTATTTTTGGTATAATAGATAGTCTAATATACAGAAATGAGTTAAAACGGGTAGGAACCGCGCCTACCACCATACAAAATGACGTGATAAATATGGCAAAATCTCTCAAAATTTTACAAAAGAGAGCAATAAACATGGTATTTTTCATAGAAATTGCTCTTAATAGCTCTTAATGCAGTTTAATATTCAGTGAACTCGAATGAAAACTACGCCCACCTCTACTACAAAGTAACACTATCAGGAAAAAATGAATAAGATCCATAAATTCTTAAAAATCACGTAGATATTTAGTATATGAGAAACATAGTGGTCGGGTTGATTCCATTTAAAAAGAAAAATAGGACCAAAAATATACTCAATTTATGCACATCACCGTGGTGACCGTGGCATGCAGGTTAAGTGTGTGGCTTGGCATGCTCGGAGCCCGGGTTCGATCCCCAGCCGCGGCGAAAAAGTTTTTTTAATAAAAAAATTTTTCTGATCGGTCACCACCTCTCTGCAGACAATGGCAAACCTCAGAGAGTAAATAATGCCATGAAAAGCTTCTTGAGAACATGAACTTTAGCCGTTCGGAGTTGGCATAAAACATGTAGGTCCAGTTCTCGGTCAACTGCGCGCAAACATTTAATAACACACACAACACAATTGATCATAAGAAGCTTGGTCAAAGTCCTTTCAAGGGTTGAAATGGCCAATTTGTTTGTTTGTTTTATGCACATCACTTTATATGTCAAAAAAATTTCAATGCATAATTTCGGGCTGAACATTTTATTCGGCAAGTATAAGCAAAATAGTTTAAAAGCACTGTTTTAGCAAGAAATAATAATAGTTTGAGTGATATTAGGTGTGAGGCATGGCGTTTACCTTTTATGTATTCATATGCTTTTTTTCAAACATTTATTACTTCTTCGTCATTTTAGAGACAATTGATTTCAGCAAAAAAAAAAGATTGAATTTTATGAAAAAATATAAGAGGAGCACATATATGAAAAAAAAACTATTATTATTATTATTATTATTACTATAATATTAATACATTTTATATTATAGTAATAATATAAAATATTACTATAATATTAACATTTTAAATGTGAGTGCAGAACGCTTGATTTTTATGAAAAATTTCACAACATATATTTAAGCTTTTTTTTTTGTGAATAATTGAAACTTCAAGAACTTTTTATATTTTTTCATGATTTTAAATTTTTCAGTTTAATAAAATCTTTTCAAATATATTTGGTCGCACCTTCGATGGTTTTCGTTTTTATTTTAAGTTATTTTATAAATATTTAAGCTTTTTTGTTTTGTGAATAATTGAAACTTCAAGAACTTTTTATATTTTTTCATGATTTTAAATTTTTCAGTTTAATAAAATCTTTTCAAACATATTTGGTCGCACCTACGATGGTTTTCGTTTTTATTTTAAGGTATTTTATAAATATATAGATTGCTATTTGCACAATTTAAAATCGAATATGTGGCCAACGCTGATTTCTTATTCAGCTTAAGAGGGGACATGACATTGTCCGTTTTTTAAATTGATTTTTTTTATAATTTTGTTTTTAGTACATATTCTTACAATTCTTAGATTTAAATTTCATGACAAAAATACGTAGGAAAAGAAATTTCCTACGGGTTCAAAAGTTACAGCCGGATTAGTGAGAGCGCATTTTTAATTTTCGCCTTTTTATACCTTAAACCTGAAAGGTCAGGGTATATTATCTTTGTGCAAATGTTTGTAACGCATAGAACGAAGCGAGTCCGGTATAGAAAAGTGTATATATTCTTGATCAAAGTCACCTCGTGAGTCGAGCTATCTATGTCCGTCCGTCCGTCCGTCCGTCCGTCCGTCCGTCCGTCTGTCTGTCCGTCTGTGTGTTGTCCGCAAACACAGGATAAGAAGAAGGAGTTGAGATAATTGTATGAAACTAAGTACACATGATCACATGAATCCAAGCATCTGCACTATTGAATATTTTTGGAATCTGCTTACGGACACGCCTACCTCCCGTATAACGCAAAAATTGAAAACTGCATAACTCAGCTCATAATTAGCCTACAACAATAAAATTTTGTATGTATGTGTTTTGTATCAACACAAAGATGTCTTCGAAAAATTGGTATCATCCGCTCACGGAAACGCCCACCTCCCATGCAACCCAAAAACTGAAAACGCAATAAATAAGCCTATGTTTACAGAGATAAATTTTGGCACGTATGCTTTTTTTGACAAGACAAAGATGGTTTTGAAAAATGGACGTCATCCGCCCACGGACACTCCTACCTCCCATACAACAAAAAAAGTTTAAAACTCAATAAATAAGGTTATGTTTGTCATAGAGAAATTAAATATGGTATGTATGTATTTTATACCAAAACTAAGGTGTGATAAAAAATTGGGAGTAATCCGTCCGTGAACACGCCCACCTTCCATAGTGAAAGCACAATAAATGCATTAACTGTGAGCTACAGGAATAAAACTTGGTATGTGTTAATTTTTCATCAACATTTAAAAGCATATAAAATATAGGCTTTATCCGCCCACGCACACGTCCATTTTCAATAATATAATTTTTTTAATTTGGAAAAGTAGGTTTAGGGTGTTTCATAGTGGGCCTAGACCGACTTTAGACTTGTTACTTGTTTTCTTTGTTCACAAACTTTGAATGCGTTTATCTCGAAACCATGTTTTTCGTACTGGTTGCGGCACTAGCGGGTTCATTTTTTGACAAATTTTTTTTTTGTATTTTTTTTAAACTCGATTCGCTTTCATGAGTATGACACGAGCTTTTTTAGCTTGTTTCAAGCTTGTTTCAAAAAAAAACAAACTTTCAAATTTGGAACATTACCTAAAATTAAAAAAAAATTTAAAAAAAGCTCCTGTCATACGATGACCAATCTTGTTAATATTTAAAAAAGTCATATTTTTTCCAGGTCGGACAATTTTTGGGACTCCTAGCGCTGCAACCACGAGGTCCCGTTTTTTCTCTGCCGACAGTTTGGAGCTCTATAAAACTATGTTGGAGTGAAAAATATATTTTTTTGAAGTTTTTTCTTGTAATTTGTTCAATTCTCTACAACAACAAAAATTTTGGAAAAATGTTTGTTTTTGACTGAGTTATGAATTTTTAAAAAAAGGTCTGTTTTCTTTGCCGCGAATGTTATGTTCCACCGTAAAGAAAGTCAATATTTCATGTTTTTGCCTTCCGGAAAATCAGGCCCGTCATTTTTGACGGGAAAAACAAGTATTACTCATAAAAACAAATTTTTTAAATATTCGATTACTCTGTTTAATTTTTGGTTTTTAAAATAGCGCAAATTTTTATCAAACTAATGTACTGAAAAAAATAGAAAAGAGCTAATCTGCGGTGTACACGATTTCTCACCACAGGTTTATAAAGTACAAAAATAGTGAAATATTATTAAATAATTTATTCTTTATACCGACAGTTAAGAATCCACGTCTATTGTGAGGTCATAAAAGACATTTATACGGTTCAAGGTTCAAGGTTAATAACGTTGATTGATTGTAACAAAACTGTTACATCTACTAATCTAATAAATATAATCTAATAACTGCTTATTTTATGATATAAAAGCTTAACAAACTAAATTTTTATCGAAATATTTTTTTATTATATAATAGTGCTGCCAAGTTTTGAATTATTATAAATATAAGCATATGTATAACCAACACATGTTAGCTTACATTTTCGATCAAGTTTACTAGCTGACAGTAACATGAATAAAAGTAATTCTGAAAGAATCATTATAATGATGATAAATTATGTTATCTTATTTTTATCAAATACTCGAACAGAAAAAAGTATTAGCAAGATTAAGCTATCAATCATTACAGCTACAAACTTGTATAAAGAACAATTTGTATAAAAAAAATTATTTTAATTAGCAGCTGTTTGAATTTTTCCTTTTTTATTTTCAAATGCAGCAAAAATCAGAAATACCGACAGTTTTTAAAGTGACACAATTAACTTCCAGCTAAAATGCTTGCTATAAAAACTACTCATAATTATTTCCAATCAAAGTACAGGTATTATTCACTTAACAAAATTTATTGAAGCAAAATTCAACACTTTCCTTTTTCTTTGCATTTTAAAAATATTTACCCACTCAAACATAAAAAGTTCTCACACTAATGCATAAATAATCTAACACGCTTGCCTGTTAAGCAGGTATTTATTTGACATGATAAGGCAAAACGTTAGCAAAGCAACTTCATGTAAAATGCTCCCGGCCTCTGACTATTACAAGCTTCATATATATATACATATATATAAATTTATACTTAAAGTATGCGCACACTGGCTTGTTATGCGGGCGATAGAGCGCTCCATAAACACGTCTTTGTACAACACATTTTTTGATGGATGTTTCATGTTAACAATTTGTGTTCAGCTAAAACAGAAGAATAAACATACATAAGGTATACTGCGTAAAGTTAAAACATGCGGAATAAGTTAAATGAAATCTTTGCATACCACTGACGACGGGTTATCAAATCACGTTAAGCCATCTGGCGTTGGCACGTCATAAATAAAGGCTTTCTCTTTAAAGGATGCACGCCAAAAACCAAGCAAGCCATCACATTAATATGACTTTTGAGAACAATTAAAAGCATTTTAATTACCTCATACCAGTGAGTGAATGTGTAACGGTGTTAAAGTGTATGCGTGAAACTGGTTGCTGCCTATGTATGAATGTCACATAAAACACGTTGGTTGATGTTTGTTAGTTGATGTCTTAAAAAAATTTTATCCTTTAAAAATCCAGACGAAAGCAACAGATGCTACAGTGTACACATGTGTTAAGTAAACTTGACGAACTCTCTTCGACATTTAGATTTACATTAAAATAATAAAAATAAGATGAATAATAAATATTATGTCAGCTCAAACAGATACACAAATTATTTTTATTTAAAAAAGCCAGGCAATGATAATTCGGGGAAGTTTTTTCAAAGCATTAAATGAAACAAGTTAAGAAAGTCTAAAGTCGCACTAGCCCGACTATGAAATACCATAAACTTCCTACTATATTTAAATATATATTAAAATACCAAAACAAATAGCTATAACTTCCTATCAAAATTCATGTAATCTTTATATCTATAGAATTAATACAGTAATTACTAATCTGTTTTTTATGGTAGGTGGGCGTGTTGGTGGGCAGATCACGCCTATTTTTAACGCACACCTCAGTTGTTATATGAATTGATCCCATACTAAATTTTATCTCACTAGGTCAAATATGAACCTCTTAATAGTATTTTTAATATTGTAGGTTATATGAGAGGTAGGCGTGTTTATGGGCGGATGACGCCTATTTTTTGAACACACCTTAGTTTCTATAAAATAATCTGACATACTAAGTTTTGTTTTTGTAGCTCATATATGAACCTCTTTATAGAGCTTTTACCACAGTGGGTTGCATGGAAGCAGGGCGTGTCGGTGAACAGATGGCGCTCATTTTTTGTACACTCCTCAGTTTTGATCTGAAATTCCCACATTAGAGCCCGAACAGAACCAAAGCGACTGACGGCTGGCGGTCCTCTCTCGGCGAATTGAGCTGAAACACGTCTACAACAAGAGCGGCTGGCGGTTGTCGGAACAGAGTTGCTTTTTGTCACGGTAGTGGTACAATTGACTGTTAGGGGTGCAACAGACGGACAACATGATTAACATATATGAAAAAATTTTGACTTATTCAATTAAGTGTTCATCAAAATCCATTATGAAGACAATTATTTCGTATATTATTGCGAATTCACATAAATATAACACAGACACAAAAAACCAAACGTCAGAATATACTAAAAACTAAAAAAATTACATTAAACACAGCCAATTCTTAGCGAAAGTATGGCAACATTTATGTTACTCGGAGAGAGGACCGCCAGTCGCCATAGCAAAAATAGAATAGATTCTATTCTGGCGTTTTTCCGTCGCGGATTCGCCCAGCGAATTCGTTTTTGCCGAGTGCATACATTTTAATGTATTCTGCTGAACGGCGAATCCGCCAGCCGTCATCCGCTTTGGTTCTGTTCGGGCTCCTACAAGTTTTATCTCTCTAGGTCAAATATGAACTTGTAAATAGTGTTTTTAATATTGCGGGTTGTATGCAAGTGAGGCGTGTTCGTGGACGAACTACGCACAATTTTTAAACACACCAAAGTTTTAGTATAAAATACATGCATACCAAATTTGATTTCTGTAAGACAAACATACGCTAATTTATGCAGTTTTAAATTTTTTGTTTTGTATGGGAGGTAGACACGTCAGTGGGCAGATGACGTCCATTTTTCAAACACATCTTTGTTTTGTCATAAAACAAGTAAAGAAAGTCTAAAGTCGGTCTAGGCCGACTATGAAATACCCTAAACCCACTTTTCAAAAACAAAAAAAAATTTTATTGTAAATGGGCGTGTCCGTGGGCGCATGAAGCCTATATTTTATATGCATTTAAATGTTGAAGAAAAATATACACATACCAAGTTTTATTCCTGTAGCTCACAGTTAATGCCTTTATTATGCTTTCATTATGGGAGGTGGGCGTGTTCATGGACGGACTACTCCCAATTTTTGAACACACCTTAGTTTTGGTATAAAATACATACATACCAAATTTAATTTCTCTATGACAAACAAAACCTTATTTATTGAGTTTTAAACTTTTTGGGTTGTATGGGAGGTAGGCGAGTCTGTAGGCGGATGACGTCCATTTTTCAAAAACGTCTTTGTCTTGTCATAATAAACAAATGTGCCAAATTTTAGCTCTGTAGGTTAAACACAGGCTTATTTATTGCGTTTTCAATTTTTGGGTTGTATGGGAGGTAGGCGTGTCCATAGGCGGACGACACCCATTTTTCGAAGGCATCTTTGTGTTGGTATAAAACACATACATATCAAATTTTGTTGTTGTAGGTTAACTATGAGCTGAGTTATGCAGTTTTCAATTATCGCGTTTATGGGAGGTAGGCGTGTAAGTAGGCGGATGATGTCCATTTTTCAAAACATCTTTGTCTTGTCATAAAAAACATATGTGCCAAATTTTAGCTCTTTAGGTTAAACACAGGCTTATTTATTCCATTTTCAATTTTTGGGTTGTATGGGAGGTGGGCGTGTCTTTGAGCGGACGACACCCATTTTTCTAAGACATCTTTGTGTTGATACAAAACACATATATACTAAATTTTATTGTTGTAGGTTAGTTATGAGCTGAGTATTGCAGTTTTCAATTTTTGCGTTGTATGGGAGGTAGGCGTGTCCGTGGGCGGATTCCAAAAATATTCAATAGTGCAGATCCTTGGGTGCTTGTGACCATGTGTACCAAGTTTCATCCAATTATCTCGACTCCTTCTTCTTATCCTGTGTATACGGACAACACACAGACGGACGGACGGACGGACGGACGGACGGACGGACGGACGGACGGACATGGATAGCTCGACTCACGTGGTGACGCTGATCAAGAATATATATACTTTTCTATACCGGACTCGCTTCGTTCTATGCGTTACAAACGTTTGCACAAAGTAAATATACCCTGACCTTTCAGGTTTAGGGTATAAAAACATACGTACCAAATTATATCTCCGTATGTTGAACAGAAGCTTATATATTGAGTTCTAAATTTTTGGGTTGTATGGGAGATGGGCGTGTCCTGGGACGGATGACACCCATTTTTCGAAAACATACATATATACTTAATTTTATTGTTGTAGGTTAGTTATGAGCTGAGTTATGCAGTTTTCAATTTTTGCGTTGTATGGGAGGTAGGCGTTTCCGTGGGCGGATTCCAAAAATATTCAATAGTGCAGATCCTTGAGTTCATGTGATCATGTGTACTTAGTTTCATTCAATTCTCTCAACTCCTTCTTCCTATCTTGTGTATACGGACAACACACAGACGGATAGACAGACGGACGGACGGACGGACGGACGGACGGACATGAATAGCTTGACTCATGAGGTGATCCTGATCAGAATATATAAACTTTTCTAATTAAAAAAATTTATAAAAAATTCTTTTGGTTCACAGCTTCACAGCGATTGTTATCATCTTTGAAAGAAAATTTAAGAAACTTTTAGAAATAATGAAAAAATTGGAGCACCGTTGAAATTCGACTAAGATGGGAAGTCAAAATTTTGAATTCACAGCACTTTTTTTACAAATTTAATTGATGACTGCATAAAACGAAATTAATTAAAATAATTTTAACTTTTGAGCAAAACTCAAATTCGACCACTTCAATAGTTCTCTTCCAACCAAATTTCATATTGATCAAACAGCGAGTTTTTATAAAAAAACTTGTATTTCTCTCCTAAAAGGTTCATCAGATATCATTAAAAAATAAACTATGTACAACTATGTAGCAGTACTTTTCAATTAAGATAAACGACTCATTGAAATGTATTGTCTATAAATTAAAAAAAAGAGTTCAAGTTTTGTGTTAGCTTATTTATGTATGAGATAATATTCCAGGCACAAAGAATCAAGTAGGGAGAAAAAAATAGAGAAATTTTTCTCCTAATCCAAGCAATTATTTAATTTCGGTAAATTGAATCTTTATTATAAAAGTTTTAAATGCTAGTTGAAAAATGTTATTAGAGCTCTACTTAAAAAAATGGTAACTTTCTTCACAAGTTATAGGCAGACTCTATGTAAAGCCTTGATCAAAACGAAGAAACACATGCCGTCAACCCATGCTCTTTGGGAACTACTTCTGAAGGGAGAATATGACTAGACAAATTCGTTAAAGAAACAGGCAGCACGTTCTGATGTTACGTCTGACAAGAAAATTAAGAAAAACAGAACAATCAAAGTAGATAGCAGATAATCTCCAAAAAAAATTAATGCGATCACTAACAGGGATACTGTAATCCGTGCCATGAGTTAGACTGATTGCCAAACGGCAACTTATAATGGCTGTTGGAGAAGTTTTCTTGCTGTTTATTTCAGAAGGAGCATTTTGAAGAGCAATTGATATGAACTTTAACGGCACAGAAGCACATGCGGCCGACGTCGCAAATGCCCCAAAATTCTGAATAATCAAATTGACAAATTTGAATGCAAAATAATAAATTTTATTTTTTTTTTTTTCTAAAAAATATTTGTCATTTTTAATAATTTTAAAAAATGTCCATTTTATATATTTATAAATAGCGTTGGGCACTGCCTTCTAAGTGACTTATGACCTTAATTTTTTGGCTCCTTCCTTCTTTTCTCAAATAGAAAAACTTTAGGAATATGACAAGATAGCATAATATTTATAGCATAAAATTTAGCAAAAGATCGTGAACCACCCTGCTGTGCGGTGTTTTTATACCCTAAACCTGAAAGGTCAGGGTATATTAACTTTGTGCAAACGTTTGTAACGCATAGAACGAAGCGAGTCCGGTATAGAAAAGTATATATATTCTTGATCAGCGTCACCACGTGAGTCGAGCTATCCATGTCCGTCCGTCCGTCCGTCCGTCCGTCCGTCTGTCCGTCTGTGTGTTGTCCGTATACACAGGATAAGAAGAAGGAGTCGAGATAATTGGATAAAACTTGGTACACATGGTCACAAGCACCCAAGGATCTGCACTATTGAATATTTTTGGAATCCGCCCACGGACACGCCTACCTCCCATACAACGCAAAAATTTAAAACTGCATAACTCAGCTCATATTTACCCTACAACAATAAAATTTGGTATGTATGTGTTTTATACAAACACAAAGATGTCTTCGAAAAATGGGCGTCATCTGCTCATGGATACGCCCACCGCCCATACAATCCAAAAATTGAAAACGCAAGAAATAAGCCTGTGTTAAACCTAAAGAGCTTAAACTTGGCACTTATGTTTTTTATGACAAGTCAAAGATGGTTTTGAAAAAACGGACGTCATCCGCCTTTGGACACGCCTACCTCCCATACAACCCAAAAATTTAAAACGCAATATATAAGCCTGTGTTGAACCTACAGAGCTAAAATTTGGCACATATGTTTTTTATGACAAGACAAAGACGTTTTTGAAAAATGGACGTCATCCGCTTAGGGACACGCCTACCTCCCATACAACCCAAAAAGTTTAAAACTCAATAAATAAGGTTATGTTTGTCATAGAGAAATTAAATTTGGTATGTATGTATTTTATACCAAAACTAAGGTGTGTTCAAAAATTGGGAGTAATCCGTCCATGAACACGCCCACCTCCCATAGCGAAAGCATAATAAAGACATTAACTGTGAGCTACAGGAATAAAACTTGGTATGTGTAAATTGTTCATCAACATTTAAATGCATATAAAATATAGGCTTCATGCGCCCACGGACACGCCCATTTACAATAAAATTTTTTTTGTTTTTGAAAAGTGGGTTTAGGGTATTTCATAGTCGGCCTAGACCGACTTTAGACTTTCTTTACTTGTTTATACATAGCTATGTATGTGGCCGAATTCATAACTCACATCAAAGATAAACAAAAATATTCGAAACAAAAAGTATGACTGTACGTAGTATAACTTATTTAAACATTCTCACACCGGAATATTTTTTAGAAAATTGACATTCTCGTTTCAAGCTGTTCAAATTTAATAACAGGAAAAAAATAAATTTTATTTAGTAATTTTTTTTTCCAGTCACGCTATATTTTTTTGTGTTTTTGCTACGTTTACTTATACTATTCTGCTCAACTCAAACGGATAGTCTCTTATTTTGGAGAAAAGAAAAATTGTTTCTATACTATTCCACATATTTTTCTATTCGCAATGAATCTTTATTTTATTTCAATTTACAAAATATAAACTTATTTTTAGTAGCTGTGCGTAAAAGTGTTAAGGAAAACAAATTTTCAATATAACATCCTTTATTTGACAAATTCATTGAATATATTAAATAGACGAACATAAAACAAAAACAAAAACAAGAATAACAACAACAACAAATATTGTACATTTATCAACAGTGTCTTATAAAAATAGAAGTACGACGAAATATTGCTGATTCTGTGTCGCTAAAATTGTTGATACCCACGCCTGGATGTGCTACGTTTGGAGACAGTAAAAAAAAATATTTGCATAATTTACAATTCTAGCATATCACGATTCATAACAAGGCTATGAATTGTCTGTCGTTTGGTAGTTTTTTGTTCTTGTGTGGTATTTTATATTCTTCGTGAATATATTCTTAAATAATATATATATTGAATGCAAGCTTAAACATGTTGGTAGAAGTGAACATTGCTAGAGCATATTAAGTTCTTTTTAAATTTCACTTTGAAAATTTCAATTTTATTGAGAAAAGAACGTTGAAACTAATAAGTGGAAAATTAAATTTTTCCGTGATTACTGTCTGTAGTTTCAGAAATGAACTCACCTTTTTTTTCTTGTGTCGATAAATCTGCATAATGTTTTTGTGAAAAAGTATTTTCAATTCAGTCTTTTATCATACAGTTTAGTTCAATATTCATGTTGCAAACATATTCAATACAATTTCTAAAGGCATATCTCATGTGTCGTTTATATTTCTTAACTCTGAATTTTTTTGCTTTTTTGTGGCTTTAGTCAGTCGCTTGCATAAGCCATTTAGATTCTATACTCAACACACAACTTTGACATGTATGGACATGTATATTTTGATATGATGAAATTTGTTTTTTCGCCAACGTCAAGCTGTGCAGTTACAAGGAATTTTTCAAAATTCTGAGTTTTGTGTTTTTGCAACAATTTGCGGCTCTCAAAAGTGGACAATGATGGGAAGTTCTTATGCAGTTAGTTGAGTAAAGCCTGGCAAAATTTGATTTATTGGCCAGCATGTGCTCAATATGCCAAAAAACGTTGCTTTTTATGTTGTATTTTACAAATGTGTTGTTTTGTGATGTATTTTTCATTCATATTTTAGCAAAAAAATCAATATAAATCTAAACTGCGGCGTAAAATTAGAAACATTTTCGTGGCGTTTAAATAATTGCATACAACATGATACTCATGACACGCTAGCTTAGTTTGACATTAGACGAAAGAAGATGAACCACACAAAATCCTAAATAATTATGAATATTTACATGTTCGCCATGAATTGCATTCATAAACTTTGGTCCAGCTACCAATTATATAAGTTACATGAAGAATTCATAATATCAATGTGCAAAATACACAAAAGAAAATAACACGAGAATATGATTATTTAAAAAGCCTATTGTTTAAATTTCATAAAGTTTGTGTATAAGCATAAGCGCAACCAAAGGGGGGGTTTCGGGGCTTAAACCCCCCCCCCAAAATTATTGTATTACCAAGCAAAATAGTAATCAATCAAACTGAGTCACATGAAAAGCAATCACACGTTTTATGAAATGAGTGAAAACTCCAAATGTATATTTCAAAACGATTCTGGTTGATGCATAATCTGCTAAATTAGTCATATTTTATTCCTTCAGACTGCACATTAAGCCGGATTGATTTCGTTTGGAGAAAAAAAAGGTAAGCGGACACCAACTTGAAAGTAAGAAGTACTCTTTAAACTATAAAATAATTTTTTAAACACCTATAAAAAATTTAGTTTTCTTGATATATTCAAATGCATTTAAGATTAATGGAAAAGTACTGAGCTCTTCTTTCTTTTGGTGTATCGTATGGTGTTCTTTAAACAAAACTGAATAGGTACTATGAAAAATGCATTTTTTATAAGTGTTTAAAACTATAAATATTCGAAAATCATGAATTTTGTATCTGGCGCACATTTGACTAAAAAATGGTTAAAATAAATCGATTTGCGTACCTAAAAACTCATATGTACCCACTTATATATATATATCCACCAAAATTTGCCAAAATCAAACAGTAATTATGGCAATCTTAATATATAAAAGACAAGCGTCCTACTCCGTGCTCTATATCGTAAAACATGTTCAGCCTGGACCAGAACCTGTTGTAAAATTATCCATTTGAAATCTTTGTACGTACTGTACTTTTTAAAACCTGTTCAGCCTGGACCAGGACCAGTTGGAAAGTTATTCATTTGAAATGTTTGTACTTACTAAACCTTTTGCTCTATATCGTAAAACCTGTTCAGCCTGGACCTGAACCTGTTGTAAAATTATCTATTTGAAATTTTTGTACGTACTGTACTTTTTAAAACCTGTTCATCTTGGACCAGAACCTGTTCTAAAATTATCCAATTGATATCTTTGTACTTACTATACTTTTTAGAACCTGTTCAGTCTGGACCAGCACCTATTCTTAAATTATGTATTGAAAATCTTTGTACTTGAAGACTATCGTCATTTTCCTCAACTACTATACATCAAACATCATGTCTTGCTATTACAGTGCTTCTTAATTAACAGAACCAGAACCTATTCGGTCTGCATAAACTGAATAGCAATTATTACATTCAGTGTGGTGTCAATTGGAATTGCTAGAATTAAATCACAATGTTCGGTCTTCTGATCCAAGTTTTAGCGATTGGCTACTCAAGTTATGAAATGGAGATGAAGATATCATAGAAATTCCCGATCATTTTGTTTGTACAGGTTCGCTTATTAACCCTTTAAATGGCTTGCCTAGAATAATCGTGAACAATTTTTTTGAGCTTATATTCCCATCATTTAAGCAATAAAAAGATTCAAAACCATCCCTCTGATTTTTTTATGAGCTGCTTTGCTTTTGACAGGCTGTCTAATATAATGGACAAATTCATGATAACGTGGTATTATAATATTTTAGTTCAACTAAATCAACCGGAGATTGTTATTATAAAAAAAAAACAAAAATTATACTTTGCACAACAATCACAATAATCACTTCTCTTTTGCAAAATTAATTAACACGCGATATAAAAAAATTGAAGGCTTCTGTTGGGCATAAAATCGAAAATCTAACTAATTGTAAGTTAAACGTTAAATATCTCCCTAAAATTATTTTGGTCATGTTAGCACAACTTCATTTCATAGTACCAACCTATTTGATTTTAAAAAAGACGTTGGAAAATAAAAAAAAAAAGATTTCTGAAGTGTCCAATATAATGGACAAATCCATTGAAAGGGTTAAATAGATTTCTGGCGATACTTTGAGTCCGAATAACATCAAACGTTATTCCAAAATTGCTATCCTGTGCCCAAAAAATTCCGATGTGAACGAAGTCAACGAGCAAGTTCTAAATATTTTAGTTGGTGACACAGTGAGAGATCTGAGCACGGATTAAATTGAAGACAGTGATGATAACGATAAACAAAATAACCCTGCCGAGTTTTTGAATGAATTTAAGCCTTCAGGAATGCCACTGCATAAGTTAAACCTCAAAATTGGAAGTATTATAATTCTTCTTCGAAATTTCAATACCAAAAGAGATATCTGTAATGGAAGGTGGTTCGTTTTGAAAAACCTAAAAGCTTAATTAATCATCACACAGGTATTGACAGGCGCACTGGCGAACATGAAAAATTTTTCATACCTACAATTGATTTGGCCCCGACAAACACAGATTTGCCATTCACTCTCCGGAGGCGACAATTTCCAGCTAAACTGACATTTTCAATGACGGAGTTTTGTAGGAATTTTTCTAAAAGAACTGGTATTTAGTCATGGGCAGTTTTAGCGGGCTGATGATGTAAAACAAAGCATTATAGATGGCAAGGGACAAGGTTAAAAATTCAAAGAATTTTTTACTAGAAATGTTGTATATAAAGAAGTTTTATCAAAATAATTTAATAAACATGTTTTCATATAAAAACCTTTGTATATAAATCCAATAAATTTTTTGTCGCATTTTATACTCTAAATGGTTCCTTACCGTCGAAGGACGGGCTTTTACACTAGTTAAATAATAATTGAGCTAAAGGAAGCTTTTGAATATCGATTTCTCATATTTCATATAATTGTGGCACTTAGTTTTGGTTAAACCGCACCGTACGATATATCAATGGAAAGAAGAGCTCAATAATTTTCCAATAAATTTAAATTCATGTGAATATCATGAAAAATACATATTGTACACGTATTTAAAACTAACTCTTTTCGAAAATGACAAAATATGGATTTTGGGGTCTCAATGGAATTTGTAAACACAAAAAATTTTCCAAAATTTTTTTAGTGTACCATGAAAATCTTTAGTTTTTTGCTTATCTTGGCTATGCATTCTGAAGAAAAAAGTTTAAAAAGTTCAGAAGAACCAAAACCGCTCCATGGAGATTTCTCCGATCCAAACAAAATTATACAGAAATTGTTTTTAAGAGTCCGTCTAACTTTTAAGTCAGTGTCTAGTCAAATTTCACTTTCGATCCGGCTTACTACACGTGTTTAATTTTTGTCATATTCTGATTCTGACCACTTGAAGGGTTGTTGACAATATTTCGATTTGAGTTATCTTTTCAAATTCTAGCATGGAGGAAACTTGAAATATTTGGAAACAAATTAATTTAAAAGTAAGACATAGTAAAAAAGCCTAAATTTGAGGAAAATTGGTTGAATCACTCGCCACTGAAAAAAATCAAAGAAATTTCCCGTTAAATTGTTATTTTTCGTCCTTTTTTAAAGTCATTTTTTAAACATCGATAACACAAACTGTACAGAATTAAGTTTATAGTGAAGTTATGTGATTCATTATAAAAATAATTCCAATTGATTTCCGAAAGTGGAGAAAAAATTTACAATTTCTAATTTTTCATCATCGTTGCTTCCAAAATCCATTTCATAAAATTTCTCTAAATTTTTAAATATTATCCGATATTAATTCATTATGGCTTATTAGGTAAAAATATTTTGGTTTAATTTTTCTTCTGTTCGCCCATCCAGTGACATAATATAGTTTACGCCTTATTCATAATCTTCCATTGGATTTTCAAAATCAGTTTCATGAAAGTCCCTCAAAATTGCGCAAATATTAACGAATTTTAGAAAAGTGTAGGAAAGACATATCGTTAAAAATATATTATTTCGATTTCGTCAGCATTTGCGCATTGGACAAGTAATACCAAACGATTTTTTAAAATTCAGACTCTTTGTTTTTCATCCCAAGGTGTCAGAAATTTAGCGGTTTTAACTATCGGAATTGAGCATAATTAGTGCTCACTTAAGGACGAATTTTAAAGCTAGTGCCAGCCAATTGGGTATTTTTACAAAGAATTGATGTTTGGACGAAAAATTTTCACTGCACTCAGTAAAAAGTTGCTCGGAATAAGTAAAAAGACATAATATTTAGAGAAATATATTATAGAGTTTGCTCCAGAGAATGCTTTTCTCTAAATGTGGTACTACAAAATCCCTAAAAATGATAAAAAGCTTCCATGAAAAAGGGAAATATAAAAAAATATATCGGTTTTAGAAAATAGTACTTTTTTATTTTTGAAAAAAAATTTCATTTTATTGAAGAAAATACTTCGCACAATGTATTTTTTTTATCAAAATTTAGTAAAAATTTTTCATTTTCCTTAAATTTTTTTAATATAAATGAGAATTTTTTGTGCGAGAAAATTCATTATTAGAGACATTGAAATATTTCCATTTCCCACAAGTGAAGAAATATTTATTTAAAAATGTGAAAATTTAATCTAATTAAATAATCGAAAATAGAAACATTTTTTATCGGAGAAAGGTAGGTATTTTTTTCTGAATGTGTGGGGAGAAAAATATTGAATTTTTGCTGACCTTATTGGGTCCCGAGTAAAAATGAAAATATTTTAGCGCAAGCCTTATAACATTCGTACAACTGCCAAACATGAAAAAATCCATTAAGGTACTATTACAGTGTGTAAAAAATTAAATTTTTTTTTTTAGAATCTGCTTCCTTAAGGTCTTAAGAATACGTGTACGAAATTTTAGAAAAAAATATCAAATCAAAAAAAAGAAATATCAAATAATATACATTAAATTCGTATGTCACGCATTTATTCATATATTATCGTTCATAGAAGAAAATCTAATCTCGTTTTTCTCGAAACAAGTTTTTTCGAATTGGTTTTTAAGATATTTCGAGTTCTGCTTAATCGATTTCGATGAAACTTTATTTATTGTATACTCTGTTAAGCACTCTATCTATAAAAAGCAGAGAAACTTTTATATTTTGTTTTTTACGGCTAAGAATATCTGCCAAAAAGAGGGGTTTTTTGTAAATTTGTTTTTCAACGCATGCCATTTTTTTTGTTTGCCTTATTTTTTTATTTGCGTAGGTAGAGTGCTCAACTACAACCCTTTACTGAAGAATGCACTTTGATTTTTTACTTTCCGACGCCTTGGAAATGCTGGAGACGAGAAACCAACTGACAACCTTTTTTGAAACACGCCAACTTCAACGAACTCTAGAAAATAAACAACAAATACAAAAACAAAAAAAAAAAACATTTTTTTATATCTTCAACTTCAACTGCACATAATGTAAATAAATTTGAATTGAATAATTTTATAATACTATGTAAAAAAGAAACAGTTTCGATAGTATCGTAAGTGAAGACGCAGAATTCCGTTTAAGTTGTAACCTCTTCTACTTTGTCTCTTTGGTCCGATTGTTTTGTTCATTTTGCACGTATTTTTATTGATCTTCCAAAAATTAAAAATAAATGAATAACACTCAATTATGGACTACTTATCGATGCCAAAACAAAGAAAAAGTTAAATAGTAAGTATGGTTAAATGAGCAAGCAAAAAGAAACAAGGAAAATTTCAAATTTTTTCAATAATTTTGTTAAGTTTGACAGGTTGAGCTCATTGACTTAGTTGAAAAGAAGGCGAAGCAAATGCACTTTCCATTGGTGCCACTTTCGTCTCTGCCCGATATATAGTTGGTGAGCTACAATCAGTTTAACTACTAATTTCAAATTAAAATTAAGACCCCGATTTTTAAAAAATCGTATGGTTACTAAATTTCACGCTGAGCACATGTCCTTTCCTCTCGTCTCTGTCTGATATTTAGTTTGCTAGCTGCACTTTCTGTTCGATGTATAGTTTGCAAACTACACTCGCTAGTGCTAGTGGGATGTGGAATCCAAATTAATTTGCATTAAAAGCAAAAATTAAAATTTTACGCCATCTATTGGGTAAAAGCATAAAAAAAAAATTTGATCCAACTCGTTTTTTTCATAAGAGTTAAATCTAACCGGATCACAGACCCATTTCGTTAAATTTGACAGATTGAGTTCATTGACTGAGTTGCAAAGAGGTTCATGACCTCTGGTTTCAAAATAGTATACTAGAACAGTAGTGCATACATAAACCCAATGCGAACTAATGCTTACAATGCTGCCAAAGCGAACCAATCAGTTCGTGCAAAACCAAAGCATACAAACATAAACAACGAAAGAAAAACAAAGAAAGCAGCAGGCACATAAGCAGCTGATGATTGATTTTCTTATCATTTTTCTTCTTATATTTTACTATTTTGTGATTTTAATATAATAGTGACAAAATCCAAAGTAAGATATTCATTCAGCGCAGGATATATCTGTTATTTTAGTATATATATTATCTTTGAACGAAGAGTATTAAAGGCTGTAGGAATACCCTAAAGTATTCGCCAAAAACGTTGCCTAATGACCTTGAAAAAATCTGTTAAAACGACCCCATACAAACCGCGCTGTAAGACGTAATTCTACGTCAAAAAATTAATAAAAAAAGTGTTGTTTTTAATAGCTTCACACTGTAATAGTACCTTAAAGAGCCTACAACTGGTGCTTGCAAAATATTTTGTAGGGGAGAGTGGGGTGTTGTGAGACATGGGGTGTTGTGAGACACGTCAATATCTGACATAGTGGTAATGTTATGAATGCTCACAACAACTGTAAGATATTTTCTCAATGGGATCTCACTTATTATGTGCACTCATCGCATTGACACATGTTCCTAGTGTCTGTAACAATTATGAGTTTTGATCGCGCTCTTAAAAGTTTTTTTTTACAGTTTGCCTTGTGGAATTTCCAGAAACATTGCCAATTAAACGTGAACGTAAATATTTATTAAAATGATATCTCTTCCATTGCCTTTAAGCCCACCAAGTGATTTTGCAAAAAAAATTGCGGGTGATGATGGCGCAGTGGCCATTTGAAAATGTCGAATATGGGGTGTCGTGAGACAGTAAATATGGGGTGTTGTGAGACAGTTAATTTTTATTTTTATTTCATTATTTTTATAGCCATCATGCCACTAAATGCATATAAAGTATCGCCAAAGCCAAAAGGAAATGTCGCATCCATCCACCTAGTGGCAGCCATCAAAGAAATTGCCATAAAAGATAATTGTTTTCGAGTTATCTGCAAATCATATAATTTTGATAAATCTAGAATGTATGGAACCCGTTATATGGAAAAGTTGAAGGCACAATTTTTTCCGCATCGGCTTCAAATGATAAATTAGTCGATTTTGTTGAATATCAAAGTGTCAAAACTGGCAGGAAACCAGTTTTTCCAATATTTTACAAATTAAATTGGTTTTCAAGGCGTCTGAGCTGAGCAGTGCACTAGAGAAGGTTAGTCCTCTGAAGTTTGATCCCCTATTCCAAAAATCAAAACGCGGCCAGAAGCCTATTTTTGCAACCGTATTTACAACTTCCAAGAATGTGGCATTATTGAGGAAAAAATCCGACCAAAAGAATGAAAAAACAACTTAAACAAACAAAATTCATTAGATGATGAAGATTTATATACTTTTGCATCTTTTGTAGGGCAAACGTGCCAAAGAGTCTTTTTTTTTTTTGGATTCGCCAAGGGAGTGTGAAATCTCATGAATACGTATAGCCCGTACTATACGCATGCACGACTTAGGCTGCGTTTATAGTGAGCGCCGAGTCAGACAGGCAGGCAGGCAGGCAATGTGATCAAGCGAGATAGATCATTTTTTCACACAGATTTCAGCCTGCATGCCTGTCTGACTCGGCGCTCACTATAATCGCAGCCTAACATTCTAAAATCAGTCCCGACGAAAACAATTTCATTAGTTGCAATAAATGTGATCGAACTTTTCATCTGTTAGCCGAATCAGATTAACGTGAACAATTTTTCTTATCTGTATTTTAATTTTTTCCTTATTTTTTTCCATTTCAATAAGGACTTTAAGCAAAAAATTCCATTTTGTTATAATTATAGTAGTGTCTCACAACAGCCCATAATTTTTTAAAATCAAAAATTCCAATATTTTTTCAGGCTTCAAGAAAATTCTTAAATATTTTGAATTTCAAAAAAATGTCATGGCAGGTTGTTAGGTAATTGAATAAGCTATCCAAAAAATGTTTCCAGAAAAAAAAATATTAACTTTTAAAGAAGTTATCGTCCAAAAAATAAACCTGTCTCACAGCACCCCACTCTCCCGTACGGATAGAATGTTCCGACAGTGACCGTTTTAGTTTGCAAAAAAAAAACAAAAATATGGTGCTGGTCATGTCTGATTGAATTGTTCCTAACCGCTACTAACCGCTATAACTCAGCCGCTGTAATTACGTAAAATTGTTTTTATATATAACTTCTACATTTGATAAAACCCCCCAAAAACAAATTCCTGGTTGCGCCCCTGGGTTGTATGATAGGTGGACGTGTCAATGGCGAATGAAATTAATTTTTCGAATAAATCTTTGTTTTGATATAAAATACGTACATAGCTACCTAATTTTTTTGTTGTAGGTTAATAATGAGCTGATATATGCAGTTATGCTCGGTCAAAGTCCTTACAAGAGCTGAAATGGCCAATTTGTTTTTTTTTTTTTTTTTTTCTTAACACTCTTTATACATTTATGCATGCATACAATACATATAGCTCGTCAATGAATTCTCGCAGATATATTTCGCGTTCAGGACTTTTGTGTAAGAAAGATTTGTGAAGGTTTTTATACGTTGTACTTTACATGGGCTTGTGTATGAATACACTCATGCCATTTAAAATTACTTGGAGCTTATGAATATGTACACAAGGTCAGTGAATGCAAAGTTCATGTAGATTTTTTTTGAACGCAAACATTATTTATATTTTCAGTGCAGAGGTATTTCATAATGATGCCATCAAAATAAAAACAACTGTATAAGAGCTCTAAAGTTCATAATTTCAGAAATTTTACATAAAAATTTATCACTGATACATTAACATTTAATGGTTAAATATAAAAAAGCTCAGCTTTTATACAAAGACATAAAATATTAATTGGTAACTGCTATAAATAACAATTTTATACTTTTTACACCGAAAATAATTGAATGTACGTCTGAAAGCATATTTTCACTTTAATTCACTGTCTGGCCTTTATAACTGTGGTCTTATAAACTATTTTAATATGAAAGAAACATGTTTATGTGTTTGTTTAAAAACTAAGTACATAAATATCAACTTGATATTTGAATGGTTCACTACTTTATTACAGCTATAACAAAAAACTTCCAAAAAAGTTCTATACAAAATAGCTCAATTCAAGCACAATATCAAAAGATTTTTTATAGTTACTTGATTAAACAAAACTAACTCTTTACAATTGATACACAGTGTTGAGGTCATTTTGTACAGTTCGTTTAACGCACTTGTGAAGTGTAACATATCATCTCGTTAATATTTAACAATCTCTGCTATAAACCATACTCAAATTTATTTTATGGATACTATGAACTCTACCTTATCCTAAGTCAAATTTTATTGGGCTGTTTATGTCCTAATAAACTTTCGCCAGCAAAGAGCTTTTAAGCTGCTGCAATATTTGTAGAAGAACTTGACGCAATTATGCAAATAGTTTCACAAATACACATGAAATTGCGAAATTTAAGCATAAGGCTTATTTTAACGGTATTTGTCTAGACTTGATAGCGAAAACAAACACTGACATCAATTATTGTGTTAAACAACAATTTTTCTTCTTTACATGAAAAAAAAAACAATATCTTTAGTCATATTCTTTCAAGTATCTTAAGATTTGATAATATTTAAAATTATTTGTTTATACTATATAACAAAGTCAAACAAAGCTTTAAGTTAATCAAAAGTCTTGAGAAAAGAAAAGCACAATCATGTCATAACCTGATGAAAATGCTACACACAGACATGCAGGTAACAAATGTTTGAAATGGGTTGAAAAAACCAAAAAAAAAAAAAAGAAAATATACAAAAATTTGTTTTCAAATTTCAACAAAACTTTCAACAGTAAAATAACAACAGCAACAAACATGATTGAAACTTTTTGTGTTTCACGTTCTAGACGAAAACTTATTTTATTTGCTTGAAAACATTTCAACAGCTAGTAAGTCGATTGTATAAAACTCAATTGTTAGAAATCAAATAAAGTTTTTCAGATACACAAACAAGCACACAGAAACAAACAAACAAACAAACAATCAAACCAACATTCTTCACAGAAAGTTCTTGCGTTTTAAGGTAGCTGCTATATGATAAGCTTTTCTTAAATAAAAAATTTAAATTATTTCTTGAGGCTACAAATGAAGACGAAACAAAGGAATAAAATGGCTTCCCACTCTGAGAAACTGGTTTCAAATTTCACAGAATTTTTATGTTGATGACAGTTTTTGAATTTATATTTCATATCGACGGTAGTTACAGATGGTGTCTTAAGGTATATTTCTTTGATATGACAACGATTTCAATTAAATTTTAATTTAAATAATTAGTTTTTCAGAAAATCATCAAATCAATATCGAACAAAGGAAAATTCAACAAAAACAAAAACTGGACAGGATTTTAAGAAATACTATATTAATGTACCTAAATTTTGTTTTTTTTTTTCATATTATTAAATAAATTTTAATGCTCTGAGTTTTAAGTAATGTATTTTATGTCTAAAACAATAACAAACTAGGTCATAGCTAACTGCACAAATTTTCACTTCAAAGCTTTAAATCTTGCCATGTACACCTTCAAACGAGTAACTTTTATAGTTGCTAATAACAAATCATTTCAACTGTTTATGAAACACATTATTAGCCAAAAGCAAAATAACAAAGCAAAGGAAGTAACAGAAAAATACATTTTTTTTGTAAAGTATATATTGTTGGCAACAAGTTATGGCCAGACCATATTTTTTCTTGCATCATCTACATACATAAATAATTTAACAGCGAGTAAATTTTTGCACGAAAAACAGTTATTTTTGACTAATTATAACATAAATCAACGAAAATTAGGCATTTTCTGACGGTTTACGTCGGAAAGGTTTTAACAACCCGCCGCCAAAAGCAGAAGCAGAAGTTCTAGAAATAAGCTTAAATTTTAAGACACGCACGTGTTGCAGCTGACGTTATCAACGCTAAAGCCTTCAAAACTTACTGCTTTATGACCCTTAAGAGTCGCGCCAAATTTTAACCCTCATCTAAATAATTGCTTTGGCGATGAAGTAGTTATAAAGAATAGTTTCATGCATAGTGCTTGTTGTGCTTCCTGAGCAGCTTGTATGACAAGTTTTGCTATTGATTAAGGACTTCTTTGCTATGCAAAATTGTTGTTAATTAATTAGATTTGAATTGGGTTAGAGGGCAATAAGCAAAACTGATGCGCTAGTGCTTTTTGAGGTTGCAAAAACTTGAGATTAACTATTTTAACATCCTTTAACGGGGGACATGACATTGGCCGTTTTTTGAAATCGAATAATTTTTATAATTTTGTATTTTAGTAAATATTCTTAAGATTCTAAGAAACAAATTTCATGCAAAAATTCTTATGGATTCAAAAGTTACAGCCAGATTAGTGAGAACACATTTTTCTTTTTCAATCTTTTTTCTTTCATTGTTTACCAACTTTGAACGCATTTATCTTGAAACCATGTTTTTCGTACCGGTTGCGGTACAAGCGGGTTAATTTTTTGACGAAATTTTTTTTTATATTTTTTTAAATTTGATTCGCTATTGTATGACACGAGCTTTTTTTTTAATTTTCGAAGTGAAACTTCTTTGGCGGCGAGCGAAACTTCAAGGTCTCTTATTCCTGACGCTAGGCTAGCGTTTTCAATTCATATGAAAATTTTCAAAACATGATAGCCGCTAGCGAGAATTGAACCCTGACCATTGTTGCTCAAGAGTCGGAATCTATACCTTTACGCCACGTCGACACATGATAAACAGGCAAACAAAATGTTATTAAATTGTCTGTAACATTAATTTTCATTCGAAAAGTATACACGGAAAATTAATTTCTTTAAGCTTTAAACGAAAATATTTCGGCATAGAGATACATCCAGCGTGAAAAAAATGCTACTGCCTGTTCGCCGCATAATGAGCTTAAAGCTTAATTTGGTTCGTTGGTTGTGATCAAAAACTTAAGAGATGAACAGACAACATGCAAAAAACAGTTAATTCAATATAATAATAAAAGCAAAAAGTGTTAAAAGTGCTATATTTAAGACTGCCGAGAATAGTTTTTGCCAACCAAAAAACGTCTCAAAGCTAAAAAAAATAGCTAAAACAGGAGCAGAACGCGTTCGTGAATATAAAGAGCGAATTAAAGATCTTAATAATGCAGCCGCCGCTGGGTCTACAACAAATGATGAAGGTTAGGTGATTGCAACATCGGCTGAGTTCCAAAATGCATTTTTACGAAGCATCAGTGTATTTTGGTGAATCTACAAAGAATGAATCCGCAGAAAAACACACTGATGCTTTGTAAAAATGTATTTTGGAACTCAGCCATCATCTCAACAAAATTTTATAGCCAACCAAGTTAATACACTCAACAACCAACGTTCGCTGCACTACGAGGCCCTCACTCAACATAGCAACTATTGTGATCAGGAAGCAGTAGGTAGTAATCAACAAGATTTGCTTCTGTTTTTAGACGATCCTTCAACGAGTACTATGCAAATGCAATCTAGCATTCAAAAAGTGACAATGTTGAGATGGCATTCGAAAGCAACTAAAACACCAACTGAACTAAATAAAGGACCGAAAATAACTATTATTTAACAATTTTCAAATGAAAAAAAATTGTTGAAAGACTTTTTCAAATAAACCATTATGTCACAAATGTCTTCAGCCTCACGAATATTAAGCGCCTTTTAAATATTAGACTGATTCTTTCAAAATTAAAATTTAAGTGTTATTTTTGCCTTTTTTTTTCGAGGAAAAATAAAGGTTACTTTTGATTTTTTTTATATCGGTCAAAAATAGCATGTATTTTTTTTTTTTGCGACTTTAATTTTTTCGGTCAAAAATCTCAAAGTTTGTGTTTTTTAAATGCCGCTTGACAGATAGACATGTTGACACCATGTGTAAAATGCCTCACCGATGAGATGAAAATAATGGTATCAAAATTTTTTAGTCGGTAAAATGACTTGAACATATATATATTTTTGACCGCAAAAATAAACGGCAGAAAATAACTGTTATTTTTGACCGATAAAATAAAAGTCAAAAGTAACTGTTACTTTTGCCCAAAAAAACTATAAGGCATCTTAAAAATACAAATTAAGAGATAAAAGACACTTTTGACAAACACCATAGCCGGTACAATCCCTGAATGCAAATATTGAATCAACAGATTATTATTTCATTTCGTATTGATTGAATTTCTTTTCAGATACTTTCCCTCTATATTTCACACTAAAATCTCCCTTATTCCTTACTGTTTAATAAGTTTCACTTCTGCCACGTGTACGTTGCTATACGAGAGTTTTTTTAGATATTTTATGTTTTTTATGAATTTTTGAAGTCAATATTTTTTTCGAATAAACACACTCTCAAATTTGTAACATCACCAAAACTTGAAAAAAATTTTTTTAAAAAAAGCTCCTGCCATACGATAACCAATTTTGTTAAGATTTAAAAAAGTATTTTTTTTCCAGATCGAACAATTTTTGCGACTCCCAGCGCTGCAACCACGAGGCCCCCTTTTTTTTCTCTGCCGCCATTTTGGAGCTCTATAAAACCATGTTGGAATGAAAAATATATTTTTTTGAATTATTTTTTCTTGTAATTTGTTCAATTCTCTACAATAAATTTTGGAAAAATATTTCTTTTTGACTGACAATGAGTCACGAATTTTTAAAAACAGGTCTGTTTACTCTGCTGCGAATGTTATGTATCACCTTAAACTGAAGCACAAGCTGGCCTTGACGATGTAGATATTGAAAGTTTTGCTATTCCGCTTTTTAGAGTGAACAGAATTTGTTCTTGTGTATTATTGTTGTTGGATACAAATATTTTTCCTAATTTCAAAGTTCAGCCTCTTTACTTGGCAATCTTTTAAATTCGATTGAGGTCTCTCCGTCTGATGAAGAGTCCGAAGACGCGTCAAGGGAGGTAAAAATGCAAATAGTTTTCAAGGAAATTGAACATTATTCACCCAAAGCCATTCATGTAGGGAATGATATAATGAGCTGCTGTAATGAAAAACGGTTTATATATTCATTCCTGTGGTCGTTAGCGAAAATTGTTCATCTTAGTTTCTTTTCAAATTTTGAAGTGATAAAAATATAACAATTGTCTCAAAAGTAAAAATCAAAAATTAAAAATAATTTTTTTGTTTGAGTTAAAAAGATAAAAATCAAAAATGATTTGTTTTGAGTTAAAAAGATAAAAATCAAAAATAATTTTTTTGTTTGAGTAAAAAAATAAAAATCAAAAATGATGTTTTTGCTTGAGTGAAAAAAAAAAAAAAATCAAAAAGATTTTTTGTTTGAGTGAAAAAAATTTAAAAATCAAAAAAACATTTTTTTTTTGATTAAAAAAATAAAAATCAAAAATAATTTCTTTGTTTGAGTAAAAAAATAAAACTTATATATAAGTTTTATTTTTGATTTAAAAAATAAGAATCAGAAAACGATTTTTATATCTGAGCAAAAAAAAAAACCATAAAATAATCAAAAGACATGCCCAAAAAAATGTAAATCAAGTCAGAAATCATTACTCGCATATTTTTGGGATCGCTTATTATAAAATTCACATACAAAATATAAAATGCCTAAACTTAGGACGAATCCAATATATGGAGAATGTGAAAGTTAGGACGAATCCAAAATATATCGAAAAAATTTATAAAATTATACAATTTTGATTTTATATATACAGGTTTTTAACTTCAAATGCAATCTTTTACCTTTCAAACTAAACTGTTTCCATTTAAAATTCAAGCTTCTACAGTTCAGCTCTGTTTAAGACTCTACTTGTTATGCCACTTGCTGTTTTTGATTCACATTTAAACAGTGATATGGTTCCTTACCATCTTTTTCTATCATCTTTAGATCTAAAATCCTACTTTCTCTTATAAAATTCCACAATATTGCAAATGGTTAAAATTCTTTATCTGGTTAAACGTTTACCTTTTATGCTTTATTCTCAGAATTGCTGAAGGGTTTTGATATTTCCTCTGCTTTATACTAACAAAACTTAAAATAATTTCAGATACAATAAACGTAACCACATTGTAGAGAAAATTCCTTCAGGTGTTTGTGAGTTATGCAACACCCAACTTATATAACTTATTAAGTAAATGATAATTTAACTAAATTCATGGAATTCATAAAATTTTACTAATGAATTCAAAATTTTATTGGCTGATGAGAATTTTAGGTCATTAATATGCAATACGATTTTAACGATTTCTATTTCATTCTTCAGCATTTTTTAGGAGTCTCATGAATGTTCCGCTTTTATATGTGTTTGAGATCATACATGATTCTGTGTCATATAAGAGGCTTGTTATTTTTATTTTTGTATTTCTCTCGAAGCTCATACTGACCATTACCATGACTTCAGCTTGAAGATTCAAAAAAGTTTACACACGAAGCACTACCGGCAAGTTAAATGATATAAAATAAAAAAAAATCATCTAAAACTAAGCAACTCAAAAAGTAAACTCATAAAAGTAAAAATGTAGATGCATGTAGCGCTGAAGAGAAAAAATAAAATGCCAAAACTATGAAGTAATGCTGGTATCTCAATGTGCCAACGAGGGTTGTTTGATAAATATTGTAAACGTGGGTGTAAAAGGTTTATGTTAGAAGTTACAAGTTATGTAGATTTAAAAAAAAAATATCCTTTTTAATTCAATTCCAAATGAAGACACTTTTTAAATCGCCCTTCTACATCTGATCCTACGGTTACATACTTTTTATTGATTAAATTTGGCTTCTTTTGTTTTAAATCATTTGTTTTACTTTTCCTTTTTTGCACAACCAGCAGAAAATTCTTGGATTTCTTAAATTTTCCGTTTAATTCTAAAAATTTCATTGATTTAAGTTTTGTACCTGATCTGAAACTTTAAAACAAGCAAACATGGCATACAAAAGAAAATTCTATTCTTACTTCTTATAGAGGCAAAAGTAGATCGAAATAAATTTAATTAAAGCAAAACATTCACATTTGCTGCATTGTTTTCAAACACACACAAAGCTATACAATCATAATTCAATTTTCTTGTCCAAACTTTTATAAGACAACGGCAGATATAATATAATAAGTCAATGTGATGGGTCACAATAGGGCGTAGCGCAACAGGCTGTGCTGGCTATTGAAAGTCATCGTCTTCTAAACTTATTTTCTTTGTATTCCTGAGCAGTGATGCTTGTTGCTTGATATACATACATACATTTAAATTTGTTGAGAAAGTTTTTGTCAAAGTTTTGATGCCTATCTTTGGTTTGTTAAGAAGAATTAAGCTATGTTGGCAAGAGCTTACAAGTGTTTAGCCATCTTAGTTGTAATTTTGGTGCTAAGAAATTTAAGAAAGCCAGCAAAAATTTTTCAAACAAATAAAAAATAAGCTTTTAACAAAGTATATTTAATTAAAAGTTATGCCAATAATATTGAGTACCTAAACCAAAGGCTGCAGCGTACAGTGCAAGCATGAGCACAGACTTAAATTGGTCAATGCCATAAAAAAAGGCCTGCTTTTACGCTCGTTAGTCTAAATTAAAAAATGTTTTTCTTCAACCTGTCAAAATTATAAAGAAAAGGCCAAATTGAGCTTTACTAAAATAGTAAAACGTGCATTGCTTGCATGATAAGATTGTTTCTCAAGATATATGTGTTTTTTCAGTAATAAACTTAAGCAACGGAAATCTAAATGCTAGTCAAACTTACTGTTAAGTTTTTATGTGGGCAGAAACAAAAAAAGGTTTTTGGATTTTAATGAGACCTTTCAGTGAATGGTGGATGTGTGAAAATGCTGTTACATTTCGAATATTTTTTACTTTGTTGCTATGGCCGCCTGCGTTATGACTAACATTATCATAACATTAATCAATAAAATTACACAAGAACTAAGTTTTGAACAAATGACACGTTGTTTTATTTTTATTTATAAATTAGTGAAAGAAAAAAACTTTAATTGCAAATCGAAAAGAAAAATACAACTATTTAACTTTAAGTCAGCAAAGTATGTTTGATGTGACTTATTAAGGTTGAATCTCTTAGGAATAGTTTTTATAAGGATTTTATGACAAATCACACGTAAGTCATGTTAAACTGACAGAATAGTTTTGTTTAGTAATATTTGACATTTCATTGGAAAGATTTAGCCTGTACCAATGTCTACAAATTATTTACACCTTCATTATGAAAATAAAAATGCTACGGGCAATGTGTTTGATCCGAGCCATATTTTTTCAAAATTGGGTCTGGCCCAAACGTAACTGTGAATGTGACGAATTATCGTCTTTTGATATCGAATTATTTGCTCATGTGCAAGATCTCGAAAAGATAAGAAAAGTTTTTAATTTTATTAGGTATATTTTTTAGAAGTTAAAATAGATTCAACTCCATTGTTTTTGTAGCTACTTTCATGATTCTAGTACCAACGAGAATGACGTTCAAAGTAAATCGAGCATGATTTTGAGCCTGACTTGCCTACAAAAACTCGCCAAAATATGCTACAACATGTCCCCAATACTATTTCTGTGTCGACAAGGAATAACATCTTAACTCATTTTCAAAATTTTAGGAGAGCATTTTTAAGATTAAAACTGCTCTTTAATATCAGGGTACCCGGACTTTTGCTGTTTAGATTTGATGTTCCCAAACATTTAATTTTCAAGTAACAATCATAAAAATTTGCGTACTATTGTTTTTCGTTACGAAAAAACGCAATAAACTTTGTCCTAACTCGAATTAAGCGGTTATTGATTGTCGACACAGATTTTAGTTCATATCAGAAAAAAAAAATTTCGCTAAAAATTTTCTCAAAGATGAAATGTGACCTAAAAGCTGCTATTCTTATTCTTCTTAACAATTTGAATATTCAGTTTTGAGGGTTCCATTGAAATTATGGAAGTTGTGAATATTTTTGTGACGTAACCACATTAGCAGAGAAGTTTTTAAAATATTTTATCAATCCATCGTTATTTCTCATACAACAAATTTTTTCCCGTTTTGTATTAAAATTGTTCCACTAGCGAATTTCCGCAAAAAAATGTAGCAAAAATATAACAAAACACAAAACATAATGTAATAAAAAAATTGTACCAAGAAAAAATATTGTTATAAAATTAAATATATATATTATAAAGGAATCAGAAAACTGACCGAAAATAGAAGTTCTACCGATTAAAATGGTATTTTCGATGATAGAAAAGAGCCAACAAAATCGTATTTAACCCTTTCAATGTATTTGTCCATTATATTGGACACATCAGAAAATAATTTTTATTTTTATTTCTAACGTCTTTTTTAAAATTAAATAGGTTGGTACTATAAAATGAAGTTGTACCAACATGACAGAAATAAATTTAGAGCAGAGAAGGGCACAAATTAAATTTTCTATCCCATGGGATTGAAAACAAAATGTTTTTTTTTTGTGCGACGTCGACACATGAACAGTGTAAGCTACTTCGTGTGGCTTACGATCGTGTACATTCGGTTGTTGCTTTATTTTTATTTTGGCAGCAAATCAAGTCAGTTGCTTTTCAGCTTTTGTTGAAATTTTTTAAAATATAGCGAGAAAATATAAAATAGATCTTCGTTTTTCTCTGCTTTACACACAATCAAAGAATATGATAGTATTTTTGTGCCCATCGCTGATTTAGAGAGATACTTATATAACGTTTAACTTAGTTGGATTTTCGATTTTCTGCCCAACAACAGCCTAAAAGTTTTTATTTCGCGTTTTAACAAATGTTGCAAAAAAAAACAAGTGGTTATTGTGATTGGTGTACAAAGAATAATATTTTTTTCTATAATATCATACTAAACAACGCATTCGCATTGGTCTGCGGTTATTTAAGTGGAACTTAAATATTACTAGACATAGTTTGAATGGATTTGTCTATTATATTGGACAGCCTTTCAAAAGCTATGCAGCGCATGTAAAAAGCATACACTTGGGAAAAAAAACATCTATCCAACTCCGGTAAAAAATTTCTCTAATTCCGACAATAGCAATTTTCTCTTTTTCATATAAAATTATCTTAACAAAAAATAAATTTTCACGATTTCGAAGAAACATTTCTTCACTTGTGGGAAATGGAAATATTTCAATGTCTCTAATAATGATAAGTTATTTTCTCGCACAAAAAGTTTCTCATTTATAGAGAAAAATTTATTTAAAATGAAAAATTTTTCCTATATTTTGATAAAAAATTCACTATGGAAGTATTTTTTTTTAATTAAAACATATTTTTTATCAACATTTTATGTAAAAAATACACTATGGGAAGCATTTTTTACAATTAAACATATTTTTTATCAAAAATAAAAAGTTTTCTTCTCTAAAAACGAGATATATTTTTTTTTAATATTTCTCATTTTCATGGAAGCTTTTTATCATTTTTATAAAATTTTTAGTATCACTTTTAGAGAAAAGCATTCTCTTGAGCAAAGTATAAATCAACTGTCTCTTTATATGATGCCGTTTTTATCATATTGCGATAAAGTTTTTTCTGAGTGTAGGGATGTTTTTTAATCTTTTTTTGGCCTAATTGATGGGATTTTTCCACGATTATTCTAGCTAAGCCATTGAAAGGGTTAAACAGAAATTTAAAATTCCATAAAATTCCAAAAAAAAAAAAATAAATAAAAAAATTTAGTTTTGTCATTGTTTTGCTTTCTCTTAAAATCTCAAAAATTTGGTAAAAATCTGAGACATGTTACTTTCTCCCGGCCGATCTGAGGTGATTTTCTCCATCTACTATTACCCAATGTTTTCTTCAAGCAACACTGCGTGGAGGCTTACCGAAAATACAGACATTTTTGACGTAGAATTACGTCTTACAGCGCAGTTTGTATGGCGTCGTTTTAACAGATTTTTTCAAGAACATGAAACTTTTTTGACGAATACTTTAGGGTATTACTACAGCCTATAATATTCATCGTTCAGAAACAATATATACACTTAAATATCAGATATATCCTACGCTGAATGAATATCTCATTTTGGATTTTGTGACTATTGTATTAAAGTCGCAATATAGCAAAATATAAGAAGTAAAATACATGTGTTTATATAAGAAAATCAATCATCAGTTACTTACGCTGTGCCTGCTGCATTCTTTGTTTTTGTTTCGTTGTTTTTGCTTTTGTTGGTTTTGTTTTATACGAACTGATTCTCAGGCTTCTTGATTGGGTTCTTGTTTGCACTGGTTAGAACTGAGCATTCTTGTTTGTGTACTGTAGGTTCTTGTATGTACTACATTCACAACCTCTTTTCAACTCAGTTAATGAACACAAACTATCAAACTTAACGAAATGAGTTGACGAAAATCAGGTTCGATTTTACTCTTATGAAAAAAATGAGTTGAATCATATTTCGTTTTATGTTTTTACCCAATAGATGGCGTTCAATTTTAATTTTTGTTTTTAATAAAAATTAATTTGGATCCCACATTCTACTAGCACTAGCGAGTGTAGCTCGCAAACTATACATCGGACAGGGACGAAAGTGTAACTCGCAAACTACACATCGAACAGAGACGAAAGTGGCTTTTTTGGAAAGGACATGTGTTTTGCCTTCTTTTCAACTGAGTCAATTAACTCAACCTGTCAAACATAACAAAATGATTAAAAGAATTTGACATTTTGCTTGTTTCTTTTGCATGCTCTATTTATAATGCTTACTTTGAACTTTTTCTGTGTTTTAGTCTCGATAAGAAGTCCATCACTTAATATATTTGTTAATTTTAGAAAGATAAATTTACTGTCGAAACTGTTTAGTTATTTTTTTTTTTTTTAAATATATTTTAGCTCAAAACAGACTATCATAGTTACATTAAGAAATTAGCTAAGTACCTCAATAGTTTTTGTATTTTCGGTAATCATTGAACTTTAACAGGTCAGGTGTTCTTAACCCTTTCGCTTACTGTGTCCATTGCAATGGACATGCATTCCAAAGGAGCGTAGCGGAATTCAAACCGGTATTTTTTATAAGGAATGCATTGTAAACAGTGCATTGATCTATTCTGTCCTCTATTTTTGCCTTTAATTCCGAGCTTTGTGTTCATAACTACAGCACATGCAGCTTCAATGAGAGCATGTTGAGCCGAAAAGAAAGCAATCAAAGCGAGTGAACGTTTTTTTTCTTATTATGCTAATAAATTAATTTAATTTCGATGTTTTGGGTTTGTTGTTATAAAAAATAAATACAAAATTTTAGTAAATGTCTGTTAAAAAAACGTATTTAATGTTTTACTTTGAGAAAAATTTTCTTACGAGCAATGTCCATTGTAAAGGACACGCTCAAAAATTTGCTTCCTTTTTATTTACTGTTTTTGTACATACTATATACTTTATTCAGAATGTATTTGTCATATATTTTTTTACTTTTTAAATTTTTTTCATTATTATTTCTGAAGGGGGGACATGACATTGGCCGTTTTTGGGAATCCAGTTTTTTGTTATAATTTTGTATGTTTGAAAATATTTTTAAGAATCTAAAAAATATAAATATAATAAAAATTTTAAAAAAAATTTCATGGAAGAATTCCTACGGGTTCCAAAGTTATAGTCGGATTAGTGAGAGCGCATTTATATTTTTCTTTGCATTTTTCTTTGTTCACAAACTTGGTTGTTCACAAACTGGTTGCGGCACTAGCGGGTTGATTTTTTAACTTTATTTTTTTTTTTGTATTTTTTTAAACTTCGCTATCGTATGACCCAATTTTTTTTTTTAAATTTAAATTTTTCGACTTTTTATGAATTTTTAACAGGACAATTTTTACGACTCCCACCGCTGCAACCACGAAGCCCCATTTTTTTCTCTACCGCCAGCTTGGAGTTCTTTAAAACCATGTTAGAGTGAAAAATTAATTTTTTTGAATTTTGTTTCTTGTAATTTGTTCAATTCTCTACAATAATAATAAAACATTTAAAAAAATGTTTGTTTTTGACTGAGTTATGAATTTTATAA
This sequence comes from Tetanocera ferruginea, assembly GCA_958299015.1. Taxonomy (NCBI): domain Eukaryota; kingdom Metazoa; phylum Arthropoda; class Insecta; order Diptera; family Sciomyzidae; genus Tetanocera; species Tetanocera ferruginea. The sequence continues at coordinate 10,961,984 of OY282642.1, forward strand.
AAAGGTCTGTTTTCTCTGCCGCGAATTTTATGTCTCACCTTGAAAGGATTAAAAACATTTTTGTAAGGAAACGGATATTTTTAACTTATTCAAGATTTTTTACCATCTCTCATAAAATTGCTTATCTCTCAAAGAGGTGCTTAAGACATCTTTTTGAATTTCGAACATCATATTTGGATGTCGGAATATTTAGGATAATAAGATAATGCTTAAAAAATTATCAGAAATGATAAACCAAAGGTTCTATAAGAAGGATCCAAAATGTGATGGAAATAAAGTCAATATTTTCAAGTATTGAAAAAGGAAAGTGACCAGGGACAAACCGATTATTATAATTTTTAGTATAAATCTTATATATGTTTCTAGCATTCTGACCGAGTTTTGCGACTATTCATCAACGCTTATACATACTTTCTATACAATATCTTGTACAAAATTAAAAAAGTCTAAGGAAGGTACCTGATTTCGCTCATTTTCAGAACATCTACTTTTATTTTATTTTTCTAGCATTCTCACTGAGCTTAAGCTAAGATTCTCACTGAGCTAAGATCGGTTAAGATCATGATAAAAGTTTAACTAATTTCTATGAAAAACCGAAGGCTAGAGTTTAAATGTTTTTATTAAATTTTTATGTTTTCCGACAAAAATAAAAGTTATTTTGTGCCTTTTATTTTTTCAGGCAAACATAACAGTTACTTTTGACTTTTATTTTATCGGTCATAAATAACAGTTATTTTCTGCCTTTAATTTTTTCGGTCAAAAATAACAGACATAAAAATAAAATACCATCGAAACCATTATTTTGGTCTCATCGGTGATCACGTTTTACATATGGTATCAAAAGTTTTTTAATCGGACAGGCGGCCTTTAAAAAACACAGATTGCCTGATATTTTTGACCAATAAAATAAAAGTCACAAAATAATTGTTATTTTTGACCGATAAAATAAAAGTCAAAGGTTACCGTTATTTTTGTCTGAAAAAATAAGTCAAAAAATAACAGTTAATTTTTAAATTTATAGAATCAGTCGAAAATTAAAAAGGCTCTAATTATTCGTGAAGCTGAGGCCATTTGTATCATAATGTTATATTTGAAAATGTCCTTCGACAATTTTTTCATTATGTCTTTTTCATTCGAAAATTGTAAAATAACAGTTATTTTCGGTACCTGGCTTAAATTATTTAAACTTAGATTGTAATGTACACTCAAAACGATTTAAGACCATTGTTAATAACAAATTAATTAAAACAAATTCTCCTATTTCATATTTTTTTAACATTCAAAACATTACAAATTTTTTTATAAAGATTTGCAAATTAATACTAGCAACGCAGCTTAAATATTTTTGTTTTTTTAAGACTTATACGAGCTAACATGTGTTGAATTAAACTTTTTTTTTGTGTATATCAAAATATGCATTTAAGCTGCCACATGCTGTTCTTGCTGTTAAGTTCAAATGCAAATGAATGCAGAAAAAAATGTATTTTAATCTTTTTTTGACCATAACTGCTATTGATATGAGCGAAATCCTACGTATTATAATCTTTTCTATATATGTTTTTTTATTCTTTAAATAAATAAACAAAACAAAATTTGTTTTGCTGGATTTGTATATGTCTGACATATGTGTGTCTATTTTAATATTTCAGTTATATATTTTTAGTATAAAGCTCTGGCTTATTTGCAGTTGTCATGCATAATTTTTTTTTTTTATGAAATGAAAACTCATGTAATTTTTATAAATATTAAAAATATTTTAATATTTAAACATGTAATTTGATGTGCTATATTCAGCAATTTAAATAATCAACACCTGTTTTTGAGGTTTATGTCATTATGAAGCACCATTTTTTTTTTCTAACAAAATAAATGCTTATAATAAAAACTATTTATTTATATTATTTGCAGCTTAGTTGCGATGTATATGTACTGATTAAAACATGTTCTCATTCCGCTTAAATTTCTCTAATTATAGTCAGGTAAATACAAAAGTGTTCAAATTGTTCGTAATGGAGAAACAGTTTTTCGAATGAAAAACTTTTTATGCTGCATTACAAATGGAGAGCCAAAGTAAGCACTTCATTTTTCATGCACAACAAAAACAAATGGCGCACAAAATGTGCGTTTCATTACCTCAGCAAAGCGGAAGTTAACCCAGCTACGCCATTATTAATTTGAAGTTATCACAGCAGTGCAGCGTGTATCTGGTATTTAGTTAATTAACTAAGCATCCTTGCAGGATATGCAAACAAACACAGAACAGTACAGAACACAAACTACAAAGCAACAACATTTGGACATGTTAATATTGCGTTAATTTGCAATGAGCAGATATAGCAAGCACTGTGGTAAGTTTTTATCTTTGTGTGGATTTCAAACTGAAATTATAAACATTGTTAACTGATTAAGCAACCATTATTTTTGAAAAGTTGCAATTAGGTTGATGACTGGTTTTTAACCAGCATCATTGGTACTTATGTTTTTTAACATAAAACATCGATGCTTTTTATGCAAATGGGAAAGCAGATGGAAAGGCATCCAATATTCAAAAAAACCATGGAAGTCAAGAGCTGAAGTATTCTAGGCGAGTACAACATCATGCATCCTTCAATGGTACCAACTGAAAAAATTCTTTTACCAACATTGCATATAAAACTTGCTGTGGTAAAAAACTTTATTAAATGTTTGAACAGAAATGAATCAATTTTCTGAAAACATTATTTTCAAAACTGTATAGAATTGTGTAGAGCTGAAAGAACAATGTAATAAATAAATGCTTCTTCAAATACACAAATTTAAATGTAGAGCTTTCTGATGTATGGTGATTTATAGTGAAATTTTATGCAAAAATACTAATGCCCTAACACTGAGTTTTGTGGGACATTTTTGAACCAACTCTGAATCAGTACGAAATTAACCCTCAAACACATTGTACGTTTTCACTTAATTACGGCGTTCAAGTTGATTTTTGTGCTTTCCCAATAAACCACATAGCGGACTCGGTTTAGTTTCGAATAAGTAATGAAACCGAGAACTCGGATTAGATATCTCGCATTCGATTCGAGTTCGAAACGAGTCCGCAATCTCGTAAAATAAATAAATTTTTATATATCTGCAATTAATCATCGCAACATTGATTTTTTTGTTTTTAAATTTTTTAAAAAATAGAGAAAAAACACCAAACATTGATGATACATTTTTTTGCCTGACCTGGGAGTCGAACCCACTTCCTCAAACGTTTGTTTTCATAATGAAGCAAATTACGCCGCTTCTAAACAACAAATGCGATAGGCTAGTGGATAACGTAGGAGACTGCCATCCGGGAGACGCGGGTACGAATACTGAACATGTATATTTTTTTTTTTTTTTTTTTTTTATTTTAACAATAATAATCTTATAATCTCTTATAAGACACGCGTAAGACACGAATATATTAAAAAAATTTAATTTAAAAAAAAAATTGCTAAAATTATTCGAAAACGATTTGCTAATGTTGAAATTCTCGCTTCGGTAGTGATTCGATTATGATAAAAAATCTCGTTTCGAGAATGAAATGTGCATTTCTCCCGCCATTGGGTTCATTAGCAAAACATTTTCGAACTTCGTTTTCGAAATAAATATCCGAGATCTCGGATTCACCTCGAATTCGAGGCAAATTCGTTTGGTTTATTGGGTTGTTGTATTCGAAGACTTATAGTAGAATTTTATGGCAAATATTTTTGTGAAACATTTTAACCCATTATATATCTGTTTAATGGATCTTTTTTGCCCCTTATCACAAATGGGTCAAAAAAGATCCACAAATAGAAAAGTAAGAGGGTTAAAACGTTCCACAAAAATGTATAATATTAATAATATATAATAGCAAATAATAAAATAAATAACACTTTTTACGAACTGTGATAGTTACAAAAACAATTTTTTTCTGCAGTTAAACATAAATTTACTTTACATTTGGTACAATACATCCGTGTTTGTCCTGAGCAGTTTAGAAATTTGCATATACCCTTCTTATCAATCGTTGTCCAATGATCAATCCTGTCCAATCTGGTGTCCTTCGGAGGCAGCATATGGCAATTAGGTTTGAGGCGTTTTTCTTGAATTTGTGCTTCAATAAGAGGGCGTCCACAAGCTGGAGGTTGTACCGACTTAAAGGAGAATAAGGTATCAGCTATCTGCAATTTAAAATCAATCAATCTCATAGCCTTAAATCCTTGATGATTTTTATTAATTCGTTTATATAAGAGCCAGGAATTTACAACTGTCATGTCCACAGGGTGATAGAACACTCTATTTGTCCACTTACGGCTTTTCATAGCTATTTTATGCCGGCCCATGGAGCTGTCCATTAAATCAACACCACCCATATGCCGATTATGTTCCTTTATAATTTGAGAACATGGAATAATTTTGACGGTTTTGTCCTTTTTGTCAAGCCTTTTAATGATTAATAGTTCTTTTGTTTCATTTCCAATGTTGGCTGATGTCGGTTTTAGTCCAACATAGGTAGATAGTAAGTTGACAATCCTGTTATCTTTCCAAGACAGAGAACATACATCAATTCCATGAATATTACATATAAACTCCTGACTGGTACCACGCTCGAACTTTTGCATTACTTTTTCTTCGGTAAACTTACAATTTTTTATTTTGTTACGTCGAATGGTACCAACTGAGAGTATTTTGGTACTTCTCTAACCAGTCGGACCACTATATTTGCCGAAGGTTGAATATCCGGTTCACCAAGATCCGGTGTTTCCGGCGCTCCACTATAAATTTCAAGCTTGAAGCCCCATTTTTTATGTTTGTTAGGTAAATACTGCTTCATGTAGCTTCCAATTTTGGTAAACCACATTTGTTCATCAACACACAATCTATCTAATTTTGGCACGCTGCCAAATTTAGTATTTAGGGTATCAATAACAGGTCTAACTAGATAAAGTCGGTCTGATTAGGATCATCACGGGATGGCTGATTTCTTTTATCATTGAAATGAAGAAATTTCCGAATTTTTTCAAAACGTCCAACGCTCATTTGCTTTTTCACTACATATACAGATCTCTTACATTTGGAAGGTTATGATGTCAAAAAGTATAACAATATATTTTCGTAATTCAAATATATCGAAATGAAATGGAAAGTTATGTCATGTAAAAAAGTATAACAATATATTTTCGTAATTCAAATATATCGAAATGAAATGCCTTCTCAAGTCCAGCATATCTTATTGTTTCGTCAACTATATGTTGTTCCAAAGTCTCAGGAAACAAAAAGCTCCAAACCTGATATGGTGTCTCCAAATTCATTATATTTTGTGGTAACCTGCTGTCCCCTCTCAATCTAACTTGCTGGTAAATTATACTGCAAGTTACCTTTCTTCCATATTACTTTCGCGAATTCAGAAAATTTGAAATTTACTTCTACGTTTTGAAATTCTGAGGGAAATTCATTCCAAGTATTTGTTAGTCTGGTAGATGGAATATTACCAGATGAAGAAGATGGCTCAGAATTAAGCTGTTCGATATTATTTGATTCCATGTCAATCAAATCTCCCGGATCAGTATTATCATTGATCATGTTAAGAAAGAAATCCTTAACGGATGTATAATGGTCCATTTCATTCTGATTCATATGATCTTCATCAGTAATCATTTCTAAAAGTCCTGCCCTTTGAGAATTATCCCCCATCCCTTTCCATTCCTCCCCATTTAAATCATCGCTTTAGTCATCGATTACACCTTACACCTTCGCTATTACAAAGCAATACACAGACGTCATAATCAGTCATCATAACTCTTCCAACTCGAATTAATGATACCATGGCTAACAATTCATCTGTTTGGGAACCACTGGCCTCAAAATATAAACTTACAAAATTATTGCTTTATATAAATTCTCTCATTTATGTTTGACTTTGACTGCTTGCAATAGTAACCGTTCGTTTTCTTTGTTTTCTATGTCTAATTCTATGTATAAGTACATGTCGTTACTTTGTCGTTTTATTTCTCTCACATTTGTTAGTCTCACTCACTTCTTGCATTTTTGATGCAAGCTAAGCTGAAGTGTAGAAAAAGTTCAGCAAAGCAGTTAAACACAGTGAAGAACACACATCGACCTTCGGCAATTAGCTACACTAATTTGATAATAAAGGCACATTAATACTTAATATAAAAAATTGTCTTAATAAATTAATTTTGGAATTTATAGTTCGTTCTAAAACATCATCAAATGGTTGTTTGCTTATAAAATTGTAATTAAAACAATAGACATTCATATAAAATCGTAAATTTATTCTTAAGCTCTAAACATGTGAACTTACTCTTGCAAAGAACAAAATATATATGAAAACGTACTAAAGGCAAGCACAAAAAGTTATGCTTAACAAAAATCAAAAGCATGCAGGAAGTGCACACTGTATCTTTAACGATACAACCATCTAAAGTAACCCAGTGAGGAGCCGAAAGATCGAAATTTTTTCAAGCCACTTAAAATCACGAATCGGACATGTTTTGAAAACAGTCAGTATTTTCTCTTTATCAAAATTATGTATCTGTTCTTAGAAGTTACACTGTGTTGTTTATTTAATTTTCCAAAATAAAAAAAAATTGACTTTGTATAGTATTTTTTTTTAAAAGAATACTAGATAGAATTAGTAATTTAATTAGAGAAAATAGTAATAGAATTAAAAAATATTTTTTTTTTAAGATCTTTAATATTCTTAAAAATATAAAACAGATTTAAATAAACTTAAACCAAAACTATAGCCGTAGGAATTTTTTTAATGGTTGTATCTTTAAACATACACGGTGCTTTTAAGGGTTAGTCAAATATGTAAACAATTTTATTTTTATTTTAAACTTGCTGGCCCGGCAGACATTTTTCTGCCCTCTCCAATAGGTAGCACGATGAATTTGATCTGGTTACAGTCCCTTTATAATAAATTTCAAGCAGAAAATACCGTTGGTGCTATCCAGCGCATAAAAACGTGAACAAATTTAGTCGTATTCAACAAAAACTGTCTGAAATTAATATTTTTGTTGATAAGTGGGCGGAAAATGTGGTTGTGACAAATTTTGTATTTTCCTGAACCACACCTGTATTGAGGTGAAAAAACCATTATTCAAATCGGTGCAGTCATTTTCAAGTTTTAGCCGCAATTGATTTTTATATAAATCAAACTTTGCACAAAATTATAAAGCTTATGTTCATAATTTTTACCGTTAATGATCATTGGAACATAGAGGTCCCATCAGATTAAGTGATCACGTGGTTGATTAGATCTAGTTTTGTCTTATACTTTTTTTGCTGGAAAGAGATAGGTTGTCCGCAACTACTCCAACGAACCATTGTAGCCAGAAAAAGTGGGAGTAAAATTATGGATGTTTCGACTTTAAGATGGTCTGTTAGATAAATGAATGTTAAAACTAGCTGACATCATTTAACTTGTAGAAATTACATTTGCATACAATTTCATTTATCAATACTGTTGCCTCCTGATATTACACTTATTTCAGTCATAATTGATAATAATTATTATCAAATTGTCGAAAAGTGCTGACAAAGGAATTTCGATTTCAAAGTTTATGAGTTCATGAAGTAACTGTTAATGCTTTTCTAGGCGAATTGTCATTAAGGAGGGACATTACATTTACGGCAGACAAAACAGACATTTTTTTAAAAATTCATAATTCAGTCAAAAACAAACATTTTTCAAAATTTTATTATTGTAGAGAATTGAACAAATTGAAAGAAAAACAAAATGTATTTTTATCACTGCAACATGGTTTCATATAGCTCTAAACTGGTGGCGGAGAAAAAAACGGGGCCTTTGGTTGCTGCGCTGGGAATCACAAAAATTGTCCGATCTGGAAAAAAATTACTTTTTTTCAATATTAACAAAATTGGTAATCGTATGACAGGAACTTTTTTTAAATTATTTTTTTTTCAATTTTTGTTGATGCTCAAAATTTTAAAGTGTTTTGTCGAAAAAAATTTTGACTTAAAAATTCATAAAAAATCAAAAAAAAAATGTAAAAAAAAGCTCGTGTCATGCGATTGCAAATCAAGTTTAAAACAAGTAAAGAAAGTCTAAAGTCGGTCTAGGCCGACTATGAAATACCCTAAACCTACTTTACCAAAAAAAAAAAAAATAATATTATTGAAAATGGGCGTTTCCGTGGGCGGATGAAGCCTATATTTTATATTCATTTGAATGTTGCTGAAAAATTTACACATACCAAGTTTCATTCCTGTAGGTCACAGTAAATGACTTTATTGTGCTTTCGCTATGGGAGATGGGCGTGTTCACGGACGGATTACTTCCAATTTTTGAACACATCTTAGTGTTGGTATAATATACATACATACCGAAATTGATAACTTAACTTTTTGGGTTGTATGGGAGGTAGGCGTGTCCGTGGGCGGATGAGGTAGATTTTCCTAAACTATATTTTTTTTGTCCTAAAAAACATACGTGCCAGCTTTAAACTCTGTAGGTTAAACAGACGCATATTTATTACATTTTCAATTTTTGGGTTGTATCGCAGGTGGGCGTGTCCATGAGCGGATGATACCCATTTTTCGCAGACATCTTTGTGTTGACACAAAACACATACACACCAAATATTATTGTTGTAGGTCAATTATGAGCATATTAATGCAGTTTTTAATTTTTGGGTTGTATGGGAGGTAGGCGTGTCCGTGGGTGGTTGATGTCCATTTTTCAAAACCATTTTTATTTTGTCACAAAAAACATACGTCCCAAATTTTGTCTCTGTAGGCTAAACAGAGGCTAGTACTTGCGTTTTCAATTTTTGGGTTGTTTGGGAGGTGGGCGTGTCCGTAGGCGGATGACACTCATTTATCGAAAACAACTTTGTTTTGATACAAAACACATACACACCAAATTTTATTGTTGTAGGTTAATAATGAGCTTATTTATGCAGTTTTCAACTTTTGCGTTGTATGGAAGGTAGGCGTGTCCGTGGGCGGATTCTTAAAAAATTCAATAGTGCAGATCCTTGGGTTCATGTGAACATGTGTACCAAGTTTCATCAAATTATCTCAACTCCTGCTTCTTATCCAGTGTATATGGACAACACACAGACGGACAGACGGACAGTCGACGGACGGACGGACGAACGGACATAAATAGTTCGACTCACGTGGTGACGCTGATCAAGAATATATATACTTTTCTATACCGGACTCGCTTTGTTCTATGCGTTACAAACGTTTGCACAAAGTTAATATACCCTGACCTTTCAGGTTTAGGGTATAAAAATACAAAACAAAACAAAAATTTCCGTCAAAAAATGAACCCGCTAGTGCCGCAACCGGTACGAAAAACATGGTTTCGAGATAAACGCGTTCAAAGTTTGTGAACAAAGAAAAAAAAAAAGACGAAAATTAAAAATGAACTCTCACTAAGCCGGCTGTAACTTTTGAACCCGTAGGAATTTCTCCATGAATTTATAATCTGAAGAATACTTACTAAAATACAAAATTATAAAAAAAGTAGATTTCAAAAAACGATCTTGAACGAGCTTGAAACGAAATGAAATTGTTTCAAGCTCTATTTCAAAAACAACATAGTTTGATATGAATACAATTTTATTTAATATTAACATATATATCCCCAGTGCAAAGTTATATCTTAATATAAGAAATATTTTAAAAAGCACAAACAATTTTGTAGTTTATCATATTTTAACGTAAATTTCAAAATGATTAAAAAAAATTAAGCCTAAAACTATGTTATAAAATTTTTCAACAACTATAGAGTTTAATCATTGAATAATTTTAATTATTCATTATTATTATTTTAAAATTTGTAATTATTAAATGTCATTATCTTTTCTGTTCTCGTTCTCTTTAGAATTTTATAATCTTAAGTTAATTAATGCGTGAGCTCAGGTCAAATAGTTTTATTCAAAATTCTTCGTATACTTTAAATATATGCTCGTATGTATATCGAGATGAAAATTTTCTGCTATGAATAATACTCCATAACCCAGCTTTCACATCCTCATGCGTAATTCTGTTTTCACACAAGCTGAAATCAGCATATTTTAGTGTATTTAAACCGAGCTCACTTGGTTCATCACCTTCTTGTTGTGGAATTGTAGAGCGCATCAATGCAGCATTGTTTGTGTTATTGAAGTGTTGGCATGAAAAATTAACAGAAATTTCTGCCGTGATGCTTACAACATGACGCTTGAATTTATTTCAACTGTCGTGCATCCTTGTTAAACAAACAAAGGTTTGTCAATAATAACAACACACGACAACATTCAACAACAACAAGAACAACACATTAAAATCACAACTTGCTTAACATTATGTTATGTATGAGTGCTTGACATAGCTATGTATGTAAATTTTGCAGCGTGAACGCACTATAAACGAAAGAAAACTAGAACAAGCAGCAAAAACAAGCAAAATTTCTATAAAATTTTAATTCGATGCTTTTGCTTATGTTGAACTTTAAATGTTGCGTGTCTTTGCTTTGTGTTGGCTTTAATTATAGCTAGCATCAAATATAGTCTAAATGAATCTTTACTCTACTCGTCCTACCAACTTCATTTTAATTACAACCAAAAATTATTCGGATTGTTTTGTCTGTAGAAAATCTTGACATCTTTTTCTAAGATTTTCACCCTCAAGCAAAGCAAGAAGAACTGTAAATCGTTTCATTTGTAGGTTTGCCTGGCTGACTGGCTGGCTGGCTGGCTGACTGACTGACTGTGTATTAAGGTGCCTAGAAATTCTTAATCTACAAAGCAATTAGCAGCAGGAATTGAGGCGTTAACCTATAAATAATCGTATCTTTGCGAACGGATTCTTAATGTTGTTTATTTATTCCAAATGTTCACTATAAAGGATATGACTAAAAATACACATAAATACATTGTGATGGTATACAATGCACATTGTGGGAAGAAAGATAATATATATACAAATATATATAATATATATATATATATATATATATTGGCTTAAATTGCTAGTAACTCGCAAATTAAGCCAGTTGATATTTAAAGCTTGTCTTAACGAGTTCACGTAAAAACATCTGCCAGAAACATTTATTTATCAAAACTTGACATCATAGTAAAGAGCAGTTCTTAACTTAATTCTTGGAAATATACCTATTTTATTACATTCAAATTTAAAATTTATGAATTTAATTTAAAGCGCTTTTCAAAATGTGTCTGTGGAAGTAATGTTATTTTTATAAAAGTAAGTTGTATTTTATTTATGAGTCTTAAACTCTCGGCTTAACTTTATATGTACACTCAGACTACTCTAAAAATTACAAACTCTTTGTTTCATTTAGTTGCCGACAAAAGTAATGCTCTGGATTTTAACTTTTTAATTAAAAAAAAATATCATAAGCTTAGCAAGAAAACAATAAATAACAGGTTATGTGCATTTATATGCGTGTGTTTTCACACACATATATTCCTAAACGACACATATGAATGTGTGTATGCAATAGCGCACACTAACAAACACACACAAAACACACAGACATATTAACAAAGATTTAAACTGAAAACCCGCAACACACTCTCACACTTAAGAGCATAGCGGGTTTTTGAGCAAAGTATAAATACCGAGTTTAGCAGCGAGATTAACTTTAGATTGCAAATAATGTCCATTGGTTGGGTTGCAACTTTACAGTTCACCCAACCACCCACTAGGTGCAGTCATAGAAAAACTTAAAAATACGTTGACTTTAGCAGGCAACAATTTATTGCAGGGAAATTTTTTTTCATTTACCAAGATAAGTTTGTATGCGACAGGGACTGTGAATGAAGTGTGTGGGAGAGATTGTAAAAAATGTAAAACATTTTTTCTGCTTAACTACTGCTTGGCTAAAGTAACGTTTTTGTATGCTTTTTTAACAATTTAACAATGTCTTCGAAAGAATTATTTGTGTTTTTGTTTCGGGTACCATTTTTATTGTAGGAATTGTAGTAATTGTCATAAATAAACAATTTTAGGAAAAATTTTTGCTTGGTCGAAATGGCATTTCTAATTCGATAAAATTTAATACTACTTTACTGAAACCAAAAAAAAAAAAAAAAACACAACAGCTTATTATGAATTTTAACATGATCTCAATGATCTCTGAATCCCATGACGCATTCATGAATTCATTATAAATTATGATCTCAAAACGCATTCATGAATTTTGGTCCAGTTCCCAATAACATGAGTTACATGAACTATTCATAATAAAGACCATGAATATTTTACAAGCCTACAGCTGTATTTATAAAAACTTTTGAGCCTCTTATAAAGCCTTTACAAGAAAAAAATATCAAACACATTATCCATAAACGTCCGATAACGATAAGAACCTCTTCTAAAGACTTAATAAATGAGATAAACCCTTGAGAAAGCAATTTTAAAATGTTTACTCTTATCTGAGCACAAATATTGTCAAGAATACTTCAAACTATTTCAAAAAACCTGAAAATGACAAAAAATTTTCAAAATATTGAAAATAAAAATATATAAGTGAAAGTTTTTTCACAGAAAAATAGAGAAAACAAAATTTTTGATGTTTGAATATCAAAATATTGAAAAAAATGTGGCAAATAAACAAAAAAATATTGAATTTATCAAATTCACAAACCAATTTTAACACAGCTCTCACTTCAAATTGAAAATGTTCCTATTTTAACAAAAAACAAATGAGACAACATTTTTATGAATAAAAAAATTTTTAGGCGAATTTTAACTGTAAAATTTATTAAAGCGTTTAAAGTTCATAAAATGTGTGTACAAAATACATGAACCAATAAAAAATTTCTTAAATGCCATAAAGAAATACAAGGAAAACATGAATCATTCATAACTTTTGTGAATAAAATGTTTGTACACATACGTAGAGACCAAAAAAGTTCATGAGATAAATGACAAAAATTCATTAATCTCATGTGCATATACAAGTGAAACCTTAACTTATTTATGAAAATAATGACCAAAATACATTCAAAACGCATGTTTATTAGTGTGTTCCAAGAAAAAAAAAACATTATTTTTGCTCAAGTTGTCTTTTGAAACCTACGGGGTGAAGTATTTTTCGGATTTTATACCTTAAACCTGAAAGGTGAGGGTATATTCACTTTGTGCAAACGTTTGTAACGCATTGAAAGAAGCGAGTGCGGTATAGAAAAGTATATATATTCCTGATCAGCGTCACCTCGTGAGTCGAGCTATTCATGTCGGTCTGTCCGTCTGTCCGTCTGTGTGTTGTCCGTAAACACAGGATAAGAAGAAGGACTTGAGATAATTGAATGAAACTTGGTACAACAGATCACATGTATCCAAGGATCTGCACTATTGAATATTTTTGGAATCCGCCCACGGACACGCCTACCTCCCATGCAACGCAAAAATTGAAAACTGCATAACTCAGCTCATAATTATCTTACAACAACAAAATTTGGTAGGTATGTATGTATTTTATATTAAAATAAAGATGTCTGCGAAAAATGGAGATCATCCACTCACGGACACGCCCACCTCCCATACAACCCAAAAATTGAAAACACAATTAATAAGCGTCTGCTTAACTCACAGAGATAAAATTTAGCACGCATGTTTTTTTGAACAAAATAAAAACGATTTTAAAAAATGGAAATCATTCGCCCACGGACACGCCTACCTCCCATACAACGCGAAAATTGAAAACTGAATATATAAGCTAATAATTAACCTACAACAATTAAATTTGGTGGGCATTTGTTTTATATCAACACAAAAATGTCTTCGAAAAATGGGTGTCAACAGCTCAAGGACACGCCCACCTCCCATGCAACCCAAACATTGAAAACGGAATAAATAAGCCTCTGTTTAACCTTTAGAGATCAAATTTGGCAGGTATAATTTTTATGACAAGTCAAATATGGTTTTGAAAAATTAACATTATCCGCCCACGGACACACCTACCTCCCATACAACCCAAAAAGTTTAAAACTCAATAATTAAGGTAATGTTTGTCAATGAGAGATGAAATTTGGTATGTATGTATTATATTCTAGAACTAAGGTGTGTTTAAAAATTGGGAGTTATCCGTCCATGAACACGTCCACCTTCCATAACGAAAGCACAATAAAAGCACTAACTGTGAGCTGCAGGAATACAAAAATGCATATAAAATATAAGCTTCATCCACCCACGGACACACCCATTTTCAATAATATTATTTTTTTTTTTTTTGGAAAAGTAAGTTTAGGGTATTTCGTAGTCGGCCTAGACCGACTTCAGACTTTCTTCACTTGTTTTTTTTTTTAATTTTTTGGAAAAGGTTTAGAGTTCGCGCTTTCGGATTTTCCCCAAAAATTAGGAATCTCAAAAATCGAATTTCAAGGAAAAGTTGGTCAACAGAAAAATTTTCTACGTCTTTGTGTTATTATTTTTAAAAAAAAACAAGTAAAAAAAATCTAAAGTCGGTCTAGCACGACCATGAAATACCCTAAATCTACTTTTTCCTGTTTTATTCCTGTATAACACATGTTAATGCCTGTACAGTATTTTCCCTTTTATTGGTTGTATGGGAGGTGGGTGTATTCGTCGACGGATTATGCCCAATTTTTTAATGTATCTTAGTTTTGTTATAAAATGCATACATACCAAATTTTATCTCTGGAGGTTAAACATGAGGCTATTTATTGAGTTTTCAATTTTTGGATTATATGGGCGTGTCCGTGATTGGATGAGATTCATTTTTCAAAACCATATTCTTTTTGTTTCAAAACACAAACATACCAAATTTTATCTCTGCAGATTAAATATTATTTTATTTATTTTGTTTTGATATAAAATACATACTTATCAAATTTTATCTCTGTGCGTTGAACATGAACTTATTTATTGAGTTTTTAATTTTTGTTTCTATGGGAGGTGGGCGTGTCCGTGAGGGGATTGCAGAAATTTTCAATAGTGTAGGTTCTTGAATCTATGTGATCATGTGTGCCAAGTTTCATCTAATTATCTCGACTCTTTCTTCCTATCATATGTTAACGGACAACACACAGACGGACGGACATGGATAGCTTATCTCACGAGGTGACTCTGATATAGAATTTATATATTTTTTTATACCGGACTCGCTTATTTCTTTGCGTTACAAGCATTTGCACAAAATTAATATACCCTGACCTCTCAGGTTAATGGTATGAAAAATGTCCAAACTGTACTTTAACCCTTTTTTTGCGAATGTTGCAAAAACGCATCGTTTAACCATCGTTTAACACCTGAAGCTTTCCTGATGAAAACATTTAATTTGCTTATCATTTATTTTCAAAGCCAATTAAAGTATCTAAACTTTTTTTTATTTTACCCAAAAAAAGCTTTTTGATGGTTTTTATGAGCCTTGAAAAACCAAAATTTTAAAAATTTCATAGAAGTGTTTTTATTCTCATAATAATAAATTTAAAAATTATAGTTTTTACAAAATGTTGTTATTTTTTCAATCAAAAAAAGTTATAAAATATATTTTATTAAATATAATCATATATAATATATCATTAAATTGCACGACAATACTCGTATTTATGGCCATTTTGGCGAACGGTGCAAAAATGCAACGTCAATTTTCCGGAAAACTAGAAGCTTTTTCGAATATATTCTTTTGAAATTCTTCTAATTATCCAACAAACAAATGAAATCTGAAATTTCAAGTTTGTAGCTCAACTGGAACTGGAAGCCGCCAAAAATGGGTTAATGTACATTAGAGTGCATCGACTTGTATGGGAAAAATCTTACCCCCAATTCCGGTACCAAAATTAAATAGTACATGAAAAATCCTTTCGATTGGTGTACTTTTTTTTATTTGAATCAATTTTGGCGTCGCCCGAAATGCATTTTTGTGCATTTTTCATCAAATTTTGTACTGGAGACCCATTAATGGTTGATTTAAAAAGAAAATCAAGCTTATCTATCAATTCCTTTCATATAAAAACACAGAACTGCAAATTTTCATCCCTATTGACAAATGCTCTGACGAGATATAACAGTTTTTTTCAAAGTGAATCCACTCGTTATTTAATGTTTGATATGTTTTTATATATTTTATGAAAGTATTTTTAAGCTTCTCGAGCATTTTTTTCTAAACTCCTTGTGCCTTGCTTCCAATGCCTCTTCAGACACTGTTCCGATTGGTTTAGAAAAAAGCATATTTTTTGTCGCAATTTCTGTTTGAACTTTAGAATATTTAGATATTTATAAATTTAGAATATTTTTCTATACAAAATTGACTATTTTTCGCAAGAAATCACTTCCTTAAACTTTTATAACTTTCTTGATAAAAAAAGGGCAGATAACATTCAGGAAATCAAACGATAATACTTCAGATAAAATAACAATAAGGTTTCATCAAAATCGAACTTTACTATTTTTCGTAATTCTCTTTTAAACTTTGCTAAATTTTGAATATTTTCCCACACAAAATTGACTATTTTTCGCAAGAAGTCACTTATTACAACTTCTATAACTTTCTTGATAATGAAAAGAGGCAGATAATATTTTGAAAGTCAAATGTTAATGATTCAAATATAATTAGAAAAAAATTTCGCTAAAATCCAAGAATCTTTTTTTACTGTTGCATTGTATAAAAACTCGCAAAGTTTTGAGCTTTTAGGTGTTTTTTTAAAGTAAAGAAAATCTTTTTTTACAAAAAAATACATGTTAAAAAAAATTACTTTTAGTGTAAAAATATATTTTAAAATAATTGTCTTTACTGATTTTTGAGAAAAAAGCAAGCTTCATTTTTGCAAACATTAACTCAATTTTAAGTTACTTAAAATTTTATATAATTTTATAAAACGTAATTATCTGGTTAATATTGTATACTTTAAAAAAAAAAAAAAAATTTTTCCTACTTTCGTACCAATCGCACAATGCATCGAGAGCGTTGGTTGAGACATGAAATCATGCTTTGGTGAATTTACATCTGAGTTATGTTTTGGAAATGAGTTTTTTTGGAAATGATGACTCTAAGACGCAGAAAATGTATCTTATTGACCAATTTATGCTTGAAATTCGAAAAATCTCGGAAAAACATGATTTTAAGGGAAAATCCCATTAGCGCGACCTCTTAAACTCTTCCAAAAAATTTGAAAAAATCTCATAAATACCTTACCTCATAAGATCTGAAACAAAAATTGAGCAACTATGAAAATCGAAAAGAGGAGGTTTTCTTTTGGGACACCCTAAGGTACCTTATACACTGAAAGCATGAACTACTTTATGCATTTAATGAACAAAATTCAAACATTCTACGAGTCGGTCTTCACGGTTGTTGTTCTCGTATATGAGTGTGTGTTCAACAGTTTGAATTTGGCGTTGCCGGCATTCATGCTGTGGTTTTTGTACTTATCACTGGCGTTGTACTTATCGTTGATATGCGAGAAATTATAAAGTTTTCAGAAAGTAATGTAGCGTCTTCCAGTTCTTTATTAAGTATGATTTTTTTTATTAATATATCAAAAAAATAAACATTTATCAGCAAAATAAGTTTAAAAAAATTAAAAAAACAAAGTTAAAAAAGTTAAGCACTAACTTCACTCATTCGCAACAACAAATATTGAGAAGTTTTATGCTTTTGCTCTCCGTCTCCGTTTCAATTATCTGCACTTTGCCAGCGTTACTCAATTCTAAACTTAATGCCATAATTTCATTAAAGCGGTTAACAATTTAAGTGTTCGGAAATTGGTCTGAAACTTACGCGTTAACACACCTCACTCAACCATTAAAATTCCTTGTCATCTTCATCTTCATGACAAACTTTATTCCCATTATGCCGTTTAATTATTACTAGTGAAAATGTACGATTTGGCACTCCAACCCTACCCATCAATAGGTTTGTTTGATTTCAAAGACTTGCAATACGATGCCCCTTAAAAGAGGCATCAATATAATTAATATTCATGCCTAGTACAAGAACAACTAATTTAATTACGAGTTTAGCCAGCAGAAACTTTAACAAAGCGGATAAAGTCTAATTATTCGCACAATTACTTCGCATAGCACCGCGCACTCATCAGCACTAAATACTTGAGGGAATTGTTCGTTCAGACATTAACTGAATCTGCAAGCCTCCAACATGAATTTTGAGCATTTTGAAAAAGTTACTTTTAAAATATACTCAATTTTAAGTACACAATTTAAAATCATATAAATTAAATGCATACAAAAAAGCTCATAAATGAAGCTTCACTTTCAATGAAGCCATAATTTTTCGTGCCTCAATGATTCAGTTGTTTCTTGCACTTATTTTTTTGCAGACTTGGCCAGAACTCTAAGCAAACCTTGTTTGCTGTCTATGAGCAGGACTTTCATACAGCTCACTGGCTGGCTAGCATGGCTGCAAGTTTTAGTTATGTACAAGCTTAATGTTCATTTTGAAACTTATTCGACGCCATTACTTTTGTTATGCTTCATCTTGCGGCGGTTTTGTCAGCCCATTTATTCAAGATTTTCGCCATTGCAGTGTGGCCGCTACATATCTCCCTTCAATGTTCGGTTACTTAATGAATGGAACGCAGCAGCCATTCTACAAAATTTATAAGCATGCAAAAGTTTAATGGCCACATTTTGAGGTCATGACGATGTTATTGACTTCAATGGCAAAAATCAAAATACAAAAAAAAACAAAATCTAACAAACAAAAAACCTAAAATTTATGGACTTGTCATTTTAATCTATTGGTTTGAACAAAAAGTTAAACTGAAATTCAGCAGTTTTTTTTATGTTCGGAACAATTTTAAATAAAGCAAAATTATAGCTTTTATGTCATTCGGTGTTGCCTTCATAAACAGATTTAATTCACTTGAATATTAATTGACTTAATTTAGTCATGCTTAAAATGACGTGAAATGAAATGTTATGCAATTAAATAAAGAATTTCAAACTGGCTATGTGTTAAAATTTTAAAAAAAGTAGAAACCTCATTAATGTAAAACAAAAGTTGCAAACTTAACTGTGAATTTAATTAAAGTTGTAATCAATTTCTGATCAATTTTATTGATAATATTAAAGAAAAAATATTTAAAAAGAAATAATGAGAAATTCGAGAAATTAAAAATTGATGTTACATTTACATTTTAAATCATGGGCACGAGGAAGTGTTTGCTACAAGGTACGCTAAACTAAATATAAGAAATGTCTTAAAATGACTAAGCTTGGGTATGACTAAAAATATCCTTTCGTTTTCACGTTTTTATACCCTAAACCTGAAAGGTCAGGGTATATTAACTTTGTGCAAACGTTTGTAACGCATAGAACGAAGCGAGTCCGGTATAGAAAAGTATATATATTCTTGATCAGCGTCACCACGTGAGTCGAGCTATCCATGTCCGTCCGTCCGTCCGTCCGTCCGTCCGTCCGTCTGTGTGTTGTCCGTATACACAGGATAAGAAGAAGGAGTTGAGATAATTGGATGAAACTTGGTACACATGGTCACTTGAACCCAAGGATCTGCACTATTGAATATTTTTGGAATCCGCCCACGGACACGCCTACCTCCCGTACAACGCGAAAATTGAAAACTGCATAACTCAGCTCATAATTAGCCTACAACAATAAAATTTGGTATGTGTGTGTTTTATATCAACACAAAGATGTTTTCGAAAAATGGACGTCATACGCTCACGGACACGCCCACCTCCCATACAACCCAAAAATTGAAAACGCAATAAATAAGCCTCTGTTTAACCTACAGAGCTAAAATTTGGCATATATGTTTTTTATAGCAAAACAAAGATAGTTTTGAAATATGGACATCATCCGCCTACGGACACGCCTACCTCCGATACAACGCGAAAATTAAAAATTGCATAACTGAGCTTGTAATAAGCCTACAACAATAAAATATGATATGTATATGTTTTATATCAACACAAAGATGTCTTTGAAAAATGGACGTCATCCGCTTACAGGCACGCCCACCTCCCATACAACCCAAAAATTGAAAACGCAATAAATAAGCCTCTGTTTAACCTACACAGCTAAAATTTGGCACATATGTTTTCTGTAACAAAACAAAGACAGTTTTGAAAAGTGGACATCATCCGCCCACGGACACGCCTACCTCCCATACAACGCGAAAATTGAAAACTACATAACTCAGCTCATAATTAGCCAACTACAACAAAATTTGATTTGTATGTGTTTTATACAAACACAAAGATGTCTTCGAAAAATGGACGTCATCCGCTAACGGACACGCCCACTTCCCATACAACCCAAAAATTGAAAACGCAATAAATAAGCCTCTGTTTAACCTACAGAGCTAAAATTTGGCACGTATGTCTTTTATGACAAGACAAAGATGTTTTTGAAAAATGGACGTAATCCGCCTACGGACACGCCTACCTCCCATACAACCCAAAAAGTTTTAAACTCAATAAATAAGGTTATGTTTGTCATAGAGAAATTGAATTTGGTATGCATGTATTTTATACCAAAACTAAGGTGTGTTCAAAAATTGGAAGTAATCCGTCCATGAATCCGCCCATCTCCCATAGCGAAAGCACAATAAAGGCATTAACTGTGAGCTACAGGAATAAAACTTGGTTTGTGTAAATTTTTCATCAACATTTAAATGCATATTAAATATAGGCTTCATCCGCCCTTGGAGACGCCCATTTACAATAAAAATTTTTTGTTTTTGAAAAGTGGGTTTAGGGTATTTCATAGTCGGCCTAGACCGACTTTAGACTTTTTTTACTTGTTTAGCCTTATTTAAGTGCACAACAGTTTTCTAAAATAGTTAAAAATAAAGCAACACTGAATTAGATGAATTTGCCTAAAGCTTTCAGATTGTGACTTTAAGCCAAATTTTGCTATAAAATCTGTGTAACCTTGGTTTACAATTCAATTCAATACTTTATGAATGTCATGATAACTGTTGGTGTTATTAAAAATCATACAGTTGAAAGAAAATTTTATCTACCTAAAATGAAACTTACAATTTCTTGATTTTAACGATTTAACAAAACTTCTGAACTAAAAAATCATCTCTTTACTTTAAATTGGAATCAAGAAGGATAAGTAAATATCGAAAAGACAGCACCTTGTTACGAAATACCAAGAGCTGCCTGTTTCATATTTGTGTGATTCCTTGTTTACTTAATTATGAGAAAAGCAGAGATCGCAATACGTCTAAATTTAACATGAGATCCTTCGTGACGTAGGCAATTCATGCGACTCATGCGCATGTCGAAATCAAGTTATTTATCATTCTTGCAATGCAATAAAGTCAGCAGAATGTAGTGTTTAAATGACCAAGGTCATTGTGGGTAAACTATAACCAAGCGGCATCATTCCGCTGATATTTAATTTATATTGCCTTCTAGAAAAAACACACCTGAAAAAAGTTGTTGGCTTACAGTTTGGCCGATATTGTTCTATTTTGAGGATTTAGCTTCCTCCTCTCATTCCACTTTTATAGTGATCATTGTAGTGATAGTGCGAATTGATTTGCTTTCAGCTTCGCTGGACGTGGTCGTGCGTGCTAAGTGTGTGGCGTGTGAACCAACGGATCTCAAGTTCAAACCTCATATCGGACAAAAGTTTTTTCAATTGAAATAATTTTTTATGTTCGCCTGTCATCTCTCTGCAGACAATGGCAAACCTCATAGAATAAATAATGCCATGTAAAGCTTCTTGAGAACATGAACTTTAGCCGTTCGGAGTCGGTACAAAACATGTAGGTTCAGTTCCCGGTCAATGGTGTGCAAATATTTAATAACACACACAACACAATTGACGATAAGAAGCTCGGTCGAAGCCCTTTCAAGGGCTGAAATGGCCAATTTTTTTTTCAGCTTCGTCTTGAGCGTTAACTATAAACGTGGCCTGCAGAAAATTAAGAAAAAGTGATGAAAAAATATCAGCAACAAACCGATTAAATCAAAAATATAACGGAGAAGATATTGTCTATGGTAGAAAAAAAAATTTTATAGGACCATCAACAGTACATCTACGTATGCTACTAATAGGGCTGCCAGGTCCCGATCTCTACGCATGTTGTCCCGATTTTCAGCTTAAAAATGTGCGTGCCACGAAGACCTTACGCGGGACGTCAATTGTCCCGATTTTCCCAAATACTTTTTATTTTGGTATTATTTTTTTATTACATTTAAAAAATTTTTTATGTTTTTATTAATTTTTTTTTTTTTTTATTTGCTTTTGTAATTAGCTCGAAAATTTCGATATTAGCCGCGTTTTTTTTTTTTGAATGATCCGATTAGATTCAACTTTTATGAAAAAAGTGACTTGGATCACGTTGTGCTCTATGCTATTACCCAATAGATGGCTTTTCAAAGTTGTTTGACACCTGTTATTAAATTTATTTTATTAAAATATAAAATAATTTTTCTTTCTGAATCTTCTGCCAGCTCAAATTTCTGTCGCAAAAAATTTTATTTGAATAGTGCTATAGTGGCTTTGGTACCTTGAAGTGCTTTGTGTTAAGTGGAACCAAAAGCTTTGCAATTTTAACTGCAGGAACATATTGAGCCTGAAAAAAAAATTTATTGGAGTCTATATTAGCGATGACGTGAGTAATGAAGCTGTTCAAATATTTTTAAGGCTAAATAGGTTTCAATAAAAATACGTTTAAGAAGGATCAATCATGATCCAGAACGTAAAAAAAAACATTTGATTTGCAATCAAATTGCAATGCTTTTTTATGGCTTTATACTGGATCATAAGCTAATTTATCGTAGAACACTCGTTGCTTCATTTTTATGTCCCCAAACAATTTTATCATAACGGTTGCTCGAGTTTGGAAACCTTAGACGTTTTTCCAATTAATCTTTCTCATCCCACTTCATTTTCCTCTCCTTATTACGATCTCCAAAACATCAGCGAGCCAAGAGCTAAGAGCCGTGTTGGGAGCATCTTATAAAAATACCTTTTAAAGCAGACTTTTAAGATGACATTTATTTAAAAAATATAATTAAAATATAGCCTAGACACATTGACTGCGGCTGCAACACAACAATACGAGGTGAAAACGAAAATGTTGGCATGTTGTCGACGACTTGATTAATTTGGATGCAGCGCGATAAGTCATATTTTCATACATTTTTATTATTAAACATCGAATTATCATTTAAAAACAAACATTTAACACAAACCCAATGAGAATGAACAATAAAAAACACAAAAGAAGTACGAAATTAAACGAAAACATTAACAAATGCCGATGTTCTAAAAGTTCTAAATCGAGGACAGCAACATTGCTGCAATGACGCATTGTCGTTGCAACATTTTCACCACATTCACCTCCATAAGAAAAGCATGTTAAAAAAAATTTGACGTTTGACGCAATGCTGCAGCAGCAGTCAATGTGTCTAGGCTAATATACTGATATTTTGCTTGAAAATAGTTTTATTATATTTTTGACAAATGTCAATTGAATATTGTTGTCAAGAACCTCAATCACCGAAATCTGTTGGAGAGTGGGTGAAATAAAAGATATGTTCTGAACATTTCCAATTAAGAGTTAATAACTGATCCAAGTTTCGTTCTGGATCATTTGTTGTTTGTGTATTCAATGTAAAATATGATCCAGATATAGTTCTTTGGCTGAAAAAAATGTAGCTATTATAATCGTTCACACAATTAAAATTGATCTATGAAAAGTAATTTTTATATTTTCAACCCAGCTTTTCCATTTTTTGAGTTTTGACTTTAAGATATACATATATCTAGAAAACATAAAACCGAGCGATATGTATAAATCTTTGTTCCGATTTTTTAGTTTATATCTCGATTTATATTTTGCAAAATCCCAATTTTTTAAAAAAAAAATCTGGCAGCCCTAGCTACTAATCACTTACCCTCAATATAATCTCAAGAGATATTAATTCAAGTTAATAGCACTTAACTTCTTTAAATATCCACTCAATATATAAAACTTCAAATTTTCTAAATCCACTCCAACCTATATGTCTTCTGACTTTACTCAAGAAAATCTTTTTTTATCCACATAAAAAAATTATTACCCAACCATAAACCGTTCTAAGTGGTCTCGGTAGTTGAGTGATAAGCGCGCTGTACTGCCAATCCATAGGTGCTGGGTTCGAATTCTGGCCAGGCAATGGTCCTACGTTTTAACGTGGGATCGCGGTCGTGATTGAAAATGGTGATCAAGAACGTGATCGTGATCATGGTAGTGATCGTGGTTATGTTATAGTAATCACCAGAACCTGAATTTTTTTGGCAAAGGCAAAGTTAACATTGAAAAGAGGCAACAAATAATAAATTGGATAAATTGGATCATTGCGTATGTTTACAGCTTTCCGATCTTCTTGAAATGGATTTATATTTTGTTTGTATTTATAATTGGGATCCTGATCGTCAAGTTATGGTGATCGTGATAATGATCATAACCGTGATTGTGATTGTGATAACGATCGGGACCGAGATTGATACTAATCGTGGTCGTGATCCTAATCGTGAAGTTATAGTGACCGTGAACGTGGTCGTGATCGCGATCGTTATGGTTATCTTAATTGTAATCTTGATTGTGATCATGATCGTGATCGTGATTGTGGTTGTGATCGTAAACGTGATCGTAATTGTTATCACGATCGGGATAGTTATAGTGATGGTTACCGTTATCTTTATCGTTTTCGTTACCGTTATCATGCCTGCTATTGTCATTAAAAAATTCGCGAACTTTTTGGCTCATCTCAAAGTTTTGACTCTCTTTCAACTTTATATTTCTAACTCTGTTTTTCCAAAGTTATGGAAAAACTCGTACATAATACCTTTCATAAAAAAGGACCTAGAAATGATATTTCTAATTACAGACCTATCGCAAAACTGTCATGTGCTCCTAAAATTTTTGAAAGTATTATCTACGACATTCTCTTCTTCCATTGCAAATCTATCTTTCCCCCTAGTCAACATGGCTTCCTCAAAGGTAGATCGACTACCACCAATCTCACAGAATTTGTTTCAAACGCTTTATGCTCGTTGGAAAATGGTTACGAAGTTGATGCAGTTTCCACCGACTTTAGTAAAGCTTTTGACAAAATCTCATACACTATCATCCTTCTTAAGCTTAAAGCCTTTGGTTTTCCACATCTGTTTATAGCATGGATTAAATCTTATCTCGAAGAACGCAGTTATAATGTCATCTTTAGATTTTCCAATTCAAAATCTTTCACAGCTACGTCTGGTGTCCCACAAGGCAGTCACCTTGGTCCTTTGCTATTCGTCTTAACTATTGCTGATGTTGATGGTATCATCAATGATTCTAATCTTTCTGTGTATGCTGATAATATGAAAATCTATCGGCGCATACAAACCAACGCCGATTCTCGCAATCTTCAAAACGATCTGGACAGCTTTTCCACTTGGTGTCAAAAAAATGTTCTGGAGCTCAACGTCAGCAAATGTCAAGCTTTAACATATTCTCGTAAGCGACGTAAGCGTTATCGCTATCGTTATCGTTATCGTTATCGTTATCGTTATCGTTATCGTTATCGTTATCGTTATCGTTATCGTTATCGTTATCGTTATCGTTATCGTTATCGTTATCGTTATCGTTATCGTTATCGTTATCGTTATTGTTATTGTTGTTGTTATTGTTATCGTTATCGTTATCGTTATCGTTATCGTTATCGTTATCGTTATCGTTATCGTTATCGTTATCGTTATCGTTATCGTTATCGTTATCGTTATCGTTATCGTTATCGTTATCGTTACCGTTACCGTCATCGTTATCAATCATGATCATAATCATAATCTCAATAACAATCATTATGACGATTGCTGTCATGACCAATTTCACAATCACCTTCACACAACTTCACAATTCATTACTATGAAGATCAAATTCGGGTAACTTTCATTCGTAACAAAAATTTTGCTATAGCTATTAAGTGTATCTTCTCAATAAACATTGTGGGGAGAGGTGATTGGTTAACGAATTGCTTGTAAATAGTTTGTTCGTATTATTTTCGCATAGTTTGGTTTTGTCTGAATCAAAGGTTGGCTGGATGCTTAAAGAAATAACCGTTTAAAATTGCTTTGTTAAATAACATTTAAGATGTTTTAGCCTCCCCCAAATTTTTATTTCCACTAATTATTTTTATACCCCCACGCGTACTGCGTAAGGGGTATATTAATTTTGTCACGACGTGTGTAACACCCAAAAGGAGGCGTGGTAGGTATGGAAAAGTATATATATTCTTGCTCAGCATCACCACCTGAGTTGATTTAGCCATGTCCGTCTGTCTGTCCGTCTGTCCGTCTGTCCGTCTGTCGACACGATTACAGCCGTAATTTTTAAGCTATCGTAATGAAATTCGATATTTAGGCTTTTTTTAAAAAAACTAAGGTCAAGTTCGAGAATGGGCTAAATCGGATGAAAACCACGCCTACCTCCCATACAACCCCAAAATTGAAAACTCTACAAAGAAGCTAATATTAAAGCTACAATACTGAAATTTGGTATATGTGTATTCTATATCAAAACTGAGAAGTCTTAGAAAAATGGGCGTCATCCACCCACTAACACGCCCACCTCCCATACAACCCCAAAATTGAAAACTCTACAAAGAAGCTAATATTAAAGCTACAATACTGAAATTTGGTATATGTGTATTCTATATCAAAACTGAGAAGTCTTAGAAAAATGGGCGTCATCCACCCACTAACACGCCCACCTCCCATACAACCCCAAAATTGAAAACTCTACAAAGAAGCTAATATTAAAGCTACAATACTGAAATTTGATATATGTGTGTTTTATGTCAAAACTGAGATGTCTTAGAAAAATGGGCGTCATCCACCCACTAACACGCCCACCTCCCATACAACTCCAAAATTGAAAACTCTACAAAGAAGCTAATATTAAAGCAACAATACTGAAATTTGGTATATGTGTATTCTATATCAAAACTGAGAAGTCTTAGAAAAATGGGCGTCATCCACCCACTAACACGCCCACCTCCCATACAACCCCAAAATTGAAAAATCTATAAAGAGGCTAATATTAAAGATACAAAACTGAAACTCGGTATTTAAGTATTTAATGCCAAAACTGAGGTGTGTTATAAAAATGGGCGTCATCCACTTATTAACACGACCACCTCCCATACAACCCCAAAATTGAAAAATCTATAAAGAGGCTAATATTAAAGTTACAAGACAGAAACTCGGTATTTGTGTATTCTATGTCGAAACTGAGGTATGTTAGAAAAATTGGCGTCATACACAATCTAACACGCCCACCTCCCATACAACCCCAAAATTTAAAACTTTTTAAAAAGGCTTATATTTAAGCTGCAGGAAAACAATTTGATATGTATGTATTTTAGACACATAAAAATAATAAAATCTCTCAAAATCTCATACAAAAAGCTCTCCAATTTAAGATTCTTCCACCCTTAAGAATCGGCCGTGGGGGTATTTTAATTTCGGCCAAGTCGAAGATATACCTTACTAGTTTTTTTTTTTTTTGTTTCAGGGACTTGCTATCGAATCGCTTTTCAATATTTTTATGATTTCTAGATTTTTTTAATTTTGTCTTTTTACTTTGGTGATTGGTTATTGAATTAATTCTTTTAAATTTGACGATTTGTACATGAATTGCTTATATTAAAATTTAAAATTTTAAAAGAATTGCTTATTTTAAATATGAAGATTCGGTAACGAATTAATTTTCTTAGGTTTGGCGATCCGTTCATGAATTTTTTTTTTTGTCAGTTTGAACGATTCGCTAACGAAGGAGGAATTTCTCCCGTTCACGATATTATAAGTGAATTGTATATGATAATTGCTATTCAATGAAATGTACGAGAAAGCGATTCATAAACGATTTCATAAGTGAATCATTTTGTTTGTTGGGTAACTATTACTTTCTATTTTTAGTATATTATAGTATAGTATAGTAGTAGCACTATAGTACCTATAGTAATAACTATAGGGTTGCTTGTGGATGCTAGTGTTCATATCTACAGACATTCAATCCAGTTTGTCTTAAGTTTGATATTTTTTGTGTTATTTACTTATGTAAGAAGTTTCGCTCAGTAAAAAATTTGTTAAAAAAAAATATTTCTATACTATTTTAACAAATTTAACCCTTATTCGGCACACTTTTCTGGTGTAATCTGCTAGTCTCACTGGCATTATGTACACTAAAGCGGCAATTAATCATCAGAAAATATCGAAATTTTTATATGTTCAAAAACGTCGATTTTGGTTTTAAATTTCAATGCAAGGTAGATATTATATTGATGACTTGGGAAATATAGTTGTAGCCTATTTTTGTCAAACCAAACCCTGGAAATCATTTTGTCAAACCATCGATAAAAGCTATAGAATATTTTCAATTGGTTTTTTTTTTTGTAGTTTCTTAAAAGTAAATTTTGGAAAAAAAAATAAGTTTCATAGGTCAAATAGTTTTATTGAATAAATTATAAGAGATATAGTTAAAGCATATGCATAAGCATAAGAATTGATATTTTTTGTCGAAACACAAAAAAGTAGGGTGTTAAAAGAAGGCAAATAAAAGCTGGTTCATGTTTGTTGTTACAGTCAGTTAGTTTAGAACAGGGACCGTAATAATTATGAGCAATATCGAAAAAATTAAGAAATAATGATTATTTTATGATTTTTATTTTTTTGCTCAGATATAAAAATCGTTTTCTGATTTTTATTTTTTAAATCAAAAATAAAAATTATTTTTAAGTTTTATTTTTTTACTCAAGCATAAAAATCATTTTTGATTTTTATTTTTTTTACTCAAACATAAAAATCATTTTTGATTTTTATTGTTTTTCCTCAAACAAAAAAATCATTTTAGATTTTTATTTTTTTTACTTAAGCAAAAAAATCATTTTTGATTTTTATTTTTTTTACTCAAGCAAAAAAATCATTTTGGATTTTTATCTTTTTAACTCAAACAAAAAAATCATTTTTGATTTTTATTTTTTTGCTCAAGCAAAAAAATCATTTTTGATTTTTATTTTTGAGACAAAAAATTAAAAATCGAAAAATGATTTTGATGGGTTTTTTTGATTTTTTTTTTGGTCAGAAATAGAAAGAATTTTTGATTTTTATTATTTCGCTAAATAAATTTAAAGACTTAGGATTTTTGTTTTTTCTCGTAAATTAAAAATAGATTTCACGAGCTTTCTTCTTGTTAGACATTCTTAATAGTTATGTTTTTTTATCTCTTCAAAATTTGAAAAGAAACTATGATGATATTAAATTTGATATTTATATTATTGAGAATTTTTAAAATGACAGGCATTAATTTTTAAGAATAAAAATTTGTCCATTTGTTCATTGCTCTTCAGTGTATTATAAATATACTTATATACATAAATTATATTTAAAGGTGAAAATGGCAGAGGTGAAATTTACCTTTGCGCTCAAATTAAAAATTGGCGAATTATATGTCTTAAGTGCGATTTGGCACACATTATTTTGATTGGATTTTTAATAATTTATCGACCTTTTCGAGGGTCCAGATAAATTGAGGAAATAACGGAAGGATTTTCCAATATTTGTTCTTCCCTTTTATCCAAAAACTTGAACAGCAACTGGCTGTTTTCGCTATTGTTCGAATGAACTTCAAGTTAAAGTTGCATTCATAATATAAAAACATCCCCTAAAAACAGCTGACTCGACTGTAGTCTCAACGTTGCTGTATTAACTGGTTTAAGAGTAAGCCCATATTTTCTTTGGATTTCAATTTTTATGAAAAATTTACACATGCCTAATTTTTATTCCTTTTAAATAATGAATTTTAATTTTGAGCAAACATAAAAAAATCAACAAATAATTTCTATTTTTGAACAAAATAAATAAAAATCAAACATAATTTTTATTTCTGAGCCAAAAAAATAAAAATCAATAATAATTTTTATTTCAGAGCAAAATAAATAAAAATTAAAAATAATTTTTATGTCTGAGCAAAAAAAATAAAATTCAAAAATACTCTTTATATCTGAGCAAAAAAAAATAAAATTCAAAAATAATTTTTATTTCTGAGCAAAATAAATAAAAATCAAAAATAATTTGTAATTCTGAGCAAAAAAAATAAAATTCAAAAATAATTTTTATTCCTGAGCAAAAAAATAAAATTAATTTTATTATAATTATTTTTAATTTTTAAGCTTAACACTTAAAACATAAAAATCATTATTTATTCTAAGAGTCAACACAAATTCCAGCATTTCGGTATACTCAAAAGTTTTTTCCGACGCTTAGAACATGCTGATTTTTTTCATTAAAATTTGAAAAATAATCATTATTTTCGGTCCCTGGTTTAGAATTTTATTATATGTAGTTCATTATGTTGTCTTCTGCTGTAAAAAAAATTATTGTCTTTTGTAAAAAGAATTTCCGAACTCATTCGAAGTTATACTTAGCCGTTCAGAAACTTACTTTGATTGTTTCTGCTGCTTTGAAAATTTCTTTATTAGGTATTGTTCTCTCTCCTCAATGGTTACTAAACAGGAAAAAATAATTTATTTAGTTGATAAATTTTACCTTTTTGAAAACCAATATTATATATCAGATTTTGTGAAGCAGTTATCTACTTATTTGGTTGTTTAAGAAATAAAAACACGCATTTTTAATAAAATGAAATTAATGTTTTTTTTTATTTCGATATCACTAAATGAATTAAATTTACAAAAGGTACATCATTTACAAATTAAATAACTTCAGAATAGTACAATTTTTAATTTTTTTTTTTGTTTTTTTTTATATGATATTTTTTTTAAGGTATGGTTTTATTTTCTGTGATATACAGAAGACATTTATTTTTTTTTTTAAATTTTAATAGTTTTTTTTTAAATAGTGATTTATATTTAGTACACAAACATTAATTTTATATACATACGATACAGTTGTTTTTAGGTTTTTTTTTATTTGTTTTTTTTTTATATGAAATTTGTTTGAATTTTACATTTATTATCGATAGCATTTTATAAATATTTTAACTTTTAACAAAACCTAGAGATTCAATTAACTACTGATAGTTAGTTTGTTTGATTCACGTGGCTTATTTTGACTACATAATTTTGACTAGTTTTCTGTTTAATGCATATGACTTAATGGCTAAATATAAATTCAATTTAATGGTTAGGTATGTTTTTGTTTTTGTTTTATTTTTTTTTTTTTTTTTGTTTTTTTGCTTAAAGTTTATATCGTTGGAAGGCACTTCAAGTGATTCAATAAAGTGTTGGTTTTATTGTTTTTATTTTAAATAGAGTTCCAGAAGAAGTAACAATTAAACTTAATATTTTCAAGTTAGAATAACAACAAAATTCGGTTGATATAAGTTTATAAATATTTTTATGATTAGTTTAACTAAGTGATAATTTAGACTAAACAGCATAATTGTGTCATATTTTTGTTGCTTTTTATTTTTTGATTATACTAAGCATAATTTTTTTTGCTATTAAAACAATTTTTGTTTTAACATATTTCAATTTATTTTAAGTTTTTGAAATGAATAACTGTATAATTTTTAATACAGTTATTCATTTTATATAACTGTATAAAACTATAAATAAATACTGTAAATACAGTTATTTATTTATAGTTTAATTTTTTTAACTAATTTTTCAATTTTTCAATTTGTATTAAAAAAAAAAAAAAAAACAAAACTGTCAAACACGTTTAACATATACACATATGCGTCAGGTAAAAAAGTCTTAAATGTCATAAATATTTTATGCTGTGGTCTAAAAAACATGAAAAGGTAAACATAACATAATTTTTTTAATTCATGTGAGTAATATTGGCGAAAAATACCAACAACAATTATTAAATGTTTTGCTACTCTGGTAAAGTGATGAACAATTAAATATTTTTTCTACCTCATAAAAATTTCAAATGAAAAAAAAAAAAAAACGTAAACTTGTGATGAAGTAAAAATATGCTTACGTTGACAAATTTTTTTTTCAACCTCACATTGTGTTCATTTTTTAACTGCTCTGTGTAAAAGTCAACCTTTTTGCAACAGCTATTTTTTTTTCAGAACAAGTTTTTTATTATTTAAACATTAATTAAAATATATTTTGTTTATGTGCATTATAAAAAAAAAACAACAAACAAAAATTATGGTTTAATAAAAATCTTTAAATTTCATGCTACAATAGGCATGAAAGTTTGCCAAGAAATCATATAAATTTGATTTATTTTTATTATATTAACAAATTTTTTTTTTTTTTTAGAGAGCAGAAAAATAAAGTTTTATGACAGAGCATGAATTTCTTGGAAGTACGACTTAGTCGCTTTTGTAAAATTAAATCTTAAAACAAAAATATTTCTAATTCTAATACTAATTTAGCTTAAACTATCTAAATCTAAACGCTCTTCTATGCTTAGCTATGCTTCACTAACTAGACGACTAGCCCAATATTAGCTAAACCTTAACCCCTTGTCCCGCGCGCCACCACATGACTCATCAGCATTTATCTAACCTAATCTAACATTATGCTATGGTCAATAAACGTACTTATTTGCTAGCTCATAAATGTAGTATTACGTTTCGGTATTAATTACGTTTACCCCGTCGAATAATTACATCGAATAATTTATTTAAGCAAGGATTTCGGTCCAATATTTAGTTAATTGTATTTGTATAGATTTGTTTAACACACACGACAAGCAACAACAAATACTGAGTGTCCCACGTTTGTAGATGTTGTTGTTGTTGTTTTTGCGCCTGGTAGTATTTGTATTATTTCATATACATGTACACATAAACATGTATGTGGCGGAGTGAGAGTGTGTGTGTGTGTGTGTGTGTGTGTGTGTATGTATGTTCCTGCTGCCATTAACCACTTTACCGTGTTCACAACCACTAGTTTTACTTACATGTTGATATACAGCTGTTTGTTTGCTTGTTTGTTTATTTGTTTATTTGTTTCTATACATACATATGTATATCTATTGCCAATGGTGCCATATACATGCCACTATTTATGCATATGTATGTTTTAGCTATACAAGGCTATATAAATAACCGCAATGCTTTTGCCAAATGCCAAATGGAAACATTTGAGTTGTTCCTTTTTTGTAGTGATGGTGTTCTAGGGTATTTATGTCTGTCTCAATCCGCTTAAATTTTGTTATGCATAGACTATTAATTAGATAACTGTCAGGAAATTGTGTGCTGTTGTTGTTTTTGTTGTTGTTGTTGTTGTTGTTTCCAATTATCAGATCAAATAAGTGTTTGGCAAAAAGCAAGAATATCAAAAAAAAAAAACAAGAAAAAAAGACCAAAATTAACGATACCAGACAGTTTGTGCATTCCAAAGTATATTTAGTACTTTCATTTTATTTCACTCGGAGCTACTTAAATAAAATTGACAGCTTTGCCAAAAACGAAAATGTAATAATTTGAGCCATACAAACACATTGTCTGCATTAGTTTTTTTTTTTTTTTTGTTTTTAGTTATCTTATAGAATATGGAACACTCTATTGATTTTTGTGTCTCTTGCCAAATATTGTTGATTTAGCAAATATTTTTACTATTCGGCTAATAAAGAAAACAAAATAGGTAAATGTTGTTGTTGATGTGACTAATGCACTAATGTGAGGGCACACTTAGTGCTTATGTTAAATTAAGTCACTGTTTATACAATGAAGAAAAAGCTGACACTAAATACATTGTTGATAATGTTAATAAGCTGAACAACATGGACAGCGTTTAGGAGATATACCATATAGCACTCGTACTGTGCTATAAATATTGTTAAAATTGGTATTGACAATATTGACAAAACTAACCATATTGATTGCATTTACAATTTTGACAATACAGCACATTTGTATAATAAAGGCAATCTATAACTTCAAATATATACATAATTTCTCAAAATGTTCTATGTAATATTTTTGTAAAAACTGTTAACAATATTTTCAGTATTCACTTTTCAAATATTAACCATTCTTCAATATTTGTAATGTAGTAAAAATTTTAAAAATATTAATAAACACATTTATACTATTGTAATAATGACGTCAATAGCTGTGTTTTGTACCAAGTGAGTTGTAAAAAAAACAAGCGCTTATCATAGCACACTCGCTTAAATATCATCTGAAACTGTTAGCCAGATAAAAGTTTGCAAATCAAACTTAAATAAAAAATTTGGGTTAATTTCCTAAAAAGGTGGCAACTGTTACTTATTGCAGTCAAAAGTGATTCACGATGAATTTCGAACTGAATTTTGGAAAAATGTAACCTTTTTCTAAAAAAACAAAGAAAAATAACAATATGTTTAAATGATTAACAAGCGTCAAAATGAACTTTACTACTTCCACAATAAAACGTTTCTTTGCAATTCACGTAACATTTTTTACATCTTATCACCAACAACTTTTTCAATCCACGAATGTAACTTCCACGAACTTTTTCCATAAACTTTTTTACGGTAGCAACTAGTCATTGCTCAATAGTATGACTCGTAAACAATATTCTTTTTAGCAATATTCATTGCAATTTTAATAAGTCTACAAAATTATTATTTTTGCAAAATTTACCACTTTTAATCAAAAATTGCTTCTTTACCAGAATTTGGCATCAGTGGTAACTTTTCTCTCAACTCTCCCTCAAAAATACATACCCAGTAGAAATGAATGACTAACTAAAGGAATATATAAATGATGGAACATGCAAGGCATTCGAATCTGATGTCATAATTTGAATATTCAAATTGGTAGATAGGGCTGCCACCTATTTTTTTATTGTGACGAATTCAGTTTTCGGGTAAACTTAAGGGAGTATTCCCGGTGGGCAAAAAATTTTTCGATTTTTTTTTTTTTTTCATATTTTTATTGCTTTTTGAAAATATCGTCTAAATCAATTAAAGAGTTTTTTGAAATTCGAAATATTTTAGGAGATATGGTCCAGCAAAATTGACGCACTGTTCAGATTGCCAATTGTATAGCAATTGTCTTATTTAACGAAGGTTTTTTTGCCAATACTTAATACCGATTGGCAACATCACATATGATTTTGCCGTGCCTCGGAACGAAGAATGTTTGAAAAGGTCCGAAGCCAGAGCTCTGGCCGATCAAAAGAAGGTAGAACTGCCCGAAGAGCACAGAGAGCCGCTGAGTCCTCATTTTTTGAAGAACAGGAAGGATTTCTTTATAGGGCTGGCATTGCAGAGTGATATATAGAAGTATTTAAAAAAAAAAAAAATTTTTTATTGCCTAAAACTTTTTTTGAAAACAAAAAACAAATTGGCCATTTCAGCACTTGAAAGGACTTTGACCGAGCTTCTTATGATCAATTGTGTTGTGTGTGTTATTAAATGTTTGTACATAATTGACCGAGAACTGGACCTACATGTTTTATGCCGACTCCAAACGGCTAAAGTTCATGTTCTCAAGAAGCTTCATATGGCATTTATTTACTCTCTGAGGTGTGCCATTGTCTGCAGAGAGGTGGTGACCGATCAGAAAAATTTTTTATTGAAAAAAAACTTTTAGCCGTGGCTGGGGATCGAACCCAGGCTTCAAACATACTAAGCCACACACATGCCACGGTCACCACAGAAATTATGCTTGAGTTTTTTCAAAATCACGATTTGAATTTCGAAGTCACGTTTTTCCGGTCGACGCAGAATTATTGAATTTCTTTCATTTAAATTTTTTTTTTTTTGTGCAAAAAAATTACTTCAAACTTAAACCTGTTTAGCTCGAAACCACATTTTTCAAGCTTGCGGCCCAGATTGCATCCGTAGTTCTACACCGATTTTGATGAAAAAAAAAAATGCAATCGACGCAAAATTGTCACCGTTCCAGTTTCTGTCTCAATCACAATTTTAAGCATATTTTTTTTCTTTTTTTTGCACTAAACTACAAAAAAAAGACTCAAAATCGGTTTTTCATTTTTCAATGACTGCCATTTTGTAAAACTAATCGCAAAATTATGATTGAAGTAGTGACCAGAATAATATCTGTACTGAATCTAATGCCGTTTATTTTTCCATTTCAAATGATCCAAAGTTGAGTTATCCGGGCCGCAAGCAGCATAGATTTTTTTTCGACGCCCAACTTTGAAGGCCTGCAACTTTTTGAACAGCCCTTGTATTAAGGGAAACAAACATTTTTATGTAATTTAATATGTTTTTAATACTATAAAAAAAAAACAGAATTTAAATAACTTTTTGCGTTTTCAAATGAAAAAATTTTCAAAAAGGGCACAAAAACAGCCTTCCAACCAGGAATACTCCCTTAAGGTAAAAGGTGAATTCAAATCTTTTTCTGCTGCCAGCTAATAATATGTATGTATGTATGTTTTTCAAGAGTTTAAAAAATTATCCCTCAGTTTATGAGGGTCACTGATTTCGTATCTTATCTGAGAATTTTAAAGTGGAATTTAGGGTAATTCAGTAAATTTTTAGAGAAAAAGCTTTAAAGTGTTTCAAACATTATTGTTTAGTTTTAAAAGGTTGCTGATTTTGAATCTGATATCATCTTTAAATTGAAAATTGCAGAAAGGGTTGCCACATAATTTTTTCTGCATACAAATTTAATGCTGGGGCGAACACAAGCTAAATATGGATCGTTGAGTCTGAATCTGTTATTAGAATTCCAAAATTATGTAATTTTTAGCATAAGGCTGCCACCAAATAATATATTGTTTTTTTTAATACTT
Source organism: Tetanocera ferruginea (assembly GCA_958299015.1). Classification (NCBI taxonomy): domain Eukaryota; kingdom Metazoa; phylum Arthropoda; class Insecta; order Diptera; family Sciomyzidae; genus Tetanocera; species Tetanocera ferruginea. Next base: position 10,998,655 of record OY282642.1, read on the forward strand.
TTTAACATTATCTAAGAATTGAGAAAGTCACTGATTTTGATCATAATTTTCATACAAATCATAATTTTAAAATACAAAATAGTGGATAGATAGGTAGATTACTATATGAACCAGTGATGATATCGGATCATTTTCGAGAGTACACTCAGAAAAAAGCTTATCGGAATATGATAAAAAAGCCATCATATTTAGAGAAAAATGGTATAGACTTTGCTCCAGAGAATGCTATTCTCTACTTTCGATACTAAAAAATTCTCTAAAAATGGTAAAAAGCTTCCATGAAAAAGAAAAATATATCGTTTTTTGAGAAAAAGCTTTTTATTTTTGAGAAAAGATTTGTTTTTATTGAAGAAAATACTTCTCTTAGTGAATTTTTTATCAAAATATAAGAAAAGTTTTTCATTTTCAATAAATTTTTCTCTATAAATGAGAAATTTTTGTGCGAGAAAAATACGTATCATTATTAGAGACATTGAAATATTTCCATTTCCTAGAAGTAAAGAAATATTTCTTCGAAAAAGTGAAAATTTATTCTAATTTAAGAAAATTTTATTTGAAAAAGAGAAAATTTCTATATCGAAAATAGAGAATTTTTTTACCGGAGCAAGGTATGTAATTTTTTCTCAGTGTACTTTTAAACAAAGGCAAATATTACTTTTTTATTGTTAAGGGTACTTTTTATTAAGTAATGATTTGTGAATAAATACATAAATTAAAACCAATACTTTTTTAAATTTTATTATATTTATCACATAAAGGAACAATAAATAATCAGTATTTCTTTCAGAACCCGTTAAATATGTCTATAAGAGTGCCTGGACCTCTATGGGACAAAAAAAAAAAAATTGTCATTGCCACCAACTTAAAATTAACCTTGATCGATTCTAAGACGAATGCACAACATTTTTTTTTTTTTTTTTGCTATAACGATAGTCGCCAGTGAGCTAAACAATTTTGAAAAACATCCAAAAACCATGTTTTTTGTAAAAATATTAGCTGGTTGGAGTTCCAATGATTGGAAATAGTAGTACTAAAAAAGATCTTACTATCTGGTCAAAAAAATTTCGAATCTTTGCCGCCTGAGCAAAGATATTGCGAATTTTAATGAAAATTTTTTACTTTCTCTTTTAAAAGTTCTTGTTCTGGGAACATTTCTTAAATCAACGGCAAATAAAACGTGACTGGGCGAGAATTTTGGCAATAAGTTTATGACTAAGATTTTCAAAAATGATTTTTTTTTTTTTAACTCTTGACAAAATTTCAAGTAAAATTCTTTAAATATATCAGAGTACTTTTTTCGGCAAGAAGGTACTCGTTAAAAAAGTACTATTCCGCTCAAAATATCATCCCTGATATGAACCTTAAATTGTTTCAAATAATCAGAAAAAGAAAAGCTATTTACAACTATACAAAATTAAAAAATATTTTTAATCAACTAACCAGTTGATTAATATTGTAATGCACAATATTTTTTTTAAACAAATTTTCCTTTGCGTATTTCCATTGATGGATGAAAGCTCTCAAGCACTCAAATTGCTTCAAGGCACTCGAAAACTCAAGTTTTACGATACGAGTAAAATAACGAGCATATTTAAATTTTGTAGACTGCGGACAACTGTGGACTGCTAGTGTAAAAATTATTTTAAATATAAATTTTATATTTATTATTATTTGAAATATATCAATATAAATCACCTTTATATTTACAAAAATCCTCAAAACTGCAAAAGTCGGTTATATTAATTACAATATCATAAAGTTATGCCAGAAGATGTTCAGCTGGAGGTTCAGCTTAGATTCATATTTTGTATTAAAGTGAGACCTAAGAAGTCATAGTAGATATAAAAACTCGGTTTTATCATATTTTAGTTTGTTGGTTCGTTCGGTTGCTTATCGGTTGAAGATATATATCTTTGAACCATGTCCGAAGTCGTTATTTAGTTGGAAGGCCCTCAAAACTCTCAAAAAGATACACTTTCGTAACATTAACTTCAAAACACGATAGTATATTAGGAAGCTTATATTAGAAAGCAAGTGTACTGACTTTGTTGTGCAAACTATTACGACTTAGTTTATATGTTACACTAAAACTATGACTTTTATATGTTACACTAAAATGATGACTTTTTTACCCTCATTGAACATCTAAATATAGTGTTGGTTAAGAGCTAATAAAAAAATAATAATATAAAAATATAAAAAAATTAGAAAACAAGTAAAGAAAGTCTAAAGTCAGTCTAGGCCGACTATGAAATACCCTAAACCCACTTTTCAAAAATAAAAAATTTTTATTGTAAATGGGCGTCTCCAAGGGCGGATGAAGCCTATATTTTAATTGCATTTAAATGTTGATGAAAAATTTACACATACCAAGTTTTATTCCTGTAGCTCACAGTTAATGCCTTTATTGTGCTTTCGCTACGGGAGGTGGGCGTGTTCATGGACGGATTACTCCCAATTTTTGAACACACCTTAGTTTTGGTATAAAATACATACATACCAAATTTAATTTCTCTATGACAAACATAACCTTATTTATTGAGTTTTAAACTTTTTGGGTTGTATGGGAGGTAGGCATGTCCGCATGCAGATGACGTCCATTTTTCAAAACCATCTTTGTCTTGTCATAAAAAACATTCGTGCCAAATTTTAGCTCTGTAGGTTAAGCAGAGGCTTATTTATTGCGTTTTCAATTTTTGGGTTTTATGGGAGGTGGGCGTGTCCGTGAGCAGATGACCTCCATTTTTCGACAACATCTTTGTGTTTGTATAAAACACACACATATCAAATTTTATTGTTGTAGGCTAAATCTGAGCTGAGTTATGCAGTTTTCAATTTTCGCGTTGTATGGGAGGTAGGCGTGTCCGTGAGCGGATGATGTCCATTTTTCAAAACCATCTTTTTTTTGTTATAAAAAATATATGTGCCAAATTTTAGCTCTGTAGATTAAACAGAGGCTTATTTATTGCGTTTTCAATTTTTGAGTTGTATGGGAGGTGGGAGTGTCCGTGAGTGGATGACACCCATTTTTCAAAAACATCTTTGTGTTGATACAGAACACATACATACAAAATTTTATTGTTGTAGGTTAATTATGAGCTGAGTTATGCAGTTTTCAATTTTTGCGTTGTATGGGAGGTAGGCGTGTCCGTGGGCGGATTCCAAAAATATTCAATAGTGCAGATTCTTGGGTCCATGTGACCACGTGTATCAAGTTTCATCCAATTATCTCAACTTCTTCTTCTTATCCAGTGTATACGGACAACACACAGACGGACAGACGGACAGACGGACGGACGGACGGACGGAAGGAAGGACATGGATAGCTCGACTCACGTGGTGACGCTGATCAAGAATATATATACTTTTCTATACCGGACTCGCTTCGTTCTATGCGTTACAAACGTTTGCATAAAGTTAATATACCCTGACCTTTCAGGTTTAGGGTAGAAAAACGGTTGGCTGAAAAAAAAAAAAAAAAATAATAATATAAAAATAACAAAAAAAAACGGATGGCTGAGAATCGAGCCATGGTCTCGCGATTCATCGAATCAATTCGACAACAGCTTAACCAACTGAGCCACGGAATAAAATTGTTCGCGAGTGCTAATTTTGTACTTGTGTTTACAAAATTAAAAAATATAACCAATAGGAGTTTAAAGGTTAAATTTTAAGCCCATGCTGGACTAAAACTTATTTTTGTACTTGACGTGGTTTATATTTTAAAACCAAGCTGCACTAAAACTTAGTTTTAGTATTTGACGTGGTTTAAATTTTAAGCCCATGCGGGACTTCAACTTAGTTTTATTATTTTTCGTAGTTTCAATTTGAATATAGTTTGGTGTCCTCATATATACCGTACAGGATCGACTTAATTTAAGTCCAGATTTTTAACCGTGTATACCTTATTTGAAAGGTTTTTGTTCGATATTATCTTGTCGGATGTCGCCAATGTGCTCAAGCTCATGATATAGTTATAAGTAGACTGCGGATTATATGCAATTGCATATATGTTGCATATCTTGCATATTGCATATATTCTGCATATTGCATATATCTTGAATACGTCGCATACAAGTTGCGTACGTTGCATATATCTTGCATATGTTGCAAACAAGTTGCATACGTTGCATATATATTGCATATGTTGCATACAAATTGCATATGTTGCATATATCTGGAATATGTTGCATACAAGTTGCATACGTTGCGTATATCTTGCATATGTTGTATACAACTTGCATATGTTGCTTTCAATGCTACACGGGGGACACAAGGATAAAAATACTTTCATATTATCTTGATTACAATGAGAAATCACATTTTCAAGTTACATATAACATGCATATAACTTGCATATAACTTGCATATGAATTGCATATTGAAAGAATCTGTAAGATACTCTATATAATATAGAAATATAACGATAAGACCCGTTGAAACATTTATATTGAGATAACAATTTATCTGCATACAAATCTGCAGTCGAGTTATAAGCTTTCAGTTATCGCAGATATTCAAGAAAATTACTTATCATCTTATACTACAGTATGAGGGCTTATTTTTGGAAAAGTTCTCTCCCGATTTCGAAATCCTTAGATTATTTAATTTTTCAGTTATGTGCAGTCATTAATTGATGCAAACTCACCAAAAACTTTGGACGCCTTAGAAGGCAACATTGTACGAATCATTGCTCCATTGGTTGAAAAAGTGATCGAAAATTAAACCTACAGCTAACGCCATATAAATGCCAGTCACGGCGGCCAAACGACGATTTGCTTCAGCCATGGAGTGGGGCCAGAATTTATATTCAAAACTTCAATAGCATATAATTATATATCTAATAAAGACAAATTACAGTTTGAAGTTATGTCAACTCATAATTTTATTTTAATTTAAAATTCTACACCTCTAAAAAAACTACCCTTTAGAATAAGTATTTTTTGCTACAGTAGCCACAGTTTCTTTCATATTCCAGCACAATTTATTTCTTTTCAATTTATTCTTTTCAATGCTGCTTGTAATTTTTGATCACATTTTCGTCTTCATAATTGTAAAATGTACAATATAATTAGCTATTATATTTCTTTTATAGAATGCCTTTGGAGAGAACAAACAATATTTTAAATGCAATTAATTTCTGCGCCGTAGTTCAAGCCCATTATTTAACTCTCTGTTATCCTGCCCAGAGCAACTAGAACACCATAACCTATAATAATGACATTTTGCACTCCTCAATCTTGAATACAAACAGTTAATTAGCCGCATTGTATTTAGGCTAAAACAACACATTAACACAACCGGATGTGGTGCACAAATGCTATAGATAGCTATCTAAAAACAATATGTACGCTCAGAATTGCTAACATTGTCGTGCTGTTGCTGTTGTTGTTGTTGTTGTTGATGTTGTTGTTGCTTATTATGTTGCTGCTGCAAACTTATATTAATTTGATTGGCATTCGGATTGTCTTTTTTGGACTTTATCGCTACTGATGTCAATGCGTCCAAAACAATTGGTTTAGTATTTTGTTTGGGCGAAGCATTGACAACAGCAGCAGCAGCAGCAGCTACGGCATACTTTATGCTTGTATAGTCAGTTCCGGTTCCGGCTCCCGCTCCGGCGGTGGTTACTGTTGTATAGATATGCGGCACAACATCGTTATCCTGGGAATTGCGTCATCCGTAATAGAACTGTGAATTGGCAGGCAGGCCGGTGGGTAGAGTACGCGGTGCGGTGCCATCGTACGATGATTGCTGCTGCAGCACAGGCAGCGGTGCACCGCTGACTTTGGCTGGTCGACGCAGAGTTGCATTGGCTAGAACGTGACTAGATAGCTGCGAGTGCGGCAGCTGATGTTGTTGCAGCTGATGCTGGCTGTTGTACATGCTGTTGCTGGGTAACGTGGTGGGTGGGGTCTGTGAGTGTGTAGGACGCTGCAGAACACCATCTGGATTTATGAGGTAGCCAGCTCGAAATGTGGGCGCTGTTGTGTACTGAGCCAGCGAAGTCATAGGAACCATGGTGCCTGTTGTGGTGTCAAAGAGAAATGAAATAAAAGCATTTTTTAAGCAAAATAATAATTGAAACATTTAATTAAAAAATTTATTTTGCGGGAGAGCACATATTGGTCAGTTCCATAGATATATTTATATTGGAGATAAATTTATGTTTGAAAGATTTATTTATGTTTAAAGAGTTGGGTATTTTGATTACTAGAATATTTAAGTATTTGCAAACAATGTAAAACACAATTAAGCCACTGTTTTCAACTCAAATTAAGTATTTCAAAATTGTTTTCAAACAGAACATAAACAAAGATAGCCTTAATTAATATGATATATATTTTCAAAGAAATTTTTAAACTAAAAAGAAATTATCACTTAAAAATTTAGCTATTGATATATTGATATAATTAATCCATCTACATTAAAACTCTTGATTTTAAATTTTTTTTGTTAATATGTCCAACCCAAATAGTTTTTAAGTTGAAATATGATTATGACAAACAGAAAAAAGTAAATTTGAAAATTTAGCTTAAGAACGGACATGACATTCACGGCAGAGAAAACAGACCTTTTTTTGTTTCCAAAAGTTTTTTTAATTATTGTAGAGAATTGAACATGACATTGACCATTTTTTGAAATTGACTGTTTTCTTATAATTTTGTATTTTATTAAATATTCTTATAATGATAAGTAAAAATATTTCATTTAAAAATTCCTGCGGGTTCAAAATTAACCGGATTAGTGAGAGCGCATTTTTCTTTTTCAACCTTTTTTTCTTAGTTCACAAACTGTTAACGCGTTTATATCGAAACCATTATTTTCGTACTGGTTCACCCGGCACTAGTGGGTTAGTTTTTTGACGAAATTTTTTTTTTTATTTTTTGTATTTTTTTAAACTTGATTGGCTAACGTATGACACGAGCTTTTTTTAACATTTTTTTCTATTTTTGATGAATTTTTAAAGTCAATATTTTTTTTCGAAAAAACACACTTTAAAATTTGGAATATCACCAAAAATTGCAATTTTGAAACAATTTAAAAAAGACATTTTTTTCCAGATCGGAAAATTTTTGCGACTCCCAGCGCTGCAACCACGAGGCCCCGTTTTTGCTCTGCCGTTAATTTGGAGCTCTATGAAACCTGTTGAAGTGAAAAATATATTTTTTTGAATTTTTTTTTCTTGTAATTTGTTCAATTCTCTACAATAATAAAAAAAATTTTGGAAAAATTTTTCGAAAAATCGAAAAAAAAAAATAAAAAAAGCTAGTTTTATAATTAATTTAATTTTTTTTAACTTAATTCACTATCATTTAAATTTAAAAAAAATTAAAAAAACCTCGTTTCATACGATAGCGAATCAAGTTAAAAAACATAAAAAAAAAACAAAAAAAAAATTCGTCACAAAATGAACCCCGCAACCAGTACGAAAAACATGGTTTCGAGATAAACACGTTCAAAATTTGTGAACAAAGAAAATGCAAAGAAAAACAAGTAAAGAAAGTCTAAAGTCGGTCTAGGCCGACTATGAAATACCCTAAACCCTTTGTTTTCAAAAACAAAAAATTTTTATTGTAAATGGGCGTCTCCAAGGGTGGATGAAGCCTATATTTTATATGCATTTAAATGTTGATGAAAAATTTACACATACCAAGTTTTATTCCTGTAGCTCACAGTTAATGCCTTTATTGTGCTTTCGCTATGGGAGTTGGGCGTGTTCATGGACGGATTACTTCCAATACAACTTAGTTTTGGTATAAAATACATCCATACCAAATTTAATTTCTCTATGACAAACATAACCTTATTTATTGAGTTTAAAACTTTTTGGGTTGTATGGGGCGTATCCGTGGGCGGATGATGTCCACTTTTCAAAACCATCTTTGTTTTGTTACAAAAAACATATGTGCCAAATTTTAGCTCTGTAGGTTAAACAGAGGCTTATTTATTGCGTTTTTAATTTTTGGGTTGTATGGGAGGTGGGCGTGTGCGTGAGCGGATGACGTCCATTTTTCAAACACATCTTTGTGTTAATATAAAACACATACATACCAAATTTTATTGTTGTAGGCTAATTATGAGCTGAGTTATGCAGTTTTCAATTTCCGCGTTGTATGGGAGGTAGGCGTGTCCGTAGGCGGATGATGTCAATTTTTCAAAAACATCTTTGACTTGTTACAAAAAACATATGTGCCAAATTCTAGCTCTGTAAGTTAAACAGAGGCTTATTTATTGCTTTTTCAATTTTTGGGTTGTATGGGAGGTAGGCGTGTCCGTGAGCAGATGACGTCCATTTTTCAAAGACATCTTTGTGTTAATATAAAATACATACATACCAAATTTTATTGTTGTAGGCTTTTTATGAGCTGAGTTATGCAGTTTTCAATTTTTGCGTTGTACGGGAGGTAGGCGTGTCCGTGGGCGGATTCCAAAAATATTCAATAGTGCAGAGCCTTGCGTTCATGTGATCACGTGTATCAAGTTTCATGCAATTATCTCAACTCCTTCTTCTTATCCTGTGTATACGGACAACACACAGACGGACAGACGGACAGACGGACGGACGGACATGGATAGCTCGACTCACGTGGTGACGCTGATTAAGAATATATATACTTTTCTATACAGGACTCGCTTCGTTCTATGCGTTACAAACGTTTGCACAAAGTTAATATACCCTAACCTTTCAGGTTTAGGGTATTATAAAAATGCGCTCTCACTAAACCGTCTGTAACTTTCGAAGCCGTCTGAATTTTTCCAGAAAATTTTTTTGTTAAAATCTTAAGAATATATACTAAAATAGAAAATTATAAAAGAAGTAGATTTAAAAAGGGGCCAATGTCATGTCTCCCCTTAAAACGCTTGAAAGCTTTTTTCATTTTGCTTTTACTTGGATTAAATCATTTTACTGTTTTTTAAAGCAAAAGGACATAATTTTACTTTTTAGCTTTATAATTAAAACAAATATCTTTTATTTTTAAACTTTTTCTATAAAATAAATTTTCTATATTCGATTGCATACGTTCTACTCACCAATGGCGTTGCTGTTGCTAGTGCCGCCACTGCTGCTGCAAATAGCTATGCCACTGCCAATAACAATGGCCGGTGTCATCATGCTTTCCAGCTGAGCGTTGGGATCTGCACTGCTGCTTCCTACATAGGTATTGGATATGCCTATGATATCCGGTGACTGCCTTGGGCCGCACATGAGTGGATTTGCAATGAGACCGGTTGGCGCTCCAGCACCAGCACCAGTTTGAAGCAGCATAGTCGAGGAGGTGTGTGATATATTTGAAGGACCCAGACTGCCATAGAGACTAGAGCTGGGCCCATAAGCTATGTAGTTCTAAAGAGTTGTTAAAAATAATTAAAATATAAACAAAAATTGAAAAAAATAAATCCTTCATTGAATCTCCTTAAAATAACTTAAGTGTAAGGAAATTAAATTCCCTACTACCCTACCAAATTGAATTGCTATTATCTGAAGTGCACTCACCTCGTTCTTGGACACACTTGGCACCGGAATCGGTGTTGTTAAATCTATGTCAGCATCTATCTCTGAAATGGTGTCGTTAAAGCCATTCGGTATTGTTGTCTCTGCACCAGTTCCATCGCCAGTGCCACCCCCACAGCCAGCGCCCTTAACAGATGAACTGGAATGCGTGTCTGTGCCGGCAGCATTTCTCTTCTGCACGAACAAACGTGCAGCTACGATTACTATGCAGAGTATAACGCCAACTGAGCCAGCGATTAGTAGATACAAATACAGCCGCTCCTGATCATCTGCGTGTGTTTATGTGTATATGTGTGTGTTTGTGTGTAGGTGTATGTTTTGTGTGCAACGCAGATAAAATGAAGAAATATTAGCAGCATGTTTCAACCCAAGCAATAGGGATTAAATAAAATGTAGGTGTGCAGACAAGGTATATTACTTTAAGAGCTGTCTATTATTAATTTACTATGATGGAGATTGCAATTTAAGATGACTTTTAGCATACATACACACACATTTGATTGCTAGGGAGTGACCATTTTATGATATGTCTGAAAGTTTACACCATTATTTTCATGTTAGCAAAACCCACTTAAAAATGTATGCATAACATAGCAATGCGTTAGACCGAGAAATAAAATTTAATTTTTCATGTGTGCGCCTAAGAACCTTTTAGGCTATCGTCCAACCAAAGGTAACGGCAATGGCAAACGGCAACATTAACACGTTTTCACACAGCCATTGAATGACCCTTGATATGTATAATAGGTAAGAGATGAACTTTACTAACGGCACACTGCAATGCGTTGCTTTGTACCTATATATATACATATTTAATGCTTCGAGATAAAAGATGTAGGAGTTGCTTTTGGTAAATGATCCATGTTGACTTTTAGCAAACTATTTTGTAGAGTAGTGGAAGAAGAAGGAGAAATAACTGGAGAAAACCTGCTGCTGCTACTACAAATTTTACCTTTATTTTTATTACATTTTTTAAAGAGTAACGTTCAGTTGACTTTGCTGTTGGCTATAAGTTGTTTTAATGGCCTGGAATTAATATGTTGTTATAGCAAATAACTAAAAATTCTCACTTTGGTAAGGAAAAATAATCAAAGTTGCATGTTTGCCAAAGTTAGCACGAAAAATTAGTTTGAATAGCATGAAGCATTAAAGTAATTTTGAAGAAATAAGCAATGCCTTGAAATAAAAGTCGTTTTTATCGACTACTTTTCTGTTTTTAATTATATGAAGCATTCGTACTAAAACCACTGACATCATAACAAGCCAAAAAGTGTTCACCGTTACGGTCAGTCAGTCCTTTTTCATGGATAGTTTTTAATTTTTTTTATTTTTATGATTCTTTTTTATGATTCCATATAAAGGGTCCGCCAAATAACTTTTTTTTTTTAAAATGCTTTACAAAAAAGTACTGAATACTTTCTCAAATTAATTTTTTTATTTGAATGTACAATCCTTCCGGTTTATAATGAAAAAAAAAATTTCATTCAAATGGCTGCCTCGGCTGGCCATGCAGTCAGGTGCGGATTTAGGTGGGGGCTAGGGGGGGCTGCAGCCCCCAGCCCCGAGCAGGCAGGCGCCCCGAAGGCGCTTGTATATGAAGTGCTTATTGTAAAAACATGGCACGCAATATAAAAAATTTTTCGAAGTAATCGACCTTAAAGTTTTAAAACATTGTGTATTTGCAAGAAATCGTGTTTGTGCTTAAAATTTCTTTTAGGTATAGGGCCAGAATTGATCTGGTAATGATGGCAATATTTTAAGTAGATGTTGATAATGCGTCAAGAGACGTAATGAACATAAAATATGAACTTTTGAAGCAATGTGGCTTATCATGTTTTTACAATATCCATCTTATATAGATCTTAGGAAATTTTATGTGAAGATCAAAACCAAAAATCCGAAACGCGGCATGAAGCTTCTGCACTATTGAATAAATTAATAAAACTTCAAAACGCTTTCATAATAGTTTTCTGGAACTGAATTTTGAATCGCTTCAGTGCAACCAGCCAATATTTGTAAAAAGTAGATATTGATTTGATACCTGCTTACGATATGTTGTCTTCTCTTTTCGAATTCGTAACATATTTGCGAAGTGAATTTTCAGGGTTTAAGAATAGTGCTACGAACCTGAGTCGATTTGTTTGCCAAGACTATGACAGAAGAATATCCAGAAAAAACAGCTGAAGCTGAAAGGTAATTTTTAGTATTAAAAATAATAAAAAATGTACACCGATCAAACTAACATGAATGTTTGTCGCCAATAACGCAACTTTGTATTGAAAATGATTTGTTGTACATAATTAATTTTGACAAATTGATAGGAAGTATTGCCACAGTTAAATCGAGAAAAAAATTAAAAAAAAAAAAAATTAAAAAAATTTAAAAATTCAAGAGTTATTTTTTTCACTTTAAGACATATGTAAAAATGCGTAAAAATTAATGTTTTAATTATTAAACGATCCGAGCTAAATGCTCTGCCTTAAGTAGGCCCCGTGTCGATTTTAGCCCCAGGCCCCGCTATGTGTTAATCCGGCACTGCATGCAGTAGCCTACACCATCGGTTCAATTTTAAAGCACATTATCGATTATGTGCAGCTGTATTTCACCAATGGCTTCACGAATATTGTTCTTTAAAGCGTCAATTGTCTCTGGCTTGTCGGCGTAACACTTATCTTTGAGAGCACCCCACAAATAATAGTTAAACGGTGTCAAATCGCAGCTCCGAGGTGGCCAAACGACATCAGTTCTGCGGCTGATAATGCGATCTTCAAAAACAGGGCGCAAAACATCGAGTGTACCTTCGACTGTGTGGCACGTAGCGCCGTCCTGTTGAAACCAAATGTTGCCAATATCCTCCTCTTCAATTTTTGTGAACAAAAATTCGTTCAACATGGCCCTCTAACGATGGCCATTGACTGTAATGGCCACTCCTTGCTCATTTTCAAAGAAAAATGGCCCAATTATGCCTCTGGACCAAAATCTGCACCAAACAGTGACACGTTTTGGGTGCATCGGCTTTTCAATGTATGCGTGCGGGTTTTTTGTGCCCCAAATGTGACAATTTTGCATGTTTACATACCCGCCAAGATCAAAATGAGCTTCATCTGAAAATATGATTTTTTTATCAAAATCGGCATCTTCTGTAAGTCGATCGCAGGCCCACTCAGCGAAGCGAAAACGCATTGGATGGTCAGTTGGCTTCAACTTCTGAACCAATTGAACTTTGAATGGCGTCATACTAAGGTCTTTATGCAAAATTCATCTCAATGATGTATCCGAAATGTTCAATTGTTGAGAACGACGTTGAATTGATGTTGTTGCCACTTCACGCACACTAACTGCCACAACAGCAATATTTTCGGGTGTACGCACTATTTTTGGCTTTTCACGCTTTGGTTTATCTATGAGGATGCCAGTTTCTTTCACTTATTTCACAAGATAACAAACATACGGAGCTGACGGTGCTTCTGTTCTTCCAAAATCCGCACACAATTTTCGCACACATTCTGCAACATTACCATGATTTTCAAAGTAATGTTACAATATTTCCCAGCGTTGTTCATGTGGAAGGATACAACTAATTTTCTGTCAAATCAGACATGTGCTAAGTGTTACCATTCACGAAATAAGCACTAGTTGAAAAAAAAAACCGTTAGATGGCGGACCCTTTATTAGTAATTGGCAGATCGAAATATTTTCATAGGTAGGTTTTTGAAAGCAAAAGTATCTGATCAAATATGGATGCTGAAATCTCAAAATTGTCCAAAAATGAGCAAACTCAAGACTGTGACAAGAGTTCCGAACACTTAACCTGAGAATAATGCACTCAAATGTTGCGTTTCATTCACTCTTTGCATATCGGTGATTCCATGCCAAAAGGCACACTTTTCTGACATCACTATTTTTGAAACTTCTGAAACTTTTTTGGTGGATTGTTCATCTGAAAAATATAATAACTGCGTACTTTTTTTTTTGCAAGTTAATTTTTTTTTTTTTCAAAGTTATACACTCTCAAAAACATACAAAATGACAAAAAACTAAATAGGTACATAAACAGTTCTATTTTCTTAATTGTAAGTCGCACAGACAAAAAACTAAGGCATATTTTAGGTACCTTAAATAGATCTTTCTGGTGGTGTCATTTGTTTAGAGTTTTTTAATAGAAAAAAGTTTATTTTTCTTATCACGAATTTACCATCATATTTTTCACAGTCGACGCAATAACTTTTTCACCTTTTTAATATAATATCGCATTAAGCCAGTCATTTTTAATTTTTACGCAAAATTTTAAGTTGGATCTCCAACGATTGCTATTTGTAATGATTTTTTAAAAAAATGCCTACTTAAGTTTTCCTATATTTGTATATCGAAAATTTTATTTTGATATAAAAACAAATTATTGTTCCTTACTTAATATATAACATTTGCAACTAATGAATCTTGTGACCATCCTAAAAAAAAATGTTTTTGGTATGTTTTGACATGTGCACTGCTACTCAACGAATAAAACTTAAGCAACTTCGCCTTAAAAATTTTATAATTGGGATTCAAGAAACTTAAGAACTATTAATACTGAATTGTCTTCATCAAAGCAGTTCTTGATACAAGGTCATTAGATTGGTATCAATATCAAAACTATGCAGTTTAAGAACAAAAATATTTGTACAATTTAAGAAAATTCAAGTATGGAAGATTTAACAAAAGCGCATTCAATTGATCCTTTGAATCGTAAAACACATGGCCATAAATTTGGAACATATTAATTTTTTATGATGATCTATTTGAAGGGCTTACTTCAAACCAAAGAGTTACTGCATATATAAAGGGCTATTTGAAGGGCTTACTTCAAACCAAAGAGTTACTGCATATATAAAATAAGGAACTATATCTTTTTTTACATTAAAATTAAATTATCTGTATACAAATATATGAAATCATTAGCAGGCAATTTTTGAAAAATTCATTAAAAATAGCAATCGTTGGAGATCCAACTTAAAATTTTGCACAAACCTTCAGAATGAATGCCTACATACTACATTTTATTCAAATGGTGAAAAAGTTGTTGCGCCGACTGTGAAATATGATGGTAAGTTTCGGGATAAGAAAAAAAAAACTTTTAGCCATAAAAGTACTTTAAAAAAATGACACCACCATAAAGTTCCATTCAAGGTACTTAAACTATACCTGAGTTTAGTTTTTGTCCAACTTACAGATAAGAAGATAGAACTCTTTAAATACATGCATCTATTAAATTTTTGTATGATTTTCAATGTTTTTGACAGTGTATAACTTTGCAAAAAAAAAAATTTCGCAATAATAAAAAACACAGAATATGTTTTTTTAATGTGAACTTCTAACCTACAAAGTTTCAAACAAATCAGAAGCACTAAGGTCAGATTTTGATAAAAATTTGTCGAATTGATATGGAATCACCGATTTAAGAAAGTCTCAGAGAACCCAAAATCCAAAATAGCGCCTAGAATTAATCTTAAAATGAAATAAAATCCACTCTGCTTAATTAAACATTTGGCATAGATTTTTAGTGTTGCACTTTCGACAAAGTAAAAATGACAAAATAAGTAGAAAATAAAAAATATAAGAAAAAACTTGTTTTCTTCTAAAAAGCGTATTTTAACCTTTAAATGCCTGACCTCAGCGATTATCTTCATTATTTTTTTCACTTTAGAGCCAAATAGCTCAATGAACTGAATTCTGTATGTGTTGCCGCTATGAGAAAACGAAAGCTTCAAGCCAGTATGCCTCAACAAATTTATTATTTTTTTTTTTCAAACTTACTCTCGTACATGAGACAGGGCACACTATGCATTTAAGGGTTAAAAACTTGATATGTGGATGTTGACTAGAGCAATTCATACCTTCTAACACAGACTTCAATTTGTTATCCAATGGATTCAGGTCTGGGCTACCAGCTGCCCACTGATCCATGGAAATTAAATCCAGGATATTCTTTCTTGCGCCATTGTTGAGTCAGTTAAGCTTAATAGGCTATTCACGAGCAGAATCCAGATCATCCAAGACACTTTCGCCGAAGTTTTGGACTCCTTATTCATAATAAATTATCGTAGACATTCCAAGTCAAATTTTTTTATAGTCTGAATTGAATCCTGCTTTTTCTTCTAAACGGTTATGGATAAGCCTAAAAGCTTTAAAAATTTGCAAAAAACACCCCAAAGCTTGCAGAATAGATTCTTATCTTTAGTTTTGGTTGCGACCTACAAAGCTAACTTGAAACAAGACATTGCGCGCTTCTACATTGGTTTATTTACACACGATGCAAGGCTTCGTGAATATATAGTACTTTGCAGGTCGAGCAGAAATATGAACCTCATGATCCTTAGATATAATTTCACCAACTTTTTTTATTAATTAACTCAATAGAATTTATTATTTCAAATAGTTCTAAAAGTCTGTCCAATAAGAATAAATTCAAGCATTCAGTATTTGAATACTTTTCCTAACTTCATAACCAAATACTTTCATTTCATTCATGCATATGTTATAAGAGTAAATTCAAATCAGTCATCATATCCAATTATATTATTGTTGTTGAAAATTTTATTAGTTCCTGAATAAAACTTATTAAGAACATATTCGGTCAGATGTTATTTTTGTAATATTCTCATGTAAGTAAAGTTGTATGTTGAAAAATCGAAATTCGCTATTTGTTCACAAATTGCCCCAAGGAAAATAAAAATACAATTATTCTTGCGATAAACATTCCCAAATTAGTTAAGAAAATATGATTTGCACATAACAATTCTAAGATGAAAAAATTTTAAATTAATTTTTACTGTGATGTCAATTTGCTTTGAATTAATGTCACTCATACGCCATATTGTACTTTCATATTAAATTAATTCTTTAAACGAATTAATAGGGGAAATAAATTTGCCGCACCCATACGTACCTCAGGAGTTTATTTTCTTACATTTTATATCGAATACGAAAATCAAGGATTTCAGGACAATAAAAAACTCCTTTCTATAATAAATATTAAAACAATGTAGATAACACCGTAATTTCTTAAGTAAATGAAATTAGTTTCATGACTTGAAAATAAATTTTGTGAAGCCGTTCTGTATGCTCCTTGCAATAATATTTAGTTACTAATAATTCTTATAATTAATCATAACCCAGATTCCAAAGCATCATAAAATGATTATTTGTAAATTTCAAAATATCATAAAACAATTATTAAAAGTCATCTTAAACTGCAGCTGAAATTTCTCTTTAGTTAACGTCACTTACCTTCCAAGCTCAAATCAGAGCTATGCGTCATTACCGGATTCACACCATCTTCCGCCTCAAACGGCATCGAACCATTTATACCATAATTAGTGGTGACAGTATTTGTTGCATTGTTATGTGCAGCACTAGCTGTTGTATTACTATAAAGTTTTGGAATTGCTTCGGATTCCTTGTAGAATAATTCATCATCGTAGAGCTCATTGAAGTCGCCTTCAAAATCTTCCGGTTCGTCAGGTTCAATATCCGACTCATAACGATCCTTCAGCACTTGTTTTGGCACTTTACACCATAAGAGTAGAGAGTAAAAACGAAAAAAGGAAAATAATGCATTTTTAATTAAGTTTTCGCCAGAGTGAACAATTTTCGTCTTTCGCTGTGTTAATGGAC
The DNA here is from genome assembly GCA_958299015.1 of Tetanocera ferruginea. Taxonomy (NCBI): domain Eukaryota; kingdom Metazoa; phylum Arthropoda; class Insecta; order Diptera; family Sciomyzidae; genus Tetanocera; species Tetanocera ferruginea. The sequence continues at coordinate 11,015,828 of OY282642.1, forward strand.
TACAAATACAAGGCCACACATGCCTGCAACACTAACTTACCACATGTGTAAACAACCTTCAGGTACATGCGTGAGTTCTTCTGACATGGCGACCCAAAGGTATTGGCATCGGCAGCTAGGTTGCATCTGCGGCGTCCATGGCAAATTTGCATAACTGTTTCGGTGGCATACGAGGCAAGACAAGCTGCAAAAGCAAAGAGAAATGTTGTTGTTGTTATTGTTGTTGTTGTTGTTTAAGATGTTAAGAAGCACAACGAGTTGTATAGATGAAATGACCCAAGCCTAGACGTGACCTGGAATACTTACTCTCTTCTTTGACACCCTGCGGCTGTGGACATTGTATGCTCTCGTATTCCGTGCGTCCAAAACTAGCACTATAGACGGCAATGCGCGAGTAAGGATTACATTCCAGCTGAGCCACATCGTTGTGGCAGGCTACCTTGCTGCGAAATTCATCTGAAATCGAAAATACAACCGCAAGATAAACACTGAATATCAATGTAGTAGAATGGCCGTCGGGAGAATAAAGTTTGTCAGTTGGTAGTCATGTTGAATGTGCAGAATTTTGGCACATTTATTTTTCATTCACCGAGTAATGAAACTTTTGTGGAGTACCAAACAATAGTGTTTTATGGTATGTAAAGCAGGCCAAGTTTACCGAGCATAGCATGTAAGCTGAAAGTTGAGCTTTTCTGGGCACGATTGTTGGCGGTAGTTGATATATGAACATGCTTTTGTGATGATAAAGAGTTAGAATTTTTTTCCTTTTTTTTTTATGTGATTATGAGTAACTATTCAACATTTTACAAATTTCTGTTGAATTTTGAAATTTTAATTAAGTTTTTCTTGGGTTTATAAAAATATCCACCTGCTCTGTATAGCAAGGCAACAATTTATTTTTGTGTCAACTCTATGTAATGTTCTTATACTATATAAGTCTATTTAAGCCCTAGGACTGCTCAGTTTTGGACACTTTCTAAGAAAACTAAAACAACATATTCTAATTTTATTTTATTTATATCTTTGACCGATTATTTTCTGCAGAGTACACAACGGTGAGCATTAAATGTTGAGCAGAAAATGAGTTAACATTATTTGTGTGTTTTTATATCTTTGACCAGCAGTGTGTGCAGGTTCACGAAACTAACACAAGCTTAAAATAGTATGGAAAAAAAAAAATATACATCGTATGTGTTAGAATATGTATGTAAGGCAATGTTTGTTTGAACTTTGCCAGCAAAGGTTGGCTGGTTAGTTTGTTTTATAACTCAATTGTTTTTGTTTTTGTTTTTGTTTATGTTTGTGCGGCCAGCAACGTAGTAAAAAAAAAAAACAACAAAAACAATTTAAAGCAAAAGGATGGCACAAAAACTTTTCGGACAAATATTGTGCTCAACTCAAAATACCTGACCATTTCATCAGCCAGTGAAGCCAGCTACTCAAAAACAAAAACAAAAAATAAAAAAAAAATACAATGTTGCTCAACAGAGCAACAACAACAACCTTAGCAGCATACAACAGTAGCTGAAAAATAAAGAGCAAAGCATTTGAGAGTAGCAATAAAAAGATAAGCACAAAAACATAGGTTGGCAGCCACTGGGGAATTAATATGGCAGCAAGAAGTTAGTTAGATACTTTAGGGAAAATATTTCATCGCTTGCCTGGTCGTTGACATTTATGCTAATGAAATAATATAACTTATGAGAGGCAGCCAACAAAATGGGGCTTGACGTGCTTAACGAGCACGTACTTTTTGGCCAACAGCCACTCCTCAAAAGTAGCTTTGAGCAATTATTATCATTGGCGCGCGCAGCGCTGTCTACTGTTATAAAGCGATTGTATTTTTCTTTTGTCTTTTAAGAAGTAAATTTTTAATATTTTGTAGATGACGCAACGCTTGAAGGATTGAATAAGATATAAAGAATAAAGTGAAGAAAAATTTAAAACACATTATCATAATTGCGTTATAAAGTAAGTGTTGTGAATTTTCTTAAGTTTTCTATGATAAACTAATTTATCAAATAAATTAGTCTTATTTTACTTAAATTAGGTTCTTATCGTCACTTATACTATAACACAAACGTGCATAATTATCACGGGCATGAGCAACACCATTCTGAAATGAAAGTATTGGGCATCAGTTACAAAAGCCTCAAAGTCGTTTTGCTCCTCTACGTCACATTTCTTTATAGTGAATAGTTATTAACATAATTTGTTCAAGAATTGAATTAATATTGAACTTTATGAAAAATCATGTACATAATTAATACGACGTTGTTCTTGTCTTCAGGCTCTTTGAAATACTAAAAAAAATACTAGACCATTGAAGACATTTCATTCCTACCCGTACGGGTCATTTTGGGTCTTAATTTGAGAAAGTATCTAAAATTTAAATTTGTAGGGAGGTCCAGGGTTAAAATCTTAATAAAAAAAAAAAAATTAAAATTTGTTTGTTTTGTCGGCCTTTATGCGCTTTTTTTCGAAATGGTATTCTTCAAACTGGGTGACGATTTTCCTCAGAAACCAGACGTCAGATCGAGACGTTGAAAATATCATTATTTTGTAATCATGGCCGGCAGGTAAAGTTTTACGAAAATTTGACTTAACATATTTGACGGATGGAGGGGCAAAACCGCCAAAAACGATAATTCAAAAAATGTTACAATTGATAATTGAAAACATGTTAAAATGAGAGCTGCTTTAAAAACCGCCCTTATTCTGTGTTCGAGGCACAACCCAGAGTAACATCGGGTTACATCAGCTAGTATAGAATAAATTTCTATCAATTTTGACAATAGAAACTTGACAATTCGGGTATAGTGATATGGTCAGGTAATGTGATATACCTGCATCTTTTGTTAAATACACAATTTTTGACAAAAATAACCATGTGAACATAACGGCAACAGAAAAAGAGACGTGCTGCAGTTTAATGCGCGCTCTCATTCGCTGGCTTTACTCTCAATGCTGTAAAATTGTTTTATCAGTGTAGTCGATATTTTTTGTTACCTCCGCTTTGTGAGTTAATTACAATAACTAAAGCAGAATTGTAAGCTGAAATAGATACATTTGTTGTTATTGGAATAAATTTAACCTCAACTGAGTTGAGAATTTTATTTTCTTAAGTGTATTTTTAGAAAAATAACCTAAGTATTTTGAAAACCGAATTCGGCTATTGTGATATAGTCAATGTTGGGTAATGTGATATACCATATTTTCATGCGATATCTGTGCATTCCATTCATTTTATACTTTGTGTTATTTTTTTTTTTTTTGTTAAGTTTTTACATGCGTATTTGTATTCAGTTGATTTTGTTTGTGTTTTTGTTTTCTTTTACATACATTTTAAAATTGTATCAACAACAACATTAATAAAACTAAACCAACATTTTTTCTTATCAATAAAATAATTTTTTTTAATTTTGGTTGAAAAAGCAATAGATACTGCTTTTGAACACTATTCGGATAATGTAATATTGGTTTTTATTGTATATCACATTATACGAAAGTGGTATATCACTTTACCCGCCAATTGCGTTAAGGGAAGTTAAATGACATTTTTTCATTGTGTTGAAAAGGCTGCAAATTGGGTAACGCTGTAGAGCTCCAAATTCGTAAAACACTGCAAAATGCATCAAAAAAGATCCTATGTAATGCATTCTAAGGTAAGTTATAAAAGTTATAAGTAATTTTAAACTTCAAAATACCTATATCACATTACCCGAAGTTACTCTACTTAACATATTCTACCATTTGATAAACACTTTTAATATCAAAGAGGCCGGATCATGGGAGATGTGTCACAGTTGAACCATAACAATTTTGAAAAAATTCTACATCGATGTTTCCACTTGACATTTTTCCAAATTTTATCATTCAATATTTTGAAATAATTTTATGTTTACTTACCCAGCAAACATTATGACTCTTAAAAGACTCATAGAAATGAGGTTTTAACGTCATTATGCGCTTCAAAAAGACTTTTTTATGAGGACATTTTCGTATTTTGTGGGCACAAAAATATGATTCATAATATTGACTATTTTTAGAGTCTTTTTGGGTTCATAGCAGTGATGATATCGGATCATTTTCGAAAGTTTTTTTTACAAAGGCAAATAGTACTTATTTATTGTTTAGGTTACTTTTTCTTAAGTAATGATATGTGAATAAATACATACATTAAAACCAATACTTTTCTAAATTTTATTAATTTTATCACATAAAGGAAATAGTAGTATTGAAGAAGATCTTACGAAGATTTGCGAATTTTAATGAAAATTTGTGATTTTTTCTTTTAAAAGTTCTTGTTCTGGGAACATTTCTAAAATCAACGGCAAATAATACGTGACTGGTCGAGAATTTTGGCAATAAGTTTATGACTTAATTTTCAAAAATGATTTTTTTGAACTCTTGACAAAATTTCAAGTAAAATTCTTTAATATACCAGAGTACTTTTTTCGGCAAGAAGGTACTCTGGTACTTTTGTAGAGTCAGTAGTACTCAAAAAAGTACTATTCCACTCCAAATATCATCCCTGGTTCATAGTAATGATGGTTTTAAGACTCATATTTAATACTCTTTTAAGACTCATATTTAATACTCTTTTAAGACTCATATAAGAAGTCATAATTAAGACTCTTTCATGCGTCCTTTTAATGAGTCATCATAAAACATGCATAAAAAAACACTCTTTTTAGAGTAATTTCTTGGAAAACCTCATAAAATGTTTGCATGGTATATGACACCTTAAACATATTTTTATCTTATCCCGTTTACTCTAGAAGACTCCCACCAGAAAAACCTTATCAAATTAATATTCTCACATCAGTTGAGAAGTAAGTAGTTTATTAAACTTGTATGCATACATTTTAGATTTTTGCATAAAACTATTTTACGCTGAATAATTTCAATTATATTTTAATTTTTATAAGAGAAAAAAAATGAGTCTCAAAAAACTAACAATTAAATCATTTGGCGGACTAAAATATCTCTTAAATAATTACCTCTTCTTCAATAAACTGGCTGTATATATAACAATTTTCCACCCAAATTAAGTACATATGATAAATTTTTGTAGGAATTAAGAACTCAAAGAGTATTTAAAACTAAGCTTGAGAAATTTTAATTCCCAAGATTCTAACAATATGACAAAATTTTCTAAAATTATCTAACATATCTTGAACAATTATCTTTGTTGTTGTTAACTGATAAAATCTAAGCACATTTTCTAACAAGATCTGAAAAAAGCCAGCTAAGAATACAATAACACTTAGTCTTTTGTAAGTAGCGACTTACAAAGAATTAAAAAAAAAAAAAAAAACAAACAAAACAAAAAATCAACAAAATTTGAACAAACCGAACTAAAGTGAAAAACTTAATTTTAAGTTGAATAAATTACTCAGTATCCCAACAAAAGAACAGTACACTTTCCGCTTTACATGCATAGTATTTAGATTTTTTTTTTTTAATTGAGTTATATTCAAAGGCATAACAAAGAGACTGAAAAGACAAAAAAACAAAAAAAAAAAAATAGCTATAAAAATCTAAAGTACACTTTCGTTGTGCTGAGTTTCCTAGATACAGCTGCCGGTTATATAAAAAGACGCGAACTTAAGACCATTGAAATTCGTGTGAAACTTCTTATACAAAAAAAAAAAAAAAAGAGTAGAAAAAAAAAAAATAAACACAGCTAAAGAAATTGTAGCAAAAGCTGAGCACAAAAGATAGCTAGCAGCTGATGATGAAGATGAGAGCATCGCAAGCAGGTGGTTTAAGCCATCCTTGTAACAGCTGCATGTTCGTCCATAAAACAAACTTTTGTGCTTTTTGTGGTATTCTATTTAAACATTTCTAAAGTTTTCTGCTCTGGCGTAGATGTGAGCTGCTTTGCGAAATCTTTTTTTGCGCTTAAGCTACACAGCAAAAAATAACTTATAGAGAGTATTTGAAATGAGTACAACTCAAAATGCAGACCTCTATACAACAGAGCACAGAAATGTGCGTGTGACACATGCTGAACCTGTCCACATGCTATAACCACAAAACAACCATTCATTCTTGGAATTAATTTTGGCGCGCAAGAAAGAGCGCCATCTTATTTTTTTTCCGTATTTTTTGCTTTAATGCCAGACGTAGAGAAAACTTATTTGGTTTTGAAATTTATTTGCCACTCGACGCCACTCTAGTTCTGGCTGTCGTATATTTTACCATGACTTGGCGCACAAAAACTCTTGGAGTTCAGCATGCTTTTTTTACTCACACATTCTATAAGGAATTAAATGCTTTACTTATCGCCGTCGGTAGTCAGCAGCCGATGCTGACATTAGTCGCACACGCCTTGTACTGTTTTTGTTATAGGCGCCTTAATGCAACTCACAACACAAAAAAAAAAAAAACTCAACTCGTAAACATAAAAATGTAAAACACAAAAAATATTTGCTCAAGTTTGCAAATGTCAGTGTAATGTTGGTTGTTTTTTGTGTTGTTGAAGCAAGTGCCTTAATACACAAAAAGAATTTGTTACACGTGAAAAAAATGCTTGCCAACAACACAACAATAACAACACTTTGTACAGCTGACAGCATTGAGTGTTGCTGTGAACAATAAAAAGAAAATAACTTTTTGTTGGCCATTGTGAAAAAAAAAATGGCATATATGTAATGTTGACTTGTAACAGAATTTACCGAAATGCTTGCTTACCAGCAATTTTTCGTTTGTTTGTTTGGGCAGGAAAGAAGTTTTGCTACAATTTGTGAAAATATTTTCAAAGAGAAATAAAAGAAATTTCAGCAAACTAACTATGTATATCAATTGCAGCAGCAACTTTAAACTGTTTACGAAGAAAAAGAATTTTTCAACAAAGTTTCAAATGAATTTTTAAGTGCAAAAAATAACTTCTTGCCAATTCAAGAAATTCATCTAGAGTTATTTACCGTTTACACAAGAAATATGGAAATAATGTCAGCAATTATTTATGTCGCTTGCAACAAGAACTTGAATTTTAAAACGGACTCAGAACTGATGAAGTAAAAATAAAGAGTTTTAAATTAAATCAATGCGGAACGCATTGAAAAAAAACACAAATTGGCCATTTCAACCCTCACAAAGGATATTGACCGAGATTCTTATGATTAATTGTGTTGTTTGTGTAATTAAATATTTATACACATTTGAACGTTAAATGGACCTAGTTATGTGCCGACTCCAAATGGCTAAAGTTCATGCTCTCAAGTAGCTAAACATTGGCATTATTTACTCTCTGAGGTTTGCCATTTTCCGCAGAGAATTAGCCAAACAGAAAAATGAATTTCTATTGAAAAAAAAAAAAAAATTTTTACCGAAGTGAGGTTTGAACTTGAGATTCGTTAGTTGGCACACCACACACTTAAAAAAAATGTATAAAAGAAGTGGTGAAAGTATCTCAAAGTCAATTTGGAACTGATTCTGGTCATCATCCAATGCAGCGCCTTCTCCCTCAGCTATTATGAATTAAATAAAGACACCATTTAATATGAAGACATCACTTTTGCTTGCCTGGTCAGATCAACTCAAAACTACACCTCATCATGTGATGTGATGTGATGTGATGTGATGTGATGTTATGTGATGTGATGTGATGTGATGTGATGTGATGTGATGTGATGTGATGTGATGTGATGTGATGTGATGTGATGTGATGTGATGTGATGTGATGTGATGTGATGTGATGTGATGTGATGTGATGTGATGTGATGTGATGTGATGTGATGTGATGTGATGTGATGTGATGTGATGTGATGTGATGTGATGTGATGTGATGTGATGTGATGTGATGTGATGTGATGTGATGTGATGTGATGTGATGTGATGTGATGTGATGTGATGTGATGTGATGTGATGTGATGTGATGTGATGTGATGTGATGTGATGTGATGTGATGTGATGTGATGTGATGTGATGTGATGTGATGTGATGTGATGTGATGTGATGTGATGTGATGTGATGTGATGTGATTTTTTGTGATGTGTTGTTATGACATGACATGTCATGCAATGACAAATCATGTCACATCCTTTCAGGCGATGTCAGGTGATATAATTTTATGGTATTTCAAGTCATTTCATATCATATCATATCATTTCATGTTAGGTCATGTAATGACACGCAATTTGATTTGATTTTTTATATCAAATCTTATAACATTGATATCATGTCATGTTATATCATCTCATTTCATGCAACATTATGTTATGCTATACAAGTCATATGCTATAATATAATCATATGATATATCATTGCGTTTTGTTGTTCAGTGACATGTCATGTCAAATCATGTCATGTTTTACCATATCATGTCATGTCAAATAATTTCAAGTCAGGTCATGTAAAGTCATGTCAGGTCATGTCATGTCATGTTTTGTCATGTATTGTCATATCGTTTCATATTATTTCATGTCATGTTCATATTATTTCAATGCGTATCATTGCATGTCATGTCATGTTTTACTATATCATGTCATGTCATGTCATATCATATTACTTCATGTCTGCTCGCGATAAGTCATGTCAGCTGATGTATCGTCACACCGTTTCATATTATTTCATGCCATGTTCACATCATTTTAAAGGATATCATTGCATGTCAAGTCATGCGATGCAAACTATGTCATGTTATGTTATGTCGTATCATGTCACATTCGGATATGACAAGTCATATCGTGACAGGTTTCGTCATATTCAGTCATGACATGTTATATCATATCTGACATGTCATTTAATGTTATGTCATATTAGGTCATGTAATGTTATGTCATATGATTTTATATCATGTCACGTCATGTCATAGGATACAAATCAGGTCGTGTTATCTCATATCGTGTACTTTCATTATGTATCATGTCTTGTTATGTTATGTCAAATTATTCAATGTCATATCATGTTGAGTCATTTCATATCATGTCAAAAAAAAAATTGGTCATTTCAGCCCTTGAAAGGACTTTGTCCGAGCTTCTTATGATCAAAATCATATCATATCATTTCTTTTTATGTCATGTCCTTTCATGCCCTGTGGTGAAAATCGTGCCAAGTGCTGCAAATCATATCATGTCATTTAGAGAATTATTCTGATTATTGATAATAAATTGTTAGTTGATATCAGTGATATCACATTATGTCATGTAATGTCATGTCATAGCATGTCCTTTCATGTCTTTTCATATCATATCATTTCATATTATGTCATGTTATGTCCTTTCATCTCATGTGATGAATATCATGTCATTTCATATCATGTACTGCAAATCATGTCAGGTTATATCATGTCATTTAATGTTATTTCAGGTCTTGTCATGTCATGTCATTTTATTTTAGGTCACGTTATACTATATCAGGTCAAGTTATATCATTTCAAGTCATCTCATAATGTATTATATCGTGCATGGCATGTCATATTATATAAATTCATACCATATTATGCATGTCTTGACCTCATGTTATGTCATATTAGGTCATGTCTGTTACATCATATGATTTGATTTCATGTTACGTCATGTCATATGATACAAATCATGTCATGTTATGACATGTTTTGTCATTTTGTGTAATGTCATGTCGTGTAATTTCATATCGTGCCATATCATTTTATATCATGCCATATAATGTCAAGTTCAGTCATTTAATATCATGGCATTGCACATTATTTCATGTTCTTTCATGTCATGTAATGAAAATCATGTCAAGTGCTACAAATAATGTCAGGTTATGAACAGGTCATTTCAGGAATTTATTGTCATGTCATGTCCTCTCATTTTAGATCACTTTATATTATTTCAGGTCATGTTATATCATTTCAGGTCATTTCATTATATATTATTATCGTGCATGGTATGTCATATTATATAAATTCATACCACATTATGCATGTCATGACCTCATGTTATGTCATAAAATGTCTGGTCATATCATGTTAAATCATAAAATTGCATACTATATCATATGATGGCATATTATGCATGTCATATAATATCATACCGTGTCATTTCAGTTCATATTATGTTCTATAATGTCATGCTAGTGATGTCATGTCGGGTCATGTCATGTAATTTCATGTCATTTAAATTAATTTCATGTTATTTCATTTCATGCCATGTCATTTTAGGTCAAGCCTTGTCTTGTCTTGTAATGTCATGCAATATCATGTCATATCAAATCATGTCATGTCATATCATGTCATGTCATGTCATGTCATATCATGTAATGTCATGTCATATCATGTCATTTCACGTCAAGTCTTGTCTTGTCGAGTCATTGGACTTCATCTGATTTGATTTAATTTCATTTGATTTGATTTTGATGATATTTTAATTTTAGTTGATTAAAATTTGGAAATAGATTCAAAAACTTTAAAAAGCAGAACCATGATTAAGCCAGGACTCGAACCTGGGACGCCTGGATAACAGGCAAGTGCGCTGCCACTTGACTACTGGGGTGAATGAATTTTTTAATTTTTTTTTACTTTTTATATGTAAGATGCAAGCAACACTTAAACTTTTGACGCCTACAAAGCTCTTCGCTGACCAATTTTTACTTTTTAACTTTAGCAGAATAACAGTTTTTTTTCGTTGCAGACTTCCTGCCTTTTTGTTGAAGTGACTGTAGTTTGCATGGTCACAATATACTAGCCCAGTACAAGAGGTTCATATCCGCTTCCGCGCTATTGTGCGTTGTTAAAATATCAAATTTTTTTCGTTCTGTCCATTTTTTTTACTTTTTTCATTCGCTTTAATGCTTTCTAAAATATTTGCCGCCAGACGCTTTACTATTAGTTCCACAGGAATGACTTTTTGGTACGCGAGCGACTTTTTTTTTATATATATTTTTTTATACATATTTCTTATATTTTTAGTATTTGCTAGTTTTTTTGCATGTCTTTCGAAAATGTGCGCATATTCTTAAAATATTTTGTCAACTTACATGGACGGCATTTGTATGCAATTTCCACAATTTTTCTTCTTTTCGGGCATGGATCCACGCTGATTGCGCTGGAGCTAGCTGTGCTGCTGTGATAGCTGCTGGTTCCACTCGAATCGCCCACTCCACTTGCTCCCAGCCCGTAATACTGTGGGGAACCATTGAATTTACAATGTTTTTTCTTTTGGCATGCTTCCACGACAGTTTGCAGCAGAGAATACTGTTCGAGAATAGCAAAATATAATAAAATATATGAAAAAAAAATATGTTAAACAGGAAGTTTTGAATATTGCTATGTAGATTATTATTATTAAATTGTTATTCGAACTACGCCCTGTTGCAATGAATGTTACTGAACATCTTAAGTATGAAATGTGGTTGAATGTAAATATATTTGTACAAACAGTATGTGTATTGCTTGAAGTTAATTTAATGTTTTGCTTTATTTATTATTATACTTTACTTTAAAATTTTATTAAAGCCGGAATAGTATGAATAATAAAAAAATTATAGAGTGCTATAAACATATATATTTAATTATATTTGATAAAAGTATACAAAATTATTATTTTGGCGCTACTAAATGTAGTTTAAAACTCTCTTTTAACAAGAAATCCTATTTTATTGCATATTTTTAGGAATGCTAAGGTTTTTCTTAGTTCATTTAATGTGACTTCGCTAGAATAAACTGCAAGAATTTGCCAAAGTTTATAGCATACATATAGAATAATCTTCGGTCAACTTATCAACAGCATTGCTCATTGGAGTTCTTCAAGTCAAATCCAAACAAAGAATACATTATCCTGTTAAAACGAAAACATACTTTGGCATCAGTTCTCTCACGGTATATCGTGTAGGACTTCTTAACTTCCCCAGGACTTTGCCATGTAAAAATAATCAGAAGAAACTTGCTTACATAGCGGCCAATCCTTCTAACACAGCTTTCATTAATACCCTTTTCCTTTTGTATTAATAAAAATTTTGGAAAAACTTTCTCGCTCAAGGTTTTGAGAGCACATTAATCGAAACAAACATTGCACCTTAAGATCTCAAATAAAATAGATAATAATTTATATATTCAACACTTTGCAAGCTCTAAGTATGAATAAATTTAAGCATATGTTACACATGCTTACACTAAAATGCCTGACAAAATAAAGACCTACATATATGAATAAATTTTTATACAAACCAAAAACAAATTCCACTAACTCTGTCATGTCCATTTAAGTGATGTCCGTTTTAAGCCACTTAGCATCGTTTATAGGCAAACTAATAATGATGGACAACCTTAAAGTGCATCTACTTTATTTAAAAATATAACCAACAAAGTCGTATTTAATGAGCCCTAACATTGTAAAATTACCTCGACCTATAGTGTTGCCACAACTGTGGTTATGGTTGTATGCTTAACTTGGAATTATTTTCCGCTTCAAATCACTGACGAAAAACCAATATTTAATGCTCTACAATATTGAAAGCTATGCCGTGGACGAAAAGCTTTCTTCTTTTTAGCCGGAGGTGGTTGAAAGTGGCAAATTGCGCTCTAGGCACAACAACAACAACAACATTACACACAACATAGCACAACGCAAGACAACAAAAACAACACAAACAATACAACAAAATAACAAAAGGCGGTTAATGATGCGTTGTGGCAGCTATTTTCAGCGCCATGCCGACCACTGCGGAAACCTAGCTAAATGGCAATCCTTGGGGATGAATTTGTCGTTTTCTCGTTGTCCTTGACTTAACTTTACGGTGCAAATGTGGCAACTACAAAGTAAATTTATGCGAACCCTGATTTTTTTTTTTTTCTTTCAGTACTATTATGATGTTTTTTTTTTATATTTACTTTTTATTTTTTAAACAACAACTAGGTTGATTGTGGTTACTGTGGCTGCCGCCCACTTTTTAAGTGAATTTGCATATTAGTATAGATGAGATTTCAAATTTTGTTGTTTTTTTTTTTCTTTCATCTCTTATTTATTTCACTTTTGTTTTGTCGCTACATTCATTTTTTTTTTATTTAGGCAGCTTGTAATGCTCTATTTAAATATAAAAAAGGCAGGTCCAAGGAAGAACTAGTCGTAGCATAAATTTCTGAATTTAATAAAATGTTCAACTTTAAACTTAACATAAAATGCATAAAAATATTTTCATAGCTTTTGTTGCTGACAGCGCTACTGATGCGTTAACATTTTGTAGCTTTATTCTTGTACAATAACTATAATTTGACCACATATTAAATAAATTAATTACTGGCTCATGTGGTGGCTGCACGTTTCATTATATTTTAATTATTTTTATTTTATTGATATTTTTTTTTACCTGCAACGCATTCGGCCACATGCAATTTTCTGGCGAATTATCATCGCTGCTATCTGTGCCGTTGCTAGCTGTAGCTGTAGCTGCGCCAGCACTAGTGCTGGTCGTCTCTACAGCATAGTTTGTTGGCAGTCCGTAACCTCCATTGACGTATCTATTTGCAGGAACCTTTTGAGTGGGTGAACCAAAGGTTGAACCGCGCAATAAATGCTTCGACTTGGAGCGAATTTGTGCGCCATCACTGTTCGCCGGACACAGCTCTTCAATACTTATGCCATCTATAATGAGATTATAAAGAGCAGGTTTTAATAAAATAAAAGAATTTTAATGCAAATTAAAAAGGTCGTAATGGAATTGTATCTCTTCAATGTAGGCAATTAATGTAATTGTGTTTTTTCATGGTAAAATTTTTATATATTTTTCTAACATTTCTTTGCACTAAGTGGGCGCAGAATTTGCTTTTATTTCAAACTAAGTTATTTCTGTTAGTCCTCTAGAGTCGAATAGTGCATATTGGATTGATTTCTATTAAAATACTTAGGTTTTTCAAATAACTTGACATGACGAGTAACTTGTGGAAGAATCAAGGAAGATAATTCTACTTCAGTTTCGTTTTGGTACTTGATTTCAAAAAGGACTGAATTATGAATTGAAATTAAAATTAATAGTTTTATATGTATTAATAAGTTCAATATTAAAAAAGTAAAAAAAACTATAAAAAAGTTGTAATTGTCTTAATTAAAATAAACAACGAAATAATATACAGAATATCTAAATAAATATAAATACACTTTTTTTATTATAAATATATTGCATTTCATGATTTCATTATTTCAAGTTTTAAGTATAAAAGTAATAGATAAATTAAAGTAAAAATTAAGAAAATCAGGTTTCCAGTCTAATAATTCTTCAAAATGCATGTTTCTGATTTTTTTTTTTTTTTTTGTCTTTTCTATTCTTAATTCTAAGACTGAATTAAGTACTTTATTACTGAAGTTGCGTCCCTGGGAAGAGTTGCGTAACTCGAGAGTTGCTCTCACATGTTCTCAACTACTCCCTCAACTCTCTCTCAATACTACCTACCCAGTAGAAATTAAAGACCTAATGCATGATATAATAATTCCAAGGTAGTATTGACAAGTGTTGATTTTCTCATTTACAGGAAATGACTTACTATCAAAAACAGCTGTTCCTTGTTATATGCGTTGGCCGCATTCAGCTGTGTCAACTGTTGTGATAGTGACACTTCAGGGAGCGTTGTTATAGGTATTGAAGTGTCAGAAAAGTTGTCAAGTTGATGAAATGTCATGCTTTGTATAATATACTAATAGAAATTTTACGGACAAATAAAAAAATTTCACTTTTTACATGCATTCTAATGCGCAACTTCATAGTTATTTGCATCAATTTTGACTTAACAGTTGCCAACTGTTGAGTACGCTGAATGTGACCAGTGAAAATTTTTTGTGAGCGCTGTCTTTTTTCTTATATATTTTGACAGACATTCTTTTCCCACAGAAATGTCAATACTACCTTGGAATTATTATACCATGGCCTAATGCAACTAAAAGATGTTAATAATTAAATAATGGAAACAAGGAACCATGGAAGACATGTCGAATCTGCTGTTCAAAATGGCGAATTGCCACCTTCAGCGAAAAAGCGCACTGGCTTACGTAAAAATATACACCTTTCTTATGTAGTTGCTTGAATAAACCTTTTCAAATTTGTTTTCTTTTTGCTTTTGTCTTTAAATGCTAGAGTAGTGATCGTTGGGAAAATCCTATTATTATTTATATTTTTTTTTTTCATTGGTTTTCGTCTTACTTTCTCAAAGCAATATTGCAGTTGAACAGAGAAATAGCACTATTAGGTTTCAAATAACAGTCGGCATTATTGATTAGACAAATTAAAGAAAAATTTGTTTTTTTTTTTTTTTTTTTTTTTTAGCTTTGAACCAAGGATTTAAGGTGTCAAACCTATTCAGCCAAGTCTGCCTTGGTTCGGAAAATGGGAGATAGTGTTTTAGTAGAAGAAAAAGTAAAACAAGAAAATTAGTGTAGAATTCTGTATATGTGGCGGAGCGCTATTTCAACTTGGGAATTTGAAAGGCAAGTGTTATGCCTTTACCCCAGTCAATTCGAGTTATTAAGCAATCTCATTCCACAAACATCTCTACCACCAACTACAACTTCCAAAGTTGTATATATATACAACTATATATATATATACTGATGAATTTTTAATTTCAGTTGATAAGAAATGAGGAATAAATTAAAGAAAGGTAAAAGCGTAGGACCATGGCTAGACCGGGGTACGAACCCGGAACCTCTGGGTTGGCAGTCAAGCACGCTAACCACTCGACTTCCTAGGTCCCCAATCAATCACCGAGGCCTTTAAATTAATAGAAAAATAAACTGTAATAATCCTCCAAATAAAACGCACAATTGTTAGAAAGTCCAAAGCTGTGCATTTGAAGTCCTCGACCATTAAAATGAACGAAAAATGATTTGGTACTTACATATGCAGTATTCTTATAAGGAGACGCCTTAATAAGGCTGGACTGTTTGGAAGTGTCAGCATCAAAAAACACTCTTTCAAACAAGAACATCAAAAATTATATTAATTTTGACTCTTGAAGCCTTCATTTTGCAAAAATTTTTTCATCGTCCGAAGTGCAAAAAATTTAATTCCAATTACACAAAAAAAAAAAAAAATTAGCCACGGAAGGGGAAGCCTGATTGTGTGGGGGCGAATAGTTTTGTAATAGAGTAATGTCATTGGTCAAAATTGTGACTGGATGGACAAAAATGCTTCTTTGACGGTACTCAAGAATACGATGGAACCATTCAAATTTCGTTCCATGCAATTAAATTAGATCTTGATCCCAAACACTCTGCATATATCCTCAAAGATAGGATCGAAGCCCAATACAACCGCTGCTGGCCAGCACAAGGTCCCAATCTGAAACAAAAAGAATATATCCAGAATGTTCTCAAAGACACGATGGAGAAGAAGAATTACAAAAACGCAAACAATTTTTGGGCTGGTATCCAGGAAGCCTGGTATTCAATTTCCAAAAAGCTAGTCAAAAACTCATGGATGTACGACCAAATACTACAATAATTATTGTATTATTTATTGTATTTATTATTAATTATAATTAATATTTTGAAACAATACTAAAAAAGGTCAGTTTTTTAGAATGTTTATTTTTTTTAACAGATCTCTTGAGGCGAGCTATTTCTATGGCTTTTCTTTAAAAAATTAGAAAAAATTCTTTTAATTTTATTATTTTCAAAAAATTTTCAACCAAATTGTATATACTTAGTTTTGTATGAATGCCACATTTAAGAAAAATAATATAAACAACTTGCTAATTACTCCACTACTTTTTGCAATACTTTTCATATAAATTTACTTCATTTTCAACTTCAAAAAACTCTTTTCATTATTAGAGCAAGTAGTAACTCTGTTTACTCGCTACATTTGTTGGCAGATTCTTCAAGTTTTGTTATAATATGGCAACATTTTTAGAGTGAAGCTGAGAGAACTGTCGAATAAACGACATAGGCTGTGCTCACACGTGAATCAAATGATCGAAGAAAAACGGGATTTTGTTGTTAATTTTACTCTCTCTGTGAGTATTTGAATGAAGCCTGCTCACCAGTGCTGCCGTTTTACAATTTTGAATAGTAGTAAATTTCCAGTTTTTGGGGAGTATTTTGTAAGTTTTAGGAGTACTTTATTTCTTGGAAATAATGACAAAATTAACTTTACCAAAACAAACATATAATGACTAGCAGGCCACAGTCGTCCGAGGCTTCGCCACGGACATTTTCTCTTTATCAATAATACCTTTGTATATTTGAAAAATTTCAATAATAAAAAACGTTAAAATATTAGCATTTTATTTGTATTTGGAAGCAAATTACATTAAATAGTTTAACTATAATAAAGTGAAGATATTTCCATTTTAATTATTTATACTTCAGTATTAACAAAGTTTTTTGATTCATTGGCATTACCAGGAATAAGAAAAATCTGATTATCTGCTGTACCGACTCGTTTACCACCCAACCAGCAAAATGAGTAGAAATTTGCGTTTGAGTTCCCTTTAAAGCTGTTTTAAGCGGCAAAATAAGTTCCATGGCACTTCGAAGCTGCTTTATGGTCCGTTGTAGAACTCGACACACCTAAAGCTGCTTAAAGGTACGTTGTGGAACTTGCCACACCTAAAGCTGCTTTATGGTGTCAATTTCAGGCAATAGATCTTGTAGTTCCAAAAGTTACAAGTTATACTTCTGTGCAGGTTTAAGATAATTAAGTTCGAAAAGAGTTCTGAAGTGCCGCTTGTGCGTCTTCTTTACATTTATTTTGAACTTAAAGCTGCTTAATGGTTCGATTGAACCTAATTTTGCACCTTAACGCTGATTATGGGTACCTACGACAGAATTAGCTGTATAAATGAAAAATCTTCGTTTCGATATAAAGCTACATGGCAGAATGGCTAAGGCGTCGGACTTCAAATCGGCGAGACACGGGATCGAACCCTGGCAAAGGCAACATTTTAATAAAAAAGTTTTTTCACTGCGAATCAGATGGTACAAGTTGAGAACAAAAGCGGTAATGGTAGAAAAAGAAGAAAATAAAAAATATAAAAAGTAAAAAAATTAAAATCAGAAATAAAACAAGAAAAATATTTTTTTTTTAAAAAAGTTTCCGAAGTTCGATTAGAAAGCTGCTTAGCAGTCTATGCAACGTTCTTGTTGATACCTCAAAGTACGAAAAATTACTTAAATTTTGGGCTGCTTACGCTGCAAAGCAGCTTAGAGAATTCGCTGTATAAGCCAAATTTAGAGCGTTTCTTGCTGGTTGGGCATAATCTACTTCTACGTTTTTCAAAGTTTTGTATTAAATATTTATTATACTCCATCCGCAAAGCGTAGCGGGCACAATAATTTTGTCACGAAATTTTTTTCACGACCATGAGTCGATTAAGCCATGTTCGTCTGTCTATCTGTTCATTAGTTTGTCCACACGATTACAGCCGTGTCTTTATTGCAAATCTTTTTAAAGTCCATAATGGAATAAATTTCATTATTTGAGATTTGTCATACAGTGGTGCTCCAGTTTAATGAAAGATATAATGTCCAGGGTCGTTCGGTAAATCGAAAAGTTCATTAAATCGGTAATACTATTTTCGAGTTTTTTATCATATAACAAAGCTAATAAATTTGTCAACTTGAAACAAATATCCTTACATTTTTTGTTTTAATTATGCACTCCAATAAAGTTGAATTTTTGAACTTGTTTTAGATATAATTAATTATTATTATTAAATGTTTCGAAAGCTGCTGGTTAAAATCTGTTCACACTCCAAATGAAAAATCCAAGATTATGTCAATACATTCCTATAATGTTTTTTAAAAAGGAAACCCTACAATATGTATATTAACCCGAGGGGACTATTTGAGAATTAGATAAGTAAATACATATTAATGTTATTAAAAATCCAAAAACAAACGAAGCGAGCTCAGAGAAGCAAATGTTGTTAAATAGAATACCTACAATTTCAAATGTTCGTAATATAGTCAACAACATTAAATAAGGGTTCGTTATATTGGAAGTTCGTTAAATCGGTGTTCGCTTAATTGGAGCACCCCTGTAATGCTTAAATTTGAAACATATACCCTGCAGTTGAAATTCAACAAAATTTTGTGAATACTTCCATAGAAAGTGACGTCACCAAAATATCAAAACCTTCATAATTTATACAAAAATTAATGTGTTGAATTGAAAGATCATACATAAGTCTTGTTTTCTTGATAAATAAAACGTACTCTGAGTTTGAAATATAAAAAATTGGAAAAAAATATAACTTATAAATAAATCCGAATAAGCTTCAACCTGAGTATTTTGACTTCGGGCAAGTCGAAGATAATTTTTAATGGTTTTTTTTTTATTTATTATATTCATTAAAGTGATGAATTAAAGTTTATTCCTATATATATATTCCTCACTTTATATTCCATAAAGTTTTTTAAAAAAGCTTTTATACTTCAAATATTCATCTTAAGAAGTGCTCAAACATGCTAGTATAGTAAACATTTCATCCAACATCCCAGCAAAATTTTTCGTTAGGTCTTGTTTTTTAATCGATTCCAAAATGCATTACATAAATGCTAATGCAAGACCTTAAATTTAATCCGTAATAAATTCACGGCAATGCATTCACATCAACTTGAAAGTTGTTATTCAAGTATTAATTTCGTGAAATCAATTATAAACCAACCGTTTTAAGCGCTTAATCTTTGCAAGTGACAGCGCTTTCGATTACCTCTAATGACATGGATATATAAAAATAATGGGTTCAGTAAGCGAGAGGGTAAGCGATGAATGAAATTTTCTGGATTACTTTTTCGATTATATGTAAGCGAAGATTTTGCTGGGATGTTCTCCAGCAATACATTTCTCCAGAGCTTTTTAGAAAAAGTTGCTCGTGTCATAAATGCCAGGAATAAAAATATACTTTATAATTTTGTGATTACTAAGTTCTAAGACTATACATCGACAAACAAACCTTATTTGCAGCTCTAAATCTGCTAGAACATAATTTTTAATAGTAATATGTTTTTGGGTATCCTGTTACATAAAACAATTTAAAAGCTCAATTTATTACTTGCTGAAAAATTTCTAAAAAAAAATAAAATTGATTAAAATTCATAAAATTTTTTATTTAAATTAAATACATGGCGTTTTATAACAATTTTATGGCGTTCTGATGTTGTTTTATTTTATTTTGAAGATGTCTATTTAAAACTCAAAGATGGTTTTCTAACTCCTTTACTTTACTAAAATACATAATTATTATTCTGTTCAAATCAACCAAAAAAAACTGTAAAAATACAGTTTTTAAGAAAAAACTATTCTAAAAATTATTCTAATTTTCATGACTCTTGAACTTGGTCTCCCAGGGCAAGTTTGCTTTGGGAATTATGTAGATAATGACTATGAAACAAATTTCTGATATCAATTTGGTATCACTATGATACTGTGATATTTATGGTTAAGAATAAGGCAGTCAAATGTTACAGACCTCAGTCTTGTCTAGTAAAGTCGAAGCTGAAATGTCGAAATGTATAAAGAGTACTATAAAGAAATTTATAAAAATTAGGAAAAAAGTTTATAAATTAATTTTAATATTTTGTTCTAATTTTCACTTAACTTTTATATAGAAGACGTGGATTGATTTCGAAAAAATGTTTAAATTGATAGTTATTCAGGGTCACTGAGGGAAAATTTGTTAACGCTTTACTTCCCGGTCCTATTTTTTCCTCAATTATGCAAAATTATTCAAAATAGATCTTTGGGGATTAACTTACTATTGCAAGTCAAAATTTTGCGTAAAGAAAACATTTTTGAAAAATTCCTTGATTGCGGAAAATTTTTCAGTTTTGTATAAGTTACCAATTTATCTTACAAATGATATCTAATATATTACTATCGATGAGATTAATTTTGTATATTGTTACCGACTTTTATAAATAATAAAATGAATTAAAATATTTATGTGTACTCATTTGCACTTTAACAAAATAATCATAACAGTAAACTATTATTTAAAAGAATTATATTAATTTCGTAGTACTTTTTAAGCATTGCTTTTATGAGGTTAAGTATAACCTTCTAAAAGGGTTTACTTAAGAATTTAGTTTTGGTCCCGGGTGCCAGCAACCCTAGCTACGCCACTGCCTCACTCCAATTGCAGTCGTGAAAGCAAATAATTGCATGCATAATTTACCAACAATTTTCTCTTTGAGTCGCTGCTCTTGCTCTCCTAACCAGTGTTGCCAGAAAGTTTTGAGAAAAGAAGCTAGATGGCCTTTAAAAAATGGCTAGAAAAGGCTAGATGGCTTTAAAAAAAAAGCTAAAAAAAGGCTAGATTTGTTAACGCTATTATACCCTAAACATGTAAGGACAGGGTATATTGACTTTGTGCAAACGTTTGTAACGCATAGAAATAAGCGAGTCCGGTATAGAAAAGTATATATTCCTGATCAGTGTCACCTCTTGAGTCGAGCTAACCATGTCCGTCCGTCCGTCTGTCTATGTGTTATCTGTTAATATAGGTTAAGAAGGAGATGAGATTGGTACACATGTTCACATGAACCCAAGCATCTGCACTATTGAATATTTTTAGAATCCGCCCACGGACACGCTTACTTCCCATACAACTAACAAATAAAAATCGCTGTATAGATGGTTGTATTTAAGTTACCGAAATAAAATTTAAATGTATTTATTTTGTATCAAAACGCAGACGTACACAAAAAATTGGCGTGCTCTACCCATGAACATGCCCACCTCCCATACAACTCCAACATTGAAAACACTATCATAAAGACCCTTTTATTTGAACTACAGGGATAAAACTTATCAGATATGTATTTTATATTAAAACTTAGATGTGTACTTAGATGTAAAATAGTCGTCATTCGCCCTTAAACACGCCCACCTCCCATACAACCCACTATAGTAAAAACGCTATAAAGAGGTTTATATGAGCCAAAAATATAAAACTTGGTATTGAGATTGTTGTATCAAAACTAAGATGTGTTCACAAACTGAGCGACATCCGCCCATAAACATGCTCATCTCCCATGAAACCCACAATATGGAAAACACAATAGAAACGTTTATATTTGGCCTACAGAGATAAAACTTGGTATGAGATCATAGTATATAAAACTAAGGTGTGCTCACAAAAAAAGGCGTAATCCACCTACGAACGCGCCTTCCTCCCATACAACCTTCATTAGTAAAACCTATATAGTTCTATAAATACAGGGATTTTAAACAAAAATAGGAAGTTACTTCTATTTGTTTTAGTATTTTAATATATAGTTTATTTAAATATAATAGGAGGTCTAGGGTATTTCATAGTCGGACTAGACTTTCTTTACTCGTTTTCTTTTAAGAACAGTTGAATACGGTTTCTTTTCTAGTTTTTTTTTTTAATTTCGTTGTACTAAGAATTCTTTCTACCTCAGCGTTGTTTAATGCTAAAATAATAAAACTAAAAATCAAATCTGATAGCTCTTGGAACGGATCTTCATTCAATGAATCTCTAGCTTCTGCCCAGCTAGATTCCTATTCTACTTGTGATTTACAATTTTTTGCCATTATATTTCAATAATAGTTATTTCTTCTGTAGAGTAACTGGAGTTTTCTTTCTCTATAACAGAAAATAATTGGGTTTAACCACTTTAAAAGAATAAAAAGAGCAATAGAAGATTTACACTTTCAAAATTGCAACGTCAGAAAAATTGGATGTAATAATGCATCTTTAAGCAATATATTAAAAAAGGCTAGAAAAGGCTAGAAAAAAACAAAATAAGGCTAAAAAAAAGGCTAGAGGCTAGATGGTAATTTTCGAGGCTAGACAACAAAAAAAAAGGCTAGATCTAGCCTCAAAAAGGCTAGACTGGCAACACTGCTCCTAACGCTGAGCATCGCTCTTGCATTTTCTGTTAAACTTGTCAAACTTGTTTTACGTCGGGGCATTTATTTGTAGTTAAGGGAAATATGAACACTTCATTTTTCAAACCTTTAATTTATCTATAATCTATACAAAATATGCTATCACACTTGTGAATGCCGCATTTTGAAATATTAAAAAATTGGAAAACTACAATAATAATATGCGTAAAGAAATTGCATGCGGCGAAACAAATATGCACACATTGGTTTGCAGCTCATCATTCTACAGCAATAACAGCACAGCAAGGTTTATTTAACTTGTATTCCCATCACGTCAAAGAGCGCCAACTGCTTTTGGTTACTCTTCGAATGAGTGTGGAGAGCGAGATCAATAAACTTTAAAGAGAAGGGTTGATAGGAATATGTAGTTTAAACTCTCGTAACACAGACGCGTGAAAAGCAAGCGACCAAGCAATGCTTAGCATAGGTGGTAATTTCCTAAAAAACTTAACAACTTAATTAAATATATTTATTGTTAAATTTTCTTAAATAAACCCCACCTATGGCATTCTGTAGCACAAATATGATATTTTAAAATTTTTTTCATAAAAATCGGTCCAGTAGTTTTGGAGTCATTGGTGAACTTAATATTTCCACTTCAATTTTATATAATAGTATAGATATAAAATGTTATTATTTTCTCCTTTTTATTAATTTACCTTGTTTTTTCATTTCATTAACAAAGTTTTTTTATTAAAATGGCTATACATTTTGACATGATGGCAATATCACATAGCTTCATAGTTGTAGCCAATTAAGCACACCTTTTTATTGGTTTATCCAAGTTATAATTGTTCCCAATCGGTTCAAAACTACACTCCAACTAGTAAGGTATATCTTCGACTTGGCCGAAGTTAAAATACCCCCACGGCCGATTCTTATGGGTAGAAGAATCTTAAATTGGAGAGCTTTTTGTAAGAGATTTTGAAAGATTTTATTATTTTTATGTGTCTAAAATACATACATATCAAATTGTTTTCTTGCAGCTTAAATATAAGCCTTTTTATAAAGTTTTAAATTTTGAGGTTGTATGGGAGGTGGGCGTCTTAGATTGTGTATGACGCCCATTTTTCTAACATACCTCAGTTTTTACATAGAATACACAAATACCGAGTTTCTGTCTTGTAACTTTAATATTAGCCTCTTTATAGATTTTTAAATTTTGGGGTTGTATGGGAGGTGGGCGTGTTAATGGGTGGATGACGCCCAATTTTATAACACACCTCAGTTTTGACATTAAATACACAAATACCGAGTTTCCATCTTGTAACTTTAATATTAGCCTCTTTATAGATTTTTCAATTTTGGGGTTGTATGGGAGGTGGGCGTGTTAATAGGTGGATGACGCTCAGTTTTCTAACACACCTTAGTTTTGACATTGAATACACAAATACCGAGTTTCCGTCTTTTAACTTTAATATTAGCCTCTTTATAGATTTTTCAATTTTGGGGTTGTATGGGAAGTGGGCGTGTTAGTAGGTGGATGACGCCCATTTTTCTAACACATCTCAGTTTTGACATAGAACACACATGTGCCAAATTTCAGTATTGTAGCTTTAATATTAGCTTCTTTGTAGAGTTTTCAATTTTGGGGTTGTATGGGAGGTAGGCGTGGTTTTCATCCGATTTAGCCCATTCTCGAACTTGACCTTAGTTTTTTTAAAAAAAGCTTAAATATCGAATTTCATTATGATAGCTTCAAAATTACGGCTGTAATCGTGTCGACAGACAGACGGACAGACGGACAGACGGACAGACGGACAGACGGACAGACAGACGGACATGGCTAAATCAACTCAGGTGGTGATGCTGAGCAAGAATATATATACTTTTCCATACCTACCACGCCTCCTTCTGGGTGTTACACACATCGTGACAAAATTAATATACCCCTTACGCAGTACGCGTGGGGGTATAAAAATGAAACCCGTCCCAACCTTTACGATATTCCCTTATTAAATTAAGCTCTGAAAATGTCCTTTCTGCAGTTGCATTGCCATGTGGAAACGACAATATTGTGCTTAGTAATTGAAGGGCTTATTGCATAAACATGATAAGCCAAAAATAAAAATTTTGAAATAATCGCCTTTGAATCATTTTAAAAAATACATAATAAAGACGTTGCATGTTGTTGTACTTTTAATACTTGTATATGTTGTTATCCAACACGAAGAAAAGTTAATGAATAATAGTGGAAAGCACAAATTTTGCTGTTTTACGATTTCTTGGACTTTGTTCTGGTATAAGAAAATTTTTGTAATTAATCGTTTATCATCTTTTATTTTTGCTTAATCTAACGATAAATAATATTCAGTACTAAACTGCAGAAACTGAAATTTCGTCAAATTTTTAAAGCAATGAGTATAACTTCCATAAATGGAAAGATATCACCGAATGGTTTTAGATTCACACAAGTTATGTTCTTAACTAGAAGTCTGCTAACTTATTTTCCAAATTCGCGAATTTTTTCCATTTGGCCGCCTCGTTACACTAAAATTATTTTTTGCATTAATGGCGAGTAAACATTAGGCCGTTTTGAGCTATTAATAAATAGTAGTACTTTTTGTGTTTGGGGAGTATAGTAGTACTCAAGAGTCAATAGGAGTATAATACTCCGATAGTAGTACTTTCGGCAGCGCTGCTGTTACACGTGATTGTTTTATTGAACAGGCGACGCAGGCTTTTCTGCTACCTACTGTTTGCGGTTAGTATCATTTTGCCTACTATTTTATTTCGTTGTGTTTTTTCGCACTATCTGCATAAAAGTTTTCTAAAAGGTAAAACGATAGCGAAAATGTTGATTTTTAAGGATTGAAATTTATTATGTTAGCAAATCAATATGGCGGATATAACACATATATGGATGATACATAGAAAATTGTCAGAATAAAAGTTATAAAATTAATAAAATTGTGGTAAAAACTAAAAAATCTATATCAGAATCTCAATTATTTTTGGATAAAACCATAGCGAACAATGTTCAATCTACTACCTACTTATCAATAACTTACTACTAAACAGCAGCCAAGTAAAAGTTTGCAACGCTTTGACTGAATGATTCAGGTCTAGAGCGTGGTCAAAACTTTGAATGAAGCGATGACGTATTCAAAGTTAATTTTCTCTCACAGAGAGTTCATTTTTTTTTAGCTAGAGAAACAACAACAAAATTGAGTTCATTCAATCATTTGATTAACGTGTAAGCACAGCCATAGAAAAATTTAAAATAGAAATAATTCTCTCTTGACGATTTCGTTGCCGTTTTCTGCCATAATTTCTCCCATAAAATTTTCATTGTCTCTGCTAGCGCTCTGCCTGCCAAAACGACAACGACATGATTCTGGTCAGACAGTTAAGATGTTAAAAAGGTTTCCCAGCACTAGATAAAAATTGATCATTTAATCCGAATAGATTGTCAGAGTATTTAGATATAAAGAAAATAATTTACATAATTGAAGATACAAAGTCAAAATAACGATTTTTTTTTTTTTAAGAGTTTGATGGCGGATGACGAATTTTTGTAAATTTTTTACTTTAACTTGACTTTTTTTTACTTTTACGTCAGTAACTTATTGATGCCCGACTCTGCTTAAAGAACTTTTTTTCTACTTGGTATTTCAAAAAACAGACTCAAAAAATTTCGAGTCACTCAAATGACGTCTACTTCAGTACAGTAAGACTCAAGTTATTCGCTCTTTCGAGTTGTTCGTGAGTAAGTTTATGGCTTTCATCGATTTGTTAAGGTGCTCTCATGATAGAAAAATAAGGTAGACTCATGTTGCTCAACAGAGGCGTTCCTAGGCTTGGTGTCACCCGGGGCGGATATCCGTGGTGTTACCCCTATAAGAAATTTCTAAATGCAATTAGAAACCAATTCGATGAGATTTTGTGTTTTTATTATTTTCTTTATGATTTCCGAAAAAACAACAGATGACAAACAATAACAAATTCAAAAAAAAACAGAAAAAATATTAAATTTTGAAAAATTTTTGTTTTTATTATAGTAAAATGCGATTTGTTTTTTTTTAAAGAATTTAATAAATGTTATTTGAACTTTTTTGGTTGGAAAATATAATAAGCGCCGCAGGCAAAAATTTCGTATTAAAATTGCGCGATTTATAAAAAATCTCCCGTAAAATAAATGATTAAAAAGAGGGTTAAAAGTTATTATTAGAGGCGAAACATTTTTATTAAAAATGTCGTCATTGTTAAATTTAACAAAAATTGCAAAAATGGTTGAAATTGGTCAGTTCCTAGGGGTACTTTCCTTGGGTACTTTTCCTACATTAAGTTTTTACATTATTTTGTATGGGAGATGCAAGCCAAAGTTGGCCGATCTTAACGAAATTTGGTCAAATGGCTAAGCAATTAGAGAAATAGATGTGCACTGAAAATGGACAACCTCCCTAGGATGTATATTTAAATTTTACATCATTTTGTATGGAAGGTACGTATAAAAGTAACCTGATCCTAACGAAACTCAGTGAGAATGCTAGACATATAGATAACAAATGTTTATTGAAAATTACAGAAATAAGTAAGACTTTATTTTTTATCCTGCATAATTTTCTTGTTTATGAAAAGGTGCAGATAATATTTTGAAAGTCATAAGTTAATACTTCAAATAAAAATTCCAAAAAGTTTCGTTTAAATCCAAGAATCCATTTTTTTTTAAGATTTTAAAGATATGTTAAAAAATCTCTTAAACTTTATATAACTTAATAATTTGGTTCAATATTCTAAAATTAAGAAAAACAAAAAAAAACAAATTTTGTTACTAATTTCGTACCATTTCCATGCATTAAAAGTGAGCTGTCCTAAATACTGGCATTTCTTACTTTAAGAGTTGCAATATTTGAAATAACCTCATCGAAATCAGTAATATTGATTTCAAGCTCGTTTGCAATGGATAAAAAAGCAAGATCGGAAACTTTGGCCTGTCCCATGGAATACCTTGGAAGTCCAATGGAAGTCCAATTAAGTCCGTATTAATTTAAGCTTTGAAAAACTCCTTTCGCATGAAGCTACTGATAAACAAATTGTAGGATTTAATTTTAATGCAAATGAAATATTTGGCAAAGTTTCCAAAAAGGACCACTCGCAAGCAATTTCAACAACTAGATCCTTTTCTGAAATTTCGTCGTAAGCTGCTGCCAAATTTTAAACACTTAACATAGACTACTTTGCGTTAAGTTACAAAATGTTTTCGAATTTTAGAGCTTGAAACGTTTTCGCAATGTTTCCTCCTCATTGCTTAGACTTGCAAGCAGAATTTTATATTTTGAAACAGCAATTAAATTTTTTACCGTAAAGTATTTTATTACTTTTTCTGTTTGTTTGAGAAATAAAAAAAAAATCGAAATGGTGTCACCCCTAAAATGGTGGTACCCGGGGCGGACCGCCCCCTCCCCCCCTAGGAACGCCTCTGTTGCTCAAATGTCTAATTTTACACAAACAATGCTGAGTGTGGTATAAACGTCAAACGAAAAGGCAATAACAACAACTAGAACAAATCAAATTCAAACAGCTGATTTTACCATCTAGCTCACTTCCTCTCCAATATGCGCCTACCTTGTTATTCTATCATGGGTACCCTGTAGCTATCAGGGATGCCAACTTCCCCGATTTGCGGGGTATTTCAAGTTGATTGGGGAATCGGGTAATGGGCTCATATTTTTGGGGAATTTTATAATTCATTTAAGTT
The DNA here is from genome assembly GCA_958299015.1 of Tetanocera ferruginea. Lineage (NCBI taxonomy): Eukaryota > Metazoa > Arthropoda > Insecta > Diptera > Sciomyzidae > Tetanocera > Tetanocera ferruginea. The sequence goes on from OY282642.1 coordinate 11,044,347, forward strand.
TTAGTGATTATTTGCGAGGAATTTAATTTTTTATCTGATATTTGCGGGGAATTTGATTTTTCATGAAATTATAAATTATATAAAAAAAAATTCATCACACAATAAAAATAAGAAACAAAATTTTTTTGACATCATTTCAATCAATTAATTTTTAAACATAAAAGTTAAAATTTTGTTGCTTTGTTTATTAGACACTAGATTAGACAGAAGAACCAACTTTTTCATGAAAATCTCTGAGTTTGTAAAATTGTTTAATACAATTTTTTTTGTTCGTTTATCTAAATGTTTGTTCAAAAAACTTGAAAAACATTAATTTACATTTTAATACCATAAAAGGGCCATTGCCATATTGTAGCTCCAAAATTTAAATTTTGAAGTTTTAAATAGGGACATTACATTCGCGGCAGAGAAAACTGACCTTTTTTAAAAATTCAAACTCAGTCGAAAACAAACATTTTTCCAAAATATTTTTTTATTATTGTAGAGAATTGAACAAATTACAAGAAAAAATTAAAAAAATATATTTTTCACTCCAACATGGTTTTATAGAGCTCCAAACTGGCGGCAGAGAAGAAAACGGGGCCTCGTGGTTGCAGCTTTGGGAGTAGCAAAAAATGTCTGATCTGCAAAAAAAATACTTTTTTAAACCTCAACAAAATTGGTTATAGTGAAACAGGAGCTTTTTTAAATTTTTTCAATTTTTGGTGATTTTAAATTTTAAAGTGTTAAATTTTAAATTTTAAGAATAATGACTTTAAAAATTCATAAAGAATCGACAAAACATTTAAAAAAACCTGGTGTCATACGATAGCGAATCAAGTTTAAAAAAATACAAAAAAAAAATTTTCATCAAAAAATGAACCCGCTAGTGCCGCAATCAGAACGAAAAACATGGTTTCGAGATAAACGCGTTCAAAGTTTGTGAACAAAAAAAATTGCAAGGAAAACTAAAAATGTGCTCTCACTTATCCGTAACTTTTGCACCCGTAAGAATTTTTCCATGAAATTTTTTTCTTAGAATCTTAAGAATATTTACTAAAATACAAAATTATGAAAAAATCGATTTAAAAAAACAGCCAATGTCATGTCGCCTGTTAATGTGTTTTCTTTCTTACAATTTCAAAATTAATGTTTAAATTTTAACATCCTTACCTTACTATTGTTCAAGCAGGCACTAATTGCCGAAGCCCTTGGGTAAAATAACATAAACTATTCATAAGTTCATAAGCTTCATAAGCTTTACTTAAGTATTTTTTTCGGTGTACGTTTGTATACAAGCATGTAAATAAATTCATGTTTTTTTTTTTTTTTTGTAGGGAAATTTTATGAAAAATAGACGAATTTTGAGAACTTCTGCGGGGAAAACCAAAAAATGAGTTGGCAGCCCTGGTAGCTAAGCTCTATAGCGAGCGTATATCACGCATAGTACGCCGTTTACTTTTGAATTGAATTTACTTCCGATTGCTTAAATTTTTACTACAGAAATTTGAGCATTTTAATGAAAATTGTTTTTCTATCTGTTGTTCTTCAATTATATTTTGTTAAAATGATTTAATTTCGCATTATTTTTTGCAATGCTTCTGGTCGCTAGTTAAGTTTTCAGCATAAAAAAAACCTTATCTTCAAAATGAAATGAAAGTGCAACCGGTCTTGCCCGTGTCCCCTTTTAAAATAGTTCTTATCTTAGTTTAAAAGTCAAAATTATTATTCTTGCTCAAAATACTTAAACTTGGTCTTTAATTTTATCTTCAATTTTGTTAATTTCTTTCTGCATGATGGAACCTTTTGATGCGCTTCTTGTTCACTACTACTTTGAATAGAGCAAAATATCAGAGCTGGTCGCACCAAATGCTTTTATACTGACAGCATTGTTTTCTCTTTCTTATTTGTTTTTGTTTTTTTTTCTTTTTTTTTTTTGTGAAACACGCAGTGATTATTCAAAATTTCGAACTTAAAATTAACTGCCACTCATTTCATGAACAAAATGTTGATAATAATAATGGTTAAAGTGTACTTGAATGAAATACCAACGAATGAAATGAATTGAAATTAAATTCTTTAACATGCTACTGAATGAATACTGAGTGATTCAGCGATTTGGAAGAGCAATTTTCTTAATATTCTGCACATTTTCATAAGTAGTTAATTTGCTAGGGCCATTCATTCCTGAGTCATCACAACAAACATCTTCTCATCTCGCTGCTTGTCTGTCATTTGCAAGCTTTAGAAATTTCGCCGTCCATACACTTAAATACACTTAACTAATTTAACTGTCAAGAACAAATATTTAATGAAATTTTTAAAATACTGATTTATGTCTTACAAAGAAAAGACGTTTGTGGAATGAATCTATGGTTATGAAATTCTGAGTATTAAATCGACTACAGCATGAGTTTAATTTGGGCTATACATAAAATCTATTAAAGTAGTTTTGAGAATTTAGTTATTTCAAAGACAGAGATACTGATATGAAAGACTTGAGACTGAGTGTTGAGAAAAATCGTTTAAAAATATCCTTTTTGGGCTCAAAATGGAAAAGAAAGATGAAGTGCTATGCACACAAAATTTATATACATTAATGTGTGGCTTTATTTCTGTCGATAGCCCCAGAGCTAGTTTGGAGTACAAGAGTACAGCTACAGCTTATAATACACACATACCAGTGTATATATAAAATTAACTTGTTAAATTTAAAACTAACTTTGACTTTCTTACAAATGCAAAATATGCAAAATATGTAAGAAATTAACAAAAATATATCAAACATTTCAACTCTTGCTATGCTTTTTGCTCGAAATAGTTGGGAATAGTAGCAAAAACTTCGTTAGCATAAAACTGCTGCTTTATCTGGAATAAAAATTAGCTTATTTTGTACGCAGAGAATTTTTGCCGTTTCACAATTCACACAATTCATCAGCAAATCCCTTTGTACACGCACTTTTTTCTCTCTTTTGTAATCCTTTAATTTATATCTGCCCGCTGGTAGTTTACAAAAACTTAAGTCAAACTATGCCAGCTGGCAGAGGGTGGTGGTGGTGCTAATAAAACAAGGTGTAGAAGCAAAAAAAGCAAAGCAAAAGCTTAAATCTTACCTTTGGCTATGAATTTGTTGTACTGTGCAAACTCGATGGAGATGCTGGTGCCACGCGGACACGCAATGACCACCTGATCCGTGTCGCAGGCGGCTTTTTGATATGTGCGCAAAGTGGCGGAGAGCAGCGCTGTTATAATAGGTCAAGTGTCAGCAGAGGAATGTATTTTTTTGTTGGTATTTTTTCATGTTATTTAGCAGTACACGTACAACGCAAACGGCGACAGTTATAGAATACAACGCCATACAAAGCGTTCATCAGATAAATAGAGCCAAATGGAAGCCATTCATTCATTGATTGATAAGAAAGAGCAGGATGAAGACATCACATAACGAACAGTAGCAACAACAACATCAACCAGAGTAACAACAGCATCAGCCGCAAATCCATGCGATACATCAGCGAGTGAAGCAGCAACAGCAGCAGTCAAACAAACGCAGCGTATTGCACAAGAATCGAGGTTGAAGTTTTGTTGTGATTAAGCGTGTGTTGGAATGTATGAGTTTATATTGAGTTTAGTCGGTCATGCGAAAGACGCAGTAGAGGCGTCAGTGCCATTTAATCATCATGTTTTTGTTTCCAAGTCAAAAGCGCCAGGCCAAGTGACGAACGATGAGTACGTACGTTGTTTCCAGATTAAATGCCAAACATTCATCAGCCAGGATTAGACAGGCAACGCGAGGCAAGCACATAATGATGATGATGATGTTGGTTGAACGATAGCAGTAAGCAAGGTAGCAATTCATGTGCATTCCAGTGGGATGACAGCAACATGCAAACACACATACACATAAAGCAAAGCATAAAGTTGGCGTTAGTGGCAATTCCGCAAATGACATGTTTTTATCCAGATTCATTATGAAACATTTGAAGGTGTTGAATATGAAAAGAGAAGAGCAGAAAAAACTTACAATTAGAAAAGTTAAGTTAAAGTTGTTGTCATATGTAAAGAAATAAAAAAAAAAAAAACATTTAAATATGTTGTCAACTCAAAAATGATGTCACAACATCAGGGCCAGCCATAGAACCGAGCCAGTAGGGCCAGGGCTCGGGACGCATGTAGATAGGGGCGCCATATATATATATATATATATAAAAAAATATATACATCAATCTTACATAAGTTATAAGGATCTACGAGATTTGCATGTATTTAAAAATAAATTAAAAAATGGTACGTTATATAAAACACGGTTAAAAATGCAAGAGTAAATGTTCAACCTCAGTGAAATTTTTTTTGGTTGAAACCAAAATTTGTTCTATTTAATATTATATTTTTAACTTTTAAGTTCAAATGTTAAGCTTTTCATTGGTGGAAATCAATAAGTATTTAAAATTTCAACCTAAAAGATTACTTTTTTTAATATTTAAGCTAAATTTTTCATCTACTGAAACTTGACTGAAAAGTTTTTCAATTTTTTTTTTGTTTTAAAATTATTTAAGGAGAGACATAACATTCGTTGCAGAGAAAACAAAACCTTTTTTTAAAAATTCATAACTCAGTCAAAAACAAACATTTTTCCACATTTTTTTTTATTATTGTAGAGAATTGAACAAATTACAAGAAACAAAATTAAAAAACTATAGTTTTCACTTTAACATGTTTTTGTAAAGTTCCAAACTGGCGACGGAGAAAAAAACGGAGCCTCGTGGTTGCAGCGCTAGGAGTCACAAAAATTTTCCAATCTGGAAAAAAAAATGACTTTTTTAAATCCTAACAAAATTTGTTATAGTATGACAGGAGCTTTTTTTAAATTTTTTTTCAATTTTTGTTGATGTTCCAAATTTGAAAGTGTGTTTTTTCGAAAAAAATTCATAAAAAATCGAAAAAAAATGTTAAAAAAAGCTTATGACTCGAAAGCGAATTAAGTTTAAAAATATACAAAAAAAAAAATTGTCAAAAATGAACCCGCTAGTGCCGCAACCAGTACGAAAAACATGGTTTTGAGATAAACGCGTTCATAAAAAATCAAAAAAAAATTTAAAAAAAGCTGGTGTCATACGATATCGAATAAAGTTTAAAAAATATACCAACAAAAAAAAAAATTCGTCAAAAAATGAGCCCGCTAGTGACGCAACCAGTACGAAAAACATGGTTTCGAGATAAACGCATTCAAAGTTTGTGTTACTTTTGAACCCGTAGGAATTTTTCCATGAAATTAGAATCTTAGAATTTTAAGAATATTTACTAGAATACAAAATTATAAAAAAAAATCGGCAAATGTCATGTTTCTCCTTAAAGGAATAGAACTAATTTTTCATTCTTAATTTTTCAACTATTAACGTAAAATTTTCAACTTTCTTAAGTTAATAAAACTTATTTAGGTTTTTCACAACTTGAAATAAGCAGTTGTATCGTTGTATTCAAATTTTCGTCTTATTCACATTGTTTTTGTTTTCTATTTGAAAAATAAAACAAACGTAGGAGCTCAAAAAACGTTTTTTTTTCTTTCAAATAGAAAACAAAAACAATGTGAATACGATTTGAATTCGAATACATCGATACAACTGTTTTTTTCAAGTTGTGAAAAACCTAATTGGAACTTTAGGCAAGGAATTTTTAAATTTTTTTAGTAAATTTTTTTCAACTATTTTGGCAAAATTTTTCTTCATTGCTGAGTTCAAGAAGTTTTTCACACTAAGAGACGAATCAAGCATCTTTAAAATTGACTTCTTCAACTGTTTTTGTCCAGATTTTCATCTTTATAGGTTGAAAAATTTATTGAAAAAGTCAACATGCTTATTACATATTTTTTGCCATGAATGATGAAATTTTCTACACTTAAATTTTTTTCTGTTCACGCAGCCTAGCGCAGTGAATTCAAATTATTTGAGTACCTATAGTTTCAAAAAATTATCAATTATAATTTTATATCAATAAAAAGCAAATTATAGAAATTATCAATTGTTCGTATTTATTTTTTTTATTAAATATTATATGTAAAGCAACAACTTTTGTTTAAATTTTTCAATTTATAGGTATAAAAACAATCTTTCAGTTGAATTTCTAAATTTTAAGGGTTGAAAAATTCAACTTTTATTTAAATTTTTAAACTTTTTTGGTTCAGGAATTTTCCTTTTAGTTAATTGTTATCTTCTGGCGTTGAGAAAGCCTTTTTTTTAAATTTTTGAACTTGTTGTCAATTTTTAGTTAAATTTTTCAACTCTTTCGTTTGAAAAATTGGTCTTTTAATTGTATTGCTTACTATTTGGGTTGTGAAAGTCAAACTTTCTGTTGAATTTTTCAATTTTTTTCGTTAAAAATTTTCACTTTGTAGTTGAAATTTTCAACCTTTTCGTAAAATAATTTGACCAAAAATTTTAATTATTCAACTTAAATAGCTGATAATTTCATATTATTTTCCTTTTGTTTTACTTTTACACTGAGGGAAATATGTGTTAAAACTAAATGAAATTGTGTTAATATCAAACGAATTTGTGTTTGAAATAGAGCTTGAAACAATTTCATTAAAGTTAAACACAAATGTTTTAAAAGTTTAATTTAAAACAAAAGTTTTTGTTTTTAAAACATTGTTTTTAAATGTAAAAACAAATTTTAATCAAAAATTTTAATATTTAAAACAAATGTTTTAAGCTTGATGTCTTCGATGCCAGTTTTTCATTTTTTCTGCGTTTTCGACACGAGATTCGTATTCAGCGACCCCTGGGACCCTCCGAATACCGAATTTCAACTCCACTCGATGAAGTTTGACTTCTAAATATTGAAAAAAATTAATTAGTGATTATTTTATCGTTTATGTTCGTTACTTGCAAAACCAAAATTTCAAAAACTGTCATATTTTTCAGATAGTTATTTTTTTTGTTTTTTCAAAGACATAAGAAAAATTATAAAAAAGGAAGGAGTTGATAGTTGAAATTTAAACACGTTTGTTTAAAATTTTGTTTTGTAGAAACGCAAATGCTTTTAATTTATATTTTAAAATTTTTTGTTTAATTTTAATGTATGTTTTTTTCTCAGTGTAGGTCTACATATTCTACAATAAAGTAAGTTCATTAAAGTTTTAGGGGCGCAATTTTAATCCTTGTCCTTGGGTGCCATAAATTCTCTGGCCGGCCCTGCATAACATTAACAATTATATCAAAAAATGAGCTAATTGCTAGAACAGCTAAAAAAAAATATTGTTTTTGTAGTCTAACAAATTTATTTAGAACATCTAATATATATGTTTTCAAATCAAAGCTGTCTACCAGTAAACTACCATCCCCCCCCTCCCCCAATTCCACAGCTTCATATGACTTCATGTTTGACCTTAAGTAAATCCCAAATGTCAGCAACTTTTACCATTCATTGATTTCAATGTAAACCAAAAGTTCAATACAAAAACTGTTTCAAGCACAAAAAATAAATACACTCAAAGGACTAACAATATTATTGTACATGGCTGTGAGTATTTCTTTCTCTCTCTCTCTCTCTCTCTCTCTCTCTCTCTCTCTCTCTCTCTCTATATATTTCTCTATGCATCACTGTTTATGTATTATAATTCTATCCTTCACTTTATTTGTTTCTTTGCTATGACATGTTTGACTTTATAAGCAGCCGTAGCTGTCACTGCTCTGTATTGATTAGACTCTGCAAAGGATTTAGGGCCAAAAGTTGGATTATTGAAATGTACCATTTGGCTTTTAAATACAATCATCACTGCCAATATAAACTTGTCCCTTTTATATGATGTTCGTAATTTTTTATTTTTGTGTTTTTTTTTTATTCTCTATATTTTTACTATATTTTCTTATGCTCACTATGTATTTATTTGGTCATGTCCTTTACTCTAGTGATATAAAATGCATATTTTTTTCCTCTTTTTTAGTGTCTGACATAGAGTTTGTACCAGCGCAGAAAAAGGTTTTTTGGTGTATTGTACTTTTGTATTCTTTCTAACGGAAGATGTTCATAAATATTATGCCACATGCAAAAATAATAAAATTTAAATTAAACAGTATTTTTTCCATAATTCCAGTCAGGCGCGGATACAAGGGGGGGGTAAAGGGGGTAATTACCCCCCCCAAGAACTTTTAAATACTTTACTTTTAAAGCAAAACACTTAAGTCGAGGTAGTGTAACTTCGACTTTTTTTTAAAGAGGAGCCTGAGAATCAAGTTTACAGCCATTTTTTAAACAATCAACTTTAAAGACGCCTTATTTTCTTACAAAAAAAAAATTAAAAAAACTTACATCAATAATTATATTTTCGTAAAATATTAACAATTAGTTTAAAAATGCCCTTTACATGAAATCACTGAGCAAGTAACATTGATTTTGATTTGTAAAGAGCGCAATTAAGATTTTGGCAATGCAGACAAGAGTTGCCACTTAAAATATTTTATTCTTCTTAATTTTTACTGAAAACCTGCCAAACTTTCTTGCAACCTATGTGCCAACAAATTCTACCATAACAAAACAATACGTGCATTGTAACTTTCAGTTTTCACTTTATAAATTTTCAAAAAAAAAAGTTCAAACAATGTAAAATCCAATAGTTTGTTTTTACTTCAATTATTTTATCATCAGTTAAATTTTTTTTTAGAAATATTTCAGCTATATTCCTTGAGAAAATATTATATATGTACATCTGCAATTCTTTTTGTCATATTTGTTATAAATATAACAGGGCTGTTTTAAAGTGAATTACTGTAAGGTTAATGTTGCTAAAATTGTATCAACTGCGCAAATAATTTGTTGCATACAATTATTTTTGTTTGAGTTAATTCTAATTTGTTTGGAATTCTGAAATTTTTCAAGCCTACTTTAACTTCATCTTTATATAAATAGGCGTAGAGAAAACAGTTAAGAAAAATTTTCTCCCGTGTTTTTCAACCGATTTTGATAATTATTTTTTTAAATGTGAGAGAAGGAAAAGGAGTGCCTCAACTATTTTATAAAAAAAAAAAAAAAAAAAACAAATTGGCCATTTCAGCCCTTGAAAGGACTTTGACCGAGCTTCTTATGATCAATTGTGTTGTGTGTGTCATTGAATGTTTGCACACAATTAACCGAGAACTGGACCTACATGTTTTATGCCGACTCCGAACGGCTAAAGTTCATGTTCTCAAGAAGCTTTACATGGCATTATTTACTCTCTGAGGTTTGCCATTGTCTGCAGAGAGGTGGTGACCGATCAGAAAACTTTTTTATTGAAAAAAACTTTTTGCGGCGGCTGGGGATCGAACCCGGGCTCCGAGCATGCTAAGCCACACACTTAACCTGCATGCCACGGTCACCACCAACTATTTTATACAACTATAAATAAGCAAACAAAAATTGGTCGATTTTCGACCCCAGGAGGTACTGGTAATTATAATTGCAACAAACCAACCAAATTACCACAACCGACTTTCATGAAATAAACCTGCCACTTTTAGTCCACTTTTAGTATCTTTGACACGCTTCCTATCAGTGTAGTAACAGCTGAGCGAATTTTTTCTACACTGCGACGATTAAAAACATAAGGTCTGTTTCCGTACTCACTTCAAGTAACTTGAAGTTACTCGAAAGCGTTTCCGTACAAATTTTTCCAGCTCGAGAGAGAAGAAGAACAAGCAAAATGTCACTTTTTGTGGCTCTCTATTACTCGAACTTTACTTGAAAAATTTCTTCGAGCACGAATCTCGAGCTACAAACAGCTGATTGTCAAAGTGATAAAATTAAATTATTGCATTGTATTGCGAACAAAATGTATGCAATTGGTTAGAAAATGAATAAAAATAGTTCAAATTACCAAATCAACGCTTACGAAAACGTTTTAAATACAGAAACACAGCAATTAAATTTTATTGTTTTCAAAAAACAGGTGTTGTGCTCGAAACTTACTTGAAAGCGTTTCCGTACTTTTTGACAAATTTTCTCATTTTGACAAATAATCAAATTACTCTCTATTACCCGAACTCTACTCGAACTTTACTTGAAGTGCGTACGGAAACAGACCTATAGTTACGTTCAACTATGCAACAAGAACGATTGAACGGACTCTCATTATTGCATACACTGGGGATATTAAAATAAATAGTTACGAAGTTATTGATAATTTTGCGAAATTCATATAATTTTTTCTCTATCTAATGACTATCTAATAACACAGAGTAACAAAATTAAGCTTTATAAAAAGTGCAGAGATCTCGATAAACAATCCCGATTGCATTTTGGCTGCTGATTTCAAATATGGGCTCTGTTTTTCTCCATCAGCTCGAGTTTTTGAGTTATAGGCAAAAACATGAAAATTAGTTCTTTTTCTGATAATTTTCTTATATCTTTTATATTGATCTACCGATTTGTATTACTATGACTAATTTCGATGAAGAAATACTAGACCTTTCAATTTTTGCACATTCAATAACAATATATTCGACAGCTTCGAAGATATCGACGTTTAAGGTCGAAAAAATTTCACAATTTTACGTAGGCTGCTCTTTTAAAACCCTTGGATCTTGATATTTTTCAACGAATTTACAAAAACTTTTTTAAACTTGGTAGAAAATTTCTGGAATTTTAATAAACATTTTAGTTTTTTTTTATCTTGCATGTTTTCAAAGAAATTGAAAAAAATCAAACATTTTTGTACGTTCAATTTACGTACTTTTTGAAGAGAATTTTAATAAAATTTAATGTAAAAAAATGTTTATTTTTTCAATTTCTTTGAAAATATGCAATATAATAAAAATAACTAAAATGTTTATTAAAATTCTAGAAATTTTCTACCAAGTTTAAAATAATTTTTGTAAATTCGTTGAAAAATATCAAGGGTTTCAAAAGAGCAGCCTACGTAAAATTGTGAAATTTTTTCGAACTTGAACGTCGATATCTTCGAAACTGCCAAAAATATTGTTATTGAATGTGCAAAATTGAAAGGTCTAGTATTACTTCGTTGAAATCAGTCGTAATAATACAAATAGGTAGATCAATATAATAGATTTAGAAAATTATCAGAAAAAGAACTGATTTCATGTTTTTGAAAGAGAAAAACGGAGGCCATATTTGAAATCAGGAAACCCAAGTTGTCTATAATCAGATGAAAGGAAATCTCCAGCACCAGAACATCCGTCGCGCATTGTAATCAGTATTCATTTTGTATTGTTTATTTATTTTCCAAACTGTACCATATCATAGTCGTAGCGTGAGAACAATAAGTTGCAAAATCCTTTAATTTTTTTTTATTGAAAAGAACTATGTTTTTTCATTGCACATACTTGAAAATATAATTGTGCAACTTTTTTATAATGGAATAAATGTGAAAAATTTGAATAAATCAATCTTAATTCTAAAATAAGTCAAATTTAGAGTTTTTATTTACTTTTCGCTAAGATATTATTCCAGAAAAGGGAAAAAATAAATAAATAAGAAAATGTGCGTGTATGTGTCTGGAAAAATGCTTCTTAAGCAATTCAATAATTTCAATTCAAAAAATTACAATTTGTCTATTTGCAGAAAGACAAAATTTTCTCAAATCGAACATGTGTGTCTTTGATAATTTACCCCCCCCAAGATTTTTTCCAGATCCGCCCCTGATTCCAGTTGGCAAATGCTCAACTTCATGTAGGAGTTGCCTAGACTGCCAGCTTTAAGTCTAAATACTAACCCAGTTTTCTGTATTTATCACAGTTTATTTTAAGAACTCTATCTTGTTATCATAAATAAATAGAATATTTATTATAATTTAAATTGTTTTATGTCACTATTTTTGAAAGAAACTTAGCAAGAGCTAAAAAAAAGCTGCTTGTCTTTCTCTTAAGTTTAAAACAAAATAAATTTCTTAAAATGTGTGCCCAAAATTTAAAGATGTATACGTGTTAAGCTGCTGAAAACTGATAATGTTTAATAAACGTTACGATATCACGTACACACAATAATAAATAAGTATTTTTTCTTAAATTCAAATTCAATTTCAAACGAATTTTCTACATTTTTCAAACGACTAGAAAAGATTTGTCGTCAAATTTTAACACTTAGTTTTTTGACACATCATCTTTTGTTATTAAATCAGCTGTTTGCCTTAAAGCACATAATAAGTTTAAAGTTATGCCATAACAGCTGACTTTGGGCTTTTGAACAAAGCGCTCGTGCAAAACACGATTCGCTTTTTCAAAATTCACTAATATTAAGGTTTATTCAGGCAACCCGTAATTTTCCATAGAATTTTATTCCCCTCCACCAAAATTGGTATCATTGGAAATCTTCGAAAAAGAAAACATTTTTTACAACAGATAATTCATATTGTGAGCAAAATAACAAGTAATATATATCAAATATTTAAAATTTATTTTATCCATGTGAATATATGAGAATAATATGTATTGCAAAATGTAAGAATTCAATTCAAAGTAAGAATAATGAGCAGCAAATGCTGTTTTTGTAATTCATAGCTTGTCGAAAAAGTCTTTTCCGTCCCGCTGAATCATGCTGCATCCTAGAAAAATTTTTATTAAGGCTTAAGGGCCAACCAAAATAGACGAGACGAGACGTAACGAGTTAATTCAAGCATACGTGAAACAATGTTATTAACCAAAATGGTCTAACGTATTTGATCGAAACTGAACGAAACGTTTGACTAGACGCTTTGTTCCGTAAGAACCGAACTTTTACCGTCTCAACTCGTCAGCAACAACTGTGTAGAGCAGTGATGCCCAGAAAATTTATTTGAAGAGTGCTACAACAATTACAACAAATCTTTGGATTCGTGGCACAATAATTTTTCTAACTTCAAAAACACAAAAACAACAACACGCATAAAACCTACATCTGCGCCAGCGCAAAAGTTCATATATATTAAACACACAAAACAACAACACGAATCCTTCAATGTGCGCAAAAACAACAATAAAGTAATAAGAAGCTGAAAACTTAATTCGGCGAATTACAACAATCATTGCAATATTGAAGTTGTTGTAAAGAGTGGATCATGTTAAAAACAACAACACGAATGCTGGCAGTGCCCAAGCAAAATAACAAAAAGACATACAAACAACAACACGAATGGTGACCGAGCCCAAGCGCACAAGTTAAATTGTTGAACACACAAAAACAACAACATGCAAATGCAAGATACCGTCATTTGATGGCTTTTAAAAAAACAATAAAGTAATAAGAAGCAATGATTTTACTTCAAACTGAATTCGTCGAATTACAACAATCATGAAAACATCGAAGTTGTTGTAAAAGAGTGCAAAGAGTGGAAAGAGTTAGGCGCTGGGCATCCCTGGTGTAGAGTATGTTTACATCAAGTTTTGTTGCATTTTTATCAATTAGTGCAAGTTAACATATAATTATTATTTTATTGTCTTTGTTAGGGATGAAAAAGTAATTTACATGTATTTTTTTCGATTTTCAGTTGATTAAGTCGACGTGTTCTACAACGTTTAATTTTGGGTTAAATGCCAAAACAGCCGTAACGAATGCAAACGCTCATCAGATTGCAATCGTCTCGTTTCGTCTATTTTGGTTGGGTCTTTACGGTCCAATTAAGGTGAATGAGTAGTACCGAATACGTTGTCTGGAATCAAATGATAAATACAATCTTAATATATAAGAGACAAGCGTCCTGCTTCGTGCTCAATATCGCTCAAACTGTTACAGTTGTTATTGCTATGCTTTTTACAACATGTTCAGCCTGAATCAGAACCTCTTCGCTGACACAATTGAATATCGCTTGAAATGTTCATTCTTACTATAACAGTTCTTTTTAATATTAAAAAATTTAAAGCGTAAAAGTATGCACATAAAATTTATTTGTCTGCTAATTAATTATTTTGAATACGAAACGTCGTATGACGGACTTCTACACTAGTAACTGTATAACAGTCAGAGGCCTTGTCATATGTGAAGAAAATTCAAAATCATGCTCAACTATATAACCATTGAGTGAATAAAAGTGTATAAATTAAATTAAATTTATAGCCTCTCTGTTCTTTTTAATCTAATATTAGGTCTGCTCCCTAATACAATCAAAAATAAAGTATAAAATGTCACTCACGTTTCTCTCTTTCAAATGCCTTTTTTGATGAGAAATAATTGTAGTTGCTTTATAGAAATTATTTGCAAAACTAACTAATCTTATGTCGAGAGTAAGTTCGAGACAAAAATTTTGTCAGGAAATTATTTTCCAAGATAATCAAACTTATCAATAAAAAACGTCACTCACGTTTCACATTTGAATTACTTTTTGAAATTATATTTTTAAGCAAAATGATTTTTCAAATAAAAATTATTTTTTTAAATAATAATATTCACTAGTATATAGACATTTCTTAAGCTACGAATATTTAATAATTGCGCTTTGACACTTAAGTCATTAAATACCAAATAACAATAAATAAAAAAGAGTTTATAAATTTTTTAAATTACTACAATTTCACTCAGAAAAAACATTTCATTCTCCGATAAAAAATTTCTCTATTTTCGATAATGGGTATTTCCATGTGAATGTGGACACTGTATCAGAAAAAGTGGTCATTGCTTTTCAAGCTGCAACTATAAACAAATTAATGTTTAATAGAAGAAACATTGTCATCATGTTTAATAGAAGAAACAAAGTTTCAAATTTAAGATTTGATATTACAATAAGTTTTTAGCAACAATTTTAGTAAATGTATGTGATTAAGAAGAATCCTGCTATTGGGAAGAGATATTAAATTTTCCATGTGAAAGTTGTAGTTCTGATGACAATATACCATTATCTTTACTAAAACGTCAATTAAATGCAAGCGATTTAGATTAACTATAAGTAACATAATTATTTAAATGTTCATTCATTACAGCCTGAAGTTGATCCTAATTAAAATGAAATTTTGTTTAGTACTGTGGTTCGTTATTAAATATTAATTTTTGAGCATTAGAGCTGGAAAAGGTGTATGAGAGGTCCTAATTTAATATGAAAACGAAAGTAATGGGAGCTACCAATTTTTTTTGTAACGTGAGTTACCGCATAATTTTTCTATTATTTTAAATACAGTGGAATTCACTTAAAACGACCTCGGTTATAACAACATTTATGTTATAACGTCGTATTCTTGAAGTCCGCACATTTTAATTGATTATTCCTTAAAAACTCAGTTCGCCTTAAACGTCGTCGGATATAACGACGAGTTCGCATAAAACGACACAGTTTTTATAAAATATGGAAAAATATTGTCACATATAGCGACAACGAATGCATTTCAAAAGGAAAATGTGACTAGATATTGGAAATCCTGGCTTTGTTGAAACCGAAATGACCGTTATAAAATAAATTCACACTAAGATTGCGTTAGAGCATCAAATTCCTTAAGCCAGAGGGGCATTTAATGCTTTATCTTCTTTTAAAAGGTTTGTATTTGTAACAGACAAGGTAAATTTTAATTTTTAAAGTTTTTTAAGGTTTGCTTTATTCGGTTAAAATTGTCTTTGGAGTACCTATTTAAACTTGAACGAAAGTCAGAGCGGATTTACAGTGCAAAATGCAACTCACGCCAAGTCAATATTACCGATTTTTAAAGCAAATTTAAGTTTATTACATATGCATATGTAATTATTTTATTCATAAACATACTTCTGTAACGTATATCGTCTTTGTATATATTTCAACTAAGCTTTATGTTTTAGCTTTTAATATTGATAATTGGAATTAATTTTCTTTATAATAAATGAATTAAATTAATAAAAAACAACAAAAATATTATGTTCGCATGTAACGACATTCGGTTATGACGACGAAATAATCCGCTCCCTTCAGGGTCGCTATAACCGAATTCCACTGTACATTAATTTAATATTGCTGTTTTTTATAAATACAAGCTAACTGAACACCTGCTGCTTTTATTTATGCCAAATGCAAAAAAATCTACCCACAAATTTAGAAGAAAGTTTTGAAAAAAAAATTATTCTCTGAATATATTGTCCAAAAATGGTAACGCGAGTTACTCATCTAAGATATTAACTCCCTGGGTAATTTTTATGTTACCTCTGAATTTGTTAACCAATATCTTACATACAAAACCAATTATTTTCATAAAGAGTGCATTTGCATTTGTTAATCTAAATAAACAAATTTAAAGCTTAACTTATGTAACTCCATTAAATATTCTGAATGTAACGAGAGTAACCCTGAAACTACCTTTATAGCAATTTGCTCTTTTTCAAATAAAATTTTCTTCAATTAAGATAAATTTTCACATTTTCGAAGAAATATTTCTTCACTTATGAGAAATGGAAATATTTCAATATCTCAAATAATGCTTAGTATTTTTCTCGAACAAAAAAATCTCATTTAAAAAGAAAAATTTATTGAAAATGAAAAATGTTTAAAATATTTTGATAAAAATTCACTATGCAAAGTATTTTCTTTAATAAAAACAAATTTTTTCTTAAAAATAAAAAAGTCGAAATATTTTTATATAATTCTTTTTTTTTTCATTTAAGAGAACTTTTAGGATCACATTCAAAGGAATACTCCAGAGCAAGGTCGATATCATTATACCCTAAAGCTGAAAGATCAGGGTATATTAACTTTGTGCAAACGTTTGTAACGCATAGAACGAAGCGAGTCCGGTATTGAAAAGTATATATATTCTTGATCAGCGTCACCACGTGAGTCGAGCTATCCATGTCCGTCCGTCTGTCCGTCTGTGTGTTGTCCGTATACACAGGATAAGAAGAAGGAGTTGAGATAATTGGATGAAACTTGGCACACATAGTCAGATGAACCCAAGGATCTGCACTATTGAATATTTTTGGAATCCGCCGACGGACACGCCTACCTTCTATACAACGCGGAATTTGAAAACTGCATAAATAAGCTCATAATTAACCTACAACAATAAAATTTGGTGTGTGTATGTTTTGTATCAAAAGACAGATGTCTTCGAAAAATGGGTGTCGTCCGCCCACGGACACGCCCACCTCCCATACAACGCAAAAATTGAAAACTGCATTACTCAGCTCATAATTAGCCTACAACAATTAAGTTTGATAGGTGTATGTTTTATATTAACACAAAGATGTTTTCGAAAAATGGACGTCATCCGCTCATGGGCACGCCCACCTTCCATACAACCCAAAAATTGAAAACGCAATAAATAAGCCTCTGTTTAACCTACAGAGCTAAAATTTGGCACGTATGTTTTTTATGACAAGAAAAAGATGGTTTTGAAAAATATACTTCCGCCTACGGACACGCCTACCTCCCATACAACCCAAAAAGTTTAAAACGCAATAAATAAGGTCATGTTTGTCATAGAGAAATTAAATTTGGTATATATGTATTTTATACCAAAACTAAGGTGTATTCAAAAATTGGGAGTAGTCCGTCCATGAACACGCCCACCATAAACTGTGAGCTACACTGAGAAAAAAACACATACCTTGCTCCGGTAAAAAATTTCTCTATTTTTGATAATAGCAATTTTCTCTTTTTCAAATAAAATTTTCTTCAATTAGAATAAATTTTCACATTTTCGTAGAAATATTTCTTTACTTCTAGGATATGGAAACATTTCAATGTCTCTAATAATGATAAGTATTTTTCTCGCACAAAAAATTTCTTATTTATAGAGAAATTTTATTAAAAATGAAAAACTTTTCTTATATTTTGATAAAAAATTCACTATTAGAAGTATTTTCTTCAATAAAAACAAATATTTTCTCAAAAAAAAAAAGTATTTTTCTCTAAAAATGATATATTTTTCTATTTCATGGTAGCTTTTTATCATTTTTAGAGAATTTTTAGTATCGCAATTAGAGAATAGCATTCTCTGGAGCAAAGTCTATACCATTTTTCTCTAAATATGAAGCCTTTTTTATCATATTCCGAGACACTTTTTTCTGAGTGTACAGGAATAAAACTTGGTATGAGTAAATTTTTCATCAACATTGAAATGCATATAAAATATAGGCTTCATCCACCCACGGACACGCCCATTCACAATTAAATTTTTTTTTGTTTTTGAAAGTGGCTTTGAAATACCCTATTTCATAGTCGGCCTAGACCGACTTTAGACTTTCTTTACTTGTTTTTCATATTCTAAATATGATGTCTTTTTTATTATACTCTAGAGCAAAGTCTATAATATTATATGATGTCTTTTTTATCATATTCCGTGAAACATTTTTCTGTCAGTACAACATCCGTAAACGTTTTGTATATTTTTAATGGACTTAAAGCATTTTTATTTTTCAAATTTAGACTAACTTTTTCTGCCGTATCCAGGCTTCACTAAAATTTATTCCACGATTTTGAGAATAAATTAAGAAATATTTCGCTTTATTGCTCTCTTTCCCGAAAATATCCGGTTAAAAGATGTCATAGAAAAAGAAACAGTTTCGATTGTATCGGAAGTGTAGACGTAGAATTCCGTTTAAAGGCTCAACCAAGTTATGCGTAAGCATACAGAAGCTAGAGAGCAAAAGAACGTACCTGCTCAGCAATATATTGAGTTGCCCAAGTTCTGCGTAAGCAATTTTTCGCTCAGTTTTTCAATTTTCGTTTACTTTTCAAAACTTGAGAGTGAGCGTCCGACACCGTATAAGCAGAAAAGGGTTGCAACCTGTTTAATAAATAATTTAAATTTTCATTTTAAACACTGTGATGTGACTCATCTATGGCATCAGATAACCCCACTGCATCCGATTGGCCATAGAATCATCTATTTTGGTCCAAATATTCCATGGAACCCATAAATGTCCCAATGACCCACCTGTGACCTCAGATAATCCCACTGCATCCGATTGGCCACAGAATCATCCATTTTGGTCCAAATGTTCCATGGAACCCACAAAAGTGCAATTGACCCACCTGTGACCTCAGATAATCCCACTGCATCCGATTGGCCATAGAATCATCCGTTTTGGTCCAAATGTTCCATGGAACCCATAGATGTCCCAATGACCCACCTGTGACCTCAGATAATCCCACTGCATCCGATTGGCCACAGAATCATCCATTTTGGTCCAAATGTTCCATGGAACCCACAAAAGTGCCAATGACCCACCTGTGACCTCAAATAATCCCACTGCATCCGATTGGCCATAGAATCATCCATTTTGGTCCGAATGTTCCATGGAACCCAGCAAAGTACCAATGACCCACCTGTGACCTCAGATAACCCCTTTGTGTCTCTTTATTATCGGTTCAGGCATAAAGTACGCGAATGTGAACTTCACGTGTAGGTCGTGAATAAAAAACACGTGTAGTTGAGTTTGTGTTTCAACACGAAACACGTGTTTGAGCTGAAGCTCTAATACGAACCAATCAGTTCGTGCAACATAAAACAATACAAGCATAAACAACGAAACAAAAACAAAAAAAGCAGCAGGCACAGCAGGTACATTATAAGCAACTGATGATCGACTTTCTTATATAAAAACATGCATTTTTCTTCTTATATTTTGCTATTTTGTGACTTTCATATAATAGTGACAAAATCCAAAATTATATATTCATTCAGCGCAGGATATATCTGATATTTATGTTTATATATTATCCTTGAACGATAAGTATTAAAGGCTGTAGGTATACCCTAAAGTATTAGCCAAAAACGTTGCATAACCTTGAAAAAATCTGTTAAAACGACCCCATACAAACCGCGCTGTAAGACGTAATTCTACGTCAAAAATGACTTCTGGAGTGGAATGTTAAAGTTTAAACATGTTAAAGTTTTATTTATTTTTTTTTTTATTTTAATTAAGTAAAGATCGAGAAACAAATTTATTGAAAAAGTGCCAAAATTATCGTTTTATACTGTTAATTCTTTCAATAATCGATTTTAGGTGAACATTTTATTTTCATACGAAAATCATTTTTAATCAAACCAATTGACATAGCAACATAATATGTTTTTGAACTGAAATATTTTTTTGAAGTTTAAACTTTAAAATCATAAATTAAATTTTAATATATTTGAGCATTCCATCAGTTTTCATAAGATAATAACTTTCAAGCAATGTCTGGGAACTATGAAACTTTCGAATTTCAAAAAACATTTTCTTTTCATCAGACAGTAAAAACATCAAAAGACTAATTTTATTTGAAATAATGATGGCGCCTATTAATTAAATTTAAAAAAACATTCTTTTCATTTATGCATTTCTCAAATTATCAACGACCATTAAAAAAATAAATATCTTATATATAACTTTTCAAAATTGCTCATACGTAAATTCAAAGAAACATAAATGATTTTATTGAAAATGACCTTCTTTGGAGAAGCATGCCACATTGGCACAAATTATCTTTAGATATATATGTGTTTGTGTGTGTGTCACTTATACAAGCCATTAACTTTTATTAATTAAATCAATTATGCTCCAATAAATATTGAACAAAAAAAAAGAAAGTCCCTCACCATAACTTAAAAATAAACTGAATACCGAAGTGCCACGACTTCGTTAAAGTTTCATTTTTGTTTGTGTGCTTGACATATAGACACACACACACACACACACATACACAATCATATTTGTTCTTTAAGAGACAGCAACATGGTATACAAAGGAAAATGAAAAATGACCCAATTAATTACGACTAAACAATAAAAAAAAAAATCAGACTATGAAGTGAGAGCAACAGAAGCATGCAAGTGAAGCGAGTTCATTAAAGCTAAATTGAGCAGAAAGCATTTCATGCAGCCAATATTAAATTCCTTAAAGCAACTAAAAGCATCTTTGTTCATTAATTAGTACAGTTTGCAATATTACAACAAAAAGTATATTAATTTATGTGAAAACGAGACGCAAAAATTTGTACTTTAAAAAACTTTAAAGTTGTTATTTCTATTTTTTTATCAAAATAAATACTTTTTTAATACAAAAAACTTACTAGCTGTATAATGCTAGGCATGCTGCTTGCTTTTGTTTGCTTAAAAAGTGTGTAAAGGTAATTTGAAGCTAAAAACCATTTTTAAAAAAATTAACACATCCTCAGCATTATCTTCCAATCTTTAAAAAATTACCTCGAAAACTTCAAGCAACAAAAAAATCTCATACCAAAAGAAAAAACTTTTCTTGGTTTTCCAACAAAGTTTTTTAATGTCATACAAATTACCATGTTTCTTATATGCAAAAAAAAAAATACTACAACTTTTACTGTATCTAACAGATTGCCATTGAAAGCATCATTAATGAAATTATCAACGTGGAATGCAGTGTACCAAATCGTTGTTTTGAATGTCAGACCAGAATGAGAAAGTATTTTTTGAACACGCCTGTGCCAACGTCCAATGACAATAAATTTCAAAAGAACAATAGCTTGCTTTTTAATGAAACGGAACTCCTCACCCATCCTCTCTCATACCCCTACTATATACTAAAACATACACTACGCGTTACCCTACTGCATAACATCATAACCCAGCATCAGGAGTGCTTTTAAGCATTCTACATATATCACTGGGCTTTGTCACTGATTTCCATTTAAACGCTCCATTTAAGTGCCTTCAAGTTTTGTTCTTGTATGAACTTTTTTAGAGGCGCATAAATTTCATCATGATTACTTTTGTTGTTTCTACACATAAAAGGGTAGAACGTGCATTTTTCTTTTCATTTTTATTTTTTGTGTTTTTTTTTTTTTTTCTTTTTTAATTCTTTGTTGAGGCAAACTTTCTGTTTTGGAAAACTTTGAGCCTGCCGACAAACAACAATTGGTATGATCGTAAAAATAAATTTTTCCTCTCAAGTAATAGTCGAGACTTCGATTTTACAAAATTTAATATGAACGAAAAAAGTAAGAAAAAGATGCACAGCTCCATAAAAACCAAGTGGTTTTGGGAATTCCAATTTTGCTCATGGGAATTGGCTCGGTTGTAATTTGTGTAAAAAGATTTGAGAAAAACTTTTTCTTAAACAAAGGCACGCTACGCTGACTTATTCATAACGGGTTTTTCTGGTTTCATTAAATATCTTAAAGTAAGATTATTGCTGTACAGTTAGATTGTTGCCAGATTGTTTGCACAGGGTATGAAAAAATTAACAATAAAATAAATTTAAATCGTTTCTCAGTAAATTTAGAACAAAATGAACAAGTCATATAAAGTAAGACTTTGTTGAGAACTTTAATAAAATAACAGCCAATATTAGCTTTTAAAATTTGTTCACTTCATAAAGAATGAGATTCTCAGTTAAGTGGATTTCCTTAAATGTATGTACAATGTACATTGTATATTAAAACGTATCGTTATGTATAGAAAAAAAATATATATAAATGTTACTGACTTCTTTAAATAGTAACTAGTAAACCTGTTGCCCGAATTCGAGCAATTCAAGAAAAATTAAGTGTTAGAAACATTAAAGACGTTTAATATATGATATTCTATTCAAGAAGTTATTATACTCAATAACGATATATTCAGTCTCAATAATGATATAAAAGATCATTATCTGAATGGTTTGACTTGAAACGTATGATCTGACACTAAATTTTTTAATGTAACTGTCAAAATACGAAGACGAACTTACACTTATATTACTACTGAGACAAACATTATTACTATTCGAAAACATCGCAGCTTAACTCTTCCAGCTATAAAACATAACTAATTTAAAAAAACAAACGCAGTGAAAAATAGATTTAAGACAAAATATAATAATAAGATATAATTAAGAAATTAAGCAAAAATACTTACAGAACACCTACAACATCGATTTATAGCTCATTTTAATGAAAAAACCAAAAAACTCAAAAAAACGGTTATTTTCTTTAGAGGCGCTAAAATTTTTGATTTTGGAACTGCATTTTTCGAACAATTGACATTTGAGGAATGCATAAAAGATAATTTTGGTTAAAAAATTTTAGTTTTGAAAAACTTCAAATTCGATCAATTCATAAGCTTTTCTCAAACTAAATTTCAAATTGATTAAATAGCGGTTTTTTGTACAAAAACTTTATTTCTGTTTTAAAAGGTTGGAACCCCCTGAAGCGAAATCACAATTTTTAAAAGTGGTTTGCACATTTACAGCCTTAACCTGATTTAATGATATTTGAATTGAAAAAATCGGTCCATTAGTCTGGGAGGAGTTGAAGTCACAAAAAAAACCTTAGCCTATTAATTATATAGATAAGCAGGATGATTAAAACAGATTCGTGGCTATAACTTTTAATTGGTTGTAGCTATAATGAAATTTTTTTCAAATATATTGTTTTTCAAGCTTGTTGAAGATTTAAAAATATAAGAACAACATTTAAAAAAAAAAAAATTTCGAGCAAAAAACCATAGGGCCTTGCTTTTTCGATGACACATAGTATTTATTAATTTTTCTGTCAAACAAAAACAACTTCGTCTTAAATAAACTACATACAATGAAAGAAACTCAAAAATGCAAATTTTAATTTTTTTAGTTTTACAACAAAAACAATTTTTAATACATTTTTTGAGAAAACATTCATTTTATTGGACTCTTTTCAAAGGCAATGATTTAAATACATATACATAATAAAGTAACGGTAATAACTTTGTAAGTTTTTTTAAGTCAATTAATTGCAATAAAGTACAAAAAAGAAATAAATGAAATTTTTTAAAAAGTGGCAGAGATATTCGCTTCCAATTATAGAACTTTAAATTTCATAGAGTTTTTTTCTATGTCTTGCTTGGCGTTTGATAAAAATACACGTTAAACAACTTAAGACAATATTAAGAAAATTCATTAAAAATACATTTGGCAAGATAATTATCATAATTGCCCACACATTTCAAAGAAAATTAAACAAAAAATTTAGAAAAACAATAAAAATTGAAATCCGTTAAAATTTGACTGAGTTGTTTGTTCGGAAAAAGGAATTTTTGATTTTGGCACTGCATTTTTCGGACAATTGACATTTGAGGAATGCATAAAAGATAATTTTAGGTAAAAATTTTTAGTTTTGAAAAAAATTAAAATTCGATCAATTCATAAGCTTTTCAATTCAAATTAAATTTGAAATCGATTAAATAGCGGATTTTTGTACAAAAATTTTATTTCTGTTTTAAAAGGTTGGGTACCCCCTGAAGCGAAATCACAATTTTTAAAAGTGGTTTGCACATCTTCAGTCTAAATCTAATTTAATCACATTTAAATCGATAAAATCGGTTGATTGGTCTAGGAAGAGCTGAAGTCACAAAAAAAACCTTAGCCAATTAATAATATAGATTTGCCTACTATTTCCTCCTTTCTTTCGAATACTCGATGTTAAAATCAATATCCAAGCACCATGATATCATCTGCTGCCTAAATGTGAACCTTCGACAATTTTTTGTGAAAATACACCAGTAAAAGCTGTTATGTGTTTTACAATTTCTTTCTATCTCTACGTGTCTTACTTACTTACTTAGATGGCGCTTACAACCGTTGGTCGGTTTTGGCCTGGTCTAAGAATTTGCGCCAGCCTCTTTTGTCGTGCACTTGCTGGCGCCAGTTGAAAACTCCAAGCGTTGTCAGGTTATCCAATGCCTGGTCTTTCCAACGGAGATGCGGTCTTCCTCGTCTGCGTTGGCCACCGCTGGGTACCGAATCCAATATCTTTTTCGCTGGAGCTTCGTCGTTCATTCTCTCGACATGACCTAGCCAGCGAAGCCGCTCAATTTTAATACGCTTGACTATATCGATGTCGGCATATAGCTCATACAGCTCATGGTTCCATCGTATTCGGTACTCGCCATTGACGCAGATTGGACCATAGATCTTGCGAAGGATTTTTCTCTCGAACGCTCCCAAAGTCCTTTCATCAGAGCTGCTCAGCGTCCAGGTTTGTGATGCGTATAGTGGGACGGGCATGATTATTGACTTATAGAGCGTCAGTTTTGTTCGTCGAGAGAGAGCTCTGCTTCTCAATTGCCTACTGAGCCCAAAGTAACACCTGTTGGCAAGAGTTATCCTTCGTTTAATCTCAATACTGATATCGTTGGAGGAGTTAATGCTGGATCCCAGGTAAACAAAGTCCTTCACTACCTCAAAGGAGGTGTTTTCAACAGTGACGTGGCTTCCAAGATGCTGAGACTGTTTGTTTGTTGACACAAAATACTTCGTTTTATCTGCGTTCACTGCAAGACCCATTCGACTCGACTCTTTTTCTAGCCTGGAGAATGCTGCACTGACTTCGCGCGTATTGTGGCCAATGATGTCAATATCATCTGCATACGCCAGCAGCATAACACTCTTTCAGAAAATTGTGCCGCTGCGTCTCAGGTCAGCAGCTTGGATGATCTTCTCCATTACTATATTAAAGAAGTCGCACGATAAGGAATCACTTTGTCTGAAACTTCGCTTGGTATCGAATGGAAGGGAGAGGTCCTTCCCGAATTTCACTGCACTGCTGGTGTTGTTCAGTGTCATCCTGCAAAGACGTATTAGCTTCGCAGGAAAACCAAATTCAGACATGATGGAGTATAGGTGACTCATTATTGGACTGTCGAAGGCGGCTTTGAAATCGACAAAAAGATGGTGTGTGTCGATTTGTTTTTCGAGGGTCTTTTACAAGATTTGTCGGAGCGTGAAGATCTGGTCAATGGTGGACTTTCCAGGTCTAAAGCCACACTGATAAGGTCCAATCAGTTGGTTGACGATGGGCTTTAGTCTTTCACACAATGCGCTCGACAGGACCTTATATGCGATATTTAGAAGGCTTATGCCACGGTAGTTGGCGCAAATGGTGGGATCGCCTTTCTTGTGGATTGGGCAGAGCACACTGAGGTTCCAATCATCTGGAATGCATTCTTCCGACCATATTCTGCATAGAAGTCTGTGAATGCATTTAAACAGAGCTTCGCCACCGGTCTTAAACAGCTCAGCCGGTAGACCATCGGCTCCTGCGGCTTTGTTGTTTTTAAGCCGAGCTATGGCTGTTAAGACCTCGTTATAGTCGGGCAGCGGAACTTCAACGCTGTCATCCATAATTGGGGTTTCCGGGATATCATCTCCACTGGCGGGATTGTTGTCAGCGTCGCCATTTAGAAGACTAGAGAAGTGTTCCCTCCATAGCATCAGTGTACTCTGGATATCTGTCACTAGATTCCCAATCTCATCCTTGCAGGAAGAGGCTCCGGTCTTAAAACCATCGGCCAGGCGTCTTATTTTTTCGAAAAATTTTCGAGTCTCATTCCTGTCGCCATGCATCTCAATTTTCTCGCACTCACGCATTTCCGCCTCTCGTTTCTTTAGCCTGAAAATGCGTCTCTCTTCACTCCTCTTCTCTCGATATCGCTCCATAACAGCACGCGTTACAACCGACTGCAGGGTGGCTTTGTAGGCGATGTCCTTCTCTGCAGTGGCGTCGCGACACTCCTGGTCGTGCCACTGGTTTCGGCGAGGGCGGTGGTAGCCTATCACCTCTTCGGCAGCCGTACGCATAGAGTGGGATATGTGCGTCCACTGTCCGCATATATCGTCGATCGGAGGAGTGCTTTCTTGAAGCAGGAGTGAGAGTCGAGTAGCGAAAGCTTCGGCCGTCTGTTTTGACTGCAGCTTATCGACGTCTAGCTTTCTTTGTGTAGGATTGCGAGCATTCTTAGCTGCGCACAGACGTGTGCGGATCTTGGCTGCGACAAGATAATGATCCGAGTCTATGTTAGCACCACGGATCGTGCGTACGTCCAGTACACTGGAAGAGTGCCTTCCGTCAATCAAAACGTGATCAATTTGGTTGCATGTTTTTTGATCAAGGGACAGCCAAGTGGCCTTATGAATATTGAGATGCTTGAATCTAGTGCTACTAACGACCATGTTTCGTGCTGCGGCGAAGTCAATCAACCTCATTCCGTTATCGGATGTGTTGTCGTGAAGGCTGAACTTTCTGACTGTTGGACCAAATATGTTTTCCTTACCCACCTTGGCGTTGAAGTCACCAAGCACGATTTTTATGTCGTTGCGTCTCGTATGCGTCTTCAAGGCGCTCGTAAAAACTCTCTTTGGTCTCGTCATCTTTTTCTTCTGTCGGAGCGTGCGCACATATTAGGCTTATGTTAAAAAATTTTGCCTTGAAGAGGATTATGGCAAGTAGTTCGTTCACAGGAGTGAATCGCAGGACATGATGCCGTATTCTCTTGCCAACTACAAATCCGCATCCAAACTCGTGCTTCTCCGCATGCCCGCTGTAGTAGATATCACAGGATGCTTGCCGTAAGCAACCCTGTCCCTTCCATCGCATTTCTTGGATTGCAGTGATATCAGAATTATATCTTTCCAAGATATCAATCAGTTGGATAGAGGCACCATCCCAATTTAGGGTCCGGACATTCCAGGTGCATATCCGTAAATCATTATCAGTTTTTCGTTTGCGGTTGTCGTCATCAGATTTGGGAATCATTCTTTTATTTATTCTTAAACTTTTCATTGAAATGGTTTATTACATGGTGGGCTTCAAACCCAACGCACAACCTTTGCTTGATGGCCAAAGGAAGCCCGCCGCTCAGATTCGCCGCCAAAGTATATCGGTATGATAGTTTTTTGACGTTTCCAGGAGACACCACGCGGAGGTTTGAGTCGACTTGAGACGATTTCGACATGGATAATGCTGGCCTCGCCAAGTTGAGGCAGTCAGACACGTTGCCATGTGAAGATCGCCCCCTTATCTCTACGTGTCAGCGTCGAATATATTCGATAGGGTTAATTGCTAAGAAGTTGCAATTCAAAAGAGTGTGCTTCTGATAGACGCCAACGCTAGAAAACTTTGAAAATATTTAATATTTGTTCTGCTAGACTGGCCATGTCTTACTCTCTGTATACTTGACTAATGTAAGTATTTTTATAACTTCAAATAGCAAATCAAAAGTTAACTTTTCATCAATTACCATTTCCTTTTTGTAATTTTGTATCCTGTTCATAGCAGATTTTAAACGTATTTCTACAGCATCAATGTTTGGTTTATTACTTCCATTGCTCGGAAGAAAAAAATATTAAATTGTGTATCATATGACCTGAAAATTTAAACGGTAATTAAGAGTTACGAAATAAATAAAATTGCAGCGCTAACTGTTGCTGAAAATCAATGGCTTGTTTACAACTACAAGTTTATTTATCCTCTACAACGCTCGAGTAGTCACACATGTTAGGGTTAACCAGCCCGTTAGATGTTTGCTCGTTTTTTATTTGATGCTATTGACCAACATGTCAGAGAATATTTTGTGCTTTTTTTATATTAAATTGTATGCTTTTAAAAAACATAAATTATTTACATAACTATAAGCTACATCAACGTATTTTTGTATATTTTAATATACATAAAAATAAATAAAAATATATGCATATGTGTGTAAGACAAAAACAAATATATTGCATGTAGGTAGAAATTATTTGCATGGTAAAATAAAATCACAGTGTGTGTGATTGTGACATTTTTATGAACTTTACCCAGAGGATCCACACGGAGAATAATTTCGCCATTCGTCGTGGTGGTGGTCAAATGTTGTATGCAGCAGAGCAGCCAGAATAACCAATACTTTGCATGTAAATAATTCATAATCCTTGCGGTGGTGGTGGTGCTGGTAGTTGTGCTGATGGTAGAGGCGGTGGTGCGGCGTGGTCGGCAATAGCGGCGCGGATGTCGGTATAGCTGCATCCGCTGCGATGCTGTCGTTGTCATTTTTTTAACGTTACTGGCATGAATAATAAACAGCAAACACCAGCAACAACAACAACAACAACAAAGACAACCGACTATGGCAATTTCAATACCAACAGCACTAAGACAATAAACACAGGGCTGCCAACTGTTATGAAAGCATACAATTTATGCACTCACACATGTGCACAGCTTCTGACACACATGTTAAATACATTCAATTTTTTTTAATCAACTGTAAGTTTCGCGTTGCCCATGCCATTCGCTGTGTGTATGGGTTGAGCCAGGCCTGTTCGTGTCGGCGTATGTATGCGTAATTTCCGTTTCCGCTTGTCACTCAATATCGTTGTAATAATTGAATATTTTGTCCACATAACGACATGTTGCAGCTGTCACTTTACGTCACTGCATTGGACACAGCGACCAATACACCCACGAACAAGTACATATATATAAAAACACTCTTACACAGGTACACAAATATTGGCATAAAAAATATTTTTACAGTCGGCTGGTTTTATGTTTTATGTTATGGTTTATTTCAATATAAGTTTTGTTTTTTATTTTTTTTTTTTTTTTTTAATACCCTTTATTTTATACACATTTTATTTTGGTTTTTTATTGTCATTTGTGCAGCTTTTTTATTGCAAAATCCCAGCACCTGCAAGCAAAACAAGCAACATAAAAAATTCCATGCCGTTTACTTTATGCCGGACACACATGTGTGCATCTTTGCACACACACACACATTTTTTTTAGCGACATTTTTGCAGCTGTCAGCTGTGCGCAAAATAAAAAAAAGCTCCGCAGAAAAACTGAAGCTGAATTAATTCACAATCACACTGTCACACACACACACTTACACAAATACACACGCACCCAAGTCGGTTAAAACACCCTGTGCACACCCGCCATTAAGAATTGTTGTAATTTAAGCAATTTGC
Organism: Tetanocera ferruginea; assembly: GCA_958299015.1. Classification (NCBI taxonomy): domain Eukaryota; kingdom Metazoa; phylum Arthropoda; class Insecta; order Diptera; family Sciomyzidae; genus Tetanocera; species Tetanocera ferruginea. Next base: position 11,073,888 of record OY282642.1, read on the forward strand.
TGCACGTGACGACAATTTCTACACTTCGCTGCATATTTTTGCAAATTTTCGCTCCCTTTTATTTTGTGCTTTATTTCTGAGCTCTCTATATTCGTGCATTTTGGCTTCATAGTTGCCAGAGATGCAAATATCAGCTGTCATCCGCTATGCACCATTTTTCGCCATTCAAACTAATAGGATTCGAAGTTGCAATAAGATTTCATTTACATTGTATTTAATTATATATTTTTTTTTACATTTTTTTTGGGTTTTCGTTAAAATAAATGGGTTAAAAAATTAAATTTAATCCTTGTTTTTTACGACAGCAACAAAAATTAAGTGCTTTTTGATATGTTGGGCAGGCATTTACTTAATTTATTACAAGACTTAAGAGAAATAAAATAAAAATGGCCAAAATAACATTGCTATATCGTTATATTTTTCGTTAATTGCTAAAATATTACTGGATGAATAAAAGTTCAAAAAAAAAAATTGATGAAATGACTTGCCTGATACTGGTTTTGTGAAAAAACATATTCAAACGCTAGAGTAAAAATAACTTGCTTTGACTGGTTTGATCAGCATATTTTAAACTACGCTTTTAAATTAACCCATTAAAGCCTGACCTTGACCTTGAATCATACAATTTTAAAGAAATTTTGAAAAGTGGGCCCATGGGACCATAGAAATTGGTTAAAACAAATTAGTTGTTTATTAAATTTTTTATAAACTACATATTTTTAATAATTTATTAAAATTTTATTCATTCCAAACGAAATTTTTCCATATAAAAAATAATACATAGGTTATTCTTTGTACACGCCATAGACAATAGGGCGTTAAAATAGCCATTTTCATTAGGCCAGATATGACTACCCGTTGTGTTCAGATATCGCTGTCTTAATTACATAAGGAATACCGGAAGCTATATTGGAAGGATGTGCTTTTTCTTTTGGGGATAATGGAAAATCTCTTTATTTTTGGCACCATTTTTTGTTCTGATAAAAAAAATCTGATTTTCACCTGTAATAACCAAAAGATACATCAAGAAAAATAAGACTTAAAATTTATGTATCTCTCATTTAGACCGCGCTAGAATGTTTTGCGTATCAACACTTTCATAGATATTTAAGTACCCATTAGACAGCAATGGGTTAATTTAGCTTTAACAGAGTGGTAAGTTAGGTTGCGTTTATAGTGAACGCCGAATCACGCAGGCAGGCAGGCAGGCAATGTGAACAAGCGAGATAGATAGCAATTTGCATCTCGTTTTTTCACACAGATTTCAGCCTGCCTGCCTGCCTGCCTGTCTGAATCACGTTCACTATTAGCACAGCCTTAAGTTTGATTCAAAAATAAATTTGATAATATTTGTTTGTTTTTGATTTCTTCTTAAATTCATAAATTTTTTAATAAGAATCATGACACAAAAGTTATTTTTAAATATTTTTTTCAAACTTTGAAAAGGACGTTCTGTGATTAAAGACTATATAACCAAGCCCGTACCTAAATAAAGGTGTTTGTTAGTAATTCATTCAAGCAATATATGATGAAGGCAAAATATCTTTTTAAAAAGGAAATTATTTCCGGCCTCTTTAAAGGAAAGACTACGAAGTTTTGCGTCAAAACGCATGACTTGGTGCTCAAGTAAACTAAAGGCAAGTCAACAGAAATTTTTCCCTATAAAAAGTATTTACCCTAAAACGAGTAATAATAGATAATTTCTTTAATTTATATTTTAAATATAATAACCTAATCTGGCTAACAACAAATACAGGATTATGAACTTCGGGTTTCGGATTATGAATAGAGGGTTAGTGCAGCTCTGGTATTCCATAGCTGTATATATTCTTTCAGCCATTCGAGCTGGTTTTTGTGTAGCTAAAGGTATTTAATTTTACCACTTAGCAATACCTTGAAATTATGAAATTATTTTACAAAAGTTGTGAAGAAGATTACGGTCGTCAGAATTACCCTACTGAGCGAAAAACTTGCAATATATTGTGAAGAAATTTAAAGAAAGTGGATCACTCACAGATATTGTATGCCGTGTGCATCATAATAGTTAAGCTGCATCGAAATTATCGTTTCTGTAAGAAACCGTGTGGTGAAAACTTAAATTTCAACGCATTTTCAGCAATTTTCTTAGCTGTCTTACGACTCGCTAAGGCGTTTTATACATTTGTATTTTCATATAAATAAACATTACACTGTATATGTATATTTATTTATATATAAGCCGTGTATATACCCTATGGGGACAGTAGAGCCAACTGTTCTTACGTGACTGTTCCAGTGACAGCTTATATTTAAACTATCATAAGAGAAGTATAAAAAACTCGTCACCGACACGATCCTTGTACTTGTCATGGAACAGATTCTATTTTACTCAGCATGGGACCACAAGATTTTAAATGTGTTTTGCTATCAATGTTTAATCGTTACCAATATATCAGAGGAAGTTTGCTAGACTGCCATGCGGGGTGCACGTGGGTTCATATCCTGACTGTGTATTACATCAAAAATAGCATTTGAAATAAATTCGATAAAATCATAAGCAAAATTATTTGTTTTTAAATTTAAAGTTGAATTTTTATTAAACAAAAACTGTACTATGAATAATAAAAACTCTTTGTTGGTCTTGTCGGGGATTGAATCTAGCTCACTCGCGCAGCGCAGTAAGCACACAAGCAAGCTCGTCCAAACTTTAACTTCGCAAAGAGTGATTCAATTTTGTTAATGACAAGGCCATGTAAAAGTAACCGGTTGGTTTCACATGTTGGATGCAGAATTGGGACAGGTCCCTATCCCTTCGGAACCTTTCATCTCTTAACTACACTCAGAAAAAAGCTGCCATGTAAAATTAACGTTTTGTAATGTTATTTCCAATGTAAATCAGAAAATGTGGATTTTACGTAAGAAAATGTTAAGTTAACATTAATATTGTTGAATTGATAAGAAAAATATCAAAATGATAAAATAATGTTTTACGTTGCAATATCAATTCTTAATGTTAAAATAACATTTAAAATGTTTTTAGTTCATCATTTTTTACTGTACAATTGATAATATTTCATATACATTTAACATTATAAATGTAGATGTCAACAATAAGAAGATGTAATGTTTGTTTAAGAGCTGAGCCGTTGAGACATACAGGTGACCGTGGCACACAGGTTATGAGTGTGGCTTTGGATGCCCGGTTCGATTCCCACTCGTGGCAAATTATTTTTCAATACATTTTTTTTTATCTGCATTAATGTACTGATACTTTTTGATATTTTAAGTGTTAAAATAACATTATTATGTAACAGTTATACATTTTTAAATGTAGGTTTCGTAATGTAAAAAGTACATTAGGATAATATCAATTTTAACATTTTTTAATGTCGGACGACTTGTGTCAACTAAAAATGTCAATTTTACGGTTGTTTAATGTACTTTTTTTTCTGAGTGTAGTTATTTTCTCCTTCGGAGTCTTAACCGTGTACCATGTTTTATACACCGGTTATCAATTGGTATCAATTGACCTCTTTCAATTGCAATGCCATGTAAAACTGACTACTTGGTTTCAAATGTTGGTGTCAGAATTGGAACATGTCACTATCTTTTGTAAACATATCAAGGATAAGCTTTGAACCTGTTCTTTCCTCCGTTGGATGTATCGTAGAACAACAACTTATAAATGATGATTTTTCGAAGCAAATTGTCTTTTGTAGTGAAACCCATTTCTGGATAGGTGGAATTTTTAATAAGCAAAATGGCCGTATAAGGCGATCTGAAAATTCGCAATCGACGTGATTATCTGTATACATAAGGGTCTGGTGTTGCCATTAGTGCCTACTTTTTTTAAAACGATCAAAGGAGCAACCGTTACAGTCAATTACAGTCAATTCTAAGTTCTATGGCGGTATGTTAACCAAAGTTTTTTTTTTTGCCTGAAGTTGAAGATAAGAATCGATATGATTTTTCAACAGGATGAGGCCACAAACCACAAAACAATACAAATTTTCCAAGACGAATTATTTCTAGATTTGGCAATGTTAATTGACCTTTGAGTTGTGCGATCTTGCCTCTGGAATTAATTTTTTTCCAGCATGCTAACTTGAATAAGACTCACACTTCTAAACTATTAAAAACCAACATTCTTTAAATCTTGCCTATGCTAGTCCTTAAGTTGTGCACATACTTCATTGAAATTTACTTGAAAATCGTTGAGTCCTACAAAACCTCCCGTGGAGGGCATTTGAACCTGGATCTGCCAAGATTTGTTGGCTCGCATGCCACACACTTAGCACGCACTGCTGCGGCCGCCACAATATCGGGTCTTAGGTAGGTAGATAGATGGATACTTTTAACAAAGCTAGCTTGATGCCTGATACTTGACGTTGACAATGCATTAAAAAATCATTCAACTCATAGCAGAAGAAGAAACCCAGATTGATGTGCAGTTTTCTTTTTTTTTTCACTTCGTCTCTGCAGCTTCAACAAAAGTTATTTCCGAAAAGTTTAAGTTGTGCAGTATCTTCGCCCACCAGGCTCTCTTATGATGGTTACCATAATGAATAGATTTAACCTATCTAGCAAGACTAGCTCTCTTGAAATTCGGAGATCAAGAGACGGCCAAATAAGCCTAGAAATTGTACAGGTAAAAACTCATCAGCTCATGTGATGTTGACTTTCGATTTGATAATTTGTGCTGTGCAGCAGCTTGAGAGTAGCTAGCGGCATTTCTGGTGGGTTCTGAACCATTGATGTTATCAAGATACCATTTCTAACGAGCTTGTCTGCCTTTTACTTAGATTTAACGCCATCATGCCCAGGTACCCATATAAGGTTGATGCTAAAATAATTAGACATTCCCAAGCACAACATTTTTTGCTGGTTTGAAAGTTAATGGTCACTTGTTCCAATAATTTTATCGAAGCCTGGGTATTGAAAAATATACGAATTTTTTGCTTTAAGACTACAATATTTGATAACCATGGCAACCTTATTGCCACCATTTCGGCTTGAAAAATACTACAGTGGCCAGGCAGCCTACAGATGAGGGTGTATAAAAATAGACAACCTTCCTTTAATGGTAGACATCGTTATTTGTTAGAACTGGCAGGGATGAGCATACCTAGCTCCCGTCAAAGGATAGAGAGAATTTAGAGTAACTTGTTCTTATTGGAACAAAGTAATATCTCTTCTGTATGGATACATGACCTATTTCCTGGCATTTCCATGCCCGAAGTTCTCTTAATTCCGAAGCTGAACAAGCTGTCATTTGACTAGCAATCAGGTCGAGCGGTAGAAATATGGTATCCATAGCATAAGTCAGTGTTGTTCTCAGAAATAACACCCCAAATAAAAATTAAATGTCGTCCAAATATTGGGGTCTTACAACTGAAGCAATGCCAAAAATAAAAATTATATACAACCAAAAATAAGTTCAATAACAACCAAAATAAATATTTTTGAAAATTTTTAATTAAAAATATTTTCATTGAAATAAATTTAAAGTTTAAAACTCAATATCTATTTTAAATTCATAAAATTTAATATTTAAAATTTTAAATTTTAATTTAAATTGCGACCAAATTTAATATTTAAAATTATTAATTTTAATTAATTGTTAAAAAAAAAAATTGAAAATTATTAATTTCACGGTACAACACTCAAGAAATCCCAAGAGGTTTCTCTACGGTTTCTTCAGGTTTTGGGTTCGCTGAATCCGAATCTGAAGTCAGAATTTTCGGGTCACCCTAGGCTTTCGTGCTTCAGGGGAGGTAGAATCCTAACGCCCTACTGTTAATGAAGTCAATATGACCGACCCCCATTACTTTTTCAAGAGGAACATGTTTTGCCTTGGAACCCATCCCCTCCGAATCCTCCGTATGGTGGTTTCCATACAAATTTTTTGATTTTGTATATTTTTTATATGAAATTTTTTATTTATTTTAAATTTTTAATTTTTAATTTTTTAAAAAAAATTTTTTTTTTTTTTTTTATTTAAATTTTAAATTTTAAATTTTAAATTTTAAATTTTAAATTTTAAATTTTAAATTTTAAATTTTTAATTTTAAATTTTAAATTTTAAATTTTAAATTTTAAATTTTAAATTTTAAATTTTAAATTTTAAATTTTAAATTTTAAATTTTAAATTTTAAATTTTAAATTTTAAATTTTAAATTTTAAATTTTAAATTTTAAATTTTAAATTTTAAATTTTAAATTTTAAATTTTAAATTTTAAATTTTAAATTTTAAATTTTAAATTTTAAATTTTAAATTTTAAATTTTAAATTTTAAATTTTAAATTTTAAATTTTAAATTTTAAATTTTAAATTTTAAATTTAATAAATTAGGTAGTATTTATATTAGGTATTTACTATTTTTATTTCATAAAATGAAATATTAGAATTTAATTATAAATAAATAAATGTAATATATAGTATTTAAAATTAACATTTATATATAAATTTAAAATTTTTTTGGGCTCAACCTCTTTAGTCACAAAATTGTAACGTTTTTTTTTAGATTTTGAAAATTCGGATAATTGATAAAGTCGTAAAAATTTATTTTTGTTTGGCAAGTTTAAAAAAAACACTGATTTTAAGAATAAATATTGCAATTTCTTGCCAAAATATCTTTTCATACTGGAAAATAAACTAATGATATAGATAGTCTCATAAATGCATTACTTTGTAGCAACTTTTAAGCCCTATAAATTTCCTTAAGTACCAAAAAGGTCTGTCACTAGCCATTTATATTTTCAATAATTAAGACTTATCTCGGAACGACTTCTTGAGTGCTCAATTAACAATAAATATTATTACTAGCACCGAGTCACTTATATTGGCCATTGCCAACAAAAACAGTTAAAGCAAAATATATGTTTGTCGTAAGGCATCAACATCAATTAAGCCAGCTTTTTTGTATGGCTTTGAAAGTGCTTTTTAAACATAAGTTTATTTACGATATCTATTTTATTGTCTATTTTATTGGCTTCTTATGAACTGAAAACAAAAACATAACTGAAAAAACACAAAAAAATAAAATAAAAAATAAACACGAAAAATAAACCTCACATAAATGCATTTCGCAGAACATACTGAAAATACAGAGTTACTTGCAGAATGTTTCGTTATATTTTTTTATTTATTTGGTTTTTTATTATTTGTTTTGTGGTGTTGTGACCAAACTCTACCATTAAAAACATAAATAAAGGAGTTAACTGTATTTTGCTAACAGCCAAGTCAAACATGAGTGCGCGCGCGCGCACACCATGAGAAAATAAATAAAACCAGAGAACAATAAACATTTTTAACAATAAACATCATTCCATTTATTTTTTTTTTTTGTTGTTTTTTGTTGTTTTTGTTGCTTTTTGTTTTGTTTTATTTTTGCCTTTTCACAAAAGACACGCATACCATGAGCACCACTGAAGGATGAACTTTTGATTTATTACACTTGAGGATTACACAATGGAATGTGCTGAATGTGGCAACGCTGCTCAATGAGCACGCTGAAAACCATCAGCATGGTAGTCATGAAATCCTGCAGGAGCTAGAGCAGAAGTGGAAACGATGCGTGGTCGTTACGTAAACCAGCAGACAAAGTATGACTTGTGGAAAAAAGCCACTAGCTGCAGAATTAGTACGCTTTTAACAGCATTATTTCTGCTGTTCCTCATATTTTTTTTTTTTTTTTTTGTTCATAAAAAGTAGTTTTAGACGCAGCGGAATACAGCAAATAAACAAAAATTTACGGCAATAAATTAATCCACACTTGAGTGCGGTTGTCGGAACGAAGCAGTCGAAGCGGGAGTAGCCGCAGCAGCAGTAAAATGAGATCGGAGTGTATGTTTTTCTTCTTTATGCTTGACAACTTAACAAATGCAACATGGCGTCATTAAGCGACCACACACATGCTTTCATGCACAATACAAACTAACCGCAATTCAAATTAAACTCCATTTTAAAGGTATTTAAAATGCGTGCTGTGTCTAAATATGTGAATGGGTGTGTGTTTCTGTGTGTGTGTGTGTTTTCTAAAAACAGGAAACTGACGTTCGTTTACCGCAACACGTTGCTTAGCAGCCATTTTCAAAGATGGTGCTAAACGACATTTAAGAGTACTCGAACGATAATGTCAGAACATGCTGCCAACGTCATTTTGATAGCTTCATGTTAACAATCTAGACATTTTTTTTTTGCATGCCTTTGCTAAAGCGCCTACCAGATTTTCCAACCCTGAGCAAAGCTGTGCCGCATTGCCAATGACATGTTTACAGCTCTGGCTGTGCTGAATGACAAGCTAGCGGCCATGCAACGACAGCTCCACACTCTATAGCTTCGGATGCAGACTGCTGCTGCCAACACTTATTATGCCACGCTCACCAACAACTCACGGCCGAGCAGCACAACTTTCTGCTGCTCTGCTTTCGTGCTTCATTATCAGCAAGCTATCACGTGCCGTCTGCCTGCTTTCCTGCTTTCCTGCCTGCTGATTACACGTCCGATCAAGACCTAGCAAAACATCCATCATGTCGCGAATTAACAATTTATTCCACTCAACTCGAGTGGAGTTCTTTCTTTTTTTTTGCTTTTTTGTAGGTGGGTGGCTAGTTGGTTGCTCGCATGCGACTCATCAGCAATGTTGCCGCTTCCGACTAACTTTGAGTGACGCGTACAAATTAAAAGTTGCAGCTCTTGCAATCAAAATATTTTTAATTAAAATGTCTTGTGGATTCCGCAAGCATTGCGGCAAGGAAACTTATAGCGATTTTGTACCCTTTTCGTTCTCTCTCTTTCACTTTCGCCTTAATCGGGTAGTAATCAAAGCAGAAAATGGGAAAAATGCTACCATAAGCAATTTAAGCAGAAGCCTCGCAAAAACCACTCGAATAAGTTGTAATCTAGCCAAATTGGCTGTAAACAAGCATGTAGATAAATAAAAAATAAGAGCACTCAGTTATTGTAGAAATAATTATAATTATGTTATTACAATCCTGGCTTTTGTATAAAGTGTGTAGAATTTTTTATTGCGCGAAATCTTTCAACATGAGTTCGTCTCTTTTAGTAATGGCAAAGCTATTAAAAATTCCAACTACCAATACACAAAAGCATAAAGAGAAACCCAACAAACAAAATGATTCACTTATAATATCGTTTATGAATTGCTTTCTCGTTCAATTCATTCAATAGCAATTATCATGTACAATTAATTTATAATATCGTGAACGGGAGAAATTTCTCCTTCGTTAACGAATCGTTCAAACCGACAAAAGCAATTCGTGAACGAGTCGCCAAATCTTAGAAAATTAATTCATTAACGAATTTTCCTATTTCAAATAAGCAATTCGTTAACAAATCTTCAAATTTAATAGAAGCAATTCTTAAACGAATCACCAAAGTTCAAAAAGCAAAAAAAAAAAAAAAATTGAAAAATCTGGAAGTTTTATATATGTACTAGTGTAAAAGCCCGTCCTACGACGGGAAGGAACCATTTAGAGTACAAAATGCGACAAAAAATTTATTGGATTTATATACAAAGGTTTTTATTTGAAAACATGTTTATTAAATTATTTTTATAAAACTTCCGTACATACAACATTTCTAGTAAAAAAATTCTTATGCTTGGTTTTTACTTAGTCATTTTTTGTTTGACATACTATTTAAAAGTTAAGAAAAATCACATAAATAACATTTTTTTTGCAATTTTTGCTATAAACATGTGAAGAGACCAGTTTTTCCTATTTTTCGCCATTGTCAAACAGAAAAAAATGACAACGTGTTGGCATTTTTCATGTGAGTGACAACAACTGACCATTGAAATTGACATAGTGAAAACCATGCTTTAGAATTTTAACCAATTAACCTTGTACCTTGCCATCTATAATGCTTAGTTTTACATCATCAGCCCGCTAAAACTGCCCATGACTAAATACCAGTTCTTTTAGAACAACTCCTACTTTTTGCAATATTTAACCTTGCAATTTATTTATGGTCATTGAAAATGTCAGTTTAACTGGAAATTGACGGCTTCGGAGAGTGAAAGGCAAATCTGTGTTTGTCGGGGCCAAATCAATTTTAGGTATGAAAACTATTTAATGTTCGCCAGTGCACCTGTCAATACTTGTGCGATGATAAATTAAGTTTTTAGGTTTTTCAAAACTAAACACCTTCCATTACAGATATCTCTTTTGGTATGGAAATTTCGAAGAAGTATTATAATACTTCCAATTTTGAGGTTTAACTTATGCAGTGGCATTCCTGAAAGATAAAATTTATTCAAAAACTCGGCAAGGCAATTTTGTTTATCGCTATCATCACTGTCTTCAATTTAATCCGTCCTCAAATCTCGCACTGTGTCACCAACTAAAATATTTAGAACTTCCTCGTTGACTTCGTTCACTTCGGAATTTTTTGGGTGCAGGATAGCAATTTTGGAATAATGGTTGATGATATTGGGACTCAAAGTATCGCCAAAAATCTATTTAACCCTTTCAATGGACTTGTCCATTATATTGGACACTTCGGAAAATTTTTTTTTTATTTTCCAAAGTTTTTTTCTAAAATCTAATAGGTTGGTGCTATGAAGTGAAGTTGTGCCAACATGACAAAAATAATTTTAGGGAGATATATAACGTTTAACTTAGTTAGATTTTTATGCCCAACAGTAGCCTTCAATTTTTTTATATCGCGTGTTAATAAATTTTGCAAATAAAGTGAGTATAGTGATTGGTGTGCAAAGTATAATTTTTTTTTATAATAAAAAAAAAAAAAACAAATTGGCCATTTCAGCCCTTGAAAGGACTTTGACCGAGCTTCTTATCATCAATTGTATTATGTGTGTTATTAAATGTTTGCACAAAATTAACCGAGAACTGGACCTACACGTTTTATGCCGACTCCGAACGGCTAAAGTTCATGTTCTCAAGAAGCTTTACATGGCATTATTTACTCTCTGAGGTTTGCCATTGTCTGCAGAGAGGTGGTGACCGATCAGAAAAATGTTTTATTGAAAAAAATTTTTCGCCGCAGCTGGAAATCGAACCGGGCTCCGAGCATGCTAAGCCACGCACTTAACCTGCATGCCACAGTCACCATAATTTTTTTTTTTATAATAACATTTGCATAAATAACGCATTTGCATTTGTCTCCGGTTGTTTTAGTTGAACTTAAATATTATAATACAACGTTATCGTGGTTTTTTCCATTATATTAGACAGCCTGCCAAAAGCAAAGCAGCTCATGTAAAAATCAGAGGGAAGTTTTTTAATCTTTTTATTGCTTAAATGATGGGAATATAAGCTCAAAAAAATTGTCCACGATTATTCTAGGCAAGCCATTGAAAGGGTTAATAAGCGAACCTTTACAAACAAAATAATCTGGAATTTCTATGATATCTTCATCTCCATTTCCTAACTTGAGTAGCCAATCGCTAAAACTTGGATCAGAAGACCGAACATTGTGATTTAATTCTAGCAATTCCAATTGACACCAACGTCACTGAATGTAATAATTGCTGTTCAGTTTATGCAGACCGAATAGGTTGCGGTTCTGTTAATTAAGAAGCACTGTAATAGCAAGACATGATGTTTGATGTATAGTAGTTGAGGAAAATGACGATAGTCTTAAAGTACAAAGATTTCCAATACATAATTTAATAACAGGTTCTGATCCATTGTGAACAGGTCTTAAAAGGTTTAGTAAGTACAAACATTTCAAATGGATAATTTTACAACAGGTTCTGGTCCAGCCTAAACATGTTTTACGATATAGAGCAAAAGGTTTAGTAAGGTCAAACATTTCATATGAATAATTTTCTAACAGGTTCTGGTACAGGCTGAACAGGTTTTGCGATATAGGTCCTGGTCCAGGCTAAACATGTTTTACGATATAGGGCACGGAGCAGGACGCTTGTCTTTTATTTATTAAGATATTTGCCCGTCAACTGTTCTCAACTCATCAACCTTCAACTTATCTCGATTTTAAAAACAATTTAATGCTAAAACCGACATTCAGCATATTTTTATTGAAATTTTTTTAAATGTTTTAATGTTCTTTGAAACAAAACAAAAATAAATTTTTTGAAATATTTTTGATGTTCAAAGTTTTAAGAATTTTACTAAAGTGTCCTTCAAATAAGTCACTTTTAATCTCAGTTTAAATTTTTAAGCAAAGTATTTCTGCTATTTAACAAAGCAATTTTAAACGGTGCTTTCTTTAAGCATCCAGCCAACCTCTGATACAGACAAAACCAAACTATTCGAAAATAATACGAAAAAACTATTTACAAGCGATTCGTCAACGAATCACCCCTCGCCACAATGTTTATTGGGAAGATATACATAAAAGGTGACGAGATGGTGTTTTCAATTAGTTTCTGGAATGTGTGGAAATTTTAAAAAATTATTATAGAAATTCCGGCTCAGTTATGAATATATCACTTGTATTCGTCGTGAAGTCGTAAGAAATTTGTCGCACCGTGGAAAAGTTTGAGCGTGAGTACACATTTTTTGAATTGAAAGGCACCAATCAAACAGAGATTGGCTTGGAGTGAAACTAATTAAGTATCAGATGATATGATATTTTTCTTTCACCTCAAATATTGTTTTCCTCCAGTCGTCGTCAATGTGTTTTTACTGATATATATCAAATAAATTTTGTGTGCATACTTTTAGGCTAAAAATTCATATAAAAAGCACTGTAATACGGAAACAGGTTCTGGTCCAGGCTATAACAACTACAACAGTTTGAGCGCTAAAGCACGGAGCATGACGCTTGTCTTTTATATATTAAGATTATGCGTAATGGTCAGGAATCATAAAATGGTATCCATATAAATGATATTAGAATTTTGACTTCGAAAGAACAATAGGTGTTAAAAGAACATTCAAAGTAAAAGGAATTTACATTAAAAGCCATTTCGTCGATCTACATATAATTAAAAAGAATACAACAATTTTTTTTTTACTTTTAGAATTCACATGATGAATAAATGAGGTTCTGAGTCAGAAATTTAAGGTTTAGGTCTGCATTAAAAAAAAAAATTGCCGAAATTTGCAATAAAAAAAAACCTAAATTATAGACCCATATCGAAGAATAGAGATAGGGTTATAGATTATACGACGAGCTTAAAGCAAAAGAAGGAAATCTTTAAGTGAAAGTTGAAATGCGAAATAAAATTTGTTGAAGCAAAAACGATTCACACAATGTTGTGTAGAACATCGAACGTACATCGAACGGTTGCCAGCGAACATAAGACGCGAATTTAGTATAGAGAAAGGGGTTGCGGGGAACATCATGTATAGCATGTATTTGTAGAGTTTGATATTGTTAAGGAGGGACATGACATTGGCAGTCTTTTTAAATCGACTTTTTTATAATTTTGTATTTTAGTAAATAATCTGAAGATTCTAAGAAAAAATTCATGGAAAAATTCTTACTGGTTCAAAAGTTACAGCCGGATTAGTGAGAGCGCATTTTTCTTTTTCAACCTTTTTTTCTTTGTTCACAAACTTTGAACGCGTTTATCTCGAAATCATGTTTTTCGCACTGGTTGCGGCACATTTTTAGCGGGTTCATTTTTTGACGAAATTTTTTTTTTTTTGTATTTTTTTAAACTTGATTCGCTATCGTATGACACGAGTTTTTTTTTAATTTTTTTCCATTTTTATGAAGTTTAAGGCCCGAATTCACCAACCTTACTATTTTTTTATCGTTTTACTTTTGCCTTTTTGATATTCACCAATATTTTATTTTTAAGCAACCGCTGACTTCTTTATAAAAAAGCAATAGATTCCAACCTAAAAACAAAGCAAAACCTTATGGTAAGCTTTGTTTTGTCAAATATTGTATGGCAAACTACTATTCGAAAAGTTCGAACATAAGTTAGAAACAAAAAATGGAGATTGCTTGGTGAATACGAAAAAAATAGTAAACTAAAACGCCTGCTGAAATAAAGAGAGTATTATATCGAGGTTGGTGAATACGGGCATTAAAGTCATTATTTTTTTCGAAAAAACGCACTTAAATTTGGAACATCACGAAAAATTGAAAAAAAATTTAGAAAAAAGCTCCTGTCATAATTTTTTTAAGATTTAAACAAATCATTATTTTCCAGATCGGGCAATTTTTGCGACTCCCAGCGCTGCAACCACGAGGCCCTGTTTTTACTCTGCCGCCAGTTTGGAGCTCTTTAAAACCATGTTGGAGTGCAAAATATATTTTTTTGAATTTTTTTCTTGTAAGTTGTTCACTTCTCTACAATAATTACAATAATAATTTTGGAAAAATGTTTGTTTTTGACTGAATTATAAATTTTTAAAAAAAGGTCTGTTTTCTCTACCGCGAATGTTATGTCCCTCCTTAAGGTACTATTACAGTGTGAAGCTATTAAAAACAACACCTTTTTTATTAATTTTTTTTACATGGTATTATAAAATTATTCAATTCAAATTTATTTACATTATGTACAGTTAAAGTTGAAGATATAAAAAAAATGTTTTTTTTTTGTTTTTGTATTTGTTGTTTATTTTCTAGAGGTCGTTGAAGTTGGCGTGTTTAAAAAAAGGTTGTAAGTTGGTTTCTCGTCTCCAGCATTTCCAAGGCGTCGGAAAGTAAAAAATCACAGTGCATTCTTCAGTAAAGGGTTGTAGTTGAGCACTCTACCTACGCAAATGAAAAAATAAGGTAAACAAAAAAAATGGCATGCGTTGAAAAACAAATTTACAAAAACCCCTCTTTTTGGCAGAAATTCTTAGCCGTAAAAAACAAAATATAAAAGTTTCTTGGCTTTTTATAGGTAGAGTGCTTAACAGAGTCTATGAAGATCACAATAAATCAAGTTTCATCGAAATCGATCAAGCAGAACTCGAGATATCTTGGAAACCAATTCGAAAAAACTTGTTTCGAGAAAAACGCGATTAGATTTTCTTCTATGAACGATAATATATGAAATAATGCGCTCATACGAATATAATGTATGTTATATCTTTTTTTTTATTTGATATTTTTTTCTAAAATTTTGTACACGCATTCTTAAGACCTTAAGGAACCAGATTCTAAAAAAAAAAAAAAAAAATTTTTTCATTTTTTACACACTGTAATAGTACCTTAATGCTTTGGGAAGTGAACATAAGACGCAAATTCGTTGGTTTAATATCGGAGAATACAGATAGGGTTGTAGATTATATAGTAGTTACTATAGACCTATATCGAATAAAAGAGATGAAATTATTTTATAAGAGTTCTTAAATTTTTTGGATCAAATAAAGGACTTAAATCGAAATAATGAAACAAATTGTTAGCTTTCACTAAAAAGAACCACAATGTATGATATTTAACGTACATATTCCCATGTTTTTGTTACAATTTCAATGTATTGTATTTCAAGTGACGCGGGACAGAAACAGACTGCTTAGATAGTTATGTTTTCCGATGGTGTATGGATTATAAATGAAGGCAATAAAGTCGATTGAGAGCGAAATTAAAAACACACAAGAAAAACTGACCATGTGCGGAAATATTGAAAAAGGCGACTTAAAAAACATATCTTAACCTTTTACCTGTATTCGAGCAAAGAAATCAGAAGTCATCCTTAAGAACATTTTAAAAAATTTTGCTATTAGTAATATTCTACTAAACTCATTTTTTTTTTTTTTTGCAATCTTTTGAATGCTTAATGAATGCTTTGAATGTTTGAATGCTTAGTCATAAAACATGTAGGTCCAGTTCTCGGTCAATTGTGTGCAAAACATTTAATAACACACACAACACAATTGATCATAAGAAGCTCGGTCAAAGTCCTTTCAAGGGCTGAAATGGCCAATTTGTTTTTTTTTTAGTATTTTCGCTATTGTGGGTTGTATTGGAGATGGACGTGGCCATGGGCGGATGACATCCATTTTTCGAAGACGGTTTTGTTTTGATATAAAATACATACGTACTAGATTTTATCTCTGGTGGTGAAAGACGATCTTATTTATTGAGTTTCAAATTTTTGGGTTGTATGTGAGGTGGGCGTGGCCATGGGCGAATGACATTCATCTTTCGTAGACGTCTTTGTTTTGATATAAAATACATACGTACTAAAGTTTATCTCTGTAGGTGAAAGACGAGCTTATTTATTGAGTTGTAAATTTTTGGGTTGTATGGGAGGTGGGAGTGGCCATGGGCGGATGGTATCCATTTTTTGAAGAATTTTGTGTTTTGATATAAAATACATATGTACCAAATTTTATCTCTGAACGTTAAACATGAGCTTATATATTGAGTTTTTAATTTTTGGTTGTATGGGAGGTGGGCGTGTCCATTAGCGGATTATTTATGTGAGATCATGATATCTCTTTTGCTGCTTCTAGAAGGCTATATCGAAGTATCTTATGGAAACTCAGTCAGCTTTCAAACAGCTACTACAGAAGCAATAGAGAGGTTTTTCGTTCAAGATGGAACTTCTGAAGTGCTTCAACTGAGCTTTGCTCAAGTGCCAAAGATGGTGAGCATTTTTTTTTTGCAATTGTTAGTTGGCATTTATTAATATCAACTTTTATAGAAACTCAAAAAGAGATTTATGAAAAGCTTTTATAAAATGAAATACGACAGTTTGCTTTATTTGTACGCTTACAATAAGGAAAATTATTAGTTAAACATCACATTCTGCTCATTTAATACGCTCATAATAATTGCGTGTTCAACTCAAAAATCTTGAATGAAATTCTTTTGATGTTAAAACAAATACTTGTCTATATAATATATAATGACACCACAAACAACTGGATGTTTTTGATGTCACTTCATAAAAAGGTTCACATTGTCAAAAGTGTTCTTAAGAATTTGACTACCTTTTTTCACGGTTATATGAAAATATCTGATAATGCTTCAAACAACACTTTAAACGTAACTTTAAATTTTTGGTAAAACTTTAGAGATGGTTTTCATTTAACGAAGCAAGAAGCGATGTATGACCAAAAATTGTTGAACATCAGAGAACAAGAAAGTATCCATGGCACTGAATTGGCCACCGGCTGGGAAAACAAAACAATTACTTTACTAAACAATGCTTGAAATTGAGTAACCAGGGCACACATGGGGTGGCAAAAATGTGGGTGAAATAAAAATCACTCATATTAAGTCCTTCAAAGAAGCTCTTTTCTGCAGAATTCTTGTTGGTTTTTGACATCTGTTCCTAGCTGGCACAGGCAGCACAAGAACAGAAGAACATTTAAAACCGCTAACGGCATAGCTGTAAAATGTATTTCAAGAGAAAACATTTTCATTCAACATTCTCGTGGGAAATGATTGATAATAAGGTGTTTATTATGGTAGGATGTGCTGTCTGCTTCGCTTTATTATCATAAGTATACCACTAGGAAGATGAATTAGGGTGCTCCGCAAGGGAAAATTAGAAATAATTTAAAAAACAAGAAAGACATAACCTTAATTAGTATTTTTAAAAATATAAGCATTAGTTTTAAGAAGCTTATTTTTAACTCTCTCCTCTTATATGAAACTGTTGCGCACATTTTCGAAACAACCATAATTTACCTAAGGATGCTGAAGAAGAATATAATCATCAATAATATTTTGTATACCTATCTACTATATATGACCTAAAATTTCTTGATTAATGCTATCGCTTCTATGATAACCTAACATAATCTTTCAGCTATGCTTAGTTGTAAGAGGAAGTTTAAAACTTTTGCCACAATGTGGTTAATATAGAGAAACTTTACAGTGCGGTAACGGGTTGGTGTGAAAATTTGCAAAAATTGTAATAAACATCAAATACATGAGACAGGATATGTGCGTGTAAATGTGTTTATAACAAAAGTTTGTTAATTAATTGTAACGTTGTAACTGTGAGGAGTTGTTTGTTTTTCGTAAAGTGAAGAATTTGATGTTAAATACATACATAAAATAAATTGATTTAAATAGTTTGAGTAATATTGAAGTTCTATGAAAAAATGGCAATTCACAAAGAAAATCATATTTGAAAATGGTTCAAAATTTTTTACATCTTATCAGATGTCTTGTCATGTAACAGCAATAAGCACGGAAATTCTTTTATTAAGTCTCAAATAAAAATACCAAAGAAACACTTTCGCAATTTCTCCTGCAATTTTTGCGCATAGTTAAACATTTTCTTATGTAAATATTTAAGCAAAAATGCATGACCAAACAAATGACTCTTCTGTAGTATTCATGAAAACGTGAGAGAAATTAAAGAAATTATTCTTTGAAATCGCTGAATCACTGTTAGAACGAAAGTTCTGAAAGAATTTCGTTTCATTGCGTTGCTATTTCATTTACGAGAATTGAATTAATTATCACTAAGGCTTTGAGCAAAAACAAAATGCTAGCAACATTTTTTTCGCACCAAGCGAAGATGATTTTTGCGATTTATTTCTATTTTCAAAGAAAAACGGAACAAAATAGACAATATTATGCCCAACATAGTGAAAATGATGTCTAAAAGAAACTGAATGCTATCAGCAAATGAAGTGAATATAAAGGTAATGAAAAAAGTTTTTATATATATTGACACAACTTTTAGTTTATACGAACGAGAATATTTTAAAAGAAATCATGTTGTTATGACTTCTTTAAAAATATATTCTTTTATATATTTTTTTTTTAATAATTGAAAATGTAACTGATATAACAAAAAATGTTTCCTAACTCTGATCCATCAAAAAAAACCTTCAAACTCTGGTATGATATACGACGTGATGATATAGAAGAAAATTATACAAATTGCTTGTTCTACCAAATAAGACAGTTGAAGCAGAAAATATCGAAAAAATATACAAAAATATCATGTACAACCGCCAAGTGAAGCTAAGAGAGATTTCTGACATCTTACAGATATCAAAAGGCAGTGTGTTTAACATCATACACGGTCATATGGTAATGCGGATACTCTTTTACAAATGAGCGGCACGCTTTTATAATTTTTATTGATTTCTTGGATCATGAACGGACCCTAAATAGTGACCATAACATTGCGTTATTGGAGCGTTTGAAGTCAGAGACTAAAATAATAACAAAAGTTCCATCCACCGTTGATTCCAGATATGTATCCCAGTGATTATCAGTTGTTTGTGAACTTGATAACATGATTCGGAGAAAAGATTTCTCTCGAACCAGGAAGTCATAGCTGACATTGACTTCTATTTTGAGGCCAAGAAAAACTCACTCTTCAGCGGTGACATTGAAAAGTTTTAGTAGCCTTGGAAGGATTGTATCAATGCCAAATGCTACCATTTTGTCTTTTTTTCATGCTTAGGCCTAGAGTTAATGAGTGATGTATTAGAGTACCGAAGAAAATTTAAAATTTGAATTCAATAAATATGCTCATTCTAAAAGTTTTGCATGGAAAGCCAAACAGTTTAAACCATGAGTTTTATAATAAAAGTATTTATAAAAACAGTTTAAAACAAAAAAAAGAAACAGTTTCGATAGTATCGTAAGTGTAGACGTAGAATTCCGTTTAAGTTGTAACCGCTTGTACTTTATCTCTTTGGTCCGATAGTTTTGTTCATTTTGCACGTATTTTTATTGATCTTCCAAAAATTAAAAAATAAATGAATAACACTCAATTATGGACTACTTATCGAGGCCAAACAAAGAAAAAGTTAAAAGTAAGTATGATTAAATGAGCAAGCAAAAAGAAACAAGCAAAATTTAAAATTTTTTCAATCATTTTGTTAAGTTTGACAGGTTGAGTTCATTGACTTAGTTGAAAAGAAGGCAAGCAAATGCACTTTCCATTGGTGCCACTTTCGTCTCTGCCAGATATATAGTTTGCGAGCTACAGTCAGTTTAACTACTTATTTCAAATTAAAATTAAGACCCCGATTTTTAAAAAATCGTATGGTTACTATATTTCTCGCTGAGCACATGTCCTTTCCTCTCGTCTCTGTCTGATGTCTAGTTTGCTAGCTACACTTTCTGTTCGATGCATAGTTTGCAAACTACACTAGCTAGTGCTAGTGGGATGTGGAATCCAAATTAATTTGCATTATAAGCAAAAATTAAAATTTTACGCCATCTATTGGGTAAAAGCATAAAAGGAAATATGATCCAACTTGTTTTTTTCATAAGAGTTAAATCTAACCGGATCACAGAACCATTTCGTTAAATTTGACAGATTGAGTTCATTGACTGAATTGAAAAGAGGTTCATGACCTCTGGTTTCAAAATAGAGCACTTAGTATACTAGAACAGTAGTGCATACATAAACCCAATGCGAACTTATGCTTAAAATGCTGCCAAAGCGAACCAATCAGTTCGTGCAAAACCAAAGTATACAAGCATAAACAACGAAAGAAAAACATGAAAGCAGCAGGCACATAAGCAGCTGATGATTGATTTTCTTATATAAAAACATGCATTTTTTTTCTTATATTTTACTATTTTGTGACTTTAATATAATAGTGACAAAATCCAAAGTTAGATATTCATTCAGCGCAGGATATATCTGATATTTTAGTGTATATATTATCTTTGAACGAAGAGTATTAAAGGCTGTAGGTATACCCTAAAGTATTCGCCAAAAACGTTGCCTAATGACCTTGAAAAAATCTGTTAAAACGACCCCATACAAACCGCGCTGTAAGACGTAATTCTACGTCAAAAAAATAAAGAACAAATAGAAAATAAAAATAATAATCTTAATATATAAAAAACAAGCGTCCTGCTCCGTGCTCTATATTGCTCAAACTGATAATAGTCTAAACCAGAACCTGTTTCGCTATTACAGTGCTTTATATATGAAAAATTGTAAAAGTATGCACATAAAATTTATTTGATATTTATCTGTAAGGACACACTGACGACGACTGGAACAAAACAACATTTGAGGTGAATGTAAAATGTCATATCGTCTGCTATTAAATTATTTTGAATACGACCCTCACTTCGTGAGGCACATTTTCACCGCAGTGGATTCGTCAATAAGCAGAATTACCATATTTGGGCAAATGTGATCCAAGAGTGATTGTCGAAAAACCAATCCACCCACAAAGAGTGACTGTTTGGTGTGGTTTATGGACTGGCGGCATCATCGGGCCGTATTTTTTCCAAAATAAGGCCGGTCAGGCAGTAACTGTGAATGGTGTTCGCTATCGTGAGATGCGAACTTTTTATGGCCCGAATTGGTAGATATGGATGTGGACAATATGTAGTTTTAAAACAAGATGGTGCCACTTGCCACACAGCTAACGAAACAATGGCTCTTTTGAGTGACAAATTTAATGGCCATGTTATCTCACGTGGTGGCAATGTCAATTGGCCGCCAAGATCATGTGATTTGACACCGTTGAGCTTCTTTCTTTGGGGTTATTTGAAAGAAAAGGTGTACGATGATAAGCCAGCAACAATTCAAGAGCTAAAGGATGAGATAATTCGACACATTAACGGCATAGAACCTCAATTATGCCTCAGTGTCATTGAAAATTTGGACCAACGGATGTATGTGTGCCGCCGAGGTCTAAATTTTTGACTGACGCAGTCAGAATGACGCAGTTAAACATCAAGTTAACTTTTTAGAACATATGACAATTACTTTTATTTAATAATGACTTTTAATTTATTAACATAACAGTAAAATCAAATAAATTTGCTGATGACGGCCTTTTGACTGATGGTGTACACCATCCGCTGTGACAGCCGTCGGCTAAGTATGAGGTATGTTAATTGTTTGGCAAGCCAACGAACTGCGACAGCCCGAGTTCAATACTCTCTTGTTAGAAAGTTTAATCAATAAAAAATTTATCTAATCGGTCGTCACATCTCTGCAGATAATGGCAAATCACAGATATTAAATAAAATCAATTAAAATTTCTTGAGAACATGAATATGAGCCGTTCGGAGTCAGCATAAAATATGTGGATCCAGTTCAGTGTTGCCGCGACGGTTCTAAAAAAAGTATCCATAAAAAGGTCAGAAAGGTATCCAAATGTATCCACTTAAAAAAACAAGTATCCAGGTAACAAACTGCAGAAAACGATATTGTATTCACCTTTAAAACTCAACCTTTAAAACTTAAAAAGGTATTAGCAGTGTCATATTCTGTGTTTACATACAGTCGAGTTAACTCTGCGTGTAAAAAAGTTGAGTTGTAAAGTTTGAATTGAGTTTTGTTAAACCCAAGAAAACTTCACGAGTACTATCTGTCTAAATCTATTATGGCATTTTTCATTAAAAAATGGCGACTATAAGAGTCTGTAGAACAAGAGTTGAGCTGCCAACAATTTATTCTAAATAAACTTGACAAATCTAATACTGGAGATACACATATGGTTTCGATACTACAAAGTTAATATACTACATTGTATATCACTGTGTGTCACGGTATACCAGCTATAAGCCAGCTTCTGAAACTAGTATAGCGTCTTATTCCTGGTATACAAAACACAACAAATTTTCATGGTTTCTCCATGCTAACATAGATTTTTTCGACTTTCAGCCCTGATATTGCTATATTTTATCATTAATGTCATAATATTGAAAATTTTTATTATGAAAAAAAATTAAATTTCAAAAAATTGCAGCTGAAAAAAAAAATTAAAAAAGCTCTTTCAAATTGTGAAGTTTTTTAATGTATGCATATTTCAAAACATGCAATTTGCGCGACCAACGAAATATATAACCATATATTTAAAGGCTGTTTGCTTGGCTATTTATTGCAGGATCTATCTTTCGACGGAATAAGCAAATTGAAGCAGCTGAAAAATTTGTGTTTTGTTTTTAAATAATTATTTGACACTTTTGTCAATTAAAACTATATCGAAATGTGTGTCACTACTTTTATACCATTGTATACTATATACAATCGTTCATGGTTTCAATACCATGGTATCGATAACACATATGTGTCAATAGTATAACTCATCTCGACGTCTTGCATGCAAGCAGCATCGAATTAGAGTCGCCGTTTTTTATCTTAACGAAAACCCAAACCGAGAGTTAACTCTGCATGTAAAAACAGTAATATACAATCTTATATTCATGCAAAATTTCAACAGTCTATCTTTAATAAGAAAAAAGTTATCGATTTTTTATGCGTTACAGACCTTTATTTTCGACTGTGCGTTACTTGGAGCAAAAAGTGAGAGTTGATTTCCAAATTTTCTAAATTTGGAAAAAAACCATATTTTTTCAACATTTTATGTTAAATTTGTTAATAAAATCGTTATTTTTAGTAGTAGGAGTTTAACATTTTGCATAGACATGTATTCGAATACAGTGCTTCGTAATCGATCAAAAACTCGATTTTGAATTTTTGGTAAATTTGGGCTTTTTTGATTTATATGACGATATTTTCATATTGAAAAGATTTTTCAATAAAAGTATCCAAATTTCCATTAAGGCTAAAAAATAAGTATCCATCAATTTTCGAAGTAAAAATGTATCCAAATGGATCCATTTGGATCCAAACGGCAACACTGATCCAGTTCTCAATAAATTGTATAAAAACATTTTATAACACATACAATAATTTTATTATTTTGCCAACTTCAATAATAAATTCAACAATATTTTGAAAAATATGTCAAGCAAGTTCTTAAGAGATATTTTGAAAAGTACTTTGATTGAAATTCATTCTTTACCAAATTTTTTCAAGTAAAGTAAAGTGAATATTTAAATGGTTCTTTCTTTAGAAAAAGACTCTAGTATTTTGCAGAACTTAAATAAACATACGACAGATTGCTACTAAACAAAGCACAAATGATTGCAGAGTTCTAACTGTGATAAAAGATGAAAAAGATTGGCTTCATGACCGGTTAAAGGGTAGCACACGACCAACAAAAAACCGACAGAAAGAGATGATCATCAAATTAGAAGAATCTATAATTCACAAAACGCTTTACGTTCAAAACTATGAAACAGTTATGGATTAACAGTTCAGAGATGAGTTAAGAGAGTCTCATGGATCTCAGAGCGTGGGCTCCAGCCAAAAAACCCTTACATATTCCTCGAATAAAAAACAAATGTTGAATGGGAATGAGCTAAAGTTTGCAAGGAATGGCCTTAAATAGACTGGGACAAATCACATTTTAATATTAGTCCTAATTGAATCTTTTCGCAGTAAACCGAAATGCCGTACTGCACCCCAGAATCGTATTCTCGTATTCAATACAAATTCGAAATAGTGAATACATTTCATTAAAAAATTTCACATTTCTTAAATGAGTAAAAATGAAAACTACTATTAACGAAATTTGAATGTACCAAAAGAATAAAAAACTATTATTTTTCCAATATTTTCCAATACATGGCAGAAAGAAATATCGTGTCTATATTTTAATTCCATAAACTGCTTATGCATTACTTAGATTATTTGGTAAAAATGCTTTTACCTGTTACATATTATTTTTACCAGACCAATTTGGTTATGAGTCAACCATTTTTTAATTAACCTGATTCACGCTATTTTATACTGACTGATCTGGTGAACAGAAGAATATGTAAAAATAAAGCATGATTTTTGTCTACATTTTGCTCGCATTCAATTAATAATGGTATGGCTTGTTGACGATTCGATGGACTCTCATGCGATAGCTACGGTAGTCCAAGTTCGATTATTGTATTCGACGGTTTTGAAGCCTAATAATTTTTATAAGTGTAAAATTTGAAAAAAAATATCAAACTGTCAAAATTAAAAAGAAAGGTTTTGTATCGTACTAAAACTTTGACTTTGGAAGTTTTCAGAAAAAATTATGTTTTTGGTCAGTTTTCGGGGTGTCCAAGAATACCCCGAGCTCCCCTACTTTATTTAACCATAAGAAATGTAAATATTTGTTCATATGGACAGCATTTCTGAGTTTAATTAGGTCACAAAAACAGGTTTAATTAGCATGAAAATCATGAGGGTTTCTTTACCAGACGATTCATATTGGAAAATTTTTGCCTGAGTTTTTGTTAAAATTTGTTTAAATTAACCAGATATTTTCTCTGGGTGTAAACCACAGTAAATTTTTTCAGACTTGTTCAAACTGTTTAAGCGGTTAAAATAAAATAAAGAACCATATCGAAATAGCCTAACCCAAAAGCACTAACCTCTCATAGTTAGCCATTTGTGTAAGATATGTGAATAAAGAAAATTTTAGTTTCAAAAACGAATTTCTAAAATAATACAATTTGCTTTTATTGAAATGCTCGTTTCATAAATGATTCGATAATAATAAAAAATCTCGTTTTGAGAAAGAAGTGTTCATTCCTACCTTCGGGCTCATTAGCGAAACGAGAACGAACTCAATAAATATATATATTTCGATATATTTCCGGATCTTGGTTTCTCGTCGAAGCCGAAATGAATTCGTTTGTTTTTTTTTTTTTGTTTGTTAGTTTGGAATTCCAAAAACAATTAAGGCCGTTTTATTCACTTTTTCTAACTTGAGCTAACTTGGGAAGTTACTATATCTTTTGTCAACTTCGCTTTTTGAATAACTTGCAAAGTTTTAAATTTCAATTTCTCAAGTTAAAATTTGATTTTATTCAGTGTAGTAAAATTCAAGCTGAAGTTTTCGACATTGAAATTGAGTCGAGTTATAAATGTTCAAGTTATGAAAATATCCTAGGGAATTTATTGACATTTGATATAAAGTTGATATACATAACTTATGAAATTGGAATTCGTTGAACAAAATTATTAGGATGCCAAGTCAATTGGTATTTAAATGAGAAATATGTATGCGGGATTTACTGATCAAGGCAAACTTTATAAAAAAATATGTGTTCTGCAAAAAAGAATAGACAGTGGACGTGATTGAAATTCACTTATTCTTGAACTCAGTACAAAGTATACTTTAAATGAAGTATGATGTAAAATTTATTGTATGATCAATTGAGACAAAACAGAGAATTCTCGAATTAAACTTGTCGAGAATATTAGGTCTTGAGCTTTTCGAAGGCCTCTTCTATTATGCAAGATGATCTCAAGATAGTGTTGCTTTTATGACTCAGATGTCAGTTCAACAATTTTCTTTCGGAAGGATGGATTCTTCTGATCCATTATTTAGATTATCATGCTTGATGGAGGTTGAAGTCACCAGGAAGGTCTCAAATAATAGGCTTCGGAGATGACATTGTGCTGGCAGTCGTCGCAAATCAGTTGCACGATGCTGAGGAGAACTGCAATCAGTCAGTTTTTGCTGGATTTAGTCTGGCTCAATAATGATGCAGTGCTTAGGAGAAAAACTTCGAAACAGCGACAACAACCATTGGGGATCACACAATATAATTGAAACTTTGGCGTTGTTCTAGAATCTAGATCATAGAATGATATAGCACTTCCTATCATCGCTTTCCAATCTAAAGACAAAGCAGAAATTACAGCAACAGCTCCTGCAAGAAACTTGTCGAACACAAGAGGTCCTCGATGATACTTTTGTTTGCAGTCAGCTCAAATAATGCGTGCTATGAAAATTAATTTAAAACAAATTCAGTTGTCAACACATCACAAAATGTTCTTCAAGTCGTTCTGACATAAAAAGTTGTGATTGAAACAAAAAACAAAAGTTATACCAAATATCCCAAGTTAGAACTTGGGCTCATATTTTTGGAAGTTAAAAAATCACAAATTGACTCCAGTTGTCAAACAAAAGTTATGTATAAGCTCGAATTTCTAAAGTTATGTTTGACAACCTGAAGTGAATAAAATGAATAAAGTAAGAAATGCCGAAAAATCCCAAAGTTATTCTTAAATCTTAAGTTATAAAAGTGAATAATAAAACGGCCCTTAATAGGCCTTTGTTTTGATGAAAAAAAATTTTTTTTTTAACTTAGCACTTTAAGGGTCGTTTTATTCACTTTTTCTAACTTGAGCTAACAGGAAAAGTTTCAATAACTTTTGTTAACTTGACATTTTGTGTAACTTGCGAAGTTTTGAATCTTAATTTCTCAAGTTAAAATTTTCTTTTATTCAGTTTTATAAGTATGAATAATATAATAAATAAATGTTCAAGTTATGAAAAAATCCCAGAAAAATTAATGCTATTTGACAGTCATAACTTTAGAAATAATATTCTATAAAAGTGTTATTTTCTGATCCTTTAAATATCAACTTTCAAATCTACTGGAGAAATCTTTGTAATATATATATATATACCATCATTGCCTATGTTATTATAGTGAAGACAGAGTTTAAATACACAATATTTTTACCATGATCTCACTTGGATTTTGTTATTTTTATGTTATCTTTCTTAATTTGAACACTTTTTTAAAATTAGTAACAATGACTTCATGTGATTTATTATGAATACCAGTTAAGGTATTGTTCTCATTCTAATAATTCATTCAATCAACTGACATCTTTTTTGTACAGAATCACTTATTAACATTTTTTTAATATATTTGCAATTTTCGAAATCTTTTGGAGCTTTCAGATCAGATAGTGCTCAAATAATAGGCTTCGGATATGACGTTGCGAAAGAGAAGTACAATCAGGTGGTTTTTGTTGTGTATCCGTCTTTGAAAGCAGCTATTTTAAATCTAGGTGAAGGTAAAACTGAAGTAGTGCTCAGTAGTTAATATTTAGAAAAAAATTTCGAAACAGAAAGGAAAGCTATTGGGAACCACGCAATATAGTCGAAACCATGTGTACCTCGACGTATTTCCAGACCTGCTTGTATTTCAAAGCTTTCGGACTTAGCGGAAATGCTATAACTGCAGCTACAGGGCTTAAAAGAATTTTGTCGGACACAAGAGATCCTCGAAATACATATAGAAATATCCTATCAATAGCTTTTTTGCAGTCAGCTCAAGTAATGCGTACTATGCAATACTTAAATAAATAACAAATTCAGTTATCAGCACAGATGAAAATTTATTAACTCGTTATTACATTCACACGAAAACTGGTTGTGATTGAAACAAATATCAATGTTATAGCAAATATCCCAAGTTAGAACTCATAACTTGTCATATTATTGGAAGTTAAAGAAGTCAAAAGTTAGCTCCAGTTATCAGGCGAGAATTATAACTGAACTTGTATTTCTCGAGTTATATTTGACAATTTGAAGTGAATAAAATTAATAAAGTTGTTATAAACTCGTAAGTTATAAAAGTGAAAAAAACGGCCCTAAGGCTATGCAACATAACAAATTTATATTTTTTTTTTGTTTTAAACTAAATACTTCTTTCAGGATATAAAAAAATTGTATTGAAGTCAATTAGGTCAATTATAATAAGGCCTGTTATCGTTATTTCGTAATCTTTTCATTAACAACAACAAAATTTTTGCAAATAAATGTATATAAGTTGTCTCTTCAAATCTACAGTAGGGGCGTCAAGCTATTAGAATGCAGAGTAATTAAACAAAATTTTCAAGTTTGACTTCAAATTATAATTTTGTTTTTAATTCAATGATAAAAAAAAGTAATGAGTAGTGAAATTAACATATAATTTTATTTTCGAAGAATTTCTCCAAACATCAATGATATTTTGTTTCAAAATAGTTATGGAAGGGTTATACCGAAGGTAAACGTGGTGTTTTAGAGTATGCCAGACATACTCGATCGCATTTAAGTCCGGAGAATGACCTGGTAAAGGGAGAATGGAGATGTTCAAAGACGAAAGGAAAATTTTTACAGATTTACCCGTGTGGCATCGTGCGTCATCCTGCATAGTGACAAAGGGACTGCTACTTATACGTTCATGCTCTTAATAAGGCAAAAACACGTTTTAAATTCATCCACTGGTTGCAAAATTACATACTCGACAAATAAAAATTTCGTTTTAAAACATACGCTTTCTATAACTAGACCGGATCGAAATTTAGATTTCGCCGGTCGGGATCTCAAAAGTTAGAGGAACTCATTAAAATGACCTCTGCATACTTTTTTTTCAAATCGAAGAAAAACAAAATTCAATTTTTGTTGGTCAATAAGAGTTATAATGGAACATAATTTTAAAAATTTTTTGAATGTCAGAATGTTGGTATAAGTAAGAAATGTAACATTTAAGAAGATGTGGGTATGCGTTCTGTGTAAAATAAAAAGTTACAAGCAAAAAATCATGTTTTTTTTACCAAAAAAGACTTTCAGGAGAATCAAAATTGCTTCGGCGGTTTTTCTCCGATTTGAAAAAAAAGTATGCAGAAATCAATGAGTTCCTCTAACTTTTGAGACCCCGACCAGTCGAAATTTTTTTTATCCATATAAGAATGATCCGGTCTTTTGTTCACCTTCTGTAATAGAATAACACAACAAATCTGAACTGTATCATAAGCGCGATTCTTAGTAAATTTACTTTGCATAAATCTACATCTCTTAAAATACACATAATTAAAGTTGAAGAAAAATTTTTATATTTTCCATCTAGAATTGAACTCAAAAAAACGTTTTACTACGTCTCTTAGAACTGACATGTTTTGATAAATATTTATTTTTTTAAATCAACAATCTTTCTCAATATTTTTTTTTTTAATTTTTTTACTTGAATTAAAAATGTGCCTGTGATGAATTTTTAGCATATTCAAATATAAGGTCTGTTCCCGTACTTTTGGACTAAAAATGGTAAAACTGTCAAAAGTCTGAGAATGAGAAAAAATCTTTCGAAAATAGAGAAAAACATAAAAAAGTACGGGAACGCTTCTCGGACTAAAATTGTAAAAACTGTCAAATAAGATAGTTTGTCAAGCATTGCCTTGATGTGAAGCATCGGCATTGCAGACGAAATGCCTAAGATTTTTAATAATATTGAAATTAATTCTCAAGTTTAGAATTTATATTAGTTTTTACCCATTTTCCACATGTTTCTGGGTTCCATTTTAATAGTTTCAAATAAGTTTTGTTGTATCGCAATTTCTTTGCTAACTTGTAAACAGCTGATTTTAAGCTGTTTGACACTTTTAGCATTTTTACCGGAAGAAATTTCTCGGACTAAAACTTGCAACTTTTGACAAGGAGGGGAAATGTTTCACTCTCTCGACTGCACTCTCTTTTACCATTTTTTCGTGTACGGGAACGCTTCTCGGACTAAAACTGGTAAAAACTGGTAAATTGGACTAAAACTTTAGAGTACGGGAACAGACCTATATATAACTTCTCATAGACAACTTGGATTTGTCGAAAATTGTTGTCATTCCAAAGCCAATTTCTAAAGCTTTAACCATATTTAAGAAATATTTAGAGAACTTTTTAAACAAAAATTGTTTGGATAAATTGAAACAAACAAACTTTTTAAGTCTTCATACGAAAAATTCACAAATACTTCTGATTTTAATATCACAAAAAATTATAAATTCAGACGTGCCGGCACAAAATTGAAACTCGTTCTTAGCATTTAAGCGTAGGAAGAACACCATTCACAAGTCCCCTTTCACTTTTGTTGCTGAGTTGTGTAACAATTGTCATTGCATCAAATTTTTAAGACAACGCCAAATACATGCTCTGCTGATTGATTTCAAAGAAATTTAAAAAAAAAAAATATTTTATTATCCTGTGTACAGCAATCAATTCAATTTTTGTAAGCTCATTATTTCTAAGAGTGCTTAATTTGAATGAATTACAATTAATTTTGTTTTGTTTATTTTTTTCTTTCTTTAATCTATCAAATTTCAGCATCAAGAGCTCGTTAAAGTTCAGCTGTTTCTTTGTAGCGGTAATAAAAACAAAAAACAAATCATGTAATCCTAAATTAAAATAAATGAAACTGAAATCTGAAATCTGAATGCTGTTTCAAGGCCAAAGCGAGATTTTTGTTAAACACGACTAATACAACATTAATCAAAAAATGACCTTGACTCAACTTGGACATTTGCTAAAGGCATATTTATTTTTTTTTTTACTATTAAGAAATGGCTCGCTGAACTTGTATCTGGCTAGTCAAAGACGCAGGTCGACAGGCGAAATGATGATGAATGTTGGGCGCTTAGATTGGCCAAGAGCAAAACAGACAACAAAAAAAAAAAAAAGACTAAAAAAGACGTTAAAATGCCGTTATGAATGATTTCAGAAAGCAATGCTTAACTGCTTAAGATTGCACGTTTCGCACTAAGGAGAGTGAGTGTAAAGCATAAATTTATTTATTTTCCAATTTTTTAGATTTATTTTCTTACGCCCAACAGATGGCTTTTTCATCTGCGCTATGCTAATCATTGTAGATGAAAACAGTTTTTTAAAAAGCAGAACTTTGAAAAGGAAGAAGGTGCTTTTATTTGAAGTGAGTTGAAAATTGTTTATATTGTATGATAAATTTTTTGAGCTTTACGATGAAGGTCAAAGATAAATGAGTAGATTTGAAATCAATACATTTTAGTAGATTTGTTTTTTTATGACTTGAACCATTTTGCTTTTCTTTTCACCATCCCAAATCACAACGCCACATGTCACTACTTTATTACTTTTTTAAGAGTTCGGCTTGGAAATGATTTATTTTATGTTCATTTCGGCTTAACAGCGTTGACAATAAACAAAAGCTTTGCCAAAATATAAATTATTTTCATGTTATAGCTTAATTTAAGCTTTATTTTATTATATTTTAGGTATTGAGCTTAAAAATTATTTGCTTTATTTACTACTTGAGTAACGAATTGAATTTTTGGTCACTTTGACTTAAGAGCTTTGAGTAGAAATAAAATGCTCTCAAACCAAGCAAATTTAAGTGCTTTTTATGACTAAGCTTAAGCATTGTTTTAGATGGCATCAATTTCATTTCTGGCACCCACGCACATTTGACGCTCTATTGACTTTACCAAGTGGTGAACATTTTTGTGCTGAAAACAGAAATCTTCAGAAAATTGCTATATTTTCATATATAAATAAAGACTCCTAACCACATCTGCCAGTCATTCGAAAAACTTTTCAATAAAGCTTAATTTCTTAATGAGAACTTCTTCCAAATTCTGAAAATTGAACGAAATTTTTATAATAAGGCATATTTATGTATCAAATTGTTGCTAATTAGTTCACATCCTTGCTATAGATAAAAACTCCCACTTTTTTTAATCTCAAATATCAGCGCTTAATTACAACAATTCTTAGGCTGTACTCTTGGCTCCGGAGGTTACCATCAACATGGAAATTCTTTAAATTAAACTTCAAACGCCATTCATTATCCTTATCATATTTCACAAAAGTTTTAGCAACATTAAATAACACATTGTTGAAGTTGCTCTCATTTGAAGCACCTTCTAATTTACACAAACAGCTTATAATTCACAATAAATTTGTCGACAATTTCACGGTTCGTTTGATTGAATAACTTAAACGTTAAACTTTTTTTTTTTTGTTTTGTAATTTTGCATGAAGCCCACTTAGACGCAGGCACAATTTCACTGCTATCGCGCGCGCTCAGGCTTGAAACTTGAGTTAACACTTGAGGCAAAGCTTATTTAATTTGAAGTGTTTGCAACAGCAAAGGTTCTGCTCGCAGCGTCGTAATCCAGGTGAGCATTTGGGGAACCCCTTCTGCTGGCTTATCACTTTTTTGTTGAGTGCTTATTTGAATTTTTGTTTTGCTTTGACTAAATTCACTTTTTTTTCACTAGTACATTATTTTTCATACCAAATTAGAGCGTGTCTCACACAACACAGAGTCAACGTTTAACGAAGAAATCACTGCACCACTGTTATTTTTGTAGCGCATTAGACTCAACCGTCGTGTCAACGTTCTTATTTTGAACTGATTCAAAAAATCATCACCATGAACTAGAAATTCGAATCCATGTGTTTCTTTAACATAAGAATGAATGAATGTCATGTTAAAGTAGGCTGTCTGTATGTGTGGGTGTGTGTGTGCGTAATTTTCTCTGGGAAATTTTCTCTTTGTATCTAAAAGAAAAATCCATGCTAACAACAGCAGGTTAACATTGCTGTTAATGCAATTTTCTTTCTCTACATTATATGTTATTAAATTTTTTGAGCTTAACATAGAACTGCTGCACTCGCTCTCAATTTACTCGCCACAAACGCCATTTTTTGTTCAATTACAGACATGCCGAATATCAAATCGACACTGTTAATGTTAACATATCCTTAAGGAAAATGCATTTTTATATCTATTATCTGATTCTGTAAACATAAAAATTATGCTCTTTGACATTTTTTTATCCAACAGAGTTTATATTTAACATTTTACAGAGAGCACCAGCCATTGAAAAATAAATTTGTTACAGTTCTTTCTGTTAACACTCTGTCAAAAAATTTCCTTTTAAGAGAGTGAAAATTTTTACTTTCTTATCCCCAGCGAAAAAATCCAGAGAGTAAATATATTAAATGATTTCATAGCTGTTGTCATACAACTTGTTTTAAATGTATTCCCGCAAATTTCTATTAAAACTTATTCTGCCTCTTGTAGTATAATAGTGGTTTTACAGAGATTTTTACTGCCCACATTAAAATTGTTCTCTAAATATTTTTGTTTTTTATTAAAATTGTCTGTTATTACAAGAACATTCATAAAATTAAGTGCATATTTTATGACTCATATAAAGAGTACTCAGCTTGGGAATTCACAAGCTGAGATATTTATGTATGTAAGTAATTTTTTAAAAAATATTTAATTTAAGCTGTAAAGATGCAGCTAACAACTAACAATAACTAAATAAAATAAAAACGAAAACTTATGTTAAATAAAACAATACGAAAAACTTGATTTTAAAATTTTTACATTACTTAAGTCAACATCGAATATATATTTTAAAACGCAAATTGCTTTAGAAATTTTGAAATGCAGGAAACATTGTTTGCGTTTTACTTCTTTCGAGAGTTATGTAAAACCAATGTAACAAACTAATATGTTACGAAATCGTAACGAATCATTCAGATTATTTTTTTTAGCTTTAAACCAAGGATTTCAAGTGTCAAAACTATTCAATCAAGTCTGCTTTGGTTCGGAAATGGGCAGTTAGATAAGTAGGAGAGCAATTGAAATCAAGAGAAACAAGTGTAGAATGTTGTTTGTGTGAGCGCTATATCAACATGCGAATTTGAATCTGAGGCAAGTGTTATGCCTTTACCTCAGTCAATTCGAGTTTTTTAGCAATCTCATTCCACAAATATCACTACCACCAACTACAACTTCCAAAATGAATTTTTAATATCAGTTGATTAGAAATGAAGAAAGAACGTAGGAGAAGTAAAAGCGTAGGACCATGGCTAGAACGGGATTAGAACCCGAAACCTCTGAGTTGGCAATGAAGCACGCTAACCAGTCCACTACCGAAGACCATTTAGTATCAAGTTGAGCCATAACCGCAAGAATGATGTAAGCAGTAATTTCAAAGAGCTTTAGTTTTTATCAAAATTTGTAATTTATTGATATATCAACAATTTATAAGTCATAAGTCATACAGATCAAATTATTGGGAAATCGAAAAAAAATATGTGTGTGGAAGTGAAACTTTAACCCAAAAAGAAGAGTTCAAAGTGGTTAACTCTTTAATGTAGTAAAAATAAAAAAGTTTAAGTAAAAGAGAAGACTAAATCGGTTTTAATACAACTTCGAAAAGTTCAAAGGTTTTCTACCATCAATTAACCATGCTACATCCATCATACCATACCACTAGTTTTGATTTATTGTAAAAAACTTTATCCAAAAAATTACGGACTCAAACTTTGATGATTAGGTGTTTTTCTTCGTTAGGTCTGTTTGGTTAGCTTCTATACCAAACCATTTCACCAGGACTCAAACCATTTCACCAGGGCTTATGGTGAGTTATTTAATTTGTTAAGTTTCGTTAGTCTGAACTAACAATTTCACCATGGCTTATGGTGAGTTATTG
Source organism: Tetanocera ferruginea (assembly GCA_958299015.1). Classification (NCBI taxonomy): domain Eukaryota; kingdom Metazoa; phylum Arthropoda; class Insecta; order Diptera; family Sciomyzidae; genus Tetanocera; species Tetanocera ferruginea. The sequence continues at coordinate 11,108,593 of OY282642.1, forward strand.
ATTTGCATGAATTCGCTGCGTTTCATTAGTGTTTCATCAGTTTTACTCCCCGTTTAGTTCGCCGCATGTTGTACACGCGGCTAAAAAAGTTTCACTACAAAAACGTCTTAATTTTCACAGACATTTTTTATAAACAAGCCAATTATGCAAAATTATGCTCCACAGGATACATTTTGCAAAAACAAAAAATAATCTCATAGTGCAAAAAAAAATCGTATTTTCCAATTCAAATTTGAACTTTGATTTTGAAAGTTAGGCTGCGAGCATAGTAAACGCGGATTCAGACATACTGGCAGGCAGGCAGGCTGAAATCAGTGTGAGCAACAAGATACAAATAGCTCTCTATCTCGCTTTTCCACACACTCTGCCTGTCTGCCTGTCTGAATTGGCTTTTACTTTGCACGCAGCCTTAGAAATAAATCAAAATTTAGATTCCGACCTTCGGGGTCTCAAAAGTTAGAGGAAATCATTTAAATGATTTCTGCATACTTTTTTTTCAAATCGGAGGAAATCCGCCGAAGTAATTTTGACTCTTCTGAAGGTCCTTTTCAGTAAATAAAATGTTTTTTGCTTTTAACTTTTTATTTTTTCAAGAACACATGCCCAAATCCGCTAATATGTTAAATTTATTAGTCATACCAACGTTTTAACAAAAAAAGTTTTAAAATTTGGATGAAAACTTCACAAATGAAAACTATCTTGGACTTATTTGGCTTAGATTGAAAATTTACAGTGGACATGTCTGCTTCTGGTTGAAAACAAGATTTTTTAATGGATTTTTTCGCTAGGATTTTTATCATTTTATCAGAGGATTTTATAGACTGATGTATTGAAACATCAGCTTTACAATGGCATTTCTATCCTGTGACTAATCTGGATGTGAATGTTAACTCTTCAATTATGAAATAATATTATTTCAATTTGTAATAAAATAATTATTAGATCGGTATTAAAGTTTAATTTTTGGCTTCATCCTTTTTTCCCGGTTATTGCTCGATATAGTGCGTGGTACAAATTGATTAACTCTTAACAGGTAAAGGTAAAGGTAAAGGTAAAGGTAAAGGTAAAGGTAAAGGTAAAGGTAAAGGTAAAGGTAAAGGTAAAGGTAAAGGTAAAGGTAAAGGTAAAGGTAAAGGTAAAGGTAAAGGTAAAGGTAAAGGTAAAGGTAAAGGTAAAGGTAAAGGTAAAGGTAAAGGTAAAGGTAAAGGTAAAGGTAAAGGTAAAGGTAAAGGTAAAGGTAAAGGTAAAGGTAAAGGTAAAGGTAAAGGTAAAGGTAAAGGTAAAGGTAAAGGTAAAGGTAAAGGTAAAGGTAAAGGTAAAGGTAAAGGTAAAGGTAAAGGTAAAGGTAAAGGTAAAGGTAAAGGTAAAGGTAAAGGTAAAGGTAAAGGTAAAGGTAAAGGTAAAGGTAAAGGTAAAGGTAAAGGTAAAGGTAAAGGTAAAGGTAAAGGTAAAGGTAAAGGTAAAGGTAAAGGTAAAGGTAAAGGTAAAGGTAAAGGTAAAGGTAAAGGTAAAGGTAAAGGTAAAGGTAAAGGTAAAGGTAAAGGTAAAGGTAAAGGTAAAGGTAAAGGTAAAGGTAAAGGTAAAGGTAAAGGTAAAGGTAAAGGTAAAGGTAAAGGTAAAGGTAAAGGTAAAGGTAAAGGTAAAGGTAAAGGTAAAGGTAAAGGTAAAGGTAAAGGTAAAGGTAAAGGTAAAGGTAAAGGTAAAGGTAAAGGTAAAGGTAAAGGTAAAGGTAAAGGTAAAGGTAAAGGTAAAGGTAAAGGTAAAGGTAAAGGTAAAGGTAAAGGTAAAGGTAAAGGTAAAGGTAAAGGTAAAGGTAAAGGTAAAGGTAAAGGTAAAGGTAAAGGTAAAGGTAAAGGTAAAGGTAAAGGTAAAGGTAAAGGTAAAGGTAAAGGTAAAGGTAAAGGTAAAGGTAAAGGTAAAGGTAAAGGTAAAGGTAAAGGTAAAGGTAAAGGTAAAGGTAAAGGTAAAGGTAAAGGTAAAGGTAAAGGTAAAGGTAAAGGTAAAGGTAAAGGTAAAGGTAAAGGTAAAGGTAAAGGTAAAGGTAAAGGTAAAGGTAAAGGTAAAGGTTGTCACATAATATTTAGTGGTAGGGCACTTTTTTTGCTTTCTCGGTTATAAAAATGCGCAAAACTGCCGTATTTGAGTTGATAAAAATACTGAAGGTACGTAAATAAAAATAAAAGAAATAATTTAACTATATATTCAAGAGTCTCTTCAGGCTACCTTACATTCAGAAAAAAACTACTGTCTTATGTGGCTTGTATGCCGAGGGCATTATTGGTCCATATTTGTTTAAAAATTACTTTCAAAATTTCTGCAATGTTGAGCGCAACAGGCAAATGCTTCACGACATTTTGATTTGCTACGTCAATATCGAAATATCGTTGGAGTCGAAAGGGTTAAAAACAAAACTTTGTTTTTACGTTTAAAACTTCCCAAGTAGATAATTAAGTTTTTTATGATATAAAAAGCATAAAAAGAGGAATTTAAAGAACTAATTTTCTTATGTAAGTAAAATTGTGAATCTACTCTTTTCATATTCTTTTTCAACATAAATTTTTAATCAACATCAAGACCAAAACTCAAATCATAAGCCAATTGAAATAATTTTCGATTTTTTAATTATAATTTTTCTTATATTATTTTGCCATTTCTGCACACTCCCAAAGAATTTAATTAATTGCACACATGCATATGTACGAAGGTGTGATGGTGAGCAAACTTGAAAAGCATAGAGTTTTAATGTTTTATCCACTTGAAGAAAACCTCGCTCATGAACAGAACTTTGTTAAAAGAGCTGCCAGTGATGGCAACATACATAAATAAGGGTGGCCACAACAACAGCAACAGTGATTAGGAAGCTTTTATAATGCTGCTCAAAGGATTTTTCATAAAGTCATTGAGAATGTGTCGACAGACTGACTGCCAGCCAGCCAGACAAATAATATATATGTATCAATGGTGAACAAAATGCATGCAGCAAAATGACGTGGCTGTCATTATTTGTGGCAATCATGAGCAAAATATGCTGACTGAGCTGCTTCCTTTGGCAATTGCAGCCGATGTCACCGATGATGATGATGCTGCTGCTGCTGTTGCTGCTGTTTCACAACAAGTCTTCATTGACATCAAGCTGCTGACTGTCTGTCGCTGATGCACTGCATGAATTTAATGGTTAATATGTATAAATCACGTTCAAGCCATGAAGAGTGCAGCGACAAACCACTACGTTGCCAACACCGCAAACGAGTGACAATTGGCATGTGTGTGTGAGTGAGTAAGGGTGTGGCATTGTGCCAAAAAGCATTAATTTCATGCGTGCCTTCTTCAAAAGGCGTTATTTTTAAGTTATCTGCTTTCATCATGTCAGCATTTCAACCGCTTTATGTGCTGACAATCGCAATGAGCAGCACGTGGCTGATTAAAATTTAATCAAGCTAGTCAGCTAGGCAAGCAGCTGTCAACAAATGCAATATCAAGTAGCTGCATTTAGACGCTGATGCTGATGCTGATGATGCACTTCAATTAAATGGTCTATAAAACACACGCTCAGTCAGATGACTGACGAATGCCTGAATGCTTCAAGCTGCTCGCCCTCGCTGTCGATACCAGTGAGATACACGACATCTCATGTGTTCAATACAATGTGTGTTGCTTCCATGCATTGTACAGTGTTGCATACTCAGCAAGGACATGTTACTTTAGACATTATGCAATCATTGTGCTTAAGTTGTACAGCAACAACAACAAATTTAGAGTTCATCAGTACAGTGCCTTTAGACAACATGTTTCGGTTTGTTGATTATTGCCCGGCTGCTTGTCAAACATGTGTTTGTCACACACAATGTAGCAGCAGCAGCAGCCAGCAATCAATGCTAAACGTCAAATGCTGCAGCAGCATTTCATGAGCCGAATCGACTTTAATGTACCTAGCGTCAACAACAAGCGTCGAGCTTCAAGCAAACCATCAAAGTACAACACATGCCAGATCTTATCAAGTGTATGAGCAGCAGCTGCACCAACAGCTTCAGAATTCATCAGTTGTAGTCTTACCTACAACTGACATCCGACATTTATTCTTTATTCCATCTGTAATTCTGTCATTCAGGCAACATGCTTATCTGTCGTTCTCATTTTGTGTGTTCGTTCATTTTTGAGTTTGTCTTGCTTTGCCTGCTCCTAATAATGCTGTATCGCTAGAGTCCTCTACAAAGTCATCGCTCTTCCACACATGGTTTTGATGCTTTTTGCATGCATACTGCATTCTGCATTATGCAGCAATGTTTGCACTAAATAACGTAACGCTCAACTTTAAGCATGCTGTCAGTACCGAATTCCAATGGACGGTTGACAAACTAATGGACGAGTGAACAGCAACTAGAGTCTGATTGTTACGCACGATTGCCTCTTCAGTTAACACAAAAAGCTCAGTGAATGACCAGAAAATGTTTGTAACATGTGGGTGCCTTCCATTAAGGTTTAGGTGCATGAACAGAAGCCAAAAGCAAATTTTGATTTTGAAACAAAATGATGTAAGTACTTTAAATTGGTCAATGTTTCAAACGTTTACGTTACTGACGTAAGAAGCTTGAAGTAAAACCATTACGTAGGCAGAATGCAAACTAGTTTGGGAAATTGCAACAAAATTTCAAAACTTAATCGTTACAAGTCACATGTAAACTGGGTGTGTTAGTTCATTTATGCAGTCTACTCTTCATATTGTATTGGGTTAGGAATGAAATAGGCTCTGTAGCAACCAAAAAATTAAATGAGCGTGAAATCAATCAATTCTTGGAAGCTTACAGATGACTCCCATTTGGAATGACTCGTTATTTTAAAACGAATGAAATAATTTCAAATTAATTTTCTGTTGTAAGTTATAGTCTTCGAGTAAGGAAGTAAAACAATTCCTTACTAATGTCAGGGTTAAAACTCTTCAGCTGGATTCGCCAGAAAAATGTTGATCTTATTGAGGTCGATAGTAATTAACTCCGCTTGGAGTAGTAGTTAGCAACTATAAGCTGGTGCGTTGACCAGAAATTTTCACTGCTTGTCGCTAGCGGTCAAGCCTTCTCTATGGTTGGACCATTGGACCAAGCTATTGTGGTTGTAGTGCTACTGCCAAAAATAACAAAAATAATAACGCTCTAAAACGTGCAGATGGCAATGTCCAAGAAGACTCAGATCACCACAGTGCAACCTCGGTTGACACGACTGATGAAAAACTGTCCTTTGTCCTTTGCGTGGAGAAGACAGTGGTTCCAACTTCTCTCGTAATGTAGGGTCCAATAAAAAATCTAAGAAAGGGATGAAAGCTCAAGCTCGATGCAAAATGGCCTTAACAACCTGCACTCGACTTTCATGCAAGCACAGACTATCTACTGCAGAGAAGGAGAGACTCATCTGGGCTGAACAAAAGTAAATAAGGACAAAAAGCGCTACTCGAGCATACCACGCTTCACGTCTTCAGCTCTCTGCGAAGTGCTCAAAAACGCAAAAGATCGTAGGACGAAAGGAAAGTAAGCAGCAAAAACAGAAACTGGTTTCTACAGAAAAACCCCGAACACCCCCGATCGAAAAGACAAAAGACCAAACGACACCTCCTTGTGGCACACATCGCCCGATATTGATGCTCAGGTGTAAATTTCTCTCTAGCGATGGAAATTCGTAGAAATAAAGTTTCTAGAGGTGAAGTTTTCGATATGAATACCCAACAAAACACGCCCAGTTTTTTTCAATAAAAAATTTTTCTGATCGGTCACCACCTCTCTGCAGACAATGGCGAACCTCAGAGAGTAAATAATGCGTGGGCGGACTCCAAAAATATTCAATAGTGCAGATTCTTGGGTCCATTTGACTATGTGTACCGAGTTGAATTCAAATATCTCAACTCCTTCTTCTTATCCTGTGTATACGGACAACACACAGACGGACAGAAGGACGAACGGACGGACGGACATGAATAGCTCGACTCACTAGGTGATCCTGATCAAGAATATATATACTTTTCTATACCGGACTCGCTTCGTTCTATGCGGTACAAACGTTTGCTTAAAGTTAATATACCCTGACTTTTCAGGTTTAGAGTATAAAAATCCAATATTTTTTTAGTTAGTTAAATTTTTTAAATTTAAAAAAAAATGTTCCTTAAGTGTTTATTAAAAAACCCTTTTTAAATATGTCTCAGAAGTAAGCTCTTAAAACGCCGATACACATGTTTATTTTGGTTGTTTTTTTTATGTTTTTTTCTATTCTATCAGAATCCTTCGGTATAAGTCTGTTATTTGAAACAAAATTCAAGATTGTTGTACTGTGCTAGCACTCTATGTATACGAATACTTTTCCATCTGGCCTTAACATTCTGATTAGTTGGCATTTTTTCGCCAAAAACCTCAACCGCACACGCGCTTTTATATTGCTACAAAACTTGAAAAATATGTCCTTCGTTCTGCCAACACGTGTTCAAATCTGTGTGAGATTGTGTGTGTGTGTTTTCTATGATCTTTATGTTTTATGTGTTTTTGACCGTTAAGTTCAACACAGGCTGTTTTTTACCCGAATGTCATATTTTTAACTAAGTTTTTGTTTTTTTTTTTGTTTTTGTTCCTGTCCTGTCCACAACTCTATCTTTTTGACTGTTTTTCTATCCTGCTGTTTGGTTGCTTCTACGTTCGTTTATCCGTTGTACTCACTGTCATGAAAAAAAGCCTGTGTGGCTGATTACCGCACGTACTTTGCTTCTGTCTGACTGCGGATGCTGTTGCTGAGGTAGGTAGGTGCCCTCATCAAAGTGAAGCAGGTTATCTTCATGTGGTCTCTGCTCTGTTGGCACAACTCAAACAAACGAGCTGAACAGGCGGAATACACCCAACCTCTAGGAGTCGTGCAGGTTGTCACTAATGTGGAAAATTGCATGAGACCAAACTAAATTTGAGGCAATGGCGGGATTTGTGTAAAACTTCTGGGGGACTAAGGTATAATTTTGCAAAAATTCGGTAAAATACGGCAACATTTTTTTTTTTTTTTTTTTTATAGTTGACAAGAATACAGCTTGTCGCAGGAAACGTCATTAAGTTGGTTTAGGAGTTTTTTTTTTTTCTTCTAGCAGGTTGTTTTTGTTTTCTCTATTGCAACAAAAATTGCAGATAATTTTGACTGCAGTGGATTTCAAGCGGAACAAACGTGGTTGGCTCGCTCGATAGATGAAATTTTGCGGTGCAAAAAAAAAACACTGCTATTGGCAGCAATGCAATTACGGTAAATTTTAAGCAGTGACATTGTTCAGATAAGATTGCAGAGTAGTGCAACATTAACATCAAGCTTTATGTGCCTGGCAGACTTCATTTCGAAAATATTGGCTTACAAAAAGCGGCTTCATTTTTTATTAAGTCAAAATAATTTTGCTGCAATTTTATTTATCTGCCATTTTGTTTGAAAAATTTCATTATTAATCGTTGCCCAAACATACTTTAGCATGTTTTCGAGAATAATATTAAATAAACTTTGCCAAATTAATTTTAATTGAAATGTACCGAAAAGTATTCAAGGCCATATACTTTCATTGTAAACATATTAAACAAACGTTAATAAAACATGTTGCTGCTGGTTATGTAAACGAGCTTCTTATTACAACACTCGGCATACCATTCTGCACATACAAGACCACCATTCTTATCTGACAATTATAAGTGGAGCTTCGTATTTCTTGCTCTGCCCATGCATTCGAATAACAATCCACTAATTGCCTTAGGGGCCCACTTTGCTTCCTTCATAATTCGATATACCTACCCCCTTCCCTGCTGATTATCAACAATGGACTGTTTTATACTTAAGCTGCAATTATATTAAAAGGAAGCTGAAATAACAACAATTTTCACATTGATTCAGCTGCAATCAACATTAAAATGCTATGTTAAGCAACTGCTGTTTATTTATCAGTATGTCCGTCTGACTGTCTGTCTGTCTATTTGTCGATTCATCTGTTCTGGCCTTCTTATGGCGTATGTCCTGTGGGAAATTTACACAATCAGCGCGCATCGCAAATAAGTTTTATATTTTTCCCCTTTCATACTTGATGCGATCTTTTGGCTTTCTGGTGGACAGCTGTTTGTTTTGGCAGAATTCGCACAAGAAAGAGGTAGTATGTTTGACTTTTCACTCGTTTAAGATAAAAATTACTTGAATAATTATTCCAAATTTAATGCAACGAAAATGTACGAAATATTTTCAATATTTATAATAAAAGTCAGCGTTTAGTTTGGAAATGTCTTTTGATTATTTTGTCTTAATGAAGTATTGTTTCATATCAATGCATTAAATAATTGTATTACTTATTAAAGTTATTTGAAAATTTTGTTCTTTTTATACATTAAATAATGACGGATTCTTCATGATAATCAAAAGAAAAAAAAGTGATGAACGTATAACTCTTGAATGAAAATTAATATCGGATAGCGATAGTCCCTAGCTTAGAAAAATATTATTCCAAATTTATTTTCGCTCTATACTTTTGTTGGTGATGAGGATGATGAGGATGATGGTGATGATGATAATGATGATGATGATGATGATGATGATGATGATGATGATGATGATGATGATGATGATGTTGATGATGATGATGTTGATGATGATGATGATGATGTTGATGATGATGAATAATATTGTCCAAATATCTTAATCAACTCTCTTTCAAACGGTCATACTTTTGTTGAAATTGTTCAAAGCATTCCCGCGTAGCTATCAAGTCATTGTATTGTTTTTATGCGAATTATAACTCTGATTTTTTTCTTTGAGTTCTAGAATAGTTACAGGAACATTTGCGTAGATCTTATATTTAACGTAGCTACAAAGAAAAAAGCTTAAATGTTAATACCTTCGGGCAATTCATGTATCCCTTTCGACATGTTTATGAAATTTGAGCATGCAAAAGAGCTAGTGTTTCAACAGATGTGTGACATTTTGCGTCTTCATGCTGGGCAAGAAACGTGGTACACATTCTTTATAACAATTTCGAAGAAAAAATCAGTCAACATTTGGTTCAACCCAAATCGTTCGGTTATCTTTTCGCTGTCATGGTTTAATAAAGAAGTCAGCCCGAAATACGCATCAAACTATCTGTCCTTGTTGAAGGAATGGTTCTTCCACTCTTTGGCTTTCCGAGTGTGAATGTGACAATTTTCCCTGTTAACCAAGCCCAGACAGATAAAAATTGTCCTCATCCCTCGGTATTATTTTATTTATAAAATCATTATCTCTTTCGTGAATTTCAAGGTTTCAATCAGTGTTGTAAGTGATCTTGTGGCTTCATGTCTTGTAAGATATAGACTTCGTAAACCAGAATCTTTATGCAAAATTCAATGCAAGCTGCCTTGTGAGAAGTCTATTTTCTGTGATTGTCTCACAAAACTAGGTCTTCTGCCACATTTTCAGCTATAGTGGTAATATTTTCCTGACCGGGCAAACAAGACTTCATGTTGTCTTTACATCACGAACTTGTCTGAGCCGTTCAAATTTATTGGTTTTATTAACTAAAACTGAGCGAAAAGGCGTTTGTTGATGACGTAAAGTAGCATAAAAAAGCAATTTTTGTAGTGAAATTTCAGTTATTTATTACGAGAGCAAGTAAAAGCGTACAACTAAGCATATCTAAAAACTTAGTAGTTTTACTTATCAAATATCTATCATAACTATCAGTTTTATATGATTTGAGTTGTCTTTTCAACTTTTAGCATGGAACCCACTAAGGCGGCTGAAATATTTGGGATAAACTTAATTCAAAAGTAAGACAAAATAGTTAGAGGACAATCGGTTGAGTCCCTCACCTCAATGACAAAATTGTCATTGTTCATCCTTTTTTAAACCATCCTTTCATGTGATTTAGTAAAAAACTAATGCCGATTGATTTCCGAAACTGGAGAAAAATTCACAATGCATCATTTTATATCATGATTTTCCGAATGTGTTTCATAAAAATTTTCCTAAATTGTCAAATATTATCCGATTTTAAGAAATAAGGGCTTATTAGAAAAAACTGTTGCTTTAATTTTTTTTCTGTTCAAGAGTTTACATATATCCAGTGATATATTAAAATTATATCAATAAGCTTGAATAGGCAAATTCTGACTTCTATCGAAATAATATCTTTTTTAACGATAGTTCTTCACGACAGTTCTCCAAAGAGGGATTTTTATGAAACAGATTTTTTAAATCCAATGGAAATATTGAATTATAAAATATTTTTCAGCAATTTCGGAAGCCAATCGAAAGTATTTTTGTACCTTATCAAGTGGCTGCACTAGAGTCTTTATTCCCACAAAGAATTTGGGTTAGTATGTAGGTTTGTAAAAAATTATGATACAAAATACCGATTTTGAAGGAAATTTCATCGGTTATTTAGGTAAGGTGAGCCGTTGCACGAACAGTGAAGGCAGAGTTAAACAATTTTATTTTTATTCGGTGAGAGATCAAATTTTGACATCGAACAAGATTCCGTTGTTCGATATTGACTGCAATATTTCAGTTAATATAAAGGTTGATTTTTTAAGCGTTTGGTTTTTAAAAATAGAAAAAAAACAGGCAGATAATTTGCATAACGAGTAAAATATTTATTTGAAGCGATACATCAATGTCTGTAATTTATTTTTTTATAATCAATTTATGTATCAGTCCATTATGTAAGTTACGTTCATCATTACGGTTCATTTATTTTGCAATTTTGGCACACTTTTTCCATTTTTTCATCTCACCAATGGCATCTGTAATGTTGTTTCCAGGGCTGGAATTGTGGCTGGTTTTTCTCTATATATGAGAGACTTCACGTAGTCCAACTTAAAATAGTAGAGTTGGGTAAAACCGCATGATCTTGGTGGACTGCTCCAAAACGTGAGATTAATTTCTCTCAAAACTCGCCTCTAACTAGATCTATGTTATCGCCTGCCGTCTGACATGTGGCACCGTCTTTTTTAAAACATATGTCAACTAACAATAAGTTCAACTCTACCATTTTGGGTGTAAAAAAATTTGGTAATCATCGTAAGGTACCATACTCTATTGGCTGTAACGTTGCGGTTTTCATTACTTTTGAAAAAGAACGGCAGCTCTTAAATTGCCTCTTTCTTTAATATACCAAATTCGGCAATTCAGTTTGTTAACGTGCCCAATGACCCAAAAATGAGCTTCGTCACTGAAGACAATTTTTTGATATAAAAGTGGATCTTCATCTAACATTTCTAAGGCCCATTTACCAAACAAACGAAGTTGTAGTAAGTCACTCGACTTCAGTTCTCGTGCCAGTCCTTACTTAAAAGGTTCCAGGTGGTCGAATAACACGTTCATTGTTGAGAACGGCAATGAATTGCAAAGCGTGATATTCAAGGACACTGGTCCGAACAGCAGTTCGGTGAGTCGATTATAACAACCATTAAATGGAAGTAATTTGCAAAACAAATTTGTCTCAGAGCACGAATTTTAATAATAAATTTCAATGATTTGGAAAAGCTGTTTGTTTATTAGTCTATTTATGGTCCTATTACGCTTGAGGTGTCAAAAAAAAATGCCCTGAAAACACAAATTCCAAACATATCACCCTTAATTAAGAAAACAAAATAAGTAAACATATGCTTAGTTTGAACATTGTTGAAACTTATACTGTGATATGAAGCCTTTGAAAAAAAACCGAAAAATTTCTTGCTTGCTCTGCCTTAAGCTTGAACGAGGAACAATTAGTTAAAAAATCGGACGCATTAACCGCTACATCACAGCTGCTATAATAACGTAAAATTTTTGATATACCACCAACCCTCCTCCCCAAAAAAAAATTCATGGTTGCGCCACTGATGAACAGTTTCAAACTTAACCGTTTTTTTAAACCTTTTGAATAACCTCGTATAACAATCAATCTAAAAAATACCAAAACTGTTTGAAAATAAGTTAGTTTAGCCGAAAACCATGCCTACCTTATTATCATTACACTGAAGGTTTATAAAGGGTGTTTTTTATGAGGTTTTTTTCAATATGGCAATAACTTTTGACAGTTTAAAGTGAAGTCTCTACTCAATATTGTTTGGCAAATCATCATGAATAGGTTAACTCCAGAACAACGCTTCCAAATCGTGGAAATTTATTTTCAAAAACAGTGTTCAATTAAAAATGTTTATAGAGCACTTCCTGAATTTTATGGTGCACATAATCGTCCGTCTGAGACCACCATAAAGAACGTTATTACCAAATTTCGGTCTACATTCACTCTTTTGGATGCCAAGCCAAGTCAAGAATTACCTAGGCATCCCGATAAATATACTGTTTGGTGCAGTCTATGGGCGCTATGGGTGGAATCATCGGTTCTTATTTCTTTAAAAATGAGGAAGGACGACGCGTTACCGTGAATGGAAATTGATACAGAACCCTGATCAATGAATTTTTGTTGCCAAATCTTCAAGAAATGGATATGGATGAAATGTGGTTTCAACAGGATGGTGCCACTTGTCATACTACGGGCGAAACAATCAAATTATTGAAAAAACATTTCAAAATGGACCGGTGAATTGGCCTCCGCGTTCGTGTGATTTGACTCCACTTGATTATTTTTTGTGGGAATACGTGAAGTCATTGGTTTATGTGGATAAACCAACAACGATTGACACTTTGGAAACCAATATTCAACGTGTCATTGCTGAAATACGCCCTCAAATGCTTGAAAAGGTGGTCGAAAATTGGACCTCCGGAATGAGCTTTGTGCAAAATAGTCGTAGTGGCCATATTCCCGAAATTATATTTAAATGTTAGATGCCAAAAAATTATATACCAAATAAAAATTTTTTTTGGCCATTTCATATTTTGGCATGTGTTTTATTTAAATTTCAAATCAACAAGCTTTTAAAAAAACACCCTTTATATATATTATGGTTCACTGAAGGTGCTAAAGAGAATATATTAACCATTCAAGAGAGTATTAAATAAGATCCTAATGCATCGGTACAACGGCATTCCCAAGAGCTTGGTTTTTGTTGTACCACTTAATTGAAAATTGAAATCAAAAATATTGGATTCATGACTCACAAGAACCAGCACATGCAAGAATTGAACCCGACTGACCATTTTTCGCGTCAAAATTCAGATGAATGGAACCAAAATCAACTGACATTGAATGCGCTATTCTAACAAAAATTTTGTTTGGCAATAAGGTTCACTGTTGGGCTCAAAGGATTTGTCAATATTTGGCTAATTATACCCTAAACCTGAAAGGTCAGGGTATATTAACTTTGTGCAAACGTTTGTAACGCATAGAACGAAGCGAGTCCGGTATAGAAAAGTATATATATTCTTGATCAGCGTCACCACGTGAGTCGAGCTATCCATGTCCGTCCGTCCGTCCGTCCGTCTGTGTGTTGTCCGTATACACAGGATAAGAAGAAGGAGTTGAGATAATTGGATGAAACTTGGTACACATGGTCAAATAGACCCAAGGATCTGCACTATTGAATATTTTTGGAATCCGCCCACGGACACGCCTACCTCCCGTACAACGCGAAAATTGAAAACTTCATAACTCAGCTAATAATTAGCCTACAACAACAAAATTTAATATGTATGTGTTTTATATCAACACAAAGATGTCTTTGAAAAATGGACATCATCCGCTCTCGGACACGCCTACCTCCCGTACAACGCGAAAATTGAAAACTGCATAACTCAGCTCATAATTAGCCTACAACAACAAAATTTGATATGTATGTGTTTTATATCAACACAAAGATGTCTTTGAAAAATGGACGTCGTCCGCTTACGGACACGCCCACCTCCCATACAACCCAAAAATTGAAAACGCCATAAATAAGCCTCTGTTTAACCTACAGAGCTATAATTTGGCACATATGTTTTTTGTAACAAAACAAAGATGGTTTTGAAAAGTGGACGTCATCCGCTCACGGACACGCCCACCTCCCATACAACCCAAAAATTTAAAACGCAATAAATAAGCCTCTGTTGAACCTACAGAGCTAAAGTTTGGCACGTATGTTTTTTATGACAAGACAAATATGTTTTTGAAAAATGGACGTAATCCGCCTACGGACACGCCTTTTTCCCATACAACCCAAAAAGTTTTAAACTCAAAAAATTGGGTTATGTTTGTCATAGAGAAATTCAATTTGGTATGCATGTATTTTATACCAAAACTAAGGTGTGTTCAAAAATTGGAAGTAATCCGTCCATGAACACGCCCACTTCCCATAGCGAACGCACAATAAAGGCATTAACTGTGAGCTACAGGAATAAAACTTGCTATGTGTAAATTTTTCATCAATATTTAAATGCATATAAAATATAGGCTTCATCCGCCCTTGGAGACGCCCATTTACAATAAAAATTTTTTGTTTTTGAAAAGTGGGTTTAGGGTATTTCATAGTCGGCCTAGACCGACTTTAGACTTTCTTTACTTGTTTTTTTGTTAATATTTAAAGAAAGCGAAAGTTGTACTCTTTTAAGAATTTGAATTAAGAACAAAATATGGTAATGGTTTGTTAGAAGTACTCCTTTTTTAAATCTCTTTTAAAAATGCCATTAAAAATGGCCTCAACTATTTATTTTTTTTTTTTTTCAATTCAATTCTTTGTTTACCAATTTTATAATAATTTACATTTCTATGGTTATATTAATAAACATTTTGGTTGTTCAGAATATTCACTATATATTTTAAATTTCATCTTACAGTTCGTATTTATTATAGGCACAGTTTGACCTGAATTTGCAAAATCAAGGTAACATTTTTGGTCTGATTTCAGTTGTGAAATTTTTTAATATATTATTATCATACATAAACTTGTTTAATTACTCAAGTATTGTCCATCATTTACTCGAAAATTGTCCACTTGAAGGCAAGCAAAAAAGGTTGATTTGGTGACATTAAGTTAATATTAAATAAATGAATCAATCAACTGTTAAGCGATTTCTGTAAACGCGTTCCGTATCATACAAAAGGAGATTTTTGACGCATTTTTTTAATTGTTAGAACTTACAGCTTTCTTTACAATTCAATAAAAAATTTATAAAAAACTTTTTCCATTATATGAGTATTTGTCTTCACATAAGTCAATATGTCATAAGTCATAAGCTTTTGGCACCATAAAAGAAAAATAAACTGAACATATCAACGCAAAATCCACTATTCTATGCTATATGTTACTCTTTCACTAAAAGCTTTAACCAACATAATGAGAAAAGCTTTATTTAACTATCTGGTGCGTTTCCTTGTTGAATAGAAACAACCTTTGTTAAAAGCTGTTAAGCTTAGAAATAAAGCTCACATAAATTGTTTTGGCATCAAAAGCATTTGTTGACCATATTTGAATACATAAAAAGGATGCCTTTGCTTGTTTGATAAGTATTGAAGCTTTTAAAACCGGATTTTTTTCTATAACAGTTATTTTAAAGATTGAAGCTTTTAAAAAGCTTTTTCCTTTAAAACAGTTTTTATACATAAATTATGCAACTTTTACTGGCTAGCACAGAAACCATTATTTTTCCCATAATAACGTTTGAAAATACTGTAATGATGACACATGCGCATTTGATATACTTTCTCAGAGCAACTTAAACTTTGCAATGAAACTATTGTGAGCTTTTTTTATGCCAAGCAGAGTATCCTTGTTATAGCAACCTTAAAACGGTTAGACACTTGAAGTAATACTTATATCAAATTACACAGCGTTTTAAACTTTTTATAGCATTTGTAGTTTTCGCAAAGATTTTATGTCTTTTTATAGCACAGTTTATAGTAATAGAAGCTGAGCTAATCTTAGTGAGGGTCTGCTATAAAGCGATGTCCATTTGAAAACAACTGTTATAATATAGTATAATATGCTTACTATCTAAGTGAGGGTCTGCTATAAAGCGATGTCAATTTGAAAACAACTGTTATAACATATAATATGCTAACTATAAACTATAGTGCTATAGTCAACTTGTTAACCTGTTTCCCGCATTCGAGCAATTCAATCAGAAGTATATTTTGGAAACGTATAGTCATAGACATAGACGTATGATACATGAATTCTATGCAAGAAGTTTTTTACCTCAATAACGATATATTAAGTCTCAATAACTATATAAAAGATCATTAACTGAATGCTTTGACTTAAAACGATAAGAACTGACACTACATTTTTTGAGACAAAAATTATTACTATTCGAAAACATAGCAGGTTAACTTTATAAACTATAAAACAATACTAATAATAATAAAAACGAAGTTAAAAAATAAATTCTCAAGATACAGTTAAGAAAATAAGATAAATAAGATAAAAATAAAACTATGATATAATAAAGAAATTAATAAAAAATACTTACAGAACACCTACAACATCAATTTATAACACATTTCGACGAAAAAACGCCAAAAAAAAACAACAAAAAAACCGTATATTTCTTTAAACTGTCAAAATTCGACAGAGTTGTTTGCTCGAAAAGAGAATTTGGAACTGAATTTTTCACACAATTGACATTTGAGGAATGCTAAAAAGATAATTTGGTTAAAACTTTTTAGTTTTGAGAAAAACTCAAACTCGATCAATTCATAAGATCTCATCAAACCAAATGTCAAATCGATTAAATTGCGAATTTTTGTACAAAAATTGTATTTCTGCTTTAAAAAGTTGGGAATCCCTTGAACAGAAAACACAATTTTGAAATGTGATTTGTACATTTACAGCTTAAACCTAATGTAATGACATCTGAACCGTTAAAATCGTTTTATTGGTCTGGCAGAAGTTGAAGTCACAAAAAAAACCCTAGCCTATTAATTATATGGATAGGCAGGATGATTAAATATATTCGTGGCTATAACTTTAAATTGGTTGTAGCTATGATGCAATTTTTTTCAAATATATTGTTTTTGAAGCTTGTTGAAGATTTAAAAAATATAAGAACAACATTTTAAAATAATAGAATTTCGTGCAAAAAATCATAGGGGTAGCCTTGTTTTTTCAATGACACATAGTATTTATTAATTTTTCTGTCAAACAAAAACAAATTCGTCTTAAATAAACTATGAACAATGAAAGAAAATAAAAAATGCAAATTTTAAAATTTTTTTATTTTTTTACAACAAAAACAATTTTTAATACATTTTTTGAGAAATCATTCATTTTATTGGGCTCTTTTTAAAGGCAATGATTAAAATATAAATAATAAAGTAACGGTTAAAACTTTGTTAATATTTTAAAGTCAATTTATTGCAATTAAATACAAAAAAGAAATAAATGAAATTTTTTAAAAAGTGGCAGAGATATTCGCTTTCACATATAGAACATTAAGTTTTAGAGAGTTTTTTCTCTGTCTTGGCGTTTGATAAAAATACACGTTAAACAACTAAATACAATATTAGAAAAATTCATTGAAAATACATTTGGAAAGATAATTACCGTTATTTTCAACACATTTCAAAGCAAATTAAACAAAAATTTAGAAAAATAAAAATAAGTTTGAAAACCGTTAAAATTCGACCGTGTGGTTTGCTCGAAAAGAGTAATTTTTGAATTTGGAACTGAATTTTATTTCATAAAATGGTCATTTCATATTTCCATCATAATATACCTACCATTAAATTTGATTTCTTGTACAAAAATTTTATATCGAAAACTGGCTATTTGCGGCGAATTGGTGTTGACAAAAGGTAAATAAATAAAATTGGAGACACACATATATTGTTACCGCCAATTTGTTTTAAAGAAAAGACAAATGATAGTTTGCTGTTTTAGAGGTGTTCTGCAGTTTTAGCATGCAATGTAAAATTTATTTCATTTAGACGAGACAATTTTGGAAACAATTAAAAGTATTTGCAATGCATTTAACTGTAATGCAATGCAAACACTATTATAAAGTGCTTTACAATGACAATCGAAGCAAAAAATCCGAGATTATAAACTTTAAAGTTCGATTTTACTCTCTGTTTCTATTCGCCATATTGCTCTATACACGGCAAAAGTAGTTTATTTTAAAAAAAAATTACGTACTAAAACCTTTTTTGATTAGGTTGTTTTTCCTCGTTAGGTCTGTTTGGTTAGTTTCGTTAGTTTGGACTTGAACCATTTCACCATTGTTTATGGTGAATTATTTAATAACATGAATTCGCTACGTTTCATTAAAGTGTAACATTGGTGTTATTCTCTGTTTAGTTCACCGCATATACGTCAAATATGCGGCTAAAGAAGTTTCACTTCAAAAAACTTGGATTTCAAAAAATAATTTCCGTTCAAAATATGTTGCGTATGTGTTTCAGTTTAAACGTCTTATTACTCAAAACGGTTTTAGCAACCAAAAATTTCCAAAATTACCTTTAAACGATTTGAGCAATATTTAGAGGTGAAATTTTTTTTGGGTTATAAGGTATTTTTTTTTTTATAAGGGGTCAAACTTTCAGAAAATGTACGCGCACTGAAGTATTTTAACATTTAGGCAATAACTAACGTATTCTTTATTTAAATCCAAAAATTTTTGTAAAACTCTAAATTTTCTTAAGAATCAAGCTCATAATTTTTCCATCAGAAAATGTAATCACTGTTCAGCATAAAATTCTAGCGATCGTATCCTGAGAGCTCTTTGGGAACAGCATGAAATTTGTTATACAACCTTACCTATATAACGTTTTATCGGAAAGGTTGTATAGGAAAATATTTAAGTATTGACTAATAAATTTTCTTAATTAACAAATTTTTTTTAAATTGGCATTCAAATGACACAACTTTTTACCCCAGTTAGCATATTTTAATAGTCTGTAAGTAGTTGAATATTTTACTCTTTATATTATTTATATAATAATTTTTATTATATTGTCAGTCAAGCCGCAGACAAGTGATGAATTGTCATATTGGCAATGAGGTGGTTGTCGCACAACTTTGGCAACTGTGACAAAGTTTATAGACAAAGAGTAATTTTCTAATGAAATGAGAATTTAGTTAATTCGTATCTTATCATCGCGTAGCAGAAAACTCTGCTTTTGACACAATTGCTGACATAAAAGGCTAGACAAAAATTGTATCACTAAGTGACTTTAGATATATATGAACTGAGTTTTAATATTCATATATGAGCAGCTACTTTATTTTTTGTAAGAAAGTTTTTCCAAGTTGTGTTTTTTTTTTCTTTTTGCAAAACTTTATTGCGCCAGTCGATAACTAGACCACCAAGACTCAATGTTGTCGATGTTATTTATACTTAGTAGTCTGCGGCGCTATGATTGACAAAAAAAGGTGAAGTCATACTTCGAATTTAATCGATACTCGTTGAAATTGATAAATTATACTGCTTATGATTTAATATGCCAAAAAAAACTTAACAAACAATTAACTACAAACTTCTTTCATTGGGCATCACTTCACAATCTAGCGAAAACTTGCAAAAAATTGCATTTCAATGCAAACAAAATTCTAACCCCCTGTAGTACAAAATAAATGCTCATACAAGCCCAATACTTTCTTAAAAAAATTGCCAAAATGAGTATTGCTTTAAATATAGCCTAATTTTTGGCACTTTCTTATTCGCGCCAAACCGAAAACCGCCTCCATTCATTGTTATCTTATTGAAATATTTATTCTTTATTCTATTTTATTCATAATACATGAAGCGTTAGAATTTTTGAGCAACTTCCTTTGTTTATCAACTGTTGTTGATTTTATTTTTATTTATCATGATACTGTGAGTGTACGAGTGTGAAAATTTTTGAGATAATAATTTAGAAAGTTTTCATTTATCTTACAGCCAACGCAGCTTGTTGTTTTGCTTTCAAAATTGGCAGCTTCTTTGCCATGTTGTTGTTCCTATTTAAGAATAAATAATGTTTTTATTTGTTCTCTTAAATAGCTGTTTTCGTGATCAGAACACTGCTTGAAGCCTAGAAATTAAGTTCATTCGAGTGCGTTGTTACACTCATGCAAAAATGTTTGTATCTGTGTTGAATGATAATTTCAATTTCAATATTTTTTTCTAGATACACATCAAATTATTCTGTTATTCTTATTATTACTAGTTCTTTCTCGTCAAAAATGACGGGCCAGGTTTCAATAAAGAATAAAAATGAAATATTGATATTGTTTAAGCCGACTAAGAAATCAGCGATGGTCACATATAGATTTTAAATTGTGCAAATAACAATTTTTAGTTCCAAATATTTATAAAATACCCTAAAAATAAGTACGGAAAATATAGTAGGTACGACGAAATAAGTTAACAAATTTTTTGTAAAACTGAAAATTTCAAAATAAAACAAGTAAAGAAAGTCTAAAGTCGGTCTAGGCCGACTATGAAATACCCTAAACCCACTTTTCAAAAACAAAAAATTTTTATTGTAAATGGGATAATGAAGCCTATAATTTATGTGCATTTAAATGTTGATGAAAAATGTACACATACCAAGTTTTTTTCCCGTAGCTCACAGTTAATGCCTTTACTGTGCTTTCGCTATGGGAGGTGGGCGAGTTTTTGGACGGACTTCTCCCACTTTTTGAACACACCTTAGTTTTGGTATTAAATACATACATACTAAATTTAATTTCTCTATGACAAACATAACCTTATTTATTGAGTTTTCAACTTTTTGGGCTATATGGGAGGTAGGCGTGTCCGTAGGCGGATGACGTCCATTTTTCAAAACCATCTTTGTCTTGTCATAAAAAACATATGTGCCAAATTTTAGCTCTTTAGGTTAAACACAGGCTTATTTATTGCGTTTTCAATTTTTGGGTTGTATGGGAGGTGGGCGTGTCAGTGAGCGGATGACGTCCATTTTTCGAAGACATCTTTGTGTTGGCATAAAACACATACATATCAAATTTTATTGTTGTAGGTTAACTATGAGCTGAGTTATGCAGTTTTCAATTTTCGTGTTGTATGGGAGGTAGGCGTGTCCGTGAGCGGATAATGTCCATTTTTCAAAATCATCTTTGTTTTATTATACAAAACATATGTGCCAAATTTAAGGTTTTTAAGTTAAACACAGGCTTATTTATTGCGTTTTCAATTTTTCGGTTGTATGGGAGGTGGGCGTGTCCGTTAGCGGATGACGTCCATTTTTCAAAGACATCTTTGTGTTAATTTAAAACACATACATATCAAATTTTGTTGTTGTAGACTTATTATGAGCTGAGTTATGCAGTTTTAAATTTTTGCGTTGTATGGGAGGTAGGCGTGTCCGTGGGCGGATTCCAAAAATATTCAATAGTGCAGATCCTTGGGTACATGTGACCATGTGTACCAAGTTTCATCCAATTATCTCAACGCCTTCTTCTTATCCTGTGTATACGGACAACACACAGACGGACGGACGGACGGACGGACGGACGGACGGACATAGATAGCTCGACTCACGTGGTGACGCTGATCAAGAATATATATGCTTTTCTATTCCGGATTCGCTTCGTTCTATGCGTTACAAACGTTTGCACAAAGTTAATATACCCTGACCTTTCAGGTTTAGGGTATAAAAATATAAGAAGTTTTTTTATAAGTTTCAATAAATCACAAAACAAAAAATGCCTAAAAATATGCTATGAAATTTTTAAAAAAAATCAAGCGTTCCGCACTCACATTTTACGGAATTATGTTATAGTAATATAATATAATAATATAACAATATAATATTATTGAGATATTTTTGATTCTTGATTTCTGAGAGTCTATTGGTACAATTATCTCTGTTAGTTCAAATTAAGAATATTGAAATGCTTCTAGATATCTGCCACATTCGCAAAAATAAGATAATGAGAACCTTAAATCTTAAACATATATTTTTCCTGAAAGTCGACATTGAAAGCAATTTTCACGAAAAAGTACATACAAATTTTTTAATAGTGTTATGGTTGAAGAATTAATATTTAAATAAATTGAAAAATTTTCCATATAATTTAACTTATTTTTTTATTTATTTTTTAAAAAAATTGTATTTGGACTATAGGTATATTGATAAGGTAGACTTCGTATAATGAATAACCAAAAATAAAATTTTTAAAAAAAAAATTTTTTTTTGAAACAAAAGGTACAAATGTTAGGATTGCATACGTTGCATACCACTCATAAGACGGCATAAAAATTTCAAAGAGGAGATAAAATAATAATACTCGAAGGAATTTTTCAAGTAAAATTCGAATAATAGGGAGTAGCAAAAAGTGACACTTGCTTGTTCTTCTGCTCTCTCGTGTTGGGGAAAATGTGTAAAGAAACGCTTTCGAGTGACTTCAAGTTAAGTCCAGTTTTCCGGCATCAGAACATCACTATATATTTATTTCATTCTGAGTTTCAATGTTCTGTGTCTTAAAGGGAATAGTAGCCCCATTTTCCCAATTGCTGGACATCACCAAATAAAAACTCCATTCAGAGTTTTAACTCGTACTTCCACAGTTTTTCTGTATCGAAAATTTGGGTATTCTTGCATAGGCTGAGCTACGTCCCGTTTCCCAATGCTCGAGTTCATTTTCCAGTAGAGAAACCTGGCGAATAAATATCTTTATTCTGTCTTTCATTGTCATTCGGAGAAGTTCCAAAGCTATTCGATATTAAAAACTTAAATTTTAAGGGAAAATCCACGTCCTCTTTTAAAATGATCGCTAAATTTTTCAATTGAAAGAAACTTAGTAAAAGTGCTTTCGAAAAATATGGTTCTCTTTTGTTAGTTTTATTAATTAATTTATTTGACATTTAATTAATTTTTGTTCTGACTTAATTGTGACTTCAAGACAAATTTCACTACTTATATAAGCAAGTTGTGGTGACCGTGGCATGCAGGTTAAGTGTGTGGCTTAGCATGCTCGGAGCCCGGGTTCGATCCCCAGCCGCAGCAAAAAGTTTTTTCAATACAAAATTTTTCTGATCGGTCACCACCTTTCTGCAGACAATGGCAAACCTCAGAGAGTAAATAATGCCATGTAAAGTTTCTTGAGAACATAAACTTTCGCCGTTCAGAGTCGGCATAAAACATGTAGGTCCAGTTCTCAGTCAATTGTGTGCAAAACATTTAATAACACACAACAACACAATTGATCATAAGAAGCTGGGTCAAAGTCCTTTCAAGGGCTGAAATGGCCAATTTGTTTTTTTTTTTTTTTATATAAGCAAGTTATAAATCTTGAGTCCAAATCAATATATATTTAAAAGGTAAGCTACGTATTTGGCACTTTCCTTCAAATTGTATTTCTTGCATGCTTATTTGTGAAGGGATGACATATTCAGTGATATTTTTAGTATTGAAAAAGTAGTAGAAAGGCTACCTATATCAAAAAAACTTATTTTTGAAGTGAAACTTCTTTAGCCGTATACATACATATACAACATTCTCATACATTTGAGAATGACAGATGTCAAAGTAAAGGTCTAATAAAAGTTTTAAATATTGTTTATTAATAATAACCAGATGTAGCAATGCGCATCAGGTACTTAAATATTTTTATTTTTCATGATTTTCGAAATAATGTTTTCTAATTTTTTATTATAGGTACTCGATACTACTCCACTACTTTTCATAATATTTATATATTTTCTATGTTAAAAAACTTATATGATTTCATTTAAAACTGGTTAAGCGATTCGATTCTTTGTTCAATATTTGTCCTAGCGACATAATTTGATTATCTTGTTGCTTTTTCATAAATAAATATCTTTGCTAAATGCTTATAGAATGAACAAAGACATGCAATAACACCCATTTATTATTCCAATAAATCTTAAACATAGCCATTAGATATCTTATAGAAAAATATTTTGTTATTTTTTTTGCCCCTTTACTACAAATATGCTTTTATAACGTATATTATTGTCCTGCTCTAGCTTTATTTTAAAAAACCATTTGCTTTATATGGTATTTGGACTTACTTTTGGCTGGCAGGTGTCATCCTCGATCTGCGTATTTATCTTAGAATTTTTGGCCTGAAATGACCAATTTATTTGTTTTTTTTTTACTTTAGTTCCCTTCACGTAGAAAAAAAATGGGCTAAAATCAAGCTCAAAGCGTTCGTAACTGCAATCAGCCCAATAGAGCTCAAAACCATCTCAAAACAAGCTATTCATGTGCGTAGTTTATGCCAGAAATTGGGCTTGAAAATTTTTTTTGATAAACTCGTCAATTTCTACTAAATATGTACGTGCAATCTTGGGCTTGTTTGTAAAAAATAATTTTGTTGTTGTAGTTTGTGCACATAAAAAGTATGAGCAACTGAAAGATGTCATATTCAATTGGTTGTTGTTTTATTTTTAGTATAAAAGTGTATAAAAGTTTAGAGAACAAATTAATTAAAATCGAAAAATCGAGTTTTTACGAAAATAAGCTGCTTTAGTAAAATACAATGTTGGGCGGAAGTAAAGGAAATTTTCCAAAGAAAAAAACAACGTCATAAAAAATCAATAAAAGAAAGGTGTTTTTTCGAGAAAATTGCATTGAAAGTTGAATTTTTTTCAAAAAAAAATGATTTTTTGACTTTAGGTGCTAGTAACTTTTTTAGTTGTGACTCCATGAAAAAACTTTTCTTCAATAACTTTAAGAAAATTTAATTTTCTTTTAAAAAAATGATCGTGTTTGGCAATTGTTGTAGAGATATGTTAGTTATGGATTAAAACGTAATTGCATCTATGTTTTTTGTTTTTCCTTCCTAGCTCTCTAGGGGGACGTTTGCGACCACCCCCACCCACTCAATTTTTTGCTCGTATCATGATGGAAAATCACCCCCTGCATTATTGTCCCCTAGGTCTGGGACACGCTCTATATCAAATATCCAATTTGTTGATTGAAAGTATAATTTTTATTTTGCATGTAATTTTTATACTCTAAACCTGAAAGGTGAGGGTATATTAACTTTGTGCAAACGTTTGTAACGCATAGAACGAAGCGAGTCCGGTATAGAAAAGTATATATATTCTTGATCAACGTCACCACGTGAGTCGAGCTATCTATGTCCGTCCGTCCGTCCGTCCGTCTGTGTGTTGTCCGTATACACAGGATAAGAAGAAGGAGTTGAGATAATTCGATAAAACTTGGTACACATGGTCACATGCACCCCAAGATCTGCACTAATGAATATTTTTGGAATCCGCTCACGGACACGCCTACCTCCCATACAACGCAAAAATTTAAAACTGCATAACTCAGCTCATAATAAGCCTACAACAATAAAATATGGTATGTGTGTGTCTTGTAGCAACACAAAGATGTCTTTGAAAAATGGACGTCATCCGCTCACGGGCACGCCCACCTCCCATACAACCCAAAAATTGAAAACGCAATAAATAAGCCTTTGTTTAACCTACAGAGCTAAAATTTGGCACATATGTTTTCTAAAACAAAACAAAGATGTGTTTGAAAAATGGACATCATCCGCCCACGGACACGCCTACCTCCGATACAACGCGAAAATTGAAAATTGCATAACTCAGCTTATAATAAGCCTACAACAATAAAATTTGATATGTATGTGTTTTATAAAAACACAAAGATGGTTTTGAAAAATGGACATCATCCGCTCACGGACACGCCCACCTCCCATATAACCCAAAAATTGAAAACGCAATAAATAAGCGTCTGTTTAACCTACAGAGCTAAAATTTGGCACGTATGTTTTTTATTACAAGACAAAGATGGTTTTGAAAAATGGACGTCAACCGCCAACGAACACGCCTACCTCCCATGCAACCCAAAAAGTTTAAAACTCAATAAATAAGGTTATGTTTGTCATAGAGAAATTATATTTGGTATGTATGTATTTTATACCAAAACTAAGGTGTGTTCCAAAATTGGGAGTAATCCGTCCATGAACACGCCCACCTCCCATAGCGAAAGCACAATAAAGGCATTAACTGTGAGCTACAGGTGTAAATTTTTCGTCAACATTTAAATGCATATAAAATATAGGCTTCATCCGCCCACGGAGACGATCATTTACAACAAAAATTTTTTGTTTTTGAAAGTAGGTTTAGGGTATTTCATAGTCGGCCTAGACCGACTTTAGATTTCTTTACTTGTTTGTTTTTTGTTTTTCTTTTTTCTTTGTTTTGATATTTTTTTTTTTATTTTGTTTTTTATTTATTTTAAAATATATTTCAAAGATGACATATTTTTATTGATAATTCCAAAATTTCTAAGATTGAGCATTTTTCCTTTCTTTTTTTTTGTAATATCAATCCATAACTGGCATGCATTGGACACAAATGAGCATATTTTTTTGTTTTTATGAACAATACCAAAATAACATAAATTGGGCACAAGCGAGCTTATTAATTTTTTGATAAGTGATCCAAACAGTACGTGCATTATGCACAAAAGGGCAAGTTAATTTTTGATAAACAATGAATTTAGGGCTTGATATCAAGAACATTATGGCTTGGCTCAGAATCACTCCCAAAATTAATTGGTTTGGGATTGTTTTCAGCTCAAATTTCTCTTAGTGTAGCATTATTCTATGCATGTGGTGACCGTGGCATGCAGGTTAAGTGTGTGGCTTAGCATGCTCGGAGCCCGGGTTCGATCCCCAGCTGCAGCGAAGAGTTTTTTTCAATAAAAAACCTCTCTGCAGACAATGGCAAACCTCAGAGAGTAAATAATGCCATGTAAAGCTTCTTGAGAACATGAGCCGTTCGGAGTCGGCATAAAACATGTAGGTCCAGTTCTCGGTTAATTGTGTGCAAACATTTAATAACACACACAACACAATTGATCATAAGAAGCTCGGTCAAAGTCCTTTCAAGGGCTGAAATGGCCAATTTGTTTTTGTTTTTTTTTTTTTAGCATTATTCTTGTCAAAGTTAGGACATAAAAGCCGATGATATCTTCATAGAACTTATATGTCGATGAAAAACTTAAAAGCAAGATTCGAAGAAAACATTTATATCGGAATTAGGCGGTTATCGTTTATGACTACAGGTATACTGTATCATCAGAAATAATAACTATCAAAGCAGTCTGTTTAAGTTGCGCTTTACGTCCATTTCGCGTGTGTTTTGGACGAAAAAAAATTCAAATCGAAACAAAAAGACAAACACTTGTAACGTTAAAGATCTCATATTTTTACTTCTAGAAATGCCAATCAACATTTTATTAACAATATTTCAATTTTAGTCGTTTTTTTTTATTCCTCTTCTTCGATATAGGTATGTTTTTTGATTGTTTCATTGTCAATTTTGGTAATCTTTTTAAAACGTAAACCTAACTTGACACTCACTTCCAAAAAATGTTACTTTAAAGACCACATAAAACTGGTTAAAGCTTCAAAATAACAAAACTTTTGTTGAATAACGTCTAACAGTATGAACGTGTAACTTTAAAGACCACACATTTTTGCACCTAGAAGAGCAAGACAACATTTTCTTTATATTATTTCGACTTCAGTCATTTACTTAATCCGCATCTAATTTAATTGATGAGTTTCTGCTTGAAATGAAAAATAAAAAAAACAAAAAAAGTTTCTAACAACCAACATTAAATGTTCTGAGTATGCTTCGATTATATTCAATACATTCTGCTATATAACTCTGCATTTAAGATTTTTTCATCACCAATTTTGGTTATTTTTCTTTAAGGCAGACCAACTTATAAATCACTTGCAAAAGCTGTAACGTTAAAGACCACATAAATCTGGTCACATCTTCAAAACAAAAAGAGTTGGAAGAAAAGTTTCTTCACTCAAAATGCAAGTCTTGAGGTCTACTTACATGTACACATACAAAGTTTGTAAGTGTTATGAAATATTTTCGATATATGCAGAAATATAAATTCGAGTGTAACGTTAAAGACAAAAAATTTACCATAGATATAATTTAATAACAACTTTGTCAGAGAAAAGTTGTTATATTGTCATATTATGTCATAGTCATATTATGTCAAGTTGTCATATTATGACCCCAATAACTATTTCCTGTTTCCCAACCTGAGAAATGAAAAGTTCATCTTGAAAAAAAAACACCTTTTTGAGAACCTTGAGTAACGCATAATTGTCTCTCAAATAGAAAAATATCCAAAAAAATAACGCAAATGCAAAATTTGCAAAAACTTGCAAGCCACGATAACAGCTGATAAACATCTTGCTAACATTTCAAGTGGAATGGAAGGCGAATGGAAATTGGACGTGAATTGTTCTTCTCGAACATTTCGCAAAGTTGAAAGCTGTAAGATTTAACAAGTGTACCATATAGTCATGGTGACTTTTACTTTATTTTATAAAATTTTTTTACTAAATTTGTTTAACTTGTTTGAAAGTTCAAATTGCAACTGCCTTAAATCAGCTGTTTTCTAGCTGTAAATTCTTGACAGTAAAAATTTATCCATTAAAAAAATTATCCATTTATCCAGTAAAAATTTATCGCGATTTCTCTCATTTTGCAAGTTTTTCACGTACTCGAAGGTATGATATATTGTCATAATGATATGACAACATTTTTGTTTTGAGTGTTAAACGTTGAAACGTTCAACAACTGATAAAGCACATATCAATGTACCTAAAATATTGAAAATTGTCTCTTATCCAAACGTCCTCATAAATAAATAAAAATTCGTCGTTTTCTATTCTACGAGTAAAATGTTTGCCCTTTGTTTTTGTAAGACTGTATAAATCTTTTACGTTTGGTGTAGCCTGCCAGCTAAGATGGGACATGAATTTATTAGGGCATTTGTAAACGAATTATGCACGGATCAAGCTATGGCATAGGGGAAGAGGGGGGCTGCTGTTCATGCCTGCTTAAAATATTACTGCAGTCATGCAGAAAATTACTTCTTCATCTAATTGTGAGAAGTGCCGTTGCAGCACATTTGATTTCGGTACTTTAGAAATTATTTTTTTGTGGTTATGCGCGATTTTGCCGCTAACATCAAACACTTCCCTATAACAGCCCCCCAACACACCCTCATCTGCTCCTCACCCAACCGAACGACTTAATTTAATGATGCATTCGAAGTAAATGAGTTGATGCTGCTGATGATGAGCATTTCATCCAATTCAAATGCTTCTCGAAGCTAACGTTAATGAGCAAGGTCATTTACAGTTCTATAACGACTTTAGAAAAAAGATTATTTTCAAAATATTGTTATAATTTTAGCAAAAGAGTAGCATTTTCGTTAACAGAAATTATTGTGCACATAAGTTTGCTTGCGAATAAGCTATTTTATTGACTTTTTTGTGGTTGACATTTTTGTATAATTGTCTTATTTTTGTGGCAACAGCTTTGCTGTCCACATGTAGCTCATGTCATCCACATGACACTCGTTAGTATGCTATACACTTGCCTTCCAAAAATAATGGAAATTCCGTTTGCCTGTAGTTATTCACTGGTTGAAGCACCTCCCGTTGACACGCCTTGAGCTACTGTTGCTGTTGCTGCTGGTGCTGCTACTGCTGTTGCAATGAAGTTACTTAATATTCATGTCATCGCACGGTGTACGCATCCTGCTGGCGCCTCGCCTTTGGCCGCGGCTAACCTCACGCTTGAATATCGTTGAACGCGCGCCAACGCGTTGCACTTCATAGAAGCCGATAGACAATTTATTGCAGTGCGCCCATCCCAAACACTGCTTAAGCAACATATAGGTCTGCACCACTTAAGGGCGCAGCCAACGAAATGACATTCTTTTGTAAAAATAAGAAACATGAAAAGAGAAAATATAAAAAAGTTTGCACATTGTTGATTTTTGCGGACTGTTTTTCTTTTTTTTCTCTGTGAAAATAACTCGGACGGCCATTATAAAATTAATTAAAATATTTTTAAACTTTTCTTTGATGCATAAGAATTTAAAAATATAAAATAAAAAAAAACAGAAATTTAGAACCACACGCCATTTAGTTCAAAAAACATTGTGTTCTGTAACGTTAGCAAATTTAGCCAAGAAACCGTTAAAATATAGATAAAAGCTTTGATAAAAGCTTAACTATACCCTGATATCTGTAGTAGTTTTAAGAAATTTTTGTTTTCTTAAACATAGTTGTTTTAATCGCTTCTGACGATCAAATAATTATTTTATTATATATTATGAGCATTCAACACTTTAAACTTGTAGTATGCTGGTGAAAATATTTTTAATTTTTCTCTGAGCTTAAAACTCTTTCATTGTACCTCATTAAATAAAAAACTTGGCGATATAAATATATGCAGACGAACTGAATACGTAGGATTGTATTTAAAAAGTTAATATAATGTCATAAAACATATTTCGACTCTTCTCATAAAGCATTATATTAGTCTTAAAAAATTTATTTTTGCCTATCTGTGGGGCAGTATGGGCTATAATACTATAAACAAAAATAAAAAACCTACAGGATTCGAACTCGCACACTCCGTCATGGTAGATCTGCACTCCAACTGTCAATGCGCCATTGAGAAATTAATGAACTTTGCAATGAAATTACGAATCATATTGCAAGGGTAATTCACGTTTGTTAAGGAAACAAATTTTCTCAGAAATGAGTACAAGCTAGATGAATTATACACCGCCGTTAGACCCTACATTCTAAATTTTGATTAAACTAATAGACCCGTTTACGAGAACGCTATTACAAACAAATATATAAATTAATATTACCCGTGTGGTTTAAAAGATGAGGAATTTATATACGACTCTAGTATACGATTTTCTATAGAACTATCAAGGTTTTACAATTAACAAAGATTTTCAATATATTTTCTTAAATTCCTTCCCAAGAATCTAAACTATGTCGTAAAAGCATATTTTGATCTATGATACAACACCCGGAAATGGAATTTTCAGCAGAGATAACGTAATGGACTTCAGAAATCTAGCTAAGGAAGAAGTTCAGGCCACTGTATGTTATGATGAATAAAATGCAAACAGCTTTATAACGAATAATTTTTAACGAAAAGAAAGTGGAGTAATAACGAGAAAGAGAGTGGAGCAATCAAGCTCAAAGCATTCGTAAATGAAATTAGCTCAATAGAGCTCAAAACTATTTCAAAACAAGCTATTCACGTGCGCAGTTTATGCCAGAAATTGAGCTTGAAAATTTTTCGATAAACACATCAATTTGTGCGTAATAAGTGTCATCTTGCTTGGGCCTGATCCAAGGTTGATTTATTTAAGGTTGCGTAAATTTTTTGACGCATCCTTATTTTATGTAAACAAAAATATTTTGACGTTTGCAGAGTAGGGTTTTGTGCTGCTCGAGAAAAAAAAAGTATTTTTCAGGGTTTTATGCAGTTTTCTGTTTTATTGTGTTAACTAAGTCAAGATGTGTTAAAATTTTGATTTTTGTCAAAATTGGAAGTAAAAGTGGTTTTTACGATCACCGTTGTCCAATGCAATGAAAGAGTTTCGAATATGAAAATATTTATTTCTTGATTTTCTTAGTATACTAGTTTTTTTCCGTCAAAAATGACGGGCCCGGTTTAAATAAAGGAAAAAACATGGA
Organism: Tetanocera ferruginea; assembly: GCA_958299015.1. NCBI lineage: Eukaryota > Metazoa > Arthropoda > Insecta > Diptera > Sciomyzidae > Tetanocera > Tetanocera ferruginea. The sequence continues at coordinate 11,139,975 of OY282642.1, forward strand.
ATATTGATGTTCTTTAAGCCGAATAAGAAGAGCACACACAAATTTTTTTGTTCCAAATATTTATAAAATAACTTAAAGTTAAAATTGAAACAATAGTAGGTACGACGACATAAGTTTAAAATTTTTTTGAAAACTGAAAATTTTAAAATTAAAAAATATATAAAAAAATTTTTGAAGTTTCCATAAATCACAAAATAAAAAATGCCTAGAAATATGCTATGAAATTTTTCACAAAAATCAAGCGTTCCACACTCACATTTTACGGAATTATGTTATAGTAATATTTATTTCATTAAACCTTTTTTAGGGCATAGTACTGAAATCCTTCAATCAAAACTAAAATTATGGGGGTAGATCAAACTCAATGACTTAATTTTATCAGGACATCCGAATAAAAAAAGGACCAATAAAAGTACTAAACAAAAATTTTAGTATTCTATTTACCAAATAGTACTACAAAAAACTACCAATAGTATTATATTCAGGCAACCGTGTCAGTTCTTTATTCAAATGACTACGTTCTTTTGCTCTCATTTCAAAATAAGGGTGCCGAAATGAGGAAACGTCAAAAATATATGCAACCTTATATAAATAAGCCTCGGGCTTGATCATGAAAATTAATTTTTCTTGTTGTTATTTTTGCTCATCAAAAAATGAGCAACCGAACGACATAATTCGCAGTTGGTTTTTGTTGCCGTTTCTATAAACGTGTACAAAAATGCAGAACTTAAATTAAAAAAAGATATATTTTTTTTTGTCCGGATTGGATCAAATATCAAATTTTAATAATGAAAATATAATGTTCTTTTGCCTTGTATTCTTACAATTCATAACATCCCCAAAATTTATTTAATTAGACATATGAGAGCATGTTAACTTATTTTATTTACTATTCATAAATGACATGCATTGGATACAAATGAGCATGTTTTTTTTATAATCAATACCAAAATTGCATAAATTGAGCCCAAGTGAGCATATTTGTTTTTTTACGAACAATCCAAAGGTTACATATGCTCAAACATACATTATGCTGAAATGAACATGATCATTTTTTTAATAAACGTTCGCATTATGGCTTGATATCAAGAACATAATGGCTAAGCTTAGAACCACTCCCAAAATAAATTGATTTGGGATTGTTTTCAGCTTAAATTTCTCTCCGTGAGATAAAGAAAAACACAGCTGGTAGCTTATTGAGGCAATGAGGAAAGGTTCCAATTTAATTTGAACCACAAGTATTTAGTGCAATTATGTTGAACTGATTCTTATCTATTGGAGAATACTTGATAATATGGATTTCGCTTTAAAGACAGTGATTACAGAAATCAGTTTAATATCTTTCCAAACAAGTTGAATTTATGGAATAATTTTAGAGCATAGAGAGAGCTGAACTAGTAGAAGAGAAACACATGCATTTTGAAATATATGGAGAAGGTTTCAAACATTGCTAGAGTTAAAACAAGTAAAGAAAGTCTAAAGTCGGTCTAAAACAAAACTCTAAAACTCCTATAATATTTAAATATAATAAAAGAATACTAAAACATATAGACATATGGACATATAGACTTAACTTCCTATCAAAATCTTTGTATTCTTTATTCCTATAGTATTATACAGGTTTAAACAATGTGGTTTGTATGTGAGAATTGGAGAATAGAATTGGAGATTCCAGTCTCGGGACTGATTTCAAATTTCGAGATTTCGGGATTGTAAGTTAGGAATCCCGGGATTTGTAAAACAGAGAAAACCCAATTTTTTGCTAAATACATAAATTCATGTGTTTGGTTGGAAAGTTCAGATATTATTTTCTTAAAACAAATTGACCAAAGAAATAAATAAACGCTTTTGTGCAGAATACATTCATCTTTTTCAGTGAAACCTGTTAAAATAAAGACCATGAATAAAGAATTATCGTTTTGACCAAATTCTATTCATAATTACCAGTCTTTCTTGCAAAACAGCAAACAATCCTTTTTAACCAGCCAGCTGACACAAAAAAAAAACAGTCTTATAAACAGGTGTTACTCGAATTTCAAACTTAGTGTTGCATTTTTCTACTACTATTTTTAATTGCAATTACTCGAAAAAGAGTTGCAAGCAATATTTATAAATACTTTTGATTATTTGAAATGAACAGTTTAATAAATTCTTCAATTTCATCTAAATTTATGGAAAAGTTCGGAAAAATCAACTAAATCCAGAAGTTTAAAGGCAATTGCAGGATCCCGATAAACCCGGGATTACAGGACTTATAATCCCGGGACTTTCGGGACTGGAAAAAGTCCAGGATCTTGGGACTGGAATCCCTCATACCACGATTTATCTCTTTACTGCAAATATGAACCTTTTTGAGTCCAGATATTGGGAGTGTTCCGCAAATTTTAAGCTTAGAACATTATTTTGCTCGACAAGACCTACCAAAAATAAACATTATCTCACAGGTATTTCAACTTCGTTCCATTTTTTCGCATTGTGTTATTCAAACACACTTTTTGGTGACCGTGGCATGCAGGTTAAGTGTGTGGTTTAGCATGCTCGGACCCGAGTTCGATACCCAGTCGCGGCGAAAAAGTTTTTTTCAATAAAAAACATTTTTCTGATCGGTCACCACCTCTCTGCAGTCAATGGCAAACCTCAGAGAGTAAATGTAAAGCTTCTTGAGAACATGAACTTTAGCCGTTCGGAGTCGACATAAAACATGTTGGTCCGATTCTCGGTCAATTGTGTGCAAAAAATTTAATAACACACACAACACAATTGATCATAAAAAGCTCGGTCAAAGTACTTTTAAGGTCTAAAATGGCCAATTTGTTTTTTTTTTTTTTTTTGTAATTCAAATATTTCACTTGGCCTTTTAGATCACACAAATTATTTAGTTGTTGGAAAATACATTTCTTTTTTATATAGAAAAAAATAGTGGCACATTAAATCTATAAGATTTCTTCTTTAAACATTTTTAGAACAAGGAGCATGAAAGACAAAAGAGGAGAGGTATTTTTTAAGAAGTAATCTTCTTGTTTTCACCAGAAAATCTTCTTTAATTTAAAATATATCTTTTGAATTTCTTTTAAAATTCATATTTTCAAGACTTTTTGGAAACAAAGGGTCTGAAAGTCTAAAGAGTAGAGATATTTTTTTGTTATATATTTGTTTTTAAGTGAAAATTTTCTTAAATTTTTTCAATAAGATACCTTCTTAATTTCTTCTAAAATCCACATTTTCAAGTCTTTTCACAAACAGGGGGATTGAAAGGCGAAATAGGAGAGGTATTTTTTAAGAAGAAAACTTCTTGTATTTCAGCAAAAATCTTCTTAAATTTCTTATGAAATCCATATTTTTAAGTCCTAGACGACACCAACACTTCGTGTATAGTTTATTCGTTATTTCTTATTTATTTATTCCATATTGAGAAAAAAAGCAAATCATGTAGACATTGTTTTCTTTACAAAAAAAAAAAAAATTAAGAAGAAAACCTAGTAACTGTAAAAGATTTCTTCTTGAACAAACTCAAGGATAAAACCTAGTATCTGTATGAAATTTTTTCTTAAACAAAATCAAAAAGAAAATCTAGTGGTTGTATGAGATTTCTTTTTAAGCACAATCAACAAGAAAACCTAGTTACTGTGTAAGATTACTTCTTTAAAAAAATTAAGAAGAAAACCAAGTAGTTGTACAAGATTTCTTCTTAAATAAAATCAAGAAGAAAACCTAGTAGCTGTATGAGATTTTTTTTCTTAAATTATTGAAAGAAGACAAGGCCAATAACTTTAAGAAGAATATCTTCTTGGGTAAAAGCCATAGAGAAATCTTCTTAAATTTGTTCTACATTATTAGGTTTGTATGTGGCGATTTTTTGTGTATAGTTACACTCAGGAAAAAGTTTCTTGGAATATGATAAAAAAAGGCATCATATTTAGAGAAAAATTGTATAGACTTTGCTCCAGAGAATGCTTTTCTCTAAATGCGATCCTAAAAATTCTTTAAAAATAATAAAAAGCTTCTGTGAAAAAGAGAAATATATAAAAATATATCGTTTTTAAAGGAAAAGGCTTTTTATAATTGAGAAAACATTTGTTTTTTATTGAATAAAATACTTCTCATTTTTTAAAAAAACTATTTTCATTTTCAATATTTTTTGATTTTTCAATATTTATCATTATTAGAGACATTGAAATATTTCTATTTCCTAGAAGTGAAGAAATATTTTTTGGAAAATGTGAAAATTTTTTCTAATTGAAGAAAATTTTATTTGAAATAGAGAACATTGTTATTTTAGAAAATGGAGAAATTTTACTACGGAGATATGTGCTTTTTCTGAGTGTATTATGTATTTCTTAATTTCATTATCAGTTTAACTATCCTTAGTTTTTAAATTATTTTCAACTTGCAAAGAGCTTTGAAACTTGCGCGTATATATTTTAAATGCCTTTCTGATTAGTCACGTATATACTTAGCGCCTTACCGTCCAGCCTGGCACATAATTCGATTTACTGCTCACTAAATCTAGTAATCAGTTAATGGTATAAAACGCTTTTAATTAAATGCCAAGCTTAGCTCAGACAGCCTGATTAAATGCTTAAACAAGCATGCAACATAGGCAACACACACCCACATAATTTAATTTGCTGCAACCAAGTGTATGATTTTTTTTTTAGTTTTGAATTTAATTTGCTACAAAATTTATTGGTTGCAGCAACAGCCTGCAGCATAAAGCGTTTCATCGCGCTGCAGCTATGTGGAAGCACTTAAGCGGAAGTGCGGCCATTGCCGCACCTATATGGCATACCGACATGGTGTTGGCACATTAAGTGTGTCCTTTAAGCGCCTTGGGCAGACAAAAGCACATTTATAAACGCATGGATGCTTTATTAGGAGCAGTTGTTGTTGTTGTTGTTGTTGTTCTGGTTTATCTAATGTTTATCATAGTGTTTTCTAATGTAGTGCAGCATTTTTGTTTTGTCGGTAAAAATTTATAGTTTTCCTTGTAGTGGTTACGCGCACCATTAATTAAATCATATTTAGTAGTTAAACTCAATTCTCCCAGGATTATAACATGTTCTATATTGCATATAAATACACAGCACAAAGGATGTTTTTAATGTAAGGTAAAATAAGTGGTTGGCATTGAGTGCTGGTGTGTGTTTTCTGAGGTTAGGAAATAGCATGAGAGGATGACTCAAATGTGGCTGCTACAATAGAGTTTAGTGGTTAAGTGGCGCTGTCAATGTGGTAAAAACAAATCTGTCAATGGTTCTGTAGCTGAAATAAGTGCTTTAGGCAGTCAACCTTAAATTACCTAATTATGTTTGTAAAAAGGGCATTTAAGGCAAATGTGGCAACTTTTCACTATTTTAAAAAAAAATTAATTTGTTTTTTTCTTGATTGCTAGCAACAAATATATAATATATAAATAGGCAATAGCAAATATTTTAAGCATAAATAAATATTTGAAAAAGCACTTTATGTTCAACAGTGAAAAATAACTATATTTTTTGTATGCTCTAAGAACTAAGTAGAAACAATATTATTTTAATACAATAGCAATGAAATTTACAATTTAAATTCAAAACTAGTTTTATAAAAACAATTTATTTAAACCGACATATTCGGCAGGCTACACAGGGGAATAATTTTGGTTATTTTTTTTTTAATATTTTTTTTATTTTGTTTCACACACAGACCCACAGCATGTTGCACACTGTAACATGTGATGAGTGCAAGTGCAGAATATGTTATAAAAACAATATGAAAAATGCTTTTATTATGCAAAAATGTTAACTATTTTAATGTTGCACAAAAACTAAGCAATTAAAAAAGAATTCGTTCAACAAGAAACTGTAGAATAACACAATTTAAACAATAATCAGGGGAAATATGAGTTTAGAGCATAGAAATATACAATTTTTGTGCTTTTTTAACAACACTTTGAATTAAAATAAATTGTACAAATAATATTTTATAACAAGCCAGCTGAATTTTGCCAACGCACTGTGAACCAAAAGTTAAATTTATTAACCAAAAATTGAATGTGATTTCTAAGAAATGTTAAGTAACTGATTCTGAGTGGCATATCTTCAAACATTTTCTTTGAATGCTTGGCAAAAGAATTTTCAGGCGCGTTGCCTTGAGTGCACCTGAGCATGCAAGAAGTTGTTGAAGCAATACTTAGCTTATTGTCGATTCGCCTTTTGCACAGTTAAAACATTTTGAATATGAACTCATGTAGAATAAATGATTCCACTTGTCTGGCAAGACTTGCCGCTTGCTTGTGGTCAATACCAATATACCACACCGTCAAAGCTATATGCAAGTTGGTCGCACCGCATGCTCGATGCCGTTATAGTTGAGCACGCTAATAGGATCAGATTGTGATTTACTTATAAGAAGCTTACCGCCAGGAGTTAAACTTCACAAAGGCTTGTTTACAAGATTGCGGTGAAGTAGTTGATGGATTTCATTAATTTTCCTTTTGTTCTAAGCAATTTGACAATTCAACTAGCTGTGGTAACAAGATTCACAAGATTCATAAGCAATGAAGTGAAACTTCAAAACAATCGAAAGTGTTGTATAAGAAATTGTTTGGAAGGAAAGTGTGCTGTCAGCGCCAAACTTTTTTTTACAGACTCATTTTTAAACAATTTTTTAATTAAACCTAGGCAAATAATAACAATTTTCTACTGCTAACAATAAAAAATTTTAAAATAGAGCCTTCAAACTTCAATAGTTATATGTTTCTTATTTATATTTTAGAAGACCGAAGTAAAATAGGTCCAAAATCTTTATTCCAATTTTTTTACTCACAATCAGTCCAACTTATCAATTCAACAAAATTAATTCAACTAAGAAAAACTCAACTAAATTAAATATTTTTTGTAGAAACGAAAACCTTTAAGCCTAGTACTCTGTTCAGTTTCATGTGAAATTTCACTTGAATCTACATACAACAAAACTATAGATGTGAAATATGTGTGAAATCTTTTACAACATGTTTGTCAAAGTTGTACTCTGTTCCGCTGTGAAAAATACTCGCAACAATTTTTCACGACAGTTTAATTGAACTGCCTGTTAATTTTGAAGTGAAAAGTGACAATTGTATTCCTTTTTTTTAAAAGTATAGCATGACTTTCTCAATTTTTTCAATATCTTCGCAACAAAATATTTGTCAGAATTTTTACGCAACAAAAAAAAATTAATGTTTCCAGCGAAATTTCACGTAAACGAACAGAGTACTAGGCTTAAAGGCTACTTTTCAAAATAGGTAAAAATAAATATATAAAAACAAAAAATGTACGACAACTGTCACTTTTCACATCAAAATAAAAACAAAAAATGTATGATAATTGTCAGTTTTCACATCAAAATAAATAGGCAGTTCAATAAAACTGTCGTGAAAAAATGTTGCACGAGAAATGTTGCGACCATACAGCGGAACAGAATATGACTTTGACGAACATCTTGTTCAAATGTTCACACGTATTTCACAGCTATCTTTTTTTATATGAAAATTCGAATGAAATTTCACATCAAACTGAACAGAGTACTTGACTTTAGTTATAAAAGAACTTGAATACAAAATTTTCACTAAATTAAAAAAAAAACAAAAAATAATAATTTAGATTTAAGGTTAAAGGTTGTTTAAGGTTGCTTTAACAAGCCGCTGCCTTGAAATTAGATGATCTGATATGCTAGAGAACATTAGGATTTATCGTTGAATTTAAATGAATTCGTTACTCTCACAACGAAGGACGATTGATTACAACTTAAGAATAGTGCTGATCGATTTTCTCCCTCAAAATAAATTTTTGAACAAAAATCCAAATGATAAAAAAATCTTCAAAACTATGATTGACGCATTTGGTGAAAATTCACCAAGAATTGCGATTTCTACGATCGAAAAGAAAATTCTAAAATTTTTTCAGACACTTTGAAGAAGCAATCTGATCAGTTTCAAGCAAATATCTTGATAATCTCTTTCTGTTCGTGTCATTTGCATAACCTGACGACTTCACTTACTCGCCATTTTCTGTATGAAGGGCGATTGCTAGCAATTTTTGGACTAGGAGAGCTATAGGTTATGTTGATTTTTATTTTTTACAACTATTGCATGAGTCATGTTTTAAATTCTTACAAATATTTTCTTTATGATTCTATATTGAAACAGCGTTCAAAAAAAAAAAAAAAAAAAAAAACAAATTGGCCATTTCAGCCCTTGAAAGGACTTTGACCGAGCTTCTTATGATCAATTGTGTTGTGTGTGTTATTAAATGTTTGCACACAATTGACCGAGAACTGGACCTACATGTTTTATGCCGACTCCGAACGGCTCATGTTCTCAAGAAGCTTTATATGGCATTATTTACTCTCTGAGGTTTGCCATTGTCTGCAGAGAGGTGGTGACCGATCAGAAAAATTTTTATTGAAAAAACTTTTCGCCGCGGCTGGGGATCGAACCCGGGCTCTGAGCATGCTAAGCCACACACTTAACCTGCATGCCACGGTCACCACGTTAGCGTTACAGCTTTGGTTAAATTCAATCAAATTTGGTAAGTTTTTCTTCAAAACAGTTTTGGTTATTTTTTAGATTTTTAGATTTAGATTTTTTTCCAATTTTGAAGATTTTTGTAGATTTTTCAATTTTGAAGTTTATAAAAACTTTTAACCAAATAAAACTCACAAAAATAAATGAAAATCATAACGTTGGATTCACTCTGCTAAATTATGCACATATTGTAACTCTTCTAAGTTCTCGTGTTAGTAGATAAGGTATGAGAGTTCTGGACCACAAAAATCACTTTTTGTATGAAAATCTCCTTAAAAAATTTTGACCTAAAAATTTACCAAAAATTTCTCATTTGAGAGTTCTGGACCACAAAAACCACTTTTTATATGAAAAGGTTGCAACGCTGGTAAAAGCTTTTGGGGTTTGTGTCTTAGATAATATGATTTGTGTCTTGGAAATTAAGGGGAAAATATGGGGTAACAATGGTAATGATCTGGTCCTTGCCCTGATCTGGTCCTGGTCCTGATCTGATCCTGGTCCTGGACCTGATCCTGAACCTAGTCCTGATCTGGTCTTGGTCCTGATCTGGTCCTGGTCCTAATCTGGCCCTGGTCATGAAATTTTCAACAATGAATCACAAAAAAAAAATAAACTTTAAATTTGTAAGCCTTAAAGTTTGGTTCTGTCACAAAATAAGGAGATGTACTTTCTTGAAATACCATAAATTTTAAGAAAATATTAAAAAAATAATCAATTTTCTTTCATATGCAACTTCCAGAGGTAATCGCGGGTAAGGATCAAAACAATGGGCATGAAAATATAAAGCTTTATAAACAAATATACCACATGGTACCAAAGTTACAAAAATTTGTATGCGGAAATTTGCCATTTCGCTTCCCTGCATCACAATTTTCTATTTTTCTGTTAATAACATAAATTCTTAACGAAGAACGTCACAGAAAGATTTGCCAATTCCGGAGCAGTTATTCAAGAAGAACAAATGGGACAGCAAATATGACTGACATATTTTATAGATTTATGATCACTTCAGATCCATTCATTACTTACTTGCGATCACCAAATACACTAAAAAGAAAAAGAACAAGAATTGCCTGTAGAGGTCAAAGACTTGCTGAATACATCGAAATATAAAAATGTTTATACAAAATAATTAACAACTATCTAACAATGTTTTAATTGAAAAATAAAAACTACATTAAAACACAAAAAAAGAAAAAAATTCTCTAAAAGTAAATATTTTTTCAGTGTACAAAACTTTTTCTACTGCCAGCAGACCGATTCTGCTTTGAAATAAAGTTAAGTAACCTCGCATACAAATCTGCTCATATATATATGCTATTTGTTTGTGAAGTTGCATTATGGAGATAAATATTACACTCAGGGAAAAGATGCTGTTTTATCAAACAAATCATGGGTTGAAATAACAGATTTCACTGTTAAATACCATCCAACAAATGAAACTTTCAAATCAACAGACGGTTGACTATTGGTCTATGGAACACGAAACCCGTTTAAAAACTTATTTATTGAAATTTAATCACCGGTTTGAAAGTTCATGTATGGCCGAGTGCGCTAGCGTGTGCGTCTAGTTCTCGAATGTCCACGGTTCAAATCCGGCACGGCTAATAAAAATTTTTTTTTTTATTTATAATATTTTTTTTAAATAAAAAATGAAATTTGCAATTTTTTTTTTTTTTGCAACTGTAAGCATTTTATTTTAAAGTTTATTTTTGAACAAACAATTAATGAAACAGAATTATAATTATATCAGTTATTAAATTACAATTTTTGATACTTACACAGCTAGGGTTCGAACCCACGTCTCCCGCATGACAGTCTAGTGCACATCCACTGAGCTACTGGCAACGAAAATATAGCAAAACACATATAAAAACTATTGCTTAGAAAAAATTGACAATTCAACATAAGCACAAAAATATATCAACAGATGATTTTAACAGCACAAAAATACTTTGAAACGTTCATTCAACAAAGAAAATTGTTTACTTAAACGCAAATCATTCAATGGAACAGTGTTTTGAAATAACAGCGGCCGACTGTTAATATTACAGTTGATATTTTTCTGAGTGTAAAAATTTTTTTTTTTAAGTGTACCTATTTTCAAAAAAAGACATACATAACTTTAAAACGCAATAACCAGACATGAATTGTTCATTATTTTATGGTATTTTGCTAATATTGTATACGTTTTAATTTTCCTTCCATTTTAAACGGACATTTTAAATATTTTTTTTAAACTGTTGGGTATAAGTGTAGGGTGCAACAAAAAAAAAACAAAAACATACTGGCTGCTTCTTTGTAAATTCTTCTTTACATGTGCAAATTACAGCATTGTAAGTCATTAAATGTAGAAACGACAGCAAATAATAAGCCATGCGCGTGTTTTGCTTCATTTTTTCCCAACGTGTGACGTCCATTTTTCAAAACCATATTTGGTTTGTCATAAAAAACATACGTGGGTTACTGGACCAAAAGTCAAGAATGCGATTTATGGAGATCTTGAAAAAATTCATAATTATCGCATACTTTTTTGGTTGAGTGAATTATGTTTCGCACCGCGGCGAAGTTGAAAAGTCTTACACCGCTTTTCGAAGTGGTCTTGTGCAGTTGATACGTCTTACACCGCTGTTCGAAGTGGTCTTGTTGAGACTGAATTATTTCATAAAAGAGAAAATGCATATGTTTTATTTTGACCTTCGCGTTGAAATCGCCGAAAACTATTTTCATGTCTGTGAGACCTTCCAGTCATTAGATCGATTAAGTATACTTTTTTATGATTGAACTAACATTTCTTAGCATGAATTACACAGGGGAACAAAAAATTAAAATTTTTTTCTGCGGCATAACTTTTTGGAGGCAATAAATATACATGGGATAATGAAGTTTAAATCCTATAATTTACATTGTTTGAATTGACTCTGGCTCTTGCAATAAACCGCTTTTTTAAAAATTACGGAGGTTTTATCACATATTTCAACATAACTCTAGAACAGTTAGTCTGATTTGGTAGAATAAAAAAATGAAAATTCAAAGCTAAATTGGCTCTAAGTTACATTCAATCTTAGCAAATTCAGTAAACTTTTAGTTAGCTGAAGAGTTTCGAAAATATTTGGAAAGTTCTTCCGAAAAATTACAATTTCGACTTTGATTGTAGCAAACATAATTCTATTTACTGTTAATATATCTTGCAATTCTGACCATACTTTGTTTGTTATACATGCTTATCGTTTTTTGATAATCATTTTAATAATATAAAAAATTATATAAATTTCTTGACTGCGGTTGACATTTCTGTGGAAATGCCCATATTATACTGTAGCAAAGTCTATACCATTTGTCTCTAAAAATTATGCCTTTTTTATCATATTCTAGGAAATTTGAAATTGAGTGCAATTCAAATTGCTTAAATTCTTCTGAAAATAGCACTGCTTTTCACCAATCTCAAAGCATGCTAGATTAGCAAAGCATGCTATATCCAACATACCATTTTGAACCAAAACGCAAACTTAACTGAATGGTTTCATCACGAAATGCTTGGTTCAGAGTTTGGTGACTTTGTGGCAACTGATCAAACTGCTCTAATCACTACTAAATGAACTTAAATTGAATCAGCGAACTGTTTAATTTCTCTCTGCATTAAAGTTAAAATGAATTTTGCATGCATTTTTGCCCAAATCATGGGCTATAAAATAGATTTAATTCATGCGAAATTATATGGAAAAACAACAATTTTCTATATAATTCCAAAATCACAAATAATAATTTATTCATTTCACATAAATTTGCCAGATATTAAACAAAGTTTTTTAGCCAAAAAATACCAAACATTATTTTGTTCGTTGCGCTAAATTAAATAGTGTTTTGAGGGCAAGAGAATGGTTAGCAGGAAGCTCATTGCATAAAATTGCAATAAATCACCTTTTTATAGTTGAAATTATAAACTAATAAGAGCGAAAACCAATTAGCTTATATTAAAAATTTAATTAATTTTATTGTTTTCATTGGCTGCCTAAACCACAATAGCTTCAATAAAGTCCAAACAGCTGACAACTCTGCTACATACAGACACCATTTAAAATACTTTTATATAATGGAATGAATGTGTGCATTTGAGGGGGCTACACATGAAAATTTCTAAAAACTTTTGTCATGGAGAAAATTTATTTTATATGGTTTTATTTTTATTTGCTTTCTATTTTTTTTTTTGTTTTTTTTTTTAATAGTGACTGAAATTAAGTCATTAGCTTAGAGTTTTGTAAATAGTCTAATACAGTTGTTGTGAAATAAAATACACTGTTTTTCATAAGACTAAGCAATGTAGCAGCTGTGTATGATAATATTTCACCAACTTTGTGGCGACCTAAAATTCTTTTATATTATCTTTTCAACCAAAAGAAGACAAATGTTTACTGAAAGCTTTTAAATATTTTCATATATCTAAGTTTTTCTCAATTAAAAGTATCGCTGTCACACGCAAAAATGAAAAAAAAAAAAAACATCATGATTCCCCTATTTTAGTATTAGTCAAAAGTCAAACCGCAGCGCCACAGACGCTGTGTCGTTTTTAATGACATCCCGCTGCTAGTTGGCTGAACTCGTCAAAATCTCTTAAAATTTAATTCAATTCCGTTGCTCCATTTCTGACAGCAGCCAACTAAGACTGTTTTGTTCTCCTACCCTCTACTAACCTGAGGTCACATTCAACAAAACACAGCCATTTGTCTGCCAACACGTGCGTACGTATATCACTGCGTCTGCCATGTCGACATTTTATGGCCACATAAATGTATGTGTGCTGCATCAGGTGCAGCATTTATAAAATTCAGTGCTGGATAAAGGGGGCGCAGAGTTTGTTCAGCACATGCACAGGAACATTGTCTGCTCATTTATTCTGCAACTAAAAGTTCATATCGACTCTTCATATGACACTGAAGAACGGCAGCCCAGATGTGCACGTTGCGGCTTTAGTGATGAAATGTTAGTATTTGTAACGATTAGTTATTGAGTTGTTGTAGAATTTATACCATCAGAACTCAATATCCTCATCTATATTTATCTTTTGAAATCAGAAATTAAAGTGAATTATATTTTTAGTAAAAAAAAAATGTTCAAGCAGTATTAAAAATTAACTATTTATAAAAAAGGAACATTTTTAAATTTATGATTCCAACTCCAAACTTGAGATTCTCCAAACTTGAAATTCTCTTAACTTGAGATTCTTAAGATTCTTCTAGAATTGATTGCAGTATAGATATACCAGTACATTTGTATTTAATATTCATTTATTCAATTTAATTTATTCTAATTGTATTCTTTATAAGTTAGCTAAGCTTTCAGTTAGTTGTAACTCTTCTTTTCATTCCACTTATTTGCTCAAGTAGACAAAATAAGTAATCATTTAATTCTCCTCACTAAATTGCTGCATTCATTTGTGCATTTGTGTGTCAATGTGGCAACTCAACGTACTTCGTTTTTCCTAAGCTTGCAATTAATACGAAGTAAAAGTTGTCAGAAATGTCATTGCTGTAGGGTTAAAGTGTTCTTAAGTGATTCTTATAGTCAGTGTAACTTTAGTTTAAATCAGTTCAAATTTTGTAGCTTATTTGAAATGATTGAGCTGGATTTTCTTAGGCAATTGAAGCTGTCAACTGAAATAAATATTATGATTTGCTGAACAAAGTATTTATAGTTCAAGGATGTTGTCTCTTCGTTGAACTCTAATGCTTGAATTGCTTCAAAAAGGATAAAACATCAAAGGGCATACAATAGCTAAGGTGTGAGTTCCCGAAGTATTGCCAAAATAAGCTTACAAAAACTTGTAAAACACGATACAAGCATTAGTTGTCACAAATATAAAAAAAAAACTCACGTGTAGTAACGTACATGTGGCAGAAACGAAACTTCTTAAATAAGTGTGAAATAGATAGAGAAAGTATATGAAAAGAAATTCAATCAATGCAAAATGGAATAATATTTTGTTTATTCAATATTTACAACCAGGAAACGTAGCGGTTATGGTTTTTATCGAAAAAGTTACATAATAACTGTTATCTTTTAACTTTTATTTTTCCGACAAAAATAAAAGTTTTTTGGTGCCTTATATTTTTTCGTTCAAAAATAACAGTTACTTTTGACTTTTATTTTATCGGTCAAAAATAACCGTTTTTTCGGTCAAGAATATCAGGCAACTTGTATTTTTTCAAAGGTCATTTCAAGGTCAAGTCACAACATAATTGTTACTTTTGACCGAAAAAATAACAGTTAACTTTTAATTTTTAAGGAATCAGTCGAAAATGTAAAAGGCACTTAATATTGGTAAGGCTGAGGACATTTGTAGCTTTAAGCTAGGATTTGATATTAAAAAAAAAAAAATATGTAGTTAGTGTTGCAATGAAATTATAAGTTCATGAATGTTATTAAAGCATTTATTACAGTTGTTATATTGCAGCAATGAAAGTGTGTATTTGTCAGTCTGTTGCTTTTTCTACACACAGTTGTTACGTAATGTACAGCATTCCAAGCATAAAGAAATAAAATTTCAGTGCATACTCTTAGGCTGAAAATCAAATGGTACGGATCAAAAATCCTTGAGACATGGTGTGTCTGTGGAATACAAGACACCGACTAAAACCCGTTCAATATTAATTGCATTTTGTTTGCCTGTTTGCCATGTGCCTATGTGGCATAGTGGTAGAGCATCTGACTCTTAACAGATGCTTGGTGGAAAGTCCGGGTTCTATTCCCGTTGGCGACGAAAATTTTTTGAAAATTTTCATATGAATTCAAAACGTGAGCCTAGCCTCACGAATAAGAGACCTTGAAATTTCACTCGCTGCCAAAGAAATTTCACTTCAAAAAAAGTTTGACTTTGATGTCAGGTTAAACAAAAGCCATACGAATTTTGGCCTATTTTTGCAGGTTCATTTACATTAAAGTAAAATACTGAGCTCTGCTATAACTCAAAAGTCTTCCCATGGGTAACGGAATACTATTGCATATCAGTAAAATGAAGGCAGTCACTTGCAGAACATCTAATAACTCACAGGTTTTACTTAAAATTTCATACACTCAGGGAAAAATCGCAACTTAAAATTAAATAATATCGTATTAATTTTACGTTGTTCCATTTTTAAAAAATCATCTTTAAATTCACCATGAAAGCCTTCAAATCAAATATGAAATCATTTTGTTATTCAAAAAGAAGTAGAAAAACTTTAAAATAATGATGAATACACTTACTCTTATTTTCAATGAAGTATATCAAATTCGAAAATAAGTTGAAAAATTACATTGTTTACAGTTGAAGTCGTCAAAAGTGAAAACGAAGTGGAAGACACTTCAATTTGAAGTTGCATACTTTCATGTGTCAAAATAAAATATAAAAATAGTTTTAGTTTTCTGAAATAAAGTGCGGAAGCTGGAAAGTAAATCCTGCTTAAGTTCATGTTAAGTTAATGTGTAAACAAAAGCAGTAAATTCAAATAAAGACGATATTAATAAGTAATTGCTAACATTGGGCTCTGGACTGAATTCTGAGAGAAGTTCTTTTTATGGAGGAAACAAGACGGCATTTTTTGAATATTTAAGGTACCTACAAGTTATTGCTTGAGCTCGACATAATACAATCTGTAAATACAATACTTATTTAGATCAATATATTTTAGTATTTCCAAATAATTAATTAGTTAAAGTAATTTACCAAATGTTTTTTATGTGTCAATAAAAGAAAATTTCTGAAAAAAATAATATTGTTTTACTTATTTGTATGTATCCTGTGATATCAAAAATTTTGAGGATTTGATTCAAAGCTATTTTCACTTTGATTCATTAATATAACGATTTGGAATCAAAGCTAAAGTGCATTTAAAATAAAGATGTAAGTATTTGAATTGAATATGATTCCTTATTGAATTAAATCTCAATCCACGTTAAATTGAAGTGGAATGCTTTTCATTTCAAAGTGCTTAAAACTTTAGTTTAAAGTGAAAATAACATCAAACTGGATTTGTGTTTTTCGAAGTGGAAACACTTCGAATTGAATATTTTCGTGTTTGGTGCCAAATTGTTCCGAAAAATATTTGAATCGAAGTGGTTTTCTTTGATTTTACGTTGTTTTTTAGCTCAGTGTAAAGAAGGTGGTCGACCCACTAAGACAGAAGAATTTGCCTAACGTGATACCAAAGAGATGTACACAAGGATGAACCAAGCTGAACCTTTTTGTCGTGGATTGAACTAGAAGAAAAAATGTTGGTCGAAAAATAACAAAATGGCGGTATTTTTTCGACAATGCCGAATTTTTTGGCCAACAAATGTAAAACAACATATTAAAATTTCATAACCATCGGTCCATTAGTTTTTATTTTATCACGAGCGCCATGATCTTTTTAATGCTATTTTTTTACTTAAAAATATATTTGTAAGTTTTTAAAATGATATCTACATGCGAGTAAAATAACTCATTTTTCCCCTAGGTTGAACCCTAGAAGGGTCGAAAGTATAACCGAATCCTATTATGTATTTTTGTCAACCCTATAGTTTCAACAGAAGATACCCAGTAGACCGTACCTCGAAAACAAGTGCGCCGTATACTAACGAATATGACAATATGAATAAGACAATTACGTCTTTTAATTTTTTTTGATCGAACGTAGCGGTCGCGCATTGACTTATTTCTTCATATCTCTAGTGTTTACAGTCGGATTTTAAACTTTGGTACATCAATGTTTTTGTCTCAAGAAGACCAATATGACTTCTGAAGAAGTCATTGACCTCAGGTACAGCGTTCAAGTACTTACCCTCCAGATCTCAGTTCCTTCCATCCTAATGTACCACCTTAATAACAAAAAAAATAAAGCTCATAAAATGTCAATAATCTTTTGCTCAGGAAGTATATCGATATTTCCAGCAAAACTACCGAAGATATGATGAAAATGAAAAAGGTAGCTCTACGTTCGGCAAAAAATTTTCAAAAATTTTTTTAAAAATAGTTTTGCTGGAAATATCGATATACTTTCTGACCAAAAGATTCTTGATATTTGAAGAGCTTAATTTTTTTGGTATTAGGGTGGCACGTTTGATGATGACCGTGGCATGCAGGTTAAGTGTGTGGCTTAGCATGCTCGGAGCCCGGGTTCGATCCCCAGCCGCGGCGAAATAGTTTTTTTCATTAAAAAATTTTTCTGATCGGTCATCACCTCTCTGCAGACAATGGCAAACCTCAGAGAGTAAGTAATGCCATGTAAAGCTTCTTGAGAACATGAACTTTTGCCGTTCGAAGTCGGCATAAAACATGTAGGTCCAGTTCTCGTTCAATTGTGTGTAAACATTTAATAACACACACTACACAATTGATCATAAGAAGCTCGGTCAAAGTCCTGGCAAGGGCTGAAATGGCCAATTTGTTTGTTTTTTTTTTTTTTTTTTTTGTGGTACGTTTGGATGGTAGGAATTGAGACCTGGAGGGTAAGTACTAGAACGGTGCACCTGAGGTCAATGACCTCTATAGTAGAGATCATATTGATCTCTTTCAGACAAAAACATTGATATAGCAAACTTTAAAATTCTACTTTAAACACTAGAGACATGAAGAAATATGTCAATGCGCGACCCCTTCGTTCGATCAAAAAAAAAAAAATTTTTTTTATAGGATGTGGTACGGACTAAGACATAGCCTTTAACGGTGTCCCTTCAAAGTCCCTTCCTACAAAATACACGTTTTTCGAAAAATCTCTGTAACTGAGTCGGTGTGACCAATATGGGTCAAATGGGTCAAATTAATAACCAACTTATAAGCATTTTTGCTTCTCAAATTATTTTTTCTGAAGTAATCTACACCTTATCTGCCACCCTTTTAGATCCCTTAAAAAAATACGAAAATTTAAGAGAAATTTCGAAAAATAGCTCATAGCACCCCCGGGTTCATGTATACTTTAACCTGGAGGGGTTAAATGTATGGAAAGCTCTTGATTTCATTTCACCCTCAACATTTATTCTAAATATTTACAGCTCCTAACGGTCTCCTTTTTGAGTCCTGTCCTATAAAATGCACGTTATTGGAAAAATCGTTGTAACTGCACAATAAATGGATCAAGCGTTTCACCAGCTCATGTTAATTTTTATTCTACAATATTATTCCAATTTACAACTTTATTACAATTTTACAATTTTATTCTACAATATTATATTAAAAAATACGAGAACTTAAAAGACATGACAAAAAATAGTTCATAACTCTGCCAAGATGACCCCTAAAGGGAACATATATATAAAAAGCGCCTATAATTTTTTCAAACCCAGCATTTTTAACCAGTCCTTAGCCCTGGCCCCGAACATAACTAACCCCTAGCTGTTACCTTTCTGGGTACCACCCACAAAATGCAAGTTTTTTTAAAATCACTGCTTTTGTATCGGGGTAACAATTAGAATTTGTAAACATTAGAGCCGCCCACGAAAATTATAGAATGTGACTTTTTCTGATTTTGTTCGCTCCCCGCCCATTTTCCGTTAGATTGATGCAAAAAAATGGATGTGAGTAGTGGAAAAAACCCAAACCTCCCCGGATTTAAGGCCAGAAAACAGGCTTAAGAAGGTACTTGAACATATCCTCATATATAAACAAACTTTGGTTAAGACTTCATTTAATTCTCGACGGCATGTTAAACAATGTTCAGAAATATCTCCCTCTAATAATTTACCAGTATTGTTAGAAGAAAGCATTGCTTTCAAATTTTTACTTTGACTTCTAAAAGAACCATGAAACTTCATTTCAAGGTAAAAGTTAGTTAAACAAAATATTTATCTGTTTATTGTGCATTAAAATGTTTGTGCAACATAAGAGTCTAAAAGTGTTTTTTTAAGAGTTGTAGATAAATAAAGCCAAGTACCTTTTTTTAGCTTGTTTTGGGGCCTTATAGTCAAGGGGCCTGGATTTTTTCCACTATCGACATCCATTTTTTTCAGATCTTATTTTTTAGACTCAGTCTAACGTAAAATGGGCGGGGAGTGTACAAAATTAGAAAAACGCACATATGGATGCTCTAGTGCACACCTCATATTTATTTTTATTTTCCAACTATTTTCTTTCACTTCCGTAACCTTCTACCCGTTATTTTGTAGTTGAAAAAATAATAGGTCTCAGTTATACATTTGGTCCCTCAAAAGGTCATGCCGGGACAGCTATGCATTATTTGTGTCAAATTTTTGGCTAATTAGCAATATTAGCGTCCGATGTGGTAAGGATATTTTGGGTATTCTGACAATTGGCAAGCTGAAAGCAACTAATTGCGGAACAGGCTTATAATTCCACATTGGTTTTGCCAAATGTTATCAAAGAATACTGCTACTGTAACGAAACAACTTCTCAGTCTGCTGATGACTCCTTTTGTAAAATTTTATTTCTGTTATGATTTGGTTTTTCTTAAAACAATTAAACTCGAGCTTAAATTTACAGGAATCTTAAAAATTTTAATAAAAATTATTCAAAACATCATAGTTTGAAAACATTCTTGAATATTTTTTGTATAATCGTTAATAATAATTAATTTAGTATACAAAATTAGTCTTATATATTAAACAAGTTTTATTTTTAACATAAATTATTTGTTAATTTTATTTGCTTATACTCGCTTTTCATACTGTTTGAACTCACTCTTTTCATTGAAACGAATTGAATTGAAATAAAACTACACCAAGCACAGAGCTTTCTCAGTTGTAATGTCCGGCAATGGTTTAAACTTTAAAGCATCATCTGCTCAATTGCTTCAAGGCTAAAAACTATTTTGCCAAAAAATCGACCAAAATTTATAGCCTACAATAAAATCTATCTCTACACATAACAGATAGCAATGAAAGAAAACCATGTTGCAAGAAATGTACAACTTAATCTTTCAAGAAGCGCCTAGCGTATAAATAAACTGTAAAAGTTAACCCTTATGCACGAATTTAACCTTTTGCTTATTTAAAATGTAGATTGATAAAAGAAAGATTTAACAGATATCCGCAACTACTAACGAGAAAGTTTCTAAAATAAAAATTCAACTCATAAAACCGTCTGTGATAAACCTCAGCCTATTAAAGACCCAAATCACAGGCATACATCACAATGCAACATTTGATGGAAATGCAATTCATTTGGTTTTGATTTTGATATATTTATTCTTATTTGTAACCTAAATAAAATATGCTTCAATGCAACAATTTATGCATAAACTTAAGCTAATGAAAAAGGTTTTTGCTTGCAGCACATGAATTTCTAAAAACCATTTCAACCGCATATGAACCAAAACTGGCTAATGCCAAAACACTTGAAAACACAAATAAGTAAATGGTACAAGTGAAGTTCTGACACTTGTATAGAGCTGTAAGCGAGAGGCAGTGTGAGAAATGTATGTGCGTTTGCATTTGTATTAAGCTCTAACATAGCATGTTCACAATTTCTGTCAGTATCGCTCACTTGTGTATTTATTTGATGTGTCACACTGTATGCGGGCGCTGAATCTCCAGAGTCTCTACTATAGATGGTTTTTGCCGCCTTATCAATGTGCCAAAACGAACTACCACCAACAACAGTCCACTAGTAAACCGCACAGCTTAGCATCAACACGAACAACAACAACAACTAACCATAGCTTTGTCCAGTAAATCCAAAAATTTACTATCTCATAGCAGCACAAATCAAAGATTTCAGTACAACAGCAACTGTTGCCGAAAATGCCAAAAAGCTGCAACTGCAACAACTCGTTGCGTTCGAATGCGCTTAAATTGAGAAAATTCCTTAGAGTCGAAATGGTAATACATACATTCGTTTAAAAGATGTAAATGCGAGAGCAACAACAACAACAACATTCTATGATTGGTTTCGCCTTGGTCTAGTTCACTGCTGTTGAATTTGTGGCAACAATTTTGAAATAGCATTTGTGGATTCAATTGAAAAATTAAACATTATTTTGAATACACTCAGTTATGCCAGAGAGTCTCAGATATGCAAATTCAACAAGTGGTCTTGGCTCGAATCAGTCGTTTGCACTTAAATTAATTGATATACAAAATATTTGCCAAAGTGTTATGGGAAAAACCACAATGTTGAATTAGGCATGATTGTAAAGTAAAGGATTTTTTGACAAATGTTTAAGCATCTGTGATTCTGGGCAAAGATTTAACTAATTTCTTCTGTATCTACAGAAGAAAAGAAAAAAACACAAAAACTGAAGCATTGAATCTAAAAGTATACAATACTTATGAATTTTCATATGATCTCAATGAATCGCATCCATGAATTTTGGTCCAGTAACCAATTACATAATTCACAACTTTGTTAAGAAATTTGATAAGCCAAAGCCTCTGGTAAGCTTAAATCTAAAAAAATCATATACAAATTTTAAAAATAATGTTGTGATAACAGTTATACAGAAATTTTTTTCGGAAATCCTTTGAAAATTTTCGCATCAAAATTGCAAAAATTTAAAAGTTTAAATATTATTTGTTACCATACATTAATTTCAGATAAAAATATGATTATGTGTCATGACATTTATTTAATGTGGCATCATATGTAGTTCGTAATAAATCCCCTCTTTTTTTGAAAATTTTATTAACAAAAAATTGTGACACTTGAACTGACAGCTGAAACTATTTTCTTTTCAATGAGTACAAACATGTCATCAAAAACTGTCTAAAAAGTCTGGAAGAATGTATTTTAAACTCCACGTGATAGAAAAACGAGCAAGAATTCAAACTAAACTGAGTTATTTGGTACTGGAAATTTAACGGGATCGGTGTGTCTCGAAAAATTATCCCACAGAAAATTTTTACTAGAATGCTCAGAATTAAAAAAATTCTGAATTTAACATGACCTCCATGAACCACATTCATGACTTTTGGTTCAGTAACCAAATGCATGAGTCACATAAACTAAACATGATATCAATATACAAAATACACAAAAGAAAAAACACGAGCATATAAATAAGTCGAGAATAACATAAGCCTAGTGTTTAAAGCTCATAAGTTTGTACAAGACACATGAACAAAAAACAAAAAAAAACACAAAAACAAATTGGATATTTCAGCCCTGGAAAGAACTTTGATCGAGATTTGAGATCGAGTGTTTATAAAATGATTGCACACAATTGACCGCGAACTGGACCTACATGTTTTATGCCGGCTCCGAATGGCTAAATTTCATATTCTCAAGAAGCTTTACATGGCATTATTCTCTCTCTGAGGATTGTCATTGCCGGAGAGAGGTGGTGACCGATCAGAAAAATTTTTTTATTGAAAAAAACTTTTGCCGTTACTGGCGATCAAATTTGGGCTCCGAGCATGATAAGCACACGGTCACCACAAGGCACATGAACCAATCACAAATGTCGTTATGAACTGGCATGAAAAATACAAGGGGGAATATGAAACATTCATAATATTGTGAATAAAAATAATGTGCAAATACGAGGAGAACAAGAACAGTGCATGACATAAGTAACAAAAATACATAATTATCTTCTACATACACAAAGGAAACTTCAACTACTTTATAAGTTCACGGAGAGAAATTTAGGGTGAAAAAAATCCCAAATCAATTTGTTTTGGGAGTGGTTCTGAGCTTAACCCTCTAACCGATAAGACCGTCTATAAACGGTCTTTGATTTTTGTTCTTCCATTTCATATAAGAACTATTTTTTTTCTTAAATAAGAAAAAACCAGACATGCTCAACGAAATCAACAAAATTTTTTCGTTTCGTTGAGGCCGAAAAATAAATTATGAATATTATTTAGTTTTTTAAATAACGTTAAAAATTTATCAAATCAAATTTCGTTTTTCGTTTTTTGAATTAACGTTATTTTTGTATGTCGTTTCATCGAAACAAACAAAATATTTCGGTTACCGTTAAAATTAACGTTAACGTGCATGCCTGGTAAAAACAGTTAGAAGAGTGCTTTGCTTCACATTTAAGTATATCAACGAACTCTCTCTGATCAGTCGTTGGTGAGCTTTCATCAGTTAAAAACGAAAAGTCGGCAAATCTACAGCGTTTATTATTGTGTAAATTTTTGTTTTGCTTATTACAAAAAAAAAATATTTAGAATAAAGTGCTTAGCTTGATAATTTTACGGTAAGTAGTTCACATATTATATATTTGAAGTGAAAAATAATATAAGTTACGCGTGGAAAACGAAAATGTAAAGGCCATCTGCAGACGATCTTCCCGGTTTGCATTACCTTTTCTTTCAGTATTGTCTCATCTATTGATATTTTCTTTTCTTTTTTGTTTGATTTGTTTGCGAAAGATGGATCATACTAATCGTGGTTATACAAAAATATCAATTTGGAGGAAATGTCTTATGAGCAATTGCTAGTGTTCTTGGATTCTTTGGAGAGCGCAGACGAAAGTTTTGATAGTGATGAAAGTGTCGCCTTGATGGCATCGTTTGGTGATGGTGTCGTTTTGATAGCATCGCTCCCGAAACATTGTCAATTGAGGATGATAAACAGGCCTAGTGGAATACATTCACAATATGAATGTGACTGAAACCACGGAAGTTTTTGTAGAGCCATGCAAGCTTCTTCGAGTTTCGGTCAAAATACTGCAGCGGTCGTAAGCATTGAAATACATGAACCATCAACATTCACTTCACTCACAACAAAAACAATCTTCAGACCCAAAAGACCCCGATCTCCATTGTCAACAGCAAAATCTACTGCACCGTCAGTTCAACACAATTTCAGAGGCTTTATTGTAGGTATGACATATGTCGGTATTTAACGTTTCGCAACAATCAATCCGGATGAACAAAAAGCAAAGGCTTCGCGGTATAATAGAAAGCAGAAGAAATTCATTGAAATCAAATCTCGCAAATAATCCGAGAATAAAATTCTCACATGGCTGGAGTAGACCTAATGGATGGCCTCATGGGTAGATACCATATTAAAGCTAAAACTAGAAATATTATGATAAGACAGTTAATAACCGTTTTGCAAATGCATATATATATATGTATATAGATATGGCCTCTGCAAATGCATATATTTTGAACAAACCTATGCATGTCGAAAAAGCAAATGCTTCCAGTAATGAATCCGATGAACAACAGCTATATAGCTTCTAGAATTCCGTGATTAAACAGCTGATGGACTTATTTCTGTGAAAGTTAAAATAGTTGTAGGACGGCCATGATCTGATCAAAGTGTCCAAGAGCCAATATCAACCCAGCCTGGCATATCAGGTGTTGAAAAAAGAGCTGTTCATCAAGTTGCAGATATTCGGTTTGATGGCGTTGATCACTTTTCAGATAGAACTTTCACTTTTGGTTAGATAAAAAAACAAAAAAGAGTGTAAACATTTCAAAAAGTCTTCTGATACATAAGTCATTTGTTCTAAATTTGACCTGTATTTATGCGGTCAAATTGATAAAAATTGTTTCTGGGACTGCCATCATAGAAAATAATATGTTTTATTACTGTTTTTCATTTATTTTCTCAATAAGACTTGTTTTGTAGATAAAACTTACCTGAGATGTTTTTACATACAAACAGCCAGAACGTCCAAAGACGGTTTTCAATATTATTCAGCTGGTGCTCATTCTGAAAGTTTGTTTTACCTGATAACTAAAACTTATGATTCTTTAACTATATCTATATCTGCTTGGGCAAAAAATATGTGTTGGATCCGATCATTTTTATGGTCTTGCCGGTTAGAGGATTAACCATAATATTCTTGATATCAAATGCGATTGTTAGCATATTATAAAAAAAAATAACTATTCTCCACGAAACGATTTCGCGATTCAATATTACTTAGGCATTAACTTCTTAGGATACCTGGAGTTTTTTTTTAAAAACATGCTTTCTAAATTTTCGACTTTTACAAGCAACGAAATGCCTAAAAACTAATTGTTTTCAAATTTAAACCTGCAAAATCCATGTAGGTTTTTATGAAGGTACAAATAATTTATAATCCCAGTGTACCCACATGCAGAATATGTTTATAATTTCTCGGTGCAGCTGCTTTTTATTGTTTACAGATTTGAGACTTTAACTAAGCTATTGAATTGAGATCTTTTAAATTCTTAAAAAAACAATTCAAGTAAAAAAATTAAATGGATATCGATAGAAATTATTACACCACCATTTGAAACATGTCGAAAATATTCATGGACTCCTTTTCCTTTTCCATTATCCTTTACAAGATTCAATTTTAGTATATGTGAGACAATTTAAAGCTCCCATATTTTTCTTTGAGGGGACAGAGGATTTAAGCTTGTACCATCTTCTTTCATTTTTTATTTCTTTACAGCAATTCAAAGGTTAATGTAAAGGAGTAATTTAAAACATCGTTTTTACTCCTTCTGATATAGTAAGGTATTTGATCTTGGAAAATTAATTTCTTTGAGAAGCACATCATATAGAAAATAACTGTATTGCAAATTGTTGCTCTAACCATACAATTTGTAGAATATTACAAATCCATTTCTATGTCTTCGATACTAAATTATGTTCAAAGCAACCTTTCTTATACCTGTATCAACTAATGTTTTTTGTGTAAGTGTTAGATCAGCCGTTTTGTTCTAAAATTTCAATTTCAGCGGGTTATAGGAGAGTGATAACGATGGTCTGGTATTAAACGATGTTCAATAAAAAACAGAGCCATAAACATAAGCCTTCATACGGAGTTTAAAAATAGAAACTAGTGTCACAACTTCCGCACTTTCTTGCAAAAAAATGTAAACTTTTTCAAACCACACAAATTATTAGCAAAATATATAAAAAAATGGTTGGTTTTTTGTGAGAAAGTACGTAGATGAGATGCATTTTGTCTGTTCCGGCTGATCTGGGCAGTATCTTAATTGTGAATCCTGCTTGGGTATAGAACAGGCTGTATGTATTTTTAGAATCTCACATTTACAGGTGATTAAAAAAAATACTGCCATGAATTATTTGACATAAAAGTATAACTTGAAAATTATTTAAATTAAAAGCTTACCTGCCAATTTTTGTCCCAAAAGAATGAAATTGGGACACAACTTTCTGCGTTGTAACTTTTAAATCTAACGAAGTGGTAAAAGTTTAAATAAACCAAGATCAACAGTTTTGAGACTTTTTTTCAAATTCGGTTGAAATTTTATACAAAAACATTGGCGGCCCCAAGAAAACGTCTATTAAAAAATTAAAATTGCATACTTTTTAGACAAAAAATTGGGTTAAATGAGAATTCTTAAAACCATCGAAGCTGACCCGTATTTTCAAAAACCTACTATAAGCTATCAAAACTAAACTTCTCGACGTACTGCAAAGTAGTTTTAACAAAAAACAAACAAAGAAGAAAAATATGTTGATAACCGATAAGTCGTTTCGATATACATGGTTATTGTATATTGATCAGCCTCATCTACAAAGCGGTCAAAAATAACGGCAGTAATGTGCCGTGTAGATTACATGGTGTCGACTTTTGAAAATATTTTGTACGATATATTTCGTAGAAGTATTTTATTTGAAGTATTTTAGTAATTTAAAGTAATTAACAAACCAAAAACAGCTAATTATGGCAAAAGTGATGACATTTAACGACAGATTTGACAACATTTATGACACAATTAACGACATTGACGATATTGTCGACTCGATTAAGACAGTAGTGAAACAATACTGCCTTATGGATTCATTTTCCAAAAACTTTTTGGACTTTAGGTGTACGTAAATATCTTGGCAGGAAAGCTATGAGGCACTACGCCATAAAAGGTTTGATTGCAACGAAAGAGGGGAATACCTAACTGACTCTGATATGACCCTAACCATTATGGTCTCTAAGAAATGCTTTGCAGTAAGGCATAGAATCTAAATATATAAGAAGTTTCTTTTGCACAAAAATAATTGTCATCGCATAAAATTTCAACTCTTAGTATATTTAAAGCAAGAAATTTAATTTAGCTTACCAAATCTGACCAACACCTACAATACAAACCACTATATAATTTCAGATATAATTTCAA
Organism: Tetanocera ferruginea; assembly: GCA_958299015.1. Lineage (NCBI taxonomy): Eukaryota > Metazoa > Arthropoda > Insecta > Diptera > Sciomyzidae > Tetanocera > Tetanocera ferruginea. Next base: position 11,167,504 of record OY282642.1, read on the forward strand.
ATAAATATAACTGTTTTCATCAGATCAGATGCAGATTTTGCGAGAGGGATAAAGAAATTTCTGAAAACATTCTCTTTGAATGTCAATCAACTCGAGTAAAAATTAAAATTTTTCTTTAAACTAAGGATGTACACGAAAATTTTGTAGAACATTATTCTCCATATATCTATTATTTGTCCTCATTAAAAACAGGAACATACCAAAAACATTCACAACCAAAAATTCATTAAAGTCATGTAAACTAATGGAATACCAACTAAAAGTCCTGAAACGTGCTAAAATTTTAAGGCTTCACACCAACAAAACTTTGCTAAATATTTAATAAATACATACATTAGAATTAATGTGTTCACAATCTCTATAACTATTACTTTACTTTATTAGCATTTTAAGAATTACTTAATTTATAAGAGTAGCAAAGTTTGTGTCGACCTATAATTTGCCAAAGAGGGCGTTATATCGCTGTCAGTCTGTTCGCTGTCTGTCCAAATTTAGCAATTAATTTTGTCTGATTTAATTAGACTGGCCTTTGCTTATTTTCGCCTGGGTTCAAATAAAAATAAAAACTTATAAAAATAAAGCAAGCAACAGAAAAAAGGAAAAAAACAGAAAAAGGAAAAAAACAGGAAGCCGACAAGTGATTAAAACGTGACGAAGTATACACGCGGCAGAAACCAGGCGCAAGAAAACAAACAACAGATAAAGGCGCTTAAGCCAAACAAGATTAACTTCTTCACACTCAACGACCAGCGATAACGAAACGCTTTTCTGCTAGAGCAGTAATGGCGGCGGCAACGAGAACTTAGACAAGGACGACGAGAAGACGAGACAAGAGGAACAATTATGCGTTAAGATTTGTACGAAACTGGAGATCAGAGCAAAGTTGATGCGCGTGAAATGAGTTTTGTTGTCGTTGCCGCTGTTGACCAACAGTGGCAACAACACAGGAAGCCCAACTTTGGGCTAGCCGCCAGCACCAAAGAGCCAGCCAGCCAGTCAGCCAACTGTTTCAATGAGCAGCAAGTACGTCGTCGTTGAGCAGGCAATAAATTTGCTGTAAGATGTTGTTGAAAAAAATTATCACTTTTTTTATTTGGTCCCTTTTTGTTTTACTTATTTCTATCTTATTTTTGTACGCTAACATTTAATGAAGTAAATTACAATTAACTGAGTTCAAATACGACGAGGCAACCATTAAAATGTATACAAAAACAACTGTGTTGTTGTTACTCGAGAAAATTTACTACAGAAAATGTGAAATTTAATATATAATATAATATAGCTAATATATTGCACAATAATTTTTGGCATTTTACGCCGTTTTAATGTACCTCTTTTAATGGGCGAAATACAAGGACTCTTTGCGAGGCTGTTTTTATATATATATATATTAATTATTATTATTATTTTGATTTAATATAAGCCAGATTTATATTTAAGTGCTTTTCTTATGCAGCGTTATACTTCTTTAATTATAAGGTTTAGAGTATTGTTTATATCAAATAAAATAAGCGTTATTACCAACGCAGGCTGATATGGAAACAATTAAAACAGAAGTTTATTATACCGAAAAGTTAATTTCAATAAGCGTATTTGGAAAATAATAGATTGAGCACAGGTGGGATGGTATTTTTTAAGGGTGTTTAGTTAAAATAATGCCAAAACCTAACTGCAATATATGTATTCGGGCCCAACCGAAATGAAAAATTTCTATTTAAAGTACTTGTAATCGAAAAAAATGTACTTGTTTGATGGCTTTAACAAGCCCAAATAAAAGATCTTTCAATAAAATTCCATTGTGCGCAAGTAATCAGTAAATACAAAATTAAAATTAATGTTTTGTGCACTGAACCAAAAAAGTTCAGAATAGTTATGAATTTTTACATGATCTACATGAATTTCATTCATGAATTTTGGACCATTTTGGTCCAATGAACTATTCATGATATCTATGTACAAAATACATAACAGAAAAAAACACGAGAACATGATAATTTCATAAGCCTAGTGTTTGAAGTTCATACATTTTGTGTACATTTGACATAAACCAACAAAAAGTCTTAAATGTCATGAAAAATTATAAGAAAAACATGCATTTTTCATGATAAATGCGAATAAAATTAATTTATGTCATGTACAAATACGAGTACAACAAGTATAGTATAGCATGAAAATCTATGAGTTTACATAAAGTTTTTATACATCCTGTCAACATTAGGTCAGATCGGTTTTCACACAAAATACTCTTGAACTGAGTAAAAAGGTTATTAAATTTTAAATAATATTAGATTAATAAAGTGCCTTTATAATTTTTTAACGTTCAGTTGGATGTCTGCACTAGAGTCATCGCTAAAACAAACTAAGTTTTTATGTATGTCACTAGCAACGAGATGTTTTAAAAACTTACAGTTCCAATATTTTTGAATATTTACATATAAATAGTGACCTCATACAACAATTTTGTACAATATGTACAATGGTTTTAAAACGCATAAAATCAACAATTCCGCCAAATAGACATGTTATCCTGGAAACCCCGAATTATGGATGACAGCTTGAAAGGTTCTGGTGTACGAGTATAATACAATCTTAGCTATGTTTATGTATCTGTATCTGCTTAAAACAAATAAACCTGCTGGAGTTCGGATGTTCAAGAACAGAGGCAAAGCTATACTTGTATGCCTTAACATAACATTGGCCTTTTTTTAAAATTTTTATAATTTTACCCTTCAAACATTTCGAAGACGATTGGAAGATTAGATCATTTGGCGACGCGCTAGTGATTCGCCTAAAGGTTCTTTGGAAGATTGATCGCTTTTCGATCGCCAAAGCGATGAATGCGCGATTCTTAAAAAATTTTAAAATCTTCCTTCGCTCATTCCGGCGATCGTTGGAAGATGGATCGCTTTTCGATCGCCCAAGCGATGAATGCGCGATTGATAAAACATGTTCAAAATCTTTCTTCGCTCATTTTTGCGATCGTTGGAAGATGGATCGCTTTTTGATCGCCTAAGGGATGAATGCGCGATTCAAAAAAATTTCAAAATCTTCCTTCGCTCATTCCGGCGATTGTTGGAAGATTGGTTTTTAAAAAATCTTTCAAAATTTATCATTTTAATATGAAGCAGGCTCTGAAAAACAGTTTAAATTAATCAAAAAATTTAACTTTTAAAAAACTTCATGAAACTGGGATAAAACAACGTCTAAAGAGCCTGCTAGTTCAAACTTGCAACAACTTGTAACATTCAACAACGATGCTCTGCAACAAACAAAAATCCCTTCTGCCGAATCTTCACGGCGAATCGCTTAACTCTCCTCTCAGCGAATCGTTCGCCACTCTTCCTGGCGAATCGCCTAAGACTCCTCTCGGCGATTCGTTGGCGAATCTTCCCGACGAATCGCTTAAGACTTTTCTCGGCGATTCGCCGGCGTATCTTCCAGGCGAATCGCTTAAGATTCCTCTTGGCGATTCGCCGGTGCATCTTCCCGGCGCACAGTGTGAAATATACGGATTCTAGCGGAATTTAATTATAAAAATTATGTTGGTCATCCCTGGAAAAAATTGTTTTTTCAGCTCTTAATAATCCAAACCGTTTGTTTTTGTATAATATTGCTATGTAATTGCAATATATATTTTGCCACAAGTGATCAAAGTCAAGGTTTACTATCAAAAAAATCAGATACGGATTTTTTTTTATTTCTTGTAACAATTATGGAATAATCTTGGTTCTAATCCATTGCAATTGTGAAAAAAGGTCATAAGTATTTAGAATCTAAAATATTTACACTTTACGCGTTAATAAGTAGATTATATTTTTTTTTCATTTTTTTTATACTTTTTCGCTTGTTTCCTTCTCAGGTTAAAAAAAAAAAATATAAGCATGTTTGCACTTTGGACAGAGTTTTAAAATTGTAGACACGTGTAGACAAGCTCTTTTTTTCATTTCCTGTTTTTTTGAGTATTTTAAAACCAGAACCAAAGGTAATCTCGTGCTTCTTTTTGCCCCTCCGGATATATTTTTTTTAATTTCTGTATTTGAGAAAAATCTTATGAGATAACGATTAAAGTTTATTTAATATACATTAATAATTTTAATATTAAACAATGCAAGTAAAAAACATGAAAAATACAATGTGTGCTGTAAGCAAAGAATACTTAAATCATTAAAAAATATTTAAAACGCTAAAATTTTTGGGAAGAAAGGAAATTTTTGGTATATTCTTTATTCTCTTATATCATCATTTTATAAGGAAATAAAAAACTGAAAATTTGCATTGCTATAACAAAAAAATTATATTTCCTGTCAAATTAGGTAACAGTGGGTGCAGATCAGTAAGATTTGGAATTAAGTTCCGCTAGAATGCGAAAATTTCACACTGTGCGGCGAATCGCTTTTAAGGCTTCAGCTGCTTACATTCGGCGATTCTCGGAAGACTCTCAGAAGAGCTCGCCGGCGCACATAGGGGTATTTGGCTCGAAAAACCGCTCATTAATCAATTTCTCAAAATGTAAAGTTGATAAGTAAAATTATTTTCTAGCTTTTGTTAATACTCAATTAATAAGTTACCGTTTGTTTTTTAATTTTAATGCACACACTTCGTCGCAGCATCAATTGAAAGTCATCGATCGTAAGCTTGCATTGTTATTGAGTTAATTTGAGTGAAAACGATCACACCTAAACAAATATTTTTTTTGTTATTAATATTGTGAAATAAGTTTGTTGCTATGGAAGATTTTGATGCAGATATGAACTTTAAAATACAACTTTTTTTATGAATATTGAAGCTTTATTTTTATAGATATATAATTTGTTATGAAGGTATGAATATGGGAAATTTTTTTAATATTTTTTTTTTTTTTTAGTATGTACCTTTTGTTATATTATTTGGTATTATTGGGTAACATTTTTGGTAAAGGCTAATGAAGAAAGATGTCATTTTTTATTAACATAAACTAAAAAGATATTTTTGCAGTGAAAAAAAAAAGAAATAAGGATATATCTCATTACAAAGAAATATATACTACTAGGTGTCAACAAATCAAGTGGCGTTAAAATAAATTTACACAAAATATCTTCGATATGGTAGAAAATAACTTAACAAACAAACAAACGAGAGCACAAAATTGGTGAGAAAAAACTTTGACTACAATGCAAAATGGAATGTACTGGAATGCATGAAACGTTTAGCTGAAAATGAAGACTCAGCTCTTAAAAAAGTCGTGAAAGCAAGGAATTATTTTTTAAAGCTTTGAGAGTGCGGAATCATAGCATAGAAAATGACTTACAAGAAAAGTTTATAAATTTTCTTTGTTATACATAGATTTTTTTTTTTTTAAAAAAACAACTTCCTAAAACATTTTTTTTAAAATATCTCTTTTGTTTAAAAATCATTTTTAGCACGTTGAATGCCGACTACGAGATAACTTGTAGATTGCGTGCCCTTCTAGGGTGCCAACTACGAGTTATCTCGTACTCACTAAACCTGTCGTTTTTCGTTGTCACTCGGTCTTGGCTTCTGCGTAGCGATTTCTGTTTCAGAATCCAACTATGAGATAATTCGTAGGTCCTTTTTCTCATACAAAAAAAAATATAATTTTTGCTTTTTGATAATACCTGTGATCTAGAAAGAGTTTTTAGTAATATAATGTGAAAAAATTAAATTGTTATTTTTCCCAGTTTTCTGAAAATTGCCGCGGCAGTCAACGTGTTAACAAAAAAAAACGTTGCTGAAACGGTGATGAAATCTGCTTTTTTTTCAGCAAATAAATTTATTAGAAACAGCTTCAGAAGATGTCGCTTTTCTTATTTTTTTAAAAGGATCAGCATTTTTAACATCCAAAAGTCAGAATTGACAGTTAAAATTTCCTACCAAAATATGGGCGTGACAGTCAATTTTCAACTATTAGAATTTTTTTATATGAATTGGTTAGTTTAAATATTTAGATTGAGTTCTATCGGAAGTAACCTTTAAATAGCTTCTTAATTAACATAAATAAAAATAACAGCCAAGTCCCTGAACAAACATTTCTACAACTTTATATCTTCACCATCTTCAACAGTAAAAAAAACTTTTTGCAGAAAACGCTGTTTTGGCATCATGCAAGTTATATGGTTCATAAAAAGGTGTTGCTTGAAATTTTATTTTTATAACATTTAAACTCTTTCATTTTCAACCTTCTGTGTAAAACTCTATTTTTAGGATAAACAAATTCGAATCGTAGCAAAAAAGGTATTATCGTGTAATGCTTAAGACCACAAAGTTTGGCTCTTTGAAGAACAAAATAGAAAGTTGTTTTTATTATTTCGATTTAAGTCGTTTATTTGCTTCCTTTTTTTTTTGATGTAGTTCTTCAGTTAAAGATTTTTCATTAAAAATTCCGGTTAGTTTTTTTAAAATCCAGACCTACTTTGAAACTCACTCCAAAAAATTTAACGTTAAAGGCCATATAAATTTGGCTAAATTTTCAAAACAACAAAAGTTAATGAACAATTTATTTACATAAACTACAAGTCTTGAGGCTCATTTTCATGTTATATGTAATATGTATGTGTCATAGAATTTTTTCAACATATTTACAGATATATTGTCGACTTTCTAAGAAGCCCTTCTAATAATATTTTTGTACATTGTTTTCCTTTCTGCGAAATTAGAACTACCTGTTTTACTTAAGTTCTCAAGATATTCTTATTTTCTCAAGATAATTCTAATTTTCATTGTTATTTATAATATGTAATTCCAAGAGGAGTTGTCATTTGATCAAGTTTGAATTTTTTTTGTTGGATACTGCTAAATCATCAGTTAAAAAGGCACAATTTGAGATAATATCACTAGCTATACGAAAAAAATTTAGTTAAATGTGAAGTAATTTGGCGTATTTCTATTCAAAGTTATGATTAAAAACCCGAAAAGGCTTGCATGGAACTTACATGGTGACCATTAACTTTAAAGCAAGATTTCTCTTAACATTGAAATTATATTAAAGCTGTTATCTAAAAGTCAAAGAAATAAGAAGACATAATTAGAGAATATGAAATTTGAACTATTTTATTTCAAAGATTTTAAAAGGATTCTTTTCAAAATACATCAAAACTTTGACTTTGGTGGTCAAAAATTTAAAAAAAATCTTAATTTCTCTTAAATAGGTTTGTCCTTTCTTTCCTTTCTTGAAAAAAAAAAAATACAAAATTATAGAGCCATGATCAGGAAAAATATGAAAAAATACAGTTAATGCTTAAGAAATTTTCTCAAAAATGCAGATGTATACAGTTATACATTTGCGTTGCTCTTAGAAAATAATGCAAATGTAAAAAATTAAGAAAAGCCATTATTTGTTTCTGCTAAACAGTTGCGTAAAAAGTTTACTACCTTTTATCAGACTTCCAACAACTCCCGCCCCAAATGCAGTAGTCCTAACAACTCATTGGGCAGATATTTAGATGTAAATGTAAAATTTTTTATGCTTAAGCCTTAAGCTATTAACACACGCATACATATCTTATTTTGGATGTGAATATTTGTTTATCGTCACATTAAAAAGAATAATGTTCATTTCTCATTTACTGTGTGAAAGCATTTCCACGCCTTTTTTCACGCACATCCAACCAACATTCAATTAATCAACAAAACGCGCCTACTTATTTTTTTGTTTTTTTTTTTTTTTGTCTAAATAGTCTTCCGCAACATTAGCTGCGCATATTTCTAAAAGGATATAACCATAATAATTATTTGTGCTTATTGATAAATTACTTTTTCAGCCTGTGTACAAACAAGCGGCTGATTGAGGAGCTGCTTAATAGGCAGTCAGTCGTCAGTCTATAGGAATGAATACAATTTTTTGCTCTCACCAACATTTTAACAAGTGTGGTTGCAACCTTTTTCAGTCTTTATTAATTTGAGCAAAATAATAAAAGAAATGTGGTGGCAACACAATTCCACAAAGGCTTTTAATGGGTACATTAGACAATGAGGAAGGACAATAAAATATTTTAAGCTTGAAGAAGTATACAACATGTATTAATGAGTAAGATAAAAACTCGTTAAGAGTGAAAACATGGCAGTTATTTGTTGATAATGGAAAATTTGAGTCAATGGGAAAAGGTGTTTTTTTTTCAAATCTCATTGATATGGGTGGTAGGCACGTTTGGGAGATGCAAGTTTTACTTTTAAATTTAAAAGAAGGAGTTAAAAGTTAATTTAAATATATGCTTTTAGCAAAAACAAAAACAAAAAAATGTCCTTTTTGGAAAAATAATTAAAAAAGGGTAATTTTGTTATAAAAAAAAATATATGTTTTTAAGTTTCTTCAGTAGAAGTGCTAAAATGCTTGAATTGAGATTTTATTTAATTGGGCATCTCATAAAATTGTAACTGAAAAACCTAAGATATATTTATGGATGTATTTTGGACAAATTTAAATTTTTAAAATAATTGCCTCTCTGTATACGTTTACTATAGCACAATGACCATTGTATGGAATTTAATAAAACTTATGTTGGCTTTTAGCGTACCGCTAATAAGGATAATTCTTTAAAAAAAATGAAGAGTAAAAATAGCTAAAAACTGTAAGTAATTAAAACTATCTATATTAGACACATTGGGCATCATGAACCTATATCCTGCGAATACACTTTGATAAGTTTTTTAATACAAACTATACATTAGAGTGCCCACGAAACGTACACTGATAAAAAAAACATACTTTAAAATTAAACAAAAAATTTTAAAATAGAAATTAAAAGCATTTGCGTTTCTACAAAACAAAATTTAAAACAAACGTGTTTAAATTTCAACTATCAACTCCTTCCTTTTTATAATTTTTCTTATGTCTTTGAAAAAACAAAAAAATAACTATTTGAAAAATATGACAGTTTTTGAAATTTTGGTTTTGCAAGTAACGAACATAAACGATAAAATAATCACTAATTAATTTTTTTCAATATTTAGAAGTCAAACTTCATCGAGTGGAGTTGAAATTCGGTATTCGGAGGGTCCCAGGGGTCGCTGAATACGAATCTAGTGTCGAAAACGCAGAAAAAATTAAAAACTGGCATCGAAGATATCAAGCTTAAAACATTTGTTTTAAATATTAAAATTTTTGTTTTAAATTTGTTTTTACATTTAAAAACAATGTTTTAAAAACAAAAACTTTTGTTTTAAATTAAACTTTAAAAACATTTGTGTTTAACTTTAATGAAATTGTTTCAAGCTCTATTTCAAACACAAATTCGTTTGATATTAGCACAATTTCATTTAGTTTTAACACATATTTCCTTCAGTGTATGGAATGTGTCTTTTTCAGATTTTGTTCGCTCACCGCCCATTTACGGTTAGACTGAGACTAAAAAATAATAAAAATGAACGTCGCGAAATATGAATATCGCTGTGCACGATATCGTCCCACGAAAACGGCAGAGGGTTAATGATATACAGTGGCCTTCACATTCCTAGGAATTTAAAAATTTAAATAGACAAAATTGGACAAAATAAAAATCTAGAAATAAACAAGGTTTATGGAAAAGAAATTAAATCTGCTTGGAACTCTTATCGACAAATGTACTTGTAAAGCATTAGTAAGAATTAATGCCAAAAGATGACAACTTTTTTAGTAAAAAAAGGCTTTAAAAATCATTACAACTAATAATTATAACTTTCATTATTTAAAGTGCCTATTTTTTCTTAATTTTTTACATGAAATTTTTGTTTTCAAAAGTATAAATAAATGAATAAAATATACAAAAAAAATATATAATTTCGTGTCACGGTGTTAGTGTTTGAACTTCTCCTAAACGGCTGGACCGATTTTAATGAAATTTTTTTTGTACTCTTGGTAGGTATGAGAATAGGTCGTAAAGTATTTTTCACCCACTTACCCGCGAGGGGCGTAGCACTTTTTCAAGAACACAAATTTATCGGTTCTACACTCAGGGAAAAAATTATGTTTTATCAAACAAATCATGGGTTGAAATAACAGATTTCACTGTTAAATACCATCCAACAAATGAAACTTTCAAATCAACAGTCGGTTGACTGTTGGTCTATGGAACACGAGACCCGTATTAAAACTTATTTATTGAAATTTGATCACTGGTTTGAAAGTTCATGTATGGCCGAGTGTGCTAACGTGTGCGTCTAGTACTCGAGTGTCCACGGTTCAAATCCGGGAAGGCGGATATTTTTTTTTATATAAAATATTTTTTTTAAATAAAAAATGAAATTTGCAATTTTTTTTTTGCAAGATTGTAAGTATTTTATTTTGAAGGTTATTTTTGACCAAACAATTAATGACACAGAACTATTATTATTTCAATTATTAAATTACAATTTTTGATACTTACACAGCTAGGGTTCGAACCCACGTCTCCCGCATAACAGTCTAGTGCACATCCCACTGAGCTACTGGCAACGATAATATGAATATAGCAAAACACATATAAAAACTATTGCTTAGAAAAAATTGACAATTTAATATAAGCACAAAAATATTTCAAAAGATGATTTTAACAGCACAAAAATACTTTGAAACGTTCATTCAACAAAGAAAATTGTTTTCTTAAACGCAAATCATTCAATCGAACAGTGTTTTGAAATAACAGTGGCCGACTGTTAATATTACAGTTGATATTTTTCTGAGTGTACTTTCGTCTATAAGTCACACATCAATGAAACTCGGTACGAACATACTATTGAGTCGTGCCCTTAGACTATCAAAGTTGAGCGATCTTTGGAAAGGGAGGCAGGCCACCGCCCATAAAATTACATTTTTTGATATCGGATAGATTTGGAACTAAACGTCGTATAACAATGAAACTCAGTATGAAGCAACTGATTGTTAATTATAAAACAAACACGGGTTTTGGAAAACGAGGCGTGGCTCTGCCCATATAATTGAAAATTTCGATGCAGAATAGCATAGAAGTAAAAGTCAGAGAACATTCAAACTCAGAATGGAGTGACTATTTGGTGGTGTCCTGCTAATGGTATGCTAGAATGGACTTTGTGCCATGGGTGTGGCTCCGCCCATATAAGACATATTTTTTTTTTAATTGAATCGCTTTGGAAATAATAGTCACATATTAAAAAAACTCGGTTTGGAGTAACTATTTGGTGATATTCTACTACTCCGAAATAGTCGCAAACTAAAGTGGATATTGGACAAGGGATTCGGTTCCGCCCATAAAAGACAATTGTTTATATTTAAAAGCTTTGGAAATAATGGCCACAGAATATTGAAAGAAACTCAGTGTGGAACAGACATTGGATAAGGACGGCAGCAACGCGCCGGGTACCAGCTAGTATACAATAAAAACAAACATAAACTTTAATTATTAAAGTTATTCTTAACGGTTTTAGCCTCAAATAAATAAGCTTAATTGTATATTTAAATTTTAAAGATCAAGTTGAAAAATAAGCTAAATGATATGAAAATAACTCCCATGTAATTGAATGAAAGAGCCTATCTGACATAAAAGTACCAAATGTTTTTACATGATTTTTTTGGTAACTTATCGCGCGTGTTTTTCATTTTGCTTAAAATTGTTTTCCTTGGTTTTCCCTAGCATCTGTCTTTCTATGTAATTGCTTATTTAATTCACTTTACAAATTCTCACATTGAAGCATTTCTTTTCTTTATTTTCTTTAAAGAACATCTTAATCAATATTTTAAATTTGGAATATTGAAAATTTTCAATTCAATTCTTTTGATTTCCTTCTTACCTGCTTTTATCGTGTCTACAGAATATTTTTGTAGTCTTCACACTTAAATAAGCTGCCTAAGAAGGTGTTTACGTTACTTAAGTGACGTTACCTTGTTTCTGCTCGACTAAGTTTTATGAACTCTAAAAATAAACGCAAAACCTTTTGAAGCAACCCCTTAACATTTCTGCTACTTTTAGCATTATTGACTATTTTCAACTTATGTTGTTTTTTGGGTCAATACAAATCACTCACCACCCACTAGCTTTGTCACTCTTTGCTAACTTATCCTAAATAAGTTCACAAAATACAGATTTAAAATGTCAATCCATGTTGTGTTGAGGAATCTCTAACTTTAGCCACGCTTTCTTTTTCATTTGAGTTCGTCGATGTGTCTCGCTCGTTATACTGGGTGAAGCAATTTATTTAAGTGCGTTTTGTTGTAACAACACTTACTTGCTCGTTATGTGCTAGTTTGTCATCACACAGTAGCAAGGATTTGCAACTCGGTCACATCAAGGACAACTTACCTGAAATAGAAAAAAAAGAGAAGAGAAGAAAAACATGAAAATAAGTACGACAAACAATGAAAGTATTCTGAATATGAAACGATAAATTTATGAATAACAAATAAGAGCTTAAAGCAAAGTTGGCTTAAACTATACATAGCATAAACTAAGGGCAGCACGAGATGGAAGTAAAACAGAAAACCACAACAACAATGACAGCAACAAAATTAAAAAATTGCCCATACTAGGCTGCTTTATGGATTTTAATTCTATTAAATAGCGTCCGTTTCAGGCTCATTCATCTTGCGCTAAACTTTGAAAAATTACGCTCATTCAGACGTGCAGGTCTGAAAAATACCGCTACAAAACTGGTATGGATAAAATATATGAATATATACAAGAATAAAAGTTCATCCTTTCGCTTTAGAAATCTGATCACCAACATTTTTTTCATTTTAAGAGTATATTTTTATGTCTGCAGTCGTTTCTATACAACTCTTCAGGGATTTGCTAGTGCAGAATAAGTTTTGCTGGCATGACATTGTTATAGAAGTATATAAATATATATATATATATTTTTTACGCAAGTATATAAGTCAAAATTGTTTTTTTTTATGAAATATGCTACGCAGCAGGACGTGACTTTGCTGAATGTGCTACTGTCAAAGGCACTGCTTATTTATTTGTAGTGTTTTATGATATGGTTATTTATCCTGTTTGTTAGCAACACAGCCAAAAAAATATTATTTCACTTGTTAGGCGATCAAGTGTTATGACAGCGTCAAACTTCAAGCCTCACTGAGTTATGCCTGCCTAGAGATAATATTTCGCCTTTTTTTGTTTACGACACTTCTTGTCAAGAAAATTTAGAAATTTCACTTTACTACTCTTAGCTTTAACTCTCACACACACACACACTCACACATACACTCAAACAAGATTTATGCGAAAATCCATCAAAATTCTAGGCTGATAGTAAAATTTTTACATATTGAATTTTTTGATTAACCATCTTTTATCGCAAACAGTGCTAGGCATGCCATAAAATCAAAAATATTTATTTTATTTATTTTTAACGAGTTGGCACAAGCGTGTTTTTTTATAGCTAGCTAGAATTTTTTTTTTTTTTTTTTTTTCTTTTTAAGTCTAAGCTAGAAAGCTAAGTATTGTTATGTTGATGCTTAATAAATGGCTTAAATGTTAAGCACTAACCTAGCAGCTGTTAATGTTTTTTTATGTTTTTTGTGGTGTGTTCGAATAAATACTGTTTACGAGAGTTCACTTTTAGTGACTTTTAGTGACGCAGGTTTTCGTAATTTGAAGTCTATAAAAAATTTAACAGATCTTCATTAATTTGAGGTTAACCGTTAAGGTGCATAATTCAACCACAGCTTCTCATAAATTAGGTCAGCGGAAGAGTATAACCTAAGGTCATTAGGATTAATATAAATTAATTGCTTGAATAGTAAAGCGCAGAAATCGTAAGTAGCACGTCACTGATTCTTCCTGTTTTCATAACTAGCAAGTAAAAATTTAAAGTTTAAGTTTATTTGAAATTAATGTGTTCACGACGTTGCACATAATGGATCTTATGCATAAGAACTAGATATTTCTCAGAAATCTATCCATTGAAATCAATTCAAGAAGTAAGTTCCATGAAGTGTTCGGTCTCAATCTTCGAATAATATTGCTCATTTCATGAAAGACAAAAAAAGAGAGAGAAAATAACTCAAGAATAACTCAAGCGCATCTCATACTAATCAAAATAGTAAGGTTAGTTAAGGTACGTGATACCAAAATACTACATAAGATACGAACAGTATCTTAAGGTATGAAAACATGTGCCGAATCAAACAAAGTGAAGTTAAATAAACAACCATTAAAGTCTAACGGTTAGTAAGGTTTTTTTTTCAGGGGGGACACGACATTATTTTTTTATAATTTTTTATGTTAAGATATTTTTAAGATTATTCTTATTATTATATTCTTAAAATCCAAAAAAAAAAAATTCATGCATAAATTTTTACGGGTTCAAAAGTTACAGCCGGATTAGTGAGAGCGCATTTTTAATTTTCTTTGCATTTTTCTTTGTTCATAAAATTTGAACGCGTTTATCTCGAAACCATGTTTTTTGTACTGGTTGAGGCACTAGTGGGTTCATTTTTTGACGAAATTTTTTTTTTTGTATTTTCTTAAACTTGATTCGCTATTGTATGACACGAGCTTTTTTTTAAATTTTTTGTCGATTTTTTATGAATTTTTAAAGTCAATATTGTTTTCGAAAAAACACACTTTCAAATTTGGAACATCAACAAAAATTGAAAAAATTTTTTAAGAAAAGCTCCTGTCATACGACAACCAATTTTGTTAAGATTTAAAAAAGTCATTGTTTTTTTCAGATAGGACAATTTTTGCTACTCCCAGCGCTGCAATCATTAGGCCCCGTTTTTTTCTCTGCCGCCAGTTTGGAGCTCTATAAAACCATGTTAGAGTGAAAAATTTATTTTTTTGAAATTTTTTCTTGTAATTTGTTCAATTCTCTACAATAGCTGCGTTCGATTCGCCAGTGCTCAACTCGCTTGTGAAAAGAACGTCTACTCACTTTGCTTTTATTTTCTCAATAGTTGGCAACGCTTTTATTATGACGACCACATCAATAAATACATTAAAACTTATCCCGTACACCAACCAAGTGAAAAAATAAGAACTTGGCAACGCAACTTTACTCAACTCAACAGGTAGTTGACTTTCTCTATGCTCAACTAGCTGGAGACTTTGTTGTTGTTTTCTCATACAAATTTTGAAATAAGCGACAATAAGCGAGTATAGGCTGGCGAATCGAACGCAGCTAATAATAAAAAATTAAAGTAATAAAATTTTAGAAAAATGTTTGTTTTTGACAGAGTTATGAATTTTTAAAAAAGGTCTGTTTTCTCTGCCGCGAATGTTATGTCCCACCTTAAATCGTAAACCATTTGCTTCAAATTTCGAATAGGATTTTTTAATAATTTATTTAACCCTCAAACAGTTGACAGTTTACAAATGTAAACTTTCCGAATTTGAAGCGTTTTTTTTTCATGTTTGAATTGTTCGAATTTCTTGAAACTTCATAAGAGAACTACAAATTCATTTCTACATTGAATAAAAAAGAAAACAAGTTTACAAACATTTTTTTTATAAGGCAAAAAAGGCAATATGAGCCTTTTTTTCAAGACTACTTGCTAAACGGCTGACTAGTTTACATTTGTAAACGTATGTATTATGTATGGAAATACGTATAAAGTAGCCAAAACATATTTGTTTATGTTTTAATTAAAATTTTATTTGAAATTCAATACTTATTTTAAATAAGAGGAAAGATGTAAAAATGTATTTGCATTCCGGGCACTTTAAAATAGTGACACAGTG
Source organism: Tetanocera ferruginea (assembly GCA_958299015.1). Taxonomy (NCBI): domain Eukaryota; kingdom Metazoa; phylum Arthropoda; class Insecta; order Diptera; family Sciomyzidae; genus Tetanocera; species Tetanocera ferruginea. The sequence continues at coordinate 11,183,115 of OY282642.1, forward strand.
TGCATCACACACCTTCTTGTTGCAAGGAGAGCAGCATTTTTCGGTGCCGCGTTGCCTTTTTTCTATTGCACAAAACACGTGCTTTCTATTCGGTTGCAATCGTGTCGGTGTTGTATCTAATGGAAGACTCCTGGTACCCAGCATGCCCTGTATCGCATTGCGAACATGAGGTTAACGATTGATGTGGCTAATCTGCGCTCGATGCCTGATGTTCGGAGTGGGTAAATCGTTTGCCAGTGCAATTAGGAAGCTGCGACGAGAATTGCTGGTTCCATGCGTTTCAGCTTTGGCACAGATTTTCTGCGGTTATACACCATTATTATTTCTGGTTTCCCAGTTTTGGCATCAATGGCATCGAGTGATATGCATCGAGTACAAAACATAGACCATTTTTTTGGGTTTGGGTAGTAAGCGACCAATGTGAGGTTTTGGCGAAAAGTGAACACAGATTCGCCCACATTTTTGTCACGTGCCCAATGCAATTTTTCTGGAATGCAGCGCTTGTTTTTGCGCATCGTACCGTCGACACTCAACTTTTAATCTACCAACTGATGGGTCAAATCTAATCCGGGAAAAAAATTGTTCATAGTGATATTTCGACCTAAGCTCCAATAAGGTTTGACGAGTTCTTGCTCTACATTAGTGCCAATATTTGTGGCCATCGGTTGACGAGGCTAGCGACCGTAGTATATGTCTCCTCTTAGAGGATAATGAGCGGCAGCATCGGTAGCCCACCAAACTTCTACTCCATATTTTGATGGCTTCGAGGGTATGTACTGCTTGAAAGATACTCGGCCTCTAAACAATTGCTAGTCTGTTATAATGCAAGCATGCGGCTTATACTTGGCTTTCACAGATGAGTTGAGCAGCATCCACAATTCGAAAATGGGAGCACCTTTATCTATCGCTTGACGAACAGGTCGCGTATTTGCATCATCAGAGCAAATGGTCCGCAATATTGCTTTGAAGCGATCCCGGCTCATCGATGTGCGATAAATAGGAGGTGCATGTGGTGCCCAAAACTTTTCTAGAACTTGATTTTTCGTGAAACAGCATTGCCATATTAACAGTTTAAACTGTAAATTAAAGTTTTTTTTTAAACTGTATCGGATTTGAAAGCAAAATTGGTTTTTGATTTTTTGTTTTCAGCTGTTTACGTCAATTAAATCTTATTTGTAAGAAATCTGGCAACGCTGCGAATAACCGTAAGTTTCTGTCAGTCTGCAGTTGTTGTTGCGTAACGATAGAAAGGATGTATGTTGCTCATAGCGTTCACCGCAGGCTAAGGATGAGAATTATATATGGGTTTACAAATGTAAACCAGTCAGCTGGAATAGGACATAGTAAACAGTCAGCTGTTTGAGGGTTAAAAAAAAATTACCCCAGTAGTTTTGGAGATTACCTTCAACAAAAAATGTTCATTTCAATTTTATGAAATGGTATTCATAAAATTAGTATTGAAAATTATTTAACGTAAATAAGACTTTTGCAGCCATTTAATTATATAGAAAAGTCTATGAAAGAGCACAAAATTAATTTTTGGTACAAAGTTTCTTAACGGGGCTTCTGGGTGGAGTGAGTTGGTAGATCATGACGTTACGAAATACGATATGCAGCTCAACTAACAATTGAACTTCGAAAAGGTTGCATTTTCTAAATTTTAGAGGTTTCCAACTCGTCATCACTTCTAAGAAACTGATGAACACAGGTTCGAAATTTTCTTTCTCGCTTATGTTCAGAAGGTACTTGCAAAGACAAGTTTAAAAGTTTGTGAGCGATCTTGTTTTGCGATCAAAATTCTGAGTGTATAACCTTGTATAAGCCTCAGAAGTGCTTGTGATTCGCAGCTCATATGAGCAGCATCTTCGAACTTGTGAGTGAAAATATAATTCTTCTTCTAAAATACTTCGAAAGAACTTTCGAATGAAAGTTTTTAATTTTGTGAGCAGATTTGCTTTGCGACTTTAAGCTCTTGAAATGAAATTAAAGAGGCCTTGAGAGTATCACCTAAGTGATAAAAGTAAGTAAGTACCACCTAAGTGATAAAGTAAGTGCATGTAATGCAAAGCTGAAACGAGGTGCCTCTCAAAATATTACAATTTCGATAAATTTTCATTTGGTTTTTATAATTTTTTTCACCTCATTAGCATAAAAAAATTAAAGTATTTTCGAAGCACTAGTGAGCTTGCTTACAGCTATTCCTCTGAAGGGTGTGCAAACCTTTCTCTTTCTCTCTTTAAAACTACTTTTAGTAATATAACTAGTACTATTACTTCTTCTACTACCACTTTTTTGTAACTACCTTTTTCCAATAGTATTATTTGAAATTCTGTGATTTGATTTGTTCATATTTACATTCCTTGCCTTGAAAAATTAATATTTAATAAAAGAAAACTCAAATATACAGATTTTATTTCAAATAACATTCGGAGTTGAAAACACCACTCACTCTCCTTTTCGAATTTTTATTAAGAAAAATGAATATACAAGTTACTTGTATGAATCACTTTATATCGATAATTATCGATTATATCGATAATTTTACAAACTTGCTAATTTTTTGTGGTTGCTTAAAATTCGAAAAAAACTAACTTTATTTTTAACAGCCATTTTGTTATAAGATATTTGAGGAATTTACATTCAAAACCAGATAAGTCACACAGATCGAATTGTTGGGAAATAGAAAAAACGTCTTAATTTTGAAATAGATATATTATGCGAAAAAAAATAGTCTCATAGCGAAACAAAAAATCATATTTTCAATTTCAAATTTGGACTTGTCTGGTTTTGAAAGTTAGCAATGAATCAAAATTTAGATTTCGCCGTTCGGGGTATCAAAAGTTAGAAAAACTCATTAAAATGATTTCTGCATACTTTTTATTTCAAATCGGAGGAAATCCGCCGAAAAAATTTGGATTCTCCAGAAGGACCTTTTAAAAACAAAAAAAAAATGTTTTTAGATTGTAACTTTTTATTTTTTAAAGAACGCATGCCCAAATCAGCTAAAATGTTAAATTTATTCATTTCATCTGAATCCATTGCAAACACACCAAATTAAACATTTTATTCAGACAATCTGATTTGCAATGAAAACTACACAAATGAAAATTTGCTTGGACTTATCTGGTTTTGATTGAGAATTTACAGTGGACATGTCTGCTTTTGATTGTAAAGGAGATTTTGTAATGCATTTTTCCCAAAGATTTCTATAATTTTTATCAAAGAGGATTTTATGCATCGCTGTATTTTAACATTAGCTTTACAATGGCATTTCGAACTCAATTTTTTTTTTACTGTGACTTATCTGCATTTGAATAATAACTCCTTATTTATTAATATTTTAACAATATAAAAAAATATAACAAAAAAAAATACTTTGAAAACTTAAATCTTTAAACGCCTTTTTTCTTGAAACTACTTTTTTTAACACATGAAATTTAAATTACGATTTACTTGAAATTGGGTGCGGACATCCCATTCCATCTATGGTTGGAACTATAACACAGGCTTACAAATGAGGGTCAACTATTGGACGATGAAAGATGATGAAAGTGGTTTCGTATTAGAGTGGGTCGAAAAAAAAAGTTTGAAAAACCACCCCCTATTTTAAAGTTGACCTCGAAAGGATTCCGAAAACAAAACAAATTTTTTTTTGGACCACCGGAAAAACAGCCAAAATAGTCATTTTTGCATAACTTAAGCATTACATGTCAGATCTGAAAAAATTATATGTCGTTGAAAAAGGTTTTACGAGCACTACAATATCTTCTTAGATTATTTTTACTTCTGAGGCCATATTCAACTAGTAAGCCCCATTAGCCCGATTTATACCCCTTAAATTTTTTTATTTTTTCTCATAAGATTAAAATCCTTCAAATTTGTTTAATTTGTGTTCAAAAAATTATTTTGAATATGACCTCAAAAGAAAAAGCCCTTTTCAATGACATATAATTTTTTAAGATCTGGCATGTTTCGCTTTAGTTATTCAAAAAAGACCATTTTGGCTGTTTTTCCGGTGGTCCAAAAAAAAAAATTTTGTTATTTTCGGAATCCTCTCGAGGTCAACTTTAAAATAGAGGGTGGTTTTTTCAAACTTGTTTTTTTTGTATGGAGGCCGACCATAATGTATGCTGTTCACGCTTAATTCAAATCTGCGGTCCATTTTTTTCTAACAGATCAAGTTTTTGAGCTATAGCCAAAAAAAGTAAATAACGGTTAATTTTCTATTAATTGAATCCTTTCTTTTAAACGCATTTTTGAGTTAAAATCGCTTTTATAAGAATTGAATAAGCAAAATTAAGCCTAACAAATTCTGTTTACTGGAATTCATTATGTTTTATAGTTTTGAAAAATTGGCCTTCAAAATTATATATTTTTTGAATTTCACATAACATGACTATTTGCAACCCTGTAACATGTTGTTTCAAAAATTTTTTCTTAGTCGGATGGACAATCTCAAGAATTTTAATGGGATTCAATGGATAGTTTAAGAGTTATTTTGAAAAAAAACTAAATTTTTATTAATTTTATCCTAAGAAAATATGATGGTGGGAGTTTCATTCGAAATGATTCGTGCTCAGTTTAGATTTAGTAGAAAAAATTTAATAAAAATTTAGTTTTTTTTAAAACAACTTTTAAAACTGTTTATGGCATTGGCAACAAATAACAATATTTCTAAAATTCCAGAGATTGTCCATTCGACAAAATATTTTTAAACCCCCACGCGTACTGCGTAACGGGTATATTAATTTTGTCACGACGTCTGTAACGCCCATAAAGAGGCGTGGCAGGTAAAGAAAAGTATATATATTCTTGCTCAGCATCACCACCTAAGTTAATTCAGCCATATCCGCCTGTACGTCTGTCCGTCGGTCCGTCTGTCTGTGGACACGATTGCAGCCGTAGTTTTGAAGCTATCGTACTATAATTCAATATTACAGCTTTTTTTTTAAAACTAAGATCAAGTTCGAGAATGGGCTAAATCGGATGAAAACCACGCCTACCTCCCATACAACCTCAATAATGAAAACTCTATAAAGAGGCTAATATTTAACCTACAATACTGAAATTCGGTGTTTGTGTAATCTATGTCAAAACTGAAGTGTGTTAGAGAAATGGGCGCCATCCACCCACTAACACGCCCACCTGCCATACAACCCCAAAATTGAAAACTATATGAAGAGGCTTGTGTCAAAGGTACACAAATAAAATTAAATATTTGTTCATATCATATCAAAACTGAAGCAATTTCGAAAATGGCCGTCATACATTGACGAACACGCCCACCTCCCATACAACCCCAATATTGAAAACTATATAAATAGGCTTCTGTCAAAGCTACATAAGTAAAATTAGATATTTATTCAAATCATATCAAAATTAAGACGTGTTAGAAAAATGGGCCCCATCCACCCACGAATACGCCTACCTCCCATATAACCCCACAGTTTAAAATTCTATAAAAAGGCTTTTCTTTAAGCTGCAGGAAAAAAATTTGATACGTTTGTATTTTATATCAAAACTAAATTGTGGAAGAAAAGTGGGCATCATCCGCCTAAGAACTCACCCACCTCCCATACAACCCATAAGAGTGAAAACTTTTTAAATAGGCTAATATATAAGCTGCGGCGTGTTAGAAAAATTGGCGTCAACAACTCAAGAACACGTCCACCTCCCATTCAATCCCAAATCGAAAACTTTATAAAGAGGCTTGTATTTACTTTGCAGGAAAACAATTTGATATCAATATATTTTAGACTTCATCAAAATAGTAAAATTATTTAAATCTCATACAAAAAGAGCTACAATTTAAAATTGTGTACCATTGCGAATCGGCCTTGGGGGTATTTTAACTTCGGCCAAGTCGAAGATATACCTTTCTTGTTTTTTTTTAAATTACATGGAAGTTAAACAGTTACAGGCTTGTAAATAGATATACAAACACCCGGCATTTTTTAAAATAATTTTAATTTTATTTCATTAGTTCAGACCATGGCAATGTTCTTACTTATAAAGAATTTTTTTTTTCTTTCCTTTTTCAGATCACCAGAAGTGCTGAAATCATGACAAGAAGAACACATCCTTATTTTTCACCCCTCAATTTACGCCTGTAATTTTTTAAACTGTCGAATTTTGTTTTTTAATTTTTGAAATATCAATAAATATTTTATTCAGATCACCAGAATTGTAGAAATCATGACAAGAAGGACACATCCTTATTTTTCACCCCTCACTTTACGCCTGTAATTTTTTCAATTGTCGAAATTGGTTTTTAAATTTTTTTTTTTTAATTTTTAAAATATCAATAAATATTTTTATCAAATAAAACTCTGGTAAAAATATTCATAGTTTATTTTTGAAAGAATTTTTCCTTAAAGAAACATTTAAAGAAACAGGTTTAAAATAAAACTACTAACAAAATATGTTGCTCATATTTTTCCATCACGACTCTAAATATTTCTGTGAAACCCCACTCTAAATATGCTTATATTCTATACATTTTGGTTTAGAAAAAGTTTTATATCGCCACCTTATATAGAAAGTAAGTAATTTTTCAAAATCGTGGTTTTTGCATTGTATATTAAAATACCCTCCATAAAACCAAAAAAACTGAAATATGGTTTCAAAAACTGAATTTATTGATGATTTTCATTTCAATCTGAATGAGATAATTTTAAATTACACAACATTTTAGGAAGTAATTAAGATTTGTCTATCTTTATGTACAGTTATGAGTTACGTCCTTTCTATATTAAGGTAAAACAGACAATTTTGACGTGATACGGAAAAACCAAGTAAGCCACTTTTCTAACCCTGAAACTGTAATGCCGAAAATTATAGTAGTTAGGACCAAACTGTATGTAATTTTTTCATATTCAAAGTGGGTTTACGTGAAATTAAGACGTGATGAAAAAATCTGAGTACGCCTTCGTGTTAATCATCCTTGAATTATTTAAGATTGTCTTTCAAACCTCATGAGCTTATTTAGCCGTTGAACTGTGTAGTTATTTGTCTTTGCTCAAGAACTCTGATCAGGTTCAAATTAAACATCTGCATGAATGCAAAAAAAGCTACTCATGAGACGCTCACCAAAATTAACAACAAAAACTCATTCAATTCTGTCGCAGTGAAAAGCAGAGAATAAATGAAAAAGAGACATGAATTACGTAGAGCTTGAGAGCAGCAAGTTCGTTGGTCTCGTGCAATCGTACAATTCACGAACAACAATCAGAACAGCTCGGTAAACGCTGTTCATTCGTGTGTGACATGAATCAATGTTGTGCTGAAACACGATGGTACGAATGAGACGTGTTCTTTTCCAAACTTCATGAATTAGAATTGCACATTCGAATAACTCGAATTGTTTGATCAAAATTTGTGAAGGAAAGACCACATAATTTGTAAGAACTCTTTTATTTTATTTGAATGTCATAGAAAACGTTAAATATGCTTTAAAGAGCTTGTATTTTTATAAATGTTTTTAAAGTTTTTACTTTTGTGTGTTGTGTTGTGGTTGGCCGTGTCCGTGGGCGGATGTAATTCATATTTTAAAATCTTAGTTTTTATGAATAATACACATTTAACAAAGTAGCTGATTATATCCGTCGCCGCTCGAGTTTGGTGCTGCTTCTTTATGAGAAGAATTTTATTTATAAAGATATGGGATGCCATCCCGAGTAAACATTAAAATTATTTAGCCAAAGCTGTACAATGTTCAAACAATAGGCAAACATGAAACTCAGCAAGCTAAAAGCCGTAGAAAGGCTGTACAACAGGCGCTTGCGACATTTTGACCGTAAAGATTACGGACTTAACACATGGATATTCAGCATATATACAGCCAAACTGTCCTGCAAGCGCCTGTTGTACAGCCGTTTAGCGGCTATTTTCTTACACAGTTTTCGTGTTGCTGTTGCACGAACGTTGGGCAGCTTCTAAAAAATTTCATTTTTACGCGGGACCACTCCGGAACCACTGAACTGATTTCGTACAAACCGTCACATTAACCGTTTACAGATCATCTCTAACGTACCCTGAAATTCAAACCGAACCAAACCAAATTGGACGCTCCATTCTCGAGTTATGGAATTTCAAATACATCTTACGACTTTGCTTTTTATATATATAGGTTTTATTCATATAGTTCAAGTAGAGAGCTCTTTGTAGAGTTTCCGCTTTAACATATTGTATGGGAGGTAAGCGTATCCATGGCCAGATGAATTGCATTTCAATTCAGTTAAAATGTTAATGTATGCAACCAAATTCAATCCCTATATCTTAAATAAAAGCCTTTTTATAAAGTCATCAACTTTGGGGTTGTCTGGGAGGTGGGCGTGTATATAGGCGGATTCCAAAAAATAGCACAAATCCTTGGGTCTGAAAAAATATGATAAAAAATGTTTTTAAATTACAATTTAAGCAAGGTTAATATCAAGGCAGATAGACATGGCTTGATCGACTCAAGTTGAAATATCGATCAAGAAAATATATACTTTTATATACCTGCCACGCCTTCTTATGGGCGTCACAAAATTAATATACCCACAAAATCATAAAATAATAACTAAAGAGTTCTTAATGTATCAATTAACATATAAACTGCAACACATTGTATAACGTATAAAACATGTGCTTTTCCTTAATAAATTGTTTCGATCAACTCGGGTAACTCGAATAAGTTGAAAAACTCGAATGCACATGTGCTATTCTCTTTGCTTACAGCAGTTTAGTAGAATAGAGAGAATAAGAATAAAATGCTCATCGTCACTCTCTACGGCTAGTGTTTGGTGGCTCTTCTTCTCATTTTTGGTGACAAAAATTAGAACGCTTCGGCTAATTGTACGAAACGAATTAATGCAGTCTTTCGGCAAACAAGACACAACCGAAACTCACACAACTTTAGTGGCTGCATTCATGAACATTCATTCAACGACGATGGGTTAGCAAGGTAACAAGCAACACGTTGTGAAACATGTTGTGCATTCATTGTATGAATAAATTCATGCAGATGTTTAGTTCAAATCGATCTAATAGTTCCATTAATAATTTCAATACAACATATTTGTCCGAAAATTATTGATTTCTGATAACGAGTTCGCAGTACCAAAGCAAATTTCAATGGAACAACTAGTTTCATAGACAATTAGAATGAAAACATATTGAACAAATCATTAATTGTCTGAAATCAAAAGAGCCCACAAAACCCCTTGAGGTAGCTATGACCCAGCTAGTTAAAGAATTATATTGAAACCTAAATGTCAAAGAGTTATTTTTAGTTTTCCAAGCAGTTCACAGACTTTCAAAAAAGTTTGTTCATTATTTTCAAAATTAATTAGAGATCCTCAAGATGAGGCTTTAAAGTTCCGATTTTTACAAAAAAAAATAAACATGTTTCACAGCAACTTAAATAAGAAATGTACAGAAGAAGTCAATAAATTGGCTAAAAAAAAGATTTTTCACTCGAAAGGTTCAAGCAAATGTTGTCAACTCTCATGTTTTCAGAACGTTTGTTGCCATTTATATCATTAATCGGTTTTTTAACTTTCGAGTTAATTGTATGAAGCTTATAAAACGGTACGCAAAATCGTACGTTAAATTTTAAAACTGGAAAATTGAAAGCCACATCAAAAGATTTCTTTGCATAATAAATAGTAGTCTGCACAAACTCTTAAATTTCTTTAAAAATACTCTTTAAAAAATTTTTTCTTTTAATCTTGAGATACCAGCTTCTGGTGCATTACTCAGAACACAAACTTACCTTTTTATAAGATATAAAAATATTCAAGATGAAGTGGCCCTAATTTCCGCTTCCACCATCTGTAACGATTTATTTGCAATCGTCTGGTTAGCAGATATTAACCTCATGCTTCATAGTTGCTCGCTATCCCTGTGCTTTGCTGTGACTTATTTGTATCCTTATTCTTTGTCATTATTGCCCATAACTTTAACAAATTCTCCAAGTCCAAGTTCATGCTATAGCATGAATAGAATACTCTGCTATTTATCATATACATATGAGTTCGTGTAAAAACACAAACGAATAAACATAACAATGAAGTGAGCTACAGTTGGCAAAAGACGACTATGCAGCTGTCATAAACAAAAAATACAACGTGTTGAGGGCGAGTTATTGCAACAATAAGAGATGAAAACAATATTTTATGCTGTCTGATATCTAATATGTTTCTCGGTGTGTTTTGGTATCTGGATATATAGTTAAGTATCATACATAGATTATTTTTGTAAGTTTTTTAATAGAAGGCATGTGTGAGATATATTTATTTGATACTTATACTAATATAAATTGATATCAATTGATAAAAATAATGTATAATAACTTTTCTCGGTTAGCAAAACTGTTATGGCTTTACCTACAAAACACATTCAACATGCTTACCACATAGGTGTAGCAGATACAAAAGTACTCTTACTTCATTGTAACAATACAAAAAAAAAAAATTATGAAAAATAAATTAAGCTTATAACAAACAACAATTTAGGATAAACTGGCATTAAATTCAAGTAACAGCAGAGGCCCAAGACAAGTTAACAAAAAAAAAGAGAACAAAAAATACAACATAAACCCTAAATATGTCAACACTTCCGCTTTCCGCTCTCTAGCACACGTACAACAAAAATGTATTTTATGTGTGCAACGATGTTGAAAGGGAAAATCATGAATTTTGCCAAATAGAAAAAGAAATTCATGAGTATGAATAGGTGTAGTGAGAGTCATGTCTACTACGTGTGTGTATGAGTGTATGCTGCTGTGTTTAGTTGGCAATCTCTGTAAAATTATTACCTTGCTACTGCTGCTTCTACGCCCTGCTAACAACGCTTAACACCTTCAGGTATTAAGAAAGAAAAAAAAAAATATATATATAAACAAAGTAAAACCATTCTTTGGTGTTGTAGATTTCCGGATGATCAATCATAAAAGCGAACATGAGCCGGATACAGTGTTGTACATAAAATCAGCACACCATTCAATCATACTATTTAAGTTCAGTCAATGTCACATTTTATAATAAGTTTCTGTAATTTATTTTTCAAATTAAAAATGTATTTGGAATATAAAAATTTTGAAAAATAACAAAATCTAGATCGCTTTTGCTGCATACAGCAACCAGCAATTTACAAAAATCGGTTTTCTTATTGTAACTTATTTCATTATCAATATTCTATAATTATACAATAATGGAAATTATAATAATATAATTATTTTTATGTAAGGATTATGTACAAATATTATCGTAACTAAAAATCTTAAGTCGAAAATAATTAAAAACTAGTAAGGTATATCTTCGACTTGGCCGAAGCTAAAATACCCCCACGGCTGATTCGTAAGTGTAAAACAATCTTAAAGATGTGCCTTTTTATAAAGTTTTCAATGTGGGGTTGTATGGGAGGTGGGCGTGTTCGTGAATGGATGACGCCCATTTTTCTAATACGTCTTATTTTTGATATAAAATGAATTAATACCTAATTTTATTTTTGTAGCTTCGACAGAAGGCGGAGGGCGTGTTAGTGGGTGGATGACGCCCATTTATCTAAGACACTTTAATTTTGACATAAAATGAATAAATATCAAATTTTACTTTTGTAGCTTTGATAAAACCTTATTTATATAGTTTTCAATTTTGGGGTTACATGGGAGGTGGGCGTGTTCGTTGGTGGATGACACCCATTTTTTTAACACACCTTAGTTTTAATATAAAATGAATAAATACCTAATTTTGTGTATTTAGCTTCCACAGAAGTCTTTTTATATAGTTTTCAATTTTGGGGTTGTATGGGAGGTGGGCGTGTTAGTGGGTGGATAACGCCCATTTTACACAAATACCGAATTTCAGTATTGTAGGTTAAATATTAGCGTCTTTATAGAGTTTTCATTATTGAGGTTGTATGGGAGGTGGGCGTGGTTTTCATCCGATCTAGCCCATTCTCGAACTTGATCTTCGCTTTTTAAAAAAAAAACTTAAATATGAAGTTTCATTACGATAGCTTGAAAATTACGGCTGTAATCGTGTCGACAGACAGACAGACGGACAGACGGACAGACGGACAGACAGACGGACATGGCTAAATCAACTCGAGTGGTGATGCTGATCAAGAATATACATACTTTTCTATACCTACCACGCCTCCTTCTGGGCGTTACACACTTCATGAAAAAATTAATATACCCCTTACGCAGTACGCGTGGGGGTATAAAAATCTTCTCTTTTAAAATTTTAGTTTTTAAGTGGTCACATCTTTTTCGCAGTTATGGCTCGATATGTTGTATCATTATCATGTGTAATTGACACAAAGAAAGCATGAGGGTTAAGTTGAGCAATATAAAGAAAATTGTTTCAGTTTTTTTTTTCAACTGAGCCTAATAATTTGGAATGTGTGGAAGAAAAACTATGAAATATTTCATATAAAATATGAAATTTACTAGAGTCTTAGCAGATAATTATATGTTATGCTATTTATATAAACAACACTGTAAATGTATGTGCGTATTTGTATGTGGGTGTATGAATATATGCAGCATAATATCTTGACGGAAGTGACGTTGATTCGCTGTTGTTGCCGCCGTCATTGTCGTCGTCGTCATTGTAACTGTTGTTTGCCAGTGTTGACAGCAAGCAACACGTTGAAGCATTCGGCAATGGTACACTCATTGCTACAAGCACTCGGTTTTCATTTTTAATTAAAAAAGGCATATTTATTAATGTACCGTTAAAATTGTTCATTCTTTTGAGCTACATGAAATTTTTCTGTTGGTCACCCAACAAAACGTAACAAAAAACCGAAACTTTTCTGTAGCCAATCGAAAAATGAGTGAGGTATTTTTACAGAAAAATGGGAAAAATATGTAATTAGCTTAAAAGAAAAAATAATTTTTTTTTTTGCCTATCTAAAATGACATCAACAGACCAGATCAAAATAGAAATGACGGAGACCATTTTGCGAATCTAATATTAGATTCGCGTGGTTGGCTATTCTAGATTCACGCTTGAAGACGGGTTGTCAAATATTTTTAATTTTTTCTCTTGAATTACAAAAGTACAACAACAACAAAATTATCAGATATCTTAAGAGTTCTCTGCAATTATTGGCCCATGGAAATTAATTTTCTGGGTTAGCTCAAATAAGTGATTTTCATGGTCAAAATAAATGAAATTATTGCTCAGTTTTCTTTCCGTTTTACACCTTTTCAAGAATTTTTTTTCAGCGAAGTTTTTGCAAATTTCTTGACCCACAATAGAGACCGACATTTTTTGTTTCCCCCAAAAATCATCTCAAAGAGTTCAAATAAATACCTCAAATAATACGCAATTGTTCGTTGCTGTTCGTAACTTTTAAAAATAAAATTGTGTCTGATACTCCAGACTTTTGTGTCTGAGCACTTTCGTACGGATACAAATGGTTTGTCGGGATTGTGATATAAATTTCAGTACTGAACTTTTCCAAATGTTCCACCATCTTAATAATAACTTTGCCTGATATAATATTCCCCAAAAACTTATACTGACATGGGGAAAAATATTTTTAAACAGCTAAATTTTAACTTAAATTTTACCAATTTTTTCGATAAAGTAACGAAGTCTAATTTTTATTAAAGTACCTGTGGCGAGTGTAACGGAACCCATTGAAAAATTTTTCTTCACTCTGAATGTTTGTGAAATTCATCCAAACTATCATTTAACAACAAAAATGAATTACTGTCCATTAAATAATGCTTGACAATTAACACTGCATTCAAAATATTAGAAATACGTTTCAGAAAGTTTTTTATATTTTAATATTTTATTTTATTTTTACATTATTTATATTATAAAGACCTGTCCACCCAAAATCTGTACATACAAATCGTGATAAATCTCATAAGCAAAATATTGGCACAAAAATGTTTCAACTATTTTCAGATAGAGAATTTGTTAAGCTTCCAAAAAAGGAACACAAACTTTTAAATTTCATTACTATGTATAAAATTTCGAGCGTGTCCCTTAATCGGCAACATCAATCGTTGAACATCTGCTCTGGTGACCTGGGCAGCAAATTTGTTCCACTTAAGTAACATCGATTCCGGATTTTTTACCACTCCTCCATATTTTCTTAGTTTGTATTTAACAATTGCCCAATATTTTTCGATTGGGCGCAACTGGGGACAGTTTGGAGGATTGAAGTCCTTTGGCACGAAATCTACACTATTAGTTCGATACCAATTTATGGTTGTCTTCGAATAATGTATCGACGTCAAATCTGGCCCAAAATTTTAAAGCAGATCGATGGTGACGTATAAACGGCAATAAACGCTTATCTAGACACTCCTTCCTGTATATCTCAGAGTTCATTGTTGCGGATGTTACATACGCCCGACTCTTCAAACCACAACTGCATATGGCGAGCCAGATCATTACTTTCTTTGCGAATTTATCAATCTTTTTATATTTAAATTTAGAGGAGACACAAAAACGCTTCTTTCCAGCATAAAACTCTTGTCCTGGAAGCTGTTTCAGATCAAGTTTGACGTATGTTTCATCGTCCATAATTAAACAACCTTTGAATTTCGTCAAGACTTTAACGTAGAATAATCGAGTGCGCTTTTTGGCTGACAAATTTTGTTTATCGGACCGGTTCGGGTATTTAATAGCTCCATACGACTGATAGCCTGCTCCCACTCGTATTTGCCGAGCTGTGCTCCTGCTGGTTTTGAATTTTTTCGCGCGATCATTGTCAGAGAGACCTGGGTTATTTTTAATTGAGGCATGGATGCCTTTAATTTATTGTCAGATGTTGGTTTTTTTCCACTCGTTTTTTGCTTTCCTTCGATGCTCAAAGTTTCTTTATACCGTGTTCAGACACTACAAACTTTTGTCTTTGGAATTTTTAATACTTTCGCTATCTTATTTCCGGACCAAGTTGGATTTTCAACGAATTTGTTCACAATCAATTTTCGAGCGGCTAACTCCATCGTTAAAACAAATTAGTCACTAGCATTCAAATCATGGCAAACTAAAAACATATAACGGGAATATTATTTTTAACAAAAGGGTACCAATTTTTTTTAGAACAACTCGAAATGACCCTGTAGGAATCACTAGAGTATGTACCGATTTTGCATGGACATGTCTTTAATACAGTGTATTCTTTCTTAAGCGGAAACCTTCCGAACTGAACTGAGTTTTTCCGCTTAAAAGGAGGTGTCCGCTTAGGGGGAACAAATTTGAAAATTGCAACATAAAATTATATATTATATTAAGATTGAATACAAAAAAACATAAGCAAAAGTTCATCATTGAAAACCAAACTCAAATTCACATTTTATTTTTTGCATTTTGAATAAAATAAACCACGTCTATTAACTTTATTGATTTCGGCAGCTTCAAAGCGAAAGCCGATGAAAAGAGAATTACCAAAAAGTGTTGTTAACTGTCCGCTTAAGAGGGAAATTATGTGCCTTAGTGATTCAAAGAAGTGTCCGCGTCGTCCTGTTATGAGAGGGTTGTCCTTCTAAAAGGGAAAAGTAAAAAATATGTCAAACAAATATTTGCGGTCATCAAATAGTGTCCGTTTAAGAGAGGTGTCCATTCAGGAGGAGTGTCCATTAACAGAGAGTGCTCTGTATTATTATTTTTAAATTTTATATTTTTATTATATTATTTTATTATATTACTAGTTCTTTTCCGTCAAAAATGACGGGGCCCGGTTTTAATGAATGAAAAAACATGAAATATTGATTTTCTTTACACTGAGTTAGAAATCAGCGATGGTCACATATTCGATTTTTAAATGTGCAAATAACAAAAATTTTTTTGTAAAATTGAAAATTTCAAAATGAAAAAAAAATATAAAAAGTTTTTGAAGTTTCAATAAATCACAAATCAAAAACTGCCTAAAAATATTCTGTGAAATTTAAAAAAAAAAATCAAGCGTTCCGCACTCACATTTTACGGAATTATGTTATAGTAATATAATATATATATTTTTAAATATTTTAATATGTGACGGGTGCTACACTGATTGTGACGGGTTTTACTAGAGAAAAGTCTCTATGTAAAAGTAGTCTAGCTGCTTGCTAAAATAAAATTAAATTCATGAATCATGTTTACAAAAAAAAATATTGCGTTTTAAAAAAACAAAACACACAATTCAATATAATAGAATTTAAGTTTGTTCGTCTTTTATACCCCCACGCGTACTTCGTAAGGGGTGTATTAATTTTGTCACGACGTGTGTAACGCCCATAAGGAGGCGTGGTAGGTATAGAAAAGTATATATATTCTAGCTCAGCATCACCACCTGAGTTGATTTAGCCATGTCCGTCTGTCTGTCCGTCTGTCTGTCTGTCTGTGGACACGATTACAGCCGTAATTTTGAAGCTATCGTGCTGAAATTCGATATGCAAGCTTTTTTTTAAAAAACTAAGGTCAAGTTCGAGAATGGGCTAAATCGGATCAAAACCACGCCTACCTCCCATACGACCCCAATGATTAAAACTCCATAAAGAAGCGAATATTTACGCTCTAAAACTTTAATTCTGTATTTATATAGTTTATGACAAAACTCAGGTGTGTTAGAAAAATGGGCGTCTTCCACCCACTAACACGCCCACCTCCCATACAACCCCAATATTGAAACCTATATATAGAGGCTTTTGTCGAAGCTATAAAAATAATATTAAATATATATTATTTTAATATAAAAATTAACACGTGAGAGAAAAATGGGCGTAATCCACCCACGAACACGCCCACCTCTCATACAACCCAAAAATTTAAAACTATATAAATAGGCTTCTGTTGAAGCTACGAATGTAAAATTAGATATTTATTTTTATACCCCCACGCGTACTGCGTAAGGGGTATATTAATTTTGTCACGACGTGTGTAACGCCCATAAGGAGGCGTGGTAGGTATAGAAAAGTATATATATTCTTGATCAGCATCACCACCTGAGTTGATTTAGCCATGTCCGTCTGTCTGTGGACACGATTACAGCCGTAATTTTGAAACAATTTTGCTGAAATTCGATATTTAAGCTTTTTTCTAAAAAAAACTTTTTAACAAAAAAAAAAACCTACTTCAAAATCACTAGAAAGTAAAAAATAATTTTAAATTACTTTTACTATTTATTTCTTGGTCAAATTTGTATTTTTATAATAAATAAATTTATTTTTTTATGATAATAAAAGCTTCTAGTCAGCGCTAATTGATGTAAAATCATGATTTTTTCGCCATCCCTACTCTATTTAAGACTTTTTTATTTGTAAATATCCTGCTTGGGTGACGCTGTATTAATTTGTAATCTTAATTTTTCTTAAATCTTAATTAAAATGCTATATGTGTGTTGCAGCTGCATAAAAAATCTGATTATATTAGCGCCGACTTCGAAGCTCTTATTATCATAAAAAAATAAATATATTTATTATAAAAATACAAATTTGACCAAGAAATAAATAGTAAAAGTAATTTAAAATTATTTTTTACTTTCTAGTGATTTTGAAGTAGGTTTTTTTTTTTGTTAAAAAGTTTTTATTTCTTTCTTTTTAGAGAAAATGATATATATTAAAAAAGTGTATAAATTAATTAAACACCAATTATTTATGCTCATAATATGGAAAAATGCTTTTCTGTCGTTTCTTATTCTGGTCTTTGTCAGTGTGTTTATCAGTACCTACTCTTGTATTTTTATCACTACCCCATTGTCAATATTGACTGAAATATAGTGTGTTTATAATATTGACGCCTCTTTGTCGAGAATATCATACTCTTTGTCAAAGTGTTTTCAATAGTTCTACCCATTCTAACAATGAATTTTACCACCCTTAAGTCAATTTGATACAGTTTTTTACACACTGCCACACCCCTTAGTCGAATAAAGCCCAATTCTTCGGTAGTAATTTGTAATAATTGTGCCTGCGTCTGTACTTTTTCAGTTAGTAGTGTCAGTATTCGATTTAGTGTTTTCTAATATTGCCACACCCCTTTGTCGAATGACGCCCACTTTATTCACAAAAACTTGTTATAAGTGTGCCTACCTCTATACTAAATATCAGTACTCTAGTGTCAATATTATTCGCGATACAGTGTATTTTATATATTGCCACACCCCTTTATCAAACAAGGTCCACTGTATTGAAATTAATTGTTTTATAACTGTGCCTACCCCTGTAGTTAACTTTAGTACTCTAGTGTCAATATTATTCGAGATACAGAGTTTTTCTAATATTGCCACACCTCTTTGTCGACTAACGCCCACTTAATTGACTGTTATTTTTTACCTACCCTTGCATTTTTTCTGTGAATTTTATTAACTCTAGTACTCTAGTGTCAATATTTACTGAAATACAGTGTTTTTCTTACAGTGACACGCCCCTTTATCGAATACCGCCCACATTACTGACAGTTATTTGTTATATTTGTACCTACCTTTGTACTTAATTTTAGTATCGTAGTGTCAATAGTAATCGAGATACAGTGTTTTTTTTAATATTGCCACTCCCCTTCTCGATGAACGCCCATTTTTTTTTTTACAAAAATTTGTAGTAATTTTTCCTACCTTTGTAATAAATTTCTGTACCCTAGTATCAATATTATTCGAGACACAGTAATTCTCTTATATTGCCACACCCCTTTGTCGAATTACGCCCACTTTTGTTATAGTTATTTCCAATAATTGTACCTACCTCTGTACTTAATTTCAGTACTCTAGTGTCAATTTTCGTCGAGATACAGAGTTTTTACAATATTGCCACACCCTTTTTTAGAATTACGCCCACTTAAGTGATCGTCATTTTTAATACTTGTGCTTGCCCTTGTAATTTGATCGTGAATTTTATTACCGTAGTGTCAATATTTACTGAGATACAGTGTTTTTCTTATACAGACACGCCCCTTTTCCGAATACCGCCCCCTTTCATAAACGGGCACCTCCGCGTTGATAATCTCTATATGTTGACAAAAAATTACGGCAATCGGGCAAGTACTTTAGGAGTAATCGATGTACATACATTCACAAAAAAAAAAAAAAAAAAAAAAAAAAAAAAAAACAGAGAAACCAACCAACTTGAGAACCTCCTCCTTTTTGAAGTCGGTTAAAAACTAAGATCAAGTTCGAGAATGGGCTAAATCGGTTGAAAACCACGCCTACCTCCCATACAACACAAATGATGAAAACTCTATAAAGAGGTAATATCAAAGTTACAAAACTGAAACTCAGTATTTGTGTGTTCTATGTCAAAACTTAGGTGTGTTAGAAAAATGGGCGTTATCCACCCACTAACACTCCCACCTCCCATACAACCCCAAAATTTAAAACTCTATAAAGAGACTACTATTAAAGTTACAAAACTGAAACTCGGTATTTGTGTATTCTATGTCAAAACTTAGGTGTGTAAGAAAAATGGGCGTCATCCACCCACTTACACGCCCACCTCCCATACAACCCCAAAATTGAAAACTCTATAAAGAGACTACTATTAAAGTTACAAAACTGAAACTCGGTATTTGTGTGTTCTATGTCAAAACTTAGGTGTGTTAGAAAAATGGGCGTCATCCACCCACTAACACGCCCACCTCCTATACAACCCCAAAATGGAATATTTTATAAAAAGGCTTATATTTATGCTGCAGAAAAACAATTTGATATGTTTGTATTTTAGACACATAAAAATAACAAAATCTTCTAAAATCCCATACAAAAAGCTCTCTAATTTAAGATTAGTTAACCCTTAAGAATCAGTCGTGGGGGTATTTTAACTTCGGCCAAGTCGAAGATATACCTTACTAGTTTTTATAATAATATTAAGATGTGTTAGAAAAATGGGCGTCATCCATTGATGAACACGCCCACCTTCCATACAACCCGTAATATTGAAACTCTATAAATAGGCATATATTTAAGCTACAGACCTGAAATTGGGTACTTGTGTATATTATATCAAAATTGAGGCGTGTTAGAAAAATTGCCATCAACCACTCAAGAACACGCCCACATCCCATACAGCCCCTAATTAAAAACTTTATAAAAAGGCTTGTCTTTACTTTGCAGGAAAAAAATTTTATACGAATTAGACTTAGATTAGATTTAGATGAATTAGACGTCATCAAAATAGCAAATTTTTTTAAATCTCATATGAAAAGAGTTGTAATTTAAGATTTTGTACCATTGCAAATCGCCCGTGGGGGTATTTTAACAGTCGAAGATATACCTTACTAGTTTTACAATAACTTCCTTTATTCTAATGACGTCTGCGTAGCTAGGTAAAGGTTAATATTGGGTGTATGGTATAGCGAACAACAAAAATAGATCTAAATCTTTGACAGAAATAATATATAATATATAATAATATATTTTCTTAATATATAAGATTATGACCTTGGTAACAATTATCGTGAATTTTCCATATATTTAATAAAAGCTATTCTATTTAAGAAGTTATTTTTCTAAAAAAAAAAAACATGTAAAGTCGTAAAAATAATATCCAACATAACACACTGATTGCTTTTACTTTTTAACCTACTTCAAAAAGGAGGAGGTTCTCAAGTTGGTTGGTTTCTCTTTTTTTTTTGTGAATTAAATTAATTTTATTAATTATTTAATAATATGTATAAAATTAAATATTAAATTAAAATTGATTGAAAATACATCGATAACTCCTAAATTTCTTGCCCGATTGCCGTAATTTTTTGTCAACATAAAGAGACCATCAATATAAAAAAACACTGCATCTCAGTAAATATTGAAACTACGGTAATAAAATTCACAGTAAAATTACAAGGGCAGGCACAAATATTAAAAATGACGATCACTTAAGTAGGCGTAATTCCAAAAAAGGGTGTGGCAATATTGTAAAAACTCTGTATCTCAAAGAAAATTGACACTAGAGTACTGAAATTAAGTACAGAGGTAGGCGCAATTATTGAAAATTACTATAAAAAAATGGGCGTTATTCGACAAAGGGGTGTGGCAACATAAGACAATTACTGTGTCTCGAATAATATTGATTCTAGGGTACAGAAATTTATTACAACCATAGGAACAATTACTACAAATTTTTGTAGAAAAAAAATGTGCGTTATTCGAGAAGGGGTGTGGCAATATTAAAAAATAACACTGTATCTCGAATACTATGGACACTACGATACTAAACTTAAGTACAGAGGTAGGTACAAATATAACATATTACTGCCAAGAATGTGGGCGGTATTTGATAAAGGGGCGTGTCACTATAAGAAAAACACTGTTTCTCAGTAAATATTGACACTTGAGTACTGACATTTACAGCAAAAATGCAAGGGTAGGTACAATTATAAAAAATAACCGTCAATTAAATGGGCGTTATTCGACAAAGAGGTGTGGAAATATTAGAAAAAGTCTGCATTTCGAATAATATTGATACCTCAGTACTTAAGTTTACTACAGAGGTAAGCACAATTATAACACAATTAATTTTAATTAAGTGGGCGTTGGTTGATAAAGGGGTGTGGCAATATATGAAACACACTGTATCTCGAATAATATTGACACTAAAGTACTCATGTTTGGTATAAAGGTAGGCACACATATAAAAAATTAATGTGAAAAAAGTGGGAGTCATTCGACAAAGGGGTGTGGCAATATTAGAAAACACTTAATCGAATACTGACACTAGGGTACTGAAATGAAGTACAGACGTAGGCACAATTATTACAAATTACTACCGAGGAATTGGGCGTTATTCGACTAACGGGTGTGGCAGTGTGTTTAAAAAACTGTATAATATTGACTTAAGGGTGATAAAATTAATTGTTAGAATGTATAGAATTATTGAAAACACTATGAAAAAGATTGTGAAATTCGACAAAGAGGCGTGTCACTATTATAAAAACTCTATATATCAGTCAATTTTGACATTGGGGTGTACTGATAAAAATACAAGAGTAGATACTGATAAAGATAATAAAAGCTTCGAAGTCGGCGCTAATATAATCAGATTTTTTGTGCAGCTGCAACACACATATAGCATATTCAATAACAGTTTTACAAGCTTACCTAAACCAGTAGATTGAGAATGTTTATGTGTGCTTTAAAAATTGCTTTTACATTAAGGCCCGTATTCACCAACCTTACTATTTTTTTAGCGTGCTATTTTTGCCTCTTTGATATTCACCAATATTTTATTTTTAAGCAACCGCTGACTTCTTAATAAAAAAGCACTAGATTCCAACCTAAAAACAAAACAATACATAATAGTAGGCTTTGCTTTGTCAAATATTGTATGGCAAACTACTATTCGAAAAGTTCGAACATAAGTTCGAAACAAAAAATGTAGATTGCTTGGTGAATACGAAAAAAATAGTAAACTAAAACGCCTGCTGAAATAAAGCGAGTACTATATCGAGGTTGGTGAATACGGGCATAAGATTACAAATTAATACAGCGTCACCTAAGCAGGATATTCACAAATAAAAAAGTCTTAAATAGAGTAGGGATGGCAAAAATATAATGATTTTATGTCAATGATAAGCGCTGACTACAAGCTTTTATTATCATAAAAAATTAATATATTTAAGATAAAAATAAAACAAACTCAGAGTAATTGATATCATAAGATTTCCAATATAATAATGAATATAAAAAAATTATCAAATTTGACCAAGCAATAAATACTAAAAGCAATATAAAATTAGTTTTTACTTTGTAGTGATTTTGAAGTAGGTTTTTTTTTGTTAAAAATTTTTTATACACACTTTTATACTAAGAGCTATATATTTATATTTCATCATATATTTGATGAGCAAAAATAATAACAACAAAAATTTATTTTTATGATCAAACCCCAGACGGTATATATCAAAAAAATGTTCAATCCCAATTTCTAGCATAAACTGCGTACATGAATAGAATGTTTTGAGATGGTTTTTTGCTCTATTGAGCACAATTTCATTTATGAACGCTTAGAGCTTGATTTTAGCCCATCTTTTTCTCTACGTGTTGGTCGAATTGGATTAAAATTTGGCAATTCAGTTTACGAACGCCCACTTTTTTTTAAAATAATTCAAAATGACTACTGAACCGACTTCAAGTAGGAGATTCATTCAAAAAATTCTTGCCACACCCCTTAACCGACACAATATCAATAAAAGTTCTTTATTTTAGACAGTTTTGGTTGTATTAGAGATCACAGAGTTGGAAAACGCCAGGACCTTTTTCAATAACTCTTTTTCTTTTGGAAAGCTATGATACCCAGTTGGTATATAAGTTAATATATTGTTGTGATACCTCTATTTAACGCCCACAAATTAGATAGAAGTAGAATTACTGCTTTTCAGACAATTCTGATGTTACGGAAAATAATTTGGTAATTAAGTTCGTATGCTTGATGTGGGCAAATGTACTTAAAATGGGCGAGTTCAAACTATATCTACGCCCACTTTTTCAGACATAATAATTGCATGAAACTTGTTACACATGTGCACTTGGGCCCAAGAATCTGCACTATTGAATATTTTTAGAATCAGCCCACGGACATGCCTACCTTAATAATACATTAGCGCAACCAAATGGGGGGTTTCGGGGTTTAAACCCTCCCCAAAAATTATTGTAGTACCAAGCAAAATAGCATTCAATCAAAGTGAGTCACATGAAAGAGCGAAAACCTCAAATGTAGGTTTTTAATCGATTCTGGTTGATGCATAATCTACTAAATTAGTCATATTTTATTCCTTCAGACTACATTAAGACGGATGGATCTTGTATGGAGAAAAAAAGTGAGACGGACACCGACTCTTCAAAACTATTTAATGTTTTCTTAAACACCTATGAAATATGTATTTTTCATGGTATTCACATGCCTATTGGAAATGTATTGAAATGGAAATGTATTGAGCTCTTGTTTCATTTGGTGTATCGCATGGTGTGGTTTAATCAAAACTAGGTACTATGAAAAATACTTTTTTTGTAGGCGTAAAAAAAAATATATATTCGAAAATCATGAATTTTCCAAAATACCAGAAATCGATTTTACTGAAGGAAGCTTTTGAATATCGATGTGGTTAAACCACACCATACGATATATCAATGAAAGGAAGACCTCAATAACTTTCCAACAATTTCAAATGGTGTTTAAAACAACCTCTTTTCGAAAATACCGAATTAACGATTTTTTGGGTTCTCAAATAAGTTTGTAAAGACAAAAAATTTGAAAAATTGTTTAGTAAATATATGTGTACCATGAAAATCTTTAGGTGTTGCTTATCTTGGGTATGCATTCTGAGGAAAAAAAGAAGTTATATGCAAAAAAACTTCGTTTTCTGCAGAAAAGATGTTCAGAAGAACTAAAACCGCTCCATGGGGATTTCTTCGATCCACAAAAAAACTATTCAGAAATTGTTTGTAAGAGCCCCTCTAACTTTTGAGTTGGTGTCCGGTGAAATTTCAATTTCGATCCGGCTTACTATAAATGTTAAATTTTTGTTATGTTCTGATTCTGACCACTTGACGTTTGTTGGCAATACTTCGATTTGAGTTTTTCTTTTTAACTTCTAGCATGGAACCCACTAAGGCAACTTGAAATATTTGGCAAAAAATTAATTCAAAAGTAAAACAATCGGTTGCGTCACTCGCCACCGAAATAGTCAAAGAAATTTCCGCTTAAATTTTTATTTTTCGTCTTTTTTTTATATCTATTTTTTGAAACATCTGTAACCCAAACTCCGAGAATTAAGTTTAAAGTGAAGTCATGTGATTCAGTAAAAAAAAACTCCGATTGACTTCCGAAACTGGAGAAAAAAATTCACATTCCTAATTTTCCATCGTGTTTTTCCGAACCTGTTTCATAAAAATTTTAGGCAAAATAAAAATTCTCAAATATTATCCGATTTAAAGGAATAAGGGCTTATTAGGTAAAAATATTTTGGCTTGATTTTTCTTTTGTTCACCCGTTTATGTCCAGTGACATATTATAGATATACGGTATAACTTATATCTTATAATATCTAATAATAATAATATATTTTTAACGATAGGAAAGTGTAGTAACTTTTCCAAAGAGCCCTCATTCATTAAAATCGAATAATATTTGCGCAAATTTGAGGAATTTTTATGAAGCTTTTGAAAATCCGATGGAAGATTATGAATAAGTATATTAAAATCGATATAAGAGGAAATTTCATCGGTTATTTTGGTGGCGAGGGATTTCAACATATTTTTTTTAAATTCAGGCTCCTTGTTTTTCATCCCAAGGTGTCAGAAATTAAGCGTCTTTTTAATCCAATTGGCTATTTTTACAACGAAGTGAATTATGGATGAAAAATGTTGACTGTGGGGAGAAAAGAAAACGAAAACGACAAGATGTACTGACAGTGACCGTTTGACATTTTTTTTAAAAAAAAAAGATGTTGCTGGCCATGCCTGAAGTTGGAACAAGGAACCATTAGTGCTACAACACAGCCGCTATAATTACGTTATATCTTTTTTATATATAAGTTTAACATTTGATAAAACCCCCCCAAAAAAAAATTATTGGTTGCGCCCCTGCTTCCATATACCCAAAAAATGTAAATCACCGTAAAGAGGGATTTAGTGTAGCTACAGAAATGAAAAAGTCTGTATGTATTTTGTGTAAGATCTAAGGCATGAACAAAAAATGGGCGTGATTCGCTCATAAGCACGACCACCTCCCATACAACCCTTATTAGAGGTGGGCGTGTTCATGGACGGATTACTCCCAATTTTGGAACACACCTTAGTTTTGGTATAAAATACATACATACCAAATATAATTTCTCTATGACAAACATAACCTTATTTATTGAGTTTTAAACTTTTTGGATTGTATGGGAGGTAGGCGTGTTCGTTGGCGGATGACGTCCATTTTTTAAGACCATCTTTGTCTTGTCATGAAAAACATACGTGTCAAATTTTAGCTCTGTAGGTTAAACAGACGCTTATTTATTGCGTTTTCAATTTTTGAGTTGTATGGGAGGTTGTCGTGTCCGTGAGCGGATGACGTCCATTTTTCGAAGACATCTTTGTGTTTGTATATAACACATACATATCAAATTTTATTGTTGTAGGCGTATTATAAGCTGAGTTATGCAATTTTGGTACAAATTTCCCGCAGCAATCCTTTGCACGGTGTACCCAAAAAGCAAAACAGGGTTCATAGCCAATGGTTCAACTTAAGGGATCATTGAAGTCACCAAAGGGTTAAGGAAATTATTCGTTGCCATATAATTTACTTTCTTTCACGAACAAACAACATAATCGACTTGCACATTAAATCAACTGTCGTGATCAGCTACACACCCCAATGGCCTGACATTGTCACAGAAATGCCTTAAATTTTAGCTACAATCTGCACTCAACACACTCGTCATGTCATGATTTGTTACATTCAAAGGCTGGCTACAACAACGTGCTGGGAGAGAACATTTTTAAAACTGCCAACTTTAAAGCATGAAGCTAATGCGATGTGTACGAGTTGTACGCTCGTAGATACTTACAAACATACATTTAAAGGACATGACAGACTGCTGTATGTGGTGTGTAGGTGTTTGAGCGTATGTGTAGGTGTGTGTACGTATGTGTTAGTTTAACCTGATTGTGTGTGACGACAACACGCCGACTTGACAAAGTACCTCTCGCCAATTCTCAGCACCTTACCATTACCACAGCAAAATGTACCAGTCTAAACTCTACTCCCTCCATCGGCCCATGAGGCAGAAAGAACATGAATTATGTTCACTCAACAGCGTGCTTGCCGTGCTTTAACTTTTTTTTTTTTTGCCAAAGCGCAGTATTTGCAGTATGTGTGGAAATCTGTGTAAATGGATTTATTTTTCATTGTTGTTGTTATTATTGTGGTTGTTGTTTTGCTTGTTCTTGTTCTCTCTGCCTGCTGGCTTTACCACTGTACAAATATTTTTCTTTCACTCAGCCAACGATTTGCTTGACATGTCGTTGTGACGCTAAGCAGCATGTTGACAGCAATTTTTACAATTATGATAATGTTGTTGGTGTTTTTGTTGTTGCTTTTGTTATTGTTGCTATTTCTTCACTCTTGCCTAGATCACAATATAAGTGAGCGACAAAATCATCAAAGTAGCGGTACCTAATTTATTTATATACCCTGCCATTAGAACAAATCCAGCGCTGTTGTGCACACTGTGCGGCACACTCATAACTCAAACGCCTCAATCCGCCTGCAACATTTTGCGCTACATTATTGCGTTGCTGGCCATTAATTTGTGCTGCATACAGTATGCTGTGTGAAGCGCTACAAAAACCACAAGAATCCACAAAAATTATTACAACGCATTTAAAATAATTGCATGCGCCACAAAAACTGTTGAAGGCAGCAAAAGAAAGTGCAAAAAAAAAAAGGATTTTAATTCTACGCCAGCGGGCTGTTTGCACCCGCTCTAAATCATTTGAGTAAAGAAATGTTTTTTGTGGCTTCTGCGGTCAGCGAAGGTAGTTAACAGTGTGCTACTGATGAAAAACAGTTAACAACTTATTAGACTTAATTTATGCGCGAAAGGCAAGATTTTTCATCTTAGCTTATGTGGGGGGGGGGGGGGTTAACAAGAAATGTGGCGGTTTTTGGTTTTCACTTTTCCAGTTAAAGCATTTTTGTTCATATAATTTTGTTTTTTTTTTGTTTTTTGTATGTTTTCGGTATACTTGAATTTTTTGTACTGCTTTTGCTATAACTTGACTTGAAAAATAATCCTCATGACAGAGGGTGTTGGCAATTTTGTTTTATTTTTAAATTCTTTTTCTCACTTTGTTTCACTCAGAAAATTAATTCTTATGTTTTAGGGACTGAAGTTGAAAAAGTTTATAATTAATTGAATTTAATTGAGGATTTCTGGTTCCTTCAGAAGAAATTATTTTAAAATTTTGTTGTTTTTCTTGCCTGAGAAAATTAATTTTTGGCTTATGTCTTACATTTACTGTCGTTACGCTTGTGGTAGTTAGGGTCTGATGTTATGCCAGTCTTTCGATTCTTATAAAAATTGTTGTGCTAACCACATTTCGCTATCCTAGCAGAAGAATTCACTTTTCGAGAAGGGTTATAAAAGTGTAAAACTCATTTCGAGTGTGTGAAAAGCTAATTAAGCTCGGTAGTGCAAGTAATAGCACGCTTGTCTGCGGCCTCAATTAAGGTCCCGTTTTCACTTTGATTTTTTTTTAAATTGAAATACATTATATGAGGGCAACATATAAAAAAGAATGCTTGGTATGTAAAGCTAGTTAAAAAATCTTCCAAAATATAAGCATCAGATCAGGATAATCAGCAGATCCTAAAAGTTAAATTTTCATACTCCAGTTATCAAAGAAAGTCGTTGTGGAGGATTTTTAATCATAGAATGTGAGTGCTCACTACACTTTACCAAAAGTGTATACAAAAATTATGGATTTTGACTTGATCTCCATCAATCGCATTCATGAATTTTGGTCCAGTAACTAATTACATGAGTCACATGAACTGTTCATGATGCCAATGTTTCAAAATACAAAAAAAAACAAATTGGCCATTTCAGCCCTTGCAAGTACTTTGACCGCGCTTCTTATGATCAATTGTGTTGTGTGTGTTATTAAATGTTTGCACACAATTGACCGAGAACTGGACCTAAATGTTTTATGCTGACTCCGAACGGCTAAAGTTCATGTTCTCAAGAAGCTTTACATGGCATTATTTACTCTCTGAGGTTTGCCATTGTCTGCAGAGAGATGGTGACCGATCAGAAAAATTTTTATTGAAAAAAACTTTTCGCCGCGGCTGGGGATCGAACCCGGACTCCGAGCATGCTAAGCCACATACTTAACCTGCATGCCACGGTTTCAAAATACACAAAATAAAAAACACGAGAACATGAATATTGCAAAAGCCAGGTGCTAAAAGATCATAAAGTGTGTGTATAAAATATATGAAACAATAATTTCGTAAATAACATGAAAAAATACAAGGAGAACATGCATTATTCTTACTTTTTGTGAATAAAACTCACGTACAATTGCGATGATAATCAAAACCGTCCATGAGATAAGTGACTGGTTTGGTCTCAGAACCGCAAAAATAAATTCTTGAAAAAAAAATTAGTCTTGAAATATTTATAAAAGATTACAATTTAGAGAAAAATTGTTAATGATATGGTGCTATTTTTAAGGAAATGAAATGAGAATTCTGAAGGAATATATTAAGTAGCAACCTAAATAGCTATTTTGAAAGACTCCTAACTTCCCATTCTTGAAAAATTCTGCTTTGAGCCAGGCAATACTGTATTCATGAGAGATACATATGATACAATGACCCGATACATAAAGTGAAAGTTAACACAAAATGGATTTTTGATAAGTATAAATTGTTTGGATTGGCCATCACATACTCAGAAAAAAACACATATCTTTCTCCTATAAAAAATTTCTCTATTTTCGATAATAGCAATTTTCTCTTTTTTAAATAAAATTTTCTTCAATTAGAATAATCAATGTCTCCGATAATGATAAGTATTTTTCTCGCACAAAAACAATTCTCATTTAAAGAAAAAAAT
This sequence comes from Tetanocera ferruginea, assembly GCA_958299015.1. Taxonomy (NCBI): domain Eukaryota; kingdom Metazoa; phylum Arthropoda; class Insecta; order Diptera; family Sciomyzidae; genus Tetanocera; species Tetanocera ferruginea. Next base: position 11,212,649 of record OY282642.1, read on the forward strand.
TTATTGAACATGAAAAAAATTTTCCTATATTTTGATAAAAAATTCACTATGAGAAGTATTTTCTTCAATATAAACAAATATTTTCTCAAAAACAAAAAGTATTTTTTTTTAAAAACGATATACTTTTATGTATTTCTTTTTTTATAGAAGTTTTTTATCATTTTTAGCGAATTTTTAGGATCACATTTAGAGAAAAGCATTTTTTGGCAAAGTTCATACCATTTTTCTAAATATGATGCCTTTTTTATCATATTCCGAGAAATTTTTTGAAGTGAAACTTCTTTGCCGGCGAGTGAAATTTCCAGGTCTCTTATTCGTGGCGCTAGGCTTGCGTTTTCAATTCATATGAAAATTTTCAAAAAATTATTGACGCAAGCGAGAATTGAACCCGTACTTTCGTTACAAAGAATTTGATAAGAATCGGATACGCTACCAATGAGCCACAGAGACACTTAATTTAGAAGCAGTCAATAAATATTTAACGAGTTGAACGGATGAACCAAATATAATTAATATTGATCTAGTATATCATAGACACAAATTATGCCTCAAGAACGCGTGTTGGTCCGTAACATTTCATTTTCATCTTGAGAGTCTGCAGGGATAATTTATTTCTTTAAGCCTGGAATGCTGTACATTACATTACATAATATAACAACTGTGTGTAGAAAAAGGAACAGAGTGACAGCTACATTTTTCATAAACAAATGTTCAAAATGCTTTAATAACATTAATAAGCTTATAATTTTATTGAAACACTTGCTGCATATTTTTTTTTTTTTTGTTGAATATCAAATCCTAGCGGAAAAAATTTGACTGCCTCTTCGTTGCATACTGAGCTTAAAGCTGAATTTGAAAGAACATATGATAACGTTAGTTGTTATCAAAAACCCTGCAGATGATTGAAAACATGTAAAACAGTTAATACAATACGAGTACTATTCTAATGTAATCTAGCATTCTAAATATCAACTGAACGCAATGTAAACAGGGATCGAAAATAACTGTTATTTTACAATTTTCAAATGAAAGAGAAAAAAAAAAAAAAAAAAAAAAAACAAATTGGCCATCAGCCCTTGAAAGGACTTTGACCGAGCTTCTTATGATCAATTGTGTTGTGTGTGTTATTAAATGTTTGCACACAATTGACCGAGAACTGGACCTACATGTTTTATGCCGACTCCGAACGGCTAAAGTTCATGTTCTCAAGAAGCTTTACATGGCATTATTTACTCTCTGAGGTTTGCCATTGTCTGCAGAGAGGTGGTGACCGATCAGAAAAATTTTTTATTGAAAAAAACTTTTCGCCGCGGCTGGGGATGAAAGAGACATAATGAAAAAATTGTCGAAGGACTTTTTCAAATTTACCATTTTGTTACAAATGTCCTCAGCTTCACGAATATTAAGTGCCTTTTAAATTGTCGACTGATTTTTTAAAAGTTAATTGTTATTTTTGCCTTGAAGTTTTTTGGGGAAAAATAAACGTTACTTTTGACTTTTATTTTATCTGTCAAAAATAACAGTTATTTTGTGATTTTTATTTTTTCGGTCAAAAATATAAGGCAATTTGTGTTTTTTAAAAGACCGCTTGACAAATTGAACTGTTGACACCATGAGTAAATGTCTCACCGATGAGATGAAAATACTGGTATCAATAGTTTTTTAGTCGGTAAAATGACCTTTGAAAAAATACAAATTCCTTTATATTTTTGACCGAAAAAATAAACGGCAGAAAATAACCATTATTTTTGACCAATAAAAATAAGTCAAAATTAACTGCTATTTTTGCCCGAAAAAATAAAAGACACCAAATAACTTTTATTTTTGTCGGACAAAATAAAAAATAAAAAAATAACAGTGAATATGTGACTTTTTCGATAAAAACCATAACCGGTAAGGTCACTGCATGCATTGAAATATTGAAAAAACAGAATATTATTCCATTTCGTATTGAATAAATTTCTTTTCAGATACTTTCTGTCGTTTAAGAAGTTTCACTTCTGCCAGGTGTACGTTGCTACACGCGAGGTTTTTTTCTGTGTGCAGTCGCCCGATCGAGAAATGCGATCGAGAATTTGTGAAACTTATTAAGGAGAAAATTTATATTGAGAAAGCTGATAAACTGACTAAAGTCGCAGTTTGTTATCCAACCAAATCCGACAAATACAACTAAAGAAACTAATTACGATCTATGCAATCCGTCTTTCAGTAGTAAGCTTGCAAAAGCTTGCTTACTCATTGCCATTAAAGACGGACAAGACACTTCACTTTCGATTACAAGTGTGCCAAGTATGTCATACCGCATCAAAAACCTGTTGTGAATTTTAAAGCAGTGCAACGGCAGTGAATACAATTAGAGCTTTTGCTGGTGTAGATGGTTGTTGTCATCCACTGCAATGTCTAGTTTGTAGTTAAGTTTAGAGATATTGTTATACTATAGGCTGCAGGGACTGATTGGTTCTGCTATGGGATTGATACCACTATGCTGTTGGGAATGTATTCACTGAGTTATGTTAATTTTTTGTGCTGTTTTCACTGAGCTGGTGAGTTTTGGGTGCTATTAGCTAGTTGTTCGTTTATGTAGATAGATTTTGTAACGCGTAAAGCCGTGAGAAGTTCCAGGCCTAATATGTACATTAGACTGGAAAATGTTAAAATTACAAAATATCGCATTTTTGGGGTCTCGAAAGAGTTTGTAAAGGTGAAAAATTTCAAAATTTTGCTAGCCAATATTTGTATACTGTCAAAATCGTTACTTTTTGTTATGGTTTTGAAAGCAAAAAAAAAAAAATAATATTACAAAACTTATTTTTTAAGCCAAAACAGGGGCTTAGGAGAACCAAAACCGCTCCATGAGGATTTTTCCGATCTAAAAAAAAAATTAAGCAGAAATAGTTCTTTAGAATTCCTCTTACTTTTGAGTTGGTATCCGACGAAATCTAAATTACGCACCGACTTAATATGTTCATGGGCATTTCCATAGATTGGTCTACCGGCACCGAAAAAAAATGTTAAATAAACAAATAATTTTTTTGTTATTACCCTACGGCAAAAGCAGGGTCAATTGCTCTAAAGTGACCGGTCCTGTGAAAGTCCTTATTTAACCTATCACAGGACAGGTTCGATTTAACTCAGAACGGGACCAATCGTTTTTAAATGTGTTTTGCTATATTTATCTTATCGTTACAAATAGCTCAGTGAAAGTGCGTTGGACTGTCACGCGGTGGACGTGGGTTCGTCTCCTGGCTGTGTAAGTATACTACATATATCAACAATTTTAATTTAATAATTTAAATTCTAATTCCGTTTCATTAACTGTTTAATTAAAAAAGCCTTCAAAATAAGTTTACTTAACGCCTTGAAAAAAGCTGTAAATTTAATTTTTTAATTAAAAAAAATGTATTTTATATTAAAAAAAATATTTTTTTGGTTCTGCCGGGGATTGAACCCAGGTCAGTCGGGAACTAAACGTGAACGCTAGCATGCTCGGCTAAACATGAATTTACAAACAATTGGTTCAATTTCATTATCAACGTGCGTATAAGTGTGCCATATTCTATAAATAGACCGGCTACTGATTAGGTCCGTTATGTTTGCACTCTTCTTATAAAATCTATCAATATATATAGTTTATAAACTACAAATACACAATGAAAAATAAAAAGATGCTAAACAAAACTCGATTAACGGTAAATTTTTTTACCGCTTTAATTACTATTCGAATGTCGCGTTCTTGTACTTAAATCATCATTTGTTATCATTTGAACTTCGTAACTTAAACCAAATTACTATAAAAAAAAGTTACTACAGGTTAAAATTATTCTTAACATGTAATGTTGATTATGAAAGTGTGTCGTGTTCGCGATCATGCTCCGATAATTAAATACACTTTGTATGGTAAGTATGGAAAGGTTTATTTGATTTTGCTGAATTTTTAACTAAGTGTTAATAGTTCAAATTAAAGCTCATTTGTTAATTCTCAAGTCATTGGATTGATTTTTTAAGAGATTTTTAAAAAATTTTCCATTTTAAGGACATTCATTTGCATTGGAGGTATACGTGGTTTTCATCCTATTTGGCTTATTTTCGAACATGATCTTTATATTTATGATATCAACTTAAATATCAAATTTCATTACGATAACTTAATAATAACGACTATAATCATGTCAACAGACAGGGGGACATACAAAAACAGGTTCAGATATGGTTGAATCCACTAAGGTGGTGGCACTGATGGATACTATATGTACTTTTCTGTATCTTCCCCATCACCTTATGGGTGGGGTTACAATAATATATCATAATTTTTATACCCCCACGCATACTGCGTAAGGGGTATATTAATTTTGTCACGGCGTGTGTAACGCCCATAAGGAGGCGTGGTAGGTATAGAAAAGTATATATATTCTTGCTCAGCATCACCACCTGAGTTGATTTAGCCATGTCCGTCTGTCTGTCCGTCTGTCTGTCTGCCTGTGGACACGATAACAGCCGTAATATTCAAGCTATCGTAATGAAATTCGATATTTAAGCTTCTTTAAAAAAACTAAGATCAAGTTCGAGAGTGGGCTAAATCGGATGAAAACCACGCCTACCTCCCATACAACCCCAATGATGGAAACTCCATAAAGAAACTAATATTTACGCTACAAAACTTAAATTCGGTATTTGTATAGTCTATGACAAAACTCAGGTGTGCTAGAAAAATGGGCGTCATCCACCCACTAACACGCCCACCTCCCATACAATCCTATTATTGAAGCCTATGTATAGAGGCTTGTGTCGAAGCTATAAAAGTAAAATTAAATATTTATTATTTTTATATAAAAAGTAAGACTTAAGAGAAAAATGAGCGTAATCCATCCACGAACACACCCACCTCCCAAACAACCCCAAAACTGAAAACTATATATATAGGCTCCTGTCGAAGCTACAAAAGCAAAATTAGGTATTTATTCTTTTTATAATAAAACCAATATGTGTTAGAAAAATGGGCGTCATCCATCGATAAACACGCCCACCTCCCATACAACTCATAATATTGGAAACTCTATAATCAGGCTGATATTTAAGCTACAGACCTGAAATTGGGTATTTGTATATGTATATTATATCAAAATTAAGGCGTGTTAGAAAAATTGGCATCAACCACTCAAGAACACGCCCACCTCCCACACAACCAATTATTGAAAATTGAAAAGTAAAATTAAATATTTATTATTTTTATATAAAAAGTAAGACTTAAGAGAAAAATGGGCGTAATCCATCCACGAACACACCCACCTCCCAAACAACCCCAAAACTGAAAACTATATATATAGGCTCCTGTCGAAGCTACAAAAGTAAAATTAGGTATTTATTCTTTTTATAATAAAACCAATATGTGTTAGAAAAATGGGCGTCATCCATCGATGAACACGCCCACCTCCCATACAACTCATAATATTGGAAACTCTATAATCAGGCTGATATTTAAGCTACAGACCTGAAATTGGGTATTTGTATATGTATATTATATCAAAATTAAGGCGTGTTAGAAAAATTGGCATCAACCACTCAAGAACACGCCCACCTCCCACACAACCAATAATTGAAAACTTTATAAAAAGGCTTGTCTTTATTTTGTACACTGAGGGAAAAATGTGTTAAAATTAAATGAAATTGTGTTCATATCTAACGAATTTGTTTTTGAAATAGAGCTTGAAACAAATTCATTAAAATTAAACGCAACTGTATTTAAATTTAAATTCAAAACAAAAGTTTTTGTTTTTAAAACGATGTTTTTGTTACGAAAAACAAATTTAAAACAAAAATTTTAAAATTTAAAACAAATATTTTAAAGCATATTTCGATGCCATTTTTTTAGCTTTACCGAGTTTTTAGCATCAGATGCACAGACAGGTATCCTCAGGACCTCCGAATGTTAACTCCATTCGAAGAATTTTGCATTTGATATATTTTAATATTTAATTAATTAGTTTTTATTTTATCGTATGTTCGATATTTTTCAAACCAATTCAAAAAATTCAAAAATTTTCTTGTATTCAAATTTTTGTTTGTTTTTCAAAGAAATAATGAGAGAAAATTAAAAAAAAGAAAGTAGTTTATTGGTCGTTGAAAATTAAGCACGCTTGTTTTAATTTTTGTTTTGTAGAAACGCAAAGGCGTTAAATTTCTATTTCAAAATTTTTTGTTTAATTTTAAAATATGTTTTTTTTCTCAGTGTAGGAAAACAATTTGATATTAATGTATTTTAGACGTCATCAAAATAGTAAAATTCTTTGAAATCTCATATAAAAAGAGCTGCAATTTAAGATTTGTACCACTGCGAATCACCTGTGGGGGTATTTTAACTTCGGCCAAGTCGAAGATATACCTTACTAGTTCTTACAAGCCTCATATGTATTTTTTTTTTTTATTATTAATATTACTAATATAAAACTTACAAATAATATATACGATGTTTTTGGTAGGTAATGCAATATTTAGCTGAAATTACTTTAACTAATTCTTATTACAAACGTGATGAAAAAATGTGTCGCGTTCGCGATCAGGCTTAAGCTCAATAAAAAAAGAACGAATAGAAATATGTCAAAATGACAACTATTTCTTGAAAGCCACTTTCACAATCTTTTTTAATTTATAATTAAACGGTTTAAAATATTATGTTGCGTTTCGCAGATATCAGTATTTTTCTAGATGCTGTCGAAAACGAGTTCCAAAAAAGAAAACTTTTTTTGAGTTTTCTTTATTTTTTTACTCCTTAAAGAGGTACGAATGTCGCGTTTGAAACCAATGAAACTATAGAAATACTTTAATACATAGTTATTTTTTTAATGCAATGTCTGTGACGAAAGTTCATTCGCAAACTAAATAACTATAGTAAAAGAATTCATCTAAAATTTATCAGGGATATGCCATGGATATACCAGGAGTTTATTTCTGATGCCTTTTTAGAGCTAATATATAATATATTAATGCTTAGTACTTTCAGATAAGAATTAACATCATTAGAATTTGAATTTATAATAAAAACTTTTTTAAACTTTTATGAATGAGGAAGGCGGTATCTTATCTTCTCTACTTAACCCAAAATCGTTTCCTCATCTCTTCCGCAACTAAGTCTCTCTGCACAAGACTTTATTTAAGATCGTATAGCTCTTTCCTTCTTATAATTAATCTAAATAAATTCCTCCGCAATCTTTTATATAGAATTTTAAGGTCTGATAAATTCTGAATAACTATGCAGATATCATTATTACAATAAATATAACAATTTAGAAAAATAATAAAGTTTTTCTGCATTATTTGCGGCAATTTGCCAAAACACTTAACTAAAACGCTTTCATTCTCTCTATCAGTACCACTACTTCGACTAACGTTCTTATAAGTAATACTAGTGTTATCCCTACTTTATTATCGAACAGCATTTTTGTCGATATCATTAAGAGAGATTTATGTAAGATCAAGCAACCTTTTGATTAAATTCAACATAAAGCAACCAACATAATTTCAATTTATATTCATCACTATTGCTAAAAGGACTTTATTCTGAACTATCTGAGCATTGATGCTTATATTGCTTATATTTTATGTGTCATGCTTGTTTTAAGGTGTCGATTTGAAATGTTCTGCTGAACGATGCTTAAGCAATTTTTCAGCCGTAAGATAAGGCCGTCGGATATGATGAAGACATCTACTGGAAAATGTGCTGCTTAAAATGACACAAAATATAAGAAGCAGACTCAACCAAGCGCATGAATATCTTGACACAATCTTGAAGATAGAAAACATACAGCGAGCATAGTCAACAACGCGCGTATACATGAGGGGGATGGGGGTAAAAAGAAGGCAATCTTTGTGGTGCTTATTTCCAAGCGACTGACGTGCCACACATGGCACTGTTTAAACTTAATGTCGAACGCATATTAACTGCATCCCACTGTGTTGCTAGCGCGCTGTCATCATGCTTTATATGCCTTAAAGTACGCAAGCAGCGTATAATCCGACTACCTCCTCCACGCTAGCATGTTCACAGCCTAGTGCTGGCTGGCTGGTTGGCTGGTTGGTTTTGCTTTGCTGTTGTTGTGGGTTTTGGTTGGCAATATCAAAGGCTGCCATGGAATTGTACGCTCTTCAAGTTTTACATACAAACACATACACACACACACACACACATTGGCGGCTATTTTCCGCTTATTTTACCGCAGCATGAAAATGAGCAAATTGAAGGAAACATCCTCTTAATGCATCCGCACAAGCGCTTCATTTTGGCAATTTTCTTTGAATTGCATGCAGCGGTGGGTAAAAATAAATAAAGCCAAAACGCTATAAAGAGACGTAATGCGCTAAAAGGCAGGCAGACGCTCGTTCCGAAGCTGCCGTTGCTGCTGCTACATTGAAGCAAAATTTATGTTTTACAGTTTTGGTTTACTTAAGAGGAGGCTGCCTGCCGTCTGTCTGTGGTTAGGCAGCAGCAGCAGTTCTTTTTTGTTCTACTCCACTCGCTGCTACAGAAATAAATCTTTTTCGACTGGAATTAAATGTATTCGCTGCACTTTAATCTTCCGCTGCTTGCATCTCTGATGCTGCCCAAAAACGCGTAAATCTCACGTTTTACCAATTTTTGGTCTGTACCTGCTGTTAAAAAAAAAATATAAGCTATAAAAGTGTGCAGCACTTGAAGTGTACTGTACTGACCAATGTGTTGGATTTTGGTTTATGTATCAAGTTTGAGCAATTAATGCGGTCAAGTGAATTAAGAGTATTGATAGTGTGTGAGTAATAAGAAGCCTAATAAATGTACTTTAACGAATTAAAAATGAATGTGAAGAATACAACAACAACAAAAATTTAGTTGAAATTAAAGGATACAAATCATATAAATATGTATTTAAATGGAATCAAAGCAATGCTAAACGTCTATGTTCGTCCGTCCGTCCGTCCGTCAGTGTGTTGTCCATAACACAGGATAAGAAGAAGGCGTTGCGATTATTAGATGAAACTCGATACACATAGCCACATGGACCCGAGGATGTGCACTATTGAATCTTTTTGGAATCCGCCCACGGGCACGCGTACCTCTCATGCAACGCAAAAATTGAGAACTCAATTTCAAAGCTTCTGTTCAACCTACATAGATAATATTTTGTACGTATTTTTTTTAAGGTGAAGCTATTAAAAACAACACCTTTTTTATTAATTTTTATACCCTAAACCTGAAAGGTCAGGGTATATTAACTTTGTGCAAACGTTTGTAACGCATAGAACGAAGCGAGTCCGGTATAGAAAAGTATATATATTCTTGATCAGCGTCACCACGTGAGTCGAGCTATCTATGTCCGTCCGTCCGTCCGTCCGTCCGTCCGTCCGTCTGTCCGTCTGTGTGTTGTCCGTATACACAGGATAAGAAGAAGGAGTTGAGATAATTGAATGAAACTTGGTACACATGGTCACATGAACCCAAGGATCTGCACTATTGAATATTTTTAGAATCCGCTCACGGACACGCCTACCTCCCATACAATGCAAAAATTTAAAACTGCTTAGCTCAGCTCATAATAAGCCTACAATAAAAAAATTTGGTGTGTATGTGTTTTGTATCAACACAAAGATGTCTGCGAAAAATGGGTATCATCCGCTCATGGACACGCCCACCTTCCATATATCCTTCCATATAAATAAGCCTCTGTTTAACCTACAGAGCTAAAATTTAGCACATATGTTTTTTATGACAAGACAAAGATGGTTTCGAAAAATGGACGCCATCCGCTCACGGACACGCCTACCTCTTATACAACCCAAAAATTGAAAACGCAATAAATAAGCCTGTGTTTAACCTACAAAGCTAAAATTTGACACATACATTTTTTATTACAACACAAAGACGGCTTTGAAAAATGGACATCATCCGCTCACGGACACGCCTACCTCCCATACAATGCAAAAATTTACAACTGCTTAGCTCAGCTCATAATAAGCCTACAATAAAAAAATTTGGTGTGTATGTGTTTTGTATCAACACAAAGATGTCTGCGAAAAATGGGTATCATCCGCTCATGGACACGCCCACCTTCCATATATCCTTCCATATAAATAAGCCTCTGTTTAACCTACAGAGCTAAAATTTAGCACATATGTTTTTTATGACAAGACAAAGATGGTTTTGAAAAATGGACGTCATCTGCCTACGGACACGCCTACCTCCCATACAACCTAAAAAGTTTAAAACTCAATAAATAAGGTTATGTTTGTCATAGAGAAATTAAATTTGGTATGTATGTATTTTATACCAAAACTAAGGTGTGCTAAAAAATTGGGAGTAATCCGTCCATGAACACGCCCACCTCCCATAGCGAAAGCACAATAAAGGCATTGACTGTGAGTTACAGGAATAAAACTTGGTATTTTTTTGGTAAATTTTTCATCAACATTTAAATGCATATCAAATATAGGCTCCATCCGGACACGCCCATTTCCAATAATATTATTTTTTTTTTTGTAAAATAGGTTTAGGGTATTTCATAGTCGGCCTAGACCGACTTTAGACTTTCCTTACTTGTTTTATAATAAAACTAAGGTGTCTTCGAAACATGGATGTCATCCTCCCACGGGCACACCCATCTCCCATACAACCCAAAAATTGAGAACACAATATATAAGCTCCTGTTCAAACTTCCGAAATAAAAAATTGGTTCGCATGTTTTTTTTAACAATAGAAAGATGTTTTTGAAAATTGGGCGTAGTCCGTTAACAAACACGCACACCTCCCATACAACCCACACTAGTAAAAATATGTGAGCTACAGTAATAAAACTATGTAGCTATGTGTAAATTTTTCATCAAAATTTAAATGCATAAAAATTATGGGCTTCGTCCGCTCCCGAACACACCCATTTTCAGTACTATTATTGTATTTTCGAGAAGTAGGTTTAGGGTGTTTCTTAGTCGTGCTAGACCGACTTTGGTCTCTCTTTACTTGTTTTATTTTATTTTATTTTTTTTACATCTTAAGAATGGTTAAACAAAATTTGAGACTACATTCCAAAGCTGTTTAAATGAGACTTCAGTTTTTATGAGTAGAAAATGCTTTGTGAGTGTCTCTCATTTTAAACGCCTTTTTTCTTGAAATCACTTTTTTTAAAACGTCTTGCACTCTAATTTAAAAAATATTTTTCCGATTTACACAAAAATTGTGTAATTTTTTTAAATAATCAAATTCACTCCGCGTAAGCCATCAAAATTAAATTAGAAATATTTTTTAGATATTTGTTTTTAATTTATGAGGCACACTTTCGTACACCTCAAATGAAAAGTTGAGTTTTTAAAACTTTTAGTTGGTACACGCGGCACAAAAGCAAACCTGTTCTCCTTTTTTTTTTTTGATTTGACACCTGCAAAACCATAACTATTTAAAAAAAAAAAAAAAAAACAAAATAACAATAGTTAATTTACGACTCAAAAAAACAGTATTCAAAACAAAAAAAAAACAAACAAACAAATTGGCCATTTCAGCCCTTGAAAGGACTTTGACCGAGCTTCTTATGATCAATTGTGTTGTGTGTGTATGTTTGCACACAATTAACCGAGAACTGGACCTACATGTTTTATGCCGACTCCGAACGGCTTAAGTTCATGTTCTCAAGATGCTTTACATGGCATTATTTACTCTCTGAGGTTTGCCATTGTCTGCAGAGAGGTGGTGACCAATCAGAAAAAATTTTTTATTGAAAAAACTTTTTCGCCGCGGCTGGGGATCGAACCCGGGCTCCGAGCATGCTAAGCCACACACTTAACCTGCATGCCACGGTGACCACGGTATTCAAAACAACCAGCTTTTTTACTCAAAAAATGTAAACTGTGTCTTAAATGTATTTTGCTAATATCTCAGTGGAAGTGTGCAAGGCTGTCATGCGAAGGAAATGGATTCGTATCCTAGCTGTCTAAGTATCAAGAATTTTAATTTTAAATTTTAAATTCTTATTCTGCTTCATTAACTGTTTAGTCAAAAATAACCTTCAAAATAAGTAAAAAAATTGTACATTTCATTTTTTATTTCACAATAAAACAAAATCTTAATTGGTCTTGTGGGTGATTTAACCTAGGTCAGTCGAGTACTAGGCGCAAATGTCAGCACACTCGGTTATACTTGAACTTCCAAAACAGTGATAAAATTTCAATAAGCACGTTCTTTTAAGTGTACCGCGTTATATAGACCAACAGTCAACCTGTCAACTGTTGATTTGAAAGTTTCATTTCATTCTGTTGGTGGTATTTAACAGTGAAATCTGTTACTTCAACCCTGATTTTTTTATTGATATAACAACATGTTTTCCCTGAGTATACGTATAACTTTTAAAAACAGTATGAAAGAGGAAACAGTATTTTTGTAGAAAATTGCCCTCAACATATTGTGCTCCTTAATTATTTTGCCAAAAAAATGATACCATCACTTTTACCATCACTTTGGAAAAGTTGACTGTCTAATGGTCATAAAATAATAAACTTCAAAGCTTTTTAGAAAAAATGAGAAAAAAAAATTGATATTTTTTTTTTGGACGTGAGAGCATACTTGACGGGAATCGAAAGTTTTCCTATAATATATTCAGCAAAATTATACCCGGAGGAAAACTGAACAAATGTTTTAAGCATACTTATGTAAACTGAACATTAGACCGGATCGAAATTTAGATTTCGCCGGTGGGGGTCTCAAAAGTTAGAAGAACTCATTAAAATGATTTCTGCATACTTTTTTTTCAAATCGGAGAAAAACCGCCGAAACAATTTTGATTCTCCTGAAGTTCCTTTTTGGTAAAAAAAAACATGTTTTTTTCTTGTAACTTTTTATTTTTCATAGAACGCATACCCACACCTGCTAAAATATTAAATTTCTTATTTATACCAATATTCTGATATTCAAAAAATTTAAAAACTATGTTCCATTATAACTCTTATTAACCACCAAAAATTGAGTTTTTTGATATTTTTAAAAAGACATTTTTTTAAAACCGCTTTAAAAGACACATTTGTTTTTTAGATTTACATGAAAGTGTTATGGTTGGAAAGGTATTAATTTCTTCTTCTTTCTTTCTGTGTATCGCTTTAATCAAAGCTGTGTGTGAAAACTGACAGAATGTCAGAAATCGACTTTAGAAATCTGATAAAAAAAATATTTCTTATTCATACAAACAATTAATTTCATTTGTTCACTGCTTTATCGTCCAGTTTTCGATAAATTTTTTTTTTTAATCACATAGTTTTGATTAAAGCGATACACAGAACGAAAGAAGAACTTAATTCCTTTCCAACAATAACAATTCCACGTAAATCCAATAAAAAATGTGTCTTTTACAGCGGTTTCAAAAAAGTGCCTTTTTAAAAATAGCAAAAAATTCAATTTTTGGTGGTCAATAAGAGTTAAAATGAAACATCATTTTAACAATTTTTTTTATGGCAAAATGTTAGTATGAGTAAGAAATTTAACATTTAAGAAGATGTGGGTATGCGTTCTGTGTAAAATAAAAAGTTACAAGCAAAAATCATGTTTTTTTACCAAAAAGGACCTTCAGGAGAATCAAAATTGCTTCGACGGTTTTTCTCCGATTTGAAAAAAAAGTATGAAGAAATCATTTTAATGAGTTCCTCTTACTTTTGAGACCCCGACCGGTTCATGTTTTTTTTATGCATATAAAAATGATCCGGTCTACTGAACATGCCAACAGTACTTTAAAAAGGTCAGAAAAATATTTTTTTTTTTATTGAAAATATACATAAGTGATAAATGGTGATACCCCTGTGTGACAGTTATTTTTCTGCTAGATCATGAAGAGTCAAAAAATGTTCCATGCTTGACATTTACCGGGACACCATAAAAATATGGACTTTGGGCAAAAAAGCCAATTTTGCCTCCTTTTGGCCTATAACTTACCTAATAGTCAAACGGTCTTAACCCTGGAGTACTAATGTTAGTCGATTCGATTAATAATTACACTGTGCGACAATTTAAGGCCCAATTGGAATAACCTCAAATATCGCAATGGTTTATAGTAGTACATGGTCTATATATTATGCCCTCATACTCAGTTTTATCGAATTAGGTCAAATAAGAGAGAAATTCAAGGTCAAATTTCACCTTTAAGTCACAAATTTTTTCTGATAACTCTTAAACTAAATTGAAATCCTGTGTAGTAACAGTCTCTTAGTATTTGCAATGGATGGTTCTTAGCATTTTGAGATCATATTTTGCTCAAAAGGTTACGTAAGGGGGTGAATTTTTTCTTCGAAAACAGGGCTTTTTTAAAATAAAAAGAAATTTTCAATAGTTCAGTTACTTTGTATTTGTCTTTAAAAATAATCAGATTTTGCTGAATTTTTGCACACATCTTAAGAACAATAAAATAACCTACCTCTGAAAAGATCACAACAATTACATATGCGCATCCAAAGATATTCGGATTCAAAGATTACCAATGATGGTAACTTCGTTATTGTAATCCCTAGATTGAAATCATTCAGATCAAAATTAAAGACCCAACAATTTTCTTCAAAACTGTTCTTAACATATTCACCGAAAGAATTACCGTTTTAAAGATATGAGCGTAAATATGTAATTTCAACATAGAAACAAACTAGAAACCATTGAGATATTTGAAGTTATTTTTTCGTGTCGCACTGTGTTATTATATACGTATGAAAAATAAGGTAAGCACTCTAGGGTTAAGAACCTTACTGGATCCAGAGAGACAATTTCAATTTAATTATGGGATTCTTGAATAAGTGAGAACAAACATATATTATGGCCAATTTTTTCTAAATTTATGCGAAAACTTCTTTGTTGCTTTTGAAATGTAATGGATTGATTTTTTTTCTTACCTATAATGCTATATAAAATATAGCTATAAATCAGCTGTTTTTGCTGTTTGTGCGACCTTTTATTGTCGAATTTAAAAAAAAAATTATTTCAAAATATTGTCATTCTATTGTCACACATAATGAAAATTAACTTATGGCAAGCACTGTAACAATCATCGCCAAACAGAGTTCAAGTCACTAAGTGACATATAATTTGTTCTTATTTGTCATGCTGTAAAAAAAAAATATTCAATATCAGCCTAAATGATAAAAAATATTCAATATCAGCCTAAAAGAAAATTTTTGACTTTGTTTTTTGTTCTTAAATATTTTTTTTTAAAGTGTTTTCCATAAGAAATTTAAAATATTTTACTTAAAGATTTAAGAACGTCTTTATGTACAAAACAATTTATTGAGGAATCTGTCTTGTTAGAATGAAATATTTAAATAGCTTGAAGCGAAATAAACTAAACACATCACTCGTGTGAGTCAAATAAGCAGAGTGTCAAATAGCTTAACGGTAATGTGAAACATTCTTTGAAATGAATTTCAAGATATTTGAATATGGTATAAAAGCTGGCATCTAGGTTACACACATATAAATTTCGTTGTGTTTTTTGTCACCCTTAACATCAAGCACGTAAAAACTATTCATTGTGTGGGTGGGAAAAATTATGGAAATTGCTTTAACATCTTCTCAAATACTCACACTCAAAGCTACAAACACAAAATTCAATTTTTCCATGACCACCTAAAATAGCATCTCACTCAAGTCATGTTTTATTTTTCGCATAATTTTTCAATACTACGTTTGAACAAGTTTTGTTAAGAACTGTTGGGCTTAATATTACTCATACGTTGTTTCATCCGAAAGAAAAGCCTACATTTATGCCCACACACTCTTTTCCGTTTTGCTTTGAAAAATCAACTCTATTTGAATAAGGAATATTTATATTCTTTTGTGTATTGTATTTAACAATATTATCTGCACAACAGGAAAACGCACAATGAATGATAAGGGTGAAATTTTAATTTAATGTTTTGCTCAAGTTTAACGCGGTAAATCATTTGCCCTTGACTGGATTTCACAATTCATGCCTTCCTTTACATGCGGTTTGATGAATGCTGTTATCACTTCCATTCTCTAGAAGTAAGTGAGTGAATTATTAAGGTACTGAATCTACGCGCCTCTGTAAATGTTCACGCAGTTTGTGTTTTTTTTTTTTGTTCACTGCTGACTCACAAGCACTTGTGAGAAATACGCGCCTATTTTTTGAAGTAATAAATTGCTTTTTGTCGTAAATGAAGGTGTGTAAACAGTTTTTAAAAAAAGTGCTAAATTAATTTTTCATATCAATGCATCTTTAGACGATTCTTCTTTTATGTTAGTTCATCTCTGACGCATTAATTATAAAAACACAATTAAAAAGAATTCTGGCGCAATCATTATCAAAAGTCAAGGTATTAAGTATGAAGTACAAAAATACTCATCATTATTTTTGCATTTCAACTTTAACAATACAAATTTTAAACCTAGGAATGGACTTTGATAGAAACTGAAAAACTCATTTTCTAGAATATGTCATGACATTTTATACTTTAACACTATCATAGTTTCTGCGCTCTCTTAAAGTCTTTTTTGTAGAACCACACATAATTAATACATGACTTTTTTGGTTTCACACAAATGTCTTCATTTCTTGACTTGACTTTTTTTGTCTTAAATATGTCTGCATATTATTCAAAAGAAGTTATAATTCCTTAAAAAAAAAAACCATATACATTGAATATATTATATTGTCATCTTTGTTTTCATTATAAAGCGCGCTAACTTAAGGCAAAAATAAAGTAATTTTTTGAATTCCAACAGATGCCAATACAGAGATAACCATGGAATGTGTAGGTATGCAAAAATGTCAAATATTTCACAGCATTGTTTTACGAGGCGGCCTTGTGTAATGCGTCAAATAAGCCAAAATATAATAATAAAAGTAATAATAATCACAATCATCAACATCACCAAAACGAAAATTATGTTGATGTTGATGAGGATGATGATTATGATGATGATGAGGTTTTAGCAATGACTACACAATGACATTTTTCTGTTGACAGTTGAATGGAAAAAATACTTCAATATTTCTCATTATTATGTTAAATGATGAGGAAAAAAAAATAAAACAAAATACATGCATATCTTAGTGAAACAATCCCATGACTGACTGAATATTAATAAAGAAAATGGAACATCATCAGGCAGCGAATAAAGAGAGTACATAGAACAAGCTTCAATATATATTTTGTTTTTTGTTTTTTTGAATTGAATTAAGTTACATAAGTTTTTTTCTCATTGCAAGTATTTTAAAACTTATTAAAATACTTAAGCTTAAAAACAGTCATTCTTCAAATAGACCAAAGCGTTAAGGTTACAGAGTAAACTAGTAGAATACTAAGAAGAGAATTTATAACAAAATAATACCCGGAATGCTTGCTGCATAATCAAAACTAAAAGAATAAATCTTCACTATGAAGAGACTTTAAGTGATAAGATGATCGTATAGAATGACTAACTACTTGAATCTTTTTACGGCATTTGGAATGAACAAAGAGTTCTTAGGTGAAATTTGGTTTGTATTAAAGTATTTTTGAAACAAAATCTTTGCTTAAAAATTTCATGTATTAACTTGAATTTTATTTTATACCTACGGGTAGAAATTACAGACATCATTCTCCAAAACAGAAAAAATTCTTGAGTTAAATTAACTCAGGACTCGTGTTTTTCATACAAAATAAAGGGTGATTTTTTAAGAGCTTGATAACTTTTTTTTTTAAAAAAACGCATAAAATTTGCAAAATCTCATCGGTTCTTTATTTGAAACGTTAGATTGGTCCATGACATTTACTTTTTGAAGATAATTTCATTTAAATGTTGACCGTGGCTGCGTCTTAGGTGGTCCATTCGGAAAGTCCAATTTTGGGCAACTTTTTCGAGCATTTCGGCCGGAATAGCCCGAATTTCTTCGGAAATGTTGTCTTCCAAAGCTGGAATAGTTGCTGGCTTATTTCTGTAAATTTTAGACTTGACGTAGCCCCACAAAAAATAGTCTAAAGGCGTCAAATCGCATGATCTTGGTGGCCAACTTACCGGTCCATTTCTTGAGATTTATTGTTCTCCGAAGTTTTCCCTCAAAATGGCCATAGAATCGCGAGCTGTGTGGCATGTAGCGCCATCTTGTTGAAACCACATGTCAACCAAGTTCAGTTCTTCCATTTTTGGCAACAAAAAGTTTGTTAGCATCGAACGATAGCGATCGCCATTCACCGTAACGTTGCGTCCAACAGCATCTTTGAAAAAATACGGTCCAATGATTCCACCAGCGTACAAACCACACCAAACAGTGCATTTTTCGGGATGCATGGCCAGTTCTTGAACGGCTTCTGGTTGCTCTTCACTCCAAATGCGGCAATTTTGCTTATTTACGTAGCCATTCAACCAGAAATGAGCCTCATCGCTGAACAAAATTTGTCGATAAAAAAGCGGATTTTCTGACAACTTTTCTAGGGCCCATTCACTGAAAACACCAAGATATTTGCGTAAAACCTTCCATGTGGTCGAATAACACAAACCCAATTGCTGCGAACGGCGACGAATCGACATTTCACGGTCTTCAGCAACACTCTCAGAAACAGACGCAATATTCTCTTCTGTACGCACTGTACGCATTCGTGTGGTTGGTTTAATGTCCAATAAAGTAAACTGAGTGCGAAACTTGATCACAATCGCATTAATTGTTTGCTCACTTGGTCGATTATGTAGACCATAAATCGGACGTAAAGCGCGAAACACATTTCGAACCGAACACTGATTTTGGTAAATAAATTCAATGATTTGCAAGCGTTGCTCGTTAGTAAGTCTATTCATGATGAAATGTCAAAGCATACTGAGCATCTTTCTCTTTGACACCATGTCTGAAATCCCACGTGATCTGTCAAATACTAATGCATGAAAATCATAACCTCAAAAAAATCACCCTTTATATGAATTGAAAAAACCATTTCAGTATTGAAACATTTTAGCTTAAATGTTGCTTGGTATCTACTAGTAAACAATGGTGGTATCAAGACAGTGGCATATGGGCATTTCCACAGAATGGTCTACCGGGACCAAAAAAAAAAAATGTTGAATAAACAAATAATTTTTTTTGTTATTATTTAAAAATATGCTTAAATTTTTAGATTTTACTAACAAGGAAAGGTCCCCAGATGACAGACTCCAATTTGAATGATTTTCAGATATGTGATAGAAGAATAAAAAATTTTTGTAGTTAATTTTCTCATTGCATCAGCATCTAAAAAGAAAAAAAAAACACTGCGAATAATGTTGCCGTTGAGCGAACAAAGTGACAAAATTCCCATTTTATGAATGCTCTGTTCAGCAGAAGCAATTTTATGTGATTTTGCGCTCTGCACAAGCGTTTTTGAAAAGAATTGAACTATCATGTAAATTGTTAATTATTAAAATAATTGACAGTGTTGAATTTCAATAACATGATAAAGTTTTAAAAAAGCGTTATTTTTACAGAATTTTGTTTCTGGGTATACTACGTTTATAAATAATTTTGGACAAATCATAGCTCGAACACATTGACGACGGCTAACAACATTACGACATATGTCAAATTTATATACCATTTGTATAAGGGGCCATGGTAGGTATACACGCAGAGAAAAAAAACGTTTATCGCCAGTTTGCTGCAAACGAACTTCGTTTGTCATGCTTCAAATCATTGTTTGTAAACGTGTGAACAGTTGGCATAATAATGGTTAGTTGCGGGAAACACGTTATTTAGTTGCAAGAAATTAATTTTGTTTGTCATAAACGGCAGTGATTTTTAAATTGCAGCAACCGAAAAATTTGTTTTTTCCAACTGAAAACTTCGTTTGCAGGAAAAAAAATTAATTTGTTATAAGCGAATAGTTCTCAACTGACAAAAAAAAATTTCTTGATTTCGGTGATGAAAAGTGTTTAATATTTGCCATCAACGAAAAGGAAGTATTTTAAGAGTGTGAGCAAACAGACACACAATTGTGAATCACAAGCGCAGTCACACAACTGCTACACAGCTCGCTTTCGTTGATGACAAATGTTAAATATTTGCCATAAACGAAAAAAACAAGAATGTGTTATAGCTTAAGTAAATCAAAAATTCATTCTAGACAATATCTCACAATAGCTCAATGGAAGCATGCTAGACTGCTACGCGGAAGACGTGGGTTCGATTCTTGGCTGTGTAAGTAGCAAAAATTTTAATTTAATTATTGAAATTCTAATTCTGTTTCATTAACTGCTTCGTTAAAAATAACCGTCAAAATAAGAATAATAAAAATAATAATGAAAAACATTAATTAAAAAAAAAAAAATATTTGGTGTTGCTGTTGGGAATTGAACCCAGGTCACTCAAGTTCCTAGACTCGAACGCCAGCACTCTCGGCTTAACTTGAACTTCCAAAACAATGACAAAATTTCATTAAGTTCTATGTTTTTTCGTTTCAAGTAAGAATATTTTTAAGTTGATGACAACTGAATACTCGTTTGCAGCAAATACAGTTCGCAAACGCAGTATAGTTGGTGAATTTTTCAGTTACGATAAACGAAAAATTTCTTTGCGTGTAGGTAAGAAAATATGGCAGGTATAGAAAGTGGATATTACAAAAGTAATTCTAATCGAAATTTATTATCTTTTTATCCATTGACACGAAATTCGGTATTTAAGACGGTATTTTTCAAAAAAATTATGATCAAGTTCGAAAATGGGTTAAGTCGAATGAAAGCCAGAATATCCAAAGTTACTTTTTAAATAACAACTTAACATTAAATTATAAGCTTTGATTTAAAATGCCCACGCTAAATTTGAAACATTGAAAATTTGAATAAAAATCACGTCGACCTCCTATACAAAGTGACGTCCTCAAAACTTTCACAAATTTGACAATATTTATGCACAACAACAATATGTATTACAACAACTACTTGATATTGTTGAAAATAATTCATGGCACACATTAGTTTAGATGTTTTAAACGTACTCTGAGTTTGACTTTTGGAAAAATTGGATGAAAGTTACGCCTATCCCCATAATCAAAATTAAAAAACATAACTAACTCCAAAATTTTGTAGGGTAGGGGTATTTCGGCCGAAATGAAGATTATTCTTAGATTTAACATGTATTTCTTATTAAATAAAGTTGGATTCAAATAAAAAAATATTTCACGTAATAAAATACATGTGAAACTTTTATTCCGCAAACTTGGACTCCATATCCCGTTGATTTCGCAATTGAAGCTCTCGGTGTTTTAAAAATAAATTTTAAGTCTCGTTTTTCTGATATAAAAGCAGTAACAAATAACATCAAGACATTCCGAAATAAGTTAATCACTGGTTTAGAAACCCTTGTCTCAGGACTTCGAATGGAAATTTATTGATTTGTAATTTGTTGATTTCTTTAAAAAACTAGTAAAGTATATCTTCGACTTGGCCGAAGTTAAAATACCCCCACAGGCGATTCGTAATGGTCCAAATTCTTAAATTGCAGCTTTTTATAAGAGATTTTTAAAAATTTTACTATTTTGGTGACGTCTAAAAAACATTCATATCAAATTGTTTTACTGCAAAGTAAAAACAACCCAGCAAACATTATGACAAACATATGACTCTTAAAAGACTCTTTGAAGCTTCATATAAATGAGATTTGTTCGGCATAATGCGTTCAAAAAAGATTCTTTTATGAGTAAAAATTATTGTCTTTTGGACTCATAGTAATGACGGTTATAAGACTCATATTTAATACTCTTTTACACGGTTAAAAATGTTGGACTAGTTTTTAATCCAAACTTTGGTTTAAAGGAATTTTTAATCCTAAAAGTACTATTTTTTATTCCATATTTTAGTTTAATTTTTTTTAATCCGAAAAAGTTTAAGTTTAAGACTATTTTTGGACTTCAAATTTGCATTAAGGTAGTATTTTCAGGAAAAAGTATTTATGTTATATAAAAGCTTAATTACAATGCAGCAATGGCAGTGGTAGCCAACAGTATTCCTAAAATATCAGCTGATCAATGCCACTGCTACTGACGCTGCTAGTGCCGTTTGTAATTCAGGTATAAGTTTAAAAACTACTACTACTATGAAATTTAAGCTAAATATAATTCTAAATGTTGTTAAAGCATCCGAAATTTATTTTTAATTAAATGAAACAAATTGTTTATTAAAATCTGAACCAAAATATTATTACATACATTATTACAGTAAACAGTGTTAAAACCTTTGTGGATTAAATAGTAATCCTCTTCGGGTTACAATATTTTAAACTTTTTTGGACTAAAATCTAGTCCTTTTTGCATTATAATATTTTTAACTTTCTGAGGATTAACAATTATTCCTTTTTGGATTAAGAAATTTTAAACTTTTTGCGGATTAAAAATAAATCCTTTTTGGATTGAAAAATTGAAAACTTTTCATTGGATTAAAAAATAATCTTTTTTTGGTCGTGTCCTATATGTAATCCAAAAAAGTTTAAAATTTAGTCTAAAATTTTTAACCGTGTAAGACTTTTATTACGTACTCTTTTAAGACTCATGTTTAGTACTATTTTAATACTCATACTTAATGCTCTGATCTAAGAAGTCTTTTTGCAACGAAAATTTGCTGTAGTTCAATGTTAATGCATGTTTATCGCCACAAACTTGTTTATTTGTACAAAGTTTTATACAATTAAAAAAAGAATATTCTGGATTAAGTTCTGATTTATATATTAGATATAGTGCTCTTGCAATAATCCGATTCTATTTTCTCATGAAACACTCATATATAAGATTCTTTTATGAGTCTTCTTTATGATTACGCATATATCAATCAATAAATAATACTTTCCTTTTTCTTTATCACCGTCATATTCAGGACTCTTTAATGAGCCTTTTTCATGAGTACTCATGAATCCGATACAATAATGACTCTTGAGTCTTATTTTTGAGCAATAATTCAAAAATCATATTAAAGACTCTTTCTTGAGTCAATTGAATGAGTCATCATTAAACACGCATAAAAAACACTCTTTTTAGAGTAATTTTTTGGAGAGCCTCATAAAATGTTTGTAGGGAAGCCTCTTTATAAAGTTTTCATTTAGGGGTTGTAGGGGAGATGGGCGTTTTCTTGAGTCGTTGATGACAATTTTCTAACACGCCTCAATTTTGATATAATATACATACACAAATACCCAATTTCAGTTCTGTTGCTTAAATATTAGCCTATTTATAGAGATTTCAATATGATAGGTTGCATGGGAGGTGGGTGTGTTCGTAGGCGGATGTCGCCCACTTTTCTTTCACAATTTAGTTTTGATATAAAATACAAACGCATCAATTTTTTTCCTGTAGCTTAAAGAGAAGACTTTTTATTGAGTTTTAAATGTTGGGGTTGTATGGAAAGTGGGCGTGTTCGTCAATGGATGAAACCCATTTTTCTAATACGTCTTAGCTTTAATATAAAACGAATAAATACCTAATTTTACTTTTGTAGCTTCGACACAAGCCGCTTTATACAGTTTTCAATATTAGGGTTGTATGGGAGGTGGGCGTGTTCATGGGTGGATGACGCTCATTTTTCTAGCACGTCTTAATTTTTATATAAAAATAATAAAAATCTAATTTAACTTTTGTAGCGTCGACAGAAGCCTATTTAAATAGTTTTCAATGTTGGGGTTATATGGGAGGTGGGCGTGTTTGTGAGAGGATGACGCCTAGTTTTCTCTCACGTCTTAATTTTTATATAAAAAGAATAAATATCTATTTTTATTTTTGAAGCTTCGACATAAGCCTCTATACATAGGTTTCAATATTAGGGTTGTTTTAGGGAAGTGGGCGTGTTAGTGAGTGGATAACGCCCATTTTTCTAACACACCTGAGTTTTATCATAAATTGCACAAATACCGAATTTAAGTTTTTTAGCTTAAACATTTGCTTCTTTATGGAGTTTTCATAATTGGGGTCATATGGAAGGTAGGCGTGGTTTTCATCCGATTTAGCCCATTCTCGAACTTGATCTTATTTTTTTAGAAAAAAGCTGAAATATCGAATTTCAGCACGATAGCTTCAAAATTACGGCTGTAATCGTATCCACAGACAGACAGACGGACAGACAGACAGACGGATATGCCAATCTTGGTGAAATTTTATAAGAAAGAAAAAAATTTTCAAAAATGAAATACACAAAAACTGTTCACAGATCCAAGTTAACTGGAAAGTCACAGATGTATAAATTTCATTAACTTTTCCATCATTTTAATAACTAAATTGTATGGATTATTGTATTTTTAGTTGTAACATAAAACATCTCATTTTATTTTGCATGATTAATTTGTTTGATTGAATTTATAAAATAAATTAAAAGGTTGAGCCAGATGCGGGCACATCGGGAAAGCTGTCGAGGGCCGAATTGGTGATAATCGCGGGCGGTAGTTTGGAGACCCCTGGGTTAAGTCATCGATAATACCATTCAAAATCTGCCAGATCCTTCTTTATCAATGAAGTAAAGTTAAAATAAGTTTGTCAAATGGAAAAATTGAAAAGAAATTTTTAACTTAAGAGTAACTAGCAACGTATAAAATTTTCAATCGTTTCCAAGCCAAGCCCAGACATATGTATGAGTTCTAATTGAAGTGTCTTATAGCAGATATCATTTAACTAGATTTCTCAATAACCATTTCATAAGTCGCCAGAGATGGCTAATTGAAAAAAACCATGAAGCATGAAAAAAATTAATAAAAACATAATAACAAGTGCAAAATTCTTGTTATACGTTTATTTTATATTTCATATCTTATAAGGTGTTTTTCATTAGCTATGCATAAACTTCAATTTATGGACATTTTTTATATGAAAGTTTTTTTTTCAAAACTCAAATTAAAAGGTTTGCTCTGGGTGTAAAGAGCAAACCTTTTTTAAATGTGTTGTAGAATTTGAATATAAATGTTTTATTTGTGAAACATATAAAAATGATTTTGATAAATTATTAAATAACTGTTAAATCGCATTTACAACTTTAACATACATAATAAATATTTTCTCTTCACTTTTTTTAATAAACAATATATGTATTCAAATTTTCCTGGTGTTTTAACTGAATGATTGATTGAGGTATAAATTTTGAGAGGAATTCCGCTTGTATATTATTTCAGCTAGGTTTGAAGTGTATTTTGAACCTTTTTGAGTGGATACTACTTGTCTGACATTTCACTAGCCGTTGAGCCCATGTCAGGCTTATCATAAATCATTTTATTTTCATTTTGAATTAAAACAACATGATTTTTTTTTTTTTGCTATGCATTAAATGTCTTGGACTTTTTGGCTGCTTTAAAATGTTGCCACAGTTACAATATTTAAAGATTTTACGACAAGAAAAAACTGTTAAACAAGAAAGTAACAGACCAGAACAAACTATTGAATAGTTAAAAACTTATTCAAACTTTACAGTTCAGCTGTTTAAAGAATTTAAATTTAATTGAAAATTAAATGCTTGACATTTTTAACAGTTCTGGTTTTTTTTTTTCAGGAAATCAAGAATTTTTCGGCTTAACATTTTTAACAGCTTTAAATTTTTTTTCAGGAAATCAAGAATTTTGCTGACTGAAAAATTTTAAAGCAAGTTTTTGTTGCTTCTGAAATTTTTGTTTCTCAGTTATTTGTGTCAAGATGTTTAGCTGTCAAACCTCTGTCAACATGGAATTTTTGCTGTAGTGAAAGAGTTTTATTTGCTGAAATTGGATGCTGAAGATATGTATGAATTGTTGCTACAGAGCAATAGATGAATGGTATTTAATTATGCTACAAATATGAATGCCAGACTGTAACTTATCATGATTTTAGCTTTAAGTTTCCTTTTATTATTTCCAAATTTAATTAGCACAAACCTAACTCAGCTCAAAAATGCACACAATTCTTTTGATCTAACTTCACATAAAGAACTTCTGCACAAAAATCATTTCATATTTTTACCTTGCTGCTCCATATATCAGCCCACTTAAAACCAAGTTAAGGTTGACTGGTTGTAACAGCTGAAAATCATGATTCAAGCATGTTTATATATATATAAAACAAAAACACAATACAACAAAAGCACTTTATCACAACAGTGAGTTAATTTATGACAACAAACGTTGAACAGCATTTTTGTTGGTATAACTTTTGGTATTTGTGAAATAACTCTTATTTATCCTTGCTGTTGTCTAAGCGTTGTTGAGTTTTTCTGCCAAAGGTCTTTTTGGGTTAATATTTTGCTGATTAAACTATCATTTAGACACTTAATTTAAAATTCATTTATTCGTTCTTTGCCCAAAGCCAAAATATTCTGCCAAAATTCATAAATATCGACAAGTAAAAAGGGTTCATTCAAGGGTTCAATATTTTCCACACAATGCTCTTCAATAAAAGCGAACAAAACAAGGATATAATCAATAAATCCTACGCAGTTATAAATTTGCTTCTTGCTAAGCCGTTCGTTCACCCGCTCACCCAGCCACCGCTCACTCAAATTCAATTCTAAACAATTCCGCACACATTTTGGCCAACTTTTCAATTCCATAAATGCTTTATATAGTACTCAGTTCATTCAGTTGGCGTTAAGTTAAGCAAGCCGCAGCATAAAATTTACCGAACATACATAAATTCTATGCTTAGCAAATAAATCGCTTTTCTAATTCATGTTTCCTGCAAAGGATACCGCTAACTTCCGTTAAGCACTACCACCAATCTGTATTTTATATTATAGTCACACAAACACACACTCACACACCGAACACAACACCAACACTTAGAAAAGAAAACATGTTTTTATTTTTATTTTTATTTTTAATCTATTTCTAAAAGCAATTTAGTCAAAATTGTTTGCATTCACTTCGTTTTAGTTCTAGCTAAATATTTCATTATGAACTAAAAGCTTTAGATACAGATACTACTACGCGGTTGAAAGAAGACGTTGACCCGAATTCAATTCTCAATCCAGCAGCAGCCAGTCTGTCCAGAGCCATAAAACCATTGAACCTTGTCCGTAGTTTGCAAATTTATTTGGTTCATAGTTTCAAACTTTGCTGAATGGCATGAAAATGTTTGCTCACTCTATAGAGCTATGGACGGACTTAATATTTTTATATGAATACAAAAAAAAAATAAAGAGAAATTCTGAAGAATGCTTAGATTGTCGATACTTTGATTGAACCTAACTATATTGATTAAACCTAACAAGTGCGAGGTTTTTTTATTTATTTTTATTTTTTTTTAATCGAATCGAATTGAAGTGCACTTTTATTAATTGAGCAAATATGGTGGGCGGCAGAATTAAAGAAATTAACTTTTGCTAATGGAATGCTTAATAATTACAGTTTTACAAAAGTTTCATATTTCAAAGTGAAAAATTGAATGCCTAGATGAAACAATATGTGAAAAATTAACAAGAGAGAAGAAGAAGTTGAGTACAATTGAAGTCCTTTGAATAAACTTTTCATAGCAATATTTTCTACTAGAACCCAACATGTATTAAATATTCCTTTGCTGGGACATTCACCGGGAAATAGTGGAAATAACTTAATAATAAAAAAAATTAAAATTTTCAAATTCAAAACACTAATGGTTAATTAATTGAAATTTTTAATAAAAGATTGGCAATAAAAAAAAAATTTTTGTATTTTGCTTAAACAAAAAATTAACTATAAAGAATGGATCATAAGCGCAACCAAAGGGGAAGTGTTGGGGTTTGACTTGCCAAGACTTGCTTGTTTTGGTGGAAAAAAATATACAATTGATAGTTATTTTTATTATTGAAATTTTGATAATTTTTGAAATATTTTTTAATACAAGAAAAATACTATTTGTAAAAACTTTACTTAAATTTTATATATGGGCATTTCCGCAGAAAAGTCTACCGTGACCAAAAAATTAAAAGCTAACCAACATTTTTTTTTAACTTGTATTATTAAAGAGAAAAATTCAAAATTATTTTAATCAAAGAGTTAAAATTTTTCCCATATTGCGACGGCAAGATATCGGGCTACCAAGTTAAAGTTAAAGTTTTGGTCAGTTTTGTTTATTTTTATGAGAATTTTCTCTTTACAGTTTACATTTCTAAGAGTAATTGTTCAATTGCACTCTGTTCGAAAATTTTGATACAACAACAACTTATAGCAAAATACAAAAGAGCAAGCAAATATCAATTAACGGTCAAATTTTGATTTGCTTTTAATGATATTTTGAGGTACGTCACGACAGACAAAAACGTATTTAGTGCTATTTTTTCAACGCTGACGTTCAAAAGTGCGTGAAATTTTGCATTTTTAATAAATTTTAACATATTTAAGTAAATTTTATAAAAACATCGTTAAGAGGAAAAACCGTTAATTTTATATTAAATTTTAAGGGTGAGTAACGTCACGCCACATTGCTCGAAATTTGCCATATTTCGTTACTGAATTTGGTTGCAGGTACTTTAGTGGAATTTTTTACCAACTTCTCATGGTCGATGGGGAAGGAGTTAAAAAACTATAATATATAATAACTAAACTTTAAGTTTTCTTCGAATATTTCGTCAAATATTTAAAAAAAAAAATTTTAGAATTAAATGTTTCGATGGAAATTTAAGTAACGTCACGCCAGATGACTTAGCCTAATTAAAAAAAAAACCGAGAAAAGATTTTTTAATTTTATAGCTAGCAAAATAAATTTATATTATTTTAAATTTTTTCATATTAATAAAAAGGCTAACTCAATTCGCAGAGTTTTAAAAATTTTCTAATCTAAGTCAAAAACCACTTCTGTTTTTTGTAACGTCACGCCAGTGCATATTTTTGCTTATATCTTATAATTCTTAGAATCTATAGAAGCTTTAATTTTTTCCGTAATTAGTGCAACTGAATTACTACGCAAATTAAAAGAAAAAGTTTTTAAAACTCAGACTTCTTCGTTCTTTTTTGTTAAGTTTTTCGTACAAAACGTACATAACACCAGCTTGGACATGCCCATGGGAATGTTTTCACGGGGTTAAGACGGTTTGAAAATGCATTTTTTTTTTTGCCTTATGACGTTGTACAAAATAACCAGAATATTTTCCCTAAAACTTGAGTCCAAACTTTTTTTTGCAAATTGGTTGTCATGATTTCCCAAAAAGTTATTGCCAATCTTGTTAAAATTTGAAACCTTTCTTCAAGATACATTATCTAGTGCTTGATATATTTAGTTCGTATTCGAAACCTACCTAACCCATTAACTTAACTAATCTTCTATTTGAAAATATACCTCCTAAGAGTGGAAACTTAATGCTGTGAATTTTGTGCGAAACTTGATAAAACCCCCCCACCCCCAAAATAAATCCTGGTTGCGCCCTGGAATGGATAAATCCATGGTTTTGAATAATGTAAGATGTTGGGTTGTTTTATACTATTAAAAATCTTTTATAAGTGTTGGTTAAGTCTAAATATAATTTATTTTTAAAACTATATTCTACAAGAATGTACATTAAGTACATTAAAGGCTACAGTCATGCACCTAATATCACTAAAACTGTAATTATTCCTTGCTATTACAGTGCTTTCAGACTTTTTAACTTCAATCCGAAAAAATGTTCAGCCTAAAAGTATGCATAGAAAATGTCTTTAATATAAAATTTGATGTGTATAAATCGAATTATTTGTTTTGTCTTATTTTGTACAATTAATCCTGTTCATCCTAAAACCTATAGTCAGTTTGGACCTCATTTTACACCGAATCGCTAAGGCAGCAGGTTTATGTTTTTTAAAACATAACATTAATTCATTTAAATAAAAAAGTGAAATAAAATGATTAATAATTTAATAGACATTTAATAACACTAGTCTACAAGGTTTTTTATCCAGAGTGTATTAACCATTTGTATGTCGGGTTTCTTCTCTGAGATATTTAAGTCTAAATTTGAAATTTGAAATTTTTGGTTAACAATTTTGAAATTTGACCGTATTTTCCATAGAGTTTGAAACTATTTTTTAAATATGTTTTAATTTGATGTTATTTTATATTAAATTCCTTTCATTAATATGCCAATAAAAATATGATAGAGTTTGGAAAAAAATTAAAAAAATTAAAACAAGTTTTTAAGCCATTCTGCTTAAATTCCCCAAAGAACGTTTTCTTTTAAAAAATTAAATTTTTCAGGTAGAAAGTTTTTCCAATATACAAATGGTTAATACAGTATTAGATAGCATATTTAATTATCTGTCAGATGACATACAAATTATTACTTTACATGGAACAGTTTAGTCTCTAGATAAGAAAAACTGGATCAAAGTCTAAAAAATACAAATCACCCTGTATCTCAAAAATTCGACCTATTAGGGAAAAACCGAGTATAAGCGTAGAAGCAGCATAAACAGGTCTTATAGAAAAGTAGTTTAGTGTTCTGGATAACAAAATTTTTCTGAATTTGTGGACTAGTGTAATTATTGTGCAAAAATTTTATGTCTTAAACAAAAAACAAAAATGTGTGTCTTTGAATAAAAAATTGTATTTCAATTATTATGTTTGTCATAAAATAAAAGCAACTTATTATTGTGTGTGTGTGCTTTCAATTTTACGCAGCTGTTTATTACAAACTCTTAACCGTTTTTATGAATGTTTTTCATGGACTGGCTTTATTTTTTTATGAAACTAGCAGTCATTTTTATAACCAATATGATATAAAACAACAATTGGCTGTTGACATTTTTATTTGGTTTCTTACATAATTTATTTAATATTGTTTCTTTTTTTTTATTTATACAGTTGTGTTCAAAAAAATCAAAAGAATTAAAGTGAATATTTTCTATCTTTGTTAAAATGACGTAACTTATGATGTAGCTTTTCATATTATTATGTAATAATGCATATTAATTAATTTATTAAGAAATATACATATGGGCATCTCCCAGTGGTACGGACGCGACATTCGCACGGTTTTAATTACTCGAAAAACAAGAAAGAAACAAAATGAGCCGATATGTATTTTTAGTGTTCTAAGGCGATGCAAGAGTGCTACATTTTATAAAAATATTGGCGAGATTTAGTACAAATTAGTACAAAGTAATAAGCAATCATTCAATGGAACGGACGCGACAAAAAATAGAAGTTTTTTTAAGCTCGTGTAGAAATATGCAAAATTTAGCTAATTTTGAGAACTTTTTTTTGTAAATAATATACATGTTAATGGAGGTCACAGGATAACTTTTCTTCGTAGACTTATGAAATATTAGAATTATCTCTAACCTTTTTTTTAAATATATATAGAACGAATAGGGACGCGACAAATTTTTCGAACAGTAGTTAAGATACAGTTAAGATATTCATGATAAATTTTAATAAAAATACATCACAATAAGTTATATTCAAGTTACATAGCAGTAATACTAATCAAAATAAAAAAAAAATAAAGTAAAAAGCTGTTAGAGTGCTCTATTTTAAAATTTTTCTTCACTTTTGGTGGACCTTTTTTGGGAGATGACCATATGTTATAGCTTCATAGAGTAATGTCTGAATGAGTTGTCATTGCTAAGTCACATATAACATGGTTACCTTCAATGGAGCTTTTCGAAGAAAAATAAAAATAAAACCAAAAATTTGTAGTAATCAAATTTCGCAAGCGCTCATATTAAATTTTCAAACACAAAATAATGTATTTTTCTGTACTTACAATATGACACAAATTGAGGGTCATTCTCTCGAGGTTGAATCAAACCTTTCTCAAACGTTCCCAAAATCCTGCTTTGCTCTACTATGTTACAATTTATTGAAATCAAAATTTTTTGGTCAAAAATTTAATTAAAATATATGAAAAATCATGTCTTCAGAAACCTATCCTGAGGAATAGTTTCCTTGAACATATTAACCCTTTAGCACTTGGTAATAGCTCTGGTTAAAGTAGAAAGAAGGGCAACGGTTAAAGCCTTGTTTTTTAAAGAATTATTTGTTTTTTCAAAGATAATTAATAGACTGCTTACTAATTATGTCCCTTTTCGTAGTGTTACAGTAAAAAATGCCTCCTGCCCTTGGTTCAATAGCCGAGTTCAAAACGCCATAAACAAGCGTAATAAATTGCATGGTCTGTGGAAAAAATACCCCACAGCTGAAAAATGGGAAAGCTATAGATTAGCTAGAAATGAGTCAATACGTATTTTAAGACATTCAATAAAATTATATTTTTTCTCCAAACTTAAAACATCTCTTCCTTCAAAAGTTTTGTGGAATAATATCAAAAATCTTGGTGTTTGTAGCAATACAAAATCTGAATGTTTTATCGACCCTGATCTGCTTAATAATTTTTTCCTGTCCAGTACGCTGAACTCTGCAAACATAAATTTTACACCTCCAACACAATATGTTGAACCAACGTTTGAGTTTTCTGCAGTTAATGAAAGCGAGGTAGGCAAATGCGTTCAAAAAATCAGATCAAATGCTGTCGGATCAGATGGAATTAATATTAAATTTTTAAAAGAAATACTACCATTTATTCACAGTCCACTGACAATAAAATTATTAACCACTGTTTCACAACATCCTGCTTTCCAAGCTCTTGGAAAACTGCCATTGTTCTTCCTGTTCCTAAGAAAACAGCGGCAAATGAGCCTAATGATTTTAGGCCAATTAGCATTTTATCGTCTTTATCTAAAATTTGTGAATCTTTAATGGCATATCAAATATCAAACTACCTATCGCAATATAAACTGTTATCACCACATCAGTCAGGCTTCCGCGCTGGACATAGGTGCTCAACTGATATGATTAAGGTTATGGATGATATAAGGTACTCATATGATAATGGATCACTAACACTTTTATGTTTACTCGATTTCTCAAAAGCGTTTGATACAGTTAATCACCCTTTGGTATGTTATAAGCTTAAATATATGTATGGCTTCTGTGACAGCGCTGTGGCCCTTCTGGAAAACTATCTTTCCTGTAGGGTACAGAAAGTTAAGGTTGGTAAACATTTTTCGAATTTTTCGTATGTTTGCAGTGGGGTCCCCCAGGGATCGGTACTAGGTCCTCTTTTATTTTCTATTTGTACTAATGATATTTTCAGCGTATGCAAGCATTCATCCATGCATGCTTATGCTGATGATATTCAGATATATCTCTCTCGTAGAGCTGGTCTCATGGAAGACCTGGTATGCAGACTTAATGGGGATCTGGAGAGTATAGGTCAATAGGCTCTTAGTAATGGCCTTCAACTTAATGCGTCAAAGTCCTTTGTGCTACCCATTAGTAAAGATAATGTTTTCTTTGAGGATATACCTGATCTAATTTTAAGAGAACAAAAGCTAACTCTGGTTAGCAAAATTAAAAATCTTGGTTTTCAAGTTAACTCTACGATTAAAACTTAGCTTTGTATTTAACCAGGTAACACGATATATACATGGGCTGCGAAAATTTGATCATATTTCTCAGTTTAAAAAATGTATTCTTGGAATTTATATTATTAACTTTCTTAAGGGGGTCTTCTCATTGAGCAACTTTTTTTTCGACTTTTTTTTTTCATTTATTTAAAGCTTGGGTAGTTGTGAATATGCCTCTAAAAGGATTTTTAGAAATTCGAAATACTTTAGAAGATACAGCCTTTTTTGTGAAGCAAGGTCATCGTCAAAATGAGCTATTTTTTTTCGCCTCATTTTCGAACGAAGCGGCATAAAGTAACCACCGAATTCTGTTGAAAATGTTTATTGTTAGGTAAAAACGTGTTTGCACACATATTCATACAAACATACGAATACACATTTCTGCTTATTTTAGGGGTTGAAGCATTTTTTGAGTCCAGGTGTTCAACTGAAAAAAAATTACTTCAAACTTTAAACGCGTTTATCTCGAAACCACGTTTATCGAACTGGCGGCCATGATATCTCCAGTTCAACTGAACCGATTTTCATGAAACAAAGTGGAATCGACGCAGAATTGTCACCATTCTCGGATGAAGCTCGATCATAATTTTAAAAAATTTTTTACTATTTTTTTTTAAACTAAACTACAAAAAAAAAGCCCGAAATTGAATTTTTTTTTTTGAATGGCCGCCATTTTGTCAAAAAAAATCACAAAATTAAGCTTGAGGTTCACCCGAGAATTACATCTATACTGATTATAACTCCGTTTTTTTTTCATTTCAGACGCTCCGGAGACCCGGAATCGTGGCCGCCTTGACGACACCTTTTTTTTCACCACCAACTTTGAAGTCTCATTACTTTTTGAACAGCCCACGTATCGAGGCAAAAAAAATTTTTTTATTTACTTTGAAACTTTTGTAATAGAATAAATAAAAAAGTTTTCAATTATTCTTTGCGTTTTCAAATAAGAATTTTTTTAAAAAGGGTCAAAAAAACGGGTTTTGAATGACAAGACCGCCTTAATGCTAGGAATTGTATCTTTCTGTATAAAATAATAATGTTTAAAATGCCTCCTTATTTGTTTGAAAAAATTCAATTTGGTCACTCAACGAGGAGTGACATGCTGACTCCACCAAGTTTTAACTACCTCCATTCCACAAGGTTATTTTTATTAATACCACTCGTCTGTGGAATTCTTTACCGAGTCATATAAGAGCTTTAAGAGATATAACAAGATTCAGACGTGCCGTATTTCAGCATTTTGCTTCTATTTAAGTGTTTCTAGCCAATTTTCTTAAAATCTATGCTTACCTTCTTCTTCATTTCTTTTTTATTCAATTCTGTCATACTCTACTTCAATTTCTTCTATATCTGCTTAATATTAAGATTTAAATTATTATAAGTATAGTTAAGGTTTAGGTTAAGTTTATATATTATTTTGTATAATCCAGAAGATTTTATCC
Source organism: Tetanocera ferruginea (assembly GCA_958299015.1). Classification (NCBI taxonomy): domain Eukaryota; kingdom Metazoa; phylum Arthropoda; class Insecta; order Diptera; family Sciomyzidae; genus Tetanocera; species Tetanocera ferruginea. Next base: position 11,247,384 of record OY282642.1, read on the forward strand.
CAAGCTTGTACATTAAAAGAACGAAGTTCTTATCGTAATATAAATATAAATAAATAAATAAAATAAAAATGAAATAAAGTCCACATACTTAATGATCATTATCACAAGCAATATGATATGAAACATCAGATAAATCAAGATCGACATCTGCATAGATTTCTTAAAATTATTTTTCACTTTCGCTATGTTTTTTTACTCTATATATACCCAGCAAAATTTTTGATATAAACTTGATATACTTGGATATACTGCTTCCAGAAGATACTCCATAAATCCAATTGTGCTTCTCCTCAGTCTTATCGAAAAGTACTTTCAGAGGCATTCTAAGACTCTGTTTGTATAGCTTCCAATAATGCTTGTGCTAGCCAATGATTAAATATTTTCTTAGAATCATTTTGTCTTATGTCTTCTGAGCCATGGAATGACTTTTGAAAATTTTTCTAGAAAATACCTACTAAAATAGTTTCATTGAAGGCAAAAAGAAATCTTCCATTGAAAAATTCTAGAGGCAATTCAAGAGAAGACTAAGGAAAGCATTCCTCCCAATGACATGCATGCGTTAAAAGAATGCCTTCTGGGTACGAAAGTAGAATGGGTGGAACTTACGACTTTCCCTTCAACTCTGCCTTCTTTTGGAAGTACATAATTTTTTTTGCTGAGTATGGGTATGGGTAAGTCTTAGCGCTCGGTACATTCGAGCACATATTTTCATATATTTCTCAAATTGTATAAACAGATTTTTAGTTTAGACTTTATTGTTTAAATATTCCTTCATGAGTATTAATCATAATTATTGAAATATTATGCATTTTACCGAATTTTAACTAAATTTTTTTTAGTTTTTGTCATGCATTCGAACGTCACAAAAAAAGTAAGTCTCTTGTAAAACTACACCAGCACTTAGAATAATTCTGCGAAATGATGAGTCACGCATGGAAAGTGTGAAAAAACAAATTATTCTTAATTAAAGAAATGTTAAAAGAGTTTCAACAACACCTCAAATATCGTTTTATTAAGTCACAGATACGAATTTTATGTGTTCGGACGTTACGTGTCGAAAAAAACATAGTTTTCCCTATCATAAAAAAAATACTCCTGAAATTTTTTTAAATTGTACTCATGAAATTGCGAAATATCTTCGTTAAAAAACTAAGTTTTTATAAACATTTAGTAACTTTAAGCTGAAAGTAAGTTATCTTTTTAGAAGATTGCTACTACTTTTTTTTCCTATAGTTGACCATATTCTGCACAAAACAATTCAGTCGTGAGTTACTTTAAATCCAGAATTATTTTATTTTAAAGAATAACACTGAATCCACTGAACCCAAAAGTACACACTAATTATGAATTTTTACTTGACCTCGATGAATAACATTCAATAATTTTGGGAAAGTAACCATTTGCATGAACTATTCATGATATCAATGTACAAAATACACAAAAGAAAAAAAACGAAAATATGAATATTTCAGAAGCTTAAAGTTCATAAAGTATGTGCATAAGATACATAAACCAAAAAAAATTTGTAAATGCTTTGCAAAAATACAAGTGAAACATGTAGCAATCATAATATTTGTGAATAAAGTTCGTATACAAATACGAGAAGAACAAAAACTAAATCTCATCTCCTTTTTTTTTTGTATTTGCTGTATGCTCTCTCTTTATTTGTCTAAGATCAAAACAGAAAACAAATAATTGTTGTATTTTTTTGGAAATGGTTTTGTAACAGGTTTTCAATTTTTTTTCTGTTCTGATCAGGTATGCCAACTGGTGAGGAATTCCCCGATTTGTGGGGAATTTCAAGTTGATTGGGAAATGGGGAATGGGTTCGAAAATTCGGGGAATTCAATAATATATCTTAATTTTAATGATTTTTACGGGGAATTTTAGTTCTGATCAGATATTTGCGGGGAATTGGATTTAATACTACATTTTCGGTTAAATTCAATATAAAAAATTTTCTAAGATAAGTTCAAGCAGCAAATGTGTGAACATAATAATTGAAAATTTATTTCTGACACAATTGACGGTCACATTGTAAAATTAGTCAAAAATAAGCTTAGTGAAAAATTTATTTTTGTTAAATTTTTAATAAATCTTTTTGTCATAAATGTGCTAAGCCGACTTAACATATTTTAGAATCGGGACATCTCCGATTCAACAAGTTGACTTCTGTGGAAAAATGTAAAAAAAAAACAAATTGGCCATTTCAGCCCTTGAAAGGACTTTGACCAAGCCTCTTATGATCAATTGTGTTGTGTGTGTTATTAAATGTTTGCACACAATTGACCGAGAACTGGACCTACATGTTTTATGCCTACTCCGAACGGCTAAAGTTCATGTTCTCAAGAAGTTTTACATGGCATTATTTACTCTCTGAGGTTTGCCATTGTCTGCAGAGAGGTGGTGACCGATCAGAAAAATTTTTTATTTAAAAATCTTTTCGCCGCGACTTGGGACCGAACTTGGGCTCCGAGCATGCTAAGCCACATACTTTACCTGCATGCCACGGTCAACACATGGAAAAATGTGCTAAACTGAAAAACGCACGGTTTGCAACGAAAATACAAAACAACATTTTTAGCATAAAATGATATTTTTAAAATTTCATCCAAAAAATTTTATCAATCTCTTAAAAAAATCGATATTTTGTCACTTACATAAAATGTGATAGATAGTATTAGTTGATTGACTTTGTCAGGTAACCTTGAACTTAGCAGGCAACAAAAGGTCGAAGCCTTTGTGTAAACGAACACAAGGTTTTTGTTAGTTTTACTTAAGTATTTTTCTTAGTGTACGTTTGTGTTCAATTCAAAAGCCTATAAATAAGTTCATTTACTTTGTTTGGATTGGGAGTTTTATGGAAAATCGGGAAATTTTGAGAACTACTGTGAGGAAAACCAAAAAAATGAGTTGGCAACCCTGGTTCTGAACTTAGTTTTGTAAAAAGAGAACTAAACAAAAACAAACAAAAATCGTCTCATTACCGTTGAGTTGAAAAAAACTTTTATTCTAAATTTTGAATTTTTTGACTCAATTATGCTCCTCAGTATACAAATCAATATATTCGGTTATTTAAACATATGAAAACAAAAATCTTTTCGACAAATGGGTGTCATTCGCCCACGGACGCGACCACCTCCCATAAAACCAAAAATTAAAAACTCAATACATAAGCTCATGTCTAACGTAAAGAAGTAAAATTTGGTACGCATGTATTTTATATTCACTGAGCTAAAAAACAACGTAAAATCAAAGAAAACCACTTCGATTCAAATATTTTTCGGAACAATTTGGCACCAAACACGAAAATATTCAATTCAAAGTGTTTCCACTTCGAAAAAAAAATATCCAGTTTGATGTTGTTTCCACTTTAAACTAAGGTATAACACACTTTGAAATGAAAAGTATTTCACTTTAATTTAACGTGGATTTAGATTTAATTCAAAGCGGAATCCTATTCAATTTAAATACTTACGTCTTTATTTTAAATACGCTTTAGCTTTGAAATAAATTATTTCATACTTTGATTCCACATTGTTACATTAATAAATCAAAGTGATTACCACTTTGAATCAAATCTTCAACATTTTTGATATTAACATACAAATAAGTAAAAAAATATTATTTTTGAGAAATTTTCTTTTATTGAATTATATGAAAACATTTGATAGAATACTTAAATTAATTAATTATTTAGCGAGCATAGAATAAGTTAATTTTATTAGTATTTTAAAAGTATGTTGATTATATGATATCAACTTACAAACAATATATGTGTACCTTAAAATAAATATTATAAAAATGAAAATTATTTCTTGCTTCCTCGATACAAATAACATCTCTTTAAATTCTGCCCTGAGTCCAATGTTATCGCTTACTTCTTTATTGTCGTCTTACTTTGCACTCACTGATTTTTTTTTCACAAACAAACATTTTTTTTCCAAGAAGATTTATTTTCCAGCTTTCGCAATTGTTTTCAGAAAATTAAAATTATTTTCATAATTTATTTTGATACACGAAAGTATGAAGATTCAAATTGAAGTGTCGTCCACTTTGAGACAAATATATTTTTCTTCGTTTTCACTTTTTACAACTTCAAATCTAAACAACGTTATTTTCAACTTACTTTCCAAGAGGATACACTTCATTGAATATAAGGGTAAAGTGCCTTATCATTATTTTGAATTTTTTCTACTTCTAGTTGAATATCAAAATGTTTTCATATTTGATTTTAAGATTTTCAATGTTGATTTAAAGACGATTTTTTGAAAGTGGAACAACGTAAAATTGAGACGATATTATTTAATTTTAAGTTGCTTTTTTTCCCTGAGTGTTCAAACAAAGACGTCTTAGAAATGTCATCCGCCCTTCTCCCATACAACCCAAGAATTTAAAGCTCAATAAATACGCTCATGTTTAATCTGCAGAAATAAAATTTGATAGGTATGTATTTTATATCAAAACAAAGACGCCCACTTATCATACAACCCAAAAATTGAGAACTCAATAAATAAGCTTATGTTTAACGTACAGAGATAAAATTTGCTATGCATGTTTTTTCTAACAAACCGAAGACGATTTTGAAAAATTTACGCCATTTGCCGACGCACACGCCCACTTCCCATACAACTCAAAAATTTAAAACGCAATAAATAAGATTATGTTTAACCTAGAGAGATTAAATTTGGTACGTTTGTATTTTAAGACAAAACAAAGATGATTTTTAAAATTGGGTGTCATCCAAGCATGGGAACACCCACCTCCCACCTCCCAACCAAAAATTTAAAACTCAATAAATAAGCTTATGTTTAATCAACAGAGATAAAATGTGGTATGTATGTATTTTATACCAAAACTAAGATGCATTAAAAAATTGGACGGAATCCGTTCACGAACACGCTCACCTCCCATACAACCCATAATAGCGAAAATACTATAAAAGCATTAACATGTGAGCTACATGAATAAAACTTGAAATTTTTATAAATTGTTGTAAATTTTCCATCAAAATTGAAATGCATATAAAATATGGGCTTCATCCGCTCACGGATACGCTCATTTTCAATATTATTATTGTATTTTGTAAAAATAGTGTATTTCAAAGTTGGGCTAGACCGACTTTGTTTTTTTTTTTTTAATTCTGGGTTATTATTTCTACTTTAAAAAAACTTTTGATTATTCCAATTTTTTTGCACACATCTGTATATCAAGCCTTTTTTCGCATAGCTCTAAAGAGCAGCTTTAGAACTACTTAACTTGTTTTTTTTTCGACATAAAACTATCTAAAACAGCACACCATATCTTGAAAGTTGATATTCTATTAAATTAAGCTGATTTTCTTATTTTCTTTATATTTTGTTTGTTGTTCTGCATGTGTATTGGTGTCACATTGTTTCTGTGCTTAAATTTATATTGACAGCATATCATGTGTCTATATATCAAAATACTATTATTCGGTGCTTTGTGGTATTTTCTATGTTGATGTCTACTAAATATATATGTAACAATATATATATGTATGTATATGTTTATATTTTTGTATAAATTATTTTGATTACTTAAGTTGTTGTGCTCTTGATGTTATTGTTATAACGTTTGTGGCTTAGTGAGGCATCCTTGTCTTTGTTGTTGTAGTTGTTGTAGTAGTTGTAGTTGTTGTTGCCAAACTTTTAATGCATTCAACATCACGTTAAGCTTGCCCATTGGCGGCATGTGTTCAGCATGTTGCTAGAATATTTTGGCCAAATTGTGCTACAACTGCAAAGTTTGAGTCATAATAATAATGATGACTAGTTGTAGCTTTAGTTCCCTATTTTTTGTTGGTTGGTTGCTTTTGTTATTGTTGCAAAGTTCTTTGTGTTTTTAGAGTTTTTGTATACTTCATTAATAACAATTATATCACAAACCAGACAAAAACATGAAAGCACACAGACACCACAGCAAAACTTGAAAACTGGCAAGTAAAGTTTATATTCAGCAAAGCTGTTTATAATAAATATTTATTATATATATGCATGTAGCTGAAATAAACATTAAAGCAAGTGTTTAATATTTTAAAAAATATTCCTAAGAAAATCTAACATTATTCATAAATTGAGGCCAATTGTTGGTAGCACAATATTTGACAAGATTCAAATAAATTGTTTGACATTCTTAAAATTTTGCAAATTCATGCATTCTGCTGCATATGGGGAGGGTGGGTGGTAAACAAGTACTGTAACTGCAACATTTGCATAACTTATCTCAAATTACTTGCTTACAGTACAAGCATGAATTTGCTGCTGTGTTACTGTTAATCTTAATCTTTACTTGCTCTAAGCATTGCGCCAGTTTTATGTTCTTATAGCAACCTTTTTCTTCATTTTCCAGCCTTAATGTTTATTGACTTTGCACCATCAATTGGCTTAACACTCAAAATCCACCCATTTTTATAGCTATCGTCATACCCGTTTAAAGATAGCGTAGCCAAATTTTAGGGCATAAAATTTAAAATTCTCCTTTAAGTAGTTGATAATGTTAGAAAGCCGTTAACTGGCATACTTAGAAAGTTTTTGATACAAATTTAATTCACTTCTTAAGATATGGCATAATTTGTAGACCAGAGATATAATAAAATGTTATAGTTTCAGTTTTTTTTCTATTCTTTCTATTCTTTGTTTGCTATCTTAAAGAACTTGGCTTGTTGCTTAGCACTTAAATAAGTGGTTAGTTCGAATGGCCTTGAAATACAATCTAGCCAAAAAAAAACAAAATATAAATATACAAGAGCATGTTATGAAGAACGCATTAAATATTTACATTTTTTTTATACGAATTCCTATGAAATGTGTCTGAATTGAATTCTGAAGTGGACATTGTTTTTATAGCTTTGATAGTCAGAATATTAGACAAGCCACACATCCAGTCTAGTTTGAAATTCTTTAGCGCCAGTTAAAATGTGTCGTGATTCATATCAAGTGTAATTTGCATGACCATAACGTGAAATATTCCGAAGTTTATAGTATATGAAAAAGCAAAAGAAGATTCATCATAAAAGCATTACATTTCAATAGATAATAAAGACAAAACTTTATTTTGTAGATTTGAATCAGTTTGTTATGTTTATATTTGACTTTGCCGACATAACATGGAGTCAATTTACATAAAAATTTAATTTTATTTTAATGAAAAACAGTGATAAGACAGTTTGAATGTTTTTTAAACGATCTCATGTCCAAGATAGGCGAAGGCTAAAGTGGAATATACTGCAGAAAAACTTATAGTATTCGTTTAAAATAAACTTAAAGATTGTTAACATTTTTATTTATTTGTCATATTGAAGAATTAATAATGTTATGTTTTAGAAAATTAAGCCTCGTTTTGTTCACAAGAGGCATAAGTATGATTTAGCTCGGGGATAACTATTTCTAGGTTAATTTTATTCCAAGCGTATAAATTGCGAGATAAAAATTAGTTTTGTTCACATTTTATTCCTGATTTATGCTGAGAGTATAAATTTGAGAAGAACATTTTTTATTTTCATTTTTCGATGCCCAGTAAGAAATTATTTCTAAAGCTGGAACATTTTTTGGAGCGTAATTTCTTGCATTTTTTGTACTGTTTGCTGAGCTTTATGTTTTATTATTGTATGTTTTTTAATGTTTTCGACACAGTACTTCAGAAACCACCGATAAACTTTATTATGTTATTACGAAACCCGTTTTGCGTCGTATGGTATCACAGCGTAAGCTTTAAGTCCTTTTTTTTTAACTACAGTGGATCACAGCTTATTTCAACCAGCACTTAACAAAAACTTAAAGCAGCAATTAAAACAAACTAAACTAAAAAATATTAATAATTTAATATTTCGTCGACCTCTCTTAATGTGTTGATTTGTTATTTGTTTGGGCTTAAAGTCCGGTCACTATTTTATATTAAAACAAATTAATTTGTTTATAATAAAATGTTTTTTATTTATTTTGTCCAATATTTCGAACTCCGCCGGAGTTCATCATCAGGGACACTGTTATATTAAAACATTAAACATAAAGTTTAACAATAAAAATATAACGCTGGTAGACATCACAGGAACATAAACGAACAAGTATAAGCTTAAAAACTAGTAAGCAGTAGACAACGAAACGGCGTAGGCGCGGGTTGCTGCAAATTAGTTTTTAAGCTTATACATGTTCGTTTATGTTCCTGTGATGTCTACCAGCGTTATATTTTTATTGTTAAACTTTATGTTTAATGTTTTAATATAACAGTGTCCCTGATGATGAACTCCGGCGGAGTTCGAAATATTGGACAAAATAAATAAAAAACATTTTATTATAAACAAATTAATTTGTTTTAATATAAAATAGTGACCGGACCTTAAGCCCAAACAAATAACAAATCACTAAAAAATATTTTAAAATTATGTAAATGCAATTATTTAACTCATCAATTATGGCTTAATTTATTTTTATAATTTTTTTTTTGGATTTTATAATAATTAAAAACGAAAAATCTAATCAAAAACAATATCACAGCTTATTTTAACCAAAAATTTTGCAGTTGAGCAATGTTCCTTTATCTTGTAATGAAACTGTTGGTTCTTTTTCTATAGTTTACTCATTAACCCACAACACTCTCAAGTTCATTTTTATGGGAGTTTTGTGTGCATAAAATTTGTTTTTCAAAATGCGGCAACGTACGATAATTGAGCAGCGAGAACTTTTCCTCAGTCGTTTAAAAATCTCTATTCGCGCCGAAAAATTGGTTGGATTGAGCGAAAGAGATGGTTGGATTGAGTGACTCCACAGTCAAGAGCATCATTTATCGTTTTGTCCGGGAAAATATAAGGCATGATAAGGTAAGAAATGCTCCCAAAAAAAATATTCAATTCAACGGACAAGCACTATGTTGTCCGAAAAATCCAGTAAATCCCAAAATTATTGGCTTCAAAAGTGGCCATTGAAGTGGAGATAGAGAAGCCCTTTATAATCACAATAAATCAGAAGTGCCATTTAAAATTTGCTAAGGAGCTCTTGAATAAGGAGTCAAGCTTTTGGAATACGGTAATAATTGCTGATGAGTCTAAATTTAATGGAAATTTAAATTTTGGCTAAGGTGGAGCCTCTTATGTGTGGTGTAAGCCAAACAGAGGGTTGCAAGCAAAAAATTTAAAAAAAAAATTTCTCATTATCTTGAAATTTTGAAGGCAAACTTGATTGAAAGTGCAGAGAATTTGGGCATTCGTGATTAGTGTCCGACCGAATATTCGGTTTCGGTTTCGGCCAGTTTCGGCCCTTTCAATCAGTTTCGGCTATTCGGCATCAATATGGCCGAAACCGAAACCGAAACCGAATATTTGATATGACACTACTTATTCGGTTCTTAAATATATTTCAATGGTAAATGTGAGTTCGCTTTCATCAAAATTTTTAATGGTGTTAAATAGAACAAAAACGTGAAATTCAGTCATTTGATTGACCGTGTTGGATCCAGCACAAAACGATAAATGTAGATATTTTTTTTAGATTATAATATAAAGTTATTTGACTTTAAATACTAAAAAGTTCCTTAAAGTTGTATTAAAACTATCTCTTTATTTATTATTTTAAAGTTGAACATTAATATTCAAACGGTATTATTCATAAAAATATCTTGAAATAGATTTAAAGTGCTCAATAGTCTAAAAGCTTTTTAGAGATTAAATGCTTTTTAAAATTTTGTTATTCATAAAAGTATTGTCTCAGCTTATTTGCTAAAATAGGAACACTCTCAATTTGAAATGAGAACAGTGTCAAGAATGGTTTGTGAATTTGATAAATTCAATATTTTTTTGTTTATTTGTCATAATTTCATCAATATTTTGAAATGCAAACAGTCAAAAAAATGTTTAATCTATGGTCTTCTCTGAAAAAATTGTCACTTATAATTTTTATTTTCAATATTTTGAAATGTTTTGCCATGTTTTCATATTTTTGGAAGCAGTTTGAAGTATTTTTGACAATATTTGTGCTCACATTAGAGTAAAAATTTTAAAAAGGCTTTATCAAGGGTTTATTGAAGGTTACTCATTTAAGAAGCCTTTATAAGAGATTTTTGTCATTATTGGACGTTTATGAATACTGTTTTTGAAATTTTTTTTTTTTGTAAAGGCTTTATAAGAGGCTCGTAAATTTTTATGAATAAAGGCAAAAGAATATTTATCGTATATATACGTTATTATAATGCTTCAATTGTTATGTTTTTGAAAGCTTTTAACAAAAAAATTAAAAAAATAATTTGTTTTTTAAAACAATTTTCATGCAGACATTCAGTTTCGGTTTCAGTTTCGGTTTCGGCCGAATATTACAAAAATGGCCGAAATTCGGTTTCGGTTTCGGTTTCGGCCAAAATTTTGGTTTCGGTCGGACACTATTTGTGATGTTTTCAGATTTGATCAAGACAATGACCCGAAACATAAGTCGGGTATTGAAAGACATGGCTGTTTTGGAACTGCCCACACGTAATGCAACCACCAGTACAGTCGCCGGGCATGAATGTGATAGAAATTTTATGCCATTTTGGATATAAACATCCGAAAACGTTAAATATCCAACAAATCCGATCTCAAAACAGCATTGGTTGACGAATGGGCAAACATTACGACGGAAGTGACCCGTAATTGATCGAATCCATGCCAAAAAGGCTCAAATTAGTTAAACATCAGAAGAGTGGTCATACTTAGTATTTAAAATTTATGTTTTTTGTTTCTGAGGCCAATTTTGAAATTGAATTTGTTACATGTTTGAAATAAGCTGTGACACTGTTGTTGTTTAGTAAATTACTGTAAATTAAGCCATGTTGGTTAAAATACTTAAGACATCAGACTAACAACCTGCATTTAGATTATTTTGATAGCCTTTAAGATTAGTTGTCAAAGCTTCTTTGTTTTTTGTTTTTGTTAGGTGCTGTTTGAAATAAGCTGTGAGCCACTGTATATATTTAAAAGCGCAAACATTCGGAACAAATTATCGCAAAGGTACGATGTTACACCGACGATCTCTATCAACCTGGAGCTTGGGAGAGAAAGTATAAATAAATTATATAAAATATAAATTATTTTCTTAAGAAAAAATTTGTGAAGTGAAAATCTGGCTGACAAATTATATTCTCACATAAATTTTTTTTCAATTTTGATTGGTTGATTTTGAAAAATAAAATTCAGTACTTCCGTAGCGCAGTTGCGATGAACAACACAATTCTGGAACTTACATTATTTTTTTTTTTCATTTATTTTGTTGCTCAGAGAATATTCAATTTTATTTTTCATATCGACCAATCAGAATGAAGAATACTCTCAAAATTATTTTTTAATGAAAAAAATTATAAAATGAGAGTGATAAGAGCGAGTTATATCCCTGCAGAAAAATGGACCAGATTTAGAATAGTTCTAAACTAGTTCCAAAAGGGGCCAGTACTGTTCCCACTACAATACCCTTTTACATTGAACGAACTGACGCTTTTTGCGGGTTGATGTCATAGAAAAAGACAATTATCCCCATAAACATTCGTTTTTCCCTATATCTGTACTAGTTCCATTATCAATAGTTCTAAGCTGGTCCGTTTTGGTACAGTCCAGAAGTGGTCATTAGTAAGCCCTATTATTCGCCTTATTCAGAACACGGGTACGTACAATATAACTAATTAAATTTTTGTATAAAGTTTTACCTGTATATTACCATTTACCATTTTCATCGAAAATGTTTGCGAAAGTTAATAAAAGTTCGGAATCTAAATGAAAAAACCGAGCCAAAACCCGTTTTGAGCGTATCTGTTTTTTGATTTTGTGTGTGCCTGCTGACAAGAAAAACTAAGAATATAAAAATGAATTTAAACTGTGCTATTCTGAGCGTCTTTTGGACTAGTTCGCAACTAACTCCAATTTCACTAGAAATAAACTAGTTGGTTTTTCCATTTGTCTCCAAAATAACTGCTGGGATATTTCAGGGGTTAAAACAGGGTACACTGAATAAGGTAGCCGCAACACGGAGAGCGCGACTGCCGCAAATGTCAAAGCGAACTGCTTCAGCTGTTGTTGTTGTTCTTCTTTTTTTCGATAGCCAGTTGATTTTGACACTTTCGGATATGCGAAAGAGAGCACAGTCAGTTTTGCAGCAACCTTGTTATTCAACCATGGGTTAAAATATCTCGCCGCCATTTTTATCTCCCGCTCAGGAGATAAAAGCCTTAACTCACTATGAACAAATGAAAAAATATAATTATCTCGGAGATAAATTTATGCCTCTGTGAACAAAACGGCCCTAAGAAAGTAATAAATTTTCAGAAAGTAGTTTTTTCGGGTAAGTTTGTTTTGCATTTTTTTTTCTCTCTTATTCAATATCTACAACTTTGCTTAAGACACCAAAATAATATTATTCAGTACGGTGTACCGCGAACCAGCCATGTTAAAAAATCGAAAATTTATCAACATACGCTTTGAGTTAAAAAATGGATGACTTTGAAATTCTCTTATTTAAACGTAAGTTGACGTACGCAACGTTGGCACAAGTTATGATGCAACATTTACAGTTTTGGCAAGTATTACCATTTTCACAAAAAAATTATCAAACCTAAGTCCCAAAATGATGACCTCGAAAAAGTGGCACAGCATTTTATATAATTACAGAAGGATAAGGAACTAGAAGAACCAGAACAAGAGGAACTAGAAGCTGAAAGAAATTCAAAGACAAAGTATCACTTTTGCTGCAGTAATTTGCCTGTGTTAGTCTACAATTAGATATGGCGCTATAATAAGCATATTGAAAGGATTCGTTGGTTCCCTGAATTTCCTTGTAACGATATTTTTGTGCTTCTGTGAAAAGTATTTCCGATAAAAACAATGCAATTTTGAATCACTGAAGCTACTACGTGTACTGAGGAAAAACTACCTTGTATCTTCTAAAATATAACAACTTCCTCTTGGAATCAATTCTTATGGTCTAAATTGGTATCCTCGAGACAAAAACATGAATATATCATAAATGCAAAATTTTCAAAAACTAGCCCTCTGGAATGCAACTCGCAAGTTTTGAGATATTGATGTTCAAAGATGGTCAATTTATACAAAGTTTTCGTAAAATATGACAAACGAGTTAATAATCGACGTTACCATCTCTAAAAGGATTTTTGATGTAGATTTGAAATCTACAGAGAAAATTATTCTAAAAGTACTCCTTTTATCGCTATAATAATAAAGCACTCCGCCACACATACAACAATCTACACTTGTTTCTCTTGATTTCCTTTCTCTCCTACATATCTATCTCCCAATTTTCCGAACCAAGGCAGCAGGTTTGACTGAATGGATTTGACATATGAAATGCTTGGTTCAAAGCTTAAAAAAAAAAGCTTCAAGAAAGAGATCAGAAATAAAAAGGCACCTTAACTTCCACATTTAAAATGCATGGTAGAAGAAATTCAACCTTTCTATTTTGAGCTGAAAAAGAGAGCGCTTTTGTGTTGGTCGAATTTGAGTTTTGCTCAAAACTAAAAATTCGATATTTATTCTTTTTATAATAAAACCAAGATGTGTTAGAAAAATGGGCGTCATCGACCGATGAACACGCCCACTTCCAATGCAACCCATAATATTGGAAACTCCATAAATAGGCTAATATTTAAGCTACAGACCTGAAAATGGGTATTTGTGTATATTATATTAGAATTCAGGCATGTTAGAAAAATTGGCATCAACCACTCAATAACACGCCCACCTCCCATTCAACCCCTTATTGAAAACTTTATAAAAAGGCTTGTCTTTACTTTGAGGGATAAAAATTTGACATGAATGTATTTTAGACGTCATCAAAAAAGTAAAATTTTTTGAAATCTCATATAAAAAGAGCTGCAATTTACGATTTTGTACCCTTGCGAATCGACCGTGGGGGTATTTTAACTTTGGCCAAGTCGAAGATATACCTTACTAGTTTTATTTTCTTTCATAGTCAGTAAGAATACTTATTTAAGGCACTATTCTGGTATAGGAGAACACATTTTTTGTGATTTTATAAAATTCGATACAACACTTAGAATATTTTTACCAGCCAATTATTTTATAAAATATTTATTGAGATTTTGACAATACAAACACAAGTTAAAAAAAAAATCTGAAAATTGAAATCTTTAAATGCTTTTTACTCGAAACTACTTTTACTAAAACTTAAATTACTTAAAATTTGGTGTGGACCTTCTTTAAATAACCTTCTATAGTTGGAACTTTAATTATGTAAATATTTTTTTTTTCTATTTTTAAAAAATTAAAAACTTTGAAAAAAGGTTAAAAAAAATCACATATTTGCAAACTCCTCCATTTTGTAAATACTTTTTTTTCATTCTCGTAGTTCAGTGATGACCGTGGCATGCAGGTTAAGTGTGTGGCCTAGCATGTTCGGAGCCCGGGTTTGATCCCCAGCCGCGGCGAAAAGTTTTTTCAATAAAAAATTTTTCTGATCGGTCACCACCACTCTGCAGACAATGGCAAACCTCAGAGAGTAAACAATGCTATGTAAAGCTTCTTGAGAACATGAACTTTAGCCGGTTGGAGTCGGCATAAAACATGTAGGTCTAGTTCTCGGTTAATTGTGTGCAAACATTTAATTACACACACAACACAATTGATCATAAGAAGCTCGGTCAAACTTCGTTCAAGGGCTGAAATGGCCAATTTGTTTTTTTTGTTTAAGTTTCAGCACAGAAACTTTTTTTTCTTGGTCTTGTTATATAAGCATAAAAAACTTGCCAAAAATTGTTAGCCCTCAACGTGTAACATTTAAATATATATTCTAACTGAGTTCGCTTATCGAGAAATAAACAATTAATCAAAAAGTTTTGCAATTGCGACTTTTCTCCTCACCGCGTGAAGTAAGTTATATCGTCACACCTTAAGTAATAAAAAAAAACAATAGAATGTGTCCTTGGCCAAATTATTAAAATGCTGTTTAATAGTCACTTTTTGCACATTTATCAGTCAAAGAATATTAAAAAAAAAAATTTCATTTCATTTAGTCCTTAGTTTAGTCCTTATTTAGTTTTAGAGAGAGGAGTACTGGTCAACATACTTGAGTGCTTTTACTGTCACTTGTTAACTTTATGGTGATCTGCTTTAAGTGTTGTGTGCTGCTGCTCATAAAATGTTTGTTCTTGATTCATTTTGTCAATCATCATTATTTCTTATGACCAACATTCGATCAATTCAGTCATTATCAGGCGTTGCTATACAATCGATGTTACTTTATAATAAAGCCGCTTAAATTGAATGATTACCGCGTTGACAACGTAGAAAAGAATTTTTGTTTTTTTTTTCTCCTTCATTGTACGCTGTAATCCTATTGCTGCAGTTTTTAAGCATTCAATTAAATTTTTACAATGCGATCATAATAAAGCTTGAATAATAAGTCAGCTGGGAGTGTGATGGCGAGTAAAGGTAGGATTTTATTATCGTACGCTGACTTATGACTTAATGAAAATAAAAAAGAATAAAAACAATTGTTGGCAGCTTCATAAAATGATGGGCTGTGATGACAAAAAATTACGAAAAATACATAAAAACAAATGTACGTAGGTACGAATTTTTTAAGCCTGAACTTAAAAATACAATTTCTATCTGCTGCTTGATGGACTGGTAGACGACAATGGCAGTTTGGAACGAGGTGTGGACGACATGTTGCTTCAGTTTAACCGCGTGTTCATAAATAGTAATAAAGTATGCATATGAGGGTGTGTGTATATGTGTGTGTTGGTAGGTGGACTCTTGGCAAGGCTGTTCGGTGTATGAACGTGCATAAGTTTTTATTGCTAGCATGTCGCATAAAGAAGCTCATAACTTTTTAATGTCTCGCTTGTTTTTTTTGGGCTACTGGTTTTTTATACCACAGCACCTACACCGGAGTATGCTGTTTTTTTTTGTTGTTTATTGCTGTTTTTGTTTTTTTTTTTTTTTTTTTGTTTGAGTGTGGGCGTGGGTGTTGGCGCTTATGTTTGAGTGTTTAAGCTGCATACATATTCATGTTGTAAATAAATCGCTCCTGTTGCAATTTTATCTAACCATACCCATGCCTCGTGACAATCAAAAAAGAAACCAAAAACAACAACAACAACAATGACAACAACAACAACAACACTGACAACAACCAAAATTCAAATTATCTTAAACTCAATATATACTGCGATAAATGGCTTTCGGAACTCTGTATAGTTCACGAGTGCAAAACGTTGATGTGTGTGTGCCATGTGAGTTAAGGAAGGGAGCTCGTTTTTTATGCTCTTACTTATGTGAATATAATTGAATATCCTTAACAGTTGATAAGCTTTTGCCACGCCCCTCTAGCGCACATTTGCTTCGGTTCCTGTTGATGCCGTTAAGCGCACTTAACTTAAACATTTATGTTAAGTTAACGAGATAATCAGCTTAAGTGGCTCAAGTTACGCCGCCGACAACAACAATAACAATAACAACAACACCCAGCATAATATTCAAGGATGTGCAGTAGGCTATAAAAGAGCGAGCGTTGCAATTAATTGAATACTTAAAAATATTTAATGCAAAAAGCAATTCAAAAATCAGCATGCAAGATTTCTGATAAACAATTTATGACACAGTTCAACTTACAAAATAGTTAAAGACTTCGATCGATAGATTTAAAAAAAAAAAATTATATTTGAATAGGTTTTTTTAAAGTTTACATTTGGCTTAAGTTAACACAACTTAAAGCAAAAGATAAAAATTATTTATAAAAAAATGGCATTCATCGTAAATGTTGTGCACATACATGCAAAATTTTTAAAAATTCTTCGTTCATTAAAATATTTTTTAAATATTCCTTTGAAAAAAATTCACTTTGAACAATTCTGTGTCGACAAGGAATAACAGCTACACTCATTTTCAAAATTTCAAGAGAGCATTTTTAAAATTGAAACTGCTACCTAATATCAGAGTACCCAGACTTTTACTGATTAGATTTGATGTCCTCAAACATTTAATTTTTAAGGTACAACCATACAAATTTGCCTGCAGGTGTAGTTCTTTGCGAAAAACCGCTATGCAAGTAATAACCTCAATTTGTCCTTACTCGACTTTAGCGGTTATTCCTTGTTGGCACAGAATTTATATATGTATGTCTGCAGTTTACTTTAAAAGAAAACAAGTAAAGAAAGTCTAAAGTCGGTCTAGGCCGACTATGAAATACCCTAAACCCACTTTTCAAAAAAAAAAAAAATTAATTGTAAATGGGCGTGTCCGTGGGCGGATGAAGTCCATTTTTCCAAACCATCTTTGTCTTGTCATAAAAAACATACGTGCCAAATTTTAGCTCTGTAGGTCAAACACATGCTTATTTATTGCGTTTTAAATTTTTGGGTTGTATGGGAGGTAGGCGTGTCCGTGATCGGATGACGTCCATTTTTCTAAACCATCTTTTTTTTGTTATGAAAAACATACGTGCCAAATTTTAGCTCTGTAGGTTAAACACATGCTTATTTATTGCGTTTTCAATTTTTGGGTTGTATGGGAGGTAGGCGTGTCCGTGATCAGATGACGTCCATTTTCCGAAGGCATATTTGTGTTAGTATGAAACACAAACATATCCAATTTTATTGTTGTAGGCTAATTATGAGGTGAGCTATGCAGTTTTCAATTTTCGCGTTGTATGGGAAGTAGGCGTGTCCGTGGGCGGACGATGTCCATTTTTCAAAACCATCGTTTTTTTGTTATAAAAAACATACGTGCCAAGTTTTAGCTCTGTAGGTTAAACAGAGGCTTATTTATTGCATTTTCAATTTTTGGGTTGTATGGGAGGTGGGCGTGTCCGTGAGCGGATGACGTCCATTTTTCGAAGACATCTTTGTGTTGGTATAAAACACACACATACCAAATTTTGTTGTTGTAGACTTATTATGAGCTGAGTTATGCAGTTTTAAATTTTCGCGTTGTATGGGAGGTAGGCGTGTCCGTGGGCGAATGATGTCCATTTTTCGAAGACATCTTTGTGTTGGTATAAAACACATACATACCAAATTTTATTGTTGTAGGCTAATTATGAGCTCAGTTATGCAGTTTTCAATTTTCGCGTTGTACGGGAGGTAGGCGTGTCCGTGGGCAGATTCCAAAAATATTCAATAGTGCAGATCCTTGGGTATATGTGACCATGTGTACCAAGTTTTATCCAATTATCTCAACTCCTTCTTCTTATCCTGTGTATACGGACAACACACAGACGGACGGACGGACGGACATAGATAGCTCGACTCACGTGGTGACGCTGATCAAGAATATATATACTTTTCTATACCGGACTCGCTTCGTTCTATGCGTTACAAACGTTTGCACAAAGTTAATATACCCTGACCTTTCAGGTTTAGGGTATAATAAAAGTTTAATTACTTGCACAGCTATTTTTTGCTGACATTTTCTATGAATAAACATTTTAAATCTATAAATAAATAACATCTAGTTGGCTCTAATCTAAAAGTACATCACCACTAAGTAAGTAGAAAGCTTTTTTCAGAAATAATTTCGCCCACGGTAGAATATATAAATAGCATTTGTTTTAAAATAGAAAATATATTAATTTTTTTTTTGTCTCTGACACCACTGAGCCTTTATTTTACAATAAATTAGTTAAAAATTAGATAAAATTTATTTCAAATTTAATCTTTTAATCAATATCTGCTCAGCATACTTTACAATGTTGAAGCAAAAAAAAAAACATTTTTATCAATTCACCAAAAATGACCCCCAAAACGCATGTCTAAAATCTTATTAGACAATGTTTTATTTCATCATCAGCTGATAGAATAGCTCTATAGCTCACAATGAAAAACCATTTACGTTCGAAATGCTTAGCTGGTGAGGTAGAGAGTCTATGAATACCCTACAGACGATAAGAAAATGTTAATTAATATGCGACAACTGGGAAGAGCAAATTGATGGATGGCTATCTGGGCCAATAGCTGCTAAGCAAAGTATTTTTTAAGTAAGCAGCATTTAAAGAAGTAATTACAGTTATTTATAAGGCTTAAACAAAATCTTATAATAATACCAAATATACCAATAAAAATTTAAAGAAAGCTATCAGGGCTATAAATGCAGAAATTGGTACACGGTTAAAAATCTTGGAATAATTTTTATACCAATTGTTGGAATAATGCATTTTTAAGTCTCTTTTTTATAAGAATTAATACTTTTCAAAATACAAGAAATTTTTTGAGACAAGGCTTTACTAAAATTTAATAAATTTTTAATAAAACTTGAATTCTAGTATCCCAGGTTTTAAATTGAAAAAAACTAAACGGTAAAAAATCTTGAAGTACTTTTTAAACCAATCAGTGGAATAATGCAGTTTTTAATCCCGTTTTTATTAAAATTGATACTTTTGAAAATACTAGAAATTTTTTTAGTCAAAGCTGTACTTCAATTTTATTAATTGGGAATATAATTTTAATTTTAGTACATAAAGTTTAAAATTTAATAAAAATTTTATTTTAAAAAAATTGGCGTTGTCCGCCTCCAAACACGCCGACCTCTCATACAACCCACAATAGTCAAAACTCAATAAAGAGGTTTATATATTAGCTACAAAGATAAAACTTTATATGTGAGTATTTTATATCAGAGTCAATATGTGCAGACAAACTGGTCGCCATCCGCCAACGAACACACCCAATTTCCATACAACCCGCAATACTGAAAAAACCATAAAAATTTGTATATATGAATACAGGGATAAAACTTGGTATGGGAGCATTTTATATCAAAACTAAGGTGTACACAAAAAATAAAAGACATCTGCACTCGACCACGCCCAACTCCCATACAACCAACGTTAGTGAAACCTGTTTAAGCTATAGAGGAATACATGGACTTAGAATACAATAAGAAGTTATTTATACTTGTATAAGTATTATACAATATGATATACATAAATATGATAGGAGATTGAGGGTATTTCATAGTCTGGCTAGACCGACTTAAGAGTTTCCTTACTTGTTTTTTATTAAAAATATTAAGTAATTATAAAGTAAGTAAAGATAATTTTCAGCTGATAATGAGAACTAGACAGCAATTTACAACCATTTTAAGAGCAAACAAAAATAAATATTTAATCATCACAGGTAGCGTCATTATGGATATATGACGCTTTTTCTAATTATTATTTGTAAGGTTATGTTTTCATAAAGTGCACCAAATTGCTGTCCCCTAGAAAGTCAAAGAAAAAAGTTATTTTTGTCTATCTCACTTCGTTTTCAGGATATGTAGTTTTTGGTTGTGAATTCATAAACTTAGTTTGACATTTCAGATAAACTGTTTTTGTTTTCAAGATATGACGTCTTCTCTTAATGTTTGTCATAAGATGTTGCTGTCAATAACAGTGTAATCTCAAAGCAACTGTGGTCTTTTTTTTTAATTTCATGGACAAATTTTGGAATTTCGTTTATTTTATGTAAAAAAAGTAG
This sequence comes from Tetanocera ferruginea, assembly GCA_958299015.1. NCBI lineage: Eukaryota > Metazoa > Arthropoda > Insecta > Diptera > Sciomyzidae > Tetanocera > Tetanocera ferruginea. The sequence continues at coordinate 11,267,850 of OY282642.1, forward strand.
TGTTTGAAAAATTAGTTAAAAACAAGTAAAGAAGTCGGTCTAGGCCGACTATAAAATACCCTAAACCTACTTTTTCAAAAAAAAAATAATATTATTGAAAATGGGTGTGTCCGTGGGCGAAAGAAGCCTATATTTTATATGCATTTAAATGTTGATGAAAAATTTACACATACCAAGTTTTATTGCTGTAGCTCACAGTTAACGCCTTTATTGTGCTTTCGCTATGGGAAGTGGGCGTGTTCATGGACGGATTACTTCCAATTTTTGAACACACCTTAGTTTTGGTATAAAATACATGCATACCAAATTGAATTTCTCTATGACAAACATAACCTTATATAATGAGTTTTAAGCTTTTTGGGTTGTATGGGAGGTAGGCGTGTCCGTAGGCGGATGACGTCCATTTTTCAAAACCATCTTTGTTTTCTCGTAAAAAACATACGTTCCAAATTTTATCTCTAAAGGTAAAACAGAGGTTTACTTATGCGTTTTCAATTTTTGGGTTGTATGGGAGGTGGGCGTGTCCGTGCGTGAATAATACCCATTTATCGAAGACATCTTTGTGTTTACATAAAACACATACACATCAAATTTTATTCTTGTAGGTTAATTATGAGCTAATTTATCCAGTTTTCAATTTTAGCTTTGTATGGGAGGTAGGCGTGTCCGTGAGCGGATGATGTCCAGTTTTAAAAACTATCTTTTTTTTGCTATAAAAAACATACGTGTCAAATTTTATCTCTGTAAGTTAAACAGAGGCTTGTTTATTGTGTTTTCAATTTTTTGGTTGTATGGGAGGTGGGCGTGTCCGTCAGCGGATGACGTCCATTTTTCAAAGACATCTTTGTGTTAATACAAAACATATACGTACCATATTTTATAGGTGTAGGTTTAATACGAGCTGAGTTATGCAGTTTTCAATTTTTGCGTTGTATGGGAGGCAGACAACGTGTCCGTGGGCGGATTCCACAAATATTTAATAGTGCAGATTCTTGGGTCCATGTGACCATGTGTACCAAGTTTCATTCAATTATCTCAACTCCTTCTTCTTACCTGTGTTTACAGACAACACACAGACGGACGGACGGACATGAATAGCTCGACTTACGAGGTGACGCTGATCGAGAATATATATACTTTTCTATACCGGACTCGCTTCGTTCTATGCGTTACAAACGTTTGACTTTAAGACCTTTCAGGTTTAGGGTATAAAAAAAAAACAAGTAAAGAAAGTCTGAAGTTGGTCTACTGTAAAATATACGGAGCCTTCTTTTTCAAAATTCAATAATAGTATTGAAAATGGGTGTGTGCGGAGGCGGTTGAATCCCACATTTTATACATTTTTATTCCTTAAGCTATCATTTTAATACTGTTATAGTCTTTTCGCTATTGCAGATTGTATGGGAGGTGGGCGTGTTCATGGACGAATAACGCCCAATTTTTTAACACTCAACAATCTCTTATCTCTGTAGGTTACACATAGGCTTATATATGGAGTTTCCATATATAGTTTTCAGCTTATATATGGGTAGTTTCGGAGGTAGGCATGTCCGTAGGTGGATAACGCCCATTTTTGTAAAACATCTTAGTTTTGGTATAAAATACATATGTACCAAATTTTATCGCTGTAAGATAAACATAAACTAATTTATGCAGTTTTCAATTTTCGTTTTATATGGGAGATAGGCGTGTTCGTGAGCGGATGACGTCCAGTATTAAAAAACGTCTTTATTTTGTTATAAAAAAACATACATAACAAATTTTATCTCTGTAGGTTAAACATAAGCTTCTTTATTGAGCTTTCAATCATAGGGTTATATTGGAGGTGGGCGTATCCGTAAGCGGATGACATCCATTTTTCGAAAACGTCTGTGTTTTGATATAAAATACACACTTACCAAATTTTATTTTTTTAGATTAGTTATGAGCTCATTTATGTAGTTTTCAATATTTGCGTTGTGTAGGAGGTAGGCGTGTGTGTAGGCGGATACTGTCCATATTTCAAAAACATATTTGTTTTTTGTTTAAAACAAATGCACCACAAGTTATCTCTGTAGGCTTACCTGAAGCTAATTTATTGAGTTTTATATTTGTGGGGTGTATGGGAGGGAGGTGGGTGTGTACGTGCGTAGATGACACCCATTTTTCGAAGACATCTTTGTGTTGATATGAAACACATGCGTACCACATCTTATTGTTTCAGGTTAATTATGACCTTACTTATGCAGTTTTCCATTTTTACGTTGTATGGAAGGTAGACTATTCATAGACTGACATGAATAGCTCGACTCACGAGGTGACGCTGATCAAGAATATATATACTTTTCTATACCAGACTTGCTTATTTCTATGCGTTACAAATGTTTGCACAAAATTTATATACCCTGACGTTTCAGGTTAAGGCTATAATTAATACAGGTCCCAGGAAGCTACTCATTGAATTCAACCAATTTGGCCCTTTTGTAGTAAACATCTATTACCTTCTGCATTCTGACCGAAATTATTAAGATCGTCAACTTTTGTATGTATGTATCTCCCATACAAAATCTTGTACAAAATCAATAAAGATCGAAGAGAGGCACTCCTAGGGTCTAACCGATTTTGACCATTTTAAGCTCACATCTATTACACACTTCTTTAGTATGCTGAGCTAGTTTCTTTAAGATCGGTGTTTTTTTGATGTACCTCCTATAAAAAATCATGTCAAAAATTTATATAGGTTCAAAGATGATACTCCTAAGAACTGACCGATTTTAATTTTTTTAAAATTTTTCCAAAACTATAATTTTCCATTGTACGGTGATGAATGTTGGTACAAAAGGATTTCCAAGGTTTCTAAACTAAAATCTGATGTCAAAAAATTCAAATTTTAAAGGACGGATCCAGATTAAAAATTGTTTTTCTTTTTCTTTTGTCACTAATTTCTAGCGCGACATATCGTCGGTTCAAAAAAAAACAATGACGTAAATGCAAATTTTGTTAAATACGGTTTATTGGATAATTGTTATGTCAAATATCCAACTTAACAAACCAAGGTCAAACCTATAAGTCAGAATTATACCAGTATCCATCATGCATTTATTCTCGGTGAAATACTTTTTTGTTAATAAAAGTTTTACGTATTTAATATTTGTTTGCAGTTACATCATTGTTCTTCTGAACCGACGATATGATCTCAACTAGTGATGGGCGCGTGTCACGAATTTTGACGTGACACCACGGATCGTGAGCGAACCAATAAAAAGTCACGAAAAATTCGTGATAGTGTGTGATTAAATTTTTCTCGTGCGTAAGCGTGCGTGACTTAAATTAATTCGTGTCACGACTTGTGTAGCCAAATTTTTCAAACCTGTGCCAAATTTCGAAATGCAACACTGACCTCTTCAAAAGAAGTGACAACAACCATGATAGAATAATTTTACCAGGTAGTAAATGTTAATTCTCTCAGCTACAAGTAAACGAAGTCAGCTTGTCAAAAACAGCTGTTCGTTGTTATATTCGTTGGTCACATTCAGCTGTGTCAACTGTTGTGACAGCAACACATCGGGGAGCGCTATTATCGGTATTGAAGTTTCAGAAAAGTTGTCAAGTTTATGAAATATCAAGCTTAGTATCAAATACGAATGGAAATTTTACCAACAAATTAAAAATTTTCTATTTTTAAATGCATTTTAATGCGCAACTTCATATTTATGTGCATCAAGTTTTGACTTAACAGTTGGCAACTGTTGGATACGCTGAATGTGACCAGTGAAAATTAATTGTATGATATGACGGATTTTGAGCGCTCTTTTTCTTGTTATATTTTTTGACAAAAGTCCGTTTGCAACAGAAACGTCAATACTACCTTGGAGTAATTATATCATGTACAACAACTAACTTCGCTCTCTTTACTTTTTTTGCGAAACGTCAGCTACAATTTGAAACAATTTTGATAATTTTTAATACAAATAATAAGCTGAGAAATTTTATCAATTTTCTTTTTATAGTGCTGTATCTACCACTCTGTTGCTTGTGCTCCTTCCTGTATGCTAGTTTTACCAGAGGTACTCTAAATACACTTTTAATAAAAACTTAAGTGTCTTCTTCTTCCTATAAAACGTATTCGTGAGAACTCGTGAGTAAAATATGCCATCGTGATTGAGATCAAAAAACTTATTTTTAAGTATGAGCGTGCGTGATTAGTTGAAATCACATCGTGATCGTGCGTGATCGTGATACAAAAAATTATTTTTGATCGTGAGCGTGCGTGAATAGAAAATTCACATCATGAGCGTGCGTTATCGTGAGAGTAAAAATCACTCACGTGCCCATCTCTTATCTCAACTACTCCTAAGCACCAATGTATTACTTTCAGTTCCTTCTTCCCTTTTGTCTTCTGAAGTCTATTGTCTATTGTCTTTTATTGTTTATACTTCTCTTTGTTTATTTTACTTTGTGCAATATTTACATTTTTAAGTTTTAGATAATTTTAAATTCTACAAAAACTTATAATTAAAAATTCTGCAATGAGCTTTAATCTTCAATACGCACATTGAGTTTGAAATCTGAAAAAATCTAATGAAAACCACCTCTACCTCCCATACAAAGTGTACATCAAAACTGAAAAATCGCTACAAATATCATAAATAATCAATCTAATGATTTGAAATGTATTTTTAATATGTACCCTAAGCTTGAAGTTCGGCAAAATCGAATAAAAATTTCCCCTACCTTCCAGTCAAGTTGGTATCATAAAAATATAAAAACTTCATAAATTCCTCAAAAAATAATGTATTGACTTGATATACCACACATAAGCTCTGATAGTTAAAACCTACTCTTCCAGAGTCGACATCAAGTTAAGGAGAAAATTTAGGCTCTTAACTTGACAGTCATCCGACAGACAAAATTATATTCCTTCAGTTTTCAGCTTAGTGCTGTTCCCCCATCCCGCGAAGTTATGCCTTACGGTGGTTCCACGGGATTCATACTGGGTCGAAGATTCAATGCGAAGGTTTAGGTTTAAAGCGTAGGAATCGCACAATCCTACCTGCACGGTGGGGCCTATTGAAGGTTCCCCCTTCGCGAATAAAATAAGAAAAAAAAAGTTAAAACCTACTCTGAGCAAAAAATTTTCCAAAATTAGGTGGAAACTACGCCTATCTTGAACTCCATAGAAAGTGACGTCATCAAAATAATAAAACTTAAATTAATTAAAATATGCTTCTTTAAATAAACACGGGGGGCTGTAAAGGTATTAAAACTTCGGTAAAATCGAAGAAAGTTCCTAACAAGTTTTATACAAAATGACAAAATTAAAATAAAAAGTATTGGCAATAAAAAACAAAACCTCAAGTGTTGATTTCTAGAACGACCTCTTAGAACTTATTGTAAGGTTATATAAATAAGATAGATTTGTTTATATCAGATTCGAAATTTAGACAAGTCTTTTCTCTGTGCTATTAAATAAAAAGTCAAAAGACTAAAAAAGTTCCTGTTTTATTAAAAAAAAAATAATCTTAAGTCAATTCAAAACTTTTTTCAATTTTATTACTCATTAAGTCTCATAGTCATGCTTGATTGACTGTAGTTGCTTTTGTAGCTTAAGTCTCTGTAGCTGTACTTGTAGTACTTTTGTTATAAAGCTATACATATTTATATTTTTGTTTTTATTATTTAATGCCTGAATTTCCGCTAGCGTATTGATAAATTTTTGTTAAGTTTATTTTTTGCAAAAATCTTCATAATGAATGGTGGTGGTGGTGGTGGTGAGTGGGTGAATATTTTTGTCTGCTCTTTCCGCCTAATTTGATTTCCAGTTTTTCGATTGACGAGGCAACGAAAAAGAAAAATGCTAACGCTGTGTTTACAATATTTGAGGATAAATTATTGGTCCATAACAGGGAGCGCAATGGACAAAAACAAAAGAAAAAAAAAAAAAAAATCGACAACAAAAATGAAGAGGGAAAAACAAAGAGCAATAAAAAACGCAGATTTAATAGATTTTTTTTGTTGTTGTTGTTGTTGTTGTTGTTGTCTTTTTTGTTATACCCAATATAAGGACAATTTTATGTACTTTCGATGGGTTGGTTGGTTGGTTTAGTAAACAGCGCATAGCCTTATTTCAATTATGTGCGATGTTCTTTTGTTGTTCATTTTTTATTAATTTATTGTACATTTTGTAAGTCGTATTTAAGGTTCGCGCGTGCTGCTGCTAGCTTGCTATTGAATATTGATTAACAGTAATTTTAGTACGTTCAATTATGTTAGATAAATTATAGTTTATTAAAATGTTGGCTCTCTAGCTCAAAAGCTAAATCATAATAAATGTTAGCCTTGTTTTGGCTACAATGGTTTCTCGAAACCAGCCGTTTGATAAATGGTAAAGTGTTTTTTTTTTACAAAGCACATCACCAATAAATAAAGCTAAGGCCATAAATTTAGTACATCAAGCACAGCCACTATTCTTAATATCTGAAATTTATTTTTTTTTTAAATTTTTTACAACGATTGAAATTAATTGTGCGCAATTTTTCACTTCTGTTAAGGTGTTGCCACCACAATGAATACTCATCAACAGTTCTGTGCACATGAATAATCAATTCGCGGCGAGCATCTTCCTCAACAAAAACTAAACTGCATTGCTTCAGAGAGTCCTTGACGATGGCTTCTAAAGCTTTGCATTCATTGTCAGTGATAATCTTCAGCATGACTAGAATTCTCGGATTAGCAATTCAAAATAAAGCACACTTCACTTGCCTGTCTGGCAAGTGGTTAAAGTAAGTAGTTGTTGGCTCTCACACCAACTTCTACTTCAATGGCACGTTAACTTTGTCAAACGCGTTATTCACCTGCCCGCCAGTCCTTTAAATCTAACGAGCTAACGAGCGCAGAAACACCTCGAGTCAATTTGAATTACAACTAGAGCTCGTGCTAATGCAGAGTAGAACAACTAATGGCGCGCTTACACTGAAAAATAAATTGGCTGCAATATGTTTTGCTTCCTTTAAGCACAACACTAAATGAGGAGAGGTTTTTTGTTTTATGATGGTGGAAAAAAACAAAATGAAATTCTTGAGTTTCATTCTTTAACACTAAAAGGGCTGACGAGAAGACCAATTGGTGTTCAATTGCCAAAAACCTGTGAGTGTGAGATATGTTTAACAAGTTTAAAAATTAAATATTATTTAATTTTTTTTAAATATGTGCAACGCTGGGTCATTCTAGTGTTAATTTTTGAACAACAGTTTTGATGAAGCTTAATATAAGAAATCGACTTGCACCATGAACTAAAGAGGTTTGGAATAGGTCTGAAAATAGGCATATATTTAGAACTTTTTTCAGAAAATAAGTCTGAAATCAAGCAAAACCGAAAAAATAAATGCTTTTTTAAATATTTTTTAATTGTGTTTTAAACTTTTAAATTTCAAATTCAGTGTCAGATATAAATATTAAAGCTTTTACCAAAAATTGAGCTATATAGTAGTAGCTCAATTATAGTAACTATAGTATTTAAGTAACTATTAAGTAACTATTATTATTAAGTAACTAGTAATTAAGTAACTATAGTATTTTGATAACATCACTGTGCATGAACGATAAGTGAATTTTTTGTTCGATTTTGAATACTTTTAAGCACAGCTTAGAAATCAAATCTTATGTGCAAAATTTCAAGTCATTTTATTAATTTTTCATAGATTTTTTAGAGATTTTCCTTTTTGATGACGTTACATTTTATGTGAAGTAGATGTGGTTTTCATTCGATTTTGATACATTTAAAAAGAAAGGACACATATTATAAAGCAAAGTTGATCTGTAGAATTTAAAGCCATGAAATGATTTTTTGTAGAATTTAAAAAGATTTTACCGTTTTGATAAACTCACTTTGTATGGTAGGTACAAACCTGGTTTTCATGTGAGTTGGCTCATTTTCAAACTTGATCTTTATTTTTTAGATAAAATATCGATTTTCAATATAATAGATGCGATTACTGTAGGTAGACAGACGGACATGGCTAAATCGACTTAGATGATGATACAAATATATAAACTATTCCATACCTCCCACTTTTTGTGTGTCCACATTTGATACACTAACTTTTTCTTTTCTATACACATCCTCATGAGCGTCAAAGTTAGAAAAAAACACCCTTTGCGATGCACACGTGGAAGAGTTAAAAGACCTTTTTTTACATAGGGCAGGTTATCATTATATTCGACCAAATATTATATTATATTCGACTTGTGATGAGTAGAATAAGTTTACAAAGTGGTAAACGTTACCCAAACCTAAAAACACGTTTTCTGAAAATCATGATTTTCAAACTGGTCTCCATAGTATCTAAAGAACTACTCGATGACTGGATTGACTTTATTAATTTGCCTTTTGTAAAGCACTTTATCCCAAAATAGAAACATGTCATCAAATTGACGATGCAAAATCGCAGATTTCTTCATTGAAAATTATTAAACATAAAATAAAATCCTATTTCTCTTTATTCGCAATAAGCAAAATAATCGAAACCAACAAATTTTAAGAGATATTGTCGTGAAGAACATCTGTGGGAATACTTAAAAACTATTTCGTTGTTCCTTTGTCGGTTTGACGAAGTATAACATCACGGAGAGAAATTTGAGCTGAAAACAATTCCAAACCAATTAATTTTGGAAGTGGTTCTGAGCTAAGCCATAATGTTCTTGATATCAAGCTCTCATGTGATTGTTTATCAAAAAATCAACACGCCGACGTCGTGCATAATTTACGTGATGTTTGCATCATTATCAAAAAATTAATATAGTTATAAAAGGTTTAGAAACGTCTTTATTAATTCAAAGCAGTCTTAAAACTAAAACATACAAATGAACTTACATTCCTATAAACTTAAGATTAAAGGTTAAAACTAAAAGTTAAGAGAAAAGAGAAAATAGATTTATGATTAAGAATAAGCAAGGGATGACTAAAGATAATAAGTGTAAGTAAGATAATAAGTAATAAGTAAAGAGCTTAGCAAAAGATCAAAAGAGATTAAGAACAAAGAGTAAAAGAGTATTAATTATTAAATATAAGCATTAAATATAAGAGTATTAAGTAGTATACGAGAGTTCAATATGTGACTATATCCTCACTTATGCCCAATTTATGTTATTTTGGTATTGTTTGTAACAACAGAAAACATGCTCATTTGTGTCCAATGCATGTCACTTATGCATTGATAGTAATAAACATTAATATGCCAAATCCAAGGTTTTGGAATTGTTTATAAAAATATATGCAAAAACAATATTTTCAAATAAATAAAAATACAAGATGCAAAACATATTCAAACGCTGAATTACGCCCTTGCACAAAATGTACAAGTGGCTTTAGCAACAAAGAAAAAACACAAAAATAAAAATGCATAAACAACAAAAAAATTTATTTTTTACAAACAATCCCAAGGTTACACGTTTTTAGCACAAACTAACATGTTCATAAAAAAAAATCAATTCAAGCCCAATTTCTGGCATAAACTGCGAACAAGAATAGCATGTTTTGAGATGGTTTTCAGCTCTATTGAGCTGATTTCAGTTACGAACGTTTTGAGCTTGATTTAAGCCTATTTTTTTGTTCTCAGTGATTAACGGATGTGAAATGAGTTTAACATTTTAGGATTAAAAAGGCGAAAAATGTGTAACATCAGTACTTTGAATATAAACATCAGTTCTTTGAGCTAATATATAAGCTAGAAACAGTCACTTAAGCGTTTAAAAATTTTACTGTTTAAAAACATGGTTATCCACATGGTTCTCCTTTGGAAAGTAACGTTTAAAAATATATGCCAAAAATGTAGATTTCTTTAAATTTTTTTTTATTTCATAATAATTTAAGGACTTAAACATTGTACCTAGAACACGAGATTCACTCAAATATCTTCATGCACAGTAGTTTTTGCAGAGCTCGAATCTTTTTGAGTTGAAGTAATTTTCGATGGATTTTTGACTTGACAAATGTTGGTTTTGAATTGCTTAAGAGTTTGAGCTTTAATCAGTCAGAAACGATATTTTTATTTTGATTATTTAAACCATTGACATTGACGAAATTATGTTCTGAAAAAGTTTTTTCCCCCTGCTTCGGCTAATGGTGAGTTTATGAAATTGTTAAAACTCAGGTTTTTATCAATGGATCAGTTTGATAACAGCTACGTACAAATTTTATGAAATCTTGCACAAAATCGTAATTCCGAAAGAGAAACCACTCTAGATGTCAAAAAATAGATCCAAATTTGCGATTTCTCTTAAAAAAACTAAACAGTGCATCAAATTCATTACCAGCACAAGCCGAAGCTGAACTTCGACAATCAGAACTACTAGGTATTCGGGCTGATTATCAAACGGCCAAAGCTGTCGTTACAGTCCAACAATACAGGGTTGCCCATATTCGACGGACCCATCTGGCAACGCCATAACTTTTGACAGAGATGTCAGATCGCTTAATGACATACCGCGTTTGAAGCGTCAGCCCAAGCAGATTTTTACCATGGAACAATACACGCCACGCGAGCGCTCTGAAATAGTTGAAATTTACATTCAACAGAAGAAGTCAATTGTGAAAACTCAACGTGCTTTTAAAATATTAAAAAATGTGAGAAGTGCGCCTTCTAAGAACACCATTAAGCGTTTATACGAAAAATTTTCGACTGGTGAGGCTCTTTCTAATCTGAAGAGGCGAAATAAAAGTCGACCAAGGCGATCGGCCGAGAATATCGCTGCCGTACGAGCCAGTGTTGAGAGGTCCCCAAGAACATCCCAAAAACGCCGTTCTCAGCAGTTGGGCATGGCTCGGTCCACTTTACAACGGATTATTCGCGTTGATTTGCATTTGTTCCCGTACAAAATTCAATTGACGCAAAGATTGTTGCCTGCGGACAAGCCTCGTCGATTGGAATGGGCCCAAAGAGTCATCGAAATGGCCGAAGATGACGAGCAATTTTGGAACAAAATTATCATGTCCGATGAAGCCCATTTCACATTGAATGGGACCGTAAATAAGCAAAATTGCCGTATTTACGCCACTGAAAATCCTCAGGAGATTCAAGAAGTGCCTCTTCATGACGAAAAAGTCACAGTTTGGTGCGGCGTTAGTGCGAAAACGGTCATTGGGCCGTTTTTCTTCCAAAATGAAAATGGCCATGCTGTTACCATCAACCAGGAGCTTTATCGCGACATGATGACCAATTTTGTGATGCCAATTATTCGTTGAAAGCGTATGAGGCAGTTCTAGTTTCAACAAGATGGCGCTCCACCGCACACAAGTCGCATAACAATCGATTTTCTGAAGAATTTGTTTCCGGGCCGTTTGATGTCGAAAAGTGGTGATTTGGACTGGCCACCGCGTTCGCCCGATTTGACGCCGCGAGACTTCTTCTTGTAAGGATATTTAAAGTCAAAGGTTTACGTTAACAAGCCAAGGACCGTAGAAGAGCTCAAGGACAACATTCGTGAAGAAATAGCCGCTATTCCGGCCAAAATGTTGGCGAAAACGATGGAAAATGCTGCAAAAAGGGCACAATACGCCATCAACGCCAGAGGCCATTTGAGAGATATCATATTCAAAAATTGATGTAAACAAATCTACTTGGAACAAATTAAATGATTAAGATTGCCAACCGCCAAATTTTTATTTTTTTCTTTGATTTTTTTAACAAAAACATGGGTCCGTCGAATATGGGCAACCCTGTATACGATAAACTAAGTATTCGATTAGATCGTCGACCGACCGGCGTTACAGTTCCACCAAATTCAACAAATACAGCTATTGGGTATTCGGGAGGATGGTGGACTGGTCAAAGCCGACGTTGTTCTCCCACCAATTATGACAAACCCAACTACTAGGTATTCGAGAAGATAGTTGACCGAAAAAAATGCTTAAAAAATGATTTACTTGTGGCCAAGTAAGATACGGACAAGGAACCACGCCTTCGATATGTGACTATGTATGTAGGTCAAACTGCATTACCTTAAGCATTCTTGCTAAAGAACGTGTTGAGAATTATAGTGCTGTATTATAGTAAATATGATTTTGATAATGATATGCTGTAGTTGTTATTGTTACACATTGTGAATTTAGTTTACGTGTTGCTGTATTGGCAGTGTGAAAATAACGAAAAGTTTTTGGAAAAATTAAATACGTTTTTGCATAAATCTAATATTTTTTCTCTTAGTGTAGAACGTTTCAAGTTATTTTATAGTATACAAGTACCAATTCAATGAAGTTTTTACAAGTATAACTTGTTGATTAATTTAAACGATTTTTCAAAGACTACGTATGATGTAAGATTTTGAAAATTTTTTGATTCGCGCATTCATCACAATCGAAATGCGATTTTCCAAAGATTGCCGGAATAAGCGAAGCAAGATTTTCAAAATTTTTTAGAATAACGATCTATCTTCCAAAGAGCCTTTGGGCGAACCGCAGAGCATCGCAAAATCAACTGCTCTTCCAATCGGCTTCCAAATTTTTGCAGTATTTATTTTGCTTAAACATAAACATCCATATTATATTAGGCCTTGTCAAAAAAATTTTTTGATAAACTAGATCTAAAATATGTCTTGGATCATAATAGTTCCCTAAATTTGCAATGTGTGCACCCTAAGGCTTCCTGAAAACTTTTAAAAAAATAGCCTTTTGAGAAAACAAACTTCCTCTTATAATTTTTCTCGAATCTAAAACTTACTTCACTTTCTGACAATAAATTTTGCTTATTAAAATCAAAATTGGCGTCATTTATTAATTTGTACTAGTATCGCCTGGGGTCGAAATTCGAACAATTTATTAATTGCCTATTTATAATTACTAGTATCGCCTGTGGTCGAAATTCGACCAATTTTTTGTTCTGCATATAATGATATATGCAGAAAAATACAACAAAGCTCTGTTATTCTTTACAACAGCAATCTACAACCTGTGTTGGCTACAACAGCGATGTTTAACAGAGCTATGTCTGCATTTATTTTTATGTTTTTTCTGACAAAAACCCATTGGGAAAAAGGTGTCTTTAGGTTCCTTCAATTAACCTATCGTAATGACATCAAATTCGAATAAAAATATTCTGCACTTCTAATCAAAAATACCTTTCCATCGATATAAGTATTATGTAAATATATTGACATTAACACAGTTAAAAGTGTACCCAAAACTTTTTGTTTGCGTATTAATATATAGATAATGAGCACATAGCCTGAAAGCTTGTGAGCGCCTTTAATACGTGCATGGAAATTTTTTTAAATGATTTAATTTTTTACTGCATTTTGTGAAGTAAAACTTCGTGTTGCGTTAAAGCAACGCCGGGAAGAAATAGGTTAAAGAAGTTTCCGATCACTGAGAAAACAAATTTTCGAAAGCAACTGAAACCTGGTAGTTTTTAAAATTTTTATTTTTAATTTAAATTTTTATATTTTTAAAACACTTTAAAATCGATTAAAAGAATGAATGGTGACCGTGGTGACCGTGGCGTGCAGGTTAAGTGTGTGGCTTAGCACGCTCGGAGCCCGAGTTCGATCCCCAGTCACGGCGAAAAGTTTTATCAATAAAAAAATTTTTCAGATCGGTCACCACCTCTTTGCAGACAATGGCAAACCTCAGAGAGTAAATAATGCCATGTGAGAACATGAACTTTAGCCATTCGGAGTGGACATAAAACGTGCAGGTCCAGTTCTCGGTTAATTGTGTGCAAACATTTAATAACACACAACACAATTGATGATAAGAAGCTCGGTCAAAGTCCTTTCAAGGGCTGAAATGGCCAATTTGTTTGTTTGTTTTTTAGAAAAAGGAATACTTTAAAAACATTTTTCATCAAAAAAAAATGAAAACGCATATTTTCAAGCTCAGAAGTAAAATAAAACATGTTAAAAGCAACAACGAAAATTTTAGAATGAAAAGTAAAATGAATATTTTCAAAAACGTTTACGCCACAGAAAAATGAAAACGCACATTTTCAAATTCAAAAGTAATATGTAAATTTTTTTCAAAAACGAAAGGGTGATGCTTCAACTTTAAGAAAAAACAAACAACAAATTTATGTTTGTCAATTATAAATTTTATATAAATCAATTTTTCAATAATAGATTCATACCCACTCATAGCCCACTCAATCAAATTCATTTGATGTGATCCTTGCGCTCAAATGATCACTTCCAAAAAAAATTATAAATGTTAAAATATTCATTACCAAAAATTAAATGAACGTTTTAAAAGCTCATTTTAAAATTTTTATTTTAAAAAACCAAACGAACGTTTTAGAAATCAATTTTAAAATGTTAATTTTAAAATATTTATACGTTAAAATATTAATTTTTCTTATCAATTTTAAAGCGTTTTACGGAGTTTAACTTTCCAGACGCACATAAAAATTAACCTTTGTTTGTGAAGTTTTTTCTCAAAAAATTATCCAATGAGTTAAAATAAAATTTTTATACTTTATTAATGGCGGGGTAAAGTATTTTTACTTTTTTTTAACCATTTTTTATGTAATGCACAACATCTCAAGACTGTTGTGTCCAAATTTGAAGTCAATCCGAGTAAATCTTTCGGAGATATGTATTTTGAGTAAGTTTACCTCGAACGTCGATAAACGTAGCTTATAAACTTTAAACGCGTTTTTCTCAAAACTACATTTTCAAAGTCCGTGTTCACACTGAGAAAACTGTGCGCCTCTAACGTTTATTTTCATTTCAAAAACGGACATTTTAAAATTAGCTTCTAAAACTTTCATTTGATTATCTATAATAAGTATTTTAACATGAGTTTTTAAAACGTTCGTTTGATAGTTTAAAATGAAAATTTCGAAAATTGCATGTAATTCTTCTAAAATTTTAATTTTGCAATATCAAAGGAACGTTTTCCTAGCTAATGTTAAAATGTTTATTATAGAAAATCAAACGAACGTTTTAGAAGCTCATTTTAAAATATCCGTTTTTGAAATGAAAATAAACGTCAGAAGAGCAAAATCTGGGTTAAACGTTTTCAAAAGTAGCTCGCTACCTGCTTTTCGTGCTATGAAACGTTTTCACAGTTTTCTCTGTGCACTGCCATTTAAAAACACTTGACCGATTCATTTAAAACTTGGTTCACATTTTCTACACATAAAATGCCTCCCCCCCAACGCTTAACTTGATTTTTTTTTTACATAAAGGGGTTTTCCCACCCACAAAATTGCGGAATTTTTCGTGGAAAATAGCAGTTTACACTTCAGATGGCTACCAAAAATTTTAACATGAAAAAACAAATCATCAAAGAACGTTGGGGGGAGGATTTGATGATACTTTGACTAAATTTTAATGGTTTTTGATTTCCGGGAAAAGCTCTGTCACGGCTTGTTTTTCAATATTACAATATTCCGGGGAAAAATTACAGAATATTGGTAAAAATACACTTAATAATTTACGAAAGGTTTTAATAAATTTGCTCATAATCAAAAAAATAATTCAGTGTTTTTTTCTATGCTGAAACCCTTACACCCTCCTTAAACATGCTTATGATATGTCTACACAGGGAGCTAAGTTTGACTTACCAGTGCAAAGCTTAACTCAGTTTGTACTTGTAACTTGAACATGCCTTGTTTTGTTTTTGATGAGCAAATCGGCGTACACCATAGCTGTCTCGGAATTATAAAATTCCACGATTATAAAATTATTTTGTACATTTTTTAACATTTTGCACCAAGTGGTGACCGGAGGCTTCTTTGGTGTGCACCGATTTGCTCCTCTTCTCAATACACATTTTCGTTAAAATTCTTTTTAGTTAAGCTTGCCTTTTTCTTTATTGTTAGGCTAGTATAACTTGCGTCCTATAAAGTTTTATTAAAAAAGTTATTTTCCAGCGAAAACTTAAAATTTTCCAAAAGTGCGTTGTGCCAGCGACACTAATCCAATCAGCAATCACTAATCGAATGAACACCTGCTCAACAGTTTTTTGGTTAACGCTAAAGCAGAATGTTCATTCTATTCAGGCTATCAGTGTGTTCAAGGAGAGTGAAATTGAGAAAAAGCCTTTACAACAACAATACGACACAGCTCTGTTAATCTCTGTCCATCTCACTGTTACGCTCGCATTTACTCTTCTTTCTGGAGGCTACAACAGCGATGCTTAACAGAGCTATGACGCATATTTTGATGTTTTTTCTCATAAAACCCATTGGGAAAAAGGTGTTTTTACGTTTCCTTCAATTAACCTATCTTAATGACATCCTATTCAAATAAAAATATTATTCTGCACTTCTACTCAAAAATACCTTTCCATCGCTATAAGTATTATGTAAATATATTGACATTAACACAGTTAAAAGTGTACCCAAAACTTTTTGTTTGCGTATTAATATATAGATATGCGAGATGATTAAAATAAGTTCGAGGCTATAACTCTTAATTGATTAGAGACATAAAACTATTTTCTTCAAAAAAATTATTTTTTATATTATTATTTTGTTAAAAAACAGAAAAACAACATTTTAAAAAAATTTAATTTTGTCAAAGAAATCATAAGGGGTAGCCTTGATTTCTTGATGGCACGGATAGTTGATTAATTTAGTGTCAAGACAAAATAAAAGCACTTAAAATTCGTTATAGACTTTGAAAGAAAATCAAAAATGCAATTTTGAGTTTTTGTTTTTTTACAACAAAAATCAATTTACCACATATTTTAAAAATAAATCAAATTTTATGGACTTTTTTTAAAAGGAATAATTTATATATAAACAAACAAAAACGGTATTAATTTCAAAAGTTTTTTTAAGTTAACTGATAAGACTTAAATACAAAAAAGAAATAAATGAAATCTATTCACAGATGGCGGAGATATTTGCTTCAGAATTAAGAACATTTAATTTAACACAGGCTTTTTCTCTGTCTTGGCATTTGGTTGAAACACACGCAAAATAACTAACGACAATATTAAAAAAATTCATTAAAAATAATTTTGGTTTGCACTTTGCTGTAATTTTTATCACATTTGAAAGAAAATTTAACAAACTTTTAGAAAAAATTAGAAAAATTGAAAAGCCGTTAAAATCCGACCAAGATATTCACATAGAAATTCAAATTTTTGAATTCAAAACACATTTTTTTACAAATTTTACAATTGACGAATGGATAAAACTAAATTTTTTTTGAAATTTTTACTTTTAAAAAAAATTCAAACTCGAAAAACTCAAAAACTCTCTCCCAACCAAATTTCATATGAAGCAAAGTTTGGGTTTTTTTCTCAAAAATTTAATTTCTCTCTTAGAAGGTTGGGAACCCTCTCTATCAGATATATCATTTATATATACATTCTGCACATCTGGGCAACATAACCTTTCGAATGACATATAAGTTTCATTTATTTTCAGTTTTAATTAATACCAAAAAAGCGTACGACAAACTTTAATGTTCACGTATTAATATATAAGATTGTTCTTTTTTCATATTTATGTTCTTTATTCTACTGTATTGTTCAATTCAAAAGATTTAATCTTATCTACAAATAAATACTAATCAACAAATTAAATTAATAATTAAACATGAATACAACGTTTGAGACAACCAGGCGCCAAGCCATCTTTTATTTATTTTTTATAAATACTACCACGTTTGAGATACAAAATTTGTTGTAAAATGTGAGTGAAATAAATTTGTGAAGCAAGTTCTTAAAAAATTTAATCAAATCTGTCTTGCAAGTCTTGTGCTGATGGTGTTATCTAGTGCATAGTTCTCAACATTTTCCTTGTTCATCAATTTTAATTATTTGGCATTCCCTGTGGTATGTGTGAGTAATGAAAAATATACCGCAATTTACGATTTTGCACTAAAAGCTGCTTAAACGAAGAGTGTAGCGTAAAGCATTTGCTTAAGTTTTAAATTCCATATAATTTACTCTGCTCTGGCGCTGCACAAAGAACTGCCACATATTTATTTCACTTGAATACGCCCATCTAAACTCCCATCCATTTATCAAAAACAAAAACAATACGAAACAAGGCGGTTTTAACGGTTGATTGAAAAGGTTTACCAACTGGTTCATAGCATAAATAGCTAACATCTTTAACACTGTGAGGCTATATAAAGAAGAAGCTATTTTGCTTTTGTATGTATATATTTTAAGGAAAATTGTGTTTTGAATATATTTTGAAAAAATTTTTAAGGTAATAAAATTTTGTTAAAAAATGGTTCAAATTTCATTAGAAATTAAATTAAAAGTAATATAAAATGTATTTTTTATATTTTCTGACTAACATTTTTGCTAAGAATTTTATAGACAATTTTTTAATGTAATAAAAAATTTGTTAAAAAATGGTTAAAATTTAAAAACAAAATATTCATATGAAAATAATACAAAATTTATTTTTAATATTTTGTGACTAACACTTTTGCAGATAGTGATAAAAAATTTTAATTTTTCAATTTACTGTAGGCGAACAGGCATAAAGTTATGACATTAAACCCAGAGAATCTTCATAGAAATTATATAGGGATTAACAACTTTAAAGCAAAATTTGAAATAAACATTGATATCGGCGTTAGGTGGTTATTGCTATCGACCACAGATATACCGTAACATCTGAAAACATTACTATCAACGCGTTCTGTTTTTATTGCGTTTCACTGCATACATTCTTTTCGATTGTGATTTCGACGAACAAATTGAAATCTAAACAAAAAACATAAGCATGTAACGTTAAAGATCTCATATTTTTACTTCTAGAAATACCAAACAACATTTTGTTATCATTATTTCAATTCAAGTCGTTTATTTGATCGCTCTTCTTCGATATATGATATGAAATTTAGGTTGTTTCTTTGCAAATTTTGGTAATTTTTTTAAAATGCAAACCTAACTTTGAACTCACTTCCAAAACAATGTAACTTTAAAGACCACATAAAACTGGTTATAGCTTCAAAATAAGCTTCAAAATAAAAAATTTTTTGTTGTTTAACGTGTAACAGTATGAACGTGTAACGTTAAAGACCATCAATTTTTGCTCCTAAAAGAACAACACAACATTTTGTTTTTATTATTTCGACTTTAATCAGTTATTTAATCCTCATCTAATTTAATTAACGAGTTTCTGCTTGAAATGAAAAATAAAAAAACAAAAAAATGTATCTAAGAAACCAACATTAAATATTCTGAATATGCTTCGATTATATTCAATAGATTCTGCTATATAACTCTGCATTTAAGGTTTTTTTCATTACCAATTTCGGTTATTTTTCTTTAAGGCAGAACAACTTAAAATTCACTTGCAAAAACTGTAACGTTAAAGACCACATACAACTGGTTATATCTTCAAAACAAAAAGAGTTGGAAGAAAAGTTTCTTCACACAAAATGCAAGTCTTGAGGTCTACTTTCCTATGTACATACAAAATTGTTGAGTGTCATGAAATACTTTCGATATATGCAGAAATATGAATTCGAGTGTAACGTTAAAGACAAACAATAACAAACCATAAATATAATTTAATTGTAATTTTCATGAAATATATTCGATATATGCAGAAATATAAATTCGAGTGTAACGTTAAAGACAAAAAAATTTACCATAAATATAATTTAATAACAACTTTGTCAGAGAAAAGTTTTTATCAAAAAAATTAACAATTTGGATCTTTATATCTTTATCTTTATCTATATGAACTCTACTGAAAATTTATGACATTAAAAACAGTTCTTTATAAAACAATTTTGATTAAAAAATCAATCATTACATGCACTGTTAACATAACGGTTTATTATTTTTAACTTGAAATTCTCAATGAAATTTAATTTCGAAAATTTTTTCGATATTTTTAATGCAATTTTTAACACGTGATTGAAAATCCGGCTGACTCTCGGCTAAATGAGCGCAGACTTCTGACCATGACCCCAGCATATTTGCCAGATTTTGTACTCTGTGACTATTTCCTGTTTACCAACCTGATAAATGTAGAGCTCATCTTTACAAAAAACACCTTTTTGAGAAATTTAGAAAACAAAACTGTTATAAAAAGAAACCAATGTTGCTAAATAAACAGCTTTTTTGAGAAAAAAAATATATATATGAGATGTAAAAATGCGCTGACTTATCAAACTGCTCTCGTATCATAAGTTTATGTTTTAAGTTTAATCTTCATTCTAAAACTCCAAACCAACCACTTAAAATTACTTAAAGCCATCTCCAACAGCTACTTCCTATTAAATTTTTGGCTATGCATAAGAAAAACTATTTGTTATCTTGGCAAAACACACACCATCAATCTTACAAT
Organism: Tetanocera ferruginea; assembly: GCA_958299015.1. Taxonomy (NCBI): domain Eukaryota; kingdom Metazoa; phylum Arthropoda; class Insecta; order Diptera; family Sciomyzidae; genus Tetanocera; species Tetanocera ferruginea. The sequence goes on from OY282642.1 coordinate 11,288,093, forward strand.
ACAATTCATTACAACACTAGCTAGTCAGAGCGTTGCCATAAGGATCAAGAAAAAGTCAATGAAAAACAAAATATATGTATATCTCTCCCTCAAGGTGGTCATTCTTATCAAATTTTCAGTAAAAATAAAACAATTTGTTTTGAAGTTTATCTTTTAACTAAATATATTTTACAATGTAACATTATCCTTGAAGTGTTATGCGTTTTTATTTGGCGTGTATCCTCATAGTAAGTATGCCGCAGGGAAGGCAAAAATAATCACTTCGGATGAAAAGTTTAAATCTAGGCAAACGTAAGACTTTAGTTAGACGACAACAGAACTGATGTTTTCTAGAAGCTGGCTTCTGCTGAATGTGGCATTAAGAAAAAAAAAATTATATCAGGAAAAATTGTGTTGAAAATGTTCTTCATCACCTGAATTTTTATTTAAAAAAACTTCAAGAAGGTGGACAACAAATGAATTATATAATTTCTTAAATGCTTAAGGGAGAAATATATGTATATAAATATAAAATATATTAACTATATATTTGCATGCGTCGATGAAATTGTTTTATTTTTGTCTTAAATAACAAAAAAGTTGAAATTCTGCGTAAACATGGACAGTTCCAAAGCGTTTTAAAAATATCAAAATTTATATATATTTTTTTCAGTTTTTTAAACTGATTTCTTAGAAATTTGTTTTTAATCAAGCTTATATATTGGAAAAACTTTTACGTTATCGAAAATATTAATATAAATAAATATTCAATAATAAATGCACTTCAAGCATTTATAAACATATCATATCAATAGATGACAGAAAACAATAAATTTTTGGGCACTACCACCCAAACCTTTTGACAATTTTAAAACACAAAAATAAAATATTAAAAAAAAATACAAACCAATATTGTTATTGCTGTAAACATACACAACGCAAACTGCCTTGTATCTATTTCAATATTAAAAAAAGTACCTATAAAATATACAAAAACACATACCTACCGCCTCAAGGCATTCAATCTATTTAATAATATTGACATTCTTTGCTTCTCAAATACCACAGCCATGTCATTACCAACAACAACAACAACAACAACAACAACAACAACAACAATAACAACAAAAGTGTTTTATTAATGCTTTCGTTTACCAAAAAGGAACCACTCAATTACAACAAACAACAAAAAGGGATTTTGTTTACTTTGTTGTTTGAATATTGAATGTATTAAAATTCTGTCATAAATTTAATTGATGAGTTTCTGCTTGAAATGAAAAATAAAAAAACACAAAAAATGTATCTAATAACCAACATTAAATATACTTAGTATGCTTCGATTATATTCAATACATAAAAGGCGCGCCGCGCCTTACGCAGAAATGCGCAATTTTTGAATAAACAGTGTTTATTAGTAGGCTGGTTTGATATGATATTATTTTATTAGTTAAAATGAATTTCTTAAAATAAAATAAAAAAATAAAAATAAAATCATTTCCTTTACTTAAGTTAAAGAGAATCTTTATCTAGCAAATAAATGTCAAGAAACATTTCAATGGCGACAACAAGACTTCATGAGTTCACTTCAAAATATAAGTAATAATAGAGCAGAAATGGAAAATTTTTCCCAAACATACCATTTTGTTCATGTTAAGAACGGAAATCGACGCTGATATCAAGTTGAAAAGATGCATATAATAAGCAAAATAACAACAAACAAAATACAAATATTTAAACAAAATTATTATTTTAAATCATGATTTGAAACTTAAATCAGATTGAAATCGCTCATGTGCACTGCAGCTAGTGGCACGTGTAGCGATACTTGTTATCGTGCAACGAGGTTCTCTCAAACATATTATTTTCATAAATTTATATTAATTATGATACATTGGTAAACTTAATGGTACAATACAAAACAAAAATATCTCTCAAAAGTAAATAAGAAAATATTTTGAATAAATAAATTTTTTTTTTAAATATTTATAATCAACAATATTATATTTAAAGCATTCATAAACCATTAAAAGATAAAAATTTAAAACTACTTAATAGCTCATGATTGAATAACAATCGAATTTAAAGACAAATACAAAGAAAATAAGAGTTTAAAACAATAAAGTGTGAAGAATAGTAAGATTTCAAAGAAAAACTGACACATAAATAGCTAGTAGGTAGTGGTTATAAATTTGAATAGTACTAAAAGAAAAGTACTAAAGTAATTAGGATTAACAATTACATTTATTATATCCAGTATAATCTAGATTCTAAAATAGTCAAGTTCAAAAAACAATAAATTTAATACATTTTGCCAAAAAAATTTCCTGACATTTTTAACAAGTACACTAGGTAGGATCGTTCTTATAAGGAGACAAAATATGACGGGGTCTCAAAATTTAGAGAAACTCATTAATATGATTTCTGCATACTTTTTTTTTAAATTGGAGAAGACCCGTCGAAGCAATTTGGATTCTCCTCAAGGTTCTTTTTGGTAAGAAAACATGTTTTTTGCTTGTAACTTTTTATTTTTCACAGAACGCATACCCACATCTGCCAATATTTTAAATTTCTTACTCATACCAGAAGAAAGGCGGAATCGAAATTTTGATCCAGCCTAATATACATGGTTAAAAAAAGTAACACTTTTAAGGGAAAGAGAAAGTGAACAATAAGCGCAAAAAACGTATAGAAAATTTATATATATTCTAGATCAGCATCACAACCTGAGTTGATTTAGCCATGTCCGTCTATCTGTCCGCCTGTCCGTCTTTGCGCCTAAATGTCCGTCTGTCTGTCAGTCAGTGGACACGATTTCAGCGGTAATTTTAAAGCTATCGTACTGAAATTCGATATTTGAGCTTTTTTCTTAAGTTCGAGAATGGGCTAAATCGGATTTAGCACCTACCTCCCATACAACCCCAAAAATGAAAATTCTATGAAGAAACTTATATTTAAGCTACAAATCTTAAATTCGGTATTTGTGTATTTTATATAAAAAATGAGGTGTGTTAAAAAAATGGGCGCCATCCATCCACGAACACCCAAACCTTCCATACAACCCCAAAATTGAAAACTACATAAAGAGGCTTCTGTCGAAGCTAAATATACACGGTTAAAAATTTTGGACTTGTTTTTAATCCAAACTTTGGTTTAAAGGAATTTTTAATCCAAAAAGTACTTTTTTTTATTCCAAACTTAAGTTTAATTTGTTTTTAATCCAAAAAAGTTTAAGTTTAAGACTATTTTTGGACTACAAATTTACATTAAGGTAGTATTTTCAGGAAAAATTATTTATGTTACCTAAGATTGAAAACTACTACAACTACGAAATTTGCGCTCAATATAATAGTTTATGTTGTTAAAGCAACCGAAGTTTATTTTTTAATTAATTGAAACAAATTATTTCTTAAAATCTGAACCAAAATATTATTATATTCATTATTACATTAAGCAGTAATTCATAATACATAATAAGGGTATTCATGCAAAGCGGCAAGCTTGTATTTTGGGCAATTAGTTATTTTTATCAGTCGATTGTGCATTTGGAGAGACTTGTTAACTTGTTAAGAGTCAACTTTCAGCATACATATAAACAGCTGATTGCTGGTTTGTGATATATCTGGTTTGTGTAAACGGTTCTCCATACATTTCATTTATAAGGCTGATAAACTTATACGGTTTATATCATTTATAAGGGCATTGCCCATTTGCATGAATACCCTTAATGTATATATAGTGAAGTTTATGGCAGTATAATAATATGTTCACACGAAGGCCTTTTGACTGAAAAGCCAACGAAAAGCAGCTCTTTATTTGATAGTTCTTCTATGGTGAAAAGCTGAATATTATGTAGCTTTTCAGCTGACAAGCCATTGGCACGGACGCGACATTCGCACGGTTTTAATTACTCGAAAAACAAGAAAGAAACAAAAAGAACCGATATGTATTTTAAGTGTTCTAACGCGATGAAAGAGTGCTACATTTTATAAAAATATTGGCAAGAATTAGTACAAATTAGTTCAAAGTACGCGACAAAGAAAAATAAGTTTTTTAGCTCGTATAGAAATATGCAAAATTTAGCTTAAATTAAGTTTAAGAACTTTTTTTAATATATATATACATGCTTATGGAGGTCAAAGGATAACTTTTCTTCGTAGACTTATGAAATATGAGAATTATCTCTTTCCTTTTTTTCTCACGAGTTCTCACCTTTGTGGATTAAAAAGTAATCCTTTTATATTTTTAACTTTTTTGAACTAAATTCTATTCCTTTTTGGATAATAATATTTTATACTTTCTGCGGATTAAAAATTATTACTTTTTGGATTGAAAAATTTTAAACTTTTTGCAGATTAAAAATAAGTCCTTTTTGGATTGGAAAATTTAAAACTTTTCATTGGATTAAAAAGTAATCTTTTTTTGGTCGTGTCCTATATGTAATCCAAAAAAGTTTAAAATTTAGCCCAAGATTTTTAACCGTGTATAAAATTTGGTATTTATTCACTTAATATCAAATCTAAGGCGTGTTCGAAAAATGGGCGCGATCCACTAACGAACACGACCACCTACCATACAACCCCACAATTGAAAACTATAAAATAGGCTTATTTTAAAGCTACAGAAATAATACAAGATATTTTTTTAATTTTATATCAAAATTAAAGTGTGTTAGAAAAATAGATAAAATCCACCCACTTCCGTTGAAGCTACAAAAATAGAATTAGGTAAGCTAAAATGCTGATTGAATCATGCGTAGTTGTGAATCACACAAATATCTGACATGTTCAATTTACTTGACATCAGGAAACTACACGGTTAAAAATCTTGGACTAAATTTTAATCTTTTTTGGATTACATATAGGACACGGCCAAAAAAAGATTACTTTTTAATCCAATGAAAAGTTTTAAATTTTTCAATCCAAAAAGGATTTATTCTTAATCCACAAAAAGTTTAAAATTTTTCAATCCAAAAAGGAATAATTGTTAATCGACAGAAAGTTTAAAATATTATAATCCAAAAAAGATTAGATTTAAGTCCAAAAAAGTTTGAAATATTGTAATCCGAAAAGGATTACTATTTAATTTAAAATGTTTAAACACTGTTTACTGTTTAATAATGTATATAATAATATTTTGGTCCAGATTTTAATAAACAATTTGTTTCATTTAATTAAAAATAAATTTCGGATGCTTTAACAACATTTAGAATTATATTTAGCTTAAAATTCGTAGTAGTAGTAGTATTCAATCTTACACCTGAATTACAATGCGGCAGTGGCAGTGGCAGTGGCAGTAGCATTGATCAGCTGTTATTTTAGGAATACTGTTGTTCAATGGTTAAACTTAAATAGCAGCAGTGGTAGTAAGCAGTACTGCCGAGGTAAGCCCTATTTCTAAATTCACTGCCAACATGCAAATAATTAAACTACTAAGAAAAATTCCACATTCACTGCTTTTGATGCTGACGATGCCACAGCTAGATTGTAATTTGTAGGCAGTAAAATACGAAACAGCTGATCACTGTCGCTGCCACTGACACAACTGCTGCCACTGCCACTGCTGCATTGTAATTCAGCTATTAAATATCATAAATACTTTTCCTGAAAATACTACCTTAATGCAAATTTGTAGTCCAAAAATTGTCTTAAACTTAAACTTTTTTGGATTAAAAAAAATTAAACTAAAATATGGAATAAAAAATAGTACTTTTAGGATTAAAAATTCCTTTAAACCAAGGTTTGGATTAAAAACTAGTCCAAAATTTTTAACCGTGTAGTGTCAAAATTACTTAATAGTCTGGGCTCTCACTTTTTATAAGCATTTGTGCCATCAACACGTATTCAGAGTGTGTCTACCGAAAATAATTTTTTTGCGTTCTGAAAAAAGTTTTTTCGAAAATCAACGCAGATAAAATTTTGAAAACTATTTCGGAAGTATATCGAAACATAAGTATCGTCAAAATTATCTCTTATCTATGCCCTTTTAAACCACCGAAGTGATTTTGTGGAAATTACATTGTGTGCTGATTGTTGATGGGGACATCAACAAATGTGGGGAGTTATGAATCATTTTGTTTTCGAACTTCGACAACTGGCTCGCACATTTGTCATACGTATTAAGAATTATTAATGAATTTTATGAACGTTTTATGCGAAATCAAAGTTAATTTAAATTTTTCTTGTGTTGTTGATCAAGATTTACTCAGACATCATGCCGCGACATACATATATACAAATTTTCGTGAAAAAACATAAAATTGGCCATTATTTTTTTTTTCATTTTTGCCATTAGAACAAAAATTCATTTTAACATTGTAATTTTCATTTGTTCAAGTTTAATAATAGTTAATTAATCAAAAATTTTATTGTTCACCATTTATAGTAGTGATTCACAACTCCCCACTTTTTTTGAAAATCCAAAAATCTCATTTTTTCAAGCTTCGAATTTTTTTAAAAAATTAAAGAATTTTTAATTTGAATTTGAAATTTTCTGAAGGTAGTAAGGTATTACCATTATCTACAAATAGACGGTTTCATATCAAAAAATACTGATTTTTGAGAAAGTTATGGTACGAAATCTAAGTGTGATTCAAAACTCCCCATTTTACCTTGTGTATTCATTTTTTATCAAAATTGAGGTATATTCGAATAAAGGCATCATTCACCCACGAGTACGCCCAACTCCCCTGCAACCCTATAATTAAAAACTCTATAAATAGGCTTCTGCTTAAGCTAAAAAAAATAAAATTAGATATTTATTAATTTCATATAAAAAATGAGGCGTGTTAGAAAAATGGGCGTCAGCCACCCACGAGCTTGCCCATTTAAGATTTTAAGATTTAGTACCCTTACGAATCGGCCGTATGGGTATTTTAACTTCGACCAAGTTGAAGATATACCTTACTAGTTTTTTGTTATTTTTTTTATGTATGTTTATTTTTATAATAGGCTGATTTCACACAAATGAGGAACGGAAACATGAATCCTAAAATGGTTTCAATTGAAATAATCCTTGGTTCTCGCATTAAAATAGAATCTAAAGTTATTCCTGTTCCAAAATAATTCCAAAATTATTTTTAGTTTTATGCTTTTTTATGTTTTTTTGACAATTAAAGTAAGCAAACTCCGAGTTGAGAAAAACTTAAAATATTTTGTTTAGATTTAAAACGTTGAAAAACAGCCATCTCTTGGTACACATTCAAAAAGATTAGGTTAGCAATGTTTAAAAAGATTACAATGTTATCCAACAACAGTTAATAACAAGGATTGGTTACAACGTTAACAAAGAAAAAATATTTCAACTGACTGTTTTTTCAGTGTCACACCCGTCCCAGAAAAATACTGGGTTTAATTTAAAATAGTTTTCCTAAGAAGCAACATGGACTTATGATGAAAATGAGAGTTTTCTTAAGTAAGGATATTGATGTGTTACATAAATTTGTCAACTTTTTTTATCAAATAATATATTTTCCATTTCATTCCGGAACGGTTTATAAGATTTTTTTTTAATAATGAAATTTTTGCATGTATATCAATAAATACTTTGATTAAAACTAGTTTTGTAAATTCATGTATAGCGAAATCATTTGTATAGGCATTGATTTGATAAAAAATTCATGCGAAAAAATTTTTGTCAAAAAAATAATTTTTTTTTTTAAATTTATTAAAGAATTGAAATATGTATAGGGTATTAATTTGATCAAAAATTCATGCGAAAAAGTTTTTTGCCGAAAAATATTTTTTTTTTTAATAACTATATTAAAAACTACATTAATTAAAAACATTTTTTGATTTTGGTGTCAAAAATATGTGAAAGTTATTTTATCCATTAAGTTCTTATACAGGGTGTCCCAGACCTAGGGGACAATAATGCAGGAGGCTATTTCTCCTATATGGGTGTTTTTTCCACCGTACCATATTAGAGATTTTTTTTTTAAATTCAAATATTTAAAAGTCCTTGAGCACTCCTTTATAAATAAGCTAGGGGCCTAAGATTTTGCACACCTTTTGCAGGCCTAAGATTTTGCAATGGTAGGTATTACAAATCGAGAGGTTGGATAGACTTCTACTAAAATTATTTTTTTCGTCATATAGGCATGGACCACCCTAATATCCATTCATGTACTCATTAACATTGTAAGGAAAACGGGTTAAGTGACCTTTATGAGTGTATTGACCGAAATTCATATAATTCATATACACACAAGGGTTGCAAGAAAAGTTCATAGAATAATATGAAATATTATATGTAAAATATTCAAATATATTCAAATATGTATGAAACGCATGTACCCTGTTGTCCAAGACTTCGTTGACGAAAAAGCGTAGATAATTTGTTGAAGAAACTTGCTGCTTTAGAAGAAGTGCAAAATAAAAATGTCATGAATTGAAAACTTTTTCGACGTTTCTGATAGCGTTCGTGCACGAATTTGGAAATTTTATATGAAATTTTCGTTAACGAAATGCATAGACGAATCAGCATATTTTGTTAAAGAGGAAGCAAAATCGTGTATGGTACAATTATAAATTCTTTTAGCCTTAGACTACTAGGTACTTAAACAATTGAAGTGTAAACTTGTTTATGCTTTTAGTGACCAAAATTCATACATTCTATGTAAGTAAGGACAGGTTCGTTCATCATGCAAAAAAAAAAAAATGAATTTTCTTTTAAGAAACCTACATTCAAAAGAAAAAATCTTGAGAAAAGCTTTTGTTTACTCTATTAATGACAAAAAAGTATCAATTTGACCTATGACCTATCAATATGAACAATGTGTTTCATATTGACGAATTCCTAGGCTGAGTTGATCGATTTTTTGTCATTAAGAGCTAACAAAAGCTTTTGTAAAGATTTTTCTGTGAGTGTAGATTTGTGTTTTGGGCAAGAAAGAGTGTCTTATTTCATATAAATAAAAATTTATACTTGTAAGAAGCGCTTTAAGCCGCTGTCATTGCCAACTACAGACATGGAACTCATACAATATTTAACTCATACCATGTTTAGCTTACGTACGTCGCATATGTGTTTGTAAATTGAAAGTAAAAAAAGTCAAGAGTTGTTTTACGATTTTTTCAAAAAAAAAAAGATTAACAACAAATACGATGTGATTTTTGTATTTACAGTGAATTGTATTCAATCACTTGTCAATAAAAATATGTTAAAGAAAATGTGTTTACATTTTTTTTTTTCTCAGAGCATTTGTCACACTTGAATTACAAATGAGTGGAGTATATTTTAAGCATTAAACGACAAATATGTATGTTTGTATCTTCCTCTAAATTACCTTAATTCTGTGAACTTTTGCTGTTGTTAATCGAGCAAAATTCGTAATAATTGGTTATCGTTAGTGAAAAAAATGCGACACACTTCTTTTGTTATGTATATCCTTAAATGTTAAAAAAATGTACACTTACATAAATTCCATAGCAATGAAAATACTTACCAAAATTAAGCTAAAGTTGTTCGTTTGATTTGTGAAGCAATTCTGTTGTGAGTGTTTTAAAAACATTTTTTTGTGCATGAGGTTTTTAAAGCGTTTTATTTTTTGACACTTTTAAAAACTTAAAAAAAAAATACTTCTTCTTGGGGCCACAATAATAACAAAGTTAACACCACAAGAACAGACAAAAAAAAAATCAACAGCTTGACTGTTTGCAGGCATGCTTGTCAACTTTGCCGTGTGCACAAGACGAAATGCGCTGAGGGACTCCCTGCGTTGTTAACACTGCGTTGCGAGTGTAACTTAATTACAACGTAAGCAGCACTCAGCCAAGTTAAGTAGTGTTCAAAATAATTTTATAAATAAATAAATAAATAGCTGGCACTGGAAGCGCATTAATAAAGCGTATAAATTTCAAATATTTTTTATAGCGGAAACTGCTTAATTGTAGCATAGCTTAAGGACAGGTTGCTTGCGTTGCTGTATTTTTATTTTTTTTTTTTAATTTACTTTAGTAGCAGGATATTTTGTGCTTTTGTTCTCATACTGCTGCAGGGCTAACGCATATGTTGTAAAATGCACGTTCGAATTGGAATACAGCAACTTTAGCCAGCAACTTATTTGCTGTTGGAATATATTTTTAATTAAATTTCAATAGAGCTGCCAAAGTTTTCGCTGTTGCAATATTTTCAACACTTTTAAGCAACACCAACCGTGATGCTTAAGTTTTAAATTGGGCAAGTGTGTAGGTGTTGGTGTATTGGCATTTGTGTGTTTGTGTGTGTATGAAAGGATATAGTTTTTGCTGCTACTCTTTTGGCCAGTTACTAGTTATCATCTATTGTTCTGCTAACTGGGTGATATTTTAACCTCTTTTTTATCTCAAGCTTTAGCACAACTTCAAGCTTCAAGCCATTCGTGCATGATGCTGCGCATTTTGGAAGTTGTTGTTGCTATTTTGTTGTTGTTTGCGAAATGCTGGTGCAGAGTTTTATATTGAAATGAATGATATTTCATTATGCATGATGGCCAGCCAGCCAGCCATCTAGCGAGCCAGCATGCATGTGTGAAAGTTTGAGTTACCACTTGTGTGAAATATGGTCGTGAACGAAAGCATGATGAAGAATATTTTTTTTTTTATATTATTTTTTTGTTTGCGTAAATAACGCTGAATGCATGTACAGTTTTGGGGTTTTTTATTATTGCCACAAATACCTAAACATTCCAACACAGCATTCACCGATATGATGATGAATGAAATGCAAATGAATGCTTTTTACGTCCTATTGTTGGACGTGTCATTTATTTAACCACAACGTTGATGGCCAAAATGAGTTGCCATATATGCGTAAAATTCGTCTCGATTTAACCTAAATTTATTTGATCCTCTAAATGCGAGCCAAAAGCTGGCATATTTGTTATAATTTACTGTGATCAATGGCTTGTATACAAAAGCAGAATTAAAGACTAGCTGCTCAAATGGCTAACACATAAATTTTTAGCAAATAAAGGCAATTTTTTTTTTTTTATGAATGGTTTTACAAAAGTGGGTGTTTCTTGAAAAAATCAAAAAATACAAATAAGATTGATTGCCTGACTATTAACACACAGATTTCTGCAAAAGGGTTTTTACTTTGCATTGAGGGCTTTGCAAGCAAAAAACTAAACAAAAAGATTAGAAGAACAGTCTTTTTTATGATTCTCATAACTAAAAAAGAACATATTGTTAGAAACGTTTGCGAATCTCTGAATTTGATGTTACATCAATTGATGTGAAATATTTTATTTTTAAAAATGTAAATCATTCGAAATTGTTCTTTCTCTATGGCGTATTTTGGAAGGACTTAACAAGAAAACATAGAAAAAACTGCATGAAATTGTTAATCGAAAAAATTAATGAAAATATGATGAACAGATTTTAAATTCACAGCAACAAACTAACAAGCTTTCAGGATAAGCAACAAGTTTTTTTTTTATTCTCTCTTAACAATGGCTCGTTTAAAACAATATATTTTCCCCAATCGTTTAATTTCTCAATCATCGAATTTGAACCTATTAAGATAATGTTATATGTAACGGCGCGTTACAAATAAGCTAAGCTATTTACAATGAGCTATTTTCTTGATCTTATTGTTTCTATATTAAATATGTATTAAATATATTGAATTATATTATTTGTAAAGATATAACAAAATATATCTATATTTATAACAAGTAAAGAAAGTCTAAAGTTGGTCTAGGCCGACTATGAAAAACCCTAAGCCCACTTTTAAAAAAAAACAAATTTTATTGTAAATGGGCGTGTCCATGGGCGGATGAAGCCTATATTTTATATGCATTTAAATGTTGATGAAAAATGTACACATACCAAGTTTTATTCCTGTAGCTCACAGTTAATGCCTTTATTGTGCTTTCGCTATGAGAGGTAGGCGTGTTCATGGACGGATTACTTCCAATTTTAAAACACACCTTAGTTTTGGTATAAAATACATACATACCAAATTTAATTTCTCTATGACAAACATAACCTTATTTATTGAGTTTTAAACTTTTTGGGATGTATGGAAGGTAGGCGTGTCCGTAGGCGGATGACGTCCATTTTTCAAAACCATCTTTGTCTTGACAGAAAAAACATACGTGCCAAATTTTAGCTCTGTAGGTTAAACAGAGGCTTATTTATTCCGTTTTCAATTTTGGGGTTGTATGGTAGGTAGGCGTGTCCGTGAGCGGATGACGTCCATTTTCCGAAGACATAATTGTGTTGACATAAAACACATACAGATCAAATTTTATTGTTGTAGGCCAGTTATGAGCTGAGTTACACAGTTTTCAATTTTCGCGTTGTATGGGAGGTAGGCGTGTCCGTGAGCGGACGATGTCCATTTTTCACGACCATCTTTCTTTTGTTAAAAAAAAACATACGTGTCAAATTTTAGCTCATTTAGTTAAACAGAGGCTTACTTATTGCGTTTTCAATTTTTGGGTTGTATGGGAGGTGGGCGTGTCCGTGAGCAGATGACACCCATTTTTCTAAGACATCTTTGTGTTGATATAAAACATATACGTACTCAATTTTATTGTTGTATTATGGCTTATTATGAGCTGAGTAATGCAGTTTTAAATTTTTGCGTTGTATGGAAGGTAGGCGTGTCCGTGGGCGGATTCCAAAAATATTCAATAGTGCAGATCCTTGGATGCATGTGACCATGTTAACCAAGTTTCATTCAATTATCTCAACTCCTTCTTCTTATCCTGTGTATACGGACAACACACGGACGGACATAGATAGCTCGACTCACGTGGTGACGCTGATCAAGAATATATATACTTTTCTATACCGGACTCGCTTCGTTCTATGCGTTACAAACGTTTGCACAAAGTTAATATACCCTGACCTTTCAGGTTTAGGGTGTAAAAATGAATCGTGGTTTGTTCGGCTGCTAAAAACTTGAAAACGGCTGCGCCAAATTGAATACTTTCTTTTGCGGGTTTACCAAAGAAGTGATATGGCGGTTGTTGGCGTTGAACACGATGAAATCGGCAACGAAACACTCTGGAGAATATTTTCATTTGCCATTCATGAACGGCATCCGACTGTTGTGCATCTGGCAGGTCATTTTGAGAGTGGTCAAAGATTGTATTTCTACTCAGAAAATGAAGCACAGCGAGTAGAAAGACCACAGCAACAACATTAACAAGTTTTTTTTCAACTTGCGCCAGTAATCCGTTTGCGAGAACAGCTTTACTTGGAGAATCCTCAATATAGCATCGTCGACGAAATGGTTACGCAGAAAGCAAGGCCAACCAGTAGATGAATATACTGGTGTATTTTCAACTGATGCATTGAAGGAAGAATTAACACAATTCATCCAAAGAACGACGATTGCTTCTACTTCCTGTTTTTTAGTTAGTGTCGACAATTAACTCATTGCGGACTGTGGATGGTATGGTGTGTGCAAATTTTTGAGAAGCATGTCAACAGTTACAGTTACTTGAACACGACAATCACTGGAATCAAACGCTAGACAGTGCAATTGCTTCTTATGATCATTTCAAGATGTCAGCCTTCAAACCCACATCAATTTTATGTGTAAAAGAATAGTGTTAGAAGAATAACATCGTAGAACACATTTTGTATAGCTTTCGAGTGGCGACAGGGAATTTTGAATTACAAATAAACGATGATATGTACAATGAAGCTTTAGTGCAGATTGAAGATTTGTGTTTGATTATGAGTGGCAAACTATTGTTTGACAACCATATGCCAGCATCAAATCGTCAAATTAGAGACACATTGATTCGTGAATTGGAACGTGAGCGTGCTTACAACACAACAACTTTGCAAAAACAAGCACAAGCAAACGTTTCACTGTTAAATGAACAACAATAGAGAGCGTACGATCAACTGATGAAAGCTGTCGATGATGGAAACGGTGGACTATTTTTCCTTGGTGCTCCCAACGGAACTGGGAAAACGTTCCTGAAATCATTGATATTAGCAGCAATAGGTGCTCAAAGTGGCATTGCGTTACCTCTCGCATCTACTGGAATCGTTCTTTTCTCAAAAGAACTACTGAGAATTGGAAATGGAAAAATTCCGGTACATACTGCGAGTAGTTTATTTTCAATTCCGCCTGCCATTTGCAAATTCTCTTCAGCGAAAGATGAACTCATCAATAATGTTTATTTGAATATTGGTCAAAATTATGAATTAACTATAAATGGTTGAGTGCACGTGCAATCTAGGCAGCAAAACTGCGGGAGAACTGCGATCATACAAATCGATCAATTGCGTAGAAAACGAAGACGAAGTCATCAATTATCCAGTAGAATTTTTAAACTACTCTTTGGCTTTGCCTGGCATGGCACCTAATTAGTTGCGTTTTACAGTTGGATCTGTCATCATCATGCTACGAAATCCGCATGACCCGAAACTTTGCAATGCAACTCGACTGATTGGGAGGAATGAACAATCTGGTAGTGGCAAGAATTTTGAAAGGGCCGTTCAAGGTAGAAAAATGCCAAGTTCTGCATATTCCTTTAACTTCAACCGATATGCTGTTCCAGTTCAAATGCATTCATTATAACTTCCATTTGCAATGACCGTAAATAAGTCACAAGGGTCGTCGTTAAAAGTGTTACTAATTTTCTACACAAAAAAAATTTGGGTGAAATCCTGAATGCTCGACATTTATCTAAGCAAAAATTTTATTTTGGGCAAAACGAAGTTTACGGGGTCAGCTTGTTTATATAAATATTCAAAAAACTTTAATAGTTAACAAAACTAAACTACCCAGCATAAACTTAATAAATCCTCTCTTACCTAGTCCATAACTCAGGTCTTGAAATTTTAAAAGAAATAGGCTTGAAAAATAAATACGTTCATATTTCAAAGACCAGCAATCCAGGTCATAAGAAATGCATAGAATATCCTTAAGTGAGGCCACGATGAATTCTAGTTTTCTAATAAAGCTATTAGTGCTGTTTTTCCGTCATTTAATAGCCAATTGAAGTCACTTCAAAAAATTTTGCAAATGTTTTTTCACTTTATAAACTATTTTATTATATAAATTAAAGAAGCTATTTTCGCTAAATTCCATGAAATTATTTGAAAGAAAAAGTTTTAATGAGTTTTGCGCCCAACGCGATGAGAACAAAAATACATTTTTACATAATAAACATGAGATGACAGAAAATATCAAGCAAATGATTTTCTTCATGATGAACTTAGCATAACTTAAGAGTTAGACAACTTTAAGCGTGGCGTAAACATAGTCAGTTACCACAAAATTTATGCCACTACGTCACTGCCTTGACTAGAAAACGACAGTCAGATGATGAGTTTTAGATTTTAAGGACCTTAAATATTGTTTTTATTTTAATTTTTTAATTTCAACTAGAACTATGTATAGCTGTACATACATAGTTCTAGTTAACACATACTCCATTCAACTCGTAAATATTAAGCTTACATAGAGACTTACGGCCCAAAGAGACTTACAAACAATGAAAATAATTTAATTTGTACACCTTAAAAACTTTTCCAATGAAGCACTTTTACGCTACAAACAACAAGCATTGCGTTCAAGCAAAACTGACAGGAAAGTTCTTGATTTCCCAAGTCATTCAGTATTCGTCGGCGGTTGTTGTGTGTGTGTCACAAACAAAGAGCAGAGATTGAGAAATATTTTTCAGTTTTTTTTTCATGTTTTTTTATTTTTTTATATTTTTTTTTTTTCTAAAAATATATACCTCCTGCCAAGAAGTGGTAAATCCGTTTTATTTCTATTTACATGATATGCTTTGGTTGTTTTCTTTTCCGTCTGTCTGTTTGTTTTACTTATTTTATGTTGATTTTGCTGTCATTTTGTTTTGCAGGTAAACCTGCAGATTTGTTTGTATATTTTCTGAGTTTGCAATCAGAACATTTGATACCGATATCAATCTATTGCATAGCTATGTAAGAGTCAAGGTAAAATAATGCAATTATTTGTTTCAAAGCATTTAATTCGCATTAGTTGTTTTATGAAAAACATGTTTTAACATTTAGCATTTAAAGCAATTTAATCGCTTTTAAATCTTAATTAAGTTGTTTGTTGAAAATATTTTTCTTTTGTATACTTAACATTAAGCTTTATTGTAGCGCATGGGTTGGTTGTAGGTCATTAAATATGTTTTTTTTTTCTCTCCAAGTACTTATTGTTCGTACTTCTAACTGTAATAAACACATGTCAGTCAGTTAAAGCTATGTCAATGTTGATAAGTAGTACGACAAGCAGCCTCAACCTGCTGCTATCACACTCACTCAAGAACAACTCAAGCACTCACTCAAGCCGTTAAATTACCTCAATAGCTTAAATTATTTTGTGGCATACTCGTACAAGTACATGTGTTTATGTACAATTTTGCACATGATTTATATAATAATTTTTTGACATGTCAAAGTTTTCGCAGGATTCTATTAATGTTGTCAGCTCATGTGGTATCTTTTCATCAAGCAAATGTATGTTAAATATTATGAGGGAAAAAATAGACATAAAATCTCAACAACAACACCAACACCAACAGCTCTCTGGGGATAAGTAAACTCTACGAGCACTGATTTATATAGTGGCATATATTTTTAACCCGCTGAACTTGAATGCAACCGACTGACAACAGACAGATTACTAAAAACAAACTTTTAGATTACTTTGGATTTCTGGTTATGGTAGAGGTGGAGAAAAATGTTCTTAACTTTATAAAATATTTTGACATCTGGAAAAGTTTATGTGAACAGCGTTAACTAACATTAACTATTGAAACTTAGAGATTTCGTTACATTTTAGAGAATAATACTTAAGGTTCTTTTGGAAAAGTAAAAGTATGACAGTTTGAAATATGTAACAAAATTTGGAGTCATCAAAAATATTAAATAACTTTTGTTTTGTATAAATAAAGTATGACAGTGCCACTTAGTTAAATTAATATATGAAAAGTTTAGCAAAAAGAGAGAGAGAGATATAATTTTTTTTGTTTTAAACAAAAGTTTGTTTATGTAAAAATACAAAAATTGTTTGCTCTAAACAATGGCAAATTTGTATCAAATTAAACGGCTACTTCAACGATTTGATGACGTTATTTTTTGTCATAAAACCAAAGAGAACATTTTTACTGAGGTTGTTTCTGCGTTCTGAGGTTGTCATAAATTATGTTTTTTTTTTCCCCATGAACCTAAAAAAAACCAATGATAATATAAAATAATAAAAACTGTAACTACACTAAATGTAATATAATTTCATGCAAAGATTTTGCATTTTTGTTGTTGCTTTTGCTTTCTGATGGCATCATAATTATACCCTAAACCTGAAAGGTCAGGGTATATTAATTTTGTGCAAACGTATAGAAAAGTATATATATTCTTGATCAGGGTCACCTCGTGAGTCGAGCTATCCATGTCCGTCCGTCCGTCTGTTCGTCTGTGTGTTGTCCGTATACACAGGATAAGAAGAAGCAGTTGAGGTAATTGGATGAAACTTGGTACACATGGTCACATGCACCCAAGGATCTGCACTATCGAATATTTTTGGGATCCGCTTGCTTGTTTAAACCACAACATAAGATATACCAATGGAAAGAAGGATTCAATGCTTTTCCAGTAAGCATAAATTCATGTGAATAGCTTGAAAAATACATATTTTATAGGTGTTTAAAAGAAACATATTTTCGAAAATGATGAAAAATCGACTTTTTGGGGTCTCAAAAGAGTTTGTAAGGACAAAAAATTTCAAAATTTTTTTTAACCTTTATATGTACGATACACTATCACAATCTTTACTTTTTTGCTTATCTTGGGTATGCGTTCTGAAGAAAAAAAAAAGTTATAGGCAAAAAACTTTATTTTTTGGCCAAAACAAGGGTTCAGGAGAACCAAAACCGCTCCATGGGGATTTCTCCGATCCAAAAAAAAATTATGCAGAAAAAGTTTTTAAGAGTCCTTCTAACTTCGAAATCTAAATTTCGATCCGGCTTACTGTATATAGGTCAAGCGGGGCACAGTGGGCTTGTGAAATCCAAAAATGAATTCATAAGAGCTACATATCGAGACAAAAGTTGTACCATATGAGTTATATAGGTCGCTGAATCGGTTTTAAAAAAATTTTGAAATTCAAAATGAAACCTTCAATATGGTAACCATGAGCAGGCTTACTTCTATAGTATAGTCATAATGGAGATACACTTTCGTATCGAGGTCTCTGAACAAGAATCTGGAAAAAATTAATAAATTCAAAATGAAGGTTTTATAAAATTACGACCACGAAAAAGCTGAATCCTTTAAAAAAGGCTTAATTAAATCTAAATTTAGTACATTAGTGCCTTAAGGGTGCCACGAATAAAATAATTTTTTAAAAAAAAACTTTAAAAGTATATATATGACATGAAATTTAATGCACTGGGCTACGAATTGCTTCCTCATGGACTCCATTTTCCAAATTTACCACCGAATGGCTATTTCTTGTTTCCGAACTTAAAGAATTATAGACTTAGTTGAAAAATAAAATAATTTTTTGTCAAAAAAACATGTGTTTCATTCAAAAAGTCAAGGAATTAATGACCCGCCCTCGTATGTATCTCCAGTAGAATGTGTCGATCTCCATTTTAAACAAAAGGTGGAAAAGTGCACTTATTTTAAATATGATCTCGAAAACAAAAAAAAAAAACTACATGTATATTAAAAATTATTTTTGGGCCCCCGAAAAAACCTCCAAAATGGTGTTTTTCCATAACTTTTCCCAGCAAAAACAGTACTTCCAAAAAAAATGGTTAAATGAAAGGGAAATTCGTAAGTTGTATCCCTTCTACTTTCATACCCAGAAGGCATTTTTTTAAAACATGCATGTCATTGGGACGAATGCTTTCCTTAGTTTTTTCTAGAAGTGCTTATTGAATTTTTCAATGGAAAATTTCTTTGATGCCTTCAATGCAACCTTGAAACCAGTAGGCATTTTCTGGGAAAACTTTAAGAAGACATTTCATGGTTCAGAAGACTTAAGTCAAAATGCATTTAAGAAAATATTTCATCTTTGCTTTGCACAAGCCATGCTATGGAAGCATTCTTGGAAGCTATTCAAATAACCTTTTAGAAGTTTATGAGAATTCCTCCTAAAAGCACTTTTCGATAATGCTGAGGAGAGGCACAAATGGATAGAGCTTTAGAACTTTCAAAGACATAGTTGGCTGGTAAGGCCTGTTACTTCGATTTACCCGATTTACCCGATTTACAAGATTTAGCCAATTAGTTGCATGCTTTTGGGATTAAACCAATTTAAGGGGGAACATGACATTGGCCGTTTTTTGAAATCGACTTTTTTTATAAGTTTTTAATTTAGTAAATATAAAAATTAAAGAAAAGAAAACTAAGAAAAAAAAAATTCTTGGAAAAATTCCTTCGGGTTCAAAAGTTACAGCCGGATTAAATAGAGCGCCTTTTTCTTTTTCAACCTTTTTTTTTCTTTGTTCACAAACTTTGAACGCTTTTATCTCGAAACCATGTTTTTCGTACTGGTTGCGGCACTAGCGGGTTAATTTTTTGCCCAATTTTTTTTTGTATATTTTTAAACTATCGTATGACACGAGCTTTTTTTAAATTTTTTTCGATTTTTTATGAATTTTTAAAGTCCATATTTTTTTCGAAAAAACACACTTTCAAATTTGGAACATCACCAAAAATTCAAAAAAAAATTAAAAAAAAACTGCTGTCATAATTGTTAAGATTTAAAAAAGTCATTTTTTTTCCAGATCGGACAATTTTTGCGACTCCCAGCGCTGCAAGCACGAGCCCCGTTTTTTTTTTTTGCCGCCAGTTTGGAACTCTATACAACCATGTTGGAGTGAAAAATATATTTATTTTTTCTTGTAATTTGTTCAATTCTCTATAATAATAAAAAATTTAGAAAAATGTCATGTCCCTCCTTAAATCCTACACTACGTTAATTTTTCACTAAAAGAATGAAGTAAAATTATTGCTATTTTAATGTGTTTTCAAATTTGCAACCTTTAAGGCCTCCTGATATTCCTACAGGGAGACGTTTCAAAAGCTAATTTTAAAATGTTTATTATAGAAAATCAAACGAACGTTTTAGAAGCTAATTTTAAAATATCCGTGTTAAAATGAAAAAAAATGTAAGAGGTGCAAAATCTGGGTGAAACGTTTTCAAAAGTGGCACGTTTCTATTAGTTTTTAAAATGTAGTTTTCTCAGTATACGCTTAAAAAGGTGGACTCCTCCTTGAAGTAATGCGAAAGCAGTTCCAGTGATGAATCAGACCAAGTTTCGAGGGGACTGTTTTTAGTTGATGCAAGCTCTATTATTATTATTATTATTATTATTATTATTATTATTATTATTATTATTATTATTATTATTATTATTATTATTATTATTATTATTATTATTATTATTATTATTATTATTATTATTATTTTTATTATTATTATTATTATTATTATTATTATTATTATTATTATTATTATTATTATTATTATTATTATTATTATTATTATTATTATTATTATTATTATTATTATTATTATTATTATTATTATTATTATTATTATTATTATTATTATTATTATTATTATTATTATTATTATTATTATTATTATTATTATTATTATTATTATTATTATTATTATAATTATTATTATTATTATTATTATTATTATTATTATTATTATTATTATTATTATTATTATTATTATTATTATTATTATTATTAATATTATTATTATTATTATTATTATTATTAAAAAAATAATCATTGGTTCAACGGATGCACCCCAAAAGGTGTCATCGATTTTAACCATTCCATTACAGAACTTAGGTGCGACACAGAACTTCAATTTAGGTCTCATATTGATAATATTATAAGTAGAGCCAACTTGGTTTCGTGAAACACTGGTGCAGGTAGTTCTCCAATCCTTATGCTACGAAATCTCTTCAACTTTCTTTTATAAGACCCATCTTCGACACATAACTTTTTAAAATCTGACATGTAATGGTTAAGTTATGCAAAAAATATCACTTTTGGCTGTTTTTCCAGTGGTCTGAAAAAACTTTTTTTTTTTTTTAATCCTCTCGATTTTTTAAATAGGGGGCGGATTTTTCAAAATAGAGTGGAAGTAAATATTAGTCCAAAGTTTTTGGTTTTTGGTTTTGTATTGATCCCATACAAAATCTTGTCGGAAGTAAATATTGGTCGAAGGGGGTACCACTAGGACCTAGCTACATTTAATTATTTTTAGTACTCCTTTTTATATTAGTGTTTAGGGACAACACACAAAGGGACGCTTGAACAGTGCTAAATAGACTCACGAAGTGATGCTGGTCAATAATATATATACTTTTC
The DNA here is from genome assembly GCA_958299015.1 of Tetanocera ferruginea. Lineage (NCBI taxonomy): Eukaryota > Metazoa > Arthropoda > Insecta > Diptera > Sciomyzidae > Tetanocera > Tetanocera ferruginea. The sequence continues at coordinate 11,309,398 of OY282642.1, forward strand.
TATACCGAATTCACTTATTTCTAGGTGTAATAAAACTGCGGCGAGCATGGCATGCAGGTTAAGTGTGTGGCTTATCATGCTTGGAGCCCGAGTTCGATCCACACTTGCGGCAAAAAGTTTTTTTCAATAAAAACCACCTCAATGTAAAAAATGGCAAACCTCAGAGAGTAAAAAATGACATGTAAAGCTTTTTGAGAACGGTCTGATCGGTCACCACCTCTCTGCAGAAAATGGCAAACCTCAGAAAGTAAATACTGACATGTAAAGCTTCTTGAGAATATTAACTTTAGCCGTACGGAGTCGGCATAAAACATGTTGGTCCAGTTCTCGGTCAATTGTATGCAAACATTTAATAACACACACACAACACAATTGATCATTAGAAGCTCTGTCAAAGTCTTTTCAAGGACTGAAATAGCCAATTTGTTTTTTTTTTGTAAAAAACGTGTTCAGGTTAAGGGTTAATTATTGGAGGTCCAATTGAGGAGAATTGAGAATTGAGGTATCCTTAAGAACTGAGTGATTTCAAACATTTTTTAAAATTTTTCATAGGTAGTTGAAACTATCCAAAACATATAAAATTACATTTTCATAAGAGTACTGCTTCTATTTTTGTTAGAATATCGTATGGGATGAACGCACTGTGCATCCGTCTGTCTGTCTGTAGACACAATTACAGTCGTAATTTTTGCGCTATTGTAATGAAATTCGATATTTAACATTTTCTTTCAAAAGTAAATACTAAGTTTGGAAATAAGCTCAATCGGATAAATCTACGCCTACTTATCCTATAAAGTGACTTTATCATAACTGTAAAATCTGTTTCAATTTCAAAAAAATAAATTTTATAATTTTAAATTTTGCATAAAAGCTTTGACCTCAAAGTCCATCTCCCATACAAAGTGACGTCATAAAAAATGAAAATCTTTTAAAAATGAATAAAAATACAACCTTTGGCCTCGTACTCTGTTCAGTTTCTTGTGAAATTTCATTCAAATCTGCATAAAAAAAACTATAGCTGGAAAATGTGTGTGAAATTTTTCACAAAATGTTTGTCAAAGTTGTACTCTATTCCGCTGTGAAAAATACTCGCAACATTTCTATTGCAACATTTTTTCACGACAATTTAATTGAACTGCCTCATTCTCTGTTGATTCTCTCAGCTACAAGTTTACGAACTCTTGTCAAAAACAGCTGTTCGTTGTTATATGCGTTGGCCACATTCAGCTGTGTCAACTGTTGTGATAGCAACACATCGGGAAGCGCTGTTATCGGTAATGAAGTGTCAGAAAATTTGTCAAGTTAATGAAATGTCAAGCTATGTATCAAATACCAATGGAAATTTTACCGACAAATAAAAAATTTTCTATTTTTAAATGCATTTGAATGCGCATCTTCATATTTATGTGCATGAAGTTTTGACTTAACAGTGGCCAACTGTTGAGTACGCTGAATGTGACCAGTGAAAATTAATTGTTTGTAAGCGAGCAGATTGTAAGCGCTCTCTTCTTTGCTATATTTTTTGACAGATGGTAGTTTCCAACAGAAACGTCATCACTACCTTGTAGTTATTATATCATGGAACTGCCTTTATATTTTGAAGTGAAAAGCGACAGTTGTCGTAAATTTTTTGGGAAGTAAAGCATGGCTTTCTTAAATATTTCAATTCCTTTGCAACAAAATATTTGTCAGAATTTTCATGCAACAAAAAAAATGAATGTTGCGATCGAAATTTCACTCAAACGAACAACTACGTACTAGGCTGAATGTCTTGAAATTTGTCACAAAGTTTGACTTTGTTATATGTAGGCTGAGTTTGAAATTCGTCAAAATCGAATGAGAACTTCACCTACTTCCCATACAAAGTGACGCCATCAAAATATCGAAAACTACATAAATTCCACAAAAATTAGCAAATTGGCTTGATATTTCACAGATTAGTCTTGATATTTTGAAGATACGCTGAGTTTGAAATTTAGAAAATGTGGATGGGAACTAGTGACATCATCATAAAAAGTGACGTCATCAAAATAAAAAATCCTAAGTAACTTCGAGTATACTTCAACATGGCTGTGACGTAATTTAAACTGCGGTCAAGTCGAAGATAATTTCTTACTTGTTTTTTTTCAGTTTTAAACCTTCATAATCTATATTTTTCATTTGTTTCTTAATTAATTTTACAACTAAAGCTCAACAACAGGAAAAAAAGATTAGTTTAAGATTTTATGTAACACAGCTGTTGTAACTCATTCCTATTAAAAACGAATGCTTACATCAAATTTTTAATTGAATCCTTGCAGCTTAACTCCTCATCATTACTCAAAGCTGCAGAAATTTGTTTCTAATTGTAAGTAAAAGTCTTTTAAGTCTTCTAAGAATTGAAACATTTTTCTAAAGCACAGTTCTGCAGTGAGGGTTCATATAACAAATGGCAGAAATTTGTGTGCTTTATATTTATTAATTAAGGGATCAAGTTGCTAATGAGATAAATTCTTATTTTTATAGATACTTAAACAACTTAAGAAAATGAAAGTTTTAAATGTTTATTACAAGCTTAACTTCTGTTTTATTAACTCTCAACAAAAACAACTTTCTGACAGTGTACTGTACATATCTAGCTAGCTAACGATTTGTCTGTCCATTCATCTTTATTGATGTTGTAGGTGTTATAGCAACATTTGCTTGCACACCTGCCTACTCTAGCTAAGCAAATACTTATAGTATATAGCTAGATTACATAAAAATAAGCTTAACAAATTTACCGTAATTAGCATGAAGAAAGGTGAAACTGCCTTAGAGCCAAATACCAAGAAGCAGCAACATCAAGCAGCTAAGGATTTAATTACAAAACGACAGATTCTTAAAAGATTTCCATAACGATTACTTGAATGTGAAAAGTAATTTAAATTCCAAGCATCTGGTGTCGCATAGAGAGGAGTTGGGAGATAGGATATAAGAGTAGGAGTAGGAGTAGGAGTAGCAATAGTCAAAAGGCAGGCTGTGAAAAAAGGATTAGTATGCAACATTGAAGGGGGGCCGGGGGGATGTCACCTCACTTACACATTTCCTGCCAGCTTATGAAGCATCATACTTAATTAGCAGCAAAGCATAATAAACAAGGCTTGCTACGTACCGGAAGTCAAAGTTAGCTCCTGTTACAAATGTCAAAAATTATTTGAATTTCAAGATTTGATTAATGCAAAATTTAATTTATATTCTTACAATGTTAACATCAAAACAAGAGAAAGCGCAAACAAAGCCACTCTGCAACATATATAAAAAGAAAAAAAAACATAAATAAAAATACAAAATAATAAACAACAAAAAAGTCATCAACAAAATAAGTAGCAATATGGGTGGGTAGAAACAAAAAAAAATGGCAAATAAAAGAAAAGGACACACATTTCTTTTTTTTTTTTAAGGCAAAAATTCATAAATTTTTAAAAGACTTACCCAATTTTTCGCCGCAAAGGACACTGCGTAACGTGACGCTTAAAATCAAAGTCCAGAAATATACCAGCTGCAGCTGACTTGGAGTATGTGGCGTTGCCATATTGTACTTGAGAAATGCTTGCTTGCTTGCTGGCTGGCTTAAGCGTTGGCGTTGTGTCCTGCCGTAGGACACGGCGTTGCTTTCTATTGCTAAAAGCGTATACAATTGGCTGCTTTTGTCGTGGCGTCAATTTCAAGTTTCATTGGCAATAAATTGTTGCCGCTGCTGTTTCAAGTGCGTCGTAATTTTATCTAGGCCTTATTATATTTTAGTCTCTACGCTTGCACCCTTTGCCGTGTTTTTTAGCTCAATGTTTTGCTCTTTTTTTTCTGTAATTTTTTTTTTTATTTTTTTTTTTTTTTTTGGTTTACTGTAGTCCTTTTTTTGGTTAACACTTGTTTATTATAGTCCTTTTACGCCAGACAATTTCTTGCTTTGTATCTTGGCTTCAAAGGTTTTTTTTTGTAATAAACATGTGCAGTAATGAAAATATGTTGGCTGTCCTTTTTCCTTGACACGCTTGCCTTATTTTGTTCACTTCCGTTTCCTGTTTGGTTTGTCTGTCAGTTTTACTTTTTTTGCTGTTACGCATTAATGCGTTGCAAAACGTATTAAATCAACATTAAGTGTAACTATTTTTAAATAAAGTAACACTTTTTTTCGGGCATTTTTTTTTTTTTTTTTTGAAGTGTGCGGGTTTGTTGCTAATGTTGTTGTTCTTGTTTTGTTTATTCTTTTGAATCCTTTAAACTTTTTACCAGAATCCAACCACTTTACAGTTCGTTAAGCAAATTAAATTATTTTGCTTATATTATATTTCACTGACGCTAATTTTTTACTCATTTTTTTCTTCTCTTCTTTTTCACTTGACTTATTTTTTAATTTCAATTATTTTTTTTCTGTTTGTTGTTACACTTCTTCGTGTTTGTATTAAACTGTATTTTTGCATTTCGCACTAAAGTGCTTTTTTCCGTCACAATTTTAGTCTTAAACTATTTTAGTTTTGCATTCTTGTGCTCGGTTTCTTTCACTATCTGTAAGTTGTTGTTATCGTTTTTTTTTATTTTCTTATTTGTACATTTTTTTTTTTTTGTGCTGAAAAAAACAAAAAAAGAAGATTTTTAGCATTCAAATGTAATGGCGGAGCATAAAACTGGAACAGCAAAGAAAGATAAAAAGAAACAGCATTATATTTGTGCTTCCTTAAAAGACAATTGAACGGTTTGTTTGGCTTGACTTAACCCATGTATGGCCTCTGTTGTATGCGGGCAGAACAAAGCCTTATGAAAAAATTAATTAATATTCGTATTAAGCGAAAATAGGTTGGAGTGTCGTATGGCATTGGAATGGTTAATTAACTTACAATGCTCACAAACAAATATCTTCTGTGTCATAACTGAAAGAACTCGAGATTAAGGATTAACTTTTAATGAGGCAGCCAGCATGCAGTTTTTTATCTTAAGACCTAACATCACTTTTAATCAATGTTTTTTCTGAAAACTTTCAAAAAATGTTTAATGTTCTCTATCATCTTTGAAAAATTATCTCAGTTTTTCCCACTCAATATTTTTTGCAAGAAAACTTTATTAAAAATTCTCATTTAGGCTATTTCAAAAGGTAGTGACAAATTTTTTTTGTCTCATATTTCTAAAAAAATAACTTTTGAGTCTTTTACTATTTTGAGATGATGTAATAGAACCTAAGATTAAAACTTTTACATATAATTTATTGCAAATAAAGTGACACGACTCATCCTTCTATCTTGCTAAATTTTTTCTACTCCATTTCCGATTGTAATCCAGAAAAAATCAGTTGCAATTCCATTTAAAAATCACAAAAATCCATTGAAATTCAGAATTTCCATTTGAAATTTAGAAAGTATCAATTGAAATTCAGAAATTCTATCTGAAACTCAGAAAAGATCAATTGAAATTAAAAAAACAACAATTGATTTTCTGAAAAGATCAACTCAAATTCAATAAATATTAACTTAAATTCAGAAAAAACCGATTTAAATCAAAAAATATCAATTGAAATTCAGAAATTCTATTTGAAATTAAAAAAGTTAATTTAAAATTAAAAAAAAATCAATTGAAATTCCAAAATTCGATTTACACTGTTGAAAAAACCATGCAATTTCGAATTTGTATTTGAAATTCCGAAAAGATCAATTGAAATTCAGAAAACTGCAACTGATTTTCATTAATAATTAAATCAAATTCAAAAAACATTGACTTAAATTCCGAAAAAATCGATTGAAATTCAAAAAATATCAATTGAAATTCAGAAATTCTTTTTGAAATTTAAAAATTTTATTTAAAATTTAGAAAACATCAATTGATTTTCGGAAATTTTGTTTAAAATTCAGAGAAGTTCAATTGGAATTCAGAAAACATCAACTGAAATTCAGAAAGCCAATTTGAAATTCAGAAAACGTCAATGGAAATTCAGAAATTCTTTTTAAAATTCAGAAAATATGAATTGAAATTTGAAAACAACAATTGATTTTCAGAAAAGATGATTTTAAAGTCAGAATATATAAAATTTGACTAAAATAAGGATTGAAATTCGGTAAAAATCAATTGATATTCAGAAATTCCATTCGAAATTCAGAAAGGAACAATTGAAATTCAGAAATTCTATTTGAAATTCAGTAAAGATCAATTGAAATTCAGAAAACATTAATAGATTTTCAGAAAATTTAAATTGCAATTCAGAAAACTGCAAATGATTTTCATTAAATTCCGAAAAAATCGATTGAAATTCAGAAAATATCATTTGAAATTCAGAAATTATTTTTTAAATTTAAAAATTGTATTTAAAGTTCAGAAAAGATCAATTGAAATTTATAAATTCGGTTTGAAATTCAAAGAAGCTCAATTGAAATTCAGAAAACATTAACTGAAATTCAGAAAAAATCATTTGAAATTCCGTTTGAAATTCAAGAAAAATTAATCGAAATTCAGAAATTCCATTTGAAATTCAGAAAACGCCTATTGAAAAATGACCTATTGACCTTTAAAATTCAGAAAAGGTCAATTGCAATTCCGAAATTAAATTTTAAATTTAGAGAAGATCAATTGAAAATCGGACAACAAAAAGATATTTTCAGAACAGATGAATTCAACTTCAAAAACAAGTAAGGAAACTCGGTCTAGCCCGACTATGGAATACCCTAAACCTCCAATCATATATAAATATGATGACATGACTTCTTATTTTTTTCAAAATCCATGTTTTTAACAGGTTTCACTAATGCGGGTTGTATAGAAGTTGGGCGTATTCGTAAGCGGAAGACGCCCATTTTGTGTGCACACTAGACCGTACCACCTCCTATGCAAAAAAAAAAAAGTGCGCCGTAAACCAGCGAATATGACGCATTTGTGCAAGACAATTACGAAAAAAAATTTTTTTTTTTTTTTGACCGAACGTAGGGGTCGCGCATTGACATATTTCTTCATATCTCTGGTGTTTACAGTCGGATTTTAAAGTTTGGTACAACAATGTTTTTGTCTCAAGAAGATCAATATGACCTCTTTAGAAGTCATTGACCTCAGGTGTACCGTTCTAGTACTAACCCTCCAGATCTCAGTTGCTACCATCCTAATGTACCATCCTTATATTAAAAAAATAAAGCTCTTAAAATATCATTAATCTTTTGCCCAGGAAGTATATCGAAATTTCAAGCAGAACTATTTTTAAAAAATTTTTTAAAATTTTTTGCCGAACGTAGGGCTCCCTTTTTTCATTTTCATCATATCTTCGGTATTAAAAGTCTGATCATATTGAATGACATATCGATGTTTTTGTTTAAAAAAGACCAATTATTTTTATTCCAAAATAAAAAAAAATATTCCTACAAGTCCTTGGAAGGTCTTTAATTGATTTTGAGGAACTTTAAAGCTCGTAAAGAGCTCTAAAAAAGGTTTCAACGCTTTTTTTGTTGTGATTTTCTAAATGTTCAATGGATTATTAGTTTCACAGCCACATCGAAAATATCAATTTCAAACACTGGCTATTGCAATTCGTGTTTCCCCGTGAAAAAACAGTTGAAAATTGCGTCTGTCTAATATTTATTTCAAACGAGAGTTTTATAGAGTTTTGATCATTTTCAATAAAAATCGAACAAAAAACATTTAAAAAACAAATGTCTTTTATTGCGAATGACTTAAATAATACCAAATTACCAACGGAGTATGATGTTACAAATTTTTTATTGTATCTGCGGCATAACAGTGATAAAAGTCGAAAGTTAAACAATAAGTCATAAGATATTCAACTGGCAGTTAGTCCTTTTATAAAAAACAATGCGTACTTCTCGCACCCGGAGAATATTTTGTTAAGACCAGCAAAAATCATTGCAACATTCAAACAAATTAATCAAATTACCAGGTTCGCACAATGAAAATGACTTAATTTGATTAATTTTTATAGTAAACCTATATAACTTCACAGCTTATCCATGCCATTCTCAAAACACCGAGCGTGTTGTTCATGTAGTAAATGAATCTGCTTCGGCGGTCACCGATGAACAACGCATGGGCCACATTTTATCAAAACTCGAGAGCTGTCAGAAATATAGCCAACTTGAATCACGTCAAAATTTGATGGATTTTTAAAACAAATCAAAATTTTAAACAATTTATTCCAATCATTCAGGGTATATCTCAATCGACTTTTAGAAATTGTATAATAGGTATTCACAAGTACATCAACACGTTTCCGAACCGCCGTTAGGATTATAATTGGTATGCCGGCGCGTTGCCACAAAACGATTACATTTCTAACAGCTTCTTATTTAAAAACATCCAACTTTCGACTTTTATCACTGTTATGCCGCAGATACAATAAAAAATTTATAACATCATACTCCGTTAGAAATTTGGTATTATTTAAGTCACTCGCAATAAAAGACATTTGTTTTTTAAATGTTTTTTGTTCGATTTTTATTGAAAATGATCAAAACTCTATAAAACTCTCGTTTGAAATAAATATTAGACAGACGCAATTTTCAACTGTTTTTTCACGGGGAAACACGAATTGCAATAGCCAGTGTTTGAAATTGATATTTTCGATGTGGCTGTGAAACTAATAATCCATTGTACATTTAGAAAATCACAACAAAAATAGCGTTGAAACCTTTTTTAGAGCTCTTTACGAGCTTTAAAGTTCCTCAAAATCAATTAAAGACCTTCCAAGGACTTGTAGGAATATTTTTTTTTTATTTTGGAATAAAAATAATTGGTCTCTTTTAAACAAAAACATCGATATGTCATTCAATATGATCAGACTTTTAATACCAAAGATATGATGAAAATGAAAAAAGGGAGCCCTACGTTCGGCAAAAAATTTTAAAAAATTTTTTAAAAATAGTTCTGCTTGAAATTTCGATATACTTCCTGGGCAAAAGATTAATGATATTTTAAGAGCTTTATTTTTTTAATATAAGGATGGTACATTAGGATGGTAGCAACTGAGATCTGGAGGGTAAGTACTAGAACGGTACACCTGAGGTCAATGATTTCTAAAGAGGTCATATTGATCTTCTTGAGACAAAAACATTGTTGTACCAAACTTTAAAATCCGACTGTAAACACCAGAGTTATGAAGAAATATGTCAATGCGCGACCCCTACGTTCGGTCAAAAAAAAAAAAAATTTTTTTTCGTAATTGCCTTGCACAAATGCGTCATATTCGCTGGTTTACGGCGCACTTTTTTTTTGAGGTACGGTCTAGTGCACACCATAGTTTTGATATAAAATCCTTCCATACAAAGTTTAATCCCAGTTGGTCATATTTAAACCTTTTTATGGTAATTTCAATATATAGTGCGTGGGTGCCGCCCATTTTATGTGCGCACCTTAGTTTTGATATAAAATTCTCACATGCCAAGTTTAATCCCTGTAGATCATATTTAAACCTCTTTATGGTATTTTCAATATTGTGGGTTGTATGGGAGGTAGGCGTGTTTGTCTGCAGATTTTTTGTACATGTCTTAGTTTTTGTACGAAACACATAAAATTCAGGGACCGAAAATAATGATTATTTTTCAAATTTTAATGAAAAAAATCAGTATGTTCCAAGCGCTGGAAAAAACTTTTGAGTATACCGAAATGCTGGAATTTGTATTGACTCTTAGAATAAATAATGATTTTTATTTTTTAAGCGTTAAGCTTAAAAATTAAAAATAATTATTATAAAATGATTTTAATTTTTTTGCTCAGGAATAAAAATTATTTTTGATTTTTATTTTTTTTTGCTCAGAAATAAAAATTATTTTTGATTATTATTTATTTTGCTCAGAAATAAAAATTATTTTTGAATTTTATTTTTTTTGCTCAGATATAAAAATTATTTTTGAATTAAATTTTTTTTGCTCAGAAATAAAAATTATTTTTAATTTTTATTTATTTTGCTCTGAAATAAAAATTATTTTTGATTTTTATTTTTTTGGCTCAAAAATAAAAATTATTTTTGATTTTTATTTAATTTGTTCAAACAAAAAACTATTAAGAATGTCTAACAAAAAGAAAGCTCTTGAAATCGATTTTTAATTTAGGAGCAAAATAACAAAAATCCTTAAGCGATTTAAATGTCTGAACAAAAAAATAAAAACGAAAAACTAATTTTAATTATTTAGCGAAATAAAAAAATCAAAAAAATTCTTTCTATTTCTGACAAAAAAAAAAAAAAAAAAAAATTAAAAAAACCCATACAAATCATTTTTCGATTTTTATTTTTTGTCTCAAAAATAAAAATTAAAAATGATTTTTTTTGTTTGAGTACAAAAATAAAAATTAAAAATGATTTTTTTGTTTGAGGAAAAAAAATAATCAAAAATAATTTCTTTGTTTGAGTAAAAAAAAAATAAAAATCAAAAATGATTTTTTTGTTTGAGTAAAAAAAATTAAAATCAAAAATGATTTTTTTGTGTGAGTAAAAAAAATAAAAATCAAAAATGATTTTTTTGTTTGAGTAAAAAAAATAATAATCAAAAATGATTTTTTTGTTTGAGTAAAAAAAATAAAAATCAAAATTGATTTTTTTGTTTAAGTAAAACAAATAAAAATCAAAAATGATTTTTATACTTGAGTATAAAAAAAATACTTAAAAATAATTTTTATTTTTGATTTAAAAAATAAAAATCAGAAAACGATTTTTATATCTGAGCAAAAAAATAAAAATCATAAAATAATCATTACTTCTTAATTTTTTCGATATTGCTCATAATTATTACGGTCCCTGATTAAATTTCATTTCTGTAGCTTTAATAAAACTCTCTATGCAGTGATTTCAATTCTTTGGTTGTATGGGAGGTAGGCGTATCCGTGGACGGATTCCAAAAATATTCAATAGTGCAGATCTATGGGTCCATGTGAACATGTGTACCAAGTTTCAGATGGTAATGTGGTGGTAAGGTGATAGTATGGTCATGATATGTTGATGGTATGGTGATAATATTGCCATGGTAAGTTGATGATATGGTGATGGTGTTGTGGTTGCAAGGTGATGGTATTGTCTTGATATTTCGATGGTATGATGATGGAATGGTGATGATATGGTGATGGTATTGTCGTGGTACGGTGATGGTATGGTGACGGTATTGTGATGGTATGGTGATGATATGGTGATGGTATAGTGACGGCATTGTGATGGTATGGTCATGATATGGTGATCGTATGGTGATGGCATTGTGATGGTATTGTCTTGATATGTTGATGGTATTGTGGTAGTAAGGTGATGGTATGGTCTTGATATGTTGATGGTTTGGTGAAGATATGTTCATAGTATGGTAATGATATGGTCATGGTATGGTGATAATATTGTCGTGGTACGGTGATGGTATTGTGGTGGCATGATGATGATATTGTAATGGTATGGTGATGATATGGTGATGGTATGATGATGAAATTGTGATGGTATGGTGAAGGTATGATGATGGCATGATGATGGTATGGTGATGATATTAAGATGGTATTGCGGCGGTAAGGTGATGGCATGGTCTTGATATAGTGATAATATGTTCATGGTATTGTTATGGTATGGTAATGGCATGGTGATGGTATGGAGATGATATTGTCGTGGTACAGTGATAGTATGTTGACGGTATTATGATAGTATGGTGATGATTTGGTGATGGTATAGTGATGGTATTGTGGTGGTATGGTTATGATATGGTGATGATATTTTGATGGTATGGTGATGATATTGTCTTGATATCTTGATGGTATGATATGGTATGTTGATGGTATGGTGATGGTATTTTGGTGGTAAGATGATAGTATGGACTTGATTTATTGATGGTATGGTGATGATTTGTTCATGGTATGATAATGATATGGTCATGGTGATGGTATGGAGATGGAATTGTCGTGGTACGGTGATGGTACTGTGGTGGTATAGATGATATTGTGATGGTATTACTTTTATATGTTGATGGTATAGTGATGGTTTTGTGGTGGTGATGGTATGGTCATGATATGTGGATGGTATGGTGATGATATATTCATGGTATTCTAATGATATGGTCATAGTTTGGTGATATTATGGTGATAATATAGTTGTGGTACGGTGATGATATGTGGATGGTATGGTTGGATGATAAGGCGATTTTATGGTGATGTATTGTGATGCTTGATGATTATGGTTTTGTGATGGAATGGTTATGGTAAGATTTTGATATCGTAATGGTATGGTGATGTATAATGATGGAATAATGGTAAAGTGTTAGTATAGTTATGATAAAGTGATAGTACTCTGTTCGTTTGCGTGAAATTTCGCTCGCAAAATTTTTTTGTTGCGTTAAAATTTTGACATAAGTTTTGTTGCGAAGAAATTGAAAAATTTGAGAAAGTAATGCTTTTCTTTTCAAAATAAAGAAAAATTAATATATAAAACAAAAAATCTGACTTTTCACTTCAAAATAAATAGGCAGTTCAATTAAATTGTCGTGAAAAAATGTTGCGAGTATTTTTCACAGCGGAACACAGTACAACTTTGACAAACATGTTGTGAAAATTTCAAGCATATTTCACAGCTTTTGTTTTTTGTATGGAAATTTGAGTGAAATTTCACAAGAAACTGAACAGAGTACTCGTATTTATAGAGAAAAATTTATTGAAAATGAAAATTTTTTCATTATTTTGATAAAAAATTCACTATGCAAAGTATTTGCTTCAATAAAAACAAACCTTTTCACAAAAATAAACAAGTCTTAAGCTGGAAGTTCATTCGATGCAGTTGCGTTTTTCGTCCGTTTACTCGCTAGAGCAATTTACGCAAGAAAATGATAGTAGAGTTCAATCACTGCGTTTTACGTTCAGAGCAAGCAAGGGCTGCAACATTATAAAAACAGTTTGAATGTTCTTAGCACCATATTTCTAAATATTTTTTGTAATTTTTACACAAAAAAACTTTAAATGTCGTCATTTATAATCATAAAAATTTAAATTCTAATTATTAAACATTAAACATTAAACAACAAAATCTAAGATATTTAAAATTTTTAAGATCTATGTGCAAGAGGCATTCCTGAAAGTAATTGCTTCTGACTCGTTACTTTACTTTCTTCTCGCTTTTCGTTATAAGTAACGAGCGGTCAAAAAACGCAATTTACGCAAGAAAGTTGAAAATATTTCAACTAGCGTTTTGCCAGCGTAATGTTCACAACCATTGAACTCGCTTCCATAAGCTTTCACATACTTCTACTTTATAACGCCAGCGAGTAAACGGATGAAAAACGCAAATGCATCGAATGAACTTCCAGCTTTATTCTCTAAAAACGATATTTTTTATATATTTCTCTTTATCATGACAGCTTTTTATTATTTTTAGAGAATTTTTAGGATTACATTTAGAGAAAAGCATTGTCTGGAGCAAAACTATTTCTCTCTAAAAATTATGCCTTTTTTATTATATTCCGAGAAACAATTCCTTATTCAGTTCTACAGTGTATTGTGGCCACCCAGAATTTTTATAGCTCAAATAATTAACATGACAAACTTGAATTTCGAATAGAAATTCTATATTGCAATTGTATTTTTTTGAATTTCAAATGGAATTTCTTAATCTAAATTGTTTTTTTCTTAATTTTTGTTGATTTTTTGCGAATTTCAATTGATTGTGTGACATTGATTGTGACAATTAAAAATGGTGTAGATGTAATAAGCAGACACTAACTGCATCGAAAGTATATTAAGAAACTATAAAAATTTTTTACCTACATACCTGGTTGGTCGGTCTACCTATTAATCCGTTAGTAGTTAGTCTGGTAGTCACTGTATAGCCTCCATTTTCTTAATTTCCATTGTAATTTCATATTTAACACTAGAACCATAAAAATTGTTACTTTTGGAAGCCTGAAATTCTAATATCCGCTTGATGTTAAATTATATATTTTAAATTAGCCTCTTTCATTTTCCTTTAACATATAAATAGTACTTCTGAATGATTGAGGCAAATTCTATTACCCAAAATTTTATGACACAAGCTGTTAATGATATGTTAGTGTACTATTAAGTTATAAAGCTGTTCACTTTCTTAATGTTAACAGCAAAAGTTCAAGTTAATTTAATATTTTCTTACACCAAAGTGTTAACTTACTTAATTTATAGCTTAATTGTTTTTTTTAGTCTCAATAAGCTAGACATCGTTAAAATGGCAAAGTTATTTTATACTTATATGCTTATTTGGGCTTAATTTTTATGGGCTATAGATTTAATTGATATGTGCTCTTGATGAAGTAGGTTTTTTATTAGATAACCTCAATATGAATACTTTTGAAGAACAACAATTAAGATAATAAAACCTTAAATTAACCTTCAAATCTTATAATACACATTATATATGCACCTTCTTCGCATAAGAGTCAGTACTTCTACCATCTGAAAAAATTTAGATTTTCCGATATTTAAATTTATGACGAAACTTCAACTAAATTTCCAATACTTTTTAATAATTTTAAAATAATAAAATATTAATGTATTTTTAAAGTAATTTATTTAAATTAATTTTAAGTTAATTTAATTTTTTGATATGTTTAATTTATTAACTTTAGAAATACGAAGCTATAACTTAATTGAATTTTCAGTTAAGGAGGGCCATTAATTCGCGACAGAGAAAACAGACCTTTTTTAAAAATTCATAACTCAGTCATAAACAAACATTTTTTCAAAATTTTTCCAATTACTGTGGAGAATTGAAAAAATTAAAACTCAATTCAAAAAATATATTTTTCACTCCAACATGGTTTTATAGAGCTCCCAACTGGCGGCAGAGAAAAAAATGGGGCCTCGTGGTTACAGCGCTGGGAGTCGCAAAAATTGTACTATCTGAAAAATGATGACTTTTTTTAAATCTTAACAAAGTTGGTTATCGTATGACAGGAGCTTTTTCTAAAATTTTTTTTTCAATTTTTGATGATGTGCCAAATTTGAAAGTGTGTTTTTTTCGAAAAAAATATTGATTTTAAAAATTCATAAAAAATCGAAAAAAATTTTAAAAGAAAAAAGCTCGTAGCATACGATAGCGAATCAAGTTTAAAAATATACAAAAAAAAATTGGGCAAAAAATGAACCCGCTAGTGCCACAACCAGTACGAAAAACATGGTTTCGAGATAAACGCGTTCAAAGTTTGTGAACAAAGAAAATATAGTTTGAAAAAGAAAAATGCGCTCTCACTAATTCGGCTGTAACTTTTGAACCCGTAAAAGTTTTTCCATGAAATTTTATGTTCTTAGAATCTTAAGAATATTAACTAAAATACAAAATTATAAAAAAAAGTCAATTTCAAAAAACGACCAATATCATGTCCCCCGTTAACAACAATTTTTTTATTGTTTACTTAAGTCAAAAGTTATTGCGAAATTGAGTTAATCTAAAAGCCTTCAGGCTGTCTTTTGAAAATTTAAATTTATCCATGTACTAATAACTTTTGAATATTATTTCATATATGATCTTATTTTTATAATAAGCAAAGATTTTATTTAAGAACACATTAAAAATGTTATTAAAACAAGAAGGCTCTGAAGTTGTAACATTTGCATTTTCATAAAAGAATAATCATTATTTTATGTAACATAAAATTGTTGCAGCCTGAGTATAAGATTCAATATTTTTTTTTTTATATTTTCTTTTATTTTTTCTTCTTAACTTTCTTCAATACTCAGCATTAAAACAAACAGAACTGCGGCAAGGCCGGAAGAAATTTTTACATTTCGCGATTGAATTTGCGATCTTTTGAAGCATGACACAAAACTCAGTTAAGTCAGTTTCAACATGATTTTGATTTATTTTTCTGCTGAAGCGTAACAATGAATAAAAAAAGAAAACAATGTTACTCACTTTAAATGACATTTGATTTGGTTTGTGGGGACTTTTATTTGTTTTCTTGCTGGGAGTTTTTCTTTTAATTTTTTTTTTCATTTTATTTTATTTTACATATTTGCTAACTTATTGATGTTTGTTATTCAAGCACATTTGCGTTATATCCGTTTCCAGTGTGGCACTGAAACGAGCATACTTAAATATACATATGTAGAAATTAATTTGCATATCTCAACAATTTTATAACTTTTTTTTTATGTAACAAATAAATGTTACATACATATATATATGTATGTATATATTGTATGCACACCCATTCCTGGGCTTACTTGTTAGTACAGCGACACACACACACGCACATATAGAGAGCAGCTAAGGCATCTGCAAACACTTGTACGCGGGCAAACATATTTCATTTGCAGATATTTGTCTGTTTGTTTGTTTGTTTGTGTAAACTCAACTAGCTGCCAACGGGGAACAAACACCCTAAACTTTCGCCCAACACCATCCACACTCCTTTTATTAATATTGTACTCAACCACCATCCATGCCTTTCAATGAGCTAGAGTTTGACTTTTGCAACTGAAGTAAAAATTATATATATTTTATTTTATTTGCGTGGGTTAGTCACTGTAATGCTATATTTATATGAGTGTTTGTGTGTGTGTGTGTGTGTGTGTGTGTGTAGATTTTGCTCAAAGTTTTGTCAGTTCATTCTGTTTTTTTTTTTTTTGTTTTTGCCTTGTACGATTTTATCGCCATGGACAAAGTCATATTTTTTTTTTCATTTTTTTTATTTTGTATACTTTATATTTTTTTTTATTATGTAGTTTACACTGTCGAAACTGTAAAAAATATTATTCTACACTGCATGTCCAGAGCTTATGTTTAAAAATTTATGATTATAAACAAATTTTTCTTCAAGTGTACTTAATGTAGTTTTGTGCGCCATTTAATGTGCGGCCTTTAGACCCGCCGCCCAGCTTATTATTTCTGCATACAAATCTGCGTAAATTAGCTAAAATTTTCTCATATTCTTTTTTATTTCAAGCTAATGACAATTTTTGGGCGAATTTATTTCTTTCTTAGGCCATGAATAACTTATTTTATTAACAAGCGGCTTGACTTGTTTTTGTATTAAGCAACACTTAGCAGAAAAAAAAAATAATGGCTTAACTGAAGTTAAAAGTATTGTTTAAGGGTTTCGCAAGATTTCAAGGCAAAAATAATGATGCCGTTAATATTCAATGTAAAAGAATTCATTCTAAATTTACAAAAACAAAAAAAAAAAAAAAACATAATGTTTTTGCAGATAAGTTTGTCAGCCACATTAACAGCAGCGCCCAACTTGAGGTAAATCTGTCAAAAGCTTTAAATATTTTTTGCGCTTTTTGTAAAAACAATGAATTTGTTATTTTTGTATAATTTTGTTTTTTCTATAACAAGCATAATAACTCGGCTAATCTTAAATGCAAAAACCATCTGCCTAAAGCTGTAAGTTTTAACATTATGTGAATATTATAATGTTATAATGTTATAAATTACTAGTATAGAAGCCCGTCATATGACGGGTCGTCTACAAAATAATTAAGAAGCAGACGATATGACATTTTTCATTCACCTCAAATGTTATTTTGTTCCAGTCGTCGTCAATGTGTACTTATTTTTTGGCACACTTTTAGGCTAACAATTTTTCATATAAAAAGCACTGTAATAGACAAACAGGTTCTGCTCCAGGCTAACATGTTCAGTCTATACTTAGCAACAACAACTATAACAGTTTGAGGGATATAGAGTACGGAGCAGGATTATTGAGATATTATTATGTGTTATTATGAAATATTGGTATACAAATTTTTGTAGATATATACGTGTATGAGTGGATTTCATTTTGTGATAGAAACAAATTGCACTTGAAAAAACACCTATCTTTCTCCGATAAAAAATTCTCTATGTTCGATAAAACTATAGAGCAAACTGTGGTAAGCAAAAGTAAGGTCGATTCTGAGAGTGAGAGGTGAAAAAAGAGACTAAATTATAAAAGCCATATCGCAGCGTTTGCTTATGTTAGTTTGAATTTTTGAAGTGAAACTTCTTTGAAGGCGACTGAAATTTCAAGGTCTCTTATTCGTGACGCTAGGCTAACGTTTTCAGTTTATATGAAAATTTTCAAAATATTATAGCCGCTAGCGAGAATTGAACCCTGACCATTGTTGTTCAATAGTCGATATCTATACCTTTACGCCACGTAGACACATGATAAACAGGCAAACAAAATTTAATTAAAACTGAACGCGTAACATACTGTCTGTAACATTAATTTTCATTCGAAAAGTATGCACGGAAAATTTATTTTTTAAGCTTCAAACGAAAATATTTAGGCATAGAGATACATACAACGGGAACAAATTCTACTGCCTGTTCGCCGCATAATGAGCTAAAAGCTTATAAATTTGGTTCGTTGGTTGTGATCAAAAACTTGACAGATGATTAACAACATGCAAAAAAAAATAATTTAATATAATAATAAAAGCAAAAAGTGTTAAAAGTGCAATATTTAAGACTGCCGAGAATATTTTTTTCCAGCCAAAAAACGTCTCAAAGCTAAGAAAAATAGCTAAACCAGGAGCAAAACGCGTTTGTTAATATAAACAGCGAATTAGAGCTCTTAAAAGCTCCCAGCTCCACAGCTGGGTCTGCAACTAATGATGAAGGTAAGGTGATTGCAACATCGACTGAGTTCCAAAATGCATTTTTACGAAACATCAGTGTATTTTGGTGAATCTATAAAGAACCAATCCTCAGAAGAACACACTGGTGCTTTGTAAAAATGTATTTTGGAACTCAGCCAGCATCTCAACAAAATTTTATAGCCAACAAAGTTGATACACTCTGGAATCAACATTCGCTGCTTTACGAGGCCCTCACTCAACATAGCAATTATTATGATCAGGAAGCAGGAGGTAATAATCAACAAGATTTGCCTCTGCTTTCGGAGGCTTCTTCAACGAGTACTATGCAAATGCAATCTAGCATTCAAAAAGTGACAATGTTGAGATGGCATTCGAAAGCAACTAAAACACCAACTGAACTAAAACAAGTACCGAAAAAAACTGTTATTTTACAATTTTCAAATGAAAAAAATTGTTGAAAGAATTACCATTTGTTAATTTCATACTTTTTCAAATATACCATTATGTTACACATGTCCTCAGCCTTACGAATATTAAGTGCCTTTTAAATTTTAGACTGATTTTTTTAAAGTTAAAATTTAAGTGTTATTCTTGCCTTGTATTTTTTCGAGGACAAATAAAGGTTACTTTTGACTTTTATTTAATCGGTCAAAAATACACTCAGAAAAATATCAACTGTAATATTAACAGTCAGCCACTGTTATTTAACAACACTGTTCGATTAAATGATTTGCGTTTAAGTAAACTATTTTCTTTGTTGAATGAAAATTTCAAAGTATTTTTGTGTTGTTAAAATTATCTGTTGAAATATTTTTGTGTTGTTGTTGAATTGTCTATTTTCCCTAAGCAATAGTTTTTAGATGTGTTTTGCTATATTTATATTATCGTTGCCAATAGCTCAGTGGAAGTGCACTAGACTGTCATGCGGGGGGACGTGGGTTCGAACCCTAGCTGTGTAAGTATCAAAAATTGAAATAATAATAAATCTGTTTCATTAATTGTTTGGTCAAAATTAACCTTCAAAATAAAATGCTTACAATCCTGCAAAAAAAAAATTGCAAATTTAATTTTTTATTTAAAAAAAAATATTTTAAATAAAAAAAATTTTTTGTTGGCCTTACCGGATTTGAACCGTGGACACTCGAGTACTAGACGCACACGTTAGCACACTCGGCCATACATGAACTTTCAAACCAGTGAAAAAATTTCAATAAATAAGTTTTTATACGGGTTTCGTGTTCCATAGACCAACAGTCAACCGACTGTTGATTTGAAAGTTTCATTTGTTGGATGGTATTTAACAGTGAAATCTGTTATTTCAACCCATGATTTGTTTAATAAAACAGCATTTTTTCCCTGAGTGTACCAGTTATTTTGTGACTTTAATTTTTTCGGTCAAAAATATCAATCAATTTGTGTTTTTTTAAAGGCCGCTTGACAGATTGAACTGTTGACACCATGTAAAAAATCACCGATCAGATGAAAATAATGGTATCAATAATTTTTTAGTCTGTAAAATTTCTTTTGAAAAATACAAGTTGCCTGTTTTTTTTTTGAAAAATTTAAGTTTTTCAATCTGTATCAAAAAATTGATTAAAATAATTTAATTTATTCATTTCATGGTTTTGGGACTTATAACGAAAATTATAATTTTACATTTGATTTGATTATATAATCAATTTTTTTTTTTAAATAAAATTTTCTTCAATTGGAATAAATTTGCACATTTTTAAAGAAATATTTCTTTACTTGTGAGAAATGGAAATATTTTAATATCTCTAATAATGACAAATATTTTTTTTGCACAAAAAAATTCTCATTTATATAGAAAATTTTTTTCTATATTTTGATAAAAAATTCTGAAAAATAAAAAGCCTTCTTCTATAAAAACCATATATCCTAATATATAAAAGACAAGCATCCTGCTCCATGCTCTGTATCGCTCAAACTGTTTAGTTGTTATTGCTATGTATAGGCAATATTTATTTATTATTATTTATTAGTGAAAGCGCATTTGTATTTTTTTTGCATTTTTCTTTCTTCACAAACTTTCAACGCGTTTATCTCGAAACCATGTTTTTCGTACTGGTTGCGGCACTAGCTGGTTAATTTTTGACGAATTTTTTATTTATTTTTTAAACTTGCTTTTTTTTAAATTTTTTTCGATTTTTTATGAATTTTAAAGTCAAAATTTTTTTTCTAAAAAACACACTTTCAAATTTGTAACATCACCAAAAATTGCAACTCCCAGCGTTGCAACCACGACAACGTTTTTTCTCTGCCGCCAGTTTGGAACTCTATAAAACCATGTTGGAGTGAAAAATATATTTGTTTTTGAATTTTTTTTTCTTGTAATTTGTTCAATTCACTACAATAATAAAATTTTGTGAAAAATGTTTGTTTTTGACTGAGTTATAAATTTTTAAAAAAAGGCCTGTTTTCTCTGCCGCAAATATTATGTCCCACCTGAAGAAAATTTAAAGCCTTACATTTTGAAAAAAAAAACATATATTTATCATGTGAATATAATTATATTTTAAGGTTAATACAAAAAATATTTATTTCATAGGTTATAACGGTACGTTGTTTATTTATTTTATTTTATAGCAACTCTTAACATCTTTTTAGTTATTAAATGCAACTGTTATACATTTCATGCCATGTGGTGACCGTGGCATGCAGGTTAAGTGTGTGGCTTAGCATGCTCGGAGCCCGGGTTCGATCCCCAGCCGCGGCGAAAAGTTTTTACAATAAAAAATTTTTCTGATCGGTCACCACCTCTCTGCGGACAATGGCAAACCTCAGAGAGTAAATAATGCCATGTAAAAGCTTCTTGAGAACATGAACTTTTGCCGTTCGGAGTCGGCATAAAACATGTAGGTCCAGTTCTCGGTCAATTGTGTGCAAACATTTAATAACACACACAACACAATTGATCTTAAGAAGCTCGGTCAAAGTCCTTTCAAGGGCTGAAATGGCCAATTTGTTTGTTTTTTTTTTGTTATGTCTCGACTCTGTCGTTCCTCTGAAATGCTCTTTGTGTAAAAATAAATTTAAATCACTCAAATGCTGAAACAGAGAGGCGTTGATATTAAAGCTTACTCCACTGCAGCATCACAAAATATTATTAGATGGCATTCATTTCAGACTAATATAATCATGCAATTTTGAAAGCTCATAAAGAATTTATCTCATCATTTTGGCAATCTTAATAATTTCATTTCTAAATGATATTTATTTAATGACTTTTATTCCAAACTCTAGTTTAAAAGCTTTTCTTAAGACGCTCAAATTGGTTTTCCAGGTATTTTTATTAAGTTGGCATGAAATTGAAATCCATTTTTAATAAATTTAAAAAGCCCTCCTACCCATTGCTGAGTAACGCAATGGCCCTTTAATCATTTATTGCGTTTATTCTATATAAATTTAACATTAATTTTGTACCCAACTAATCAATTCTAATCATCTTAATTACCGTATTACAAGCTTAATAATTAATCTTAAGAACGAAATTGAGTTGCTTCTTAGTTCCACAGAATAAGCTAAAAGCTTCTTCATCATCAACTTCAAGCACATAATTTTCGAATTAAGACAAAAAAAAAGAATATATATATGAACTGCCCTTTGTGTGTCAAAAATTTGCTCAATCAATTGATTAACAAAATTTCATTTGCTTTTAATAATCTAAAAATATTTAATTAATTAAATGTAAATGAAAATTGATCTGTTTTCCGCTAAGCCTGTGAGAAGCAAATGACTCTACGCTTGACTGAAAAATTTCTTAATATTCATTAGAAGCACTTTCAACAAGCAGTCAATATAACAGTGCATAACAACAGTGCTCAACTTTTACTTAAGTTTACGGAATTTCATTGACCTTTACTGACCCCTAAATGATATATCTTGTTTAATGTCTGCTAATATCTGAACAATTTTTTGAGTGATATTCAATAGATTAAAGCTAACAACTTTTTAATTAGTTTTAATTAATCCAAACAAGGTCCTTGAACGTCAACATATATATATATTTATGTATATGTGTATATATGTCTATATATTGCTTTGTTTCATATTAAAAGCTAATTAGATGTGATATCTTTGTCACCTAGAGTGATGTGCTCTGCATTTAATAGCTTGTTATAAATCATTGCTAGCATAGCGTACAAACATTTATTTAACACCGAGCTGATGTATTGACAATTTTTTTAAGAGGAATTGTTCTGACTTCAGGCATTTTGAATTAATTATATGGAAGACGACTTTGAAGTGTATTGTGCAAAAAACACTCTGTTGCTAAGGTTGTGAAATTAGCTTCATTTATAATTTGATTAAGAAGTTCATTCATTTTTAAAAGCTAAGCTATTTTTAAATAAAAGCTTTAAAGTAAAATTACAGCTATTTTAATATTCTAGCCCACAAAAATATGACCATACAAGAATACTAAAATATAATACAAAGGCATAGGTTTGAATAATATATGGCTCTAACTATTCGTGGGCAAAAAAAAGTGATTTAAAGTTGAATCATGCTAAGATTGAAAATAATAAAGTAGAATATTTTAATAACCACAAGGAGTTTGTTGGACATATCATATTTTTTTCAACTTTTTTAAACATAAATACATAGATTTTTTTAATAAATACATACATTTATTTATTTAAAGCTCTCATTAGCTTACTGTGTATTATTTGTATGGTATGCTATTCTCTTACTTTTTTAAAATTTAAAATTATTTATTGCAAAAAATTTATAAATAGTCTTTCTTTCCTTATAAAACTTTAAGTTTCTTAACTTCAAATGAAATTATTAAAAGCATTATTTTTGTCTTGCTTGTATTGAATTTATTTCTTCAAAGCCATAATCATTTAAAACGAGTTTTCCACAGTCATTCTCCGAATTGTATATCTTCCACTCAAACAACTTTAACTTCATTCATCCGATCATAATCAACTTAATTAACAGCATCTGTTTGTTTCGTAAGTATGCTTGTAGCAATTTTCTAAGTGTTGACTTTGTCTCATCGGTGTTTCCTTAGATAATAATTGTGTAAATATTCAACTATAGTAAGCAATCATCTACATGCTTCAATTACTTTGATTTAATGATTTTTTTTCTAAGAAATTATAATTATTAATTTAATGTTAACTGTTCAATAAGGCACAATTTGAACGCAATATGACTTATTTTAAACAATTTTGCTCTTGAATTATAACTTAGCAATCAATATGTTCTATTAAAACTATTTCATACTTAAATCTTATATATTAATACATGAACATTAAAGTTTGTCGTATGCTTTTTTGGTATTAATTAAAACTCAAAACAAATGAAGCACAACTCAAAATTTCTCAATTTTGACTTTTTAATATAAAACAATTCGTTAAGCACATCTCCATCGACTGTTCAAATTTTATTTTAATCTGAATGCTCTTTAATTTTTAAAAATCATTTTGCGTTCTTCTTTTGTATGAAAATGCTTTGAAAAGGAAAGAGTTTTTGCCTCTCCTGAAAATTTTAAAATTTTGAGTTATGTCACTTTTGAAGATCGTTTGCGAAATGATATATCTGATAGATAGGGTTCCCAACTTTCTAAGAGAGAAATTACATTTTTGAGAAAAAAACCCAATCTTTGCTTCATATGAAATTTGGTTGGGAGAGAGTTTTTGAGTTGGTCGAGTTTGAATTTTTTTTAAAAGTAACAATTTCAAAAAAAAATTTAGTTTTATCCATTCGTCAATTGTAAAATTTGTAAAAAAATGTGTTTTGAATTCAAAAATTTGACTTTCCATGTCAATATCTTAATCGAATTTTAACGGTTTTTCAAATTTTTTAATTTTTTCTGAAAGTTTGTTAAGTTTTCTTAAAAATGTGATAAAAATTGCAGCAAAGTTCCAACCAAAAATATTTTTAATGAATTTTCTTAATATTGTCGTTAGTTATTTCGCGTGTACTTGAACCAAATGCCAAGAGAGAGAAAAAAATGTCTCAAATTGAATGTTCTAAATTGGGAAGTCAATATCTCCGCCATCTGTGAATAGATATCATTTATTTCTTTTTTGTATTTAAGTCTTATCAGTTAACTTTAAAAAATTTTTGAAAATAATACCGTTCTTTTTTTGCTTATATTTAAAATATTCCTTTCAAAACAAGACCACCAAATTTGATGTTTTTTTAAAATATGGGGTAAAAATGATTTTTAATGTAAAAAAACAAAAACTCAAAATTGCATTTTTGGTTTTCTTTCAAAGTTTATACCAAAGTTTATATTTTATTCCGGTGAATTTTTTTTATCTTGACACTACATTAATACACTGTCCATGCCATTAAAAAATCAAGGGATACCTATGATTTCTTTGACAAAATTAAATTTTTTTTAAAATGTTGTTTTTCTGTTTTTGAAAAAAATAATTTTTTTGAAGAATATAGCTTTATACCTCCAATCAATTAATAGTTATAGTCTCGAACTTATTTGAACCATCTCGCATATAATTAGAAATAGGCAATCAATAAATTGGTCGAATTACGACCACAGGCGATACTAGTAATAATTATATCATTTAATAACTACTAGTAAACCTGTTGCCAAAATTCGAGCAATTTAATCAAAATATAATGTTAGAAAAATTAATGTTTAATGCATGCTATACTATTAAAGAAACGTTTTTCCTCAATAACGATATATCAAGTCTCAATAATGAGAAAAAAAGTTCATTGACCGAAAGTTGTAACTTGAAACGCTAATATCTGATACTAACTTTTTAAATGTTGCTGTAAAATAATGAAGACTGACTTACACTAATATTAATATTGAGCTTAAAAGTATTTCTATTATAAAATATCTGATCTTAAATTTCCACATTATAAGACATAACTTAATAAAATAACAACGAAATAAAAAGAGATTTAAGAGAACAAATAATATTAGATAAAATTACGAAATAATATAAAGATACTCACAGAACACTTATGACATCGATTTATAAGATATTTCAATAAAAAAACGTCAAAAAAACCAAAAAATTTGTTTTTAAAAACCGTTAAAATTCGACCGAGTTGTTTGCTCGGAAAGAGAAATTTTTCAATTTGGAACTGAATTTTTCACACAATTGACTTTTAGGCAATGCATAAAAGATAATATTGGGTAATCATTTTTAGTTTTGAAAAAAACTCAAATTTGATCAACTTTGAAGCTCTCCTCAAACCAAAAATTTAAAAAAAAAAAATAGTCGTTACCGATATTTGAACCTAGGACAATTAAGTTCTAGTCGCATACGTCACCACCCTGGGGTAAATATGAACTTTCAAAAAAGTGATCAAATTTTAATAAGTACGTTTATATATGTGTTTCGTGTTCTGTGGACCAACAGTCAATCGACTGTTGATTTGAAATTTTCATTTGTTGGATGTATGTATTTAACAGTGAAATCTGTTATTTCAACCCATGATTGGTTTGATATATCAGCATTTTTTGCCTAAGTGTATGAATATAACAATTCCAACATAAAATAAACATCAACAATTATCTGTATATGTATATGTATACACAGTGGTGGCCACAAATTTAGCACACTTACATTTAAACGAAAGAAAATATTGTACTCAATATTTGTATTGACAAAAGTTAAACTTATAAATAGTTTTATAATATGTATGTAAAGTAAAGATTTTTAAGTGACCGCATTTCAATATTCAATGTTCGTACAGAAGAAAAAAATTAAAATTTTTTGTTTGAACACCATTTTAGCACATAATGTATAACAAAAAAAAAACAATTTGGCCATTTCAGCCCTTGAAAGGACTTCTACCGAGCATCTTATGATCAATTTTGTTGTGTGTGTGTTATTAAATGTTTGCACACAATTGACCGAGAACTGGACCTACATGTTTTATGACGACTCCGAACGGCTAAAGTTCATGTTCTCAAGAAGCTTTAGATGGCATTATTTACTCTCTGAGGTTTGCCATTGTCTGCAGAGAGGTATTGACCGATCAGAAAAAATTTTTTTTGAAAAAACTTTTCGCCGCGGCTGGGGATCGAACCCGGACTCCGAGCATGCTAAGCCACGCACTTAACCTGCATGCCACGGTCACCATAATGTATAACTCATATTAAAACAATACTTACTTTTGAGTAAAATTAAAAGTTCTTCAATATTTAGTTGGAAATTCTTTGTTTTTTATAACAGCGGTACATCTTCTGCCTAAACTTTCTACCAAAATCTCACAACGTCTCTTTGGAGTATCATTCCAAGAGATTTGGATCATGTGATCATTCATCATGTGATTTTCAATAATATTTTTGTAAACATGCTGGTCAATTTTACTGTCAACTCTGATGATAGGGCCCACACCATGCCAAGAAAAGCCCCCCAAACCATCACGTTGCCCCCACCATGTTGGGCGGTTTTTATCGTGTACTTTGGTTTGTGTCGATTTTTCCAAAAACTAATTGGCTTGCCGAAATTCTCTTTTGCAAAGGCTAGTCTGGCTTTCAAGTTTTTTTTTTTTTTATACAAGTAGCTGGCATTGAGCTATGCATTAGACTGAAAAAGAGACAAAAAATTTTTTTTTTTGGACCACCGGAAAAACAGACAAAATGGTTTTTTTTGCATAACTTAAGCATTACATGTCAGATCTTAAAATTATATGTCATTGAAAAGGGTTTTACGAGCACTACAATGTCTTCTTAGAACATTTTTAATTCTGAGGTCATATTCAACTAGTAAGCCCCATTAGCCCGATTTATCCCCTTTAATTTTTTTTTAAATTTACTTAAAGTAAATTTTTTATAAAAAAAGGATTATATCAAATATTTGTACTATTATAACTACTTTGTTTATAAACTGAATAAATAATTTTTTGAACACAAATTAAACAAATTTGACGGAGTTCAATTATATGGGAAAAAAAAATAAATTTAAGGGAGATAAATAGGGCTAATGGGGCTTACTAATTGAATATGACCTCAAAAGTAAAAATGTTCTAAGAAGACATTGTAGTGCTCGTAAAGTCCTTTTCAACGACATATAATCTGACATGTAATGCTTAAGTTATGCAAAAAAGACCATTTTGGCTGTTTTTCCGGTGGTCCAAAAAAAAATTGTTTTTGTTTTCGGAATCCTCTCGAGGTCAACTTTAAAATAGGGGGTGGTTTGTTCAAACTTTTTTTTTTGTATGGTGGCCGACCCACTCTACTATGCATCCAAGTAAGTTAAAAGAATTTAAACGACGCCTCACCGTTCTAGAAGACACATTTACGTTATAATCTGTTTTTAATTCCTTTTGTATAGAGCTGGAGCTTTCAAATGGGTTCCTAGCTGTGATGCGATGTATTATTTTATCTTCTCTTGGCGTAGTTTTTAAAGGTCGAGCAGCTTGTTTCACATTTTTGATACCACCAAAAGTTTCCACGCGTCGTAAAGCATTGTATATCATCTTTCTTGAACACTTTAATAGGCGAGAAATCTCTGTAATTGTCTTGCCTTGGGCTTTCATTTACATTATGAAATCTCTTTTTTGTTCTGACCACCACTAACCTTTTGCCATTCCTATTTGAACTTTAGTTAATTTAAATAATCATACTCTCTATGAGATTAATAGATACCTTAATTATGTATTTGCAACAGCTTTTAACAAACTTATGATGTGCTAAATTCGTGTCCAGCTTTTAAATCACATTGATTGCAACTACTTCAAATATGTTAGAAAATGTGAGAATAACTAAGAAACCAACTAACGTTATATTGAGTTAAATTCGTAAACAACACTCAACAAAAAATGGTTGTTACAATTCTTAAGCTTGGATATAAAAAATTTAATTTTAGCGTTACTAATACAGTGTGTGCTAAATTCGTGACCACCACTGTATGTTTATTTTGTTTTAGATATGTTGCCAAAAATAATTATCAACAAAAACTAAATAAGAAAATAATTTTAAATTTTTAAAAATCAAAATGCTTGAAAAAATAACACAACATTGTTCATCAGAAAATAACAATAACGTCATACATTTAAAATAAAAAAAGTTTCAATGTTCAATAAATGCTATTGATCTTAGTATTTTGTATGTTTTATCAACAAATATATAAATACTTGAACCCAAATTCAACATCATAAAAACAAACAATTTAAATTCTCAACTGCCTTTTCAACATGCAATGGATCTTAGCAAAGCGTACAGTAAAAAGTTTAATTTATCATATTTTTTTATAGAAGTATATTTGATGATCCATATAACTGAAAAATAAAAACCACAAAATATTCACAAAATGTTCGCATAATTTTTTTCATTTTCATACTTTAATCTTTGACAATATTCAGTGGAAAAAATGCGATAACATATCATTGAATTTCAGATAAACATGCATACATACAAACAACGCAATATCAAAACTGTTTGTTTTTTTTTGATATTTGCAATGATGTCAAATTATTATGCAAGCATTTAAGCAAAATTTATGATGCATTGAATGTGTTTTTTCTCGCTGCTGAATTTTTTCAATTTTTTGCAAATTTATTTTTATTAAAGGCTTGTTTAATTCAAGCTGACAGTAAAGTTAACTTAATAATCTCATAGTTTTTAAAGTTGCATATTAAGACAAAAAATTAACTGTATATTTCCCAAGAGCTTTTAGAGGCAATAAAAGGCAATAATAATATGACAAGTCACATGATTTAAAAAAATCGGTATTATATGTTCTCTCAGCTAAGTAATGCTAAACAAACATTTACAGGCCATGGATTTCGCACAATTTTTTTTTAAGCAAATTGTAATAGTTTTTAATTTTTGAATACATTTTATTGTATTTTTATAATTTAGGAGTCATAATTTCGATTTTTGTTTTTTTTTTCTGTGTATCATATCACGTTTTTATAATGTGCCATTAAATTATTTCAATCAGCAGCTTAATTCAAAGAATAGCACAATTCGAAAAACTTTACACGGTTACTACATGGCATGGTCTGAGAAGTTTTGGAATTTTTCAATAGATACCACCACAACAAAATGATCATGAGTCATTTGTAGGGTTTCGTCTGTCACATGTTTATGAATGAAAATTCATGACATTTCGTTCATACGCTTACAAGCTAGAGTTGTTTGTATAATAATGATTTTAAATTTTAAGTATTAATTTAACGAAATTCAAATAAATTTATTTTTTTCCTATGCAATTCTAGTTTGGGAGATATCGGTGAAAAAGTATTGGCTGTTTTTATTTATTTGTGTATAGAACTGGTTTAACAATAATCTTAAGAACACTATATTGTGTCTCATGCGTCAGAGTTCTTGAAAATTTTTTTTGTTCTTGAAAAAAAGTTTCTAAATTAATTACTTTAAACGAATTTTAAAACTTTTTGTATGCGTCTTTCTTTATTAACGTAAAAAATTCAATTGAATAAATATATAATTTTCAATGAGTCGATATCTTTGATTGATATAGAAATTCGTATACAATTATAATAATTCTTTTTATACAAGTAGTTTCATAAACAAGTACATTATAAACTATTTGAAAAAATAAAAAATTTCTTTAAATAGACAATGTGTGCATTTATATTTTATCGTACAATACCGCCCCGAAAACCTCTCTACCTACCCCCTCCCCCTAACTGTTTCCAGATCCGCCGCTGTGTCTATCAACTCAGTTTTCTACTTAAATTGTAGTACCTTCAAATTTATTTTTCAAGTTACTCATACGCCATGTATTCCCATTTCGCTGATCTTGATTTTTCCTTAATCAATACTGCAAACAAAAACACAAATTGACCGACCATTTCAGTCTATGAAAGAGCATTGACCGAGCTTCTTCTATTCAATAGTTTTGTGTGTTATTAATTTTTTGTATACAATTAACCGAGAACTGGACCTGCATGTTTTATGCCAACTCCGAACGGCATAATATTGTCATTTTTTTTTTCTTATTATCTTTGCAGATAAGCTTAACATATTTTTGAAAGCAACTGTTGAAAAATACCAAAAATGTAATTTATTAAACTTCGTTAAGTTGAATATGGCTATTTAAATTAATGTTTTTGCGTGGTAGCGGCTAATAAATTGCTTCTTATTACGTTTTTAGCATTTTTGACATATTTATTTCAGTTTCGTTAAGTTTCGTTAAGTTTTTAAAAACATCAATTACTTGAGTTTTAATCGTGTCCGCTGACCTAAAGTAAGAATTTAAAGCAAAAGTTTAAAATTTTAAGAAAATACTTATGTTTTATTTCGTTAGGTTAATTTTAACTGCTCAAAATTTGTGTTTTTCTTTAGTAAGAGTCAGCAAATGAATGAAAACGTGTTATTAAGTAATTTTAAATGTTTCCTTAAGTTTCGTTAAATTTACAAAAGTTTCGTTCAATTCAAATTAATGCCAACTCTCCAAGGTTACGTTCAACTGTTAAAGCAACTGTTGAAAAATACCAAAAAGGCAACTTTTTAAATTTCTTTAAGTTTTAACAACCGATTTCAGATTTTGTAAAGCTTTAATAGCTGACTTTTACATATAAAAAATGAAAATTTGAATTTTTGTAAAACAAAATGTTTCATTAAGTTTTGGTCAGCTAGTATTTTTTTTTTTGGATCTAGATAATGTCAGCTTCCACAAATTTTAAATACCACTGGCATTAATAGATCTTTAAAAATGTAATTTTCAGACTCCATTACGTTTTGACGACAATTAGTTTTTGTTGCATTTGCAGATGTGTTTATTGTATCATTCAAATTCAATTTCGTTCATTCAAGTTCGAAGTGAAGTTTGAGCAATTTATGCATTGTGTTCAATCTGTAGTTAAGTTCATTTGATTTTGTTAAAGTGAATTAATAGATAAATATTCCTCTAGAAATAAAAAAAAAATCACAAAACAAGTCTCTTAAAACTCTATATTAAAAGTTTCATTAAGATTGAAAGCTTTCGTTAAGTTCGTTAAGTTTCGTTAAGTTTCGTTAAGTGTGTGAAGACAAAATAAATGCTAAATATGTCTTTAAATAATAAAATAATTCATAAAATAAGTTTTTAAAGTTTATTTTTGAAGTAACGTTAAGTTTTTCAAGAAGTTTTCTGTTGCATAAAGTGATGATTTTGATAAGTAATGACAGTGTAGTGACTTTTAACTAACTTCAAAGAGTTTTAAGTGATTTAAATCTCTAAAGTAACTTCAATTTAAATCTTTCGTTAAGTTAATTTCTGTTCGTTAAAAACAATTAACAGAGAAATTTTCTGCTTAATATATTAGATTTCAAAAACAAGTCTATATAGGCTCTATTTTTAAAGTTTCGTTGAGTTTGAAATCTTTCGTTAAGTTCAATTGAGTTTTGTCAAAGACATTTTAATGATAAATGCTGCTTTTAATAGCAAACTTATTAATAAAATATGTTTTTAAAAGAATATTTTTTTAAGTTTCGTTAAGTTTTGAAGTGGTTTTCTGTTGTTTGAGGGAATTATTTTGATTGGTATGACATAAAAGTGTTTTTTAATAAGTTTTAAAGATTTGTAAGTGATTGTTAAGGTGGGACATAACATTCGCGGCAAAGAAAACAAAACTTTTTAAAAATTCATAACTCAGTCAAAACCAAACATTTTTCCAAAATTTTTTTTTATTATTGTAGAGAACTAAACAAATTACAAGAAAACAAATGCAAATAAATATATTTTTCACTCGAACATGGTTTTATAGAGCTCCAAACTGGCGGCGGAGAAAAACACGAGGCCTCGTGGTTGTAGCGCTGGGAGTCTCAAAAATTGTCCGATGTGGAAAAAAATGACTTTTTTAAATCTTAACAAAATTGGTTATCGTATGACAGGAGCTTTTTTTTAATTTTTTTTTTTAAATTTTTGGTGATGTTCCAAATGTGATAGTGGGTTTTTTTCGAAAAAAATATTGACTTTAAAAATTAATAAAAAATCGAAAAGAATTTACCTAAAAACAAAAGGACAGTTATTTCTGGGACAGTCTTTATCTTGGTAAGCTGCATTCTAAGGTCAATGAATCTGTTTCGTATCAGTTTTCGGCTTATCTAGATGTTCTATGACAGAGTTTTATCTTATTTCCATATTCTTTTTAGATAAGAACCGCACTTTTTTTGCACACCTAGCTCTTGGGTTCTCACGTACGTTCAGTTAACGTCCAGGCAAAATTTTTTTTATGGAATTGGCTGCAAAAAAAGCATTCAAGCATCCAGCGAAAATCTTTTATTTTTTTAAATTTCTTGTGACTTTCTGTTGTTCGGCGTTGCATTGTTTTGATCGGCCCATTTTTACGTAAACGAGTTATATATTCCATAACATCTTAAAAGAATCTTAACATTTTATGATAAAAAAAAAAAAAACTAAGAACTCTGTCACACTTATTTTTTTTACAATTATGACAGCAGTCCCTATTTTTTGTTAACGCCAGCGTCAGCATTTAAGGAAAAAATGAGAGAAAACAAAACCAAGAGACGAGGAATTTTTTATTGAATAACGGTTATCAATTGCTTTTTAGATGCCATTTCTTAAGGGGGCATTTCAATTTCATAATTTTATTTATTTTAACTTAATTATGTTAATTTTTTTCATATAAAGTCGGGTGTTCCTAATTCATTTTACATCACTGTATATTTGTGCACCCCTACCTACCCCCACTTCTACACTCTCCTACGATAATACTCATGACCATGGCCCAGATATGTGATAAAATAATATTAATAATAAATTTTAAGGCAAATGAGCCTACATCACAATATCCACAACACACGAGCCTTCTAGCGTAAGCAAATTTTTTTTTACATCTACTCTTCAATATCTATTATTTTTTATTGTATGCAACATTTTTAAGTAAAATTTTTAATTATTCATAAATGCTTCAAAGCAAGATGAATAAGATAAAAATCAGTTTAAAATACAAATAAAAACATATAACTGCATTTTATGCAAATCGCTCACATACACTGATAGAATTGAATCAATGAGTTCGAGCAAATTTACATTTAATCCTTACAAAAGTGCTGTTATATATAAAAAATAAAATATTTGCAACACGTTATGGCATGCATAACTTATATGCTTACTTGTTGTATTGTTATTAATATTTGTTCAATACAGGACAAATTTTTTGCTGCTGCTGCTGTTGCTGACGCCACTTGAAAGCAGCAATAAAAACTATGAAAGTAACACCTTTAGGCGCTGCTCACTTTTGACAGCGTAATTTTTTTTTTGTATGTTATTGTTTTTTATTTTATTTTATTTTATTTTGTTTTATTTTTTTTTTTAACTGGCAGTTCTGCTATTATGAATGGCTGCAACTGCTACAATGTGTTATATTTTAAGAGCATAAAATTTGTTTACAAAAACACTGATTTTTTTAATATTAACTGCTTGTATTGTTTGTATACTTAATTGCGCGACACATTTGTTTGTTTTTTTTTTTATTTTTTTTATTTTTTTTGCTTAAAGTCAATTTGAGTTATTTATATGGCATGAGATAATTATTCCATTTTTGTATGAATTTTTATGCTAAGTGAGTTATTTTTTGCTGTATATTTCACACACACATGCGCTGAATTTTTGGCTGTTGTTATATTTATTTACTTTTTTGCTTGTGTGTTTGTTTGTTTTAAAAAATTTTTTCTGATTTCTTTTTTATATTGGTTTTTGCCTTGTCACCTCTTTTGCTCATTTAATTTAATTACTTTTGGCAACGTCAGCTGTTTTATGCAAAATTTATTGCTAGCAATTTCATAAGTTGGCAGGATAAAAACACGCAGACAGACATTTAGTCACTGGCTGCTGTTTGGAACGAACGTTTTAATAAATTTATTTCAACTTCACTTATATTCATTTTCATTTAAACTGTTTTCGTTTGACAGACCTTCTTTATCGTTTAAATAACACACATACTACACGAAACCACACAAACACTTAAGCGTGCACACACACACACACACACACAAACACATTTGTCTTTTGTGGCAAAAAATATGTGTGACAGCAAAATGGTGCGGCTTTTAAATTTGCCTTCACTCAGGCTCAGGCTAAGTCTTGTGTTAAGCCAAATTCAAAAGCGATTTATTAACATTTCTTTAAAGAATTTATTGTTGTTTTTTTTCTATTCATTCCGTTGTTGGGCTTATATGGTTGTGGTTGTTTTTGTTGTTGTTGCTTGTTTGTTTGCCAACACTTTGTGCGCTGCCAATTTTTATTCCTGCACTTTAATCCTTTGCACTGCGCTAGCAAAACACTTGCTTTGCTGCTGTTGTTTTTGCTGTTATCCTTGTAGGCAGGCAGCTGCAGCTGTAAAGTTTAAGCCGACTTAATTTAAGCTCTTAGCCGTATTTTGTTTATATAAGCCAATTACTGGCTTCGACAGCCAAACAAGCTTCAAACTCTTTGTCACTTAAATATGTTTGCATGTATTTCAAAATTGTTTGCTTTTACATTTTTATGTTTTAAAAACAATCACACAAATATTTGTTGGCATAAATTTTTAAGCTGCTTTTATTTTATGCAACACTTAATTACTATTTTTTTTTTCTTTAAACACTGTCTGTGCTGCAATTAATATTCATTCAATTAATGCCGCAATACCAGCAAGCGTATCCATTTACTTCAATTGCCACTTCCACTTGGCTTAGCCAACTAGTGGCAGTCATTAATTTAATTCAGAGTATATTTTTTTCTACTTTTTTTTGCACCCGATTTGTTCGCACCAACTTAAAATGTCAACTAGTTTGCTTGTGCGTAACGTAGTTGATAATAATTTATCACCAATACAGCAGCACGTCAGAGCTTAGTGTAACAGCGTTATACGTAATGCACTGAGACACTCAAAAACCGGCAGCAGTAGTTGACATAAAACCACGTAAGCACGCACAGGATACGCGTTTCTAGCACTTCGTCAGCACACAGTTAACACTAGCTGCAGCGTTAACCAAAGACCAACGACGACTAACAAGGACACGCACATGGGTGGGTAAGCAAGTTGTGCGCGTTGGACTGTATGCTGCAAATTTGAGCAAAATGCAAAAAAAAAGCTTTCATTCCCAGCTCAGCTCAGTGCTGTAGAGTGTAGCAATATTTGCAGAGCCAAACACCAAAGAGAGCCGCGTATTATTACGACCTTTAAGCTAGTTGAACGCTTCTTAAATTAGCTAAACTTATGCAGTAGAGTAAAGAGCACAACTATATCAGACAGATCCAGAGCTTTTTTGTGCTCTTACAATACTTGCCAGCCAGCTTTGCAGCGCCTTTCGGGCAAACATGTTAAAAACTGAATTATCTGTGCTCAATCAGTGTGGCAGCAGCAGCAACAGCAGCAGCGGTAACTTTTGTCTGTTTACGCTTAGAAAATCATTTTAACTAAGACTAATAAAACAATTTTTCATCAGTGCTTTGATTGACTTGCTGCTGTAGACAGGCGGCACAGCAAGACGTTTGTGGTTTTGCTACTTTTACATGAATTAATGTTACGTATACGTCATGTTGTTCCGTTTTGCTGCTATGACCTTAACTTGGTTGCTTTTGAGGGTTTATTTATTTGAAAATGTTTATTTGTTTTATGCAAAATATAGCTGACACCCTTAGCTGTCTGACAAATTACTTAAATTCTTATACTTTGTAGGTTTTACAACACTTCAGGCAAAATACAACATGTTTAATATTTTTTGAGCGAGGAGACATAAAACTCAAAATTTTAAGGTTTTAAGGGTTTATAAAACATGACTTTGTCTACACATAAGGCCTCAAATTTTAATAGCTTTAATAAAATCTGCTAACAACAGCACAGCTACGTAACAACAAATGTTTTCAAGGCCTTAAGGCACTCTGAGCAGCCAAGAATTAACAGCTGCAACAAAGTATTTAAAGCGTTATTTTTAATTAATTGTAAATATCATGTGTGTGTTTTTGCTACAAATACAGTTTGAAATTTTAAGACTATTGTATGAAAATGTACTAAGTTGAGAGTTTTACAGTTTTAAATAAATGTTGCCAAGCAACGATTTAAAAGCTTTTAAACTGTGTGTTAAGCGCTTCAGGCTGCTGCGGAAAATTAACTATAAAAACACTGCCTGACTTTTGATAAACATCACCCACCTGAGCTATTTTACTAAAATTTTTCTTTATAATGACTTTTGATGGCATAAATATGGATATAAATGTAAGTAAAATCATTATGTAAAATCAACGAATTCAATGCACAATTTATTTGCCGTTAATTTATTTTAATTTTGTTAAAATTAAGTCAACTTTAAACATGTTTTTAAATAAGTTCGAAATACTTTAATATAATTTGTATTTCATTATAAATGTTGTTTATTATTATTTAACAGTTCATAGCATTTTCCTTCATTACTACAAATAATAAACGTTGTATAGTCGTCTATTCAGCATAGCATTGAACAAATTTTGCAAAGTAATCTAAAGGAATAGACAGTTAGGCGTCTTCTATAGCATCAGCATGGTCAGTTTGATTGTGATAATTCTTTTTATTTGAGAAAATGAAATGAGAAAGA
This sequence comes from Tetanocera ferruginea, assembly GCA_958299015.1. Taxonomy (NCBI): domain Eukaryota; kingdom Metazoa; phylum Arthropoda; class Insecta; order Diptera; family Sciomyzidae; genus Tetanocera; species Tetanocera ferruginea. The sequence goes on from OY282642.1 coordinate 11,346,392, forward strand.
ACATTCCAAAAGATTTTCAATAATGTTGTGATACAGATAAGACTTTTTTTTCTAGAACTAGTGAATGTTTCACTTGCTTTGACGTATGAATTGCTCTTTTCTCTGGTTAAAATAAGCCCGATTGACCTTCGAAAAGTACACTAAAATTAATAATTTATATTTCTAAGAGCTCAATGTAAGACAAACAAAGCTTGTTTACAATCGAACAACTCAACCAACTTAACCAGCTATGCATATTGATGCTATCATTGAAAAAATTTCATGTACTGAAAATGCTTAAATCTTGAATACAATGCTTAAAGTCATCTCCCGGCTCAAATTTATCTTTTTTTCTTCAAAAAAACTATTATTAACGGATTGTTGCAGATTATATTCTTTCATCTGAATTCCAGAAGTTCAACATGAAATGTTGAGCAAATAGAAGTTTCTTCTATATTCTATACTCCTTTCCTCTATTTCCGAAAAATGAAATTCAGATATAAATGCTGTAAATTAGACAATTATTTACAAACTAGAACAAAAGCCCATCTTACGACTGTTCACATTCAAAATCATTAAGTCGCAGACGGAATAAAATTTGTACATTCAGCACAAATGTTGTTATGTTGCATTCATCGTCAATTTGTCGATGCTTATAAATATCATATCAATTTTGTGTGCATACTTTCAGGCTTACAATTTTCTCATATAATAAAATCACTGCTATAGACACTAAATGAACAGTTTGAGCGATATTAGGTGCGTAGCAGGACGTTTGTCTTTTAGGTATTAAAATGCGCTAGACAGTTCCAACAGGGGCTGAGGTTCCAACACTTAAATTTATTTGACAAAAATATTCAACAGAATTCAAAGCTTTACTTTTGTTGTTCTTCTTTGTAAATGGCACTTCAATATGCCAGTTATAGTATCATTTCAAAAACTTACGTTAGAATCAATGTTTACGTGCTTTGTCTTAATGCAATAATATTTGTTTATATTTTGCCGTTGATTTCAAACAAACAATAATGAAAATAGCTAAATCCACAGGCAAATAACTCAATAAATTTTGCAAAATGACTATTTTTCTCCTTTACTCTACTTTCTCATACTTTCAACTCTGTCAAGAAACTGTTGTGCCCATAACTTAATTAAAAGGACTATAATTTACTGACAATCATACAAGTTTACAGTGTTTGATTTTTTTGAACTCAAGAAAAAAAAAAACCAAAATTTTAATTGACAAAAAAATAAAGACGGTAATCTATCACGTATATATATCAAAAATATACTGGCCGTGAAGAACCCGGTTCGGTATATTTACATAACTTATTAAATGAAGTGTGAAATAATATTTTTGGTGAAAATTAGATATTCTATAGCAAGTTCTGATGGCCAATGGTGAGAATACTATAAAAAAAAACTCGAGCAAATTAACTTTTTTCTACATTTGAACAAAATGGGGCCCAATACCATTTTTTTGTGTTTAGTATGTTCACAAAAACTAAAGCCTAAGACAATCTGAATAACTTGTTCAAAGAAATCTTACCCAAAAAATCAACCAGTTACAGGTAACAAACCATAAAATAGCGGATTAAATCCGAAAAAGCTTAAAATTTAATGAAAATTTGGTATGAAGACTTATAGAAAATTTAAAAAATTAATCATATAAGACTTATGACGGAACAAAATTTTAAAAACGGCAAATCCAGAAAATGTAAACCTAAACCTTACAAAACAAAAATGCTTTCAGTTCAATAAAAACACATGCAATGTTAAGCATATTATTTGTGTTTTCCTACGGTAAAAGCATTCTGAAAAAAACATATTGTATCCCTAAATTTTAACTGATTTTATTGAATGTATTTCAATCTGTAGAAAGTTAAAAAAATTATAGCTTTTTATTTTTTGTAATTTGGTACTTCGAGATTTAAATATCAAAGCACAGTTACATACTATTCACAACTGAAACATTTTCTGTTGAAAAGTAAATATTAAAATTTGTTGCGCCAACAAGCTCTTTTGTTGGCTCTTGCTCGATAAAAAAAAAAATACGAATTATTTTTTTTTATTAACAATTTTTAATGTGTTTTGCTTTATTGACTGTCGAATTACAAGTGAAGTTAAAGAATTTGCATACATGTTTCATAGTCTTGGCATGCACAAAAAGCTTTTAATACAGTAAGCATTAGAGTAAATATTTAACGTTAAACAATATAAATGAGTGTATTCGTATAAGAGATTTTAAAACTAACCAATGCTCATGATCATAAGAGCGACTTTCTATAAATACATATGTGTGTTTTTAATAAAATTGAACATGAAAATTGTGCATGCCAGTGGCGTGATTAATTGTTCTCCGAACATTCTCACCCCGTTGGAAGGGTTACGCTTTCAACACCATCATCTTCTTTTGGCAAAATGCAAAGTTTTCCAGTGGCGCGCTTGACTGTGCCGCTACTGGTTCGCACAACTGCAACACGGACTACCCCATCATCACCTCTGATTGTTTCTATTACCCTGCCCATCTGCCATTTTAGTGCTGGAAGATTTTCGTCCTTTAGCAAGACCATATTTCCAACCTTTATATTAACTTGCGATGAACGCCATTTGCTTCGCTGCTGTAATAGGGTGAGATACTCCGTGCTCCACTTTCTCCAAAAATGTTGCTGCATGCAGCAAACTCGCTGCCAACGCCCCAGACGATTGATGTCTAGATGAGTCACATCAGGTTCCACAATGGATGTGAAAGGAGCTCCAATCAAGAAGTGGGCCGGTGTCAGTACCTCCAGATCATCAGGATTCTCTGTAAGAGGATATAAAGGGCGCGAATTAATAATAGCTGATATTTGACAGACTAGTGTTCGTAATTCCTCAAAATTCAAAACTGAGAGACCAACTACTCGATAAAAATGAGATTTTGCCAGCTTGACTGAGGCCTCCCAAAGTCCACCGAAATGGGGAGACCTAGGCGGAATAAATTTCCAATCAATAGAATCTTCCAGGCATTGTTCCTTCACTGCATCTTGGTGCGTATTGCTCGAAAATAATCGTATAAGCTCGGCCAATTCATTTTTGGCACCAACAAAATTCGTCGCATTATCAGACCAAATACATTTCGGCCTTCCACGCGTACAAATAAACCGCTTTAGTGCTGCTAAAAAAGATGAAGTAGACAGATCCTTCACAAGCTCCATATGAACGGCCTTGGTTGAAAAACAAATAAATAAGCATATATAGCACTTGATAGGCGGCCTATTTCGGACTTCTGATTGATAAAAGAAAGGGCCGCAAAAATCGACTCCTGTTATGAAAAAAGCTCTGCTTGCCTGAACGCGCTCCGCTGGTAGATCCCCCATGATATGCTCCGCCAATCGAGGTTGAGTATGAAAACATCGAACGCACTTGCTGACAATCCGACTGACCGTTTTGCGACCACCAATAGGCCAATATTGCAGCCGAATAGAGGCCAACAGAGACTGTGGACCAGCATGCATAAACCTTTTATGATAATAATCAACGATTGATTTTGTAAGTGGATGTCCTTTTGGTAAAATAATCGGATGACGGGCATCGAAATCTAACATCGAATGCTTTAACCGCCCGCCAACGCGCAACAAACCAAATGAATCCAAGAAAGGTGATAAAGAATAAAGTCTGCTTGAAGATGATACCTGCTGACATTTTCCAAGAGCTTTGAATTCTGCGTAGAATGATGCTCGCTGCACCATTCGTATTAACAACTGTGTGCCAAGCTTGATATCTGAGGCTGTAAGCATGCCAAAACGCGATGTTCCCCTTGAACCGAATTTATAGATGTAGGCATAAATGCGCTGTATTTTTCCAAACGAGTTTATAAACTTGCAGTCTAAAGATAAATCAATGTTGCTCGCGTTCACAATCAGAACCTTTTTACGGCGTTCAGGCAAATCATGAACTAGGCCGGGAAATGCTGGCCAATCACTACAAGAACCCTGCAAGAACACAGGGCCATGTTTCCAGAGTGTCGAATCAATCAAAGTGCGTGGTGAAGAACCCCTTGACAAAATATCTGCTGGGTTTTGTAGTGTTGGCACATGATGCCAAGTCATGCCGGAAGTAAGTTGTTGAATGTTGCTAACTCGATTTGCTACGAAGACGTTAAAATTTGACTGTTCCTCTCTCAACCATGACAAAACCACCATTGAATCAGTCCAACAATGAAAATCACAATTAAAAATTCCCAATTTTGTGATCACACTTACAAGCTCTGCCAATAGCAAGGCAGCAGATAATTCCAATTTCGGAATAGTTAGTGTTTTTAATGGAGCAACCCTAGACTTTGAACACAGTAAACTCACTGTAATGTTTCCTTTATACTCTGATCTCACATAAACGCAAGCTCCATAGGCAACTGAACTCGCATCACAAAAGGCATGAATCTCTAGCTTCGAAAATGGAGAAAACACAAGACGAGGGAAGCTAGGGTTGCCAACATCGGTCAGTTCAGATAACAACTCCGTCCATGCCGAATGCAACACTTGGGGAAGGCTCTCATCCCACTCAAACTTGTCTTTCCATAAAATCTGAAGAAATATCTTAGCCCTAGTAATCACAGGTCCTATTAAACCTAAAGGATCGTAGAAGCGAGCTATAGTTGACAATACTGATCGCTTGGTGACTCTGGATACTAGTGGAGGTGAAAAAGAGAATAAAAAAATGTCACTTTGAGGATTCCAAATAAGACCAAGAATTTTAGTAACATCAGTACCATCACAAAATCTAAGAAATGTTTCCTTATCCTTTTCTGAAACTCCACGTAATAGCTGTGCGCTATTTGAACACCATTTCCTTATTTTAAAGTTTCCTCGACCAAGTAGCTCAGTTGTTTGTTGCATGATTTCACGAGCTTTTTCTTCTGAATTCTCTCCAGTTATCATGTCATCGACGTAAAAATCTCTGCAGACTATTTCCGCAGCAACTGGATACTCCATTTTTTCATCATGTGCCAACTGGTGCATAGCGCGAATCGCTAAGAATGATGCTGGCTTTGTACCATAGGTCACTGTGTCTAACTTGAATACTTTAATTTTTTCTTGTGCAGTATCTCTCCATAATATGCACTGTAAGTAGTTATCCGGTTGATGAACTTTAACACATCGATACATCTTGCAAATATCTCCAGTAAGAGCGATTTTAAAAGAACGAAAACGTATTAAAATATCGAAAAGTTTTGGTTGGATGCTGGGGCCCGCCATTAAAATATCATTGAGTGAACGACCATTAGAAGAAGCTGCAGAGCCATCAAACACGACTCTTAACTTAGTCGTCGAACTATCTGCTTTCAAAACACAATGATGTGGTAAGAAGTTAATTTTTACTCCTTCTTCTACTCTAACTACTTCGGACATATGTTTTAAATCAAGATACTCTCTGATGAACGACGAATATTGTTTTTTCAGTTCTGGGTTGTGATCCAATTTTTTCTCAAGACCTTTAAATCTTATGAGCGCTTGATTATACGAATCACCGAGAATCTGTGGATTGAATTTAAGGGGTAAACGAACGGAATATTCGCCTGTGGCTAAACGTTTATAATTATTTTTAAAATGACTTTCACATTCACGTTCTTCCTTCGTCATTTTCAATTCGCTATCTTTGACATTTTCAACTTCCCAGAATGTCTTAACAATCTCATTCAAAAAATAGTCGGAATCGTTCTCTATTGGAGATTTATCGATAGCAGCTAGTACTGAATACTTTGCATTTATATGTTGACCTACGCCAGAAACCACCCAACCTAATCTGGTTTTCTGCATAAGTGGTAAATCGTCACGGATTCGGATCTGGCCAATGCAAATAAGATCAAAAAATAGACCTGCTCCTACCAAGGCATCAACACGTTGCGATTTATAAAATAATGGATCAGCAAGCCTTATGTTAGTTGGTATATTCCAATCGGACGTATTTATATTAAAACTTGGCTGCTGATCAGTAATGGTCGGTGTAATGACAGCTACAATTGTTGTTGAATAATCTCCAATTTGAGACTGCATGAATAAATTAACGATGCTATCTGCCACAAAATCGGACTCACCGATTCCAGATATAACTGTAGGTGACTTGGTTCTCTTAAGTTGAAGTTGATTTACGAAACGAGAGGTAACGAAATTAAGCTGTGAAGCTGAATCCAAAATTATACGACAAGGCACTAACGATCCTACTCGGTTCTTAACGAAAACAACAGCCGTGGCTAGAAGTACGAAGCTATCGAGTTGGGCCTTCGCATCAACACGACGAGAAGCTGACATTGAAACTAAAACTGCTTGAGAATTATCCACGGGCTCATTTGCAATAGGAGAAGACAGTGCATTGGAATCTGTAAGTGGGCTTATGTGCAGCAACGTGTGGTGCTTTGCCGAACAATGATGACAACGACCAGATTTACAAGCACCGAGCCAATGTCCCCCCTTCAAGCAATTTAAACAGATTTTTAATTTTTTTGCCTCTTTGAGCCGAGCGGCAGGTAATAGATTTAAGAACAATGTGCAACCTGTTATTGAATGTTCATTGGATTTGCACAATAAACAGTTTTGTGACGAAGAAGTAGATGCGACTAAAGTTCTACGGGTATTGTTAATGTTTTGATACAAAGCTTTTCCCACCTGTTTGCCTGGTGTCTTGGGTACCAAAGCACTTTCCATGTTTTCGAGGATCCTGCATCTGTTTGCCAAAAACGTCGACATCATATCCCAAGTTGGTATTTCACTTATAAGTGTTTTTTCTTCCCATTTGCTCTGTGATGCGCTGTCAAGCTTGCTTCCTATAAGATGAATGAGCAAACAATCTGCAATCTGCTCCTTGTTGCCCATGGTTTGTAAAGCTCGTAAATGAGCGTTTACCTTATCACTTAACTCACGAAGCTTAAGCACCGAGCCGGCTTCCACATTTTTCAGGCCGAAAATGTCACGGATGTGTGCCTGAAATGTTAAACGTTTATTTTCAAATCTATGCTTTAACAAAGTTATAGCCTGATCGTAGTTATCTTCAGTGATCTCCAGGGAGCGAACCGTGTCCAACGCAGACCCTTTTAAGCTCGAACGCAAGTGCTGGAACTTTTCAATTTTGCTTAAATCAGCATCTTTCCCGATGACAGACTCAAACATTGAAATAAAGTCGGGCCACTCTGTGTAGCCACCACTAAATGTTGGAATTTGTAGAGCCGGTAACCGCGGCTTTGGCTGTGCAACTATAAACGAAGGATGAGCCTCTTCTGGTAAGAAATTTCGAACGGTCGAAGAATGCGCCGAGTCTGCAGATCGGCGTGCATTCAGCTCTCTATAGAGCATCGATTTGATTTCGAGGAACACCGAAGAAACGTCTGCACGAGTACCACTGTCGAACTCATTGTGGTTCTCTGCCTCAAGATTAGTCTGTGCCTCGTCAAATTGTTGAAACAAACGCTCATTAAACTCAAGGCGCGTCTGGATAAAACTTTCATCGAGAGCCTGCAAATGTGATGAAGTTAATTCCAACTTCATGTCTACCAATTGTTTGCCAATTGATAAAGCCTTCCGCTTCTTAAACGTTACATCTGTCATCGCACCATGCGGAGAATCTAGCGGCATTTTCTAATAAAAACCCAACGGAGTTTTTTATTGCAAACGTTGCAAAAATGCGTTACACTGTCACACGCAAAATTAGTTACTAAGTGGTTAACAGTATGTATGTATACTAAACTGATCGTGATCTTTTCTCAAGATCACGTCGGGGTCACCAAAATGTTGCGCCAACAAGCTCTTTTGTTGGCTCTTGCTCGATAAAAAAAAAAATACGAATTATTTTTTTTTATTAACAATTTTTAATGTGTTTTGCTTTATTGACTGTCGAATTACAAGTGAAGTTAAAGAATTTGCATACATGTTTCATAGTCTTGGCATGCACAAAAAGCTTTTAATACAGTAAGCATTAGAGTAAATATTTAACAAACAAAAAAAACAAACAAATTGGCCATTTCAGCCCTTGAAAGGACTTTGACCGAGCTTCTTATGATCAATTGTGTTGTGTGTGTTATTAAATATTTGTACACAATTGACCGAGAACTGGACCTTCATGTTTTATGCCGACTCCGAACGGCTCATGTTCTCAAGAAGCTTTACATGGCATTATTTAGTCTCTGAGGTTTGCCATTGTCTGCAGAGAGGTGATGACCGATCAGAAAAATTTTTTATTGAAAAAAACTTTTCACCACGGCTGGGGATCGAACCCGGGCTCCGAGCATGCTAAGCCACACACTTAACCTGCATGCCACGGTCACCACCAATATAATTAAATATATAAAAGTAAATATTTAACGTTAAACAATATAAATGAGTGTATTCGTATAAGAGATTTTAAAACTAACCAATGCTCATGATCATAAGAGCGACTTTCTATAAATACATATGTGTGTTTTTAATAAAATTGAACATGAAAATTGTGCATGCCAGTGGCGTGATTAATTGTTCTCCGAACAAAATTTTTAAAAAAATCATTTTCTGTCAAAAAATATAATTTAAAAAAGTGATTCAAGAGTGAAACGTGAGTGACAATTTTTATTGAAAAGTTGGATTATCTTGGAAAATAATTGGCTGGCACAATTTATGTTTTGGATTTACTTTTTATATAAGATAAGTGAATTTTGTCTTTTTTTAAATCAAGCGGACGCAATTATTTTTCCTTAAAAAAGTATTTGAAGAAGTGAAACGTGAGTGACATTTAATTTTTTTTCTTTATTTTTGTATTAGAAATGAAATAAGATGGCGAAAACATCAAGCAAAAGTGAAAGCCGACAGTTAAACAACGTTTGAAAAAATATAGAGAAAAATTATAGTTATATGCGGATTCATATAAGAAAACAAACTTAGCAAAGATTAAAAAGATCTAATTAAATCATTATTTTAAGCCTTTGTTCTCGACGAAATTGCTAATAGGTCCGTCATATCGTCAAATTTGGCGCGGTATTTGGTTTTTAATGAGCGTAAGGATCAACGACTTAGGGTTACGTACAGTTCAGGGATTACATACAGATTCGGATGCAGGACCGGAATAAATTTTGTTAAAATGATATATATCTGAAATAGTTGTTTTTATATTATGAATTATTTGTTTAACTATATTATGCTTTACATAATCCTTTCCATAAAAATTTTGTTCTTTTTTGTATAAAAATTTCCTTATTAAGAAAATATTTTTTTTTACAAAATATGCTTAATAAAGTTCACCAGATTAACCACGATGCAAAAAAAGACAATTAAAATTGTTTTGAAACGTGAGTGACACCGACGTGAAACGTGAGTGACAAAATCAGTGTATGAAAAAATCTTCAAATTCTTAGAAAAAGCAAAATTTTTTTTCTGTAGTTAAAATTTCTACTCAATTTCATTTCGGAAAATTACTTTATTCTTTATATTAACTCAAACAATTCGCAGATTTAAAGGAATTTGTAAGAAGAAGTCGAAAAATGCAAATCGTCCGAAAACGTGAGTGACACACCATTTAATGATGGTTTTTTCGAAATGTGTACATATATAAAAAACTTATTGCATGCACTTATAAAAGTAAGCTTAAGACTTATTATACCCATATAATTTTGTGTAAAAAGCGTTTATGTTTAATGGAGACAAATAAATGTTTAGTGCTATGACTGAAACGTGAGTGACACTGGATTTGCCGAAAATGTTTGTGTGAAGACGTGGAAAACAATTAAGAAATAAATTAATAATGCAGTTCAATTATGCATACCAGAAATAGAGCGAAACTATCCCTTCCGTTCATGTAAACTTTTCGGGCTATCAGAGTGTTGTGAAAACTCTAAACATAAACTTTAAAGTTTAAAGTATAAACCATGTTGTGCCAACTGAGGTGGCATTGCTTTGCTTCGGTGTGGATTTAGGTTTTGTTTAATTAAAAATTGTGTACCCTTTAAATACCCTTTGCTCTGATATCGCACCTGTTTTCTACCTAGATTTTAGTTCCAACAAAATTTAATAATAACACTCATACGTCATATTGTTCCATTTCACTGATCTTAATTTTCTTTAGTTTACTATTCGTACCTCATTTATTAAATCTTTTTAATAATTTATTTTGAAATTTCATTTTCACCAAAATTTCAAAATAATTTAGACACCATAAAAGAGATATATATTCTCTACATACTCGTGGAGTCACTGCTAATCACTTTATTCTGATACAAATCCTACATCATTCATTCGTCAGAATAAGCGTGCAAATTTATAACAATATGTAAGAGCTTCTTTAAAACATTTCTAATAATTTTGTTTTATCTTACATGGATTCAGAAAAAAATTGTATTTTGGAACATTTGTTTTTTTTTTTGACTCAGAAGAAGTTTTGTTTTATTTAACAAAAATGTTCATATGAGCAATAAATTTTCTTAGCATACTTTCAGGCCGAAAGTATCTTGTAGCTAGAAAAAGTTACAGTTTGAGTGAAACAAGGTGCGGCGAATGTCACTTGTCTTTTATATGAAGCTTGCAAGCAACATTTTACATTAAATAGACGAAGCGTTAATTCATTTGCGCGCAAATACATGCGTTGAGTGACGACATTGAAATATATTATATTTTCTTATGAGAAGAACTTCAATTTGCATGGTCTTGACTTAACGAGTTCTTACTTATTCATATGTTCACAAAAATCCTAAGGTTCAGAAGTGTCATGGTATGCGCAGCGGAAAAAATTGAAATATGCGTTATTTCAATAAAATTAACTCAGACCGAAATGGCAGAAGAGATCAACTGCTCAAGTTAATGGAAGCAAAAATGGCTGATAATTGTATCTTTTAGCAAAATAATGCATCAACCCTTATATCTAGATATCTTTGGAGTGATTTAGACAGTAAACTACCCTTATGCCTTTCCTTCCCTGACCAGCTTACCGTCCGGTGTATCATGGTTCGCAAGATTTATGATCAGAAACCAAAAATAGAAATTTCCTTACAGTAATTGATAGAACTTAAACTCGAAATGAAGGATATTTGTTTTGATATTGAGTCACAAACATTTAAAAGTTTAGTAAATTCAATGACAAATAGAACCTATGACTTCATTTAAAAAAAATAAAATTCAAAAAAATATTAGATTAAAGCTTTTTAACACTTCAATGGATTTGTCCATTATATTGGACACATTAGAAAATATTTTTTTTTTATTTTCCATCGTCTTTTTAAAAATCAAGTGGTTGGTACTATGAAATGATGCTATACCAACATGACAAACATAAATTTAGAGTAGCAGTTCAGTGCCTCGTATTCAAAATTGAGTAGAACATCACTCTTGCTAAGCAACCTAAAATATTGTCAGCACATAAGGTATGTTGAAACCCCTGGACAATTTTTAACCACTGAACACGCTTGTTAAATACATTAAAACAAAACAACTCAAAAACTGGAAGATGAAAATTTTCAAAGCACCTAACCAGCGTAGCATTGACTTCAAGCACAAACAGGTAGGTTTGTGTGTTTCCTCTTTGCTCTGACTACCTGATGGATACCCCAACTGCGGAAATGCGGTCACACAAACCTCAAATGTAAACACGTTTAAATTCTACCACATTAAAAAAATTTGCAAAGAGCTTGAGTTAAAGTTATTTTGTTGTTCAGAACATAATAGAATTTGTTATATATGAGGAATTCCTTTTCAAATCAATCACCCCCTCGTTCATTACAGTTTTGGTTTACAAAATTGTTTGAGCTTAAAAAAACATTTTCAAATATCTAGTTTTTAAAGCCGTTTGGTGTTTTAAAAAAAAAATTCTAGCCCCACAAAAACTATTTGAAGTAAGGTGCCTCTCAAAAAGAATGCCAGCTTTCAATCAAAAATGATGGAGAAAATTATATTAAAATTATAATTTTTCAATAATTTTTAACAAATTACTCAGAAAAAGTGTTTTGTAGTCACTGAAAGAGAATTCGATGTCAGACTTAAAATTCAAAATGGCGGATGAAAATTTTGAAAATAACCCGATTCATACCAAATTTGTTATAGAGGGCTTTTTCGGGTCGCTGATCACGAATTTGGGTTCAGATTTACACAATTCAAGATGGCGGATCCAAGCTGGCGATTGATACGCATCGGCTAGTCTTCATAATTTTCATCCGCTATTCTGAATATTAAGTTTGACAACGCATTCTCGTTTGGTGACTACCAAAATACTTTTTTTTGGAGTAATTTGTTTAAAATTATTGAAAAATTATAATTTTGTCAGTCATTTTTGACTGAAAATTACATTTTTATTGTTTTTGAAGGGTGCCCCACTTTAAACGGTTTCTTTGAGGTTGAGGTTTGACTGCTTTAAAAACAAGATTTCCTGAACAAATTTTTGGTGTGCTCAAATAATTTTTTAACCCCAAAATTTTAATGGACTGGGGAAGTAACTGATTTCAAAAATAATTCATATGGTTTTTTTTTTTTTTTTTGTAACTTGTAAAGAACGAAAATTTTTTAATTTCCAATATGTCGGCTATATTCCGTTCATTTATATACCAAACCATCAAAACATATGAATATTTTTTCACTACGCCAGTGTTGCACACGAAAAAAATTCACATTGGCACAAAAAGGTATAAACGTGTAACGTTATGACCACTCATTTTGTCTCCTAGAAATGCAAGATCACATTTTGTTTTTCTCATTTTGTCTCCTAGAAATACGAGATCACATTTTGTTTTTAAGTATCTTTATTCATTATTAAGATATAATAAAAAAAAAAAATTAAGGAAGGCTAAATTTATGATCAATACATTCTTAATAAATTATATAATAAATATTCAAAGGAAATTACTCTTAACTAATTTTTTTCATTCAAGTAAAACAACAAATATATTTTTTATCACATTCACTGCTATTATGTTTTTATGTTCTAATACATAAAAAAAAAAACAAAAAGCAAATAAGTTAATTTATAAATATAATAAAAAAACAATTTTCACTCAATTTGGTTGTTTTCTCTTTGGCTCAACATGAGCTCATATTAACAGCACGTGCTATTTTTAAGAACATAAATCTTGGAGTGGAAGGCAAAAATAGGGGAAAGAATAGATTAAGGCACTGTTTACAATGCATTCTTTATCAAAAATGACGGAAGGCATTCCGCTACACTCACTTCAAATGCATGTCCATTACAATGAACAAGGTTAACGAAAAGGGTTAAGTCGTTAAGTTTATTATTCTTTTACGATATATTTCTTTAAATAAAGTTTTTTCAATGCAAATTTTTGTAATTTTGTTTAAATTTAGGCCTACCATAAAACTCACTTCAAATAAATATAACGTTAAAGACCACATGAAACTGGTTATATATTCAAAACAACAGAAGTTAGAAGAAAAATTTGTTTGCATGAAATGCACGTCTTCCGACCTACTTTCGTGTAGATAAACAAAATTTGTTGATTTCATAAATATTTTCGATATATTTGCAAAAAAAAATTTTTGAGTGTAACGTTAAAGACAAAAAAAAACATTTATTTATATATTTGAAATAAAAAACACAGTTACACAGAAAAATATTTGAAAACTCAATCAAGGAATTAATTCAGAAAAATTATTCAGTCAGAATTTTGTAGGTAATGACTTGATGAAGCTTCCGTTACTCTCTGTTTTTTCAATTTTTACTATTGCTCCAGTACAGTCCAGCTCACTTGCTTATTATGTATATTCTTTAATTTCTATATGCATAGTTATTTTTGTTTAAGATGATAATCTAAAGTTCAAAAATTTTTGAGTCGGAAACAAAATTGGAACAGTAGTTAATTTTATAATTAATTTTTGCATAATTATACTTTTAATACTTGATGTATAATAACTTTTCAGTCAGCATTTATTATTGCCAAGCACTTAAGACCAATCTACTTGCCTTATATCTACCTAACTAACAAACAAATTTTAAGTCAATTAGTTGAGTCGGTTGGTTTTGATGATGACTCTCAAATTCTCTCCATAATACAATTACATACATAAAGATTTTAATCACTTAATTGGTTTAACTTTCTTGCGTTCATAAATTTAAATTAAGAGACAAAATATTAACACACAGACTTAGTATTACTGACAGTTTCATGTTGCATTACTAACTAATAGCTTAATATAATATATCGATGGTCAGCAAGCACATTTCTAGCGTATTTTAGTAAGCTTACAATCATATCTAATGTACCAAAAGCAATAAAACCAAGAACGAACAAAAATAACTTATAAATTTCATAAGTTGGAGGTCTGACGTTACTCACTGCGTTTCGACTTAAATACAAAATAATGCAAAAAATTTATTTGATATTTTCAAAATACATCGCCTTCATATCACTACGCTGCAGTATACGTTCAACCAATGGTTGTATAATTTTGTGAATTTTAGTCATCACCTTCTGTGTATTAGGAATCATCTCAATGACCCTCATTCCAACTTTTCAAACTTGTTCAACATTGTCCTTTCTTTCATAGCCAGTATGAGTTTTGCCAGTAGAAAATAATCACACTGAAATAAATTTGAAATAAAGCAAAAATATACGAAAGCTATATGACCAAGTTTAAACCGAACTCACTAATGATTAATTGTACGCTCAACCTTGATTGTTAAGCCTATCATATTTCACCTTAACTTGCTAAATTCTTGTACTATCTTCAACTTCAAGGTTGAAATTAACTAAACTTTCTCTGGTCGTATACACCAAATTTTGCTAAATTTATAGGCTGTTCTTCGCTGTTCCTTATTATTATTTTTCATAATTAAACATAAACAATAGGTGGGGCTTTTTTGTGTTCGTCAACACTGCTCTCATGTTCTTATTACCACAATAGCACAAACAATAGTCATGTCGTTGTACCTTTACGCAAATCTACTGCTATAGTCATATAAAGTGAAGCATTCTCTTCTCTTCCCTTCCAATTTCCATTTGGACAGTTAAATTTAATTATTTTTCTGTGCTAACCTTAGGCTTGTATTAAATATTCTTCAAACACGCCCACAATTAATGTTGCTCTTTTAATTTGCAGGTTTATTACTTCATTCAATTACTTGGATTTTCATTTGGGCTAAAGTTTTGCTTGTCGTTCCTAGTTGTTTTGCTGTTTCTCCATTAAAATAATGAAATAATTTGTAATTAATAATTTTATTATTGTATGAAATGCTACTTGGGCCAACCTTTAAATGTCTCCATTGGTCTGTCTAATAGCTTTGCAGAACTTCATTACTTGACTTGTCAAAGTTTCATGGTCGTTGGTTGTAGATTTGTTTGAATAATTAAATAATTATTTTCTAATAAATTAATATAAATGTTAAATCAACCTTTTAACATCTAATTCAAATCAAAGCATGTTATGCAAATAACTTTCAGAAGAAAATATTTAAATAATGTTTGGCTTGTTGCTTTCATGCTTACTTTGGCCGAAAGGACTTAGAAAGTCATTTTTTTTTCTTTGTCATGATTCATGGTCAGTATTTGTTTGTGCTCTTTGCCCATTTATTACGATGTTACCGAACTTTACAAGAGAATATTTTAAATTTTATTTAATTTATGGCTCACACATTTGACTATTAAGGAAAAGTATTTGGCAGGATTTTTCTATTTTTTTTTTTTGTTATACATAAAAAGTTTTACAACAGTTCATAAATTCTTTAATTGTAATAAAAACAGCATAAGACCAACACATTTTCTATTTTTTAAAAATTTTTCAGAACATTTAAGGTACTTCACAAGAATAAAAAATAGAGCAGAATACAAAATAGCTTAAAAAACGAGAAAGAAACCAAATTAAAATTCCAGTCATTATTGAAACCGTCAACAAGTAATATAAATTATGAATACTACAAACCAGAATACAAAATATATATTCGAAATGTCAATGTCAATATATATGACAATGATAATAACAATGCAATCACAAGGACCAAAATCAAAATCAAAATCAAAATCAAAATCAAAATCAAAATCAAAATCAAAATCAAAATCAAAATCAAAATCAAAATCAAAATCAAAATCAAAATCAAAATCAAAATCAAAATCAAAATCAAAATCAAAATCAAAATCAAAATCAAAATCAAAATCAAAATCAAAATCAAAATCAAAATCAAAATCAAAATCAAAATCAAAATCAAAATCAAAATCAAAATCAAAATCAAAATCAAAATCAAAATCAAAATCAAAATCAAAATCAAAATCAAAATCAAAATCAAAATCAAAATCAAAATCAAAATCAAAATCAAAATCAAAATCAAAATCAAAATCAAAATCAAAATCAAAATCAAAATCAAAATCAAAATCAAAATCAAAATCAAAATCAAAATCAAAATCAAAATCAAAATCAAAATCAAAATCAAAATCAAAATCAAAATCAAAATCAAAATCAAAATCAAAATCAAAATCAAAATCAAAATCAAAATCAAAATCAAAATCAAAATCCAGGAATAAGACTTGGTATGTGTAACTTTTTTATCAAAATTGAAATGCAAGTACAATATGAGATTCATCCGCCCACGGATACGTCCATTTTCAATACTATTATTGTATTTTGAAAAAGCAGGTTTAAGATATTTCATAGTCGGGTTACACCGACTTTAGCCTTTCTTTACTTGTTATTATTAAATCTTTTTAATTAAAAAATTATTTTTATTAGAACATAATTAGTTTCAAAACTTATTTAAATAAAATAAAATAAAGTAACATAATATTAAATCAAATCAATGAAATTGTAATAAAATTTATTTAATATTAAATAAAATTTAACAAATTTATAAAAAGTCATATTAAATTTAATGAACTTAATAAAAAATAAATAAAATTATATACACTTAAAAAAAATTAATTTAAATTTTATAAAATTAAATAAAATTAAATAAAATTAAATAAAATTTAATAAAATTTAATAAAATTAAATAAAATTAAATAAAATTAAATAAAATTAAATAAAATTAAATAAAATTAAATAAAATTAAATAAAATTACATAAAATCAAGTAAAATTAAATAAAATTAAATAAAATTAAATAAAATTAAATAAAATTATATAAAATTAAATAAAATTAAATAAAATTAAATAAAATTAAATAAAATTAAATAAAATGCAATAAAATTAAATAAAATTATATAAAATTAAATAAAATTAAGTAAAATTAAAACAAAATTAAATAAAATTAAATGAAATTAAATAAAATTAAATAAAATTAAATAAAATTAAAAAAAATTAAATAAAATAAAATTAAATAAAATTAAATAAAATTAAATAAAATTAAATAAAATTAAATAAAATTAAATAAAATTAAATAAAATTAAATAAAATCAAGTAAAATTAAATAAAATTAAATAAAATTAAATAAAATTAAATAAAATTAAATAAAATTATATAAAATTAAATAAAATTAAATAAAATTAAATAAAATTAAATAAAATTAAATAAAATTAAATAAAATTAAATAAAATTAAATAAAATTAAATAAAATTAAATAAAATTAAATAAAATTAAATAAAATTAAATAAAATTAAATAAAATTAAATAAAATTAAATAAAATTAAATAAAATTAAATAAAATTAAATAAAATTTAATAAAATTAAATAAAATTAAATAAAATTAAATAAAATTAAATAAAATTAAATAAAATTAAATAAAATTAAATAAAATTAAATAAAATTAAATAAAATTAAATAAAATTAAATAAAATTAAATAAAATTAAATAAAATTAAATAAAATTAAATAAAATTTAATAAAATTAAATAAAATTAAATAAAATTAAATAAAATTAAATTAAATTAAGTAAAATTACAAAAAATTAAATAAAATTAGATAAAATTAAATAAAATTAAATAAAATTAAATAAAATTAAATAAAATTAAATAAAATTAAATAAAATTAAATAAAATTAAAAAAAATTAAATAAAATTAAATTAAATAATATCAAAGAAATCTAAAAAAAAAAGAATAGAATTAAACAAAACTTATTAAAATTAAATAAAAATAAATTTAACGAAACAAAATAAAATAATTTTAAATAAAATTATATAAAATTAAATAAAACTATATAAAATCATATAAAATTAAATTAAATTCAATAAAATAAAATCAACTCGAATGAAATAAATTTAAACAAAATTAAATAAAATTAAATTAAATAAAATATGATAAAATAAAATTAAATTAAATTTAATAACATTAACAAAGTTTAAATAAAAATTAAATTAAATCAAACAAAATTAAATAAAATCAAAAAATATACAATAAAATTAAATTAATTTAAGTTAAGATAAATAAAATTAAGTGAATTTTTTAAAATGATGTACAATAAAATTGAACAAAATTTAATTTAAATAAAATTTAGTAAAATCAAATAAAATTTAGTAAATATATAAGAAATCAAATTAAATTTGATGAATTTAAAAAAATTAATAAAATTATATACAATTAAATAAAATTCAATAACATTCAATGATATAACATACAGTTAAATAAATTTAAAATTTTACGTTAAGTTAAATTTAATTAAATTGAATTAAATTAAATTTAACTAAAAAATTAAAATTATATTAAATAAAATTAATTAATTTAAATGTAATTCAATGAAATTTGAAGGTTAAATTTAAGTTTAATTTAAGTTAAATTTAAGTTAAATTTAAGTTAAGAAAAGTTAAATTTAATTAAATTGAATTAAATTAAATTTAACTAAAAAATTTAAATTATATCAAATAAAATTAATTAATTTAAATGTAATTCAATGAAATTTTATTAAATAATATCAACTTGAATTAATTTAATAAAATTTTGTTACAAGTATTTTAATTTTATTTAAGTTTATTTCAGTCAATTTAATTGAATTTAACTAAGTTTAATATATAACTTAATTCAGTGAAATTATATTTTATTTTATTTAATTTAATTTCATTCAATATTATAATAATTTTAAATATATTTTTTATATACTTATAATTTATTTTTAATTTACTTTCAATTTATTTCTAATTTATTTATTTTATTTATTTAAAAAATTTTATAAAATTAATTAAAATTACATAAAATTAATTTAAGCAAAATTTTATGTGAACTATTTTATTCACATTTATTTTTTATTTTTTATGTAAAACTAAAAAATTTATATAAAAATGACAAAATTAAATTAAATAGAATAAAATAAAACAAAAATTATAAAATTAATTTAAATTAAATTCATTAAAAAATTAAAACAAATTCAAATTTAATAAATTAAGTTATATTTAATAAAATTAAATACATTTACATAAAATGAAATAACTTTATTAAAATTTTTCCAAATTTGATAAAATTAAAAATTTCAAATAAATAAAATAAAATGATATTACATACAATAAAATAACAATTAATTAGAGTAAAAAAATTTAAAAAATATTGTATAAAATTATAGTTTTAATAAAAATAAAACACAAAAAGAGAAAATATGCAAAAAATTAAAAAATTAAATATAACACAAAAAACTAACTATTAAAAACTTAAAAAAAAAAATTAAAATAAAGCACAATATAGATTTTTTTTAATTGCAAGTACACCAAAAAAAAATTAAATTATATAAAATTAAATAAAATAAAAATTAAATAAATTAAATTATGTTTTATAAAATTATATAAAATTAAATAAATTTAAATAAAATTTTTTTAAATTTGATAAAATTAAAAAATTAAAATAAATTAAATAAAATTATATAACATACCATAAAAAAAAATTAAATTCGAGTAAAAAAATTTTTAAAAAATTATATAAAATTATAGTTCAAATAAAAATAAAACACAAATAGAGAATATATGCAAAAATTAAAAATACAACATAAAAAAAATTAACTATAAAAAACTTAAAACAAAAAAACTTATAAAAATAAAACA
Source organism: Tetanocera ferruginea (assembly GCA_958299015.1). NCBI lineage: Eukaryota > Metazoa > Arthropoda > Insecta > Diptera > Sciomyzidae > Tetanocera > Tetanocera ferruginea. The sequence continues at coordinate 11,366,245 of OY282642.1, forward strand.
AAGTAACAATAAAATTATGAGAAAAAAAAAATTCAAATAAGTTGCATTAATTTTTATTCAAAAAATCATATCTTATTTGTTTTTGTATTAAATTTAAAATTGCACAGAAATTTTTTTTTGCAGTTTTTATCTGACCTCAATATCTGTTCTAAGTGACTGACTGAGTAAACAGCTGCCAGAAAAAAGATATATATTTTTTTTTTATCCTTATATCATTTTCTTAATATATATTCTGTCGAATATGTGCTCAAACTGTTAATTAGCCATGAAATTTTTTTTACTTCAACACTTTTCAATATATTTTTTAGATAAATATTTCATACACACCTTTTTCTAACCCTCTTTAAAAACTAAAGCATAAAAATGACCTTTTTGCTTGACACAACAGCCTAACATCGACCAGCCACACTAACATCGATAAATGCCAATAACTTTTGGTCAAAACAGAAAAATTCCTTTCTTTGGTTACGTTTCGTTCTTGAACCACAAATGCTGATGTTAACCACATAATACGACCGACCGACCGACCGACACATTCACTTTCTTCGATAAACAGCAGCATGCAGCATCACATCCCAGCACCGACAAGGGTGAAACCAATCAATGTCAACGATGAGTGACAGTTATAGCCGCTGGGACAAAACTTCCAAAGAGCAGAAACGCAGCAAAACAACGTGAGAAAATTTCTTATTTTCTGCTGAAACTCCATTAAAAGCAAATAATTGTGTTTATTCGCTCTTTTATTTTCCAAGAGATATATTTTTTTCTTCTATGTTTCAGAACATTGTTATTTCGCCCATACCACTATTTAACTTTTATTATTTTATGCTTAGTTCTTTTATGTTTTGGTCTGTTTTATACATTCCATGGACGAACTACTGGCTAATATATAATGAAATAGCTTGGGTGAATGCCGCAATATTTCATTATATTATCCTGCGGCAGAGTGCAAAATTAAGCATGGTAGTTAACCTCACATACCACACACACACACACACACACACACACACACCATTTTCTAATATAGGCTGTTGGTGTGTGCGAGTGTCTGCGGCCCTACGCAACCACATAATAACGCTTACGATAAATATTCGAACGAACTTGCTTGCTAACCACAGAAAAGACAAATTCTTTAACTGCTGTTATGTTAATTGAACTGTCAGCATTTAGTCATAAGAAGAAGAAAAATCGAAACCAAATCCACAACATGGCAATATATTTTGCTATATAATAATCCACCTTTCACATTGAACCCAATTAAAATTCCATCGCCACCTCATGGTATGCCTCATTTTATTGAATGAATTTGTTGTATAAATAAAAATAATATTAATTAATAGCCTGGGGACAGACGTTTATTTAAGCACTGGATACAAAAGATTGATTTCTTTAGAATAACCTAAGGCTGAGTAGCACAATAAAACAGCTATAAGCAGCTTCCAATTAATTACATTTCGAGCTGTTTAACTTTTAGGCTGTATAGCATGCTACAAGGTAGGTAAGCAGGGCGCTGTCTGAGCGTATAATTTAATTTTTTTTTTCTTTTTTTTTTAAACTTATAGTAACTTGTTTAAATTAAAGCTCATTAGAAGTCATTAGAAAATTCTTGGTAGTACAGAGCTAGCTTAGTTTTTAAGGAGCCACATTATTTAATAGCTAATTAAAATTGCGTGTGAAAGCAGCTACCAACTTTATAAGCCACACAATGTTGTTGTGGTTTGGGTGGGAACAGCAAAAACTACGCACTGTGGGGGTAAAAAGAGCACAAGCAAATGAAATAGTTTTGAGCAGAAACGGTGGTAGATGTTTGTCTGCCTGTACCAAATTAAATCCTTAGTCGATCAGCGAAATCTAAAAAAAAATTAGACGCAGTGTTTTTATCTTATGTAGTTTCGATACAGTTTGCATAAAAATGAAATGAAAAAAAAATAAGAAATTATATGATTTACATTTTGAACTATTTATTATAGACACATATTAAACGAACAAAAATTAACGACCTTTGCTATCCTTCGTTGGGCTCTTTTTTCACCAATTTTACTTAAAAGCATCAAATAACAGTCAATCTTCATGCTACATCACAGATATTTTCAAAGCTTGACTAAAAGCAAATTTTCCTTTGTTACTCTCTAGTAAGAACACAAATTTGGTCTTCGTCTTGCCTTGCCTTTATTTTATTTAAGTAGCCTTTTGCAAAACAATTAAAAATATTCTCCTTCATTCAGGCTTAAAAAGACATCAATCACAGCTCATTGTAGTGGGAGGGAGGTGGTCGGTTTGCTGTTCCAAAGAGTGTTCCAAATAAAAACCTTACTGAACCCAAACAATAAGATTGCCAACCTTTAACATAGTCCTGGCTCCATCTGTTGTCATAGTAATAGCGTACTTAGATAGACATTATTCTAAATCTGAAAGTCTTATTCGACAACAAAACAAAACAAAACAAAAAACCGAATGCCTTTTAAGAATGTTTGTTTTCTTAATGTTCTACGATATTGTAAGAAGGTATATAAATATGTTTTTGACGTGTGTTAAAGTTTAATAAAAGCATATTTAAACTGTTGTTATTGAAAATTCAAAATGATGAATTTAATTTATTAAGATATTCAATTTACAGTTTAGTTTAGAAGCTGTCGTCATCTAAGATTCAATAAAGATTATTTTTCTGCGCAGCACAAATTTTTCTAATAAAAGAATATCTAAGGATGATGAAATTTATAAAAAGCTAAAGTAGCGTCATGTTGTGGGGTTGCATGACCTGGTGGCATGGTAGACCATTACCAAAAATCGATGGAATAAGCAAAACAGAAGACTAACTGAACGTCTTAGAGACCAATTCCACCGATTTTGTTGAAGAAGTTTGAAGATCTTCATGGTTCTGTAGAACATATTTTCTATAGTAGCTTCACTCAGAAAAAAACACATATCTTACTCCGATGAAAAATTTCTCTATTTTCGATAATAGCAATTTTCTCAATTTCAAATAAAATGTTCTTCAATTAGAATAAATTTTCAAAGAAATATTTCTTTACTTAAGTCTAGTAGGTACACTGTACAGTTTCATGTGAAATTTCATTCAAATCTACATACAAAAAACTATAGTAGTGAAATTTTTCACAACATGTTCGTCAACGTTGTACTCTATTTCGCTGTGAAAAATACTCGCTGCATTTCTCTTGCAACATTTGTTCACGACAATTTAATTAAACTGCCTATTTATTTTGAAGTAAAAAGCGACAGTTATCGTAATTTTTTTTATTTTTCTGTATTTATTTTTCTCTATTTTGGGAATTTCTTCGCAACAAAATGTTTTTTGTCAAAATTTTCACGCAACAAATAAATGAATGTCGCCAGTAAAGTTGCACGCAAACGAGCAGAGTACTAGGCTTTATGGCAAACGAAAATATTTCATGTCTCTAATAATGATTTCTCGCACAAACAAATTCTCATTTAAAGAGAAAAATTTATTGAAAATGAAAAATTTTTTATAAATATATTATTTTCCTCAATAAAAACAAATCTTTTCTCATAAATTAAAAAGTCTTCTTGTCTTAAAACTATATATTTTTATATATTTCTCTTTTTCATAGCAGCTTTTTATCATTTTTAAGAAATTTTTACTATCACATTTAGTGAAAACCATTCTCTGGAGCAAAGTCTATACCATTATTCTCTAAATGCCTTTTTTATGATATTCCTAGAAACTTTTTTCTGAGTTTGCACATCTAAATGTTCTGCTATGAATCTTCCTGTAATTCTTATAATCCTTATTGCTATACTCCGACGCTTCTTTTCCTAATATGCCTTCTGGTCTAATATGCCTACACTCAGAAAAAAAAACATATCTTTCCCTGATAAAAATTTTCTCTTTTTTCTATAAAAGCAATTTTCTCTTTTTCAAATAAAATTTTCTTCAATTAGAATAAATTTTCACATTTTCGAAAAAAATATTTCTTCACTTCTAGGAAATGGAAATATTTCAATGTCTCTTATAATGATAAATATTTTTCACGCACAAAAATACTCTCATTAATAGAGAAAAATTTACCAAATTTCCTGTATTTTGATAAAAAATTCAGTATCAGAAGTATTTTTTTCAATAAAAACAAATGTTTTCTTAAAAATAAAAAGTATTTTTCTCCAAAAACGATATATTTTTATATATTACTCTTTTTCATAGAAGCTTTTTATCATTTTTAGAGAATTTTTAGGATCGCAGTTAGAGAAATTTATTCTCTAGAGCAAAGTCTATACCATTTTTTTCTTAATATGATGCTTTTTGTTTCATATTCCGAGAAATTTTTTTCTGAGTGTAGCTCCTTAAACAAGTACTTCAACCACAAAGCCTTGTATTCTGCTTCAGTGATCGAAAGTGCTGCAGTAGACTGCTTTTCGGAACCCTACAATTACTGCCTTAATGCTTGAATATTTGAACCACTAGCCTTGAACCACTAGCCCACTCGGCGTCAGAGTATCATAGGAAAGTTTCATTATCCTCTCTACTTTATTCAATCTTCGAATGAATGGTTTATTTTGTATATCTCAGGACATGCTTTGCGCGTGTCCATTGAACTCTTTTGGGATTGTTTAAAAACATTAGTTAACATCCTCAAAACATAAGTCTGGACCTGTGCTGCATACCTAATGCCCCCGATTTCTTCTTGGCAGGAACTTCAGCTCCATTTCTGCTTTTTCTTCGTTGCTTGACGATCAAAGAACTAATGTAAGCTTCTGATTAATGTCAATTGATATCGAAATGCATTGCAATCACCCAATTTAAACCGCTTCGAAATGTTCTTAATATATTACTGTTGATCTATCCAGATTTTAATCAATTTTAGATTATAAATTGGACTTCACCTGGATTCCTGGAGCAAGGACATTGCTCTTTTATGTCCTTCTTGTATTTCAAGTTGTTAGTTGTTTCGCTAAATACGTTAGTTGGCCAATATCGAGATTGAAACTGACAATTTTTTTATAAAATGTCACGTGGTTTCAGACTTTCCGATCTTGAAAAAGGTAATTTTAGCTTTTTCGGCAGAAAACATTGGATTAAGGGAAATTGCGCTCAAAATCAATCATAGCTGGGAATTAGTCGTATGGATGAGTACCTTACAAAGGGAGGAAAGGTCTCTTGGTAATCAATTCAATACTGCTGAGATAAACCTTTAATCTTAGGTCCAGTATTATACCGCTCTACTTTACCATTTGCGTCCGTCTTTGTCTTAAAAATTAATTTGCGATCGATGGATTTTTTACCCCTCTTGGTAGCTGCACCAACTTCTTTTTATACCCTAAACCTGAAAGGTCAGGTAAATTAACTTTGTGCAAACGTTTGTAACACGAAATAAGAAATAAGTGAGTCCGGTATAAAAATTATATATATTCTTGATCAGAGTCAGCTTGTGAGTCGATTTAGCCCTGTCCATCAGTTCATCCGTCTGTGTGTTGTCCGTAAACACAAAATAAGAAAAACGAGTTGAGATAATTGCATGAAACTTGGTGCACATGTTCACATGAACCCAAGAATCTGCAGTATTGAATATTTTTGGAATCCGCCAATGGACACGCCTAGCTCTCATACAACCAAAAAATTTAAATCACTGTATAGAAGGTTTTTTTATAGCTACAGAAATAATATTAAGTACAAATGTATTTTGTACAAAAACTAAGCCTTGTACAAAAAATTAACGTGATCCGCTCACAAGCATGCCCACCTCCCATACAATCCACAATATTGAAAATACCATAAAAAGGTTTATATATGACCTACAGGGATTAAACTTGGTGTAAGAGGATTTTATATCAAAACTAAGGTTCTCACACAAAATAGATGTCAACCGTCCATGAATACGCCCACCTCCCATACTTTTTACAATATTAAAAAACAGTAAAAATGGTTTATATATATTACCAACAGGGATTAAACTTTGTATGGTAGGATTTTATATGAAAACGAAGGTGCGCACATATATAGGCGACACCAGTCCATGAACACGCCCAACTCCCATGCAAAAACCATAAGTAAAATCTGTTAAAAGCTGTAAAGGAATGCATGGATTTTGAAAAAAATACGAAGTTATTTATGTTTTTTTAAGTATATCAATTGATATTAAAATATAAAAGGAGGTTTAGGGTATTCCATAGTGGGACTAGACCGACTTTAGAGTTTCCAGTGATTACAATTTTTGGATCACAATGTTTCTTAAGTGGCTTGTTAGATTTTCTTCAGCGAACTCAGTTGCAACATAAGGCAACTTAAGTCTCTCACAGGTTCCTTTTGTTACTCTTTCCATATGCGATTCTACTATCAGCTGCTATTTAAACGGTACTTTCATCACCCGAGAAGAAATGTTGTTCGTCACCATCTTCGAAGTGCAAATCACCTACAGTGTCTTGCTTCGAACGTGTCTTGCAGTCGAACGCTGTTATTTCAACAAAGTGTTAGATTGAATAATTTGTGTCTAAGTGAACAATTTTCTTTATTGAATGCATGTTTTCAAGAATTTTTGATTTCTGTTAAAATCATCTGTTGAATTATTTTTCTGTTTTTTTTTGAAAAGTCAGTCTTCTTTAAGCAATATTTTTTTAAATTTGTTTTGCTATATTTATATTAAAAAAACAAACAAATTGGCCATTTCAGCCCTTGAAAGGACTTTGACCGAGCTTCTTATGATCAATTGTGTTGTGTGTGTTATTAAATGTTTGCACACAATTGACCGAGAACTGGACCTACATGTTTTATGCCGACTCCGAACGGCTAAAGTTCATGTTCTCAAGAAGCTTTACATGGCATTATTTACTCTCTGAGGTTTGCCATTGTCTGCAGAGAGGTGGTGACCGATCAGAAAAAAATTTTTTTTAAAAAACTTTTCGCCGCGGCTGGGGATCGAACCCGGACTCCCAGCATGCTAAGCCACACACTTAACCTGCATGCCACGGTCACCACTTTATTCTCTTTTTTCTTTATATTATTCTTTATTCTTTTATCTCTTATTTATATTATCGTTGCCAATATATCAGTGGATGTGTGCTAGACTGTCATGCGGAGGACGTGGGTTCGAACCCTAGCTGTGTAAATATCAAAAATTTTAATTTTATAGGTCTCTTTCCAGCTCTTCAGTAATTGCTCAAGTAAATGTTTCTTATATTTCTTTAGTGCGTAAAAGTATAAATTCACAGTGTCGAATTTTTCTTAAGAGCTTAAGAGGATTCTCTTTTAAGTAATTTTGACAAAAAAAAATACTTTTTGATTTCTTTTCAGTTTTTTGTATGAAAATATGCTTTACTTGGGAGCTGGAAAATGAGGCCTTATAAATGAAATTCTAATTCTGTTTCCTTAATTATTTGATCAAAAATAACCTTCAAAATAAGTTGCTTACAATCTTGAAAAAAATAATTGCAAATTTCATTCTTGTTAAAAAAAAAATTTTTTAAATAAAAAAAAATCTTTGTTGGTCAATAGATGCACACAATAGACAATAGATGCACACGTCTGCACACTCGGCCAAACATGAACTTTCAATACAGTAATAAAATTTCAATAAGTACTTTTTTATATGGGTTTTGTGTTCTATGGGCCAACAGTCAACAAATATCAATTAACGGTAAAATTTTTATTGGCTTTTAATGATATTCTGAGATAACGTCACGCCAGACAAAAAAGCTTTAAATGCTATTTTTTCTACGCTGACGTTCAAAAGTGCGTGAAATTTTGCATTTTAATAAATTTTAATAAAGTTAAGTAAATTTTATAAAAAAATCGTTTATTCACGTAAATTTCAAAAGTAAGTAACGTCACGCCACATTGCTCGAAGTTTGCCTGATTTCGTTACTGAATTTGGTTGTAGGTATTTTAGTGGAATTTATTCCAACTTATCATGGTCTCTATATCATATAATAAATATTAGCAGAGTTTTGCAAATTTTCTAATCTAAGTCGAAAACCACTTCTGTTTTTTATAACGTCACGCCAGTGCATATTTTTGCTTATATCTTTCAATTCTTAGAGTCGATTATTATAGTTTTTTGCTTAATAAAGTACTACTTAATTACTACGCAAATATAAAAAAAAAAATTTTTAGAACTTAGACTTCTTCATTCTTTTTTTTTAATTTTTTCATACAAAACGAACATAACGCCAGTTTGGAAATGCCCATATATAAATAGTACTTTCATCACCCGAGAAAAAATGTTGTTCGTCATCATCTTCAAGGTGCAAATCACCGATATAGTCTTGCTTCATTTCCCCCACTGAATCGCATATCAGTTCTATAATGTATAAATCCTTTACTCATTCATTCACTCGGTTTTCTTCAAAAAATAATGCATCTTTGCGAAGCACAATCGCATTTTTCTCCACATCATGACAACGATACGATCTGTTATGAGCTGAGTATTCTACAAATATAATATGTTTGCCTTTAGAATCCAACTTTTTCTTTTTACTTTTGGCACATGAATGACAGCTTAACGCCTAGAGACCTCTTAGTGTCGAAGATTTGGCTACTTACCAGACCAAATTTTTTCTGGTGTCAAGTTCTGAGGACCCTTACATGGTGTTCGATTAAAAATACGTGGTTATGTTCACCGCTTTAGCACAATATTTATTTCTAACCCAGAATTGATCAGCAATTTGCACGCTCTCTCAATCAGCGTCTGATTCATCCTGTAATTTGATGCTGAGTTCCAAAACTATGCAAGATTTTCATCATTTTTATATTGAAAATTTAGTTCCCCTGGTTTTCCGCAAAGTTTTTGAATTCAACTTACTTTTTAAAAACTTTTTGTTTGCCTTGATCTTGCCATTTAAATTGAAATTCCAAATGACTTTTATTCCATTGGTTCACAAACATTAGAATGAACCAGCTCGAAGACATCAGTTGCACGCGTTTGAATATTTTTAAAGGGTAAATGAGTAATTTTGGGCTTTATAAACGTTATGCACTTCTTTTTACCAACATTACTACAAATTCCACTCACTATACCGTCAACCATCTTATTGTGAATGCTGTTACTTGCACTGCCGTCCCGTTTTTGTCATAACTTGAAGTCAAAATATAAGCCGATTGTTTGCCTGCCACATTAAGGCAAAACTGGCCTTCGCAATAACGCCATCTTTAGCGTTGGTGAACTAACATCTATTATTGCTATGAAAAATTTGATGACCTTTCTTAATCATTTTTGACACCGACAGTAGATTTGTACAGAGAATAGGTACATCAAAGGCATCGACTAATTCGTTGTCATTCACTTAACCCTTGATAGTATGCAGTTCCTTATTGATATTACCAGTTTCTTCTACATGCATGCTTGACTTATTCGAGGTCACAACTTTGGCCCTATATTGTATTTTTCTTGAACTTCTGGTGACCAGAGAATGCTGTTTCCTCGCTGTGATTTATATGCCTGACCAAGGAACTTGCCCATCTACATTATTGTGTCCAACGCCTCGTAGCTTGTACACATTGTTGAGTACTTACTTTACATAGCTTTCTACACTAGCGAAATCTCTTAAGTTAGTATTTCAAATTTTCAGTTAGTATTTCAAATTTTCATGTTCACAAAGCTTTTCTGTTTAATGCTGTGTTGGAGCCGTTCATTTAATTCTTATTTATTTCATAACTCTTATCACTCAAAAAGATTTGCATTGTGAATTAAAACTCGAGTGAATAATTTATTTTTCTCAACTGATGAACAAAGTCAAAAATTGACTTTATTTCAGCTAGATTGGCCATTCGTACTACTGTGTATCGAGTTGAATTTTATTGATAAGGTACAAATCTTGGTAACCATATTTATTCCATTTTTTCTAGCAATAACCATATCTACTCTATTAAATGTATGATCTAGTTTCCATTAAAACTAGAAGAAATTTAGTTCAGCAGTTCATAATGCTTTACTGTTATTTTGAAAGTTCCTGTTTGTGTAACTTAAGATATCGATGACATGAGTGACAATTTGCAAATTCTCTTCCAGATGGCAGTACTATGCGATTTTTGATTTCCTATAAATTTTTATAAAATACCAAATAAATTCAAAGCAAATCAAAATTATTGACTCTGAAACTGATAAAAGTCATTATGTTATATAAGTTTCGTAAAATTTATTGCTACTTAGCCAAATTTGACTGAATGCTGTTTTTGGAAATACATTGCTTAACTCTCATTACAAAATAATCATCACTTAGCAGTTGGCATCGAACGTTTAGTGTTTCCTACAGTGTGCTTAAATGATGCTTTTTAATGTCAAGTACCAAACAACAGCAACAACAACAACAACAATAAAAAAAAACACACTAACAACAACAACAAGAACGTTAAACCAAAACTGTGATTTAACTAATCTGCACATTAAGTAGAATTGTTAGCCATAAATATATTATTTAGCCAGATAAATCGGCTAAATGTTAGAAGTTTTTTGCCTAATTTTCGCATTAGTAACGATTTGCAAATCCTCGCAACGGAAGTTCACGTTAAGCTTCCAATACTCTGACATTTATCGTGTGGTATTAATCATTATTAAATCTTCAACAACGGACGAAATAATGATTGACTCTGAAAGTGATTAAAGTCATTAGGCGACAAAAGTTTTACGTACGTCCCGAGGCAGGCGTAAAGAAACAACAAAACAAAACAAAAACAAAACAACAAAAACAAAAATAAATAAAAAAAAAAAACAAGAATAAAGATGTTCATATTAAAAGTCGAAACTTTTGTTGTACTACCAACACGTAGCACTCTGCGGGCTAAGCAGAGCCTATAAAACGGTTACCCTAGCCAGAAACTGACGCTGAATTTCGATAAGGAGCAAATTAAGTTGGCAAAGGACGCAAAGCAGCATGCTGCAGCGTGCTGGGTAAAAGTCAAACATTCAAGTTTTGGTTAGAATTGAAGTGTGAGCACATTAGGAGGAATGTGGCAGTAGCTGTGGTGGGCATTGTTGGACTTGTTTGGCACTAGCTAGTTGTCGCACTAAATAGCTGTGTGACAGCAGAGCAAAAATGGCCGGATGTTGTGGTCACTGTGTTGTAAAAGTTTTGTTTACTCTTGGTTCGGTTTGGTTTCTTTTGTTTTGCTTTGCTTTGCTTTGGTTTGGTTAGGTTTTGTTTTGGGTTTTGCTTTCGTGATATTGTTTTGTTTGTTGCTGTTGCTGTTGGTGTAATACTATCTATTGTCTTTTAATTGACATCTTAAGATGGCCAAAGCTCCACAGGTTTGCTTGACTCATAATGATGAACTGAAACAAACTTTTATTATGCTGTTAGGTATAACAGCAGGTTTCGTTAATCGACACAAAAAAATATTAGTAAGAATGTAAAGTTTAGCTTTTACGTCATGTTGTTTATTTTAGTATAAACTCTTGTAAATATGTAAGTAGTCAGAGTTGTTATAATTATATTAGCATTGAGCAGCTGCCGTCCTCAACTCGTTATCAAAAAATTTAATTGCATGGGCGTAGCCACGCCACGTTTTCCAAAGGCACAACTGAATAATAAATTCGTATCGAGTTTCATTGATGTGTGACTTATAGGTCGAAAATTAAACAGAAAATTTGTGTTCTTGAAAATTGACGCGCCCCTCGTGGACAGGACATTGAAAAATACTGTACAGACTATTCTTATAGCTAACAAATATAAAAAAAAATTTTCACTGAAATTGTTCGGATTTTTTATTTTTATACTACAAGATTTCTCATTAAAAAAAACATTTCATTTTGATTTAAACCAGATATGTCGACTGTACTACATGTAGTACACCTGTTTTTTTTTTTAATATGCTGCATAAATACTGCTCTGAACTTCTTGCAAACTTACATATATATGTGCAACATTCAATATCTACGAGTACACCATATCTTCAATACACGATAACTCTACACTGAGCGAAAAATCTGTTGAAATTAAATGGAATTGTGTTCATATCTAATGAATTTGTTTTTGAAATAGAGCTTGAAACAAATTCATTAAAATTAAACACAACTGTTTTTAAAGTTAAATTCAAAGCAAAAGTTTTTGTTTTTAGAACAATGTTTTTGTTATGAAAAACAGATTTAAAACAAAAATTTTAAAATTTAAAACAAATATTTTAAAGCATATTTTTTTCGATGCCATTTTTTTTTTTTTTGATTTTCCGAGTTTTTAGCATCAGATGCACAGACAGCTACCCTCGGGACCTCCAAATGTTAACTCCATTCGAAGAATTTTGCATTTGATATATTTTAATTTTTAATTAATTAGTTTTTTTGACGTAGAATTACGTCTTACAGCGCGGTTTGTATGGGGTCGTTTTAACAGATTTTTTCAAGGTCATTAGGCAACGTTTTTGGCGAATACTTTAGGGTATACCTACAGCCTTTAATACTCTTCGTTCAAAGATAATATATATACTAAAATATCAGATATATCCTGCGCTGAATGAATATCTAACTTTGGATTTTGTCACTATTATATTAAAGTCGCAAAATAGTAAAATATAAGAAGAAAAATGCATGTTTGGCAGCATTGTAAGCATTAGGTCGCATTGGGTTTATGTATGCACTACTGTTCTAGTAAACTATTTTGAAACTAGAGGTCATGAACCTCTTTTCAACTCATTCAATGAACTCAATCTGTCAAATTTAACGAAATGGGTCTGTGATCCGGTTAGATTTAACTCTTATCTAACGAGTTGGATCATATTTCTTTTTATGCTTTTACCCAATAGATGGCGTAAAATTTTAATTTTTGTTTTTAAATTATGTGGGATGTGGAATCAAATTAATTTGGATTCCACATCCCACTAGCACTATACATCAAACTATACATCGAACAGTAAGTGTAGCTAGCAAACTAAATATCAGACAGAGACGAGAGGAAAGGACATTTGCTCAGCGTGAAATATAGTATCCATACGATTTTTTAAAAATCGCGGTCTTAATTTTAATTTGAATTTCGTAGTTAAACTGACTGTAGCTTGCAAACTATATATCGGGCAGAGACGAAAGTGGCATCAATGGAAAGTGCATTTGTTTCGCCTTCTTTTCAACTAAGTCAATGAACTCAACCTGTCAAACATAACAATATGATCGAAAAAATTTGAAATTGTGCTTGTTTCTTTTTCCTTGCTCATTTAATCATACTTACTATTTTACTTTTTCTTTGTTTTGGCATCGATAAGTAGTCCATAATTGAGTGTTATTCATTTAATTTTTAATTTTTGGAAGATCAATAAAAATACGTGCAAAATGAACAAAACAATCGGACCAAAGGGACAAAGTAGAAGAGGTTACAACTTAAACGGAATTCTACGTCTACACTTACGATACTATCGAAACTGTTTCTTTTTTTTTATCGTATGTTCGATATTTTTCAAACCAATTCAAAATATTCAAAAATTTTCTTGTATTCAAATTTTTGCTTGTTTTTTCAAAGAAACATTAAACACACTTGTTTTATTTTTTGTTTTGTAGAAAAGCAAAGGCGTTAAATTTCTATTTCAAAATTTTTTGTTTAATTTTAAAGTATGTTTTTTTCTCAGTGTAGAAGTCTGAAATCTTAAAAAATGCTTAATTTAAATCTATTAAACACAGGAGTTGTAAGAACAAAATTTTTAGGCAGCTATTTCAGGAGCGGTGTCGAAAGGGTTAATAAACTTTGTCTATTGTAATCCTTCAGTGCATTGCTTTTTTAATCAAAGATTTCTCACGTGACCGGTGAGAATGAGTTTTATAGCATATTTTATAGTTTAGATTCCGTATTTTTATATTTTAAATAGTTGTAATAACATATTAATGGCGAACGCACACGTGAATAATGTTTTTTTTTTAAGTACTACATGTAGTACGGCTTCAAAATCCTTATAAAAATTTAATTATTTTTAAAAAATATTCTTTAGTTTTGCAATTAATTCTGTCAGAACAATATTATCTATGAAAACTACTTAGATTGCTGCACCAACAAGCCCGTTGGCATGTATGGGTTAAGAGCAAGTTCTTATACAACTCGAAAAAAAATTTAAATTTTTATTTTTATTTTCGCATTTTTCGATAGCTTATGATTAGCTATGAACATGTTCTCAAAGCAGTTTGGCTGCTAAAGATATTGACTTTGGAATGACCTTGAAATAACCTTTATGTTATACAGATAAATTAAAATTTGTACAGATAAATCGAGCACGGATTCGAAATCAACGACCCAAAAAACCTATAAATCAGAATGTTGGACATGGTATCTCTGTTTTTTTTTTTCATTTTGACCTAGGAATGACCTTGAAATGACCTTTATAACGATAACATGACATCAGATTCGAAACCAGCGAGCCAAAAATCTATTTATTAGTACATTGATTATCGTATCTCTTTTTTTTTTTGCATTTCGACCTTGAAATGACCCTTATACAAATACATTGACCTCAAATTCGGAATCAGCAACTCAAACAACTTATATAATCGGATGTTTGACATTTTATCTCTTTTTTGTTGTTTATTATCATCTTGGAATGACCTTGTAATAACCTTCATTAAGCCATGCTGACTTCAACTTCGGTTTCAGCGAAACAAAAAACCTTTATATAAAAACAAAAAACAATTTGGCCATTTCAGCCCTTGAAAGGACTTTGGCCGAGCTTCTTTTGATCAATTGTGTTGTGTGTGTGTTATTAAATGTTTGTACACAATTGACCGAGAACTGGACCTACATGTTTTGTGCCGACTCCGAACGGCTTATTTTCATGTTCTCAAGAAGCTTTACATGGCATTATTTACTCTCTGAGGTTTGCCATTGTCTGCAGAGAGGTGGTGACCGATCAGAAAAATTTTTATTGAAAAAACTTTTGCCGCAACTGGGTATCGAACTCGGGCTCCGAGCATGCTAAGCCACACACTTAACTTGAAATTAACTTGAAATTAACTTTATACCGTCGAACTGACCTCGGATTTTGAATAAGTGACCTAAAAACGTTGTATATATCACGTTGTTGAATATCGTTTCCTTATTTTGTTTTTTATTTCGACCTTTGAATGACCTTGAAATGACTTTTAAATAGACAAATTGATATATCAGGAAGCTGAATATCGTATCTTTGTTGTTTTTTAGATTTTGAGCTTGGAATCAACTTGAAATAACCATCATGTTTAATAATCTTCAACTTTTGCGGCCTCGGTAGTGGAATGGCAAGCGTGCAGGATATTTCACTGGATGTTTTTTTCTGAATTTTGACCTTAAAATTACCTTGCAATAATCTGCATATAGACAAACTGACCTTGGCTTCGGAATCAGAAAACTAAAAAGCTTTTTACAGGATGTTGAACATCGTATCTCTGTTTCTTGTTTAATTTTGATATTGAAATGACCTTGAAATACCCTTTATATAGACAAACTGATCTCGGCTTTGGAATCAACGACCCAAAAACCTGCGTATCAGGAAGTTGGACATTATATATCGCACACGATCTTCAAAAGTGACACAACTCAAAATTTTAAAATTTTCAGGAGAGACAAAACACTATTTCTTTTTCAAAGCAACTTCATACAAAAGAAGGACGCATAATGATTTTTTAAACATTAAAGAGCAATCAGATTAAAACAAAATTTGAACAGTCGATTGAGATGTGCATTACGAATTGGTTTATAATAAAAAGTCAAAATTGAAAAATTTTGAGTTGTGTCACTTTTGAAGAGGGTGTGCTATATCTGTTTTTTTTTTTGCATTTTGACCTTGAAATGACCTTTATACCGACAAATTTATCTAAGATTAGAAAGAAGTGACCTATAAACCATTATATTAGAAAGTTGATCATCGTATCTCTGTTTTTTTCTTGCATTTCGACCTTGAAATGACCTTTATACAAATTTACCTTAGATTAGACATAAGTGACCTATAAACCTTTATATTAGAAAGTTGATCATCGTATCTCTGTTTTTTTTTTGCATTTCGACCTTGAAATGACCTTTATACCGACAAATTTACCTTGGATTTGAAATCAATAACCCAAAAACCTATATATTTTGACCATGGAGTGACCTTGAAATTACCATTATACCGTCAAACTGACCTCGGATTTTAAATAAGTGACCTAAAAACGTATATATCACATTGTTGAATATCGTTTCCTTATTTTGTTTTTTATTTCGACCTTTGAACGACCTTGATATGACTTTTAAATAGACAAATTGATATATCAGGAAGCTGAATATCGTATCTTTATTGTTTTTTAGATTTTGAGCTTGGAATCAACTTGAAATAACCATCATGTTTAATAATCTTCAACTTTTGCGGCCTCGGTAGTGGAATGGCAAGCGTGCAGGATATTTCACTGGATGTCCCATTTCCCCTACTTATCTATCGCCCAATTACCTATCTCACCGCTAAGGCAGACATGAATGAATAAGTTTGGCACTTGGAATCCTTGTTTCTGAGCTAAAAATAAATCGTCAAATCGACTTTGTATTAACCCTAGCCTGTAAATAAATGTTTTCTTTCTTTTTGCCAAATATGAGGGGTGCAAAAACTGACCTTATCGACCCACTTACTTTATAAATTCATCTGTTTGAGGGTTAATTAGAGGAAATTAAAGCATTTAAGTTTGAAGCAAGTTTGAAACTTTTTCCAAATATTTAGCATTAGTGCTAAACACAGCATTGTTCTATTCAGAAAACAGGATAGACATAACTTTTAAATTTTAGCTTTACATGAGAAGCTGAAGAAAAACTGTTTTGACTTGCGTTTTGGAATTCCTACAACTCTGTAGATTGAGAAAAAAAATTTTTTAAATATTTTTGAAGTGAAACTTCATTGGCGGCGAGTGAAAATTCAAGGTATCTTATTCGTGACGATAGGCTAACGTTTTCAATTCATATGAAAATTTTCAAAAAATGATAGCCGCTAGCGAGAATTGAACCCTGACCATCGTTGCTCAAGAGTCGGAATCTATACCTTTACACCACGTAGACACATGATACACAGGCAAACAAAATGTAATTAAAACTGAACGCGTAACATACTGTCTGTAACATTAATTTTCATCCGAAAAGTATGCACGGAAAATTGATTTCTTTAAGCTTCAAACGAAAATATTTTGACATAGAGATACATCCAGCGGGGAAAAAATTCTACTGCCTGTTCGCCACATAATGAGCTTAAAGCTTAATTTGGTTCATTTGTTGTGATAAAAAACTTGACAGATGATTGACAACATGCAAAAAACAGTTAATTCAATATAATAATAAAAGCAAAAAGTGTTAAAAGTGCAATATTTAAGACTGCCGAGAATAGTTTTTGGCAGCCAAAAAACGTCTCAAAGCTAAGAAAAATAGCTAAAACAGGAGCAGAACGCGTTCGTGAATATAAGGAGCGAAGTAGAGCTTTTAAGAAAGCAGCCGCAGCTGGGTCTGCAACTAATGATAAAGGTAAGGTTATTGCAACGTCGGCTGAGTTCCAAAATGCATTTTTACGAAGCATCAGTGTATTTTGGTGAATCTGCAAAGCACCAATTCCAAGAAGAACACACTGGTGCTTTGTAAAAACGTATTTTGGAACTCAGCCATCATCTCAACAAAATTTTATAGCCAACCAAGTTGATATACTCAACAATCAACGTTCGCTGCTTTAAGAGGTCCTCACTCAATATAGAAATTATTATGATCAGGAAGCAGGAGGTAGTAATCTACAAGATTTGCCTCCTGTTTTAGACGATCCTTCAACGAGTACTATGCAAATGCAATCTAGCATTCAAAAAGTGACAATGAACTAAAACAACTGAACTAAAACAAGTTCCGAAAATAACTGTTATTTTACAATTTTCAAATGAAAAACTTATTAAAAGACTTTTTCAAATATACTATTATGTTACAAATGTCCTCAGCCTCACGACTATTAAGTGCCTTTTAAATTTTAGACTGATTCTTTAAAAGCTAAAATTTAACTGTTATTTTTTGCCTTGTATTTTTTTCGGGGAAAAATTAAGATTACTTTGGACTTTTTTTTTATCGGTCAAAAATACCAGTTATTTTGTGACTTTAATTTTTTCGGTCAAAAATATCAAGCAATTTGTGTTTTTTTAAAGGCCGCTTGGCAGATTGAACTGTTGACGCCATGTGTAAAATGTCTCACCGATGAGATGAAAATAATGGTATCAAAAGTTTTATAGTCGGTTTTATTTTTGACCGAAAAAATAAACGGCAGAAAATAACAGTTATTTTTGACCGATAAAATAAAAGTCAAAAGCAACTGTTATTTTTGTCCAATAAACTTTAAGGCACAAAATAACTTTTAT
The DNA here is from genome assembly GCA_958299015.1 of Tetanocera ferruginea. NCBI lineage: Eukaryota > Metazoa > Arthropoda > Insecta > Diptera > Sciomyzidae > Tetanocera > Tetanocera ferruginea. The sequence goes on from OY282642.1 coordinate 11,384,496, forward strand.
TTTTGTCGGAAAAAATTAAAATGAAAAAATAACAGTTAATATGTGACACATCTGTACATGGATGTGACATGGATGTAAATATTGAATCAACAGACTATTATTTCATTTCGTATCGATTGAATTTATTTTCAGAAACTTTCTCTCTCTATTTCACACTAAAATCTCTCTTATTTCTTACTGTTGAAGAAATTTCACTTCTGCCACGTGTACGTTGCTACACGCGAGTTTTTTTTTTTTTGTATCAGGTTTTAGAGATACAAAATGAAAAAATTTGTTAACTACAATATTCTGTTAGTTACTGAAACTAGCTCTATTTAGCAGTTTATTATAAAATCTTTTATCGTTTGTTCTTAAATTTCGTAAGAACAAATATTGATGATCTAAATATTTTATTTCTCTACCGCTATGCGATTTTAAATAAATCGAAAAATAATATCATTGTCAAGTTATGATTTGTGGTTACGTAAATTTGTGTTATTTTGTATTGATATTTTTTTTTTCGATTTTGAAGCATGATTGTGGTTATCTTGAGCAAACAAATGAGAGCATTTGTAATGCTTCAAATGTTAAATGTTTTCCAACATTTTCGTTTTACATAACTTTACTAATAAAATGCTAGTTGTGTATATATATATATATATATATACACAAGTGCGTGTGTATGTGTGCTTATTTGTTTTTCTTAATTTTTGTGTCGACTTTTCCCTGTTGTAATTGGAAGAGTTTCTTCTATATTCTTAATGTTTGTTGAAATTTTCCTTTTCTGGCCTATTGCCAACAACAAAATCTCATCAAATATAACAACAATAACAGAAAACATATTAAGACAAAATAATCCTCAAATATGGGTCATTGTATCAAAGTTTAATGGCACACAAAAATACGTTACGAAACACAAAGCTTAATATTGTGTCTTTATTTTGCATAAAAACAAAAAAAAAGAATTATTTGTTAGCATTTTTTTTAGGAAATATCAAAATACCAAAGCTTTGAAATTAATGTTACTGCAAAATTACTTTAATGATCCACCTAAATAGTACAAACAAAGAGGGCTTTATATGCAAAAACAAACTGTTGAGCTTTATGCTCTCTAATGGTCTAATGGCTACAAAATTGCCAGGATATACAAATTTAAACTCTCTTTGCGGTATATTCTATGCAAATTTGATGTTTTAGGAGCTTTTATTTTCTTATTTAACATTTATTCATATTATTGCAGTTTTGCTTTTGACTTTTTGGCTTTCTGATGCTTTTTTTTTTGGCACATTCCACTATTATGATTTATGCCTTAGTGCTGCTTTATTTTGCACGGTGTTGTTAACCGCTACTTTGTTCAATGACTTCCTTCAACAAATATTCAATTCTATGCTGCTTCCTCTTGACTTCCGGAGCCAGCAGCATTATACAGCTGCCAGACTTTTTCAATTCTCTGGCACTGACATCAATTCATGGCAAAAACGAAGTAATTGTTGTTGTTGTTGTTGTTGTTGTTGTTGTTGTTGCAAATTAATTCTGCAGCAAAAACTTTATGCCATGATAGTTTCATAAAAACAGGAAAAAAAAAAAATTCAAATAGAAAAAAACGATCAAAGTTTCGGCGTGTGTCCAACTTAGCAGAAGACTTGTGGCTTCTCACACTCTAAAGCATGAATCTCTGCACATTTAATTAATGCCAGATTATCACTCGGTAAATAAAACTTATTTGAAAAGATTATGTTGCAGCATGAAAAGAGTTGCCAGCTTAATGAAAAACTTTTTGCTCATGTTAACTAATGAAATTGTCATCACTTCTTTGTGCAGTCAGTGAAGTTGTACAAAGAGTAAAAAGGATGGATAAATATATGTAACTGTTAAATTTGTACAAAGTCGACAAAGCAAGAGCTTAGAAGTGTGCAGGTAGGAATACTACAAAAGATACGAGTTCATGAAATCAGATGGAAGAAATTTTTTTTTTTCATTTCTTTTAATATTCAGCAAATTTGTCATCTATCTTGAGGTCTCCCTGTACAGCCAATGTTAATAATAAAATCCAAGGCTTATTAGATGTCGATGGGCGTTCCCCTTAATTCTATCCATGGTCTTAAAAGGCTTCAGAATTGCTTAATACGGACTTTATTTATTTATCAAACTAAGTTGTGATTTTGTATGAAGTAACCAGTTTAATTTCCTAGTGTTCAACTTAAGCTGCTGTGTTTTCACCATGATGTGAGTTCTCTAATTCAATCTACGTTGTATTTGACGTGGTATTTGACACTTTCCATTTTTTGTATCACTGTCCCATGAAATTTCACGCCTGATCAATATCCCTTTCTCTATACCAACATAATCTGAACTGATTTTTGTGTATTGACTGGGGCTTTCCAATTCGGGACTCAATACTAATTTCGGAATTAATATTTAAAAATCTCGGAAACTGTTTGTGTAAATTATGTAAAATTAGAATATTTTAAACTAAAATCACTATTGCACAACAAACCATTAACAGAACAAAAGTTGTAACAGATTTTTTCAAGGCCATGAAACTTTTTTGACGACTACTTTAGGGTATATCTACAACCTTTATTACACATCGTTCAAAGATAATATAAATGCCAAAATCAAAATCAAAATCAAAATCAAAATCAAAATCAAAATCAAAATCAAAATCAAAATCAAAATCAAAATCAAAATCAAAATCAAAATCAAAATCAAAATCAAAATCAAAATCAAAATCAAAATCAAAATCAAAATCAAAATCAAAATCAAAATCAAAATCAAAATCAAAATCAAAATCAAAATCAAAATCAAAATCAAAATCAAAATCAAAATCAAAATCAAAATCAAAATCAAAATCAAAATCAAAATCAAAATCAAAATCAAAATCAAAATCAAAATCAAAATCAAAATCAAAATCAAAATCAAAATCAAAATCAAAATCAAAATCAAAATCAAAATCAAAATCAAAATCAAAATCAAAATCAAAATCAAAATCAAAATCAAAATCAAAATCAAAATCAAAATCAAAATCAAAATCAAAATCAAAATCAAAATCAAAATCAAAATCAAAATCAAAATCAAAATCAAAATCAAAATCAAAATCAAAATCAAAATCAAAATCAAAATCAAAATCAAAATCAAAATCAAAATCAAAATCAAAATCAAAATCAAAATCAAAATCAAAATCAAAATCAAAATCAAAATCAAAATCAAAATCAAAATCAAAATCAAAATCAAAATCAAAATCAAAATCAAAATCAAAATCAAAATCAAAATCAAAATCAAAATCAAAATCAAAATCAAAATCAAAATCAAAATCAAAATCAAAATCAAAATCAAAATCAAAATCAAAATCAAAATCAAAATCAAAATCAAAATCAAAATCAAAATCAAAATCAAAATCAAAATCAAAATCAAAATCAAAATCAAAATCAAAATCAAAATCAAAATCAAAATCAAAATCAAAATCAAAATCAAAATCAAAATCAAAATCAAAATCAAAATCAAAATCAAAATCAAAATCAAAATCAAAATCAAAATCAAAATCAAAATCAAAATCAAAATCAAAATCAAAATCAAAATCAAAATCAAAATCAAAATCAAAATCAAAATCAAAATCAAAATCAAAATCAAAATCAAAATCAAAATCAAAATCAAAATCAAAATCAAAATCAAAATCAAAATCAAAATCAAAATCAAAATCAAAATCAAAATCAAAATCAAAATCAAAATCAAAATCAAAATCAAAATCAAAATCAAAATCAAAATCAAAATCAAAATCAAAATCAAAATCAAAATCAAAATCAAAATCAAAATCAAAATCAAAATCAAAATCAAAATCAAAATCAAAATCAAAATCAAAATCAAAATCAAAATCAAAATCAAAATCAAAATCAAAATCAAAATCAAAATCAAAATCAAAATCAAAATCAAAATCAAAATCAAAATCAAAATCAAAATCAAAATCAAAATCAAAATCAAAATCAAAATCAAAATCAAAATCAAAATCAAAATCAAAATCAAAATCAAAATCAAAATCAAAATCAAAATCAAAATCAAAATCAAAATCAAAATCAAAATCAAAATCAAAATCAAAATCAAAATCAAAATCAAAATCAAAATCAAAATCAAAATCAAAATCAAAATCAAAATCAAAATCAAAATCAAAATCAAAATCAAAATCAAAATCAAAATCAAAATCAAAATCAAAATCAAAATCAAAATCAAAATCAAAATCAAAATCAAAATCAAAATATAATTAAAAATAAAACTAGTAAGGTATATCTTCGACTTGGCCGAAGTTAAAATACCCCCACGGCCGATTCTGAAGGGTGGAAGAATCTTAAATTGAAGAGCTTTTTGTATGAGATTCTGAGAGATTTTATTATTTTTATGTGTCTAACATACGTACATATCAAATTTGTTTTCCTGCAGCTTAAATATAAGCCTTTTTATAAAGTTTTAAATTTTGGAGTTGTATGGGAGGTGGGCGTGTTAGATTGTGTATGATGCCCATTTTTCTACCATACCTCAGTTTCGATATAGAATACACAAATACCGAGTTTCTGTCTTGTAACTTTAATATTAGCCACTTTATAGATTTTTCAATTTTCGGGTTGTATGGGAGGTGGGCGTGTTAGTGAGTGGATGACGCCCATTTTTCTAAAACATCTCAGTTTTGACATTAAATACAGTCTCTTTATAGATTGTTAAATTTTGGGGTTGTATGGGAGGTGGGCGTGTTAGTGAGTGGATGACGCCCATTTTTCTAAAACATCTCAGTTTTGATATAGAATACACATAAACCAAATTTCAGTATTGTAGCTTAAATATTAGCTTGTTTGTAGAGTTTTCAATTTTGGGGTTGTATGGGAGGTAGGCGTGGTTTTCATCCGATGTAGCCCATTCTCGAACTTGACCTTAGTTTTTTAAAAAAAAGCTTAAATATCGAATTTCATTACGATAGCTTCAAAACTACGGCTGTAATCGTGTCGACAGACAGACAGACGGACAGACGGACAGACAGACGGACATGGCTAAATCAACTCAGGTGGTGATGCTGAGCAAGAATCTATATACTTTTCCATACCTACCACGCCTCCTTTTGGGTGTTACACACGTCGTGACAAAATTAATATACCCCTTACGCAGTACGCGTGGGGGTATAAATATATATATAAGAGTGTATCGACTTGTATGGGAAAAATCTTACCCGCAATTCCGGTACCAAAATTAAATACACGGTTAAAAATCTTGGACTAAATTTTAAACTTTTTTGGATTACATATAGAACACGACCAAAAAAAGATTATTTTTTTATCCAATGAAAAGTTTTAAATTTTTCAATCCAAAAAGGATTTATTTTTAAACCGCAAAAGGTTTAAAGTTTCTTAATCCAAAAAGGAATAATTGTAAATCCACAGAAAATTTAAAATATTATAATTTAAAAAGGATTAGATTTTAGTCCAAAAAAGTTTAAAATATTGTAATCCGAAAAGGATTACTATTAAATCCACAAAGGTTTAAACACTGCTTACTGTAATAATGTATATAATAATATTTTGGTTCAGATTTCAATAAATAATTTGTTTCATTTAATAAAATATAAATTCCGGATGCTTTAACAGCATTCAGAATTATATTTATCTTAAATTTCGTAATATTAGTAGATTTTAATCTTATACCTGAATTACAATGCGGCACTGGCAGCGTCAGTGGCAGTGGCATTGATCAGCTGATATTTAAGGAATACTGTTGTTCAATGGTGAAACTAACATAGCATCAGTGGCAGTAAGGAGTACTGCCGAGGTTAGCCCTATTTCTAAATTCACTGCCAACATGCAAATAATTAAACTACTAAGAAAAATTCCACATTCACTGACGCTGAAACTGCTAAATTGTAATTTGCAGGCAGTAAAATACGAAACAGCTGATCACTGCCGCTGCCACTGACACAGCTGCTGCCACTGCAACTGTTGCATTGTAATTCAGCTATTGTAATTCAAAAATAGTCTTAAACCTAAACTTTTTCGGATTAAAAAAAAATTAAACTAAAATATGGAATAAAAAATAGTACTTTTAGGATTAAAAATTCCTTTAAACCAAAATTTGGATTAAAAACTTGTCCAAAATTTTTAACCGTGTAGTACATGAAAAATCCTGTCGATTGGTATACTTTGTTTTTATTTGAATTAATTTTGGCGTCCCCCGAAATGCATTTTTGTGCATTTTTTATCAACTTTTGTACTGCAGACCCATTAATGGTTGATTTAAAAAGAAAATCAAGTTAATCAATTAATTCCTTTCATATAAAAACACAGAACTACAAATTTTCATCCCTGTTGACAATTGCTCTGACGAGATAGAAGAGTTTTTTTCAACGTGAATCTACTTGTTATTTAATATTTGATATGTTTTTATTTATTGTATAACAAGTAGATTTACGTTGAAAAAACTCTTCTATCTCGTCAGAGCAATTGTCAACAGGGATAAAAATTTGTAGTTCTGTGTTTTTATATGAAAGGAATTAATTGATAAACTTGATTTTCTTTTTAAATCAACCATTAATGGGTCTGCAGTACAAAAGTTGATAAAAAATGCACAAAAATGCATTTCGGGGGACGCCAAAATTAATTCAAATAAAAACAAAGTATACCACTCGACAGGATTTTTCATGTACTATTTTATTTTGGTACCGGAATTGGGGGTCAGATTTTCGATACACTCTAATATATATAGAAAAAAAACACATAAAACCCAAAAATAAATATTGGTTGGTGCATCCTGCAACTTCCAAATAGTGAACCCTTGAAACTACATATACCGTTAATGTCGACTTTTACAGGTTTCAGAGCGATACTTTAAAGATCTCTTTAAGTTATACAAAAATGTAACTAAAAACTTTAAATTTTGCACATAATCTTTGCATTTTTACAACGTACTCCTTGCCTTAAATTTGACAAAATTAAACAAAAATACAACTACCTCTTACAGAAGGAACGATATCAAAAAAGCACAGCCTTCATAAATTTCACAAAAGTGGCCTCGAGTTATCGAAGTGGTTAGCTTGCTTTTCTGCTAATCTATAGAACATGGGTTCGAATCCCAGCCAGGCGAATACCAATTCTGGAATTTCTTTATTTCTTTTCTCATTTGTAATCAAATTAAATTAAATTAAATCAGTTGATTTAATTTGACAAAAAATAATAAAAAGCAGACAATATATATAAATATATAAGTATGTATATTTATACATATAAAACTAATAAAACCTGCATAATTTCAATACGACTGTGGAGTTATTTTAACTTCGACCAAGCCGTAGCATTACTAAAATATTTTTCTTATTTTTACCAGACAATAGATTTTGTGGTTTTTCATGTTGTTACAGTTATGTTCATAATGAAGTTAATATGCATAAAAAATTATAAACATAAGTTTTTTTCCCATTTTATTGTTCAAAGCAGACAGTATTCATCATTTTTATTACCAATTTTTTTTTCAAATGAAATCCTTTCGAAGCAGTTTTTGCCATATGCTGTCTGTAAGCATATAAAAACCCACCAACAGCAATAAAACAATAACAATATTAACAACAATTTTAAGCATAACAACAACTACAACAAAAACAACGGTGTCAACAAATAAAGTTATGGTCTCATAAAATGAACACAATAACTGATTTTGCATGTCTAGCGCCTGACAACATAGCATCATCATCATAACATATCCTTCAGAAGCTTCATAAATATGTATATTTAAATAAAAATACAATGAAAAAACATGCTTTTTATGTATATGAATTTGTCTGCTGTCAAAGTGTGTGTGTGTGTATAAATGTGTGACCAAACATAGTTGTTGCAGCAAATGTTGATGTATACCCCCATCCCCAACCTTTTTCGCGTTCCTGCTATAAAACCCGCATATTAATTCAATTTCGGCATTTCTTCGGCTGAAGAAAGAGAGGCAAAAAGAACAAAAGTAATTAAATTAAATTCTTTGAAAACCTAGCCTCTTAAAAAAAGGTACGTGAATGAATTTTACCGTTATTCACGTTGTGCCAAATTGAATTTTTTACCTTTTTCATGCTTGAAATCATTGAGTATTTGTCATAGAAAGAACAGAGCGTTATAATCGGCCTTAGCGAATCTTATTAAAATATTTTGAGCATTTTTGGCAAATTTTAAAAACAAAAATTGCTTAAAAGTGAAAAATTTCGACAGCTACATGAGCAAAAAATAATATTTTCAAAAGCTATTTTTGTAAAATTGCTTAATTTTGCGCCGCCAATAAAACGCAACTTTAAACCGACTTTAGTTATTTTTGTTGTTTTTTTTTTTTTTTGGTTTTTCTAATTATCTGTGATCTTTTTGTCTAATTGTAAGTGTGTCTTTATCTGCATAGTTTTGTTTAACTGAATCCTTATCATCTGCTTCTAACCAATGCATACAAATAGCGGTTTAATTTCTTTTTAACCCTTTCAAGAGCAGGCGTTGTTTGAATATTTTTAAATTAAAATCCAAAAAAAAAACAGTTACTGCCTATTTAAGTAAAATTGTATCTATCTACAACCAAGAACAAATGATTGAATTTTCAGGTTTATTTGTTTTTGTATTTTTTTTTTTTTTTTTTGTAGCATTTTGTGTTTTGTCTAGCATAAGCCTCACGTTAAATCCTTTTCTGCAATATTAATTAGCTGACACCGTAATTGAAAGACGCTGTTGAGTTATGGGCTTTTTTTTTCACTAGAAGATTGATTGTTAGCTTAAGGTAGGTAGCCTAGAATGCCAGAATGTAGTCTAATAAGAAATGCTTTAAAATGTAAGCTTAATTAGACGAATCCTTTTAAATGACATTCATCGTGTAGTCATCGTGCTTTACAAGCATCAACGTCAAGGTGTAGTATTATCTGCGCTTAGCGGATTACTTTAGTGAGTTTAAATTGAAAGGCTCGCAGCGCAGCAGCAGCACGCAGCACCTTCATCATCCACATAATGATCATCATCAACAACAGCATTATTGTATTTAAATGGTAGTAGGTAATGTATTTAAGAAGCTTTGTACAGGGCATGGCTCGTATTTCGGTTAATGCCTACCTCCTAATAAGCAAGCAAAGGATTAGTAGGCAAAAGTAAGTTCAAGTGAAAATACATGACTAATTGTAGCTACATCGCTGGCTTAAGCAGCAAGTATTTAGTTGAAGTTTTTTTACTTTAATTCGACATTACTAGCTATTGTTTCTTCGGTTCAACAAATTTGTTTAGGTATCTTCTTGGTGTTGTTTTGAGCTCTTCTTGGCTTTCCTGTTAAGACGCACACTACTTCAATTCAGTTTCGTAGTTTTGCAAATTTTATAGATTTTATTATTGTACTGAACCCCGAAATTGTTTTATGGTGGTTATGTTAATGTGCCAAGATATATTTAACCCAGTTTATCATTTTTTTTTTTGTGTAAAGATCAACCCATCCTAATGTACATTGGATGTATTAATTCTTTTATTATAAAGTACATGAGTTTCATGTTTTTTTGGCTTTTATCTTATGAACTATTGTTGCTCTTGCTTTTGAACATAGGTTATATGAAATTTGGTCTAAACTCACGAAGTATCAAGTTCACGTTTCCCTTATATATGTACATGAGATTCATCCATTCACCAGTCACCAATCTCATGAACTCTTTCTGTTCTCCTCGTATTTATAAATGAATTTTATGAAATTTATTCACAAAAATTATGAATGATTCATGTTCCACTTGTATTTTTTCATGGTATTTACAAAAATTTTTATTAGTTCATGTATCTTGTAAATACTAGAGATCTGCAATGAGTACCAAAACAATTAATGTACTTAAGTCATGAGCCATAACTATTGGTGCAAATGTGTATTTATTCCAACTCAACATAATACTTTGACTCATTCCCACTTAAATCAAAAAAAAACTCATAGTTCTCTAACATGCATGTGTGTCTGCAAATAATGACTCAATTGGATGTCGGTTATTAATCTGATGTGACTCACTTATTCATGAGAGGGGAATATAAGGACTATGAATGAGTTGAGTATTATTTTGTGTTATGCCCAGCTGAGGAATTTTGCTATTTTGCTTACTTTCTGTGTGAGAAAATGAAAGAGTTGAGTATTATTTTTTGTTGCACTTTTCGCAAAACAATTATTGTTTGGTTTGGCACGTGTTGCTGGACATTTGCAATTACATTTGGATGAAATGACAAAGAAGCTAAACTAAAAATGATTCTAAGTACTTAAGTCATTCCATTCAACTCATGGTGTTAATTGGTGTTGTGAGTCATTACGGTATAGCACAATAAATCCATTCACTCAATGAGAGAACTGAGCACTGCATCGGCTCATATCAACATAAAAATTATTTTTGTTCATTCATTCGATATGTGTACGGCACACGAACGAGTATGAGTGGATATGAGTGAAAGTTCTTCTTTGACTTAAATCCACTTATACTCTTTTTTGTGTTAATCAACCAATGACCTAAAAACAGCTGTAATTTTCAAGCTATCGTAATGAAACTTCATATTTAAGCTAGAAAACTATATAAAGAGGCCTCTGTCAAAGCTACAGAAATGAAATTATATAATTATTCATTTCATATCAAAATTTGCGCGTGTTAGAAAAATGGGCGTCACCCATCCAACAATACGCCCACATCCCATACAACCCCAAAATTTAAAACTACAAAAATTCACTTATATGAAATGAACAAATATTTCATATAAAAATTTGCGCGTGTTAGAAAAATGGGCATCACCTACCCACGAATATTTCCACCTCCCATACAACCCCAAAATTGAAAACTATATATAGGCCTCCGTCAAAGCTACAAAAATAAAATTATATAATTATTCATTTCATATCAAATTAAAAAAATTGGCGTCACCTACCCACGAATACGCCCACCTCCCATATAACCCCAAAATTGAAAACTATATAGAGGCCTCTGTCAAAGCTACAAAAAAAAATTATATAATTATTCATTTCATATCAAAATTTGAGCGTGTTAGAAAAATGGAAGTCACCCACCCACCTCCCATATAATCCAAAAATTTAAAACTCTATAAAAAGGCTTCTCTTTAAGCTACAGGAAAGAGATTTGATGCGTTTTTTATTTTATTTAAAAACTAATTTGTGAAATAAAAGTGGGCGTCATTCGCCTACGAAAACACCCACTTCCCATACAACCCATTATAGTGAAAACTCTATAAGTAAATAGGCTAATATTTAAGCTACAGAACTGAAATTGGGTATTTGTGTATATTATATCAAAACTGAGGTGTGTTAGAAAAATTGGCATCAACCACTCAAGAACACGCCCACCTCCTTTACAACTCCTTATTGAAAACTTTATAAAGAGGGTTGGTTGTCTTTACTTTGCAGGAAAACAATTTGATATGAATACATTCTAGACGTCATCAAAATATTAAAATTTGTTGAAACCTCATACAAAAAGAGCTACAATTTAAGATTTTGTACCATAACGAATCGGCCGTGGGAGAAGTTTAACTTCGGCCAAGTCGAAAATATACCTTACTAGTTTTTATTAAGGATAATATAAATTGGAACTTTTATTTGAATTTTTCAACTTATAGGCTTAGAAAAACAACCTTTCAGTTGAATTTCTATACTTTTAGGGTTGAAAAAGTTAACTTTTACTTAAATTTTTCAACAGTTTTGGTTGCTCCTAAAAAAAAATAACATTCACGCCCCTTGTGTGTCAATTTCGACACATATGAGAATTCAATGCTTTATTGTGAAAATTTTTCAAATTTTTGTGAGTGAAAGTAATTTTGTTGCTGCAGCAAGCCTGTTACTTCATGAATTATTTGGCATTAAGCTCTAAATATAATTCTTAAAGAATATGTTCTTTAAGAATTACAAACTTAATAATGAAAGTAATTTTTATTGTTAAATAATTTAAGAACCCAAATTAATGAGGGAAAAATGTATTTAAAGTAAATTTTTTCGAATATATGTATGTATGCAATAAAAATTGGAAAAAATACAAATTACTGAAATATTATCCTGAAATATTATCGAATTCACAGCAGCTTTTCTTCAACACACTTTACACAGACATTTTGATTGTGGTCCTTCTTGCAAGCAGATTTTGCACAGAAGCAACAGATAATTTCCACATAAATTGTTTTTGGATTCAGATTTACTCCCGTAGCAAAGATGACATCTTTCTATACTTTTATTGCTGGTGGGACACTTTTGTTGTTTTTTGTGGATATGGAGATGTAGATGTCAAAGGCACATCAGTTGAAATAATTGAACAAAAATTTACTGATGATACTCATTTTTGATTGACAATAAACCAGCCCACTTTTCGAATAAGTCGCGAATGGGAGCAAATTTATCTGATGACCACTGTTGTCTTCTTCCAATTGCATCGTCAAATCGAATAACTTGATTCACATATGCAAACGTTTTCTTTGACATGGTTGCTCTGAATACTGGACGACCATATTCGCCATCGAACAATTCAGTTATGGTTTCATTTTTTGATCTGGCACCCGAAACATAATAAGTTTATTTGAAAAACAATAGCACTAAAAATCTACATGTAAACGTCCGCCAATAGCAAAACACCAACATATGCCTGCAACAGATTTGAATCGATTTTTAAATAGTTTTTGCCATACTTAGCTCTAGCAAAGGCATTAGAATAATTTAGAATAATTTTTTCGATATGTTGCGGCAAAAAGAGTAGAAATGCACCTTTGATATCATCAAGACGAACTTACGCATATCTTGTATTACCAGGAGGAAGAACAATAAGATTTTCATTATGAACTCTTCCACTTTCATTTTGAAATGGTTTTGATTTCCATACCATCTTTTCAAATAAACTGGGGATCAATATTTTCACTGACACAATCGTAATCGTTTATTTGGCTGGGTGTATTTGTGGAATTCCCAAAAAGTTAACGACAATAATCGTTGTCGATATCGGTCATTGTGCGTGCCACTTTAATAGAAAAAGACAATTTTTTCAAGCTAACGACATCGAAAATTGTTGTTTAGCCGTTTGGGAATTCAACTACAGGAAGCTTTTCATCAGCTTCATACTCTTCATCGCTGCCTCCAGAAAAATTAGCATTGCTATCGCTTGCGTTTAGTAATTCCTCAATTTCTTCATTCGAAATATTAGACATTTTTATTTTTTTACTGAAAACAAGCACTTTTCACAATCAAGTTTTTCATTATTTTGTCTGTTTAGCACTAATAGCGAAGTAAATGTTAATTTTCTCTCCAAAAACATGTGGAGTTGCCATATGTGTCAAAAACGACACACGAAGGTAGCCAACGTAACTATTTGAATAAAATCCCTAAAAATACAATATTTTAGAATATGAAAAAGTTTTTGCATGTAAAATAACAAAAGAAATAAAGTCAAAAAATTTTGTAGGATGTTCATTGATGGTTTTCGAAAAAAGTTACAAGAAAGATCTTCTTTTGTCGTTTTTGACACAAGGAGCAGATGAAGGTTAAATTTTTTTTTTTGTTCAATTTTTTCAGTAAAAATTTTCGTTTTTAAACTTTGTAGTTGAAATTTTCAACCTTTTCGTTGAATAATTTGACCAAAAATTTTAATTATTCTACTTAAATAGTTGAGAATTTCATATTATTTTCCTTGTGCTTGACTTTTTGGTCTAAATTTTCTACATTTAAGTAAGTTTATTCAATTTTAGGGGCGCAATTTTAACCCTTGGTCTAGTGCGCCACAAATTCTCGGGCTGGCCCTGGGTCTAGTATCGAAATATTAACTAACTTTCTAAAATGCAGAAATTCAAATATAACTCAATAGTCCACACATCAAATGCACAGGTACTCTAGAAAAACCAACTAAAAAAAGCTGCTGCTTATTACTTTATATAAAAATCACAAAGTAAAACTCCGCCAGAAAAATCAAATCATATCTTTATTGAACTTCATAATCCACACTATAAATATTAGATAAATTCTCTTCAACCATTTCCATTTTTAATAAATATTCCCAGTTCATTTTATGCTCATTTGACAGCTTCGGCAAATTTCTGTCATTTACCTCAAACTTTAGTTGGATGTTAGCAGAAGAAAATAAGTAAAATGAAATGCTGTTACTGTCAGCAACACAAAAATCGAAGCATGGTTGTGACATTGTGTCTAGTGACAAAGGCTGCAGCTAACTACAGCACATATAACAGTCTCCATCCCAGCACTTTGGATGGCTACACAAAGCAGCCTGCATTAAAACAGACGCAGACAAGTAGCAGTAGCAGTAGCAGTACATTCAATTCGAAGATGCCAACACATATGGGCCAAATGGTTTTTAATTTTTTTTTTCTCCAAAGTTTGTATCGCTGCTGTGGAAGATGACAAGAAAGCAATACAAAGCAAGACAATCATACAGACAGACAGAAAGCAGTCAGACAGATAGACATTCGTATATGAACTGGCACTGCTATACTACCTAAGATATACAGGCGGCTGCTAGTTGTTTTTTTTTTTTTTTTGTGTGCTAAATTCCATCAAACTATCCGAAACGAACTTTTAGTTCGCATACATATGGCCAGAGAATATTGAATAGAATAGCTAGCTAGCTGCCCAACCTCAAAAGTTTTATAGCCGTATAGCTATGTATGTAGCTGTATAGTTAAGACGAGGTGCTGGTTGTAAAAATTTGATTTCAAAATAAATTGCAATACAGAACACCACAGCTTGGCCAAATTTGCTGAACTTTAAGCCAGCGTGTGAAAGTGTGTGTTATAAGTGAGCCGGCAGCAGTATATATGAAAGGAAGGAAGAAAATGGTGTCCATGTTTTAAATTGCAATCGTTTGTGCTAAGTTTGTGCTATATGTGTGCCGAAATGAAAAGCTAATATATCGAACACTCACATTATTGTTGCTTTGTATGACAGGTTCTGGTATTTTTGTTTCTTTTTTGGGGTTTTTTTTTTCTTTCAGTGATATTTTTTTAAAGTCGTTACAACAATATTTTTCTTGCTTGAGCGCAGCAAAGTAATAAAAGTGCTTTTTGAGTGCTTTCAATTCAAGGCTATCATTTGACATTTTCGCACCATTTCCGACTTGATGCTTGATGCTGTGTAAATATTTGGCCACGCTAGATAAGAGTGCTGCTCTTTTCAACGTTAAGCAATGTATCAACTATATGCTATAATATGTCATACATTTTTTTTTTTTTTATTTTTTGTGAATTTTGTTTTATTAAATAAACATTCGCCCATGCTTAACTTGCTATCGATGTATTGCAATGTACTGCTGTTGGCCAATCAAGCATATCTAAAAGCATATTTTTCTTTAATAAGAAATTGAAGCTTAAAAAGGTATTTTATTATTTTCTATTTATTCTATTTCAGCACTACTCAATTCTATAATAATGATCAATTTTTATTTATTTTACATAATGGCACATGCTGTCAAAGAAGTTGCCCATCTTTCGACTTACTGTTCAATACCCAGCAATAATCTTTTTGTGTTCATTTGTATTGTTATCGTTGTCCTTTGTCAGGGTCGCTTTAGAAGTTAAATTCTTTTGTTATTCGGTTTACTTTTACTGCTGTTATACATAAAGTTTTGAACATTTTTTTTTATTTTTATTTTTTTTTATTCTCTTTAAGCATAAGAATGAAGCATATTTTGCTCGCTGACATTTAGTGTAGTTGATATTGAGATATGTATGGAATATAAATAAGTCATTATATGTCAGGATCATCAGCTTTTATTATTAAGGTAATTGGTAAAAACACAAAAAACAAATATGAAATGCAAACAGTGTTTTTGAGATTTGCAATTAACCTTTAAGGTATTAAAGGTAATTGCTTAGAGCTCTTAAGGTCAATGTTGAAAGAACAAATAGAACGTTGGCCACGAAAGTAAATATATATACTAAATTTTTTCAAAAGTTATGGTTTCGGATTTCAAAAAAGGGGGGTTTCGGGGTTTAAACCCCCCTCCCCCAATAACTAAAGTACCAAACAAAATAGCATTCAATCATAGTGAGATTCATGAAAAGCAATCACACGTCATATGAAATTAGTGGAAACCCCAAATGTATATTTCAAATCGATTCTGGTTGATCATAATCTACTAAATTAGTCATATTTTTTAATTCTGAGTGCACAATAAGCCGAATCGATTTTGTATGGAGAAAAAAAATGAGGCGGACACCGTCTCAAATGTAAGAGTTTCTCTTAAAAACTATTATATATTTTTTTTAAACACCTATAAAATACGTATTTTTCATGGTATGTATTTTCATGCATTTAACCCATTTACTCCCACTGTACTCGCTTGAGTACAGAGCAATGTTTTAGTTATTTGCACTGCTCTTTTACTGTTTGCTCATTTTACCGTTGATCTTCTGTTGTATGTATTCTTTGAAACATTGCTTACATACTTGTTGCTACTTCTATGGAAAAAAATTAATAACGGTAGTTTGTGATCGCGTTTTTATATTTTTATTTATATTCATTATCAAAAAAGTTTGTAGAGACGAAAATTTCAAAATTTTTTACAATCAAAAGAATTGAATAAAATTGAATAACTATCAAAATCTTTACCTATTTGCTTATCATATTCTTAGTATGCATTCTGAAAAAAATTAAACAAGTTTTATGCAAAAACCTGATTTTTTGACCAAAAAAAGGGTTCTGGTGAATGAAAACCGCTCCATGGGGATTTCTCCCAACCAAAAAAAAACAAGTAATGACAGTCTAAAGTCGGTCTAGCTCGACTATGAAAAACTTTAAAGTGTTTTCGGTATTGTGGGTTGTGTGGGAGGTGGCACTGTTCATACATGAATTATGCCCAATTTTTGAACACATCTTAGTTCTGATATGAAATATATACATACCAAATTTTATCTCTGTAGAACAAATATAAGCTTTTTTATGGAGTTTTCAATTTTATGGGTTGTATGAGAAGTGGGCGTGTCCGTTTGTGGATGACGTTTATTATAAAATATATACATACCAAGTTTAATCTCTGTACGATAAACACAAGCTTATTTATGCAGTTTTCAATTTTGCGTTGTATGGGAGTTAGGCTTGTCCGTGATCGGATGAACTCCATTTTAAAAAACAGCATTAGATTGTTATACCAAATACGTTAAACCTTACTCTCCGTAGGTTTAACAGAAGCTTTTTTACTGAGTTTTCAATTTTAGGGTTATATTGGAGATGGGCGAGTCCCTTTTCAGAAACATCTTTGTTTTGATATGAAATACTTACGTACCAAATTTTATTGCTGCAAGTTAATTATTAGCTTAGTTATGCAGTTTTCAATTTTTGAGTTGTATGGGAGGTAGGCGTGTCTGTGAGCAAATAACGTCCACTTTTAAAATACATCTTTTTTTTTTGTTATTAAAAACATACGTACCAAATTTTAATTTCAATTTATGCGTTGTATGGGAGGTGGGCGGATGACACCCATTTTTTGAGACATCTTTATGTTGATATAAAACACATGCGTACCAAATTTTATTTATTGTGGTGACCGTGACATGCAGGTTAAGTGTGTGGCTTAGCATGCTCGGAGGCCGGGTTCGATCCCCAGCGGCGGCGAAAAAGTTTTTTAAATAAAAAATTTTTCTGATCGGTCACCACCTCTTTCTGCAGACAATGGCAAACCTCAGAGAGTAAATAATGCCGAATAATGGAGTCGGCATAAAACATATAGGTCCAGTTCTCGGCCAATTGTGTGCAAACAAGTCCTTTCAAGGGCTGAAATGGCCAATTTGTTTTTTTGGAAGGTAGGCGTGTCAGTGTGTGAATTCCAAAAATATTCAATAGTGCATATTCGTGGGTCCATGTGACTATGTATGACGGGGATGAATAGCTCGAATCACGAGGTGACGCTGATCAGGAATATATATACTTTTCTTTACCGGACTCACTTATTTCTTTGCGTTACAAACATTTGCAAAAATTTAATATACCCTGACCTTTCATGTTTAGAGTATAATGATGTAGAAATAGTTTCAAAGAGTATTACTTTTGAGTCGGTGTCTTGCAGACTTTTTCCTCCATTCAAATCGATCCAGCTTATTCATGAGGGTCGTTTGCACTCTTCTCATATCCTTACACAGAGGGAAATATGTGTTAAAATTAATTGAAATTTAACGAATTTGTTTTTGAAATAGAGCTTGAAACAAATTCATTAAAATTAAACACAACTGTTTTTAACGTTAAGTTCAAAAAAATAGTTTTTGTTTTTAAAACAATGTTTTTGTTATGAAAAACGATTTAAAATAAAAATTTTAAAATTTAAAACAAATGTTTTAAAGCATAATTTTTTTCATGCCATTTTTTTAGCTTTTCCGTGTTTTTGGCAACAGATTCATAATAAGCTACCTCCGGGACCCTCCGAAAACCAAATGATAACTCCATTTGATGAAGCTTGCATTTTAAATATTTCAATATTAGTTAACATAAATTAAATAAGTTTTATTTTATCATTTGGTCTATATATGTCAAACCAATTTAAAAAATTAAAAAATTGTCATTATATTCAGATTTTTGTTTGTTTTTTCAAAGAAATAATAATGAGAAAATTAAAAAAAAGGAGTTTATAGGTAGTTGAAAATCAAACACACTTGCTTTAAATTTTGTTTTGTAGAAACGTAAAAGCATTAAATTGCTATTTTAAAATTTTTTGTTTGAATTTAAAGTATGTTTTTTTTCTCAGTGTACAATTACTGAAATTAAACTAAATTTAAACTAAAATTTCAGGTCCGTATGTTATGGTTTGACCCCTGCCCACCTTAAATATAGTTAAAAGCTAAAAATTTTTTAATTTTTCATTAATATATTTAAGCCCAGCCAGAAATGAGCGAAAATATGGAAAAAGAACACCTCAGGAAGTAGTATGTACTCAAATTTCATCCCCACCTACACTGCCGTTTCTTAGAAAGAATGTTAGAAAAGTATATGACTGTGAAGAAGTGTGGCTCATGGGTAATTTACTGCAAGATTTAACTCCAAAAAATTAACCTCAATGACCAACGACATTGTATGTGCTTCGTTTTTCTCAAAAGTGGGCCCATGAAAAATGATAAAAGAGATGATGTTATAAAATTCGTCGTAAAATTCCTATCACAGCTGGACATTTTAAAGCAAGACTCAATAATTAATTGTGCAATACGAAAATTTTCGAAAACATAAAACAAGGAAAAACTTTGATCCAGCAACAGGTCCTGCAAACTACACTTATTTCATTAAATTAAGAGATTATACTTGATCAACTATTAACACAGAAGCTTGTTTTAAGACACTTCATATCAAATATCAATATGATACTGATTTAGGAACATTCCATACAAGCACTGAAGAGAAAAAACTTGATATCTCGCGGTGATTATCAGGAGTGTGCTGAATTGATGTTGATACTTCTGAGTGTGACACCCGAAAGAGCTATACACTGGCTGAAACCAGGAGCAGCACATCATGCTCGATGGATGTTATCCATTTTGTATCCCGTAAAGATTTTGGTTTCAGTGCATTTCGTTCCATTGAACACAACTTTTTCATTTCTCAATAGATTTTCTTCAACAATAGCTTATTTTTTTGGAAAAATAAAGGCTTTAAGTAAAAAATATCAAAAGTAACAAAATATTTTGATTTCTTAACGAAATTTGCAACTATTTTGTCTTTTTTTGGAAATTTTTATGAAAAATAAAAAAAATCCCCGAAATTTGAATTTATTCCGCCAAAACTAAAAGCTCTACCAAAAAATGATGTATGCATTGTTTGTAAGAAATTTTATTAGCTTTTATTTGATATATCATTTGTTTGATTACTGTTGTTGGTTCTGGAGATATATGCAATTAAGTGGAACCAACTTTTTTTTTTCGTTGAAAACCCTACAGTGGGCAATATCTCGAAAACGGAGTGACAGAAAAAAAACAATTTTTTTTCGGAATTAGCGACCGATTTTACGTGAGAAAAGGATAGTGGCATTCAAAGTACAAACAACTTTTCGTTATTTGTAAACCAGTGTTATCTGGGCATAGGTTTTCACACCGCACACAAGATAAGTCATGTCAGAGTATTTTGTTTTTTAAAAGCAAGGAATTATTGTATCGAATGACTATTGTAGCATAACATATAACTTTGACCTATAGCATCAATTTTATAGCTTCATATTGAAAACAGTAAAATGATCAAAATTCAGTTAAATCCTTGCTCAATTGTATCGTGACTTGAATCAAAGCAAATATGTTTATTTATATTTGTATACGTATAAAACATTGGTAACAACCTTACCACACAACTTTACGGAAAGGAGTAACTTTAGCTGATTGCCTGGCACATGAACCTTATCGTAGCAATGTCTGGCCAACTGCTGCTGCGATTTTCGATGGCAACAATTGTTCCTATACGAAGCTGACTCGCATTTATAATAAAAAAAATTTCTGCAGAAGCGCATCCTTAATGGAAGAGAACAAAAAATAATATTAAAAAAAAAAAACAACTGAAATGCTTGTGAATTGAAAGCCGGTAAAATGGATTTGTGTGGCAGCAACAACGTGTACAGCATAAAATGCCGAAGCAACAGAAGCGGAGCCGGAATGGCAGCATCAACAGCAACAGCAGCTGCAACATATAAATATGACATCAGTTGGCTAGCAAGAAGCACAACAGCAATACCAACAATAACAAAAACAGCAGCAAAATCAAGACCGTTATCAGCAAACAAACCAAAGCAGAAAAAAGTCTTAAAAAAAACTGCACGAAGCCTGGAAGGATAACAGCAAATATTGCATAAAAAAATAACAAGTGATATAAGTATCATGGCAATGCAGAAAACAAAAACAGCAACAACAAAAACAACAACAATAACTTCACTTATAACAATGTCAGACAAGCAACAAACGATAAACAACAAACAAGTTAGGGGCGCTCGAGTCGCCTACACGGAAGTTGAAAAGCTCACCTACGGCGCTGAATTACTGGCGACAACAACAACGACAACACCGGCAACAAAGCCTCAGCTTGCTAGACACAAGGATTAGAATTCTTATTCATCGTCGATAGCGCTTTGATTGCAGCGCACAATAACGTCGCACAATGGGTTAAAATCTCGTAAACTCAGAACAAAAATTATTATTTTTTTTTTTTATATCCTCAAGCAAATTGTTATACAGATAAGAAGAATACTTCAATGAGCATATTAATTATTTCTGTTATAAGTACGATTCAGTTTTCTCACAGCATCATTTTGCAAGGAAAAAATTTTTTAAGACATTTTTTTTTTTCAATAAAACTATACAAAAACAGGAACAAAGACTGCAGTCAATAACAGCAAGTATTTTTATTGTATTTGAATGTGTAGAATTATTTTGTTTTTTTTTTCTTTTCTTAATAAAATGTTTAAAGTGTGTGTACTCTGCACTGTTATGTAAAATTGATAAAATTTTCTTAAAATATAGCTATTTTAGACTCAACTTGCAAAAAATTCAGTTGCCCTTTTGTGCCCCTTTGCAAAATATTGTAGTTTGAAAATGTTCACTACCAATAAAGTACCTTTTTTGCAAAACTTACTATTATAATGCATTTTAGCTAATTCGAACTGGTTTTATAAAAGTGAGCATTCCTCTGGCAGTCATATTGAATCTTAAATTTTTAATATGACATTTTTAACCCAGATATGTCATCTCAGAAAGTAATCTTGGGCTCGAAAAGTTCTCGCAGTAATATTTTTGCGCCAAACTCACTTCTAGATCTTATAAGTCTACACTTTTGCTATTGCTGTTGCCCACTGTGCGTCGCAGTGTGCACAGCATACGGCAGCAATATGGCGGCGCATCCGTTGCTCATGGCGCCAAAATGTTTGCCCAAAGGTAGCACTAGAAAAATGGGCTGAGTCTAGGTGAACGGGCTCGCTTGCTGCAGCATATGATGTTGAGATGATTTATTGTGTTTAATATCAAGAGCGACTGGTAGCAGGTACCACAAGTGGGCGCAGTGTTTGCAGGAGTGGTTGCATTATTATGCATCCCAAAGGATACCGCTGCAATCACTCGTTTCTGTTCTTTATGTCAACTCAACTTTATCGCTGCATTGCATTGTATTCACAAAGCATCGCATCAGAGCCACATTGGGTTATCCTATCGGCAAGGGATGCCATCCGCACAAATGACACGATGTCTTTGCGATATCATGCCAGGCCAGAATAGACAGACCGATGATACCGATAGCAACAGCTTTATTTGGATTCAGCGCATTTTTACATGCTCAAAAATTCCAACAAATGAGCAAAAAGTTTCGCCCGACTAAAGCCAACAGAAAATATATATTTTAAAATAAAAAACTTGAAAAGCGCAACAGGAATGCAAAAAAAAACAAACACTACTACAGAGCTATGGCATAAGGCTGAGCAAAGGAAGCTTACGGAAGTCAGCTGGTTGGCAACAACTCCCTGCTGTACCTACTTGATGACAGCATACAACGCAAACAAGGAGAAAAAAAAAAAAACACATCGTTGCTAGCGGCGGCATCGATAAATATTCGTAAAATTGATTTTATTCGCGTATAAATATTGAAGGATGTGCAGAATGTCGCTTAAGGAATTTTTATGGCAAGAACGTAATCGCGTTGCTTTGTATGTGCCAGCTCCACCTGGCTGGTTTTCTGGCTGCTGCTCTACCTCTGCAACGTTGGTTGACATTGGCGACATGAGAGAATATATGACGAGCGCAATAAAGTGGGTTGATTGGAAAAAATAAAGAAATCAAACAATAAAAAATTGGAAGTTGAAGCAAATGAGCACATCAATCAATGTGCTATAAAATTGATTGTTAAAGCATAATCGTGGCCATTTTAATGATAACACCCCTTTATTGATTCGACTATTACGCTATTTGCACATATTTACCAACCATATAGAGCTTTACGCAACCCTACAGCAAATGACGTGGATGCCCATTAAAAAAAAAACTTCTTGGAAAATATTGGAATTTTTACAAAATCTTTCTTTTTAGTGTCAAAATGCTGAGAAGAAACCTTTCTCAAAGTCCTTCATAACGAGTCAAAGTTCTCGAACAATATGTTCATTAACGAATTTGACTTTTGAACGCGAGATAGAGCGAAAGTCACAATTCTTAAACTTTGCGTAAATATAAATACGCAATTAATAAGTTATGCGTATCGAAAACAAATCGAATTTAAATTTATTGAATCGGTTGACAAAGAAATGAAAAGGATTTAAAACAAAGAACTGGAAATGCAAATGAACAAGGGTCGAGTCATGTGGAGTGAGTTATAAACAGGTATGTAACAAAACAAGATTTGTCCGAATATCGAATATTCGGTATATGTTGGATTATTTTATTTCTTAAATTAAAAGAAACCCCAGAAATACCATCTGGAACCAGTTTTAAGAAATCATTGGGACCAAGTTATCCTTCCCAAAACGCATACATACAGAAACCAACATTGAAAGATCTCTGAAGACCCCCTTTCAGACCAACTAATAAAAGTGTACCTCTTAAGGCTTTGCAGGCCCACGCCAACGAAGTGGAAGACGACACAAAAATGGTGGAGTCCTGTTGATAGTGGAACAATTCCGTGTTCCAAAAGATTTTTTGAAGTGACTAAATTAGTTAGCCAAGAAGAAAATGGGAGAAATACTAATGTAGGTTAAAACTTTTTAAAAGCAATGTATGCGAGCAAAAAGATTCTCATGGATGAACTTCTGCTCGAACATTGACAAAACCACGCACACAGCAAGGCTCAGGAAGCTTCTCACCAAACAGCTCTTCATTCATTATCAGCTATAGAAAGCCAACAATGAATGTACGGAAAGTAGTCAAGAACCCAGCAAAAACAAGTGAAGAAAGTCTAAACCTACTTTTCCAAAAAAAAATAATATTATTGAAAATGGGTGTGTCCGTGGGCGGATGAAGCCTATATTTTATAAATATTTAAATGTTGATGAAAAATTTATACATACCAAATTGTATTCCTGTAGCTCACAGTTAATGCCTTTATTGTGCTTTCGCTATGGGAGGTGGGCGTGTTCATGGACGGATAACTCCCAATTTTTGAACACACCTTAGTTTTGGTATGAAATACATACATACCAAATTTAATTTCTCTATGACAAACATGACCTTATTTATTGAGTTTTAAACTTTTTGGGTTGTATGGGAGGTAGGCGTGTCCGTAGGCGGATGACGTCCATTTTTCAAAAACACCTTTGTCTTGTCATAAAAAAACATACGTGCCAAATTTTAGCTCTGTAGGTTAAACAGAGGCTTATTTTTTGCGTTTTCAATTTTTGGGTTGTATGGGAGGTGGGCGTTTCCGTGAGCGGATGACGTCCATTTTTCGAAAACATCTTTGTGTTGATATAAAACACACACATATTAAATTTAGTTGTTGTAGGCTAGTTATGAGCTAAGTTATGTAGTTTTCAATTTTCGCGTTGTATGGGAGGTAGGCGTGTCCGTTGGCGGATTCCACAAATATTCAATAGTACAGATCCTTGGGTCTATGTGATCATGTGTACCAAGTTTCATCCAATTATCTCAACTCCTTCTTCTTATCCTGTGTATACGGACAGCACACAGACGGACAGACGGACGAACGGACGGACGGACGGACGGACGGACGGTTGGACGGACATGGATAGCTCGACTCACGTGGTGACGCTGATCAAGAATATATATACTTTTCTATACCGGACTCGCTTCGTTCTATGCGTTACGAACGTTTGCACAAAGTTAATATACCCTGACCTTTCAGGTTTAGGGTACAATAATGCTTCCTAAAGAAGGTCGTGGAAATGGAAGGGAAAGTCGTGAGTTCCGTCCCTTCTACTTTCATACGCAGAAAGCATTTTTTTAACATCTACTTGTCATTGGAAGGAATTCTTTCTCTAGAAGTGCTTCTAGAATATTTAAATTGAAGATGTCTTTGTAGGTATTTGCCATACAAACTTTAAGAAGGCATTCCATGATTCTGAAAACATAAGACCAAAATAATCCTAAGAAAATATTTAATTGTTGCCTTATACAAGCCATGCCATGGAAGTATTCTTTTAAGCTATGCAAATTGCTTTTTAGAAGTTTATGAGAATGTCTCCTGAAAGCACTTTGCTAGCACTTTTTCCAGGCTGTACAGAAGACTCAGACACTTACGCCATAGAAAGGTGCTGAATAATCCCATCACAGATTCCGCACAACTTAATAACGCCTGACAACCTCCGGCGGGTTATAAATTCCTTTTCAGAATTTAAATATCCAGGTCCAGACGGTATTGGGGCTATGTTAATCTCGGTATATGTATTTCCTTGTGGTGTGGCTACCATGGTCGTTTTCTATATTCCCCTCAATGTTACAAACGATCACTCTACAAGTCGTTCTTTGGCTCGAGATAATATGCAAAGAACTACGGTTTGCAAAAAATATCGGGAAATTTTTTACAAATCAAAAAATCTTTATTTCTTCTTCAAAATTTGTTTGAAACAAAAAATCCTCAAACAGTCCTCCCGGATGTAATACACTTGTGCCAACATTTTTTCAATTTTACCTTCAATTCTGTATTCGTTTCGGCTTATATCTATCGATTCAAAACGGTATCTACGGTGAGGTCTCTTGAGTTTAGCGTATAGCTAGAAGTCACATGGTGTTAAGTCAGGCGAATATGGTGATTGCGGAACGATATGGGTTGGGTTTTTGGCGAAATGATCACGAATTACAAGTGCAATGTGAGATGGTTTTTGGCACCAATAGAGATTTTACTTTTCTGAGGCCCAAATAAACACTCAAAATGGTTTTCACTGCTCCTTCCGATATTCCAACAAGGCAATTTTTGCAATTATTTTGACAATTGTTTTGCAAGGCAATTTCGAAACAGCTTTTTTTTACCGAACGTAGGGGTCACCTTATGAAATTTTGCGTTTAAAAGGCGTTTTTCTCGAACTACTTTTTCTAATACGTCTGACGTGATTTCTCAAGTTCTAATGAACCGATTAACTTGAAATTTGGTGTGAACCTTATTTATATATTCCTCTATTGTTGGAACTGAAATTATTATAATATTTTGTTTTTTACTTTTTTTTAATAATTGAAAACTTTGAAATAAGCGGCAAAAATCACTTTTCTCAAACAGTCGCCATTTTGTATTCATTCTTACTTTTTAAGAATCTCTCTTTTTTTCTTCTTCAGATCAACAGAAGGGCCTTTTCTTTTTGTGTTGTTAAAACATCAATAAATATATCTTATAAAAAAATTGCTACTGCAAATATTCTTAGCTTTTTAATTTTATAATTTTAAAAATACCCAAAATTTTTTTGCCCTAGACTAGAATATCTCCTTAACTACCTGTAGCCATGCCAAAATCAGGTTGTACCTGTGACTTGTATTCTAAAGAGTACAGGCTCATAATCCTAATGAGCCTTACATCTTTTCTACTCAAAACAATAGAGAAGTTGATAGAATTTCATGTAAGGAATGCCACGAACTAGCTACTGTTATCAACTTACCTACATGCATATTTAAAATAATAAAATCGCACTACACATCCTGGTAGTACATGTAGAAAAAGCATTCCAGGAATTACGTGCACCACCAGCAATCGACCTTTGAATGGACAACCTACTAAATCGTTAAAAGGTCCAAGTCAAGTTAAAGAAGAGAACAAGGAGACACCCCAGGAAGAATTCCTTTTGCTCCAACTATGGTATCTAGTCGTCAATGAGTTACTCAAAAACTTTTTTGAAGGCAGAGGCCCAAAAATAACAGTTTATGCTGGCGATATAAGCATAATCAGAGTTATAAAATGTCTTTTAAAAATTAGCTTTATAGTGGATAGCACACTAAAAAGTTTATACATGGTCGACCGCAATTGGTCTAAGTATCAACGCGGAGGATATTATCACTGTATCAAGGCATTCCACCTAGAATACTACCAGAATAAACGATACACAATTCATCCTAAAAAATCTCGCAGGAAATATCCTGGAGTTGTGCGGAACAGCAAACTGACGTGGAGACACAGTGTGGATGAAAAGATGAGGGAAAACTGCCAATTACCTATACGTATCCAAGAAGATACTGGTCAGCATTCGGATCCTTTCACTCGCTCGTACAATTCTACTCTACGGAGTCATTGTCAGGTGGCTGACGGTAGAAAAATCAACATACTTCAAACACTTGGATAAGATTCTAATGTGTGCTAAATTTCTATTTTAAAATTTTTTTGTTTAATTTTAAAGCATGTTTTTTTCTCAGTGTATAAAACAATATATTAAATTGTCTTTTTTGAGGAAAATCTTTTAGTATCTATTCATTATTAGTCAGTTACTTTCACTCTAGCAAGAAGTGAGTAACGAGTACTTGGATCATATAAAAGCAGCGAGTATTTCACTACTTTAGGTTCAAGCGTAAGCTTTACTCGTAAGCAATGACAAAATATCAAGGCAAAGTGCAAAGTCAAGACACGAACCATTTATTTCTTTTTGAAGTGAGAACTTCTTTAAGTGTGTTGAACATTGTCGCTGCCGTAGCCAAACATAAAAAATCAAATTCAAAATTTTGGCACCAAGTGTGTAATTATTATTATATGGGTGTAAATTTTTCTTTATTATTAGTAAGAGGGTGGAAATTTCACTTTACAAAAATTTTCCGTATAAAAACTCACTTTCAGAAAATTTTATTTTACAATTTTCTACAACTTTGTCAAAATTTAACTTTTTTTAAATTCTTCTTTATGAAAATCCCCTTGACAAAATTCCCTTTTTCAAAATATTCCTTAACAAAATTTCACTTTATAGAATTGTCCTTTTACGAAAAGCACTTGCTATTCATTAATATCAACATGTTCTAATTAATATCTTATAAATCAATTTTTTTTTGTAAATTTTGTAAGGGGAATTTCGTAAAGGGGAATTTTGAACAGAAGAATTTTTGTGAAGAGAGAATTTTGTAAGTGCGACTTCAAAAAAAAAAGTGAATTTTTAATATGGAATAAATTTTTTATTTACTTTTAAAAAAAACTTATTTTTACATTATTTTAATGTGCTTTTTCTATATTTATTATTTCTATAAGTATTATAAAAATCCTTATTCTAGCGCTTATATTAACTTATGAATGAAAAGTCTCATATTTTTCTTTTTCTAACTCAAATTGATGGCAAAAAATCACTTCTCTGGCAACTGTTAAGATAACAAAACCATTAAAATCAAAATTTTTGCTAAGAACTAGCTTCGATAAGAACCTGATTGGATTTCGTTAAGATGTGATGGATTTCGATAATGATGGTCACGTGGCAAGCCTGAGCATTCAAATGCTATTAAGTTTGATTTTATTTTTGTGCCTAAAAATATGCTCATTTTATGCATAAGTATTTCATAGCCACAGAGTAGACTTCAGATGCTCTTCAGAGACTTCTAAGTGGGCCACAACTCGAAAGCGCTCTTGAAGAATAGAAATCAATTTAAAGATCCTTAAATAAATCTATTCAGGCGTATCCTCTCAAGATTTATAAAATACCCAGTGTGAACAGGTTCTAAGTAGATACATTCCAATAAAGCTGACTTAAGTCTATTAATTTGGAAATATTTTTTTATGCTTTGTTGTTAGCGTTTGTTTGCCTTTTTGTTTTTGTTTTTGTTTTTTTGCATTTCTTAACTTATGCCCTGTTGTGATCAAAATACGTAAAATAAAAACGTACATAAAACTCAGTCACTGGCCTTGGTGTAAAAGTTATCGTAAACGTGATTGTGTCAATACCATGTTTCCGTTCGAATACGTGTTCAGTGGCTTTATGGTTTTTTTTTTTTCTAGCCTGTTTCATAGCCAATACTCGATAAGGCCACAAGGAAGCGTGGAGCAGGTTGAATAAATGGTCAAAGAAATGTCATTCTCTGGGCTAAAGATGACTGTTGGAATGGCAATGAGGCGATGGGTTCTATAGCACGTTGAATGCCTCAGAATGTCATTAAAATATATTTCAAAATATTTTTTCTTCATTTTGTCTTTTTTTTTTCTTTTTAATTTTACCCTTTTTACTTTGTTATCAACGTCAAAGTGACAACTTAACATGCTGCTTATAAATATTATTGTCCTCTTAGGTTGCATGTTGGGGCGTTAGCAAAAAGAACAAAAAACCTAAAAGAAATAAGCAACAACAACAACAACAATAGCAAGAGTTATAAGAACAAGCAAGACGAAGAATAACAAGCGAACAAAGTTTAGCCACTGTCACAGGCACATTAAAGCAGACATTGTCAGCCATACCAGAAAGAGTGGATTTCGTGCTGATGTCCATGCTATGCCACGCTTTCAATTCAATTCAATTCATTTCAATTCAATTTGGAAGTATCCTTCAACACTGCAGCAAAGCAGCTTTGCGCGTTTTTTAGTTTTTCTTTTTCTTTTTTTTTGTGTGTTTTTTTTTGCTGTTGCTTATTCGCTTTGTCCTCGCATTGTTAAATACTGTTTCATACCACTTTCCATTGAATTTTATCCGCGCGTACTAGATCCACTTCCAGGACAATGAACAGTAATGAAATTTCCGTTCAAACATAGAGAGCATTGAAAAAAAACAAGCTTAGCAGGACCTTCCGCTATGTATTAATGGATGCTATGGCGCTGCCATCTTTGACTGAATGAAATCATTTTATATCAGTCAGCTATGCTCAAAAAGTGTTGCTATGACGTTCGTCACCTTCCGCTTTTGTGTAAAAGCCCAGCCAGCAATTGAAGTGGACATTTCAAACAGGAATTGTTGATCTAATGCGCCTGCCTCTTTAAGTGCGCCATAGTTAAAGCACTTTAATGCGCTTTAAACAGAAGATTTCCAAGTTCTAAGCGGATTAAACGGTATTATGAAGAGTCAAAACAGCGTTACAAAAAGTTGACAGTTTTTTGTGTCTGATATTGAGTGAATGACATTAACGATAACATCATTTGCACACAATAAGTTTCCAGGAATTGTTTGATTTTTTCTTAAACAAATGATTGAACAGTGAATAAAAATCTACGGCATATAAATTTAATGTTCAAAATAATATGAAGAAATGTATGTTGATTGCATTATAAAATGTTTGTTATAGGCGAGGCGAATCTAGTGGAACAAGTGGATAATTATGTCATTTCTTGTGAGTTTTATGTACATTTCTGAATGATTTATTGTCAAAAGTCACGAACATTCGATTTATAAACAACCTTTTTCATAAGATAAAGCAATGAATAACAGTTGATCTTAGATTAGCTTTAGGAACTATGGAAAGCACTTTTTTCAAAGGTGTCTATTTAAATATGAGGCTTTAGAATCTTAAACAATGACTCAAAAAGTTTACCATCTGAACTTAATAATGCATTCCACATCGCTTTAAGTTATTTTTCGATCACTTACTTTTAAGGACTTTGATGATACTTTGGGAATATTTGTGGTTTTCTTAGAGCTCTAGAAAAGTTTTTTAGCCCTAAATGTGCTTATTTTGATTTTTGAAAATATGAAAGAAGTAGTTTCATTTCCTACGTAGAAGTTAAACTACCCTTACAATTGTTCTTTTAGCAAGATAATGTCCATTCATAGCATGCCTCATAAAAATTAATGAAATATTTAGGGTGCGGAAAAATTCGTTCTCATATAATTTATACAAGATGAACTCGTTCGTTTAGCTTTGTGAGTGAATTTATCAAACAAAAAATTCAAAAGCAAACAAACGCTTGGAATTGAAAAAGGAACGCTTTGCTGGCTTCATTTTTTTATCACTCATAAATTCGCCAGCTTCAGATTTTTGCTTGAGAATTTTTCACCAACAAAAAATAAGCCAAACGTTCGCTTGTAATCGTTCATTTAAAATGAGCATTTGAAGAAAAAATTCAGTAACGTTCATTGGGTTAAAATGGGTTGCTGAATCGATAGAACTCCAAATTCTTGCTTTCGACACTAGAGGAAACCCCAAAAAGTTTTTTTAAAGGTGGCCACCCATAATCTGGTTATAAAAATTGTCCAACTAAAAATAATTTTTTGAAAATTTTCAGACTAACGTTCGCAATCGAAAAATAAACGCTCTTCTGGATTAATTTTTTATCACTGATAAACTCATGAGCTTCGTTTTTTTACTTGAGTATTTTTCACACAACAAAAAGAAATCAGCAAACGTTCTCTTGTAAACTTTCATTAAAAATGAGCATTTGAAGTAAAAATTCAGGAACGTTCATTAAGTTAAAATGGGTCACTTAATCATTAAAATTCCAAATTTTTAATTTCGACACTAGTGAAAACCCTAAAACGTTCACTCTTTTTTAGGTGGCCACAGATAATTTGGTAACATAACAATAAATATCCGACTTAAAATAAAATGTTGCCCTAAGCCGAAACTGAAACCGAATATTTGGCCCGTTTTTATGCCCTAAACCTGAGTAACGCATAGAACAAAGCGAGTCCGGTATAGAAAGAAATATATATTCTTGATCAGGGTCACCTCGTGAGTCGAGCTATCCATGTTCGTTCGTCCGTCCGTCTGTGGGTTGTCCGTAAACACAGTATAAGAAGGAGTTGAGATAATTAGATTAAACTCTGTACCCAAGGTCAAATGTGTCCAAGGATCTGCACTATTGATTATTTTAGAATCCGCCCACGAACACGCCTTCCTCCCATACAACTCAAAAATTAAGAACTGCATAAATAAGCACATAACTAACCTTCAACAATAAAATTGGCTTTATATGTATTTGATATCAAAATAAAGATTTAATCGAAAAATGGGTGTCATCCGCCCATGGACGTGCCCACCTCCCATGTAACACAAAAATTTAAAACTCAACAAATAAGCTTATGTTCAACCAAGAAAGATAAAATTTGCTATGTATATTTTTTATAACAAAACGAAAGTGTTTTTGAGAAATGGGTTTCATCCGTACATGGACAGGCCTCCTCCTATGCAATGCATATATTAAAAACTCAATAAATAAGCTTATGTTTAACCTACAGGAATAAATTTTGGTATGCATTTATTTTACAATGCACGCCTACGGACACGCCTACCTTCCATACAACCCAAAAATTCAAAACTCAATAAATAAGCTTACGTTTAACCTAGAGAGATAAAATTTGGAACGTATGTATTTTATATCAAAACAAAGACGTTTTCGTAAAATGGATGTCATCCACTCACGGACACGCCCACCTCCCATACAGCCAAAAATTAAAAACTCAATAAATTAGCTCATTTTTAACGTACAGAAATGAAATTTTGTGCGTATGTTTCTAACATCAAAACAAAGATGTCTTCGAAAAATGTGTGTCATTTGCCCATGGGCACGCCCACTTCTCATAAAGCCCAAAAATTTAAATCGCAAATAGAAAATATTTGGTACGTTTGTATATTACAACAAAATGAAGATGGTTTTGAGAAATGGATGTCATCCAACTACGGGCACGCCCACCTCCCATACAACCCAATAATTAAAAACTCAACCTTCAGAGATAAAATGTGGTATGTATGTATTTTATACCAAAACTAAGATGCATTCATAAATTGGACATTATCAGCCCACTAACATGCCCACCTACCATACAACCCACAAAAGCGAAGATACTATAAAGGCATTAACATGTGAGCTACAGCAATAAAACTTGAAATTTTTATATATTTTTGATGAAAATTTTTCATCAAAGTTTTAATGATAAGAGTATTAAATTATCATTATCCCATTTTCAATACTATTTTTGAAAAAGTAGGTTTAGGGTATTACATAGTCGGGCTAGACCGACTTTAGACTTTCTTTACTTGTTTTTTAATGAAATTGAAGGCGTCATTTAGTATAGTTGTAATGATCAAAATAAATTAACAATTACACCATTTTGTTCAATATCTTGTTCCCATTTTGACGGTAATTTAATTTTGTTTCTCTCATAGAAACTTTCATCACTACTGGCATAAAAATGAGACAATTGATTTCAACAAGCTTCTCTTGAGGTGAATATTCCACCAGCAAAATCTTTCGCCATAGACAAGAACAGGTGATATCACTTGTTGATATGTCTTGACTTTAAGATGGATGCTTGGGAACCTCCCAACTAAACACCCGGAGCTTCTGGCAAGTCACTATCGATGCATGTGGCCTGGCGTTTTCCTGATAGTATAGAATTCATTTCACATTGGCCAAAGCTGGTGACTTCTGGGCGATTGATTTCTTCAGATAGTCGAATTACTGACAGTAAAGGTCCGAATTAAGAGTATAGCCGTAAAGGAGCAGCTCATAGTAAATGATACCATGGCAGTCCCAACAAACACACAGTAGAATGGCAAAATTTAAAAAAAAAACAGTTGAGATCACATTCTTTACAAAAAGCTTGTTAAAAGTTTATTGTAGAGGAGAATCCGACGAAAACAAGGTGTAGTCCGTGCCATTGGAATCAGTGGGAATGAGAATGGAAGCTCATTAAAAACATTTAAAGAATAAAGATTAATAAATAAAAGTCATGTTTTACAAATTCAACAATCATTATACCCTAAACCTGAAAGGTCAGGGTATATTAACTTTGTGCAAACGTTTGTAACGCATAGAACGAAGCGAGTCCGGTATAGAAAAGTATATATATTCTTGATCAGCGTCACCACGTGAGTCGAGCTATTCATGTCCGTCCGTCCGTCCGTCCGTCCGTCCGTCCGTCTGTGTGTTGTCCGTATACACAGGATAAGAAGAAGGAGTTGAGATAATTGGATGAAACTTGGTATACATGGTCACATGCACCCAAGGATCTGCAATATTGAATATTTTTGGAATCCGCCCACGGACACGCCTACCTCCCATACAACGCGAAAATTGAAAACTGCATAACTCAGTTCATAATAAGCCTACAACAATAAAATTTAGTATGTATGTGTTTTATACCAACACAAAAGTTTTTTCGAAAAATGAACGTCATCCGACTACGGACACGCCCACCTCCCATACATACCAAAAATTGAAAACGCAATAAATAAGCCTCTGTTTAACCTACAGAGTTAAAATTTGGCACATATGTTTTTTGTAATAAAACAAAAATGGTTTTGAAAAGTGGACATCATCCGCCCACGGACACGCCTACCTCCCATACATCGCGAAAATTGAAAACTGCATAACTCAGCTCATAGTTAACCTACAACAATAAAATTTGATATGTATGTGTTTTATACCAACACAAAAATGTCTTCGAAAAATGGATGTCATCCGCTCACGGACACGCCCACCTCCCATACATCCCAAATATTGAAAATACAATAAATAAGCCTCAGTTTAACCTACAGAGCTAAAATTTGGCACGTATGTTTTTTATGACAAGACAAAGATGGTTTTGAAAAATGGACGTCATCCGCCTACGGACACGCCTATTTCCCATACAACCCAAAAAGTTTTAAACTCAATAAATAAGGTTATGTTTGTCATAGAGAAATTAAATTTGGTAATATGCCACAATAAAGGCATAAACTGTGAGCTACAGGAATAAAACTTGGTATGTGTTAATTTTTCATCAACATTTAAATACATAAAAAATAAAGGCTTCATCCGCCCACGGACACGCCCATTTACAATAAAAAATTTTTTTTGTTTTTGAAAAGTGGGTTTAGGGTATTTCATAGTCGGCCTAGACCGACTTTAGACTTTCTTTACTTGTTTTTTCTTACAAAACAATTTTATTGCAACAAATTTAAAAAAAAAATGCATACGTAAAGTACTAGATCGCAAAAAAAGTTTAAAAAGCCAGCCCAAAAAAAAAGAGAACTAAAAAAACAACAGCCCACAACATCCACTGGAAATGGAGAGTTTATAAAAAACGCATTAATTGCTTAAATCAACTGTTATTCAAATAAGCAGCATTTAACATTTCCCTATTAAGCAATAGCTAAGTTATTTTGTGACTTTCATTCACACATAAAACAAAATACTTAACAGCACAGAAGTTTAAGTGCAGAAATATCGTAAAAACTTAACACTTAATCATCACAGCATGTTACAGAGATTAAATCTGCTTATTGTCAGCTATTTTATGGACAACTCTGACGAATGAGTCTATTTAAAGTAAAAGCCATTTACTATTATGTTCAGACTGACAATGCGACTGCGATGCGAAGCTCAAAGAACAGACAGACAGGCGAACAATTAGACAGACGACGGACGGTTGGAATATAGCCGCAGCACATAACAACGAGAAATATCATAACAATAAAACTCGGCAGGATGCTTTAGAGAGTGTGACTGAGACTGCAGCAGCGTCAAAACGCTGTCAAAAGAGCATTCAGTATAAATGTGCTTTAACGACCAGCTAGCTACTGTGCCAAGCTGGATGGGGGGGAGGACGAACACACAAAGTAATGCCGCAACTGCAGTGAAGCAACAGGCTTTTGGCTTGACTAGGCTTTGATAGGGCACTTAAAATAAATCAATAAATATATAAAATAGCTGCGATTTACCATGGTTATGGCTAGACTTACCTAGTCTGTTGGCCAGAACAATCGTTTTAAAAATAACATTAAATTGAGTGCTCTAGCTCATGCTGTTACTGGGTCAAACTTTAAGTTAAATTTTAAATTAAATTTTTTAAATTCTCAGAATTTTGAGCTACTGAAAATAACTTATTCTTAACACTATAACACTTGTCGTAGGTAAAAATTTACACATATTTGCAAAAGTTTTCTTAATAATATTTATTAAAATTATAATTTAAATTTTTTGTTCATTACTTCTCTTGGCAAAAGCTCGGACCAATTCTATAAAATTATATTTTTTTTTCCACATGGAAAGCTCTACGTGACAATCAAAGCTCCATGTTGCATGCAAATACATAAGTGCTCGGCAGGAAATGCACACTTTAAGTTTTTTATTTAATTTTATCAAAAGCAAACTAACAACTTTTCCACCATATATATTATTTTTTTGCGCGTTAGCTTAACTTTTTTTTTTTATTAAAACTTTTTAACTCTTTTACAACATTGTGTACAACAAACTTTTAGCATGAGTGAAAAACAAAAAAAGCAAAAAAAAAACACCCTGCAACTGACCACATTGTTTAGCTCAGCATAGTTTTAGTTGGTGTCATTAAAGGACAAGCAAAGCATGACCAACTTTTTTTTTGCTACGCTTACATTTAAGGCTGATGCAGCCAGCGGGTGTCTCATTGAATGCATTTTTTATGGAGTTTAACGTGTTTTTTGTCTGCTCTTTGTGGCCCAAACTAGCGTGCTTAGTGTACCTGGAAATGGTGCAAACTAAACTGGAACACTTGAAAATGCAGTTCAATTTTTTTGTAGCTGCCCGAATGAATACACAAAAAACGCTTAGCTGCGTTGTTCAGGTGAATGACACTCTGTAGCAGAGCAAACTTCCTTCCGATCTGCTGTTGGTTTTGCAGCCAAATTTTAGTCGTTTTTTTTTATGCTTTCATTTCGTTTTTCCTTTTCGAACTATACCGCCTAACATTAACATATAACAATAAAAATAGCAAACGCTATCGTCTGGCGTTAATGTGCCTCTGTGGTCCGTCCAGGCTCCCAACGGAGCATATAATTCAAATTAATGCTGTTCGATGGCGGATTGTGTGGATTACAGTTGGGCGAGCCACAAATTACAATTACACTTTGACTGTTAGTTGGGTGGTAATGTTTTTGTATGTGTGTGTGTTTTTTTTTTTTTTTTGTTATAGAGTTAGCTGGCAAAAATAGTTTAAACGCAAATTTATTGCAACGTCAAAAGATTGCAAAGTATACGAGTTAATGTAATAAATTTACATTTTTCAATATTAAGTTCGATAGGATTAATAAATGTGCAATTTTGTAGCAATGACGATAATGATGAAGGTACTTATGAAATTGCAGTACGATGATAATATAGCTGATTATGGTGGAAGTATTGAGAATTGTTGAAATGGCTTAAATGTGATACTTTTGAATTTCCTTTTGGCTTAATTTCTTTTTGGCAATTTTTTTTATGTTATATCGTTCAATCTGTTGAAAGTAAACGAACCAAAAAGAGATTTTGTTAAGCTTAAAATTAACATTAATTTATTGAGTTTTTGAGAAATTTACTCTACCTACCTTTTGATACATATTAAAAAAGTATTTTCACACATATAAAAAGATAAATAATAAATTTATATTCTAATTGGTAAGATTATTTTTAAGCTACTACTTATTTTACAAATTTTTTTTGAGAAACAAGCAAAAGAATTTTAACCTTGCTTGCGCTTTATACATATGTGTATATTTGTTTACATACCGAGAAGATAAACCTAAGTTAAATTAAATAAGTTGGCTTCTGTGAACAAAAAATATACTGTGTTGAAAAAACTATATTAATACTTATACCTACCTTAATACCCAGCATTGCCGCCACTATAACTTTTGTGATTATGGTTAAGTTCTTCAACTCCGTTCATTTTTTGTTCACAAAAGCCAACTTGTATAATTTTACGATGGTTTTTTTCTCGGCGTAGATGTGTATGATATGTTATTTTAACACTGACATTTTCTAACACCGCTCAATATCATGTCAGTCACTCCTTAACATACCTTCGCGAAATAAAGTGATCCGCTAATTCGGACTCAAGGGCTTCATTGAATCCACTGGTAACGCTGATAATGAATATAAAAGATGGCTCAATTACTGTATAAAACTGATTATTGTGCATATTTTATAATAAGTTTTATTGTGAATGTCGGGGGTCGAAGACATCATCATCGAAAAGCTGACAGTTATTTGGAAAAGAATTATGAAAGAAAAAAGAAGTGGAATAAATGTCGAGTTTTTTGAGCTTCGGCATTTTTACCGAAGTTAAACAAACGTTGTGTGCTACGATGAAACCTAAAAGTTCAGTTTGTAACACTTAGAAATAAGCGAGTCCGGTAAAGAGAAGTATATATACTGTATATATATACCTCCGTCCGTCCGTCTGTGTGTTGTCCGAAAAGACAGAATAATAAGAAGGTAGAGCTTCAGCTGAAACGTGTTCACGAAAGTTAGAACTCCGTGTAGTTCGTGTTTTGAAACATGAACCTCAACTACACGTGTATTTTATTCACGGACTACACGTGATTTTCGTATTCACGTAAATAGTATTCACGTACTTTAAGCTGAGCCGAACTTTTAATAGTTTTTTTTTTAGTTTCTGGGAACGAGATAGGCCAAAAATAAATAAAATATGTGAAAAAAACAGAAAAAGCGGGATATCTCGACAACGGAGTGAGATAGGGTAAAAATAACAATATTTTACGAATTTCTAAGGGGGGTTGATATTATCAAGGCGCGTAGATAGAGGGTCGCACTATACCAAAATATTGCATCAAAATTATTTTAAATAACCTGTAAAAGCGGGATATCTCCAAAACGGCGCGAAATAGGCCAAAAATAACCACTTTTTACTGCTTTCTAAGGGGCATGGTAGTATTGAGACGCGTATTGAAATTTTGCACCAAAATTATTTAAAAAAACCAGAAAAAGTAGGATATCTCGAAAACGGATCGATATACGCCAAAAATAATAACTTTTTACGGGCTTCTAAGGGGGAAGATATTATCGAAACGCGTAGATGAGGGGTCGCACTATACCAATATATTGGACCAAAAATATTTACAAAAACAGAAAAAGTGGGATATCTGGAAATCGGAGCGAAATAGGTCAGAAATAACCACTTTTACCAGGTTTCAAAAATGGATGCCATCCGCTCAGGGACACGTCCACCTACCATACAAGGCAAAAATTTAGACCTGCATAAATAAGCTCATAACTGACCTACAACAATAAAATTTTGTACGTATGTATTTCATATCGAAACAATGATGTCATCCGCCCAGGGATACGCCCACCTCCAATACAACCCCAAAATTTAATACTCAATAAATAAGCTTATTAATTAATAAGCTCTTAACTTACAGATATAAAATTTGATACGTTTATTTAAAAAAAAAAAAACACCAAAAGGATTTTTAAAAAATGGACGTCATCCGCCCACGGACGGATCCCATACAACAAAAAATTGAAAACTGCATAAGTAAGCTATATGCAAGTATGTATAAGTAAGTATGTATTTTATAAATAAGCCTTTGTTTAACCTAAAAAGATAAAATTTTGTATGTTTGTATTTTATACCAAAACAAAGATGTTTTACTGGGCGTAATCCATCCACGAGCACGCTTACCTCCCATACAACCTACAATAGCGAAAACTTTATTTAAGCATTAACATATGAGCTACAGGATTAAAACTTGATATGTGTAAATTTGTTATCAAAATTGAAATGCATATAAAATATGGGCTTCATCCGCATACGGATACGCCAATGTTTAAAATTAAAATTGTATTTTGAAAAAGCAAGTTTAGGCTATTTCATAGTCGGGCTAGACCGACTTTAGACTTTCTTTACTGGTTTTTTAAATTTTTGTGTCACTCAAATACACTTAAGTCGTAAAGAATGGGGTTTATATGGATTTGTTTTGAAAGATTTGTTCAAGGTCATGAAACTTTTTTGACGAATACTTTAGGGTATACCTACAGCCTTTAATAGTTATCGTTTAAAGATTAAATATATACTAAAATATCAGATATATCCTGCGCTGAATGAATATCTAATGTTCGATTTTGTCACTATTATATTAAAATTACAAAATAGTAAAATAATAATAAAATATAATAGTAATATATAAGAAAATCAATCATCAGCTGCTTATGCTATGCCTGCTGCTTTCTTTATTTTTGTTTTGTTGTTTTTGCTTGTATTGTTTTTGTTTTATAGGAACTGATTCGCAGGCTTCTTCATTGGGTTATTGTATGTTCTACTTCTTTATTGGGTTCTTGTATGTACTATTTAGAACTGAGTATAATTGTTTGTGTACTGAAGGTTCTTGTATGTACTACCCTAGTAACACAAGGCGAAGTTATAAGTTCAGAATCCAGCTTAAGCAGCAATGTCTTTATATAAGCTCTGATAGAATAATTAAAAGGATCTAGGCTTTTATAGCGAAATATTGAATTTATAATGTCTTGCTAGAGCATATACAAAATCATTATAAAGAGAGACGTAAGAAATGTCTTTAATATGCATTTTTAAAGCTCAGATTGTAGTGGTTATAAAGAGATGGCAACATGTCTCTTTAGTTTCTTTGTACTGTGCATAATAAAATTATTAAATATAAAGATTGCGATTCGGCACATCAACTTAAAAATATTCTTGCTTGAAACGAAAAAACATCGAAGTTAATGAAATTTTATCATTTATTTTTAAAGTTCAAGTTTAGCCGAGTGTGCTGGCGTTCGAGTCTAGGAACTCGAATGAACTGGGTTCAATACCCAACAAGAACACCAAATATTTTTGTTTTTTTTTAAATAATGTTTTGTTTTAAATTTTTTAATGAATGAATTTTTTAGATTAGAAATGTGTGTGTCATAAGAAATGGATATTTTTTCTACAAATGAAGTTTTGAGTTGAACAAAACAAATTGGTTGATTGCAAGAATCATATCTACAATTTCTTAAAACTTGAAAAAAAACTTGTAAGAGTCGAGATTGACTGCAAATGATTTTTTGAACGACGGCATACTTTTCTTCATTTTATAACTTTATAACGCTATATTAAAAGACTTTATCAAGACAAACCAAAGAAAAATATGATTCGTCTTCGACGTATGATTCGTGTCACATATAGGCTTGTGGATAGCGTGCATGACTATGGAGCGTTAAGACGTTGGTTCGAATCCGGACATAACAGGTAAGTAGAAATAAAATTTTAAAATTATTATAATAATGGCTTTATAATTACAATCATATATAAAATAAATTATAATATATAAGAGAACAAATAAGTTACAAATAGAGTTTTTTATATATATTTTTCGCGCAACTCTTTTTAAGGTATTTGTAAGGAGTATTTTAAAGTCCTTTGAAATATCTCTACACAAGACATTTGTCTTGAAAGTCATGGAGGGGAACATGTCTTTATAACCCATACGCCAAATTGGCCTTATAAGCTTCTATAAAGAACATATAAATACAATTCCATGTTTTTGTAATTATCTTTAACCCTAGAACCATAATGTACGTAAATTTTACGTATATTATTCATTAGTATTAACGTAGTATAAAATAACGTTATGGTTCCAGGGTTAAAAGGTCTGTAAAAGAACCTATAAATACTGTTTGTGCTATTAGGGTACATTCACAACCTCATTTCAAGTCAGTCAATGAACTCAAACTGTCAAACTAAACGAAATGGGTCTGTGATCCGGTTAGATTTAACTCTTATGAAAATAGCATTTGGATTATATATCGTTTTATGCTTTTACCTAATAGATGGCGTAAAACATTAATTTTTGTTTTCAATGCAAATTAATTTGAATCCCACATCCCACTAGCACCAACGAGTGTAGCTCGCAAACTATACATCGAACAGAGACGAAAGTGTAGCTCGCAAACTAAACATCGGACACAAATGACACTAATGGAAAAGACATGTGCTCAGCCTGATATGAGTCACCATATGATTTTATTTTAAATCGGGGTCTTAATTTTATTTTTAAATTAGAAGTTAAACTGACTGTAGCTCGCAAACTATAAACGGAATTCTACGTCTACACTTACGATACTATCGAAACTGTTTCATTTTTTTATGAACGCATTTATAACTAATCCAGCAAGTACGTTGGCCTCTCAAAGATTATATGAAATTTTTGTATTAGAAATGGGGATGCAGCTACATGGGTTGACCTAAAATCTGTAGAAAAATTCGATTTCGAAGAATCCTCAACAAAGCTTCTAAATTCTTTAATCCCAGAGATTGAGCGCATTAAATCTTGGACCGAAAATGGTTTAACTTTTATTGATCATAGAACTATTTGATTTCTTTTTAAGAATGTAGAATGTCAGGAACTTATTTCAGTAGGATATCATGATGAAATAATAAGTCCTAAATGTTGGGAGTCACTTCATTTTCTGTCTTGGAAAATATTTTATTGCTTTGGGAGTTATTTCATTTCTATCTCTTGGGACTCATTTGACTTATTTAGGACATTATTTCATTGGAATTTACTTGATTTGTAAATTCGCAAAAATTGTCGTAATGGTTTGGATACTAGAAGATAATTTCAAAGTCAATGCGGTATATCTTTCGGTATAAACTGCTAAATATACTAGCTGAAATCTTATGGAGAATAGCAGTAGGTACTGTTTAAACAATGTTTGTAAACATAGTATAACAGCTATAACAGTGAACAAATAAAAGTGATACCTTCGCGAAAATAAAACTGTAAAACTGTGCTATACCCTAGAGTGTCCCACTCTAGCTGCCTGCCAGCAATTCTCCTGGGAGTTGGCTGCTTTAAAAATGTCCATCAAGTGCAAAACGCAAAAATAGCGGTGACACCAAATATTTTTGATTTTTTTTTTTTTCAGCTGCCATAAACGAGCATTGCTGATGGGCGTCACTAACGAGCCGAAACATGACCTCAAGAATGTTCAGTTTTTAGACCAAATTCTGTGCAGAAATAGTGTGTAGTTCGCTCAGAAATTTTGCAATTGAAGTTGTTATTTTTTGCTGTTGTTGTTGCTTCAGCTAGAAATAGCACACATTTTGCTATTATTAGTTTTTTTTTTTGCCATAAAATGAACGACGCTGCGGCACATGACCTGGTAAACCTCTAGATACCTACTTTAACAAAACTGCCGCCAAACAAAGGCAGGCGAATAATTTACAAAACAGCAAAATTAGAAAAGAAAAAACATAGAGTAGAGCAGAACGAACCTAAACGTGTCAGCATTACTGACACGTATAGTCTAACTTTACAGACTCCCTGCCAGCCTGACTGCCTGCCTACGTTTAACAAGTTTCCAAACTTAAATCAAAGTCATGAGTTAAAATATCCCGCAGAACAATTGTTCTGCGTTCTGTTTTATTTTGTTCTGTTTGTTCTGTTATATTCTGTGCTTGTGTTTCATGTTGCTGCCGGAGCACACACACCAATAAACGCATACGAACGAACATGTACCAACATTTGTTATTATTGTTGTTGTTGTTGTTGTTGTTGTCACTTAATCCCGTGCGCATCTTTTGTTTCTGTCAGCTTGTGTCGCAACGGATGTCAAGCGACTTACATTGCGAAGCGAAAATTCTAAAGACGAGAATTCTTTGCCATAGCTAGCTTCAGCGTTGCCGTTTTCACTTCGATCGAAGTTTTTTACTTCACTTTTATGTTAAACACTTCCACACTTCCTCTTTTGTGAAAACACTTCGATTTTGAGTGATTAAAGATTTTTTAGTAATTAAGTAATCTCTTCATTTTTACTGCATTTCACATCAAAAAGTCAATAATGCATAACTTTTACCTTCTCTAACAGAGCTTTGTTTGGATTTGATAATTTTAACTATGGTGGTAACACTATGTTCGGTTAAATACTTCTTGCAGAAGCTCGCGCTGTGAAGGTTGTTGAAATGTAAGTTTGTACGAATTTCTTAATTTCTAATTTTTTATATTTAAAAATTCTTAAATTTATATTTTCAGCATGTGGAAGCAGGGTGGCATAAAAAAGATTGCATTTATTTTAAGGTATTTTTCAAAAGATAAAGAAACTGACGGAAAAAATACGAATGTGAACCATGTCATGATTTCGAAGCAGAGTGCCGCAGTACACAATGTAAAAACCGAGGATGGTGATACGACTTTCATTGACCACATGTCTACACAAGAAGATGCAAACAAAGTTTCAGAGAGGAATGGAGGAGTAAGTATGCATGGCTGGAAGCAAAGGACTTTTGCTTTTTTTTTGCTTATTTTTGAACAATATTTTTTCATTTTTTTTCCAGATCGGACAACTTTTGCGACTTCCAGCCCTGCAACCACGAGGCCCCGTTTTTTTCTCTGCCACCAGTTTGGAGCTCTATAAAACCATGTTGGAGTAAAAAATATATTGTTTTTTTATTTTATTTTTTTTTGTAATCTGTTCAATTCTCTATAATAATAATAAAAATTTTTGGAAAAATGTTTGTTTTTGACTGAGCTATGAATTTTTTAAAAAAATGTCTGTTTTCTCTGCCGCGAATGTTATGTCCCACCTTAATTCATTTTAACACTTCGAAATCATTGAAAGTACTTCCTTCTTGTGGCCTATTTTACTTCGTTTTAAAATTCTCGAGCGGCAACACTGGCTAGCTTGTACTGGAAAGAGTTTCTATGCTGCTCATCACACGGCAATGCTCAAATTTCAAAAGTATATCCAAAAGATACAAATCTACGCAGGGCTTTCGCGCTTTAGTTAACAGGGTGCTGGCGAAACTGTGTAGTTAATATGGCGACGGAAGTAGCAAATTCACTTCCGGCATTTTCTTTATATGCATTGCGTTCATGCACTCTATATGTAAGCTGAGCTGAATTGACATTAGTGTATAACATTGTATGCGTGCGAGTGTGTATGTTTCTTTGTATATTTAGCTTTAAGCTTAAATATTTGCATATTTCACGGTGATTTTCTCTCTTGACAGCGATTCTTTTTTTTTACCTTCCTTCTGTTTTGTATAAATTTGAAGTTCATTTTATTTTTTGTTTGCGTAGATCTTTTATTTAGCTGCTTTTTTTTTTATATTATTATAAGCGTTATACAATTTCAGTTTCTAAGCTTAAAATTTAAATTTTTAATGCCAGATGATTTAAGAAATTGTTAGCTGTCTTAATAAATTTTTCAAGTGAGCCAATTTCGGCAACGAACATAACACGCATACACTCTCACTCATCAGATGACACCCACTAGCACTCCCACCACAACATGTTCATATGCATATTTTTAGCATACCGATGTGTGTGTGTGTATGTGTATGTGTTGGAGAGTATGCATGTGGTTTAATACTAATTGTTTGCATGTGTGCGCAGATGTTTTTAAAATGAAGTCGCACACGTTTACTACCAACATCTAATTCTAAC
The DNA here is from genome assembly GCA_958299015.1 of Tetanocera ferruginea. Classification (NCBI taxonomy): domain Eukaryota; kingdom Metazoa; phylum Arthropoda; class Insecta; order Diptera; family Sciomyzidae; genus Tetanocera; species Tetanocera ferruginea. The sequence continues at coordinate 11,429,405 of OY282642.1, forward strand.
ATTTACATATACACACACACACACACTCACACATCTACTGGCACTTATTTCAGCGCCAGTGAACCTACCACATATCTGGCATCAACTCGTATATTTGTATGCTTTAATGTTTTGCTTATTTCGACGCACATCTAACGTTTTATTTAATCGCATAAAATGGTTTTGCATGAATTTCGGGTATGAGCTTATATTGGGCTTTATTCCGATCGTTTTAATTATATTTTACCCAACAATTACGTTAGTATTATTTTTATTTTTTTTTTTTCAAATGCTAATACATAATCTTCAGACAGCCAGTAGCTGTGTTGGTTTCGTTTCATTTTAATTTAACCGAGCTTAAAATACTATTATTGCTTAACAACAACAAAAACAACATCAATCTTATAGCCTACATTATAAGTTGGATTAATTTTAAATCATGTCTTGACAGAGTAAAAATTTAACATGCTTGAGAAGTTTAGAAAATTCAAGCACTTTTCAAATTTTTCATTATTTTTCTATAGGCTTAAAAAGGAAATAACTTGAAAATTTTTAAAAAAATTAATATTTTTTTTTTTTTAATAGGAGCACAACTATGCAATAAATTTTTCGGGTAACAATGGTTTAAGAAGGGACATTAGATTCACGGCAGCGAAAACAAACCTTTTTTAAAAATTTATAACTCACAAGGAAAGGTCCCCAGGTGACAGTCTCCGATTTGAATGATTTTCGGATATGTGATAGAAGACAAAAATCTAAAGTTGACGTATTTTTTTATATGTGCTCAATCGATGGTTTAGGGATTTAAGGCAATTTGTAAAGCTACCTTTTTTTGTTTTTTAAAATTTATTTCTGTTTACAATAAAAATTTTGTTTTATTGAAATGTATTTATTTTCCTTAAACAGAAATTTCATTACATTAAAAGTAACCAATATGGGTATCAAACATTTTATTTTTTATGTCCTATTCTCATGTTTAAATATTTTATCGGAAAAGTTGACATTTCATAGGGCTTCCATACAAAATGTGTGTTTTTTTCTTGTAAGTCTCATCGCACCAATAAACATTAGTTTTAATCATCCAAAGTACCAAATATGGACATTTTTACGATATGCAAAAGAAATGGAATGCATTTTCTCATAAAAATCTTCTTCTAATTTCAAAACCTCAACTTTGTGAATGAATAACTCATTAGATATGAAAATAATTTTTTTTTATTTAAATTTTATAATTAAAAACATTAATTTTCAAATAAGTAGGCCATAAAAAAATAAAATTTTTGATACCCATATTGGGTACTTTTAATGTAATGAATTTTAAAAGGCAACACTGGGATTTCTGCTTCACCGATGGATCCAAAACTGACGACGCTGTGGCATATGCTGTTATTGATCCCCAGTTAGAGGTTGTGATCATGATGCAACTATTTCCAAATTGCTCAATATTTTCAGCTGAGGCTGAAGCTCTTCTTGCAGCTGCTAAACATTGTATTAAACAAAGAGGAAAGCATATAATTTGTACAGACTCTCTATATGTTTTTAATCCAGTTAAAAATCCTCTCAATACAAACGAAACTATAGGCATTATTCGTGATTGTTTGATTCAACACCCAAGTAAACTTAAAATAATGTGGATTCCTAGCCATCTTGGCATCCAAGGCAACGACGCTGCCGACAAGGCGGCGAAACACGCAACATCTGCCCCAATCATCATGCAAGCTTCTTACCACGAAAAGGATATGCTGAAATCAATTTTTATATACACTGCACATGAACGCCAAAACCAGTGGAACAATTATACGCATTTCTACAAACGAATAAATCCAAATGGTATTGCTTCAGTCTACCCAGCTAACATTTCACGTTTACACATCCAAAAAGTTATTCGCTTCCGCCTAGGACACACACGCATCACACATCAACATCTCATGGAATATCGATCGCCCAATCAATGTCCAATCTGCAACTTTCCAATAGTAACTACATCTCATTTAATATTGGAATGTATACCAATTAAACAGTACTGCGCTAAATATAATATAAATATTTTTAACTTATTAACTGATCTATCAGAAAAAAATGTAACCAACTTTATAAAATTCTTAAAAATTTTCCAATTATATTTGCATATTTAAAAAAAAAAAAAATAAAAAAAAAACAAAAAAAAAAAAAATAAAAAAACAAATGTACTATATATGTATATATATATCTTTAATTTATCTTGAGTAACACATTGTATATATTTAGGTAATAGGCCGAAAACCTTAGTTGTTAGTGCCTCTCTCATTTTTTTTTTGTTTTTCTAATTTATTAGACTAATAAATAATCAATAATAATAATAATAATAATTTAATGTAATGAAATTTTCTGTTTAAGGAAAATAAATACATTTCAATAAAACAAAATTTTTATTGTTAACAGAAACAAATTTAAAAAAACAAAAAAAAGGTAACTTTACAAACTGCCTTAAATCCAACATAAATTAATATGAAATAATTGTATCAACATACTTTTTTGATATCGACTTAACATTACTAAAAATTACAACAACAAAATTACAACAAAATTTTCTTATGAAGAATTGATGCCATCGTGTGTGGAGTTTTCGTTTGTTACCAAATTTGTAAATGTTTGCATGGCAAATAGCGAAATTATAGCAAAAAAACCAAATTTTCGCTGATTTTTGAACCCGAGTTTGAAACCCTAAACCATCGATTGAGCACATATAAAACAAGTAAAGAAAGTCTAAAGTCGGTCTAGGCCGACTATGAAATACCCTAAACCCACTTTTCAAAAACAAAAAATTTTTATTGTAAATGGGCGTCTCCAAGGGCGGATGAAGCCTATATTTTATATGCATTTAAATGTTGATGAAAATTTTACACATACTATGTTTTATTCCTGTAGCTCACAGTTAATGCCTTTATTGCAGGCTTCAGAAAATTCACACACCTTCACTCACGATCTTTTTCTTAAAGCACACAACACACAATTTTATTTGCATTTCATTTTTGTGTGTATCCGAGTTGACGTGCTGTCGAAAATTCTTCATGCATTCTTTTGAAACTTGCTTGTTCTTCACGTACACAAAGTAAGATCGAACTCAACGGTTTGATGTGATCCCATCTCAAACATGTGTTGGCTTTAAAATCTTCGTGTTGTTCACCAACATTCATTTTTGTCAGGTCTTCATGAAGACAAAAATGAATACACATTTTTTAAACACGACTTGTTCGTGTTGGAAAACGCTGGCGGTCGTGAAGAGAAAAAAGAATGTAATTTGCTTGTATTTTTACCACTATTTATGAATTATTTAACGCCTGCAATGCTTCGCACATCCGACCATGCAACAGTACAAAAAGTATATGTTTTTGTCATCAAGCAACGCAAGAAAGTGATCGATTTATGCATAGAAACTCGTACGTCATTTCATTCATTTTTCTATTCACGACCGTCAGCAATTTCCAACACGAACAAGTCGTGTTTAAAAAATGTGTATTCATTTTTGCCTTCATGAAGACCTGACAACAATGAATGTTGGTGAATGACACGAACATTTTAAATCCAACACATGTTTGAGATGAAATCACATCGAACCGTTGAGATCGATCTTAGTTTGTTCATGAATAATTTATGAAGGATGGTCGACAGCACGCCAACTCGGCCACACACACAAATGAAATGAAAATAAAATTGTGTGTTGTTTGCTTCAAACAGTGTTTATTTTCATTTTCGTTTGAGATTTTTGTTTCATGAGTGAAATTTTCTGAACCCTGCTTTATTGTGCTTTCCCTATTGGAGGTGGGCGTGTTCATGGTATAAAATACCATAGTATAGTTTTGGTATAAAATACATGCATACCAAATTTAATTTCTCTATGACAAACATAACCTTATTTATTGAGTTTAAAACTTTTTGGGCTGTATGGGAAATAGGCGTGTCCGTAGGCGGATGACGTCTATTTTTCAAAACCATCTTTGTCTTGTCATAAAAAACATACGTTCCAAATTTTAGCTCTGTAGGTTAAACAGAGGCTTATTTATTGCGTTTTCAATTTTTGGGTTGTATGGGAGGTGGGCGTGTCCGTTATCGGATGACGTCCATTTTTCGAAGCCATCTTTGTGTTTGTATAAAACACATACATATCACATTTTATTGTTGTAGGCTAATTATGAGCTGAGTTAGGCAGTTTTCAATTTTCGCGTTGTATGGGAGGTAGGCGTGTCCGTGGGCGGATGATGTCCACTTTTCAAAACCATCTTTGTTTTGTTACAAAAAACTTATGTGCCCAATTTAAGCTCTTTAGGTTAAACACAAGCTTATTTATTGCGTTTTCAATTTTTGGGTTGTATGGGAGGTGGGCGTGTCTGTAAGCGGATGACGTCCATTTTTCAAAGACACTTTTGTGTTGATATAAAACACATACATATCAAATTTTATTGTTGTAGGCTAATTATGAGCTGAGTTAGGCAGTTTTACATTTTTGCGTTGTATGGGAGGTAGGCGTTTCCGTAGGCGGATTCCAAAAATATTCAATAGTGCAGATCCTTGGGTCCATATGACCATGTGTATCAAGTTTCATCCAATTATCTCAACTCCTTCTTCTTATCCTGTGTATACGGACAACACACAGACGGACGAACGGACGGACGGACGGACGGACGGACATGGATATCTCGACTCACGTGGTGACGCTGATCAAGAATACATATACTTTTCTATACCGGACTCGCTTCGTCCTATGCGTTACAAACGTTTGCACAAAGTTAATATACCCTGACCTTTCAGGTTTAGGGTATAAAAATACGTCAACTTTAGATTTTTGTCTTCTATCACATATCCGAAAATCATTCAAATCGGAGACTGTCACCTGGGGACCTTTCCTTGTCAGTCAAAAAAAAACAAATACTTTTCCAAAAGTTTTTTAGTATTGTAGAGAATTGAATAAATTACAAGAAAAAACAATTAAAAAAAAATATATTTTCCACTCCAACATGGTTTTATAGAGCTCCAAACTGGCGGCAGAGATAAAAAAACGGGGCCTCGTGGTTGCAGCGCTGGAAGTCGCAAAAATTGTCCGATCTGGAAAAAAAAAATGATTTTTTTAAATCTTTACAAAATTGGTTATCGTATCACAGGAGCTTTTTTAAATTTTTTTTTCAATTTTTGGTGATGTTCCAAATTTGAAAGTGTGTTTTTTCGAAAAAAATATTGACTTTAAAAATTCATAAAAAATCAAAAAAAAATTTAACAAAAACAGATCGTGCCATACAATAGCGAATAAAGTTTAAAAAAATACAAAAAAAAAATTTCGTCAAAAATGAACCCGCTAGTGCCGCAATCAGTACGAAAAACATGGTTTCGAGATAAACTCGTTCAAAGTTTGTGAACAAAGAAAAATGCAAAGAAAAATATAAATGCGCTCTCACTAATCCGGCTGTAACTTTTGAACCCGAAAAAATTTTTCATTTGCAATGAAATTTTTTTTCTTAGAACCTTTAGAATATTTACTAAAATACAAAATTATAAAAAAGTCGATTTAAAAAAACGGCCAATGTCATGTCCCCCCTTAAACTCAAATGATTCAATTGCACTGTCCGATTGACAGGGCTTTTCTTTTTTTTCTGCAATAAGTTATATATATTTTCTAAATTATGTGTCTTTTTAGCGCAAAGCAACATGTGCTTGTTAATTAAATTCAAATTATTTTTAATAAAATTAATTCCATTTTAAATTCACTTTCAAATTTCAGAAATAAAAAAAATAAACAGCATATAATTTTTTCTTATTGTCTTCTTTGCAGAATCATTCTGAATTTCCATATAAATGGCATTAAATCCGGTTAGCTCTTTACCTGACTAAGAATAACATATCTTCAAATCTACTTCTGATACTTAAAAACTTGTCTGTCATATACATACATTAAGAAAACAGAACAAAAAACAGCCTGTCCTCCTCACATTGTATACTTGACGAAAATGATATTTCCGGCAACACATGCAACTCGGATATCAAAACATCAAACGGAAGTAAATGTATTTCCTGTGCCATGGACGCGTGTTGGCATACCTTAAGCTGTTGCCAGAATGTCTCACCTCGTTTGTTTAATGAATTTCTTATGTACTGTTACTCTCTTGGGTATTGACACCAACATCGTTGAAATGTTTCTTTTTATTAGTTTTTTTTTTTTTCTTTTTATTATTTTTATTACGAATATGACTGCTCTGCTGCCACATTGCCACAACCATTGAAGACATCTTAGAAGTAGCTTGATAGCAGGAACATTATGAACAACGCTTGTTAATTAGTCTCAAAGTAACCCGTGACAAGCTCGTTTGTGGTTAATAAAGCTTATTTTTTTGACAACTTGCGCTTATTTTGGGACACTTATTTTTTCTCATTTGTATGAAGATGCAGTGATGATTATTTTTGGATATTAACATGGTGTGAACATCTTCACAGGCGCGTTTGTATGTTTGTGTTTTTCTTTTGAAAACTCATATGAATATATATGGAGTAAAAGTAATTAAGTGTATGATGCAAATTGTTCTGAAGTGATGTTATTTTTTCTTTCGACTAAGAGCAAAAATACATTTTTGTTTGTATCCTTTTTAAATTTTCTACTTATTTCTTGCAAAGTATTCATATATAAATTATATAAACTGTCTCCCGAAGTCTAATATTTCAAAAGAATTTAAAAAAAAAAATCTTTTTTAGGCTAGACTTACACTAAAATTTAACCAACAATCTTTGTAATTCATTCAATTATAGCTCAAAGAAATAGTTTCGTTGCGTAGGCCATATAATTAAAGAGATAATTTTATTACTATTACGAGATTTTCTCGAAAAATTATTAAGATAAGACTCACTAGATGTAATGTTAGAATTCAGAGAAATAAACGTTTATCCAAAAATTAAGTTTATATAAGTTCAAATTCATTTGAAGTATTGGGACGCTGCTTAATTGAATAATTTTCTTAAACTGATATCATCTCTCATGCATACTGTTATTGATAATCTGACTGCTTTTTTGTTCGAGAAAGGAAAGGAATTTTCGGAATAAATTTAATGCAAATTAAAGAAAGTCACTTGCACACAAAAACAACGAGTTATTTTAAAGTCCATACAGAGACCTGCAATATAGAAAAACCGCGATATCTCGTAAACGGAGCGAGATAGGCCAAAAATAAGCAATTTTTACGCGTTCCTAAGGGAAATTATATTTTCGAGAAGAATCGCACTGTACCAAAATATTAAAAAATAGAAAAACCGCGATATCTCGTAAACGGAGCGAGATAGGCCAAAAATAAGCAATTTTTACGCGTTCCTAAGGGAAATTATATTTTCGAGAAGAATCGCACTGTACCAAAATATTAAAAAATAGAAAAACCGCGATATCTCGTAAACGGAGCGAGATAGGCCAAAAATAAGCAATTTTAACCAAAATATTAAAAAATAGAAAAACCGCGATATCTCGTAAACGGAGCGAGATAGGCCAAAAATAAGCAATTTTAACCAAAATATTAAAAAATAGAAAAACCGCGATATCTCGTAAACGGAGCGAGATAGGCCAAAAATAAGCAATTTTTACGTGTTCCTAAGGGAAATTATATTTTTGAGAAGAATCGCACTGTACCAAAATATTAAAAAAACTTTTTAACAAAAAAAAAAACCTACTTCAAAATCACTAGAAAGTAAAAAATAATTTTAAATTACTTTTACTATTTATTTCTTGGTCAAATTTGTGTTTTTATAATAAATATATTTATTTTTTTATGATAATAAAAGCTTCTAGTCAGCGCTAGTCATTGACGTAAAATCATGATTTTTTCGCCATCCCTACTCTATTTAAGACTTTTTTATTTGTAAATATCCTGCTTGGGTGACGCTGTATTAATTTGTAATCTTAATTTTTCTTAAATCTTAATTAAAATGCTATATGTGTGTTGCAGCTGCACAAAAAATCTGATTATATTAGCGCCGACTTCGAAGCTCTTATTATCATAAAAAAATAAATATATTTATTATAAAAACACAAATTTGACCAAGAAATAAATAGTAAAAGTAATTTAAAATTATTTTTTACTTTCTAGTGATTTTGAAGTAGGTTTTTTTTTTTGTTAAAAAGTTTTTATTTCTTTCTTTTTAGAGAAAATTATATATATTAAAAAAGTGTATAAATTAATTAAACACCAATTATTTATGCTCATAATATGGAAAATGCTTTTCTGTCGTTTCTTATTCTGGTCTTTGTCAGTATGTTTATCAGTACCTACTCTTGTATTTTTATCACTACCCCAATGTCAATATTGACTGAAATATAGTGTGTTTATAATATTGACACGCCTCTTTGTCGAGAATATCACACTCTTTGTCATATTGCTTTCAATAGTTCTACCCATTCTAACAATGAATTTTACCACCCTTAAGTCAATATGATACAGTTTTTTACACACTGCCACACCCCTTAGTCGAATAACGCCCAATTCTTCGGTAGTAATTTGTAATAATTGTGCCTTCGTCTGTACTTTTTCAGTTAGTAGTGTCAGTATTCGATTTAGTGTTTTCTAATATTGCCACACCCCTTTGTCGAATGACGCCCACTTTATTCACAATAACTTGTTATAAGTGTGCCTACCTCTATACTAAATATCAGTACTCTAGTGTCAATATTATTCGCGATACAGTGTATTTTATATATTGCCACACCCCTTTATCAAACAAGGTCCACTGTATTGAAATTAATTGTTTTATAACTGTGCCTACCCCTGTAGTTAACTTTAGTACTCTAGTGTCAATATTATTCGAGATACAGAGTTTTTCTAATATTGCCACACCTCTTTGTCGACTAACGCCCACTTAATTGACTATTATTTTTTACCTACCCTTGCATTTTTTCTGTGAATTTTATTAACTCTAGTTTTCTGGTGTCAATATTTACTGAAATACAGTGTTTTTCTTACAGTGACACGCCCCTTTATCGAATACCGCCCACATTACTGACAGTAATTTGTTATATTTGTACCTACCTTTGTACTAAATTTTAATATCGTAGTGTCAATAGTAATCGAGATACAGTGTTTTGTTTTAATATTGCCACTCCCCTTCTCGATTAACGCCCATTTTTTTTTTTATAAAAATGTGTAGTAATTTTTCCTACCCTTGTAATAAATTTCTGTACCCTAGTATCAATATTATTCGAGACACAGTAATTCTCTTATATTGCCACACCCCTTTGTCGAATTACGCCCACTTTTGCTATAATAATTTCCAACAATTGTACCTACCTCTGTACTTAATTTCAGTACTCTAGTGTCAATTTTCTTCGAGATACAGAGTTTTTACAATATTGCCACACCCTTTTTTAGAGTTACGCCCACTTAAGTGATCGTCATTTTCAAAACTTGTGCTTGCCCTTGTAATTTTACTGGGAATTTTATTACCGTAGTGTCAATATTTACTGAGATACAGTGTTTTTCTTATACAGACACGCCCCTTTTCCGAATACCGCCCCTTTCATAAACGGGCACCTCCGCGTTGATAATCTCTATATGTTGACAAAAAATTACGGCAATCGGGCAAGTACTTTAGGAGTAATCGATGTACATACATTCACAAAAAAAAAAAAAAAAAAACAAAAAAAAAAAAAAAAAACAGAGAAACCAACCAACTTGAGAACCTCCTCCTTTTTGAAGTCGGTTAAAAAATAGAAAAACCGCGATATCTCGTAAACGGAGCGAGATAAGCCAAAAATAAGCAATTTTTACCAAAATAAAAAAAAAATTAAAAACAGCGATATCTCGTAAACGGAGCGAGATAGGCCAAAAATAAGCAATTTTTATGGGTTCCTAAGGGAAATTATATTTTTGAGAAGAATCGCACTGTACCAAAATATTAAAAAATAGAAAAACCGCGATATCTCGTAAACGGAGCGAGATAGGCCAAAAATAAGCAATTTTTACGAATTTCTAAGGGAAATTATATTTTCGAGAGGAATCGCACTGTACCAAAATATTAAAAAATAGAAAAACCGCGATATCTCGTAAACGGAGCGAGATAGGCCAAAAATAAGCAATTTTTACGGGTTCCTAAGGGAAATTATATTTTTGAGAAGAATCGCACTGTACCAAAATATTAAAAAATAGAAAAACCGCGATATCTCGTAAACGGAGCGAGATAGGCCAAAAATAAGCAATTTTTACGGGTTCCTAAGGGACATTATATTTTTGAGAAGAATCGCACTGTACCAAAATATTAAAAAATAGAAAAACCGCGATATCTCGTAAACGGAGCGAGATAGGCCAAAAATAAGCAATTTTTACGAATTTCTAAGGGAAATTATATTTTCGAGAGGAATCGCACTGTACCAAAATATTAAAAAATAGAAAAACCGCGATATCTCGTAAACGGAGCGAGATAGGCCAAAAATAAGCAATTTTTACGGGTTCCTAAGGGAAATTATATTTTTGAGAAGAATCGCACTGTACCAAAATATTAAAAAATAGAAAAACCGCGATATCTCGTAAACGGAGCGAGATAGGCCAAAAATAAGCAATTTTTACGGCTTCCTAAGGGAAATTATATTTTTGAGAAGAATCGCACTGTACCAAAATATTAAAAAATAGAAAAACCGCGATATCTCGTAAACGGAGCGAGATAGGCCAAAAATAAGCAATTTTTACGGGTTCCTAAGGGAAATTATATTTTTGAGAAGAATCGCACTGTACCAAAATATTAAAAAATAGAAAAACCGCGATATCTCGTAAACGGAGCGAGATAGGCCAAAAATAAGCAATTTTTACGAATTTCTAAGGGAAATTATATTTTCGAGAGGAATCGCACTGTACCAAAATATTAAAAAATAGAAAAACCGCGATATCTCGTAAACGGAGCGAGATAGGCCAAAAATAAGCAATTTTTACGGGTTCCTAAGGGAAATTATATTTTTGAGAAGAATCGCACTGTACCAAAATATTAAAAAATAGAAAAACCGCGATATCTCGTAAACGGAGCGAGATAGGCCAAAAATAAGCAATTTTTACGAATTTCTAAGGGAAATTATATTTTCGAGAGGAATCGCACTGTACCAAAATATTAAAAAATAGAAAAACCGCGATATCTCGTAAACGGAGCGAGATAGGCCAAAAATAAGCAATTTTTACGGGTTCCTAAGGGAAATTATATTTTTGAGAAGAATCGCACTGTACCAAAATATTAAAAAATAGAAAAACCGCGATATCTCGTAAACGGAGCGAGATAGGCCAAAAATAAGCAATTTTTACGGGTTCCTAAGGGACATTATATTTTTGAGAAGAATCGCACTGTACCAAAATATTAAAAAATAGAAAAACCGCGATATCTCGTAAACGGAGCGAGATAGGCCAAAAATAAGCAATTTTTACGAATTTCTAAGGGAAATTATATTTTCGAGAGGAATCGCACTGTACCAAAATATTAAAAAATAGAAAAACCGCGATATCTCGTAAACGGAGCGAGATAGGCCAAAAATAAGCAATTTTTACGGGTTCCTAAGGGAAATTATATTTTTGAGAAGAATCGCACTGTACCAAAATATTAAAAAATAGAAAAACCGCGATATCTCGTAAACGGAGCGAGATAGGCCAAAAATAAGCAATTTTTACGGCTTCCTAAGGGAAATTATATTTTTGAGAAGAATCGCACTGTACCAAAATATTAAAAAATAGAAAAACCGCGATATCTCGTAAACGGAGCGAGATAGGCCAAAAATAAGCAATTTTTACGGGTTCCTAAGGGAAATTATATTTTTGAGAAGAATCGCACTGTACCAAAATATTAAAAAATAGAAAAACCGCGATATCTCGTAAACGGAGCGAGATAGGCCAAAAATAAGCAATTTTTACGAATTTCTAAGGGAAATTATATTTTCGAGAGGAATCGCACTGTACCAAAATATTAAAAAATAGAAAAACCGCGATATCTCGTAAACGGAGCGAGATAGGCCAAAAATAAGCAATTTTTACGGGTTCCTAAGGGAAATTATATTTTTGAGAAGAATCGCACTGTACCAAAATATTAAAAAATAGAAAAACCGCGATATCTCGTAAACGGAGCGAGATAGGCCAAAAATAAGCAATTTTTACGAATTTCTAAGGGAAATTATATTTTCGAGAGGAATCGCACTGTACCAAAATATTAAAAAATAGAAAAACCGCGATATCTCGTAAACGGAGCGAGATAGGCCAAAAATAAGCAATTTTTACGGGTTCCTAAGGGAAATTATATTTTTGAGAAGAATCGCACTGTACCAAAATATTAAAAAATAGAAAAACCGCGATATCTCGTAAACGGAGCGAGATAGGCCAAAAATAAGCAATTTTTACGGGTTCCTAAGGGACATTATATTTTTGAGAAGAATCGCACTGTACCAAAATATTAAAAAATAGAAAAACCGCGATATCTCGTAAACGGAGCGAGATAGGCCAAAAATAAGCAATTTTTACGAATTTCTAAGGGAAATTATATTTTCGAGAGGAATCGCACTGTACCAAAATATTAAAAAATAGAAAAACCGCGATATCTCGTAAACGGAGCGAGATAGGCCAAAAATAAGCAATTTTTACGGGTTCCTAAGGGAAATTATATTTTTGAGAAGAATCGCACTGTACCAAAATATTAAAAAATAGAAAAACCGCGATATCTCGTAAACGGAGCGAGATAGGCCAAAAATAAGCAATTTTTACGGGTTCCTAAGGGACATTATATTTTTGAGAAGAATCGCACTGTACCAAAATATTAAAAAATAGAAAAACCGCGATATCTCGTAAACGGAGCGAGATAGGCCAAAAATAAGCAATTTTTACGAATTTCTAAGGGAAATTATATTTTCGAGAGGAATCGCACTGTACCAAAATATTAAAAAATAGAAAAACCGCGATATCTCGTAAACGGAGCGAGATAGGCCAAAAATAAGCAATTTTTACGGGTTCCTAAGGGAAATTATATTTTTGAGAAGAATCGCACTGTACCAAAATATTAAAAAATAGAAAAACCGCGATATCTCGTAAACGGAGCGAGATAGGCCAAAAATAAGCAATTTTTACGGGTTCCTAAGGGAAATTATATTTTTGAGAAGAATCGCACTGTACCAAAATATTAAAAAATAGAAAAACCGCGATATCTCGTAAACGGAGCGAGATAGGCCAAAAATAAGCAATTTTTACGAATTTCTAAGGGAAATTATATTTTCGAGAGGAATCGCACTGTACCAAAATATTAAAAAATAGAAAAACCGCGATATCTCGTAAACGGAGCGAGATAGGCCAAAAATAAGCAATTTTTACGGGTTCCTAAGGGAAATTATATTTTTGAGAAGAATCGCACTGTACCAAAATATTAAAAAATAGAAAAACCGCGATATCTCGTAAACGGAGCGAGATAGGCCAAAAATAAGCAATTTTTACGAATTTCTAAGGGAAATTATATTTTCGAGAGGAATCGCACTGTACCAAAATATTAAAAAATAGAAAAACCGCGATATCTCGTAAACGGAGCGAGATAGGCCAAAAATAAGCAATTTTTACGGGTTCCTAAGGGAAATTATATTTTTGAGAAGAATCGCACTGTACCAAAATATTAAAAAATAGAAAAACCGCGATATCTCGTAAACGGAGCGAGATAGGCCAAAAATAAGCAATTTTTACGAATTTCTAAGGGAAATTATATTTTCGAGAGGAATCGCACTGTACCAAAATATTAAAAAATAGAAAAACCGCGATATCTCGTAAACGGAGCGAGATAGGCCAAAAATAAGCAATTTTTACGGGTTCCTAAGGGAAATTATATTTTTGAGAAGAATCGCACTGTACCAAAATATTAAAAAATAGAAAAACCGCGATATCTCGTAAACGGAGCGAGATAGGCCAAAAATAAGCAATTTTTACGGGTTCCTAAGGGACATTATATTTTTGAGAAGAATCGCACTGTACCAAAATATTAAAAAATAGAAAAACCGCGATATCTCGTAAACGGAGCGAGATAGGCCAAAAATAAGCAATTTTTACGAATTTCTAAGGGAAATTATATTTTCGAGAGGAATCGCACTGTACCAAAATATTAAAAAATAGAAAAACCGCGATATCTCGTAAACGGAGCGAGATAGGCCAAAAATAAGCAATTTTTACGGGTTCCTAAGGGAAATTATATTTTTGAGAAGAATCGCACTGTACCAAAATATTAAAAAATAGAAAAACCGCGATATCTCGTAAACGGAGCGAGATAGGCCAAAAATAAGCAATTTTTACGGCTTCCTAAGGGAAATTATATTTTCGAGAGGAATCACACTGTACCAAAATATTAAAAAATAGAAAAACCGCGATATCTCGTAAACGGAGCGAGATAAGCCAAAAATAAGCAATTTTTACCAAAATAAAAAAAAAATTAAAAACAGCGATATCTCGTAAACGGAGCGAGATAGGCCAAAAATAAGCAATTTTTATGGGTTCCTAAGGGAAATTATATTTTTGAGAAGAATCGCACTGTACCAAAATATTAAAAAATAGAAAAACCGCGATATCTCGTAAACGGAGCGAGATAGGCCAAAAATAAGCAATTTTTACGAATTTCTAAGGGAAATTATATTTTCGAGAGGAATCGCACTGTACCAAAATATTAAAAAATAGAAAAACCGCGATATCTCGTAAACGGAGCGAGATAGGCCAAAAATAAGCAATTTTTACGGGTTCCTAAGGGAAATTATATTTTTGAGAAGAATCGCACTGTACCAAAATATTAAAAAATAGAAAAACCGCGATATCTCGTAAACGGAGCGAGATAGGCCAAAAATAAGCAATTTTTACGGGTTCCTAAGGGACATTATATTTTTGAGAAGAATCGCACTGTACCAAAATATTAAAAAATAGAAAAACCGCGATATCTCGTAAACGGAGCGAGATAGGCCAAAAATAAGCAATTTTTACGAATTTCTAAGGGAAATTATATTTTCGAGAGGAATCGCACTGTACCAAAATATTAAAAAATAGAAAAACCGCGATATCTCGTAAACGGAGCGAGATAGGCCAAAAATAAGCAATTTTTACGGGTTCCTAAGGGAAATTATATTTTTGAGAAGAATCGCACTGTACCAAAATATTAAAAAATAGAAAAACCGCGATATCTCGTAAACGGAGCGAGATAGGCCAAAAATAAGCAATTTTTACGAGTTCCTAAGGGAAATTATATTTTTGAGAAGAATCGCACTGTACCAAAATATTAAAAAATAGAAAAACCGCGATATCTCGTAAACGGAGCGAGATAGGCCAAAAATAAGCAATTTTTACGGGTTCCTAAGGGAAATTATATTTTTGAGAAGAATCGCACTGTACCAAAATATTAAAAAATAGAAAAACCGCGATATCTCGTAAACGGAGCGAGATAGGCCAAAAATAAGCAATTTTTACGAATTTCTAAGGGAAATTATATTTTCGAGAGGAATCGCACTGTACCAAAATATTAAAAAATAGAAAAACCGCGATATCTCGTAAACGGAGCGAGATAGGCCAAAAATAAGCAATTTTTACGGCTTCCTAAGGGAAATTATATTTTTGAGAAGAATCGCACTGTACCAAAATATTAAAAAATAGAAAAACCGCGATATCTCGTAAACGGAGCGAGATAGGCCAAAAATAAGCAATTTTTACGTGTTCCTAAGGGAAATTATATTTTTGAGAGGAATCGCACTGTACCAAAATATTAAAAAATAGAAAAACCGCGATATCTCGTAAACGGAGCGAGATAGGCCAAAAATAAGCAATTTTTACGGGTTCCTAAGGGAAATTATATTTTTGAGAAGAATCGCACTGTACCAAAATATTAAAAAATAGAAAAACCGCGATATCTCGTAAACGGAGCGAGATAGGCCAAAAATAAGCAATTTTTACGCGTTCCTAAGGGAAATTATATTTTCGAGAGGAATCGCACTGTACCAAAATATTAAAAAATAGAAAAACCGCGATATCTCGTAAACGGAGCGAGATAGGCCAAAAATAAGCAATTTTTACGGGTTCCTAAGGGAAATTATATTTTTGAGAAGAATCGCACTGTACCAAAATATTAAAAAATAGAAAAACCGCGATATCTCGTAAACGGAGCGAGATAAGCCAAAAATAAGCAATTTTTACCAAAAAAAAAAAAAAAATAAAAACAGCGATATCTCGTAAACGGAGCGAGATAGGCCAAAAATAAGCAATTTTTACGTGTTCCTAAGGGAAATTATATTTTCGAGAGGAATCGCACTGTACCAAAATATTAAAAAATAGAAAAACCGCGATATCTCGTAAACGGAGCGAGATAGGCCAAAAATAAGCAATTTTTACGTGTTCCTAAGGGAAATTATATTTTTGAGAAGAATCGCACTGTACCAAAATATTAAAAAATAGAAAAACCGCGATATCTCGTAAACGGAGCGAGATAGGCCAAAAATAAGCAATTTTTACGCGTTCCTAAGGGAAATTATATTTTCGAGAGGAATCGCACTGTACCAAAATATTAAAAAATAGAAAAACCGCGATATCTCGTAAACGGAGCGAGATAGGCCAAAAATAAGCAATTTTTACGGGTTCCTAAGGGAAATTATATTTTTGAGAAGAATCGCACTGTACCAAAATATTAAAAAATAGAAAAACCGCGATATCTCGTAAACGGAGCGAGATAAGCCAAAAATAAGCAATTTTTACCAAAATAAAAAAAATAAATAAAAACAGCGATATCTCGTAAACGGAGCGAGATAGGCCAAAAATAAGCAATTTTTACGAATTTCTAAGGGAAATTATATTTTCGAGAGGAATCGCACTGTACCAAAATATTAAAAAATAGAAAAACCGCGATATCTCGTAAACGGAGCGAGATAGGCCAAAAATAAGGAATTTTTACGGGTTCCTAAGGGAAATTATATTTTTGAGAAGAATCGCACTGTACCAAAATATTAAAAAATAGAAAAACCGCGATATCTCGTAAACGGAGCGAGATAGGCCAAAAATAAGCAATTTTTACGGGTTCCTAAGGGAAATTATATTTTTGAGAAGAATCGCACTGTACCAAAATATTAAAAAATAGAAAAACCGCGATATCTCGTAAACGGAGCGAGATAGGCCAAAAATAAGCAATTTTTACGGGTTCCTAAGGGACATTATATTTTTGAGAAGAATCGCACTGTACCAAAATATTAAAAAATAGAAAAACCGCGATATCTCGTAAACGGAGCGAGATAGGCCAAAAATAAGGAATTTTTACGGGTTCCTAAGGGAAATTATATTTTTGAGAAGAATCGCACTGTACCAAAATATTAAAAAATAGAAAAACCGCGATATCTCGTAAACGGAGCGAGATAGGCCAAAAATAAGCAATTTTTACGGGTTCCTAAGGGAAATTATATTTTTGAGAAGAATCGCACTGTACCAAAATATTAAAAAATAGAAAAACCGCGATATCTCGTAAACGGAGCGAGATAGGCCAAAAATAAGCAATTTTTACGGGTTCCTAAGGGAAATTATATTTTTGAGAAGAATCGCACTGTACCAAAATATTAAAAAATAGAAAAACCGCGATATCTCGTAAACGGAGCGAGATAGGCCAAAAATAAGCAATTTTTACGAATTTCTAAGGGAAATTATATTTTCGAGAGGAATCGCACTGTACCAAAATATTAAAAAATAGAAAAACCGCGATATCTCGTAAACGGAGCGAGATAGGCCAAAAATAAGCAATTTTTACGGGTTCCTAAGGGAAATTATATTTTTGAGAAGAATCGCACTGTACCAAAATATTAAAAAATAGAAAAACCGCGATATCTCGTAAACGGAGCGAGATAAGCCAAAAATAAGCAATTTTTACCAAAAAAAAAAAAAAATAAAAACAGCGATATCTCGTAAACGGAGCGAGATAGGCCAAAAATAAGCAATTTTTACGAGTTCCTAAGGGAAATTATATTTTCGAGAGGAATCGCACTGTACCAAAATATTAAAAAATAGAAAAACCGCGATATCTCGTAAACGGAGCGAGATAGGCCAAAAATAAGCAATTTTTACGGGTTCCTAAGGGAAATTATATTTTTGAGAAGAATCGCACTGTACCAAAATATTAAAAAATAGAAAAACCGCGATATCTCGTAAACGGAGCGAGATAGGCCAAAAATAAGCAATTTTTACGCGTTCCTAAGGGAAATTATATTTTCGAGAGGAATCGCACTGTACCAAAATATTAAAAAATAGAAAAACCGCGATATCTCGTAAACGGAGCGAGATAGGCCAAAAATAAGCAATTTTTACGGGTTCCTAAGGGAAATTATATTTTTGAGAAGAATCGCACTGTACCAAAATATTAAAAAATAGAAAAACCGCGATATCTCGTAAACGGAGCGAGATAAGCCAAAAATAAGCAATTTTTACCAAAAAAAAAAAAAAAATAAAAACAGCGATATCTCGTAAACGGAGCGAGATAGGCCAAAAATAAGCAATTTTTACGAGTTCCTAAGGGAAATTATATTTTCGAGAGGAATCGCACTGTACCAAAATATTAAAAAATAGAAAAACCGCGATATCTCGTAAACGGAGCGAGATAGGCCAAAAATAAGCAATTTTTACGGGTTCCTAAGGGAAATTATATTTTTGAGAAGAATCGCACTGTACCAAAATATTAAAAAATAGAAAAACCGCGATATCTCGTAAACGGAGCGAGATAGGCCAAAAATAAGCAATTTTTACGCGTTCCTAAGGGAAATTATATTTTCGAGAGGAATCGCACTGTACCAAAATATTAAAAAATAGAAAAACCGCGATATCTCGTAAACGGAGCGAGATAGGCCAAAAATAAGCAATTTTTACGGGTTCCTAAGGGAAATTATATTTTTGAGAAGAATCGCACTGTACCAAAATATTAAAAAATAGAAAAACCGCGATATCTCGTAAACGGAGCGAGATAAGCCAAAAATAAGCAATTTTTACCAAAATAAAAAAAATAAATAAAAACAGCGATATCTCGTAAACGGAGCGAGATAGGCCAAAAATAAGCAATTTTTATGGGTTCCTAAGGGAAATTATATTTTTGAGAAGAATCGCACTGTACCAAAATATTAAAAAATAGAAAAACCGCGATATCTCGTAAACGGAGCGAGATAGGCCAAAAATAAGCAATTTTTACGGGTTTCTAAGGGAAATTATATTTTTGAGAAGAATCGCACTGTACCAAAATATTAAAAAATAGAAAAACCGCGATATCTCGTAAACGGAGCGAGATAAGCCAAAAATAAGCAATTTTTACCAAAATAAAAAAAATAAATAAAAACAGCGATATCTCGTAAACGGAGCGAGATAGGCCAAAAATAAGCAATTTTTACGGGTTCCTAAGGGAAATTATATTTTTGAGAAGAATCGCACTGTACCAAAATATTAAAAAATAGAAAAACCGCGATATCTCGTAAACGGAGCGAGATAAGCCAAAAATAAGCAATTTTTACCAAAATAAAAAAAAAAATAAAAACAGCGATATCTCGTAAACGGAGCGAGATAGGCCAAAAATAAGCAATTTTTACGAGTTCCTAAGGGAAATTATATTTTTGAGAAGAATCGCACTGTACCAAAATATTAAAAAATAGAAAAACCGCAATATCTCGTAAACGGAGCGAGATAGGCCAAAAATAAGCAATTTTTACGGGTTCCTAAGGGAAATTATATTTTTGAGAAGAATCGCACTGTACCAAAATATTAAAAAATAGAAAAACCGCGATATCTCGTAAACGGAGCGAGATAGGCCAAAAATAAGCAATTTTTACGGGCTCATAAGGGAAATTATATTTTTGAGAAGAATCGCACTGTACCAAAATATTAAAAAATAGAAAAACCGCGATATCTCGTAAACGGAGCGAGATAAGCCAAAAATAAGCAATTTTTACCAAAATAAAAAAAATAAATAAAAACAGCGATATCTCGTAAACGGAGCGAGATAGGCCAAAAATAAGCAATTTTTACGTGTTCGTAAGGGAAATTATATTTTTTAGAAGAATCGCACTGTACCAAAATATTAAAAAATAGAAAAACCGCGATATCTCGTAAACGGAGCGAGATAGGCCAAAAATAAGCAATTTTTACGGGTTCCTAAGGGAAATTATATTTTTGAGAAGAATCGCACTGTACCAAAATATTAAAAAATAGAAAAACCGCGATATCTCGTAAACGGAGCGAGATAAGCCAAAAATAAGCAATTTTTACCAAAATAAAAAAAATAAATAAAAACAGCGATATCTCGTAAACGGAGCGAGATAGGCCAAAAATAAGCAATTTTTACGGGTTCCTAAGGGAAATTATATTTTTGAGAAGAATCGCACTGTACCAAAATATTAAAAAATAGAAAAACCGCGATATCTCGTAAACGGAGCGAGATAAGCCAAAAATAAGCAATTTTTACCAAAATAAAAAAAATAAATAAAAACAGCGATATCTCGTAAACGGAGCGAGATAGGCCAAAAATAAGCAATTTTTACGGGTTCCTAAGGGAAATTATATTTTTGAGAAGAATCGCACTGTACCAAAATATTAAAAAATAGAAAAACCGCGATATCTCGTAAACGGAGCGAGATAAGCCAAAAATAAGCAATTTTTACCAAAATAAAAAAAATAAATAAAAACAGCGATATCTCGTAAACGGAGCGAGATAGGCCAAAAATAAGCAATTTTTACGAATTTCTAAGGGAAATTATATTTTTGAGAAGAATCGCACTGTACCAAAATATTAAAAAATAGAAAAACCGCGATATCTCGTAAACGGAGCGAGATAAGCCAAAAATAAGCAATTTTTACCAAAATAAAAAAATAAATAAAAACAGCGATATCTCGTAAACGGAGCGAGATAGGCCAAAAATAAGCAATTTTTACGGGTTCCTAAGGGAAATTATATTTTTGAGAAGAATCGCACTGTACCAAAATATTAAAAAATAGAAAAACCGCGATATCTCGTAAACGGAGCGAGATAAGCCAAAAATAAGCAATTTTTACCAAAATAAAAAAAATAAATAAAAACAGCGATATCTCGTAAACGGAGCGAGATAGGCCAAAAATAAGCAATTTTTACCGGTTCATAAGGGAAATTATATTTTTGAGAAGAATCGCACTGTACCAAAATATTAAAAAATAGAAAAACCGCGATATCTCGTAAACGGAGCGAGATAGGCCAAAAATAAGCAATTTTTACGGGTTCATAAGGGAAATTATATTTTGAGAAGAATCGCACTGTACCAAAATATTAAAAAATAGAAAAACCGCGATATCTCGTAAACGGAGCGAGATAAGCCAAAAATAAGCAATTTTTACCAAAATAAAAAAAATAAATAAAAACAGCGATATCTCGTAAACGGAGCGAGATAGGCCAAAAATAAGCAATTTTTACGAGTTCCTAAGGGAAATTATATTTTTGAGAAGAATCGCACTGTACCAAAATATTAAAAAATAGAAAAACCGCGATATCTCGTAAACGGAGCGAGATAGGCCAAAAATAAGCAATTTTTACGTGTTCCTAAGGGAAATTATATTTTTGAGAAGAATCGCACTGTACCAAAATATTAAAAAATAGAAAAACCGCGATATCTCGTAAACGGAGCGAGATAAGCCAAAAATAAGCAATTTTAACCAAAATATTAAAAAATAGAAAAACCGCGATATCTCGTAAACGGAGCGAGATAGGCCAAAAATAAGCAATTTTTACGGGTTCATAAGGGAAACTATATTTTTGAGAAGAATCGCACTGTACCAAAATATTAAAAAATAGAAAAACCGCGATATCTCGTAAACGGAGCGAGATAGGCCAAAAATAAGCAATTTTTACGGGTTCCTAAGGGAAATTATATTTTTGAGAAGAATCGCACTGTACCAAAATATTAAAAAATAGAAAAACCGCGATATCTCGTAAACGGAGCGAGATAGGCCAAAAATAAGCAATTTTTACGTGTTCCTAAGGGAAATTATATTTTTGAGAAGAATCGCACTGTACCAAAATATTAAAAAATAGAAAAACCGCGATATCTCGTAAACGGAGCGAGATAGGCCAAAAATAAGCAATTTTTACGGGTTCCTAAGGGAAATTATATTTTTGAGAAGAACCGCACTGTACCAAAATATTAAAAAATAGAAAAACCGCGATATCTCGTAAACGGAGCGAGATAGGCCAAAAATAAGCAATTTTTACGTGTTCCTAAGGGAAATTATATTTTTGAGAAGAATCGCACTGTACCAAAATATTAAAAAATAGAAAAACCGCGATATCTCGTAAACGGAGCGAGATAAGCCAAAAATAAGCAATTTTAACCAAAATATTAAAAAATAGAAAAACCGCGATATCTCGTAAACGGAGCGAGATAAGCCAAAAATAAGCAATTTTTACCAAAATAAACAAAAAATAAAAACAGCGATATCTCGTAAACGGAGCGAGATAGGCCAAAAATAAGCAATTTTTACGGGTTCCTAAGGGAAATTATATTTTCGAGAGGAATCGCACTGTACCAAAATATTAAAAAATAGAAAAACCGCGATATCTCGTAAACGGAGCGAGATAGGCCAAAAATAAGCAATTTTTACGGGTTCCTAAGGGAAATTATATTTTTGAGAAGAATCGCACTGTACCAAAATATTAAAAAATAGAAAAACCGCGATATCTCGTAAACGGAGCGAGATAGGCCAAAAATAAGCAATTTTTACGAGTTCCTAAGGGAAATTATATTTTCGAGAGGAATCGCACTGTACCAAAATATTAAAAAATAGAAAAACCGCGATATCTCGTAAACGGAGCGAGATAAGCCAAAAATAAGCAATTTTTACCAAAATAAAAAAAATAAATAAAAACAGCGATATCTCGTAAACGGAGCGAGATAGGCCAAAAATAAGCAATTTTTACGGGTTCCTAAGGGAAATTATATTTTTGAGAAGAATCGCACTGTACCAAAATATTAAAAAATAGAAAAACCGCGATATCTCGTAAACGGAGCGAGATAAGCCAAAAATAAGCAATTTTTACCAAAATAAAAAAAATAAATAAAAACAGCGATATCTCGTAAACGGAGCGAGATAGGCCAAAAATAAGCAATTTTTATGGGTTCCTAAGGGAAATTATATTTTTGAGAAGAATCGCACTGTACCAAAATATTAAAAAATAGAAAAACCGCGATATCTCGTAAACGGAGCGAGATAAGCCAAAAATAAGCAATTTTTACCAAAATAAAAAAAATAAATAAAAACAGCGATATCTCGTAAACGGAGCGAGATAGGCCAAAAATAAGCAATTTTTACGGGTTCCTAAGGGAAATTATATTTTTGAGAAGAATCGCACTGTACCAAAATATTAAAAAATAGAAAAACCGCGATATCTCGTAAACGGAGCGAGATAAGCCAAAAATAAGCAATTTTTACCAAAATAAAAAAAATAAATAAAAACAGCGATATCTCGTAAACGGAGCGAGATAGGCCAAAAATAAGCAATTTTTACGGGTTCCTAAGGGAAATTATATTTTTGAGAAGAATCGCACTGTACCAAAATATTAAAAAATAGAAAAACCGCGATATCTCGTAAACGGAGCGAGATAAGCCAAAAATAAGCAATTTTTACCAAAATAAAAAAAATAAATAAAAACAGCGATATCTCGTAAACGGAGCGAGATAGGCCAAAAATAAGCAATTTTTACGGGTTCCTAAGGGAAATTATATTTTTGAGAAGAATCGCACTGTACCAAAATATTAAAAAATAGAAAAACCGCGATATCTCGTAAACGGAGCGAGATAAGCCAAAAATAAGCAATTTTTACCAAAATAAAAAAAATAAATAAAAACAGCGATGTCTCGTAAACGGAGCGAGATAGGCCAAAAATAAGCAATTTTTACGGGTTCCTAAGGGAAATTATATTTTTGAGAAGAATCGCACTGTACCAAAATATTAAAAAATAGAAAAACCGCGATATCTCGTAAACGGAGCGAGATAAGCCAAAAATAAGCAATTTTTACCAAAATAAAAAAAATAAATAAAAACAGCGATATCTCGTAAACGGAGCGAGATAGGCCAAAAATAAGCAATTTTTACGGGTTCCTAAGGGAAATTATATTTTTGAGAAGAATCGCACTGTACCAAAATATTAAAAAATAGAAAAACCGCGATATCTCGTAAACGGAGCGAGATAAGCCAAAAATAAGCAATTTTTACCAAAATAAAAAAAATAAATAAAAACAGCGATATCTCGTAAACGGAGCGAGATAGGCCAAAAATAAGCAATTTTTACGGGTTCCTAAGGGAAATTATATTTTTGAGAAGAATCGCACTGTACCAAAATATTAAAAAATAGAAAAACCGCGATATCTCGTAAACGGAGCGAGATAAGCCAAAAATAAGCAATTTTTACCAAAATAAAAAAAATAAATAAAAACAGCGATATCTCGTAAACGGAGCGAGATAGGCCAAAAATAAGCAATTTTTACGGGTTCCTAAGGGAAATTATATTTTTGAGAAGAATCGCACTGTACCAAAATATTAAAAAATAGAAAAACCGCGATATCTCGTAAACGGAGCGAGATAAGCCAAAAATAAGCAATTTTTACCAAAATAAAAAAAATAAATAAAAACAGCGATGTCTCGTAAACGGAGCGAGATAGGCCAAAAATAAGCAATTTTTACGGGTTCCTAAGGGAAATTATATTTTTGAGAAGAATCGCACTGTACCAAAATATTAAAAAATAGAAAAACCGCGATATCTCGTAAACGGAGCGAGATAAGCCAAAAATAAGCAATTTTTACCAAAATAAAAAAAATAAATAAAAACAGCGATATCTCGTAAACGGAGCGAGATAGGCCAAAAATAAGCAATTTTTACGGGTTCCTAAGGGAAATTATATTTTTGAGAAGAATCGCACTGTACCAAAATATTAAAAAATAGAAAAACCGCGATATCTCGTAAACGGAGCGAGATAAGCCAAAAATAAGCAATTTTTACCAAAATAAAAAAAATAAATAAAAACAGCGATATCTCGTAAACGGAGCGAGATAGGCCAAAAATAAGCAATTTTTACGGGTTCCTAAGGGAAATTATATTTTTGAGAAGAATCGCACTGTACCAAAATATTAAAAAATAGAAAAACCGCAATATCTCGTAAACGGAGCGAGATAGGCCAAAAATAAGCAATTTTTACGTGTTCGTAAGGGAAATTATATTTTTGAGAAGAATCGCACTGTACCAAAATATTAAAAAATAGAAAAACCGCGATATCTCGTAAACGGAGCGAGATAGGCCAAAAATAAGCAATTTTTACGAATTTCTAAGGGAAATTATATTTTCGAGAGGAATCGCACTGTACCAAAATATTAAAAAATAGAAAAACCGCGATATCTCGTAAACGGAGCGAGATAGGCCAAAAATAAGCAATTTTTACGGGTTCCTAAGGGAAATTATATTTTTGAGAAGAATCGCACTGTACCAAAATATTAAAAAATAGAAAAACCGCGATATCTCGTAAACGGAGCGAGATAAGCCAAAAATAAGCAATTTTTACCAAAATAAAAAAAATAAATAAAAACAGCGATATCTCGTAAACGGAGCGAGATAGGCCAAAAATAAGCAATTTTTACGGGTTCCTAAGGGAAATTATATTTTTGAGAAGAATCGCACTGTACCAAAATATTAAAAAATAGAAAAACCGCGATATCTCGTAAACGGAGCGAGATAGGCCAAAAATAAGCAATTTTTACGAATTTCTAAGGGAAATTATATTTTCGAGAGGAATCGCACTGTACCAAAATATTAAAAAATAGAAAAACCGCGATATCTCGTAAACGGAGCGAGATAGGCCAAAAATAAGCAATTTTTACGGGTTCCTAAGGGAAATTATATTTTTGAGAAGAATCGCACTGTACCAAAATATTAAAAAATAGAAAAACCGCGATATCTCGTAAACGGAGCGAGATAGGCCAAAAATAAGCAATTTTTACGGGTTCCTAAGGGACATTATATTTTTGAGAAGAATCGCACTGTACCAAAATATTAAAAAATAGAAAAACCGCGATATCTCGTAAACGGAGCGAGATAGGCCAAAAATAAGCAATTTTTACGAATTTCTAAGGGAAATTATATTTTCGAGAGGAATCGCACTGTACCAAAATATTAAAAAATAGAAAAACCGCGATATCTCGTAAACGGAGCGAGATAGGCCAAAAATAAGCAATTTTTACGGGTTCCTAAGGGAAATTATATTTTTGAGAAGAATCGCACTGTACCAAAATATTAAAAAATAGAAAAACCGCGATATCTCGTAAACGGAGCGAGATAGGCCAAAAATAAGCAATTTTTACGGGTTCCTAAGGGAAATTATATTTTTGAGAAGAATCGCACTGTACCAAAATATTAAAAAATAGAAAAACCGCGATATCTCGTAAACGGAGCGAGATAAGCCAAAAATAAGCAATTTTTACCAAAATAAAAAAAATAAATAAAAACAGCGATATCTCGTAAACGGAGCGAGATAGGCCAAAAATAAGCAATTTTTACGGGTTCCTAAGGGAAATTATATTTTTGAGAAGAATCGCACTGTACCAAAATATTAAAAAATAGAAAAACCGCGATATCTCGTAAACGGAGCGAGATAAGCCAAAAATAAGCAATTTTTACCAAAATAAAAAAAATAAATAAAAACAGCGATATCTCGTAAACGGAGCGAGATAGGCCAAAAATAAGCAATTTTTACGGGTTCCTAAGGGAAATTATATTTTTGAGAAGAATCGCACTGTACCAAAATATTAAAAAATAGAAAAACCGCAATATCTCGTAAACGGAGCGAGATAGGCCAAAAATAAGCAATTTTTACGGGTTCCTAAGGGAAATTATATTTTGAGAAGAATCGCACTGTACCAAAATATTAAAAAATAGAAAAACCGCGATATCTCGTAAACGGAGCGAGATAGGCCAAAAATAAGCAATTTTTACGGGTTCCTAAGGGAAATTATATTTTTGAGAAGAATCGCACTGTACCAAAATATTAAAAAATAGAAAAACCGCGATATCTCGTAAACGGAGCGAGATAAGCCAAAAATAAGCAATTTTTACCAAAATAAAAAAAATAAATAAAAACAGCGATATCTCGTAAACGGAGCGAGATAGGCCAAAAATAAGCAATTTTTACGTGTTCGTAAGGGAAATTATATTTTTGAGAAGAATCGCACTGTACCAAAATATTAAAAAATAGAAAAACCGCGATATCTCGTAAACGGAGCGAGATAGGCCAAAAATAAGCAATTTTTACGGGTTCCTAAGGGAAATTATATTTTTGAGAAGAATCGCACTGTACCAAAATATTAAAAAATAGAAAAACCGCGATATCTCGTAAACGGAGCGAGATAAGCCAAAAATAAGCAATTTTTACCAAAATAAAAAAAATAAATAAAAACAGCGATATCTCGTAAACGGAGCGAGATAGGCCAAAAATAAGCAATTTTTACGGGTTCCTAAGGGAAATTATATTTTTGAGAAGAATCGCACTGTACCAAAATATTAAAAAATAGAAAAACCGCGATATCTCGTAAACGGAGCGAGATAAGCCAAAAATAAGCAATTTTTACCAAAATAAAAAAAATAAATAAAAACAGCGATATCTCGTAAACGGAGCGAGATAGGCCAAAAATAAGCAATTTTTACGGGTTCCTAAGGGAAATTATACTTTTGAGAAGAATCGCACTGTACCAAAATATTAAAAAATAGAAAAACCGCGATATCTCGTAAACGGAGCGAGATAAGCCAAAAATAAGCAATTTTTACCAAAATAAAAAAATAAATAAAAACAGCGATATCTCGTAAACGGAGCGAGATAGGCCAAAAATAAGCAATTTTTACGGGTTCCTAAGGGAAATTATATTTTTGAGAAGAATCGCACTGTACCAAAATATTAAAAAATAGAAAAACCGCGATATCTCGTAAACGGAGCGAGATAGGCCAAAAATAAGCAATTTTTACGGGTTCCTAAGGGAAATTATATTTTGAGAAGAATCGCACTGTACCAAAATATTAAAAAATAGAAAAACCGCGATATCTCGTAAACGGAGCGAGATAGGCCAAAAATAAGCAATTTTTACGAGTTCCTAAGGGAAATTATATTTTTGAGAAGAATCGCACTGTACCAAAATATTAAAAAATAGAAAAACCGCGATATCTCGTAAACGGAGCGAGATAGGCCAAAAATAAGCAATTTTTACGGGTTCATAAGGGAAATTATATTTTTGAGAAAAATCGCACTGTACCAAAATATTAAAAAATAGAAAAACCGCGATATCTCGTAAACGGAGCGACATAAGCCAAAAATAAGCAATTTTTACCAAAATAAAAAAAATAAATAAAAACAGCGATATCTCGTAAACGGAGCGAGATAGGCCAAAAATAAGCAATTTTTACGTGTTCGTAAGGGAAATTATATTTTTGAGAAGAATCGCACTGTACCAAAATATTAAAAAATAGAAAAACCGCGATATCTCGTAAACGGAGCG
Organism: Tetanocera ferruginea; assembly: GCA_958299015.1. Lineage (NCBI taxonomy): Eukaryota > Metazoa > Arthropoda > Insecta > Diptera > Sciomyzidae > Tetanocera > Tetanocera ferruginea. Next base: position 11,457,911 of record OY282642.1, read on the forward strand.
AGATAGGCCAAAAATAAGCAATTTTTACGAGTTCCTAAGGGAAATTATATTTTTGAGAAGAATCGCACTGTACCAAAATATTAAAAAATAGAAAAACCGCGATATCTCGTAAACGGAGCGAGATAAGCCAAAAATAAGCAATTTTAACCAAAATATTAAAAAATAGAAAAACCGCGATATCTCGTAAACGTAGCGAGATAAGCCAAAAATAAGCAATTTTTACCAAAATAAACAAAAAATAAAAACAGCGATATCTCGTAAACGGAGCGAGATAGCAATATAAGCAATTAGCAAAATAAGCAATTTTTACGGGTTCCTAAGGGAAATTATATTTTCGAGAGGAATCGCACTGTACCAAAATATTAAAAAATAGAAAAACCGCGATATCTCGTAAACGGAGCGAGATAAGCCAAAAATAAGCAATTTTTACCAAAATAAACAAAAAATAAAAACAGCGATATCTCGTAAACGGAGCGAGATAGGCCAAAAATAAGCAATTTTTACGGGTTCCTAAGGGAAATTATATTTTCGAGAGGAATCGCACTGTACCAAAATATTAAAAAATAGAAAAACCGCGATATCTCGTAAACGGAGCGAGATAAGCCAAAAATAAGCAATTTTTACCAAAATAAAAAAAATAAATAAAAACAGCGATATCTCGTAAACGGAGCGAGATAGGCCAAAAATAAGCAATTTTAACCAAAATATTAAAAAATAGAAAAACCGCGATATCTCGTAAACGGAGCGAGATAGGCCAAAAATAAGCAATTTTTACCAAAATAAACAAAAAATAAAAACAGCGATATCTCGTAAACGGAGCGAGATAGGCCAAAAATAAGCAATTTTTACGTGTTCCTAAGGGAAATTATATTTTTGAGAAGAATCGCACTGTACCAAAATATTAAAAAATAGAAAAACCGCGATATCTCGTAAACGGAGCGAGATAAGCCAAAAATAAGCAATTTTTACCAAAATAAAAAAAATAAATAAAAACAGCGATATCTCGTAAACGGAGCGAGATAGGCCAAAAATAAGCAATTTTTACCAAAATAAACAAAAAATAAAAACAGCGATATCTCGTAAACGGAGCGAGATAGGCCAAAAATAAGCAATTTTTACGTGTTCCTAAGGGAAATTATATTTTTGAGAAGAATCGCACTGTACCAAAATATTAAAAAATAGAAAAACCGCGATATCTCGTAAACGGAGCGAGATAAGCCAAAAATAAGCAATTTTTACCAAAATAAAAAAAATAAATAAAAACAGCGATATCTCGTAAACGGAGCGAGATAGGCCAAAAATAAGCAATTTTTACGTGTTCCTAAGGGAAATTATATTTTTGAGAGGAATCGCACTGTACCAAAATATTAAAAAATAGAAAAACCGCGATATCTCGTAAACGGAGCGAGATAAGCCAAAAATAAGCAATTTTTACCAAAATAAAAAAAATAAATAAAAACAGCGATATCTCGTAAACGGAGCGAGATAGGCCAAAAATAAGCAATTTTTACGTGTTCCTAAGGGAAATTATATTTTTGAGAAGAATCGCACTGTACCAAAATATTAAAAAATAGAAAAACCGCGATATCTCGTAAACGGAGCGAGATAAGCCAAAAATAAGCAATTTTTACCAAAATAAAAAAAATAAATAAAAACAGCGATATCTCGTAAACGGAGCGAGATAGGCCAAAAATAAGCAATTTTTACGGGTTCCTAAGGGAAATTCTATTTTCGAGAGGAATCGCACTGTACCAAAATATTAAAAAATAGAAAAACCGCGATATCTCGTAAACGGAGCGAGATAGGCCAAAAATAAGCAATTTTTACCAAAATAAAAAAAATAAATAAAAACAGCGATATCTCGTAAACGGAGCGAGATAGGCCAAAAATAAGCAATTTTTACGTGTTCCTAAGGGAAATTATATTTTTGAGATGAATCGCACTGTACCAAAATATTAAAAAATAGAAAAACCGCGATATCTCGTAAACGGAGCGAGATAGGCCAAAAATAAGCAATTTTTACGTGTTCCTAAGGGAAATTATATTTTTGAGAAGAATCGCACTGTACCAAAATATTAAAAAATAGAAAAACCGCGATATCTCGTAAACGGAGCGAGATAAGCCAAAAATAAGCAATTTTTACCAAAATAAAAAAAATAAATAAAAACAGCGATATCTCGTAAACGGAGCGAGATAGGCCAAAAATAAGCAATTTTAACCAAAATATTAAAAAATAGAAAAACCGCGATATCTCGTAAACGGAGCGAGATAGGCCAAAAATAAGCAATTTTTACCAAAATAAACAAAAAATAAAAACAGCGATATCTCGTAAACGGAGCGAGATAGGCCAAAAATAAGCAATTTTTACGTGTTCCTAAGGGAAATTATATTTTTGAGAAGAATCGCACTGTACCAAAATATTAAAAAATAGAAAAACCGCGATATCTCGTAAACGGAGCGAGATAAGCCAAAAATAAGCAATTTTTACCAAAATAAAAAAAATAAATAAAAACAGCGATATCTCGTAAACGGAGCGAGATAGGCCAAAAATAAGCAATTTTTACGTGTTCCTAAGGGAAATTATATTTTTGAGAAGAATCGCACTGTACCAAAATATTAAAAAATAGAAAAACCGCGATATCTCGTAAACGGAGCGAGATAGGCCAAAAATAAGCAATTTTTACGTGTTCCTAAGGGAAATTATATTTTTGAGAAGAATCGCACTGTACCAAAATATTAAAAAATAGAAAAACCGCGATATCTCGTAAACGGAGCGAGATAAGCCAAAAATAAGCAATTTTTACCAAAATAAAAAAAATAAATAAAAACAGCGATATCTCGTAAACGGAGCGAGATAGGCCAAAAATAAGCAATTTTTACGTGTTCCTAAGGGAAATTATATTTTTGAGAAGAATCGCACTGTACCAAAATATTAAAAAATAGAAAAACCGCGATATCTCGTAAACGGAGCGAGATAAGCCAAAAATAAGCAATTTTTACCAAAATAAAAAAAATAAATAAAAACAGCGATATCTCGTAAACGGAGCGAGATAGGCCAAAAATAAGCAATTTTTACGGGTTCCTAAGGGAAATTCTATTTTCGAGAGGAATCGCACTGTACCAAAATATTAAAAAATAGAAAAACCGCGATATCTCGTAAACGGAGCGAGATAAGCCAAAAATAACCAATTTTTACCAAAATAAACAAAAAATAAAAACAGCGATATCTCGTAAACGGAGCGAGATAGGCCAAAAATAAGCAATTTTTACGGGTTCCTAAGGGAAATTCTATTTTCGAGAGGAATCGCACTGTACCAAAATATTAAAAAATAGAAAAACCGCGATATCTCGTAAACGGAGCGAGATAGGCCAAAAATAAGCAATTTTTACCAAAATAAAAAAAATAAATAAAAACAGCGATATCTCGTAAACGGAGCGAGATAGGCCAAAAATAAGCAATTTTTACGGGTTCCTAAGGGAAATTCTATTTTCGAGAGGAATCGCACTGTACCAAAATATTAAAAAATAGAAAAACCGCGATATCTCGTAAACGGAGCGAGATAAGCCAAAAATAAGCAATTTTCAACAGCGATATCTCGTAAACGGAGCGAGATAGGCCAAAAATAAGCAATTTTAACCAAAATATTAAAAAATAGAAAAACCGCGATATCTCGTAAACGGAGCGAGATAGGCCAAAAATAAGCAATTTTTACCAAAATAAAAAAAATAAATAAAAACAGCGATATCTCGTAAACGGAGCGAGATAGGCCAAAAATAAGCAATTTTTACCTGTTCCTAAGGGAAATTATATTTTTGAGAAGAATCGCACTGTACCAAAATATTAAAAAATAGAAAAACCGCGATATCTCGTAAACGGAGCGAGATAGGCCAAAAATAAGCAATTTTTACGGGTTCCTAAGGGAAATTATATTTTTGAGAAGAATCGCACTGTACCAAAATATTAAAAAATAGAAAAACCGCGATATCTCGTAAACGGAGCGAGATAAGCCAAAAATAAGCAATTTTTACCAAAATAAAAAAAATAAATAAAAACAGCGATATCTCGTAAACGGAGCGAGATAGGCCAAAAATAAGCAATTTTTACGGGTTCCTAAGGGAAATTCTATTTTCGAGAGGAATCGCACTGTACCAAAATATTAAAAAATAGAAAAACCGCGATATCTCGTAAACGGAGCGAGATAAGCCAAAAATAAGCAATTTTCAACAGCGATATCTCGTAAACGGAGCGAGATAGGCCAAAAATAAGCAATTTTTACCGGTTCCTAAGGGAAATTATATTTAACCAAAATATTAAAAAATAGAAAAACCGCGATATCTCGTAAACGGAGCGAGATAAGCCAAAAATAAGCAATTTTTACCAAAATAAACAAAAAATAAAAACAGCGATATCTCGTAAACGGAGCGAGATAGGCCCAAAATAAGCAATTTTTACGGGTTCCTAAGGGAAATTCTATTTTCGAGAGGAATCGCACTGTACCAAAATATTAAAAAATAGAAAAACCGCGATATCTCGTAAACGGAGCGAGATAAGCCAAAAATAAGCAATTTTCAACAGCGATATCTCGTAAACGGAGCGAGATAGGCCAAAAATAAGCAATTTTAACCAAAATATTAAAAAATAGAAAAACCGCGATATCTCGTAAACGGAGCGAGATAGGCCAAAAATAAGCAATTTTTACGGGTTCCTAAGGGAAATTATATTTTCGAGAGGAATCGCACTGTACCAAAATATTAAAAAATAGAAAAACCGCGATATCTCGTAAACGGAGCGAGATAGGCCAAAAATAAGCAATTTTAACAGAAATATTAATAAAATAGAAAAACCGCGATATCTCGTAAACGGAGCGAGATAGGCCAAAAATAAGCAATTTTTAATTATATTTTCGAGAGGAATCGCACTGTACCAAAATATTAAAAAATAGAAAAACCGCGATATCTCGTAAACGGAGCGAGATAGGCCAAAAATAAGCAATTTTTACGTGTTCCTAAGGGAAATTATATTTTCGAGAGGAATCGCACTGTACCAAAATATTAAAAAATAGAAAAACCGCGATATCTCGTTAACGGAGCGAGATAGGCCAAAAATAATCAATTTTTACGGGTTCCTAACGGAAATTATATTTTCGAGAGGAATCGCACTGTACCAAAATATTAAAAATAGAAAAACCGCGATATCTCGTAAACGGAGCGAGATAGGCCAGAAATAAGCAATTTTTACGGGTTCCTAAGAGAAATTATATTTTCGAGAAGAATCGCACTGTACCAAAATATTTAAAAATAGAAAAACCGCGATATCTCGTAAACGGAGCGAGATAGGCCAAAAATAAGCAATTTTTACCAAAATAGTAAAAAATAGAAAAACCGCGATATCTCGTTAACGGAGCGAGATAGGCCAAAAATTAGCAATTTTTACCAAAATATTAAAAAATAGAAAAACCGCGATATCTCGTAAACGGAGCGAGATAGGCCAAAAATAAGCAATTTTTACGGATTCCTAAGGGAAATTATATTTTCGAGAGGAATCGCACTGTATCAAAATATTAAAAAAATAGAAAAACCGCGATTTCTCGTAAATGAGCAATTTTTACCGGTTCCTAAAGGGAACTACATTATCGAGAGGAATCGCACTGTACCAAAATCTATCTTCTGCCCAATATAACTTCGACTGTGTGATTTGGAGCATCTCCTTATCTTTTAACAGCCAGAAAATTAATTTCTAGCAAAATATATAAGAATTAGAATATTTCATTTCTAGTTATATCTATATCTTAATTAGTTATATATCAAATAATATCTATAACTTCTAGTCAATTGCTAATAATAAGGTTTAATTATAGATTAAATTATAGTAATTTATACACATTACTTTTAATAAGGTAGTAAGGATGTAATCAAAAAGAGATTCACTCCATTTGTTGATGTATGAATTTCCTCAGAGCACATGAAGTGTGTTAGGATCGCACTAGATTATCAGGTCTTTGGCTTGTGCCGCTGTGCAGACCAGGTTGTTTTGTTGGTTTCGTCAGGAACGCTGATGTGACACACTTACTATTTTGGCCCATATCGATGCTTATGACCACAATTTCTTTGTTATTGAAAAAAAGGGAGAAAGTAAATGCACTGATTTAGCTCATTATGCAATACTTGATTCGAATTCGTTGTCAGAGACTCCAAAAGCGATATGTATGAAATATTTGGTCCATCTTGAATCTAAATAAATTCTAAAATTTAATGCATATTTGAATTCTTGAACTCAGGAGCAAGACCTGATTTTACTTCAATTAAAGTTAAATATAAAAAGCTCTAATGCATATTGCAATCCTTGAACTCAGGAGCAATGCGGGTTTTACTTCAATTAAATTTAAATAAGAAAAGCTCTAAGCTTTGCTCGGAAAAAAATAAACATTTCTAAGCCAAAAGCGTAATATTTAACGTTATTTTTAGACATTATTCAAAGAACTTCTTGATCAGTGATAAGTTCTTATGAAGACATCATACAATTTTTCTTTTTTTTTTCAGAATCTTTACAAAGTTTTTTTATTTTATAAACATAAACAATTATTTAAAGCACATCAATAGATTAAGAAATACTTCAAAATTGATGGCAATTTTCAACACAAACCTGGTCAAACCATCAAAAATTCAATAAATATTTTATTGCAACACTTAGAGCGTTCCTGCCATAACAACACAGTCATAAACGAAAGCCCGACATTGTTGGTAGACCATCAACGTGTATTCATTCATTCAATGTGGTGAACATCTCCTACACACATACTGTGATTATTATGTTTGCTGCTTAATTCTACGCCAAGGAATAAGCAATTTCCGACCCATCAATTTATAGAGCACAAAACAAAAATTTAATAAAAACAAACAATAAAACAAATATAAATAAAAAATAAAAAAAAAAAACAGCGTCATCACAATAAAGCTTTCTCTCTGACTGCAGACGAAAGTGATGGAAGTTGGACAATCCTTGTATTATAGTAGAGCGTCCTTGTGAATTTGTGCTTGATTAAATTCGAACATGAGTCTCTAAATATTTCATTGTGCTTGTATTTGTGTCTGATGTAATGAAATATTAGTGTGACCCTGGAGACTGACCCCAAAAATTGTGACAAATAGTTTGAACGACACAACGGTGACAAACGACAATAGTATCTTGACCGAAAACCAATTCAAGAACCAAGCAAACCTTCGCAAGAAGTTGAACAGAAGCTACAAAATTCTGCGTTGCTTTTCGCTAGCTATAAAAACTCAACTGATTTGCAGCAACAAGGAAAAACTTCGTCCTTCGTGGAATATATACTTTGTATGCTTTGTATGCGGATGTGTGTGTATAAGAGTGCTAATGTAAACTCGTGTGTGTGTGTGTGTGCCTTATACTGTGGTTAATTTTGAACCTCTTGTATTGGTCCCTAGTTGATATTTAGTCAACGACGAGTTAGTAAAAAACAAAAAAAAAAACATACACAAACATAAAAACATTTTATATGATAATCAAATAACTGAACTTTTTTTTATAACGGACAGCTAACGATTTCAATAACGAAAACTCACTGACACCAAAGGCATTACAACAAAAACAACAACACTTTGCTTCACTTGGGAACACTTTTCAAAAATTTTCATCGCTTGATCACACGTGTTGTTGTAGGCAAAACAAATGCTTTGGCCTTAGAAACTAAAGGACATTTTTTTTTTCCATAATTTTCTCAAATATCCTAACGATACGATTTTATGGCTAATCGTAGAGAAAATAGTAAAAAGGTCGGAAGACAGATTTTTGTGCAGCTAGTTAAGGAAAAACAGAACATTTAAAATTATTATTCGTTTAAATAAAAGTGTGAATGGAAGTATTTTTTTTTTTGTAAATGGTTTGTTTTTATTAACTTTACTCTTTATGGCGATCGAAAGCTGTTGGAAAGCTGTTGTTCGTTTCACATGCTAATAAAATAAAAATTGATATGAGTTTTTCAGGGTCGTTGTTAATTGTATGCCACACGTTAAGGTTCTGCTTGTGAATGTGATATCAATATTGAGTTGGAAAAGCAACGCGCTTGCAATACAAAGAGCCATTTTAATTTTTCAAAATTAACTTTTGATTTTTGAAGCGAAGCTTTTAGTTCTGTGATTTACTTGTGTGAAATCTCAAAAATCAACACTTTATTCCAACATTTCTTTCTTACTTAGTATTGATGCTCCTTTTTGCTTGCTTCTAGTACAAAAGAAAAAGTAATTTTCGAGATGTTTTTTCGTCCGCCTTGAGTATAGAACTCATAACCCATCAATTCATAGTTCCATACGCTATCCATCAATCTAAATTCCATCCAACAAAGAATTGTCGATTCAATACTAAGTGCCGACTGGAGTAATGTTGCCAGTTGATCACAGTTTTCTTAAAAGGATTGTGTATTGGCTATTTTACATATTAAGCAGATATTCAAACCAAATTGAGCAAAAATGTTGTTTCTTACGACGCACCTGTGCCTTCTTCTAATCTAAATGTTAAGACCATAACGTCATATCTAAATATATTTAGGCGCTTCCAAAGAAGAGAGGACAATTGTTGGAAAATTATTAAATTCTAGATTGATACCCACGAATGATTGTTGTTGTGTATTATTAAGGTGGGACATAACATTCGCGACAGAGAAAACAGACCTTTTTTGAAAAAATTCATAACTCAGTCAAAAACAAATATTTTTCCAAAATTTGTTTTTATTATTGTAGCGAATTGAAGAAATTACAAAAAAAAAAAAAATAAAAAAAATATGTATTTTTCACTCAAACATGGTTGTATAGAGCTCCAAACTGGCGGCAGAGAAAAAAACGGAGCCTCGTGGTTGCAGTGCTGGGAGTCGCAAAAATTGTCCGATCTGGAAAAAAAATGACTTTTTTAAATCTTATCAAAACTGGTTATCGTATGACAGGAGCTTTTTTAAATTTTTTTTTTAATTTTTGATGATGTTCCAAATTTGAATGTGTGTTTTTTCGAAAAAAATGTTGACTTTAAAAATTTATAAAAAATCAAAAAAAAAAATATAAAAAAAGTCCGTGTTTAATTAAATTTAGAAAGTTTGAAAAAGTTAAAAAAAAAATTTCATCAAAAAATTCCCGTACGAAAAACATGGTTTCGAGAAAAACGCCTTCATAGTTTGTGAACAAAGAAAAAACCAAAATGCGCTCTCACTAATCCGGCTGTAACTTTTGAACCCGTAGGAATTTTTCCATGAAATGGAATACTATGAAATGAATACTAAAATACAAAATTATAAAAAAAAGTTGATTTAAACAAACGGCCAATGTCATGTCCTCCCTTAAGAAGATTTTAATTTTAATCATAGAAGATTAAATACCAGATTTACTTAAATAAAACTTGGAATCCCTTCTTTTTTTACAAAAAAAAATGGTCATGTTTTTTGTGTTATACACCTCACAGATCGTTTAGACCTTACAAAACTTGAACCAAACTAGAAGTAGTGCTCCTTTAATAATGATGTTACTGGGTATGTATGCTTCGAAAATTTAAGTTGTCTAAGAAAAATTTTAAAAATAGTTGAAATCGGTCAGTCTGTAGAAGTACCTCCCAAGAACCTCTATAATTTTTTTTTTCTATGATTTTTATATGATTTTCTATGGGAGTTACATATAAAAGTAAGTCAATCTTAAAGAAACCCGTCCAAAAAACTACACAAATTAAGTTAAAGATATGTATTAAAATATATCGAAATCGGTTAGAACTAAGGGGTGCGTCCTTTGAACCTCTATTCAATTTATACCTGATTTTGTATGGAATGTATATACAAAAATTTACTGATCTTACCGAAACTCAGAGAGAAATCTGTACAAATATAGTAAAAAATGTGTTCTGAAAATTATCGAAATTCATAAGACCCTCCCTTAGAGCTATATCAATTTTTTTCTCCTGATTTTGTAAGGGAGGTGCATATAAAAGTTGACCGATCTTAACGAAACTCAGGTAGGAGGCTAGCCAAATTAAGTAGTAGATATGTAATAAAATGGTCGAAATCGGTTAGACCCTAGAGGTGCCTCGTTTCGAGCTATATTAAGTTTTGATCTGATATTGTATGGGAGGTACGTTCAAAATTTGACTGATCTTAACGAAACTCAGACAGCAATCTTTACAAACAGAGTAAATTATGTGTACTGAAAATGGTTAAAATTCATAAGATCGTATGGACCTTAAAAAGACCTCCCTTAGAGCTATATAAATTTTTATACCCTAAACCTGAAAGGTCAGGTTATATTAACTTTGTGCAAACGTTTGTAACGCATAGAACGAAGCGAGTCCGGTATAGAAAAGTATATATATTATTGATCAGCGTCACCACGTGAGTCGAGCTATCCATGTCCGTCCGTCCGTCCGTCTGTGTGTTGTCCGTATACACAGGATAAGAAGAAGGAGTTGAGATAATTGAATGAAACTTGGTACACATGGTCACAAGCACCCAAGGATCTGCACTTTTGAATATTTTTGGAATCCGCCCACGGACACGCCTACCTCCCATACAACGCAAAAATGTAAAACTGCATAACTCAGCTCATAATAAGCCTACAACAATAAAATTTGGTATGTATGTGTTTTATATCAACACAAAGATGTCTTTGAAAAATGGACGTCATCCGCTTACGGACACGCCCACCTCCCATACTACCCAAAAATTGAAAACGAAATAAATAAGCCTCTGTTTAACCTACAGAGCTAAAATTTGGCACATATGTTTTTTGTAACAAAACAAAGATGGTTTTGAAAAGTGGACATCATCCGCTTACGGACTCGCCTACCTCCCATACAACGCGAAAATTGAAAACTGCATAACTCAGCTCATAATCAGCCTACAACAGTAAAATTTGATATATATGTGTTTTATACAAACACAAAGATGTCTTCGAAAAATAGACGTCATCCGCTCACGGACACGCCCACCTCCCATACAACCCAAAAATTGAAAACGCAATAAATAAGCCTCTGTTTAACCTACAGAAACAAAATTTGGCACGCGTGTTTTTCATAAGAAAAAAAAGATGTTTTCGAAAAATGGAAATCATGCGCCAACGTACACGCCTATTTCCCATACAACCCTAAAAGTTTTAAACTCAATAAATAAGGTTATGTTTGTCATAGAGAAATTAAATTTGGTATGCATGTATTTTATACCAAAACTAAGGTGTGTTCAAAAATTGGAAGTAATCCGTCCAAAATCTCGCCCACCTCCCATAGCGAAAGCACAATAAAGGCATTAACTGTGAGCTACAGGAATAAAACTTGGTATGTGTAAATTTTTCATCAACATTTAAATGCATATAAAATGTAGGCTTCATCCACCCTTGGAGACGCCCATTTAGAATAAAAAATTTTTGTTTTTGAAAAGTGGGTTTAAGGTATTTCATAGTCGGCCTAGACCGACTTTAGACTTTCTTTACTTGTTTTCCCTGATTTTGTATGGGAAGTGCATGTAAAAATTGGCCGATCTTAAGAAACTTAGTCAGGAGACTAACCAAATTTAGTGTACTGAAATTGGTCGAAATCGGTTAGACCCGAGTGTCGACCTCTATTAAGTTTTGAACTGATTTTATATGGGAGGTACATTCAAAAGTTAGCTGATCTTAACGAAACTCGGTCAAAATTCTATAAAAATAAAAGAATATATATGTTCAAAAAATGGTCAAAATCGCTGAAACCATATGGCGACCTTACTTGGAGCTATATAAGTTTTGGACACGTTTTTGTATGGGAGATGCATACAAAAGTAAGCTGAACTCAACGAAACTCGGTCAGAAGACTGTCCAAATCAAGCAACAAATTAAGTATTAAAATTAGTCGAAATCGGTCAGACCCCAGGGGGTCTTGAACCTCGATTATAATTTGTCATCATTTTGTATGGGAGGTACATACAAACGTAAGTCAATCTTATCGAAACTCAGTCAGAAAGTATAGATACATAAAATTATTCGAAATCGGTTAGACCGTAGGAGTGGCTCCTTTCGAAGTACATAGAAAGGTTGGCTGATCTTAAAGAAACTCGGTTGGAAGTGCATTCTAATATAATTACATATGTTTACTGAAAATGGAGCTAACTTCCCTTCGAGATATATACATTTTTTTCTGGAAGACACACACACAAAATATGACTAATCCTAAAGAAACTCGGTCAGAAGGCTAGAGAAATAAAGTAAAAATTTCAACTATAAATTGTAAAAATCTGTAAGACCCTGGGTATAGCGCTCTGAACCATCACACTGATAGGTTAATGACCGGTTAGAAATCCCACCAGTATCAGGATTTCCCATTTTGACAAGATCAGAGGCTTTTAGTTCTGTTCTCGTTTAGTTCTGGCCAGAGCCTTCTAAATATAATGCAGTCACTTCTGAAAACCCAATTTGCGTTGGCATAATGTCTGGCTTTGCGGTCGATTCTACTTTTGAGAATACCTATTAGAATGTACACGTCTGTAATGGTTCTGTTTGTGTCTATCGTTACTTTACCTCTTGTCAGCTAATTTGCTTTGTCATTCTCTTCCAAATGGCTGTGTCCGGGGACCCAGCAGAAAGTCCAATTATGGGTATTACAGACATTGTTGAGAACTTGTTTACAGTCAAGTACCGTTTGGGCTTTGGTCACTTTGCATTCCAGCACTTTGATGACGGCTTGACTATCTACAAAAACAACTACCCTTGTGGGCGTTAGATTTTTGCTGTGAATTGAATCTGAGCTGCTTTCTCAATCGTATACATTTCTGCCTGAAAAACACTGGAGTGATCAGGCAGGCGTTTCACAGTTCAGATGTAGTGGTTCTGTTCCGTTTTTCATTTTGGACCACCAGTGCAGAATTGAAGATTACCGATTTTGTGGTCGTATCTTGCTTTTCTTGTCTGATAGGACTAGGTATAATGTATTTCGTTGTTTTTTTTTGATTTCTCAGTTCCATAGAGATTTAGATAAGATGCTTGTCCGTAAGTGTTGTTTTTCCAGGCTTGTGACTCACTAAGACGAATTGAGCTCTTTGTTGCCAAACACTTAAGCAACTCTTCTATGGGAAGGAGATATAGCACCATTTCTAGACTCACCAGTGGCATAGATTTCATGGCTCCTGTTACTGCTATACATGTTAACCACTTCTGTTAAAGAGTCCAAGTAGCTCAAGACCGAGTCCCAAGTAGTCCAAGTAGTCCAAGTAGAGAGCCGTAGATGAGATGAGGTCTTACGATTGTTGTATACATCCAGTGGACAAGTGCGGTCGCCCTATGTTAATTACTTATAATATATATATATTATTATTTTGAATGGGAGGTCCTTTTGAAACCAGCGAATTTTATAAAAAGATATTGTTTTTAGCATATCCTTAGAAGTATACACCAGTTTTTATTACTCGCGTTAATGGCACTCTTATATATAAACTACCTGAAATACCCTGTATTACTAAAACTGTTTTGTTATCGACTATAACTTTCTTGTTTATGATAAGGAACATATAAGGCTTTTCAAATCAAAGGTCAATATTTATACTTAAAATTTTTCGAATAAATTTTACGTATAACTAACTCAATATTTCTTATCGAATCCTACAAAAGTTACCATTTTTCCCAAAAATTTTCTTAACAAAATCTACAAAACTTTCTGGTTTATTAAATGGGGCAGTTTATATTTTAGAAAAGTGAATTCTTCAAATAAAATTACAAAAAAGTTTTGTCAAAATCCAGCAAACATTTCTTTGGTAATTCCTTTTCGAACTATGCTTACTTCTTAATATTTTTCATACAAATTTCACAATTTTTAAAAACTCACCTTTTGAAACCTTCTTAACTTTCTGGGTCATGAAAAAGAGTAGAAAAAAATTATTATAAAAACATCTAATAAATACTCCAATTTTAAAATTTCGATTCAAGAAAATTCAAGAATCCCTTTTCTTCTTCATCCTTTCCTTTGGCTTTATATTCAAGTCCTTGACAATATATTAAACAATATCACTTAATGGGTTAATGATTGGGTACGAGTTTTGTTTTGAATGTAAGCATTCTTGTCATAACACAATAGAAGAAAAAAACAACGCATCAATAAACATCAAAATAGAAGGTTAACCATTACCATTTGCGTTTTTGTCAGGTTATTGCTTGAGGTTCAGTGGCTTCTTTATTATTTAGTTTAATACCTTTACAGCAAAAAGTAAATTAAATATTGAATACCATTCCAATTTGTGTACAAATCCAAGTTAAAGTTTGTTGTCATAGCAAACAAGAAGATAAAGCATTTTATTTTATTTTATTTTTGAATATATGTAGCAGAAAACTTAATCTAGAAATTGATCTCATAGAAATAGCAACGCACCCTCAAAACTAGACTGACCCAATGCAAAATATGCCATTTTAACATGTTGGCAAGTATCATTTCTAATAAGATTTTGTGCAAAAAAAAAACTAATAGCCAAGCATAGACATTGCAAATGATTACATTTTAGTTCCATGCGTGTCAACTCATCACAATTTGCCTAAAAAGGGTTCCATTAAAGAAATCAACATTTCTTTGTGAACCTTCGTAAAGTCATTTTTTGTATCGCTCAATAACAAAAGAACAGAGAGAGAATTTTCTTGTCATCGAATTGTATTCAATCCTCGAATATGTTCGTTTTGCTTTCATCTGTAATTTTTAACTAAACCAATTTGTTGTATAAACAACTTATTGCTATAAAAGCCCAAAAAGCAAATTTATTTTTAAAAAGGTTGCTGAAAGAGACTTTCAAGTCAATCCAACTCACCGCAGCGCCACGAACGAAGAATTTAGTGTGATGGTGGTGGTGGTGGTGGTGGTATTTATGAAAAGGGACGTATTTAGCGATTGAGTGATACTTGAGCACTCAGAATTTTGGGGCCTCTCAAAACAAAAACGGCATGTTAAAACCTTAAGGAGGGACATAACATTCGCAGCAAAGAAAACAGACCTTTTTAAAAATTCATAACTTAGTAAAAAACAAACATTTTTCCAACATTTTTTTTTATTATTATAGAGAATTGAACAAATTACAAGAAAAAAATTCAAAAAAATATATTTTTCACTCCAACATGGTTTTATAGTGCTTCAAACTGGCGGCAGAGAAAAAAGCGGGGCCTCGTGGTTGCAGCGCTGGGAGTCGCAAAATTTGTCCGATCTGGAAAAAAAATAACTTTTTTATATCTTAACAAAATTGGTTATCGTATGACAGGAGCTTTTTGTTAAAATTTTTTTTTCAATTTTTGGTGTTCCAAATTTGAAAGCGTGTTTTTTCGAAAGAAATATTGACTTTAAAAATTCATAAAAAATCGAAAAAAAATCGATAGCGAATCAAGTTTAAAAAAATATAAAAAAAAAAAATTTTGTCAAAAAATGAGCCACCTCATTGGTGGAATTTTAAAAAACTCATGATGCCATTTGAAAGCTATTAAAAAGATCAAAAAAGGTCAGTCGGTCCCATTAAAAGGTCAGTGATATATAATTTTTTATGAATTTTTTAAGAAACTTTCAAGGTCATGCACAATTTGCTCTATTGTGGAAGCCAGGAGTGGAATTTTTAAAAACTAAATATACCATCTAAAAGATATTAAAAAGGTCAAAAAAGGTCAGTTATCTGCAATAATTGGTCAGCGATAGAAAATTTTTTATGAATTTTTTTAATAAAATTTCAAGGTCATTTGCCCCATTGTGCAGTCCACAAGTCGAATTTTAAGAAAATACATATATCACCTGAAAGGTATGAAAAAGATCAAAAAAAGTCAGTTATGTTCGTTAATTGGTCAACAATGGATAATTTTTTAGAAATTTTTTTAAGTTTTTCAATTTTTACATATTTTGCCCCATTGTGCAGTCCACAAGTCGAATTTTAAAAAAATACACATATCACCTGAAAGGTATGAAAAATATAAAAAAAGGTCAGTTATGTTCATTAATTGGTCAGCGATAAATAATTTTTAGAAATTTTTGTACGATTTTCATATTTTAACTATTTTGCCCCATTGTGCAGTCCACAAGTTGAATTTCAAAAAAGTACACATATATAACCCGTAGGAGTTTTACTAAAATTTAATAAAATACAAAATTATAAATTTAAAAAAACAGCCAATGTCATGTCCCCCGTTATTTTTCATTTGTGTAAGGCTTTTCTTGGTTATAATGGTTGTATTCATACGTCAGTCAAATGACTAAATTATTATGAATTTGTTGTTGTTAACCCAGCTAAACAAAACTAACTCTCTGCGATAGAGAAAATGAAGTCTTCAACACTTCATCGAATCAGTCAGAATGTTCATTGCGCTCCAGAGATGAATCATTTTGGATTCATCTGTAGGTATGAAATCTTTTTAAGATACGTATAGCCCCTGCTATACACATGCATTATTCACATTCTAGAAGGTAATCGATGACTACAGCTTACTTGATTTTTCTCCATCATATGTAATCGAAGTTTTGTTTGGAACGTTCAAAATTATTTATTTTCCCGCTAAGCTTTCTGTCCATTATAACTTCTGCGTACTTTTTGTGACTACGAGGAATAGTTTGGTGACGGTATGGGTCTTTTATTTTATTTGCTCGTGAAAAGACTAGCTCAGTATTTTAAAGGTTCACCCCAACACCATTTTTGATCCAGATTTTAAGATCAGAGACCACTGATGTCCACATAGGAAATCACCTTACATCCACCTTTTTCTACCCTCTTCAGTAGCTCTTCAGATCACCTCCCCGAGGATAACCTCTAAAAACGAAACCTTCCAGATTTTCATTACCTTCTTTTATTCATATTATTCCATATTAGAAGATATCCCACTACAAATTAAGCAATTTTTTGTTAACTCAACCGTTTGTTAGACCACGCTTTCTTGGTAAATTCTCACTTTCTGGGCCCTTTAAATCTCGTGGCCCTGGACACTATAAGAGCAAGCTCATGCTTAAAGATAGCCCTGTTTATGGATAAATTATTTGTATATCTTTTGAATGTAGCCAGTAGACTATCGTTGCACTGCGAAGCGCCATCATTTTTGCTATTTCCGTTTGATAATTTTCATTTCCGTCGGAATGCCAAATCACACAGACCGACAGACAAACAAACAAACAAACCACCAAACTAACTATTGAAATCCAAGGAAAATCAAATCAATTTGTCTGCTTAGTTGGCATATGTATGAACGAGTACCTCTTCTCGTCGTCATTGAAGACCAAGAGTGGAAAAAGCAACTCTTATCTGTGGAAAAGCACTTTGGCAGAATTTTGGCGCAAAGTAGTTCCAAGTATTCGGTATGAGTTGCCGTTTGGCAAAAGCAAACAAACAAACAGACAAACAGCAATACGAACAACAACAACAACAACAACAACATCAATGTAATATTTATTCTATCAAACCGAAAGCAAAATGAAATGCAAAACTTGATGTTCGACTTGATGTTTTGGGGGGGAGGAGAATTTATTTACATACTCTGCTACACATACATTTACTCATGTATGTACACTTCTTTTTCTATTCTGACCAAAATCAAAAATGGCCACAGTGTGCTGTATAGGCTAGCCAACATTGAGCCCATTATTTGGGCATTTGATTGAATGTCATCAGACTTAGACTGACTAAACAGAATTAATGAAGGACAAAGAAAATCCTTGATACGTAAATCAAGCGGCTAAATCTTTTGAGCACCCACAGAGAGTTGTTTTTTTGTTATATGCCAACAGACGCCCGAGAAGAAGCAGCATGCAACTTCAATTGACTGGAAACAATTTATGCCTTAATAGAGATTCATTCGCATAGCAAACAAGTAAAGTAGAGATATTCATGTTTTCTATTTAAATTAGTTGTTGTCAAATATGGCTTCAAATATGAAATTTTGTTTTAGAAAATGTCAAATATTTTATGACAATGAAATGGCAATAAATGACATATTATGTTTTTATCGAAAATTTTTATTGACAATATTTTTACCATGATACATGTCTATAAGAACTGCAATGAAGTAAATGCATTTTTTTATATAAAAAATAAAAACTTAAAAAAAAATATTTTTCAAGGAGTATTTAAAGAGCTTTAGCCGAATAATTTATGAAGTTAAGGGTTGCTACAACAATTATGTAATTGCAGAACAAACCGAACAGATTGGTTTGGTTCAGCCCCAGTGCTGACTTGATGTGGAGCAACGGCAAAAAATTATTAGCAATATTTAAATAAGTTTTCTAATTTACATTTATATTTGATTTTTGTACAATTTACCATGTTTCTTGTTTCCATTCCAAAAGTTTTTTGAGGCTTTTACTTACTAAAAACCATCAAAATCTTTTAAAACCTTAAAAAAAATCAAAATCTTTTCCAACCTTAAAAAACATTTGTTTGCAACTGGTCTTTGAAACATTTATAATGCATGTTTTTTGAAAAATATTTTTTTCGCACCTACGATTATTAAATTTTTTTTTTTACCAATACAAATTGGCCCTCCCTAGTGTACTAATACACTCGCTGGATTCACTAGGTTGGGTCAATTTTTTTTTAAAAATATTTTTTTCGCGCCTACGATCTTATAGTTTTTTTTAACTATAAATTTTTTTTTTCAGATTTTTAAAGAACGCTAAAAATTTATCAAATCAAATTTCGTTTCGTTGAAAACGAAAAATTTTCTATTATTTTCTCTTATAGAATGAATATAGATGCTAAAAAAGAATTCTTCGAATACAAAAACAACGAAATTTTTGACGTAGAATTACGTCTTAAAGCGCGGTTTGCATGGGGTCGTTTTAACAGATTTTTTCAAGACCATGAAACTTTTGTGACGAATACTTTAGGGTATACCTACAGCCTTTAATACTCATTGTTCAAAGTTAATATATATACTAAAATATCAGCTATATCCTGCGCTGAATGAATATCTAATTTTGGATTTTGTTACTATTGTATAAAAGTCACAAAATAGCAAAATATAAGAAGAAAATTGCATGTTTTTGTATAAGAAAATAAATTTTCAGTTGCTTATGCTGTGCCTGCTGCTTTCTTTGTTTTTGTTTCGTTTTTTTTTTTGCTCATATGGTTTTTGTTTTATACAAACTGATTCGCAGGCTTCTTCATTGGGTTCTTGTATGTACTACTTCTGTATTGGGTTCTTGTATGTACTACTTAGTAATGAGTGCTCTATTTTAACACAAGATGTCAATTACAACCTCTTCTCAACTCAGTCAATAAACTCAAACTGTCCAACTTAACGAATTGGGTCTGTCATCCGGTTAGATTTAGATTTAACTCTTTCAAAAGAGTTTGTAAAGACAAAAATTAAAAATTTTCAAAATTTTGTGTAATCAATATTTTTGTACTATCGCAATCTTCACTTTTTTTGCTTATATTGGGTATGCATTCTGAAGAAAAAATGTTATAGGAAAAAACTTGATATTTTGGCCAAAAAAATGGGTTTAGGAGAACCAAAACCGCTCCATGGGAATTTCTCCAATCAAAAAAAAATTATGCAGATATAGTTTTTAAGAGTCTCTTTAACTTATGAGTTGGTATCCAGCGACATATTAATTTCGATACGGCTTATTTTACATATACAAGGAACGCGAGAACTTATAAGTTTAGTGAACGAAATTCATATAATCCATGTACAAATTTAAAGCCAGCAAGAAAAGTTCATAAGATATATGTCAAAAATACATGAAACTCATGTACTTACACAATGGAAGCGTATGCTAAATTATTTTTTAAGATCGGTCTTTATACAAAAAAAATTGATAAACTGGTTTAAAATATTACTTTGTTAATTTTAAGCAGTATTCTAGTCTTGGGGTAAAAAACTTGGGTAATTTTTATACCCCACGAGTACTGCGTAAGGGGTATATTAATTTTGTCACGACGTGTGTAACGCCCATAAAGAGGCGTGGTAGGCATAGAAAAGTATATATATTCTTGATCAGCATAACCACCTGAGTCGATTAAGCCATGTCCGTCTGTCGGTATGTCCGTCTGTCCGTCTGTCTGTCCGTCTTTCTGTCTGTGGACACGATAACAGTCGTAATTTTAAAGCTATTGTGCCGAAATTCGATATTTAAGCTTTTTTCTAAAAAACTAAGATCAAGTCCATAAGATCACATAAAAATAAGAAAATCTTCTAAAATCTCAAACGAAAAGCTCTCCAATTTAAAATTCTTAAACCCTTCAGAATCGGTCGTGGGGGTATTTTAACTTCGGCCCTTACTAGTTTTTTTTAATTCGATAAAGAAAAAACTTAGAATATTTTTACCAGCCATTTCTTCATAAGATATTTATTGATATTTTAACAATACAAAAAAAAAATTTTTAAAATTTTGAAAATTTATATCTTTAAACGCGTTTTTCTCGAAACTACTTTTTCTAATACGTTTGACGAGATTTCTCAAGTTCTAATGAAACGATTAACTGGAAATTTGGTTGGGACCTTCTTTATATATCCCTCTCTTATTGGAACTATAATTATAATAATATTTTGTTTTTCTAATATTTTTAAAAAGTTCAAAACTTTGAAAAAAGGGGCAAAAAATCACGTTTTTTCAAACAGCTGCCATTTTGTAAAATTTTTTTAATTTAAACAATATCGAAAGTCTTACCTATTAAGAATATTTCTTATTTTCTTCTTCAGATCACCAAAAGTGTTAGAGTTAGGGATGTTCGATGTTGAAAAAACATTTATAACGGCAACGATCTTGATATCGAAAGCTCAACATCAATCGATAGTCGATGTTAATCAAACAAAAAACATCGATGGAATGTTCTCTTTAAAAATTTTGGTTTTTATGGTTACATCTTTTTCGCGGTTATGGCTCGATATAAAAAAAAACATTTTGTAAAATCACATAATTACAATATTCCAAACTCTCCTAGGACTTTCTTTCAAAGGAACAAAGGGATTTTTGAGAAAATTTTAAAATTAGTGAAATTCTCTGTGAAAGCCTTCATAAAAAATTACATTTAAAAACATCGATTATATATTCATTGGTTTAGCAATGGTCGAATGGTCTTGGTCGAAGTTAAAATACCACCACAGCCGTGTTGAAATATATGTGAATTTATTTAGATTATATTTTTTGATGACGTCACTTTGTATGATAGATAGGCGTCGCTTTCATTCGATTTTTTAAAATTCCCAACTCAGAGTACGTTTTGAATATCAAGACTAATGTAGGATACATTAAGTAATACCTAATTTTTTGGTATTTATAAAAACTTTGTTATTTTGATGACGTCACTTTCGATGGAATGTAGGGGCAGTATTACCAAGATTTTGCTGAATTTCAAACTCAGCCCATGTGTTTCAAATAGAAACTTAGTGAAAAATTTCATGTCATAATTTTGAAAATTGATAAAATTTTTAAAATTTTAAGAGTTTTTCAGTTTTTGTGACGTCACTTTGTATGATGGGTCGGGGTGGTTGGTCATCAGTGTTTCATTTTCGAACTCAATGTCAATATTTAATTTACACGCTTATGTAAAAATTTCTTAAATTTATTAAAAATTTGATAAAGTAACTTTGTAAGGGAGGTAGGCGTGGTTTTCATTTGACCACGACTTATTTTTGAACTTGGTCTTTATTCATTTAGAAAAAACTTTAAATATTAAATTTTATTACGTTACAGTTGCTGCCCATACCATGACCCTTAATCGAAAAAAAATAATTTTACAAAATGATGGGGGCTTATTTAAAAAAAAATGCAGATTCACGAGAAAATTGTACTGCTTTTTTCCTGCGGAAATTGCGATTTTTTTTTCGGTCGGAAAACTGTTGATCAGTTATATTTCTTAAAACCCCATTCTATGGGAATTCTTTATATTTTCGTTTATTTAGAGTATTTGCTTTTATAAATCATTATATTTTCATTGGAATTCTGTTTCTCTATTAAAAAAATCTATTAAATATTTTGAGTTTTAACTTGATACAGGGATTTCTTTGCTGTAAACAAAATTGAGAAAGGTCAAGAAGATTTGTATAGCAAAGTAAAGTAGCTCTTTATTTGCTTATGGCGATAATTTTTCTTAGAAAATTTCTGAAAGAAAGCAGAACAGCAAGTCTTATTAGTAAACAACCTTGAACTTTGCAAAAAACTTTCTAACCAAGCTATAGTTCACCACAAACTTGAAGCATGTCTTATGCATAGTGAATAAATTGCAAGTAGATTTTTCATTAATTTTTAACACTTCTCAAGCATATCCTTTATGTAGGTAATAAATTATATGGCAGTAATAAACTTCAACCTAAACATAACACACAAAAAAAAAACTTAATGCAAGCCGACATTCTTGCTTTTCGCCTAACCTTTAATGGAGCTTTAATATCATTAATGGTTAGAAGCAACAAAAATGTTTTTTTTTGCACCCTTTTGCAACGGCATGAATAATTCAAACTTCATTCGTTGTTCTTTAATCTAGTTGTACTTTTTCTTGCTGCTCTGCTGCTCTTATTAACCTAAGACTTTGGACGTTGCGCTCTTTAATGGAAATCAAGTTGTTTTCTACACTAGCCAATGTAAGAAGATTTCAGCTTTGATGTTAAATGTACCAAATATAAATACAATTTCGACCCTACATAAGTAATTATGTTATCCTTATAAATATTTGACGA
The DNA here is from genome assembly GCA_958299015.1 of Tetanocera ferruginea. Classification (NCBI taxonomy): domain Eukaryota; kingdom Metazoa; phylum Arthropoda; class Insecta; order Diptera; family Sciomyzidae; genus Tetanocera; species Tetanocera ferruginea. The sequence goes on from OY282642.1 coordinate 11,480,543, forward strand.
GCTAGAACCGACATGTGTTCGAAAGGCTACATTAAAAAGTTAGACATAAACATAGACATAGACATGGAATATTGTTATGGTCTACATCCATTTACTCTCAGGGCCAAGCTGTTAAATAGACTTTTGCTATCTTCTCAGCCATTTCAATTTGCATTGGAATCAGAATGAATAATTCCAGGATTTACTACTGTTAACTTGTTGTTTTGCGCTATTGTGTGGGTGGTTATCACGCGCCTAATATATGCATATCACTTGTTGTTGTTGTTGTGCGAATTGTCTTAGATTTTGGCCATTTGCATAATAACTTAATAACTTGTTAGCCCGATAAGCTAAGTATTTCTAAGCCAATTATGTTGTACTTATGTTTGTACAAGTTTTATAGAATGCTAAAGAATAAAAAATTACAAAACGGATTGACAGAAGCAAAGATTAATTAATCTTATCGCATAGAAGTTATTTTATAATAGATATGATTTTTTGTTTAACACTTAATAAAACGAAGTACGTGATATAGTTTAATTTTGTTTATATTTATATAAGGATATTCAAGATCATTTCAAAAATTATATAAGTTTTCAAAAATTTACTGGAATCAAGATACTTGATTCAATAAAAAAAAGAAACAGTTTCGATAGTATCGTAAGTGTAGACGTAGAATTCCGTTTTAGTTGTAGCCTCTTCTACTTTGTCTCTTTGGTCCGATTGTTTTGTCCATTTTGCACGTATATTAATTGATCTTCCGAATATTAACAAATAAATTAATAACACTCCATTATGGACTCATTGAGCCCAAAACAAAGAAAAAGTAAAAATGTAAGTATGATTAAATGAGCAAGCAAAAGGAAACAAGCACAATTTCAAATTTTTTCGATCATTTCGTTTAGTTTGATAGGTTGAGTTCATTGACTTAGTTGAAAAGAAGACGAAGCAAATGCACTTTCCATTGGTGCTACTTTCGTCTCAGCCCGATATATATTTAGTTTGCGAGCTACAGTCAGTTTAACTACTAATTTCAAATTAAAATTAAGATCCCGATTTTTAAAAAATCGTATGGTTACTATATTTCACGCTGAGCACATGCCCTTTCCATTAGTGCCACTCTCGTCTCGTCACTGTCCAATATTTAATTTGCGAGCTACACTTTCGTCTCTGTTCGATGTATAGTTTGCGAACTACACTGGCTAGTGCTAGTGGTATGTGGGATCTAAATTAATTTGCATTAAAAACAAAAATTAAAATTTAACGCCATCTATTGGGTAAAAGCATGAAACGAAATATGATCCAAATCGTTTTTTTTTCATAAGAGTTAAACCCAACCGGATCACAGACCCATTTCGTTAAATTAAACAGTTTGAGTTCATTGACTGAGTTCAAAAGAGGTTCATGACCTCTGGTTTCAAAATTAAAGTTTACTTGGTAAACAAGAACAGTAATGCATACATAAACCCAATGCGAGCCAATGCTTACAATGCTACCAATACGAACAAGAACTTTAAGTTTCACGTAAGCACGTGGTACACGTGTTCACGTGTTTTTAAAAAAATCAAGTGAAAACACGAACCTCAACTACACGTTAATTTTATTCACGAACTACACGTGAAGTTCGTATTCACGTGATAGCGCCAATGCCCCACTTGTGACAGATAATCCCACTGCATCCGATTGGCCATAGAATCATCCATTTTGGTTCAAATGTTCCATGGAACCCATCAAAGTACCATTGACCCACCTGTGACCTCATATAATCCCACTGCATCCGATTGGCCATAGAATCATCCATTTTGGTCCAAATGTTCCATGGAACCCATAAATGTGCCTATGACCCACCTGTGACCTCATATAATCCCACTGCATCCGATTGGCCATAGAATCATCCATTTTGGTCCAAATATGCCATGGAACCCATCAAAGTACCATTGACCCACCTGTGACCTCATATAATCCCACTGCATCCGATTGGCCATAGAATCATCCATTTTGGTCCAAATGTTCCATGGAACCCATAAAAGTACCAATGACCCACCTGTGACCTCAGATAATCCCACTGCATCCGATTGGCCATAGAATCATCCATTTTGGTCCAAATGTTCCATGGAACCCATAAATGTGCCTATGACCCACCTGTGACCTCATATAATCCCACTGCATCCGATTGGCCATAGAATCATCCATTTTGGTCCAAATATGCCATGGAACCCATCAAAGTACCATTGACCCACCTGTGACCTCATATAATCCCACTGCATCCGATTGGCCATAGAATCATCCATTTTGGTTCAAATGTCCCATGGAACCCATCCAAGTACCATTGACCCACCTGTGACCTCAGATATTCCCACTGCATCCGATTGGCCATAGAATCATCCATTTTGGTTCAAATGTTCCATGAAACCCATCCAAGTACCATTGACCCACCTGTGACCTCATAATCCCACTGCATCCGATTGGCCATAGAATCATCCATTTTGGTCCAAATATGCCATGGAACCCATCAAAGTACCATTGACCCACCTGTGACCTCATATAAATCCCACTGCATCCGATTGGCCATAGAATCATCCATTTTGGTCCAAATGTTCCATGGAACCCATCAAAGTACCAATGACCCACCTGTGACCTCAGATAATCCCACTGCATCCGATTGGCCATAGAATCATCCATTTTGGTCCAAATGTTCCATGGAACCCATAAATGTGCCAATGACCCACCTGTGACCTCAGATAATCCCACTGCATCCGATTGGCCATAGAATCATCCATTTTGGTTCAAATGTTCCATGGAACCCATCCAAGTACCATTGACCCACCTGTGACCTCAGCTATTCCCACTGCATCCGATTGGCCATAGAATCATCCATTTTGGTCCAAATGTTCCATGGAACCCATCAAAGTACCAATGACCCGCCTGTGACCTCAGATAATCCCACTGCATCCGATTGGCCATAGAATCATCCATTTTGGTTCAAATGTTCCATGGAACCCATCCAAGTACCATTGACCCACCTGTGACCTCAGATATTCCCACTGCATCCGATTGGCCATAGAATCATCCATTTTGGTCCAAATGTAACATGGAACCCATCCAAGTACCATTGACCCACCTGTGACCTCAGATATTCCCACTGCATCCGATTGGCCATAGAATCATCCATTTTGGTCCAAATGTTCCATGGAACCCATCAAAGTACCAATGACCCGCCTGTGACCTCAGATAATCCCACTGCATCCGATTGGCCATAGAATCATCCATTTTGGTCCAAATGTTCCATGGAACCCATAAATGTGCCAATGACCCACCTGTGACCTCAGATAATCCCACTGCATCCGATTGGCCATAGAATTATCCATTTTGGTCCAAATATTGCATGGAACCCATAAATGTTCCAGTGACCCACCAGTGACGTCAGATAATCCCACTGCATCCGATTGGCCATAGAATCATCCATTTTGGTCCAAATGTTCCAGGAAATAAAAAGAATGCAAGCATAAACAACGAAACAAAAAAAAAGAAAGCAGCAAGCACAGCAGGTACATTATAAGCAGCTGATGATCGACTTTCTTATATAAAAACATGCATTTTTCTTCTTATATTTTACTATTTTCTGACTTTCATATAATAGTGACAAAATCCAAAATTAGATATTCATTCAGCGCAGGATATATCTGATATTTTAGTATATATATTATCTTTGAACAATAAGTATTAATGGCTGTAGGTATACCCTAAAGTATTCGCCAAAAACGTTGCATGACCTTCAAAAAATCTGTTAAAACGACCCCATACAAACCGCGCTGTAAGACGTAATTCTACGTCAAAAAAAAAAATAATATCTAGGTTAGGTTATAAACGCGGTTGACCGCTTAGACACAATGATTAGTCTATTGTGGTACCACAAGAATCTGCCCTACAACTTTTAAAAAATTGTTCATGCAAACCAACCATAAATAGCTTCAAGATCCAGCAAGCGCTTGAGATATTAAGGATTCCAACCATTAGTCCTCCACGTCTAAGTGTCACCGAGCTAACCTTCGTGAACTCGGATAAGTCTCAAGGAGTAAGTTTGGACAGAAAGTTAAACTGGATACTAAATCTTTTTGAACGCACTAGAAAAGCCAACTTCGCACCGTATACTAAGAAAATAGTTTATTTCTATCAACACAGATTTGGTTATATTTAAAAACGTTATACTTGCTTGTAACAAAATAAATATTTGATTATTGACAAACGTTATACTTACTTATAACGTATAAAAAATTTGTGAAGAGAAAAATAATTTTACGTTTACATTTTATTATTTATTTATTCTTCATTATTATAACTTTTAACTTTATTTTCGAACATAAACATTTCATTCAAGCAAATATTTGAATGAGTAATTGCATACCGTCATCATTTATTTTATCTTGATAACTGAGAATCGAACCCATGACCCATCGCATAAAAGTTGAATGCTCTAACATCATGACGTACTTCGACTGGCTCATGAATGAAAAAAAGGCAAACTAAGCATAAACAAAATATTGTCTTTTGAATTTGAAATGTTTTTGTTTCATGTTATGTTATGTTATGTTATGTTATGTTATGTTATGTTATGTTATGTTATGTTATGTTATGTTATGTTATGTTATGTTATGTTATGTTATGTTATGTTATGTTATGTTATGTTATGTTATGTTATGTTATGTTATGTTATGTTATGTTATGTTATGTTATGTTATGTTATGTTATGTTATGTTATGTTATGTTATGTTATGTTATGTTATGTTATGTTATGTTATGTTATGTTATTTCATGTTATGTTATGTTATGTTATGTTATGTTATGTTATGTTATGTTATGTTATGTTATGTTATGTTATATTATGTTATGTTATGTTATGTTATGTTATGTTATGTTATGTTATGTTATGTTATGTTATGTTATGTTATGTTATGTTATGTTATGTTATGTTATGTTATGTTATGTTATGTTATGTTATGTTATGTTATGTTATGTTATATTATGTTACGACACTTGCAATATTGAAAAAGTAAACAAAAAAGTTTCAAAAACTGACCTTTGAAGTTCAATCAGTTACGATATTTTAAATACGAGTATGTGAAGACTTTATATTGATTTTTTTCGTTTTGATATCATCATTGTTTTTTCTTAGAACTATAAACTTGAGGAAAATTACACCAAAAATTTTGACCCAAAAACATACACAGAACTTGAAAACTATTAAATTTCCTCACACGACAAATTTTTAGTGCAAAGAGGTGTGCTACAAAAAATTACAGCTTTGCAAGCTAATTTTAGAAATTTATTTTTGTGTAGCTATCGACAACAAAATTAGTGTTTTAAAAAAAAAAATTGAAATGCTTCCAAAAAGTTTATTCAAACTAAAAGAAGACTTTTAAAGCTCTTGTCATGCAAATTTATATTTATTTAAAATATCTTAAAGCAAACAATCACTTTGAGGACTTAAAGGCCCACTCAAATTTGCTGTAACTCAAACCACTTGAACAACTAATAGTTCGCATAATAAAGTTCAAACATTATTTCAAATTCCGAATTAGTACAATTAGGTTAAGTGTGCACAATTTGCGCTATTTAAACAGGTGACTCTAAGGACATGTGAGAAATGTAATCTTATGCCTACCCAACCACGTCTGTTGGCAAGTGTTAACAAACCTTATGGCCATGTTAACATGGGACTTGTTTGGGTGTTGCGTGCCTTTGCACGCACCACAAGGTACAAAAGTGAATGCATACGACTTGCTGTTCCTGTTGCTGCTGCTGCTGTCGGTAGTAGTGATGAAAGATTTATGTGCGCCTAAGAATTCGATACCCAATGCAAAGGAATATATTCCTTGTTATGTATATATGTCATATATGACATATTTCATTGTTGTTACAAATATTAATGTAATGCCTAACCCATCGACTGTATTCTTTTTATATCACATTTTGATGCCGACTGATATTTTTCTCAAAAAAAATAAGGGCAAAAGCCCAGAAACATGTGTTATTTGCAAAAAAAAATAACTAAATTTCGGTTGATTTAAAACACCAACCGTGCCCGTGAACACAAACTTGAGAAAAAAATTCAAAAAATTGTCATATAAATTGATAAAACAAGCAAAACCCGAGTATATTCAGTCCGGTCAACCAAAAAGATGGCTATTGTTACCGATAGTACGAGCAGGAACACAAGAAATTCAACTCACCAAAACTCACCACAGATTTCAGCGACTCAACATTAGCCGGTCCAGAAAAATTCTGCATTGCGGCTTCAATAGTCGAGTGGTAAGCGTGCTTTTCTGCCAACTCAGAGATCCCGGGTTCGAATCGCGGTCTAGCCATGGTTCTATGCTTTTACATTACTTTTATTCTTTCCTAATTTCTTATCAACTGAAATTAAAAAGATTAAGATTGCTTAATAACTCGAATTGACTGAGGTGAGCGCATAAAACTTGCCTCAAATTCAAATTCGCATGTTGATAAAGCGCTCCAGCACGCATACAGTACCCTACACTTGCTTCTCTTGATTTTCTTTTCTCTTCTACTTATCTATCACCCCATTTCCGAACCCAAATAAATTAGACTGAATTGATTTGACATCTGAAATTCTTAGTCTAAACTAAAAATAAAATTTAAATTAGCATCGACATCGGTTCTCAGATAGCTTAAAAACATTTGCTTTCAAATTACTGAACAGCAAGAAACCCTTAAGATGGATTTGGTTTGGTAGCTAACCTGTGTTAGCGAATAGCACTAAAAACCCGATTACTTGCTTCTCTCACAACACTGTTTGAGAATTAATTGGCTTATTTGAACAGCCCACCATATGCTCAGCTTAGATCACGTACCTGCCCATAGCCTTTGTTTATCGTTTGGTTACAACATTATTGGCACGTGGATGATGATATGGAGTCGAGTTTGAACAACATGTTTATCATGCAATTGATACTTATATCTAATTAGATAAACACTGAGAGCAGATTTTGTTTAAGTTTTGGAAACATTCTCAGAAGCATCATTAAGATAAATAATTTATTTTTACATAAAATCGTTTAACTAATGTAACAATAAAATTAACGTGCCCTCAAAACATTTTAAAAAAAAAATGTGACAAAGAAGAGAGCGCACATAAGTAAACATCATGATACAATGGGCACATTCAGCGTACTCAACAGTTGCCAAGTCTAGAACAAAAATTGAGTTTTGATAACGCTCAGTGAAACTGTTAAGATAGCGGTAGCTTAAATGTACTCTTATTTATCTTAAAAGTGCAAAAAAGAACTCAAGTTAAAAAAAAAATCTAAATGTCAAAAGGATTTTTCGCGGCACCTGCTCTTACGAACATTCAATGCTTTCGTATTTTAGGCGGAAAAACAGATAACAGTTAGAAGATATTCAAAATATTCTTATGATTCAACAATAATACAATATGAAAAATAATAGAAATAAATAAAAAAAAAACAAATAAAAAAAGGAAACATTTTAAAGAAATATAAAATAAAAACTTAAAAAATATTGGCTGGAATTGAGTGTTCTGGAATAAGTTAATATTAATTAATTAATAACTTAAAATTAGTTAAATAAGCACTTACTTTGATTTGATCACATTTTTTTTTATTCAAAAATGGTAAATTTAAAAAAAAATTGTTCTACAAAAAGTTCTTAGAGTTACCAAAAGAATACCTACACTCAGAAAAAAACACATACCTTGCTCCGGTAAAAAATTTATCTATTTTCGATAATAGCAATTTTCACTTTTTCAAATAAAATTTTCTTCAATTAGAATAAATTTTCACATTTTCAAAGAAATATTACTTTACTTCTAGGAAATGGAAATATTTCAATGTCTCTAATAATGATAAGTATTTGTCTCGTTCAAAAAATTTCTCATTTATAAATTTATAAATTTATAAATTTATTGAAAATGAAAAATGTTTCTTATATTTTGATAAAAAATTCACTATGAGAAGTATTTTCTGCAATAAAAACAAATCTTTTCTCAAAAATAAGAAGTATTTTTCTTTAAAAACGATACATTTTTGTATATATTTTTTCTTTTTCATGGAAGCTTTTTATCATTTTTAAAGAGAATTTTTAGTATCACAATTAAGGAATAGTATTCTCTGGAGCAAAGTCTATGCCATATTTTTTGAAATATGATGCCTTTTTATCATATTCCGAGTAGCTTTTTTCTGGTTGTCTTCAGAATTTTTGGAGTCTTTTGATTTTTCCAAAAACTGATCAAATTCCAAAATCCAAAAGTGGCTTCAAAAATTCTCATGTATTCTGAAGTAAATTCTAAGCAACTTTTGTGCTTTAAAATTTTTCCATACGATGTTTTATTTTTAAGTAAAAAATTGTAAAAATTCAAAAGCTAATTTTTTTGTATCCACTTTGGCGAAAATAATTGACTTTTTATAAAAAATTTACAAAAGATAATATATATCAGCTGTTTTGAAAAAGATACAAAAACTCCAATTTGACAAACAATAATCGACGAAACCATGGTCTAGTCTGCTCCGTTCTTTTGCAAAGAATTTTGTTGTTGTAGCAAACCTATTACTTTATGAATTATTTGGCATAAAGCTCAAAATATAATTCTGAAAGAATATGTTAACTAAAAATAATTTCTTTTTTTTCAGAATTTTTTCAGCTTTTAAAATTTTTTTAAAAAAGCTTTGAACAAAAAATGGCCAAAACACTTCAAGTAAAAACATTGAAAATGCGAGCATTCGACAAAAAAGATGATTTTTCAAGAAAAGTTTTGATTTTTTACTGACTTTTTTTATTTAATGTATTCTGTGCCCATATAAATTTAGCTAAGGGGGTGCACCGAAATTTGCAACATATAGTAAAGTATTTTAAATTAGTATGTAACTTTTTAGAGTCCAATTTTATATTAAATATTAGTTTAATACTAAAAATATGCACGTAAATAGAAAACTGTTTATATGTATGTCTTGAGCTTGCAAAGCTATATAGTACAAAGCCTAACATTTCATCTACTTGACAACTTTTATAATGCTTAACGCAGCCATCTATTCGGTGAAAATAGCACCCACCTCGCTACACTGCCGCTACACAGTTGAATACGCTGAATGCGGCCATTAACTGTTTTGCTGAAAGAGTCTTTCTTGACAGCAGCCATGCTAGCTGGTTTATTAAGAGAAGTGAAGAGAGCAACATGGTGTTATTTAAACTCTCGCCATACAAACATGTGAAATGCAGTGCTGTCACTTGAAAATTATAAATAGTGGTAGATTGTGTCTGGAAAGAGTGGTATGTTAAGAAAATTAGTGGTAGATTTTTCGTATCTTAAAAAAATGGGGTTTACCAGAGGTGAATCTCATAGAAATTATGCTATATCTTTAGTTTGACTTTAATTAAATTTTATTGTTAAAAAAAGAAACACAATTGTTCTCAAATATTTTTCAAAAATATCATTACATAATTTACAATTGTGAATACTGGATCATAAAGACTATTAAACGTAAAAATCTCGCTATTAGATCGAAACTTGAGCTTATTTCTATAAATTTTTAGACGCTCATGGTCCAAGCCGGTTTTTTCAATTTCCGTAACTCCCGCTGCCAATCATGAGCTGCAAAGTACAAACTAAACAGCGAGCAAGCCAAGAGCCAAGTTAGGAGCTACTCACGAACCAGAAAGTAAGCAAATTTCAAGTAAAGTTTTCATGCGCACCAAAAGATTGTTAGCTAAGGTGTTGTATTGAATTTGAAAACTTTTATAGAGCTGTTACTAAGCTAACGTTTTCGTGTTCTGCGAAATTAAAAAAACAAATTCGGCGTAATTGAAAAAGAACTGAAAAACGAATTTTTATTTATTTTTTGCATGGATTTTTTGATTTTTTTCCAATGCAATTCCAAATTCAGTCTCACATTTAAAAAGATTCCATTTCCTGTCTCAGTAAAATATTATAAAAACTTAATTAAAGAAACTTATAACAGCAATTATTATTTAAAAATAGGTTGATAATAGAAATTACGACAGAAATAAAATAGTGTTAGATTTTGGGAAAAGGTAAATAGCGGGTGGTAAAAGTGGTAGATGTCAAAAAATTCGAAAAAAGTGGTAGATCTACCACAATTTTGGTAAAGTGACAGCACTGGTGAAAAGCAAACGATCAAGCAATGCGTGGCATTCTAGAACATTTCTCTAAAAACTTTGCACTTTAATTAAAGATATCTTTTATTAAATTTTCTTAAATAAAATAGCCCTGTGTCATTCCTTAGAACAAGTATGATATTTTAAAACTAATTTCATAAAAAGCGGTTCAGAACTTTTGAAGTTTGCCTTCAACAAATAAAATTTTTCTTACATTTAAGGTTAGAATTTCTAACACTAGCCTAAGGTATGCACAATATAATGACTATAATTTGCAGAAAGGAGTTGTCCTACAAGCAAAGCTCTTGCATAAAGGATTGCAATAAATTCAAGCCGGTCCAAGCGCTACCCCACAAATCATTGCAAAGCTGCCTACAGCAACTGCTCTAGGCGGATATTGAGTTATACGTGCAAATGGTTAAGTCATTAAAATGACAACACAAACAACAAAAACACAAATACGCTCTCATCTCGCAAACTCAACCACTCATCTCTACACAAAGAAATATAACTTCAAGTGTTGCCGCTTAACAGATAGACAGACACTGTGATGAGTCGCGATAATCGATGCTATTGTCAGGATAATTGAAATCGAAGGTGCAGCCACAGCAGCAGCAGCAGCAACAATAGCAGTAAAACCAGTAGAAGAGTATGCATGAACCATAATCGTGAATGGCATCACGTGCAAGCAAAGGTTTGTTATGTCAACACACAAAGATCTGCTTGACATGCACGCGTAAAACGTTTGTCATGGCGGGCGCTTGAAAGTGTCTTTCCGTTTCCTCTTGACCCCTCCCCTACACAATAATGATTGCAACGGCAATGCAAATGTTTTTATTGTTAACTGTATGTTGAATGTATGACCAGCATGAACAGATGGATCGCAATCAATTCGGTGCAGATATGCTGTGGTCAGAGAGCAGCGGAAGGGGCAAAATGAAAATTGTTGTTTACACAAACACCAACAGCTGCTACTTTTGTCCGTGTAACAGTTGAAGTTGATGTTTTTGGATTTATCGGTGAAATAATTGGTTCTTTTGTAGAAACTTAAATGCGGCAGTTATAGAAAAGCATTCAAGCTGGAAAGTACATATGTAAGGCCATGTTTACTTTTATCATTAACGGCTTCTTTACTCGGGGTGTACAAAAGCTGGAAAAGTATGCGGTATATTTCGGATGACAAAACAGTAGTCAGAAAATGATAGTCAAATGATAAAATAACTTGACCGACTTGTAATAAGATATAAATTTAAGCTAACCGGCTAAATACTTTAGTACAAATAAGATTCATTGACATTCATAAAATGTGAGTTAACAAAGCCTAGTACACTGTTCAGTTTCATGTGAAATTTTATTCAAATCTCCATACAAAAAACGTTAGCTCTGGAATTCTCGCGAAAATTTTCACCACATGTTTATCAAAGTAGTACTCTGTTCCGCTGTGAAAAATACTCGCAACATTTTTTCACGACAATTTAATTGAATATTTAATTTATCAATTTATCAATATCAATTTAATATTTTTCTCAATTTTAAAAAGTAAACCATAACATTCTCAAATTTTACAATTTATACGCCACAAAATATTTGTCAACTTTTTCACGCAACACAAAAATGAATGTTGCCAGCGAAATTTCACGCAAACGAACAGAATACTAGGCTTAACTGGTGAAAATAGTTCATAGTAAAATTATCCATGACCACGTAGTCCCAAATCTAAGCTTTTTTCGGGGTTGGCGGGTGGGTCTGGCGAAAAAAATTGTTTTATAATAATGATAATAAAAAATGTGTCTTCATCTTAAAGCGCGTCTTGTTAGAGTGTCTATTTCACAATTTTTTTTTAGGGCGAACTAATCGGATAGTAAAACCAATTTAACATCCTTATGAAACGGAATGAAGTTATCAGGTGGTGTTCGGAAGATTAAGCTTTTTGAAAACTTCTGATGCCGCATTCTCAGTAATACGGTGAATTAAACGGGAAACAAAACCAATGTAACGCAATCCTAATGAAATGAAAAATATGCTCAGAACTCTGCAGTCGACTTGGATAGTTCACGACCGAACTAGTTAAATTGAATACTTCGTTTATTGATTTTCGTTGTTTCTTTTACAAAAATGAACGCGATAAAAAGCTTATCAAACAATGGTTTGCGTCCAAGCTAACAGATCTTACGAAATAAAAGCCATAACGAACTAATTCACAATGGTTTAAGTCCATAATTTTCCAAGTAAAACTTCCTTAGCTGCGTATGAAGCAATACGGCGAATTGAAATTGAGGAGTAAAACCAAACTAAAAGGTCCAAATTGTCTTTTGATTTTTTGTTTTATTTCTCTTAATTGCACAGTCCAGTTAAATTTTGAACAGAAGTTATGTATTTTCAATATGAAATCTACAAAGAACATAATAATAATTTTCGTTAAAAAATTAAAAACACAGTTTTAGATATCGACAACAGTGCCACTTATCGGAACTAAAGTTTAATCCTATATTTTAAGTTAAGATCACTCACACACTTTCACAAAATTTCATTGAAATCGGTTGAGTGGTTTCGGAAATTAGCGTCCTCGAAGATAGTGCCACGTGATTTTTATACCCTAAACCTGGACAGATCTAAACGTTTGTAACATCTAAAAATGAGCGCGTCTGGTGTAGAAAAGTATATATATATATTCACGATCTGCGTCATTTGGTGAGTAGATTTAGCCATGTCCGTCTATTCGTCCCTACATCTGTTTGGTATCCGTAAACACAGGATAAGTAAAAGGAGTTGAGATAATTGCATGAAACTTGGTACATAGTACTTCACATGGAGCCAAGGATATGCAATATTGAATATTTTTTTAAAACACCCATGGACACGCCCACCCCCTATACAACCCATTATATCGAAAAATCTGTAAGGAAGCCTATTGTTAAGCTAAAATTGGTTTTTATTTGACTTACTGAGATCAAACTTGGTATGGAAGTATGTTATATCAAAACTAAGGTTTTTTGACAAAATTGGCGTAATCCATCCATAAACACCTCCCACCGCCCACTACCCATACAATCCACTTTAGTAAAAACTCTATAAAAAGGATGGATATTTCATCTACAAATATCAAGCTTGGTATTGAAGTATGCACTATCAAAACTAAGATGTTTAAACAAAATGGACGCAATCCTCCTACCAACAAGCCCACCTCCCACCAGTATAAACCTTTTAAGAAATAGATGGATTTTAACACGTTGACTGCCGTGACAATTTTCAAAAAACTGGGAAAAATTACAATTTGATTTTTTCACATTATATTTAGCATGATGCCAAAACAGCGTTTTTTAGAAAAAGTTTTTTTTTACTGTTGAAGATGGTGAAGATATATAGTTGTAGCAATGTTTGTTCAGGGACTTGGCTGTCATTTTTATTCGTGGTAATTTAGAAGCTTTTTAAAGGTTACTTCCGGTAGAGCTCAATTTGAATATTTAAACTAACCAATTTGTATAAAAAAATTAAAGAAGTTGAAAATTGACTGTTAAGCCCATATTTTGGTAAGACATTTTAAATGTCAATTCTGACTTTTGGATGTCAAAAATGCTGATCCTTTTAAAAAAATAAGAAAAGCGACATCTTCTGAAGCTGTTTCTACAAAATTTATTTTCTGAACAAAAAGAAGATTTCATCACCTTTTCAACAACGTTTTTTTTGTTAAAAATGATTTTTAAACAAAAGAGATATTTGAGAAAAAATGTTTAAGGTAGGTGTTTTTTTAAAAAAAAATCTATGTATAACAAAGTAAATTTTTAGGTTTTTCTTATAAGTCATTTTCTACGCTATGATTCCGCACATTAAAAGCTTTTAAAATAATTCCTTGCTTTCACATATCTTTTTTAAGAGTTGCATCTTCATTTTCAGCTAAACGTTTCATGCATTCCAGTACATTCCATTTTGTATTGCAGTCAAAGTATTTTCTCACCAATTTTGTGCCCTCTTGCAATTTTATGTTTGTTAAGTCATTTTCTACCAAATCGAAGATATTTTTTGTAAATTTATTTGAACGCCACTTGATTTTTTGACACCTAGTATATATTTCCTTGTAATGTAAACATATCCTCATTTCTTCCTTGTAATGAGACATATCCTCATTTCTTTTTGTCATTGCAAAAATATCCTTTCAGTTTATGTTATTAAAAAATGAATAAACATCATCAAGTAGTCTACTTAAATATTTTTTTTTTAATGAATCTTAAGCCAAAATTAAAGCATCTTTATATAACTAACGTAACTGTATTTAAACGGTTTAAAAACTGAAGTGAAAAAATTTAAATTCCACATATGATTTTATTTGATCACGTATACATAAATATACACATTGAGCGTTGTCCCCATGGGCCTAAAACAACATGTAATCCAACTTTGATTCTACTCTATGCCTAATGTTGAGCAAAAAAATTGTTTTTCTACTTGTTTTTAATTTTTTTTTTTTCCAAACCTTACTTCATATTAAGGTTAATTTTTCAACAATGGTAAGGAAAAACTTAAAGCCACTCGGTGAATTTTTTAAAAATCCATCAATAAAAATTAATTTATGATTAATTTTTGTAGGCATGGAGAGGCTAGGTTGGCATTTGATGCAGAAAAAGGGTCAAAAACAGACTTTTTTTGTACTGAACTTTTTTTGTAGCTCATTTTTCTGCAAAACCATTGCAAATATCGTAAAGCCACTCGGTGAAAATTTAGATATCTATTAGCTTAACAAATGTTGCTTAGACAACTCCTTCTGATCTCTTCGTGTATTCATGGCATTTTAAATATAAAAGTGCAATTTTCTTGCATTTTTTAAAACAGCTATTTTTATAATTTGTATTTTAAAACTTGCAATGTAGAGCATAATTCTGTAAAGAAGATATCCTTTTTAATAATACAAAATTATAAAATGTTTGATTTTCTACGAGGAAAATGGATAAAAAGATTAAAAACACAACACCTTCAAAAAAAAGAGATTTTTTCAAACATCTAGTTATCAGGCACCCTGTATGCAAGGAGATTTTGAAGTACAACGAAATGAAGCTAAATAAATACTTTCTTTAATGAGTGCAGTTACAACTTTGTATCTTAAAGTTAAAAAAAGTTATTTTTTTGGCATCATGCTAATTATATTACTAAAAACTCTTTCTAGATCACAGGTATCATCCAAAAGCAAAAATGATTTTAGGATAAAAAGGACCAACGAATTATCTCGTAGTTGGCTTCTGTAACAGAAATCGCTACGAAGAAGCCAAGAACGAGTGACAACGAAAAATGACAGGTTTATTGAGCACGAGATAACTCGTAGTTGGCACCCTAGAAGAGAACGCAATCTACGAGTTATCTCGTAGTCGGCAGTCAACGTGTTAAACAAAAATTAGGAGTTATTTCTATTTGTTGTTTTGTAGTTTAATATATACTACATTTAATTTTTTGTTTGACTATCTAAAAATATATGCAAAATAAGAGAGGTGGTTCAAATAATTTCTCGGTTATAACTTTTAATTGATTGGTGATACAAAGCTATTTCTTTCGAAGTAGTAATTTTTGAAGTTTATTATTTTTTAAAAAAAAAAATAACAAAAAACATTTAAATAAAAAATTTAATGTCGTCAAAAAAATCATATGGGGTGGCCTTGATTTGTCGATAGCACGGACATTTTCTTAATTTAGTGGCAAGAAAAAATAAACTCACCGGAAATGCGTTGAAGACTTTGAAAGATAATAAAAAATGCAATCTTGAGTTATTCTTTTTTTACAACAAAAATCATTTCTACACCATATTGTGTGAAAAGATAAAATTTTGTGGTCTCTTCTTAAAAGGAATAATTTATAAATAAGCAAAAAAGTAACGGTAAAATTTTAAAAGTTTATTTTATTAAATTTAAATTTAAATTTATTTTATTCAAAGATGGCGGAGATATTGGCTTTCCAGTTTACAACATTCAATTTCAGACCATGATATAATAACTACAAGGTAGTGTTAACGTTTCTGTTGGAAACAAACTTCTGTCAAAAAATATAACTAAGAAAAGAGCGCTCACAATCCGCCATTGCACACAATTAATTAATTTTCATTGGTCACATTCAGCGTACTCAACAGTTGGCAACTGTTAAGTCAAAACTTGATACACATAAATATGAAGTTGCGCATTAAAATGCATTTAAAAATAGAAAATTTTTAATTTGTTGGTAAAATTTCCATTGGTGTTTGATACAAAGCTTGACATTTCATCAACTTGACAACTTTTCTGAAACCTCATTACCGATAACAGTGCTACCCTTTGTGTAGCTGTCACAACAGTTGACACAGCTGAATGTGGCCAACGCATATAACAACGAACAGCTGTTTTTGACAAGAGTTCGTTTACTTTTAGCTGAGAGAATCAACACTTGTCAATACTACCTGGTAAAGTTATTATATCATGATTTCAGACAGTTTCTTTCTCTCTCTTGGCATTTGGTTCAAGTACACGCTAAATAACTAACGACAATATTTAGGAAATTCATTAAAAATACTTTTGGTTTGAACTTCACATTGAAGTTATCAGATTTCAAAGAAAATTCCACAAGCTATCAGAAATAATTGAAAAAATTAAAAAAAAATGTTAGTTCGACCAAGATATTAACATGGAAACTCGTCTTTTTGAATTCAAAACATATTTTTACACAAATTTCATAATTGATAAATACATAATACTAAATTTTTTAAGAAATTGCTACGTTTGAAAAAAAAAATCAAATTCGACCAACTCAAGAGCTCTCTCCCAATTTCATATTGATCAAAGAGCGCGTTTTTTCTCAAAAATGTAATTTCTCTCTTAGAAGGAAAGGAAGGATTTCTCTTCCATCAGATATATTGAGTTTTAATTAATACCAAAAAATCGTGCTACAAATTTTACTGTTCACGTATTTATATATATGATTTAAACACTATAGGAGGCTTAGGGTATTCAATAGTTGGGCTTGACCCACTTTAGAATTTTTACTTTTAATATATTTAGAAAATGAATATGCAGTTTAATTAACTGATAATCAGCAATGAAGTTGGTTTAACTGGTCGTAGAAAACGTATTTGAAACGTAAGTTCGACAACTCAATCGATATCATTTTCGAACATTTCAGCCTGCTGTTCTGGATCAGTGATTTTAGTTGCTTCAGTTGTTTTGTCTGTATTGGTTATAAAAGTACATTTTGTCATGTTGTTAATCATTTTATAGGTAATAAATTTATCACAACCTTCGCGCACCACCGCAGTACACTGAGAAGAAACAGCAGCACATGTTGATAGACAAAATATTTTCATAATTTTCTCAATTTTTGTTTGTTATAAAAATGCTGGTTCTCATACTCTCAATTATTTTCATTTGTTATTCCACTTTAAGCTGCTATGGAATAGGTTTTAACCTGCAATCGCTCCTTTCATCACAACTTTTCTTGCTCATTCATAAATAAAACAGAAATAATTTTGAAATTATTTAGCAAAAAAACCTCGCCGCTTGAGTTATAAAAGTATAATAGATTATCTTAAATATATCTATTATTAAGCCATAAAATTAAGCAAACCTCCTTCAAAATTTTGCACACATAACAACAAGTCCTTTTTACTCATTCTATGACTATAAGTTGTTCCTCGTTGATAATAAGTAATAGAATAACAGCTTCAAGCAGGCTATAAAGATATCTTAATGGCGCATAAATAATTTTAAGCACTATTACAACAAATCAAAAACGTTGTTAAACACATACATGTTTGCTTTTTTTTTAGAAATATATTCTAAGGATGCTTGTTACCGACTAGCTGTGGACTGCAACTATCAGCACATTTTACAATTGCTGACAAAAAAGCAACAATAAATAACTCACTCAGACTTGACTTACAGTCGCAATAAAAGTGCGAAATCCTGCATGATTTATTGAAATCACTTTGAAAATTGTGCCTGTTTTTGGGCAAAGGGGGGACAATGAGGGGGTTGATGTGCCTTTTATGTTGTGGGTTTATTGTTCGATCGTAAAACAAAGCATTCGGCATTTATGCCAAGCAAATTTAAAACGCGATTTGCTTAAAGGGTGGGGGGAGGGGGGCAGGTAGATGATTTTAGATGTGAATTTAGCATTGTCAGCATGTGCGGTTGAAGTCACAACATGACTGACATGTGTTGTAATGTAATTTCCAACAACGCGAACACTTCATCAGCGACTTCATTTTGTCTCATATGAATTTGTTTTGTGTTGTGGATGCTGATGTTTGAATTTGAATCTCATGAAAATGTCCTGTTCTGTCCTCATGTTGTCCTTATATCTGACTGTTCGCTTAAATCGGTGGCGCAGTGTGTGTGTTTTTGCAATATACTGTGTGTTTAGCGTGCATTTAGATGATCTGCTTGATGCCAGCTTGTGATTTGTTTCTAAATTGTTTCTGGCTTCAACAACTGCTTTTGTGCTGATGATGTTGAATGAGCCGCTTTTAGTACACAAATTACCCCATTCTAACCACTTATTAACTTCATGGTGGCATTCATGTTTTAAATGTTCTACACCAAATCGGTTGAACATTATTTATATGGGCGTTTTAATTGTGCTTTGATTGCATCATGGGGGACAACATTATTCCCATTGAAGTTAATTCAAATTTAATGTCAGTATAAAAGCTTTTTATTAAATTAAGTTAAAAGCATTGCATCAGTAGCTTAAGTAATGGTTTGTATGGTTTTATAAACAAAAGCTGAAAAATTATATTAAATCATGCTTGGAAATCTAAACAATGTTATGTCAAGTAAGTCATGGGAAAAACATGGTTTTGAGTAGGAAGAAAGTTTTGCATGAATAGAAGGTAGACCGCATGGGTTTTTTTTTTACAAAAGGCGCGATTCGGCTTGAAATACTTACAGACAAAAGCTGACAAAAGCTGACATTCATTCCGAATATCAGCTATTTTGTGTGTAAGACTTATACAATCTGTTTGAGTTAACATTTTAAAAACGTCAAAAGTGAACAGCAGGT
Source organism: Tetanocera ferruginea (assembly GCA_958299015.1). NCBI lineage: Eukaryota > Metazoa > Arthropoda > Insecta > Diptera > Sciomyzidae > Tetanocera > Tetanocera ferruginea. The sequence goes on from OY282642.1 coordinate 11,499,680, forward strand.
GAACTTGCTTTTCAATAATGAAAGTGGTTTTAATTAAGTTTTTTTGAAATTAAAAAAAAAAAAACTGAAAAGAAAAATATAAAAAGATTCACTTAAAAAAAAAAATCAATTCTCGTCAGATCATTTGTCAACTGGCATGAAAATTAAATGATATAAATTTATCATTATGTCAAAGGAATTGATTTATTAGGTTTTTTCTTTTAAACTGAACCAAAACCAAAAGTGGTGTTCCAGTTCAAAATGCAATTCGGTAAAAATTTCCAAAATTGTATCAGACCAGAAAAACCGTTTCAGACCAGCAAAGATTTGTGCATACTATTTATATTTGGAACTAAAATCGGGGTTCTTTTTTTGTTGATAGCCATGGTTATCATAAAATTTTTTCCACATTTCTAACTTTGAGTAATTATTTGAGAACAAAGCTTAATTTCATGAAAAATTCCTACGGGTTCAAAAGTTACAGCCGGATTAGTGAGAGCGCATTTTTAGTTTTAACCTTTTTTTTCTTTTTTCATAAACTTTGAACGCGTTTATCTCGAAACCATGTTTTTCGTACTGGTTGCGGCACTAGCGGGTTCATTTTTTGACGAAATATTTTTTATTTATTTTTTAAATTTGATTCGCTTCTGTATGACACGAGCTTGTTTTTAAATTTTTTTTCGATTTTTTATGAATTTTTAAAGTCAATATTTTTTTCGAAAAAACCAAAAATTGAAAAAATATTTAAAAAAAAAACTTCTGATATGATATGATAACCAATTTTGTTAAGATTTAAAAAAGTCATTTTTTTCCAGATGGTAGAGTTTTTGCGACTCCCAGCGCTGCAACCACGAGGCCCTGTTTTTTTCGCTGCCGCCAGTTTGTAGCTCTATAAAATCATGTTGGAGTAAAAAATATTTTTTTTTTTAATTTTTTGAGTTTTTTTTCTTGTAATTTGTAAAAAAAAATTTTGAAAAAAAGTTTGTTTTTGACTGAGTTATGAATTTTTATAGAAAGGTCTGTTTTCTCTGCCGCGAATGTTATGTCCCACCTTAACATGTTTCAACCCGACCCTTAGCGCCTAACATTCATGTTCTCAAAAAGTTTTCATGTGACAAAAATGCATGAGTTTCATGTACCTTTACAAGGGAAACGTGAACTAAGATATGATTAAGTGACCGAAATTCTTATAATCCATGTACAAAAACAAGGGCAACAAGAATAGTTCATAAAATACGAATCAAAAATGCATGAAACTCATCTATAACTCATCTTGTATCTTTACAATGGAAGCGCGAACTTCTTTAAGCATTTAGTATGTGTGACCAAAATTCATACATTCTATGTACATGTACATTCGAACGGTTCTGCCTTCACACGAACAACTAACAAACTGGGTTTTTAGTATTCCTTTCCTTTTCACAAAACAATTTCACGTTGCATTATAACTTAGGCATTAACTTTTTCCTGGAGTTTTTTGAAAAAAGTACCTCTATTATATTTTTAATGTTCATCTGCATGTCCTGACTAGAGTCAACTTTCAGTAGGAATTTTTTCCGAAAAAATTTTTTTTTCCAAATCAGAGATATGCTGCCTCAAACAGAGCTTCCTTTTACTTGGCCAAAAACAAAATGCTGAGTGCACTTAAACAATACTTGAAAAATGTGCTTTTGTCACAGAACTATGATTGGTCACATTCGTATTTTTAATGAACTGACACCATGTGTCAGTGCAATTTTTTAAGAAAAAAAAATTATATATTGTTTTCTAACAGTTTTCCAAAATAAAATATAAACAAAAATACGCGCACAAAATAGAATGATTTACAAAAACTCTGCACACTATAGAAAAGCCTCACGTACAGCACTTTGATGATGCTTTGCCATAACAATTTTATATCTATTTTATAGCATCTTATTGAACAATTCGCCTCAACAAATAATAGAAAAAAAAATAATATAACTATGAAGAACGTACATATTTAAGTGTGTGTGTGTGTGTGTTTGTGTGCGTGCGCGACATTGGACTGTGATGATGACCGTTAGTTCGAAATGTCCTGCGTATGTGAAATTTAGTTAGACAAGGCAAAGTTTTCAAATCTTTTGTAGACAAAACAAAACTCACACAACAAAAACAAAAACAAAAAACAAAAAATTGTTAATTCCACTGAATCGTGATAATTTCATCTGATTACACATCATCAGGATATGCGATAAATTCCATAAGGCAAAAGGACCAAATTCAAGTACGTGCTCGGTTAACATTACAGAAAGCAAACGTGAACTTGTGAGCTGAAGAAACGAGAACACGTTCCTCATAACACACATACACTCACTCATACAAGCATAAGCACACATACTCACAAAAGTAAACACACATACTCAACAACAACCAACAACACACATACAACAGCACATACATGCAACAACAAGGCAACGCAAGAAAATCCTTTTAATTTTGGTTCAGCAAAATGTACAATTTCCAACTTTCAGTCAAGTCAAAGTTGTTGCTACCGTTGCTGCTGCTGCTGCTGCTGCATAGTTTGGCTGCTTTTGTGGCGGTTCACCGTTAAGATGCCAACATGAAAAGGCATTCTGCACCATTTCACCGTTTTCACTTAACTTTCATTTCGCAAATATTTTACCTCATATTTTTAAAAAATTTTGTGCTACTTTTATTTTTTTTTTTTTTTAAGAGTTTTTAATACTCCCATTTTTACTGCTCTACTCCCAGGTTGTAAGGCTTGCAGCGAGTTACAGACGAGTTTCATTTGAATTCTTGATTTTTGCATAGAAGAATATCATAAATTAGACCAAGCTGGCACAAGAGATTCGCGACCGACAACACATCCGCCCAACAACAGCAACAACCACAAGCAGTGGTGTGGGGGAGGTTGCGGGTTTGGTAGTCGTTATAATAACAACAATAACACAAAAGCAGTCAATCGGGTCGACAACAATTTATTCTCGTTTGTTGAATAATAACTCAAAAATTCAAAGCAAACACTCGATGGAAAAAATATTGGAAAAATTCAATTTAAATTTTCTATCCTGCAATAAGGAAGTCATTGTGAGCTATTTGTCAGGTGACAGTGGGATCCAGTAAGCAATGAAATAAATTTTGAATATTTTTGCTTGAGTACCAAATTTAAAAATAAAACGCTTGATTTGTTTGCAGTTAACAATGTTGATGGTGGAGGTGGTGGTGGTGGTGGTGGTGGTGGTGGTGGTGGTGGTGGAGTTGGTGGTGGTGGTGGTGGTGGTGGTGGTGGTGGTGGTGGTGGTATTATGGTTGAAAATTGCAATACATGGACAATGCAGTGAGAAATGCATAGTGGAGCAATGAAAGGATTTTGTATAAATAATTCTACGAACTGATCCATGTATAAATGACAGTAGCTTATATAATGGAGTTATATCTATTGCTAGTGCTATTTATAAGACTTTCAGAAAATTCGAATATCAAATTAATTTTTATAGAAAATGTTTTAGTACACAAAATAAGCTTCGGAAAAATGCGATTTTTTAGTACAGTCAACTTTTTTAGTTTTAGAGATATGTTTATGTTTTAAGTGCCATTGAAAAGAGAATTGAATATATTACAAGATTTATTATGAAAAAAAAAAATTTAATTTATTACGTGAAATTCTTAGAAATTTGGACTCAAAGTTGAAATTTGTTAGTTTCCACCGATTAATTTCATTTTCTGACGAGCACAGCTCAGGAACGGTTAAGTCGGTGGGGTTTGTTGATATACCGTTAAAAAGGGGATTTTAAAACAATGAGCTTTCAAAATAAGTTTTCTGTAAGTTAGTTTTTGTGCTAGAAACAATAATCAAAATCGTTACAATCGTACATTACCTTTCACCTCCGTAAATAGTTGCACTCAGTTGCGGGACACCCCGTGTAAACACATGCATTTTTCTTCTTATATTTTACTATTTTGTGACTTTAATATAATAGCGACAAAATCCAAAATTAGATATTCATTCAGCACAGGATATATCTGATATTTTAGTATATATATTATCTTTTAAAGATGAGTTTAAAAGACTGTAGGTATACTTTAAAGTATTCGTCAAAAAGTTTCAATGCCTTAAAAAAATCTGTTAAAACAACCCCATACAAACCGCGCTGTAAGACGTAATTCTATGTCAAAAATTGTGAAAGTTCACCAGAAACTAAATGAAGTAATTAACTGTATTGAGAACTATATCTTAGCTTTTTTTATTAAATATTTTTAGACACACCATGTGGTACCACAATTCATGCATTTTCTCACAATTTTGTCAAATGACACTATTTTGAAAAATAATATTTCCAAAATAAATTAAACAACCCTCTACAAATTTACAAATAGATGCATCTTCATTTATCTTGATTTTCAAAACTTTTAAAGGGGCAGTTTTTGTTATGCAGTATCAGCAAAAAATTACTTTTTTGTTCATTTTAATAATAGCGGATTTATAAAAAAAAATTTTTGAACATTTGAAGATCTCATTTTAGATATCTGCTTTTAACTACATCATCCTGAAATTCATATAATTTCTTTAAAACACAAAAGGCTCATTCCATACAGACGAGTGTGACGTTTTGACTACTTTATCGTGCTGAAAATGGTATTAACCGGTTAAAATATTAGCAAATTACTATAGGGTATTTTAGAAGATGCCCCAAGGTTTCAAAATGCTAAAACATAATGCAGTTATTTATACTAGTTTAATAGTTACATTCGCTTAAACACCTGGGACGGGTGTGACGAGCACAAGTTTAAAAACTAAAAATTCTGAGTTTAACATTGAAATTCAGTCCATGTGCCATAATAAGACCATTTTTGACTTGCATATATTCAAATTTAATATATTTTCTGTTGAATACAAGTGAAAAATATTTTGAAAAAATGGCGATAACCATTCTTTTTTAAACTTTTAAATGGGACGGGTGTGACATAAGATTGTCCCGGGTGTGACGAGTGCGAATGATGTGGGAATTATATATAAGAACTTAATGGGTATAATAACTTTCACATATTTTTGACACTTAAATCAAAAAAATATGTTTTTAATTAATGTATTAATTAAAAAAAAAAAATATTTTTTGCAAAAAATTTTTTTTGCATTAATTTTTTATCAAATTAATACCTTTACAAATAATTTCAAGTTTTTAATATATTTAAAAAAAAAATATTGTTTTGCAAAAAATTTTTCGCATGTATTTTTGATCAAATTAATACCTATAAAAATGATTTCGCTATACATGAGTTCACAAAACTTGTTTTAATCAAAGAATTTATTCATATACTTGCTAAAATTTCATTATTAGAAAAAAATTTTGAAAACCGTTCCGGGTGTGACCTACTTCTTGTAACGAAAATTAAGAATAAAAATAATTTATTGAATGAAAAAAGTTAACAAATTTATGTAAAACATCAACATCCTTACTTTAGGAAAGTTTCATTCTTATCATAAGCCCATGTTGCTTCTTAGGAAAACTATAGCCTCTTTTGGGACGGGTGTGACACAGAAAAAACACTCAGTTTAAATATTTTGTACTTTGAAAACGCAGTAACCAATCATTATTACAACCTATTCTAACACAACATTTATATCTTTTTTAATAGTACTAACCTTATTTTTTTAAAAGTTGTATCAAAAGATGACTGATTTTAAGGTTTAAATTAAATCAAAATATTTAAAAAATTTTTTCAACTCTAAGTTTGTTTAGCTAAATTGTCAAAATAATATAAAAAAGCATTTCATTTAAAAATATTTTTGCAGCAGGACTAACTTAAGATTCCACTTCAATTCGAAAACCAAAAATTACTTCAAATACATTCATTTTAAAATTCATGTTTCCGTTCCTCATTTCTGTGGAATGAGCCAAAAGTGAAAAATTAATTTTTCAAAAATAGAGCAAAACAACCTCTCTAGATTTTGTCAGTGCATTGCAATTGAATTCAACTAAAAACATAAAAAAATTTAAATTTGAAAAAAGTGCTGTTTTTATAAATATACTAGCAATATCCGGCGCGCGTTGCTACGCCTTAGACAAACACGTGTATTTCATCTGAAAAAAAAAATCTGGCAGCACTGCTCAAGAGAACAAACTGAGCGCAACTCCCCACTCAATATGGCAGCCGTGCTGTGCTGAGCGTTACTTTCACAGCAAGAGCTTAAGCATTGTATTTCTGCTGTTTGTACAACACTAGCATGGATTAAAATAAATGAATTCTTAAATAACACTGAACAACAACACTGAAGTTTTAAAAAATCCCAAGAGGTTTCACAACGGTTTCCTAAGGTTTTGGGTTCGCTGAATATGATATGGCAGCACTGCTCTGGCAGCACTGCTCAAGAGAACAAACTGAGCGCAACTCCCCACTCAATATGGCAGCCGTGCTGTGCTGAGCGTTACTTTCACAGCAAGAGCTTAAGCATTGTATTTCTGCTGTTTGTACAACACTAGCATGGATTAAAATAAATGAATTCTTAAATAACACTGAACAACAACACTGAAGTTTTAAAAAATCCCAAGAGGTTTCACAACGGTTTCCTAAGGTTTTGGGTTCGCTGAATCCGAATCTGAAGTCAGAATTTTCGGGTCACCCTAGGTTTTCGAGCTACAGGGGAGGCTGAACCCTAACCCCCTACTGTTAATGAAATCAACACGACCGACCCCCATTAATTTTTCAAGAGGAACATTTTTTACCTTGGAACCAATCTCTTCCGACCCCACCGTATGGGGGCTGCCATACAATTTGTATGATTTTCATATACTTTTTATATGAACTTTTTTATTGAAACAAAAAACTCGACAAATTTTCTGTTTGCCTATTTATAAGTATGTAGAATTCTAAACATTAAATTAAAGAAATACCAAAAATTAATAGTAATAATAAAATATATTAAAAATAAAAAGAAAATGAATTTTAAGCAAATTTTGTGTATTCAAATAAATTAATATTAATAAAATTTTTCTTTAAATAAAATTTCCATGTAAAATATATACAAAAAATAAAATTTGTATGGAAGGCCCCACACGGAGGGGTCGAAGAGGATGGGTTCCAAGGCAAAAAATGTTCCTCTTGAAAAAATTATGGGGGTCGGTCATATTGATTTCATTAACAGTAGGGCGTTAGGGTTCTGTCTACCCTGTAGCTCCTTGGGTGACCCGAAAATTCTGACTTCATATTCGGAGTCAACGAACCCAAAACTTTAAGAATCCGTTGAGTAACTTCTTGGGATTTCTTGAGTGTTGTACCGTGTAATTAAAGAAAAAGTTTTGTAAAAACAGCAGTACCCTATAGTAATTTCGCTTATTATAGCAATTGAATAGTGAAAAAATTATAAAAATCGGTTCAGCGGTTGTTGAGAACACTCGTCACCAAATAACGTCGTGAGTCACCTTTTATATAATAGTATAGATGGCGATAAAGTTGAGGTGTTTATCATTAACTCATTATTTCAAAGCATAAATCTACAAATCACCAAGTATTTCTTAGCATTTTTTATATAAACCTGTGAAGAAAATATTCGATCAATACAGATATGTTCTATTATTTTGCCCAAAAACGGCACTTCTTTCAGGGGCTTCAAACATTGTTGTAGCGAAGCTTTTTTCGCCTGGTTCTGTGATTTGCCTGAGTGAAATATCAAAAATTTTAAATTTTTGCCAACACTATTTTTCTTAGAATTTATGGTGCTTTTTTCTTCCGTTTATTTTAACTTTAAATTAATATATAAAAAATATATCTCGAACCCGTTAACCAACGCTTGACAGTTCTATACACAAACTATCAACCCATATTTGATTCAATAACGGTGTTTTTTTCAACCCAAGATCTATATCTAAAACTTGATTGGCATTAAAAGCACCAACAACAAATGCTACAGTACCAAATATGAATCATATCTTATATCCAAAATAGATTTGTTCCTTACACATATGTTAGTTCTCCTACTTTCTACTAGAGGCACTAACCGACGCCTACTCTATTGCATGTATTACGCATATAATAAAATAGACGGCGCCATCTATTGGGTAATAGCAGCAAACGAAATATGGTAGCTACAAGTCATTTTTTCGTAAAATATAACACTGTGAGAAATTTGAGCGGAAAACAATCCCAAATCAATCTATTTTGAGAGTAATTCTGAGCTTAGCCATAATATGCTTTATATCAAGCCTTAATGTGATTGTTTATCAAAAAAATTAACAAGCTCATTTGTGCATAATGTATGTGATTTTTGGATTGTTTGTCAAAAAACGAATATGCTCACATGGGCCCAATTTATGACATTTTGGTATTGGTGTCCAATGAATGTCATTTATGGATTGTGAATAAAACAAGTTAACATGCTGTCATTTGTCTTAAATAAGAAATTTTGCGATGTGACATTTTATGAATTTTAATAAAACAAGCCAAAAGATGACAAAATGTAAGGGACTAAGGCATCAAAGGAATCGTACAAAAACAAAAAAAAAACGATGACCAGACGCAAATTCAAAATTATATTTTCATTGTCCAAATTAGATATTTTATCCAATTCGGACAGGAAAATATAATTTTTTAATTTATGTTCACACTTTTTTACACTTTTATACTAACAGCAACAAAAACCAACTGAGAATTATGTCGTTCGATTGCCAATTTTTTTTGATGAGCACAAACAACAACAACAAAAAATTTATTTTTATGATCAAGCCCAAGATGACACTTATTAAGCATTAACTGTCGTGTTTCTCAAGAACATTTTCGAGCCCAATTTCTGGGATAAACTGCGTACATGAATAGAATGTTTGGAGATGGTTTTGAGCTCTATTGAGCTAATTAAATTTATGAACGTTTTGAGCTTGATTTTAGCCCACTTGTTTTTTAGAAATTTTAGCTCAAAATTTCTTCGATAAGGCATATGAGAGCATACTAATTTTTTTATTTACAATCCATAAATGGCTAGCATTGGATTCAAATGAGCATGTTTTTAACTTGATAAACAATACCAAAATTTCATAAATTGGGCACAAGTGAGCATATTAATTTTTTTTTAGCAATGATTCAAAAATCACATAAATTATTCATGAATGAGCGTGTTAATTTTTTTAAAAACAATCACATTAGGGCTTGGTATCAAGAATATTATGGCTTTGCTCAGAAGACTTTCCTGCTTATAGTCCATTATATCGAACGAAGAAATTGGATTAATAAGGTTCAAAGACGCATCTGTGGTTTTTTCATATCTCTTGTTGTTGGAATTTCTAGGAGTTAGGAGTTTTATGCTTAAATTGTTCACTATTCAAAACATTTGATTGGTTACTGATAACGAACCGTAAGTTATTCGACAATATCTAATATGATGGACTTCGTACAGTGGCCGAAAAGGCGGGTTTTTTATCAAAAATATATACCAATTAACCTATAGAAATTTGTTATAAAATGCTAGAACTTTTTCTTCTTTACTTTTTTTGGATGGGAAATTTGGTTGTCGCTAGTTTCCCGCTTAAATTGTATCAATCATATCATAGCCACATAGATATTTAAATCGAAATTATTTTTCGAATCAACATCTAAGTCTTAGAATTATGTTAACTCCATTTAATGATGCTTGTATTTTTCCAATCTAAAGTAAAAATTTATTTCATCACCATCTTTGTGTTAGCATTTATTACTGTCGCAACCACTATGCACTCAAATTGGGAATTCAATTTGGCGCACTTTGGTTTTATTAAATATTCAAGTGATTCTTAGCATCTCGATAGTAGTTGATGAAAGTATTAGTACCTTGAATGTAACGAGGTAAAAGATTATTATTATTCTGATGGCTCATTTTACGACAACAGCGAAGCTTACATATTTCACATTATCGTAATGGAGCAATTTTCTTTGTTCTACACTGCAATGCAAATGATAAATGAACATAGTTAAGCAGCTTAATAATGAACTTTGGTAATAATGCAATGAGAAAGTAATTAATTTGTATGTGCTTTACTTTGACATTTTTTCAAAATTAATAAAAATAAGAATTTTTGATAGATTTTGTGAAACTTATAAGCATGAGTTTTGAGCAAAATTATAAAAACAATCAGTTATTGCACTAAAATCATAGGAAGACTTGTTTCGAACTATCAAGATAATCAATTAAGAAAAAAATTAAGGGATCACCCTTTAAATTCAAGCATAATATGAAAGATACTACTAGTGATCTTGAACTTCGAAACTTCATTACTATCAGTACTTCGATGCTCATAAAAAAATTAAATGTGTCTTTCAGATTTTCCAGATCCATTCCGTTTAAAACTTTAGTTCACTTACTTTCATTGTAAAGGACATTCATTTGAAATGAGCGCAATATTAACCGTTATTTTTAATAAAGAATGCATTGTAAATGGTGCATTGTTCTATAATTTTCTCTATTTTTTACTTTCATGACGACGTTTCTGTTCATAACAATAGCACGTGATAATTCTATGAGAACATGTTGAGCCGAAAAGAAAACAGCCAAAGTGAGTGAGTTTTGTTTTTTTTTTTAATCATATTTATAAATTAACTTTTTTGTTTTTTTGATGTTATAGAAATAAATACAAAATGTAAGGGATTGTAATAAAAAAATATGTGTGTTGATTTACTTGAAAAAAAAAGTAGAAAAGAGTAATTTCCATTGTGATAGGAATCATGCTCAAAAAACTACTTTATGTTTTTTTAGGATTTTTTTTTTTAATTTATTAAGAATATATTTATCATAAATTTAGCTTTTCTAATTTTTTTCTTCATTATAATTTCTTAAGAGATACTGAAAGGGTTAATTGTTGATTGCACCACAAGTATTAAATAAAATCACTCATACGCCACGTATTCCAATTAAATATTATGTTTGGTGAATATTAAATGACCAAAGGCGGTAATTTGACAGGGGCTGATTCCTTATGCTAAGACGAGCAACAAATTGTGTAGGCGGGAGTGTGCTCGAATGAACTCCCCTCCTCCCCCCTATGGAGCTAAGAGATTTACAGAAAAAAAGGTGTTCTAAGCAAAGAAAAGTGAATAAAATACTTTTTTTTTGTTAAAAATTAAACTTTCAAGGCAACTCTCTCGAAGAAAATTGAGTTTGATTATGTTGAACAATTATCTATACATCCGCCATACATTGTTTTTTTTTATGTAGATTTACGTCTTACAGCGCGGTTTGTATGGGATTGTTTTAACAGATTTTTTCAAGGCCATGCAACTTTTTTGACGAATACTTTAGGGTATACCTATAGCCTTTAATACTCAACGTTCAAAGATAATATATATACTAAAATATCAGATATATTCTGCACTGAATGAATATCTAATTTTGGATTTTGTTATTATTATATTAAAGTCACAAAATAGTAAAATATAAGAAAAAAAATGCATGTGTTTATATAAAAAAATCAATCAGCAGCTGCTTATGCTGTGCTTGCTGCTTTCTTTGTTTTTGTTTCGTTTTTTTTTGCTTGTATGGTTTTTGTTTTATACAAACTGCTTCGCAGGCTTCTTCATTAGGTTCTTGTATGTACAACTTCTTTGTTGGGTTCTTGTGTGTACTACTTAGAAATGAGTGCTCTATTTTAACACAAGATGTCAATCACAAATGGATAAAACAATCGAACCAAAGAGACAAAGTAGAAGAAATGACAACTTAAACGGAATTCTACGTCTACAGTTACGTTACTATCAAAACTGTTTCATCTTTTTTTTTCTTAAAGAATATTGCCTGGAAAGTTGTTTTCTTCGATTTTTTTTAGATTTTTCTTGTAAAAAATATTTCTGTGAATTTTGTTTTTTGATTAAACGGTTAAAGTTTATTAAAAAGATTTGTTTCACATAAAAGAGTATCTTTTTAAGAATATTAAGTTAAAATTTCATGAAATAATATTTATAATTAGACCACTGACAGTGGATTTTCAGAGACGTCTTCGAAGAAGGGTGATGTGCGATGGACTCGATCCTCATCACAGATACATCTGAAATACAAACATGAGTAAGATTTAGTTTAAGGATAATTTACCCCCCTCCCCGTTTCTATTCCTTGGTGGCACAATTTTTTTTTTTAAATTCCACCACTTTTCTTATGTAAAAATGTTACAAAATTGAAAATTACAAGTCCGAAATCAAATAGCTTTGCTTAAATCGGCAGACCCGAGTTCAAATCAACATCTGACACAGAAAGTTGTATTCTTATAATTAGAAAAATGTTTTTCTCTAACCTCATCACCAGCCGAGTTCAAATCAACATCTTACACAGAAAGTGGTTTTCAAATTATCAGAAAAAATTATACTCTATTTTCAACCTCCAAAAATTAACTTTTTGACAATAATAAAAATACATTTTGTTAAAATTGCTTTTTATGACACATTTCTCAGTGGATTCATTTTCAATTTCAGAAAGGGTTCCAGGCTCTCTTTCTTCTGGTCATTTAATGGTTTTTATTAAAAAATGTTTATTTTTGCAGTCACTACAGATTTAAACCCCATTTAAATGGCCCCCAAAAACTTGGTTTAAAAACTTTTAAATGCAACAAAGTTTTAAGTCAACCAAAGAAGTTTGAAATATATTCACGACAGAACATCATAATTTCAGGCATTACTGCTTGTGTCCTAGCCAACGTACCATAAAAGTTTCGTTCTTGCTTTTCAGCCTTATTTTGTGACTAAAAATTCATTTTTAATTGATTGTCGCATGCATCATTAGACAAGTTCTTAAGAAAATAATGTTCTAATGCTGTATTAAAGGGTTTGTTTGACACAAAGAAACATAATAATAAAAAGAAAAAATTACTAAAAATCGAACATAAAAACGACAATAAAAATTTAGCTAAGCTGATAATAGGAGATCCAATAAAATTTGGCACATTAACAAAAATAAGCCGAGTTAGCTGAGTTTAACACAATCAAGTTTAATGATTCGTTAAAAAGTTTAAAGGAATTTCATGACTTAATTAGCTGTAGAAAAATACATCTTTAACTTTTTGCTTTGCATGCCTCGTTGACCTTAAGACGGCTTTCATTGTTTAAGCAGCACTCGCTGAGTTTGTTGGCGAGCAAATAATTGCGTAGAAAGAAAATACAAAAAAAAAACATTATGTCCTAAAAGTAGGCTATACCAAACAAAAGCTTTAATTGCAAGTTACTTAGGAGAGCAAAATTAGCACAAAGAGAATTTAAGTTAACTTAATTTAATTGGATTAACGACAGCTTTCTCGAGAGAGCAACAAAAGATCTAAACAAATGAGCGTAGATAAACTAAGGCCTGGATTTCAGTGCTTAGGCATAACAATTCCCCTAAATCTGTCATTTTAGATTTAGGACTGCACTTGTAGTTGACACTTTTTTTACCCATGTTTATTTGGTTTTTTTTTTTTTGTTTTTTTATTTAGGCAATATAACTGTTTGTTGCTTGTGCTGCATTGTGTTATTGGGTCATAAATTATGGTGACATTAAAGAGACATTGTTAACTCTTGTAATGTTTAGTCACATAAAAATACGTATCTTAAACATCTCTTAAGAATCAATTTAAAAGAGCAACCCAGGAAGTTCACTACGAAATGAAAGGGTTTATTTTTGGTTAATCTGTTCTCTGTTTTTTAAAACTGCTTCATTTTCAATATCGGTTTGGAAACTGTCTCATTATCAATTTTATAACTGTCAATAGTATAATCAGTTGATGAAGTTACCCATCGCTGCACAAAATTGAAATCTCTTAAAAGTTCATTCAAAATATCCGAAACGATAAACAACCAGCTCGCCATATTGTTTGAGAAATTAACTTCTATTAATAGTTCCTTAACGAAGATTTAAAGTTTGTCGAAAATAAAGAGTGTACCAAAAATTGCTGACATTTAAATAGCACGCCATCTTTTGTGGACAAACAAAATAATCTTATATATTACTAGCTGGTACCCGGCACGTTGCTACCGTTCTTGTCTAAGTCGGTCCAGTTTGAGTTAAAATGTTCTGTGATTTTTGCTTCTATAGCTATTCTGTATCGAAAATTTTAGTTGTATGGGTGGAGCCCCGCCCCGTTTTCCACTTTTCCAGATCTGGCCAATCAGTTACTTCTTACTGACGATGAGTTTCATTGTTATACGACATTTGGTTCCAAATCTATGCGATATCAAAAAATTTAATGTTATGGGCGGTACCATGCCCCCTTTCCGAAGATCGCTCAAATTTGACAATCGAAGGTCACGAATCAATAGTAAGTTCGTACCGACTTTCATTGATGTGTTATTTATAGACGAAAGTAAAACCAAAAAGTTGTGTTCTTAAAAAAGTGCCACGTCCCTCCTGGGTAGGAGGGTGAAAAATACCTTACGACCTATTCTCACACCTACCAAATATGCAAAAAAATTTCATTAAAATCGGTCAAGCCGTTTCGGAGAAGTTCAAACACTAACACCGTGACACGAGATTTTTATATATTAGATAATACGTGCACATTATATCATTCGAAAGGCAATCTTTCACCAGATGTGCGGAATCGTAATATATAAAAGACAAGCGTCATGCTCCGTGCTCTATATCGCTCAAACTGTTATAGTTGTTATTGCTATGCTTTTTAAAACATGTTCAGCCTGAACCAGAACCTGTTTCGCTGCTGTCTGCTACTTAATTATTTTGAATACGACCCGTCATATGAAGACCTTCTATACTCGTGTATATATATACCTTATGGAGGGCGGTTACAAGCCTTCTAAGAGTGAAAATTTTTCAAATTTTTGAAAAAAAAACCCAATCTTTGGTCGATATGAAATTTGTTTAAAAGATAAATTTGTTTTAAGTTGATCGAATTTGAGTTTTTCTCAAAAGTACAAATTTCCTCAAAAAAAAATTAGTTTTTTGCATTGATAATTGTCAATTCCAGGGACCGTAACTGTTATGACTTTTTTTCCAAAAAGTCAACAAATAATAGTTATTTTTGGATCGATTTTTTTTTTGGTCAAAAATAAAAGTTAAAATATGAAACCAAAGCCAAATTTTACTTTTATTTTTGACCGAAAAAATAAAAGTAAAATTTTAACTTATATTTTTGACTCAAAAAATAAAAGTCAAATTTTAACTTTTATTCTTGACCGATAAAATATAAGTCAAATTTAAACTTATATTTCTGACCGGAAAAATAGAAGTCATATTTTAACTTTTATTTTTGACTGAAAAAATAAAAGTCAAATTTTAACTTATATTTTTGACCGAAAAAAAATCGGTCAAAAAATAACTATTATTTTTGACTTTTTTTACGAAAGTCAAACAAATAAAAAGCTTTTAAGGTTATTGTTCCTTAGCTCACAAAGATCGCATTGTTATATTCAAATATCGAATAAACAAATTCTTTCTGTCTGACTTTTTGAATTGAAATTTCGAAAATAACTGTTATTTTCGGTACCTGGTCAATTCTCAAATTTGTTAAAAAATGTGTTTGAATTAAAAAATTTAACTTTCTCTGTTTATAACTTGGTCGAATTTCAACGGTTTTTTAATTTTTCCAATTATTTTTGAAAGTTTGTTAAATTTTCTTTCAAATGTGATAACAATCACTCTAAAGTTCTTACAAAAAGTATTTTTAATGAATTTTCTTAATATTCTCGCTAGTTATTTAGAGTGTACTTCAACCAAATGCCAAGAGAGAGAAAAAAAACTGTCTGAAATTCAATGTGCTAAATTGGAAAGCCAATATCTCCGCCATCTTTGAAAAGATTTCATTTATTTCTCTTTGTATTTAAGTCTTATCAGTTAACTTAAAAAAATTTACAAAAATTTTACCCTTACTTTTTTGCATTGAATAAGGAACTATACTAAATACTAATACTATAAACCGTTCTTTATTAAAAATTATTGAAATAAATATAACTCATCAAGATACTAAATGAATCAATAGAGTATTATCACAACATAACACTTCCGAATATTTTAAGCTTTTAGTTCTACCAGTACTACTCAAACAATTCTGTCTCATATAACCTATTTTTTCTATAAATTAATAGAAAGTGAATGAATTCCATTTCACTCGAAATGAAAACTCTTTAGCCGTAAAGAATATAAAGTTTAAAAAATTAAACGAATGTTTGAAAACCAACCAGCCCAACCAACAAACACCAACTCCGCAAGCAGCAAGCGTTCAATTACAAAGCAATTACCAGAGAAGGAGAAACATAAAAACAGATGTCCTTGCTTTTTGTTCAATTGAAATGAATTTCAATTGTAATGTTTATGGATTTTTTTTTTATATTTTTCTTTTTGAATTGCAAATGGCGCTGCATTCGCCCATTTCCTTAGGAAAATGATTTTCGTTTATTAATTCATTGAAGTGAAATCGAGAACGATGATGAAAGCTGTGTTGACACAACACAGTCAGTCTCACTCACCACCAACGTGATTGAAGCTGTTAGTCGAAGAAAGCGATGAACGACCACATAAAGCAAAGCATGCAAGCATAAATTTAGTCGATTTAACGTGGTGTAGAAATGTGAGCTCGTTAAAATGACAAATTTATATAAGAGTAACAATTTAATTGTCGAATTCTCTGTGTGTTTGTCGAACTGTTGAAAATTATTCATTCATTGAATTTGCAGGCGGTGGAACTTAGTTAAATGATTCGAAAGTAAGCCAAGCAAGTTGTGCCAGATGCTAAGTTAATTAGAGAGTTAAATCCAGAATTCCCCAAATTTCGATATTTAGAATTCCGGACAATTTCAGTCGCTCTAAATACCGGGATTTTTCCTTGGAACTCAAAATATGGTAAAAGATTCATTTAAAATTGTTGTCAAAATTAGCCATAAATCCCAATTTTTTGTAGTTAGTTAGTTTGTAAAAACTGTGTGACGTTAAATTTAACTTCAAATTTCAAGTCACCATACAATAAAAAGCTCTTGATGTAATATCCCTATTGTGAATATTTTTCCTCAGAATTTGAAATTTCAATTTTTGTTGGTAACTTGTTGCATTTCTTTAAGACCGATCATATTTTGACTGTTATAACTATTCCTTAAAGGTTTTGGGAAAAGTTTGTTCCATATTATTTTATTTCTCTTCCTTGTATTGATAAGAGCTGTACATTCAGTGAGAAGATATCTGGAGGTTTCTTCATCCTCAAGGCATAGTCTACATGGTGAATCAAAAGAGAGATTCATTTTTTAAAGATATTTTGATTTAGTTTGCAATGTTCAGTTTTAATTTCGGTCATTGGCCTTTAGTCGTTGACAAGGAACTTCGATTTCTTAGGTGACAGTTCTGGGAAAATTAGTTTAGTGCACATCAGTCAGAGATTCGCGGAATGAGGTTGTTTTGACGTGTTGCCTAAAGACATTCTTACCAACACCACAGAACGGTTACGGTCCTGTAAATTGTGATTCTGCTCCCTGTTTTGCTAGAGTCTGCTTTCTAAGTCCCGTCAATGCCACAATGAGCAGAAATCAACTGTACAGTAATTTTTTTATTTTATACAGCCAGGTTTTCATTTGAAAATGGGTGATTTCAGAGCTTTAAGAGTAACTTGACTATCAGAGAAGACGAATATTTTTTTGCCCCTGACATTATGCAAACTGTTCAGTCTGATACATCTGTTAATGGCAAGGATTTCCGTTTAAAAGGTTGTGGTATGCTAACCTGCGGTGTAGAAGTGACTCTTATTCGATTGTCTTCAAAAAATTCCAGCTACAGTGCCTTCCTCCATTTTGGAACCGTCCCACAAGTTCGTTTTTTAATGGGCCTTATTTCTTGTGTTCCCAGTTAGATCTTGAAGGGATAACTAAGATTAAGTTTTTGTTAAAGCAGCTTTTGGGAAGCATGTCATCTAAAGGCAAGCAGAATTCTCCTTCTCGCTTTAGAGTTATACTTAAGGAGAGATATCCCTTTAAAATGTTACCCAAATGGAAG
Organism: Tetanocera ferruginea; assembly: GCA_958299015.1. Classification (NCBI taxonomy): domain Eukaryota; kingdom Metazoa; phylum Arthropoda; class Insecta; order Diptera; family Sciomyzidae; genus Tetanocera; species Tetanocera ferruginea. The sequence continues at coordinate 11,517,552 of OY282642.1, forward strand.
AGTTTGTGCAGGCTGAGCTTCGCCTAAATCTGGATATGTATATGGATTGGTGCCCTTAGAAGGCGTTGAAGACCACTGTTGGCGTGAACCTGATGCAGCCCGTCATCCATAACCCTGCACTAATTTGAACTCGTTCTAACCGCTTGATGGTTTTTCCTTCTAGGGTTATCGACCACCACACTACAGTCACATATTGTGTGACAGCGTGGGTCTAACCATCAACGTGTAGAGATTTAACATCATCTTAGGGCTTATTACCAGTTCTTGCCGCAAACTCTTCTACAGATCCACAAAAAAGCTCATGATCTGCTGATAACGCAGTCTATGTGGAGATTCCAGTACAGTTTGCTATCCAGGACCACTCTAAGATACTTTGCTGAGTTGGAAAAATGTACTTTAACCCAGAGAGTTCCAGGAATCTTACTTAAGCTCAATCTTGAACTTACGTCGTTTTGTAAAAGGAATACTTACCGACTTTTTTGGGTTTATAGAGAAGCCATCGTTTAAACACCATCTCTGTACCGTGCTCAGTGCTACTTCTAGAATTGCAGACACTGAACTTTCAAAGCTCCCTCGTATGATAACTGCTACGCCATCGGTATTCCCAACCAAAGCCACCCCAGTTTCTTTGAGTTCAACTGTGGGTTTTCTAGTTTAGAGACCAAAGCAGAGCAGTGATAAAACACCTCCTTGCGGGCATCCCCTGGTTGTAGTTGCTTTAATGGAAGTATTTAATCTAAACAGGTCTAAATGACTCTGCTACTAAATTTCGTCGTAATCCACCTGCTTATAACTGGTGGCATATTAAGGTTGTTAAGTGCCCTTCTAGTGGACTCATATGAAGTATTATTGAAAGCTCCTTCGATATCAAGAAAAGCGACAATACATATTTCCTTGCAGTCGATAGATTTTACAATTGTCACGATCGTTAAGCGCTGACTCTTTTGATTTGCCCGTCTGGTAGGCATGTTGTGCCTTGCATATTGGATACATTGACAAGGCATTCTCGCTAATGTATTTGTTTATTATTTTCTCCATACTTTTTAGTATGAACAACATAAGACTGATGGATCTGAAAGATTTTGGATTACTCTACGAGCTTCTGCCAGCCTAATTGGGGGTTTCCGGGATATCATCTAAATTGGTGGAATTGTGTAAGCGTGTACTGGAGAACTGTTGCCTCCATAATATCAGTGTACTCTGGATATCTGTCACTAGATTCCCATTTTCATTCTAGCAGGAAGAGGCTCCATTCTTAAAAGCATTATTCCTGTCGCCATGCATCTCAATTTTCTCGTACTCACGCATTTCTGCCTCTCGGTTCTTTCACCTGAAAAGAATATATTGATGCACATAAATTTGTAACTAACTGATATAATAAACTTTAAACAATTTTTTATTCGATGTGTGTAGAAGAAATCTTTTATCGTAACATAAATTAACTACACCGACATTTGATTAATTTTCTTTATTTATTTATTAACTGGTTTTAAAAATAAGATATGAAATGATTTTGCGTAATTTCATTAGTATATTACCTTATTAAGATTTCGCATGTTTTTAAATTTAGTGTGCATATTTTTTTTCTTTTTTTAATATATACAATACTTTGTTATGCAGGTTTTATTTTTATATCATGAGAGTTTGCATTATTTAAAATGTTACACTAACTAAAACTTAAACTAATATAGTAGTAGTTGTGTGTGTGTTTAAATGAAGGTACAATGCATATTTTATAAATATTTCAATGAAAATAAAAAATTTTAATTTTTCTTGTTATAAGATGCAAAATGAAAAATAAAATATATAGTTTGCTATGCTTTAACTTAAATATAGAATTGAGAAACTTAACTTAGAACAAAATAAATTTAAGCTATTTTTAACAATTTGTTTTTTAGTGAAACAAAGAAAAATTATTCAGTTGCATGCAGTCAAAAATGTTGATTATGATGCAGACAGCTTGGAGGCTGTGCTTGAATTCAGATGTTTTGTTAAACAAATTCGCTGAAAATATTAAGAACATTTCTTTTAAATAAACAGTTTCAAATGCAATGCTTCTTTAGCACAAAATAAGCATAGTATTTTTATATATTGTAATGAATTTATAAAATAATCAAATCAACTAGTTGCTCATTAACAAGTGCATTTTGAATTTAGTTTTTCGTTTATGTTTTTTAGTTTCTTATAGAAAATTTAAAACTGCCTTAAATTTTAGGCAAAATACCAATTTATATATTTTTATTTTAATTAGGTTGCATATTTTACATTGTTATCAAATATGTTTTTAGTTTTTAAGAGAGAGTTTTGAAAGATATAAGCAGAAATAAACATAACATTTTTTTCAACTTTCTCGATTTCGTTAGTTTCGTTTTTTACTTCATTTTGAATTAACTTATATATTGCAAGAACCAAAAATTAATAGCAGTTTACTTTCTGTTTTTAATAAAAATCTACTTGAATAAACACAGTTAAAATTTAAAAATTTCAAATCAATTTATTAACATAACAGTAATTTTAAATAAAACTCTCTTACATTACATTACAAGCTGTGTAAAATTATAACAATTGCATTAAACTAATCATTGTTTTGAATATATTTTATACAATTATCAACTAGCTCAAATTCGATAACATTTTTTGTTCTTTTTTTTTGTCTGTGATATTATTATAACATTTTTTCAGCAATGTGTTAATACTAATTGATTTTTGTTGCGCAGCATTGCTTGGATTTTTTTTTTCTTTTCTTAATTTTTTTTTAACTAAAGCAAATACATTCTAGAACTTAAAACAGCAATTAGCATTTGATTGTAAAATCAAATAACATTCTCAATAGAATGCATTATATAGTTAAACATCATCATTTTTCTTTGTTATACAATTTTAAAATCTAATAAAATTGATTTTCTTAAATCTTACTTTTGCACATTAAAGCATTACTTTTTTGCAAGCAATCTTTTGTTGGAAATCTTCATCACATTTACTTCTTCAACAACATTTTAAAACTTCACTTTTCAAATTTGAAATTTTAATGTATAGTTGCTTGTTCTTGAGCGCACTGCGCTGCATATACATAAAACGTTTGATACTCTAGTCCGGACGATAAATCGGCGTTTTCGGTATAAATTCAATTTGTATAACATATTCCATCATTGAATTAGAATCACACTGCTGCTTGTGCAGTCGCCAGTGCAGTCCTAGTTTATGATATAGATGGCTATTTTCCCATTCAAGTAGTTTGTCGAGCGTTATTTGCGTCTGTTAATAATATTAGAAAGGGTTCAATAAAAGTTTCAATAAATTACAATTATAGTTACCCTTTTACTCAGGCAAATCACTGGCCAGAGGGAGCAACCCAGCGTACAGCAGCAACAGACGCAACCGCAGAAGAGCCATTTAACATTAACAGGCAGAGTTTTCTTTAAAATTCCATTAATGCGTCCTATTGTCGCTTTGAATTCTTCAGGTGCAACTCGCGAAACCAAACCCGAGGGAAATTCCGTATTAAAACGATTGCTGAGTCCAAAACTGCAAAAAACAAATTTTTAATGTATGGTTAGAAGGTGCTTTAATGGTATAATCAAAACAAAATTAATGTTGAAAATATCTGAAAATGGAATTTTCAGAATCGCTGGAAACAAACTGAGTACTGTAGAGTACTGTAAACACGTTTTTTTTAAACAATATTTTCAAGCCACGTGGATCTATAATGCGAATAAATCTTCTCCGATTGTTTAAAAATTGTAATTGTAAATTTTAACACCAAGGTCTGAAGAAAACCAAGTACTGCTCTTTACAAGGAGAACGAACCATGCGGCAGCCGTTTAAGGTTGGCAGATGTGGAATAATGGTTTGGGAGGGCACGGCTGATAATGATATAGGCCAAATGAAATTCATAGACACTCTTATGGACAAAATATGGTCGTGGTAGATCGCACAGCTCGTAGTTCATTCGACTGAAGGTTCATGAAAGTTCATTCCAACCTAAGCGCCATAGAGAAGGACAGGCATGAGGTTCTTGTAGAGTATCAGTTTTGCCGATCGAGAGAAGGCTCTGGAACCTAATTGATTACTAAACCCTTAGTAGCACCTAGTAGCAATTGTTATTATTCGCTTAATCTCCAGGCTGACATTTTTATTGCTGTTTACGGTGGTGCCAAGATATATAAACTCCTTGACTACTTCAAAGTTATATTTGCCTGCTATTACACGAAAGCCTAAACGCCAAGCTTCCCTATTTGCAAACAGCATGTACTTTGTTTTGCTTTCGTTCATCGTCAAACCCACTTTGGCTGATTCCGTTTCGACAGCGGCGAAAGCAGCAGTTACATCTCTCTTGGTTCACCCGATAATATCGATATCATCAGCATACGGAAGGAGCTGGACATCTTTGCAAAATATGGTTCCATTGCGATGTACACCTGCATTTTGTAGGATACCCTCCATAATGAAATTGAAGAGATCGCATGATAGCGGGTCGCCTAGTCAGAAAACTCGTTTAGTATTTAGGATTTCGGAGAGGTAGTTTCTTACCTTCACTGAGCTGTATTTATTGCTCAACGTCATCCAAGCAAAGTCTTATCAACTTTGCAGGTATACCGAACTCTGATATTGTTGCTTACAGGCAGTTTCGAATCGGGCTATGGAACGCAGTTTTATAATCATAAAAGAGATGGAAGATGTCGTTTTGATTTTTGTAGGTTTTTCCAGGATTTGGCGTAGTGTGCAAATCTGGTCTATTGTGGATTGGCAAGGACGAAAGCCACACTGATAAGCTCCAATAAATATTTTGGAACGAGGCTTCAATCTTGCACACAGTACTCTCGAAAAAATACTGATACTTCGGCAGTTGGCACTTATTTTCGGGTCTCTTTTGCTTAATAAGGGACAAAGTACACTAAGATTCTATTTATCGAGCGTGCTTCATGCTAGCCATATTTTGCTGATGAGTTGATTCATGCACCTTATCAATTCACCGCCGCCTGTTTATCAAGTTCCTGAAGTTCTCAAGTTCTTGGTTCCTCAAGTTCTTGGAAATTAACATTTAAGTCGTCATGTCTAGACGGTGGCATTTAAACTTTATCATCGTCGATTGGTAACGTGGCACTGCTTTCTCCAAGGGCGGAATTGTTTGGATCGTATCCCGCAAGCAGATTGGAAAAATGTGGTCTCTTTAATCTCAACGCGCAATGCGTATCTGTAGCCAGAGCTCCATTTTCATCCCTACAAGTGGATGCCCCTCGCTTGAAACCTTGGTTTAGACGCTTAAGCTGTTGATAGAATTTACATGCATTTTTCTTGCCTTGGTACACTTCTCTTTAATCATGCACACGCTTTTCCTGCTTTTTTTTGGCAACTGAAAAGGCCCCTCTTTCTTTCTCTTTACGCTGTAATTTTCGCACATGATTCACGTTGCAGCTGACTCGAGTATCTTATTATATGCGTTTTTGTGGCCGTCGCAACACTCCTGGTTTCCTGAAATCTTCGAGGACAATTTTCAAGTCGTGGGCCGGGCAGTGATCATAAATTTCCTCTAGGCTTACGTAGAAAGCGTCCTTGAGAGCATCGTGCTTTTCCGTCAGGGCGTGTGCAAAAATTAGACTCATGTTGAAGAATTTCGCCTTGATCTGGATTGTGCTGGTTTGAATTGGCCGTCAACGTAGAAGGTCGTCTCTTACAAAAACCCTTTTTTTTAATAATAATAAAACCGTTTTCTAACAATTTTCAAACAGACTGTTATCAAGGTGTTTTAAAAAATCAAACTTATTATGGACTTACGGTTTGACGTACAGAATTGAAACAACAGTGTTTGAACTTATGACGATTACATTTACAAAGCAAAGTTTTTTTCCTTAGGCATTCATTCTTTACATCTTTTGCAACTTGTGCAATTTGATGGTTCTTAATAAGTTTGCAATCATTTTAAAAATCTTTCTTAAAAAACACTTGGAAAAACAACTGCATGAAAATGCATATAAAATTTATAGTCTGCTGCAACATCATTCAGTTTTATTTTAGAAATTTTCTTGATAACATCAATGCATGAGCCAATTAAGCCTTAAGTTATCTAATATTTTATAAAAACAATAACTGCAGCAACAACCACAACAACAACAAGAACTATGCACAAATATGAGGAGCACACCCACCGCACCTCTATTCCATAGAACAACCAACAAATGCAAGTCTTGTGCGCGATTTGTTACTAGCTACTACAAAATATTGAAGGCTTTTTATGACGCTTTCGATTTTTAGCCAATTGAAAGGAGGTGCTGACAAAATGTGTGTGTTCGTGCGTCCGTCTGTGCTTTAGTTAACGTATTCCGTATGGTTTTATTTTTCTTCTTTTTTTTTGTACGGGTTATATTTATATTTGTCGTGCCACTGCAGCAACTATAAAACTAAAAATGTGTTTACCTTGAACCAAAATACAAAGTGATGCAAAAATGCAATTTTTCTATTGGAAATTTAGGGTTCATTAGGAAATTGAACAGGAAGGCGAAGCAGCGCAGCAAAAAAACTTACACGGTCATGTTGCCTGCACCGCGTATTACGATGGGTTCAGGCACTGGAGCCACCGTTTGATCCTCAAAATGCTCCTCCAGCTGTTCATCTTCGTATATAGCATCAAAGTCGGCCATTGAGTAGAAATCAAGCTTTTTTTGTTTATTGAAAATGTGCAAATAGATTTGTTTTTTTTTTTTCTGAGTTCAAAACATTTTCTTTATTTTTTGTTTTATTGTTGCAACACAGCTTGGAGGTCGTTTTGTTTTTATTATATTATGTTCTTCTTCGCTTAATGTTGCAAATACGCAGCAAACATTGCTTTTTTAATAAATTGTATATTAATCATCGCGTTGAATACAAATAACAAAACATACGGAAAGAAGAAAATTAAAAAATTGTTGATTAAATTTTTCTATTTGTATGTAAAAATAAAATTCACTTTACGTTATGCAGAAGCACCTTACGTTATCATGACGTTATACTACGATGAGCTGTCAAAATGTCAGATACGTCGTTATTGTGAATGCGCACAGCTGTTTTTCTTTGTTGCGTTTTTTTAACAGTAGAAATGAACCAATGCAATTTACGATTTTTGTAATTTTGATTGATTATCTCAATAGAAAACTATATTTTATGTCATTTTATAATATTAATATTTGCTTAACATTCAGTTTGTTAATAGAAAAGTCACACTTTTGAACAATCTTTGTTCTATTTAATTTTTGATGTTTTCATTTTGATGCACGTAAGCGTCGACGTCACGTATTGTTATTTTTCCCTACAATTCAATGCAGCATTTAAACAACAGATTTCACAACTTTTTAAGCTCCACACACGTAACTCCGTTTAAGGTATCAAATGATTTTGTATTGTACGCATTATTTCCCGCAATTAGCACTCGGGTATAAAGCTTCAACCTGCACAAAAGTTATTCATAATTAATTTTCGTTGATTTGGAAGAATGAAAAAAACTAATGAATGCAAATAAAAACTAAATGTCAAAAAATTTACACAAACAGCTGATGTAAAACGATACTCGAATTATCGCCACAGTGCTGCCAAGCTGTAAAAATTGATAAATAAGCTTACATTAGGTGTATTCGTTTATTTGTTAACAGCAGAGCAAAGATTGTCAAAAAACTTGTTCCTGATTTTTATTTTGTTCAGAGCGATAAGAGCGGGTTTGATCGAGTTTTGTTTTCACTCATAGCACAATGAGAGTGCTCTCGATGCGACTCTATGTGCTCTCTATCAAACATTCGAGCACGTAGAGCATATATCAGAGTTCTATCTGCCACACGTATATGAAATGAATGAAAACAAATAATCTTTAACAAAAATAAAAGAAAACAATAAAAATATCATCTAAAATATAAAATTGTGCGAAAAATATATAATTGTAAATAATAATTTAACAAAAAATAATCTTAAATGACAGTTAAGACATTTGATGCGCGGTTTGATTTTTTATCAATTCAGAGTTCTCTGATATAACTCAGAGTAGAGAATTTGTCGAATGTACTACATGCGCTCTAGCTCTGTGATCTGCTCTTCTCGAAACATAAAAACGAAAACGCCTATTGGTCGTTTTCTTCAACGCCTGCAACGCTAAAAAACTACCTTTTAAGCATTTTAAATTTCTAATGGATAAACAGGGTGGCTCGAAAGAAACGACGGGGTTTTAATAGTCTATAGTTTCCTTATTTTTGAATCGATTACATTTTTTTATTACTCTTACAGTGGGCCCTAAATAAATGCGCGTTTCGTTACGCTTCTGTCAAAATTGATTCATGCACATTTATTTTATATGAAACCTACCGAAACACGCACCGGACAATATGATTCAAATTTCCAATTTTGACAATGCGTTCGTGTGTGAAGTTGGCAATGTTGTGTGGAATGCAGTGGTGCTCCAGTATAACGAAAGATATAATGTACGGGGTCGTTCGTAAATCGAAAAGTTTGTTAAATCGGTAACATATTTTGCATGTTTTTATCATAGGAAAAAGATAATTCATTCGCCAACCATATTATAACACGTGTATTAGTTTATACGAACATAAGTAGTATACATGAAAAGAATAACAATACATATGAATTTATGTCATGAAAAATACCAAATCGAACGAAGCATGCTTAAAAAAGCAAAATGTTCGTTAAATAGAATACTTACATTTTCAAATGTTCGTTATTAGAGTTACCAATGCATTCAAAAAAGAAGTTCGTTGTATTGGAAGTTCGTTAAATCGGGGTTCGTTATGCTGGAGTACCACTGTATATGTATTAACACTTTCTTAGTTCAATTCCGGAAAAATTTTAGCCCGTCCCCAAGCAGTTTAAAAGTTAAAAGATTCCAAAGTTGAGAAAATGGGAATAAAATCTTTTGATTTTAGAATTTTCCTACAAAACTAAGCATTATGCTTATCCAAGGAAGCATTATGGCTATCACTATTGTTATTTATTCATTGAGCTATTAACCAAAAAAATCCATGCATATTTTTTAATTGGATACATAACCTTATTTGAAAAGAAGAACAAAAAACGACTTTTGTATGACACAAAAGTCCCTCAAATGACAGAAAAGTCCCTAAGCCACTTGAATATCTTACTATTTCGTAACGCAACAATCTTAAGATACTTTTAATAACGGCAATTTCTACAAGCTATTAATTTTGAAGCAACCACCAGATTATGTAAACAGGGTTTGTAATTTCACAGCGTCCAAAATAAGAAAAAAATTTACACGAATAAAATATTGAAAACATTTCATAAACAAATCAAAATACTGAAGCATAATTTTTTGGAATAGACCATAAAACCCTGTTTGGCATTTATTTTTGAAAGAGAAAATGTTTTTGTTTAGGAATGTCAAATATTGGCATGACCTTATATTATTAAACCCTGGATCCGAGTACAAAAACAGTTATCTTTTCAAAACTAATCCACCAATTTGTATGGTTAATAGCTCGTTTAATAGATAACTTGCCTTTTGATACCCACAATGGTGGCTTTTTGTTTGGAAAACTAACAATTTACAAGTTTTTAGGCTCATTTTCCCAACTTTCCATCCCTATAACTTATAAACTGCTTTAAAATTAGCTAAAATTTTTCCAGAATTAAATTAAGGTCTGTAAATTGGAGTTTTTTAAAAAAGTTAGGATTTTTTTAAAGTTAGATGAACACCGAAAATCGATTATCGTCGTACATACCAAATTCAAAACAAGCCAAAAATAAATGAATGCAAAAAAAAAATGTCCTACCCTAAAAGCAGTTCGGCTCTAGGCATAACCACCATCAAGAAAATATGCTTAACTTAATGATTGTACCAATGAAACTAATTTTTAATTTGATATATTATTTTTTATAATTTTTGACAAGTTTTATTCAATATTTCAAACTGCAAATTTTTTGGTTAATGTTTTAAATATGATTAATCTTATATTAAGTTTATTATGTATATGAAAAGGCATTTATAATTAATTAAAATAATACATAAAGCTCCTGTTAATTTATAACCATTAATATATTAAGCTAAAAATGTATTAAAAAATATGCCAACAGTGCAATGAAATGAATTATCTTTGAGAATGCATTTTTTAAGTTACTATAAATAATCTCAATGTTATTGAGAAAGCATAAAATATTTTGTTGTTTATTCTGTGCAAAAAGCTAGATGAAAGTGATATTTTTAATGAATAGCAGACTGTGGGAAACGGTTTATTTGCATATAAAAGCAATTTATATGATTTTTCCACTTTGACAGATTGACTCATTTCATAAAAATCACTAAATATTGTTAATTACACCAATAAGGACAAATAAAAGCTTCAATTTTAGCTTTACTTTTTTTTTGCAGTTGGACTTGTCGACTGGAACACTGATGACGCTGACATCAAGTTTTCAATGTATTGCCCAAGCACTTGATTCTCTGAACGTAGCTTCAGATTTTCTTCCTTCACCGAATCGACACGTTGCGACAAATCGTCCAGTGTATTTTGCAACTCTAGTACTTGGGTAATCAGTCGTGCCTTCTCCTCTCTCTCATCAGCGCTGACGTCAGGTTCAAACGAGTTGTGGGATGAGTCGGGTGTAGAGCTGCGATTCGTGAACGAAGAACGCAACGAATCCATGGAGCACCCATTGGGAATGTTGTGGTTATGGCGTGCATCATCATCACTTATAATGACTTTCCCCAAACAAAAAAAAAATAGCTTAATTGTAGTTTATGATATACGTATAAATTAATGAGGTTGAAGCAGCAAGAAACTCACCCTGTGGGTCGTCGTCAGCAAGTGGAATGTTGTCATCAGGCTCTTGCAATTTATCGATTAGTGACATCTCAAGATGTTTTTTCAACGGTGTGTATTGGTTTTCGTACCTCAATGGTTTTCAATTATCCCAGGTAAGTTAAAATTAACTATCTTGCTTCTTTATGTTTTCTATTCGACAATAAATAAATAATTCTTTCAGCAATCTTGCGACAACGATTTTGTTTCTGCTAAAACGTCAATTGTTTTTTTGGCAGCATTTGATGAGCTATTCACAATAGTACTTTCAGAGCAATTTACATATGCTGATTAACACAGGCCTCACTCAACCGACTCGAATCATTTTGAAGTGAGATCGCTGTCAAGTGTTATATAACTAGCAACACATTGAGTTTGACAAGCTCGAACGAAATATTCTGTATTTTCAAAGTTAAGCAGCTTATAAATCAAAGAACTGAGTCGTCGAGCGTCAAAAATTTTTGATTTTCTCCGTCGAGCCAGAACTGCTCGAAGAACGTGTTCAATATTTATAACAAAATAATGGCGAAATACATTAAATAAAATTCTACGCAAGTTCTACGAAGATGTTCGTTTAATTTGAACGCTAGCTTTTTCGAACAGGTTCGCACTGTCATGTTGTGCGGCGAACCAGTTCGCTGGTGAGTAAGCCCTTTTATATCAATGCTCAAGTTTGATGCTTTTCCAAGTGGCCACATTCATTTTTTTATTTAAATAAATTTTACGTAGAAAGATTGTGCTAAAAAAGTCCAACACAACAAAAGGCAAAACAATGACGCATGTTACACCAACAAAAAAATAAAGAAAGGGAGTCGCAAATTTTTTAAAAATTATGAAACTGACGTAACATTTTATCTTCCCACTTGGAACTATCTGTTCCATACCCATCAAAGTGAGTTGGTTGAGTGAGGTCAGTGTAGACAGGGTCCATAATAAAACACAAGATGTCAAAACCATTGTGTTTTCGGTTAATTCTTTATGATCCTGTAGGTAGATTCCAGGATTTTCTATCGCTAAATCTCGATCGCTAAAAAATGCTTACGTCAGTTTTACCAAATTTTAGCGACAATCGCGATTCTGAATCACAAATCATATCCTATTTTCGTCGCTTAAATAAAGCAATGAAAAAAATGAACCGGGTAAGAAACAGCTGGTTCTGACATTTATTTATCGCTAAAAAGTTGCTAATTTGCGATTCTGAGATAATTTCAATTGCTAAAAATTGCTAAAATTATCAAATTTTTAGCAACAAGAAATTTTAGCCGCTAAAATTTTTAAAAACCTGATAGTACCTAAAATAGGAATGAAAACAAAGTAAATTTAAATTATCAACAACGTAATGCTGTCCTTTTCTAATTTTATTTTATACAAATATTTTTAAGATATGTACGCCAATAGAAAACGTATAACGAAAGAGCAAAAATTTTTTTAGTCCAATATTAAGAACGCGAATTTAATAAGACACAGTTGATAATACACTCATACTGTTATTATATTTAATAATGTTTCTAATTTAATAAATTTAACCGACACTGAAGCGCACAAGAATTTATTATTTTGACTTTAACCTCAATGCTTACACACACAAACAGAAAATTTGACAGATCTCGTTGAAAAACTTGTGCGCCACTACGGTGGATAAAACAACTAGTTTTTAGCTAAGCGATGTGAAGTTCAGAATCGCATTATAGCTAAATCGCTAAAATTTTGGATAATACATGATTTTTAGCATTTTAGCGATTTTTAGCGATAGCAAATCCTGGAATCTACCTACTGTCTACACTTGCCTCACTCAACTCAACTTTAAGGGAGGAAGAGTAATTAAAAATGAATAATTATCAATTCTATCCTGCCATATATAGAATACATAGAGCCGTGTGAAAACCAGTCTCAAAGGGCGATTTCATAAGATCTAACATGTCGTCCAACAATGTTAGATGGGAAAATAACAAGGCAATTTTTTGAGCGTTCGAACAATCAAACGTAAACTCAAATCCTTACGTTTCTTCTTATCTTTGTTTTAAATAATAAAAATCAAACATTACCAGTTATTTTGTGTTACAAATATAGTTTTGCCCGTGAAAATTAAAAAGCGGATATAATTATTATATTTTGTTTTAAAAATTTTAAAAGTTAAAAGCTAACTATTAATTTTGCTTTCTATTCAAAAATTCGTTCTCGGTAAGCCGTTAAGTGTATATTCATTTTTTTTACACTGTCTAATAAGGTATTGAATGAGGCATAAAAGAACGAACCATGAAAATGTAGTTTTTTTTTAAATAACACATGAATAAAATGCTCACACGGCAAATCCCCTTAAAATCATTCAAATGTCATTAATCGTACTAATCTGGCAATCAGAATAGAAACATCTGTTTTAACAAAATGTTTGCTAGTTTTGTTTCCAAAATATGGCACGATTACGATTTCCGGGGCGCCGCGATTTGAAGATGTTTTCTGGTAGAGAACAACAAAAAAACATGATTCGCCGAACAAAAAATCGATAACTCTATTAGTTATCGATTTCTTAAAAAAAAATTTTGTTAAAAGATCTGTTCAAAAAAACATCTATATCTTTGCCGTTACTCAATGGATCCTTAAGATTGATATGTCATTTTAAAGGTCATTAAATGACCTTGCAAATATATATCTTATAAATATCATTGCTACAATATTTTTAATTTTATAAGCCAATTTATTCCAAAGTTGAATTTTTTAATAAAAAGAACCGTTATTTTCTAAAAAATTTACGTTATTAAGTTACTAAAAATATATTTTTTTGAAAAGCTAACAGTTCAACCTTTTGTTTGACATATAAAAATATACATTTTTTACTTAATTTCACACTATATTACATAAAATTAAAATTTTCCAAGTGTTTTCTTTGTTAAAAAATCTGTTCACAAAATTTTCTATATCTTTGCCAATATCCAATGGATCTTAAAGATTGACATGCTATTCGAAAGGTAATTAAATGCCTTTTCAACAATATATAATACAAATAAAATTTCAAAAATTTTTTTTAATTTATAAGCGAATATATATCAGATTTGAATTTTTTAATTAAAAGAACCGTTTTTTTCTGTAGTATTTTTGTTTTTAAGGTACTAAAAATATATACTTTTTGATAAGCTAAAAGTTTTACCTTTTTTTCGATAGATAAAAATATTTATATTTTTTTATTAACTGCTCGACCAAAATATACAAATTTTTTTAACTGACTCGAAAATCCCGTTAATTCATATAAATATTGTATTGTAATGGCGATATTCGTAAATATGGAGTAAGAAAGCAAAACATCTAAGGTAAATATGAGTGAAATAAGCAATTTTCCGTACAAGGGCAAATCATTGTATCATAAAAAACACGACAAAAAGTCAAATAAATTATATATATTATATACCAAATGAAAGATAAATTTTCAAGCTTTAATAATTTACTCTTTATAATTCATAGTAATAACGGTAATTTTTGAGAAAATAACGGTTTTATGTAAGAAAATATTCTTTTATTGCATAAAAATACCTATAAAATACAAAGTACTCAACAGATTTCATTAATTTAAAACTTTTCTAAAAGCCTTATATATAACCTTTTAAATTTTACCTTAATCATTAATATCGGTTATATATTAAGAATAATACAGCCGATTTTCTTCATAGACCTTATAGAAAAAAAAATTTTTAAAAAATCGATAACTCGGAAACAAATCGATAACACAACATTTCCTTTGGCTATTCTTATTTTTATTAAGAGTACTCTTCGAATCCATCGTCAAAACGCGGCGCCCCGGAAATCGTAATCTCCCCCAAAATATATGTAGATTCTATTTTTGTAATTATTTAACGTATTTCAAGACATATTTATATAACGTATTTAAATAAAATACTTCAACAAAGCTATTTTATTAAATTTTCAATTTTGGCATGATACATATATATAAAAAAAAATTTTATTCACTTAACAACTTTTTTATTAAACTTTTTATTAAAATACGTTCAGGCACTTCAATGGTATATTCAAGCCAATGCCATTCATAACATTAAGCCACAATGCTAATATATATTAGGTACTTAATTCTAATCTACTCTAAGTCATAATATGGGCCAATGTTAACTAGCCATTCCATGTTGAAACTTTCATCAAGTCAACAACAATATTTTGCCTTCCTTTTTTCTTGTAAAGTGATATAATTACTTCATTTATAAAATGCTTATCTTTAATTTGCGTAAAACGTGCAACGAGATGCTTAAAATGTAGTTGATAAAATACACATATTTGTTATAAATATAAATGGTAGTAGGCGTAAAAAGTGTGCGATAAAATCAGTGTTGTTTATTTAATACAATCCCATTGAGAGGGCAAAACAATACTTTGCTCATGAGTGAAAATAATTTTCCGTCACATTATCAAAAAAAGACATGGAATTATAAAAAATATTTTGCTGTCAGCAACATTTGGTGAAATAATTCCAAGAAAAAAAAAATTTTTTAATAATGTGCATGTTTTTTGTGTAAAAGTGAATTCTGATAGTTAAAAATAGCAAATTTCGTGTGTACACTTTCTTAATATCCAACTATCCCTCTGGATTCTTTATCTATAAACAAAATCAGTACCTACTCACAAAATTTCAAAATAAATTTTCACTTCATATAAAAATTTAGTTTTATTTATTTTCAAACACAAATGTAGTTATTCGATATCTTTTTATTTAATTTGACTATAGACTTTTTGGGTACAAACATTGACGTTTGAGCAATTCTACATGCTTGTACAATTCACTAATAGCGCACTCTTTTCTGAAAAAAATTCTGCCTTCACAGAATGCAGAATGTTTAAGATTCTGAGCTGAATTTACAAAATGTTGACCTATTTTTAGCTCAGAAAAGGACAGAAAAAATTAAAAAAATTTTTTTATTGTTGGCTGCACTGTGTGTATGGTAGTCGAATTGAATAACCGGATTCGACTTTTTTTTCTTTTTTAATTTTAAAATTAACGGTTTTTCCGGAGTCTTTTTTTTCACCCGAAAACCCGGTTTTAACCGGTTAATAAATTTGTCAGCAACAAAGCATCATAAAAAATTCGTAAAGCAAGAAACATAAAACATAGCTTGAAAAAAGCACTTTATCAAATTTTAAGCTCCTAGCGGTTAAAAAAGAAAAATTTTGTTAGTTTTTTTCTGCTATTGAAAATGACATTTCAGTTTTTTTTTTAACTACTTTTCACACCAATTGAAAAATATATCGGCTTTTTGATGTGCTGTTAAGTTTAGATTTTAAAGTTCTTAAAAATAAAAAAAAAGCAAGTTTAAAATTTGGTTTTGGCTGCGATTCAAAGCAAATGAAATTTAACTTTGTCCAACAAAGTTTTCTGCTCTTTGTCAGGGACGGATCGTCGATTCAAATAACTGATTTTAAAATTTTTAATCGAAAACAATAACCGACTTAAAAAATAACTAAATTTTGAAAGACTAATCGACTAGTTGACTATTCGACTATCCATCCTTACTGCACTGCTGTTAATTCCGATGAATAAACGATTGAGGTAATAATATGAAGAAATATTCAAAATAATGGCTAAAAGAGTGGTAAGTTAAAAGAAACCAGTCTCTTAAAATATACAGTCCCTTATAATTGCTGTGTTTTTTACCAAGCGAGTAGTTAAAAAACGACCGCTTATCATATGTATACTCGCTTAAATAACACAGGAAACTGTTACTCGCTTAAAAGTTTGCCGACCAAACGAAAAAAAATGCTTCCAAGTTATGTTTCAATAATTGTATAAATTTCCTACAAAGGTGGCAACTATATCTGATTGATAGTCAATAGTGATGTATGAAATGAACATTTTTTGTACCAAATACTTTTCACGAAATACTCATAATTTGCTTCAGATCAATATTTCAATAAAAATACATTATAATTTAACAGGTAAGATAAACAAAATTTATCAAATATACTCATTATGTAAAACTATGTTGTTTGCTTAAGCTTTTAGCACTGAAAATCTTTTGAGTATCGGGTTTGTTTTCAGAACCGAGTCTCCAATGCTTAAAATCTGAAAATTTATGCATCACTAAGTGTCAGAACTTTGATATATAAAATAAATTTGTCAAAAATTGTTTACAAAAATTTTATCAGAACATAAACAACGTTTTTGACTTTTCAGAAAATGCTTCCAAGTTTTAAAAAAATTCTTAAGCGAGTAAGCAGTCGTTTTTTGACTACTCGCTTGGTAAAAAACACAGCTAATATACTAGTTATACAGTCCCATCAAAATATTAGTTAAATTTCAGAGATTTCTCATACTTGCAAATTTGTATTCCTTACAATTGTTGCAGCACAAAAAATTAACCAGAAGTGGAATTCTGTAACATATTTCGTCCGATAAAGTTCTGTTTGCGATAATTTTCGGAAAGTGGTATTCAGTAACCACTTTTTTCGATTTTATTGGTGAAATTATCGGAAGTTTGTCCGAAACTTGCGACGAATATTTTGTTGACGAAAAGTCAATCGAACAAATTTGTAGGCTACGGTTTGACAACCGAAAAAATTCGCAAATTGATTAGATTGCGATTCCGATCGCAAGTTGAGAATAAGTTGCAGAATCCCACCACAGGCATCTACACTAGACGGAGCTGTTAAGAGTGTTGAAATGCCTTCAAAATTTTCCTCTTATAAACACTCAGTTTTGCAACTGTCAGAACTTTTTTGTACGCGGTTCACGTGACAGCAGGTAGAGAATTTGCGTAGCGAATGACAAGCAAATCAAAATTTCCTAGAAATTGCGGTGATTACTTTAACGATCGCCTTGCCAACTGTCTGGATGCCTACGTCAAACACAGCATTATCAAATCATTTTGACGGTTAGGTCATATTCTTGACTGTTCTAACAGTACTGTCTAGTGTAGACGATGTGTACAAATAATAAATCTATAATAAAACATAATGTCTGAGCAGAATTGGTAACAGCAGAATTCAAATTTTAATTTACGGTTTCTCACACTTTAAATTATTTTTTTTAAGCCGAAGACATCTTATTAAATTTGAAATTTGACAATTTACTGCTAAAGCAAAACCCTTTTTTTTATTTGAATAAGTCTTATATGATTTTTTTCAAAATATATATATATATATATATATATATATAAAATATATATATATAAAATCTAATATTGAAGGTCAAATCTAGCATTGTAGGTCAACTCATTTCTCTTACGATTCTTACAAGAATAAAGAAAATTTTAAAAAAATTTTATTTTCTAGTTAAAAATCTAATTTATTTTTAAAAATAAAAATTAATAATATATTTTTTTTCCGTAAGACATCCAGGCATAATTGAAGAATAATGGAAATGCATAATTTGTGTTTTTTTACATATAATTACATGGATTTGGGGCTCCTAAGTTCGATTCTGAAAAAAATAAGAGTCGCTCCCAAGTGGTTTAGAAGTTATAGGGATCAAAAGTTGAAAAATTACTACACTTTTGCCTGTTTTTCGATTTTTTTTAATAAAATTTAAGCAATATGGGTAGCAAGAGGTCATACCATGACCTATTCAGTTAGGTATTAATTATAAAAAATCCATTTAATGCTAACTATCCAAAAATGAAAATTGTTATAAAAAATCGCGCGATTTTTTTCGTCTCAATATACTATATGTAAGTGTACAACAAACTTGAAAAGTACTAGCATTAATTGTTAAAATATAAAACTTTATATATTGTGCACACTTGACTCTTCACCCTTTTACGAAATAACAATAAATAACACACTTCTATGAAAACATTTATTTTTCTAGTCTCAAAGACAAACCCTTCAAAAGGACAACCAAAATTAGCACACCTCAAATTCTTTGAGTACAAAAACAGTTTTATCATCCAAAATAATGCATAGATTTTTATGATTGATAGCTCATTAAAAAGGTTTTAGCATAACCTTTCTTTTGATATCCATTACGTTTACTTATGTTCGAAAACAACAACAAAAAACACAGGTTTTTAAGCCCATTTTCATAAACGTTGACCCCTATAACTTCTAAACCACTTGAGAGCGACGTTTAATTTTTTCACCATTCAATTTGTTAGCTCAAAACACGCATTTTAAAAAAAAGAAAAAAGAAAAAAGACCATTTCCACTATTCTTCATTTGTTCCGACATCCATTATAAAATTTTCATTCAACTATTTTCCTGCAATCACTTAACATTTTCGTTTAATGCTAATATATAATGATTTTTGTGTATAAACGTTTGCCTTTAGTTAAAAAATCCCCATAACAAAAGTATACTTTCATAAGTATAAGTTTTTCCCTTTAATCAGTTTTATGTTGTGTTAGGCAACACTGTGTGTTCCTCAGAATCAGCCAATTTCTTTTGACGAAGTCAAGACCAAAGATAAATTCAAACGTTAAAACCTTGTTGAAAATAAATTAATAATTGTTGAAATAAAATTAATTATTTAAACAACTATTCAAATTGATTTCAATTATTGCGTTAAAGTGTTCCAATAATTAATGCAAACTTAGACAGTGTTTTTTGGTAAATATGTGAGAATCTTGGGCTAATTCAAAAACTACGGCAACACTTGGTAAACGAACGCAATATTTTCGTACACAATACGTTCTGTAGTAATCAAGTATTTACTTTGAATTTTGTTTAAAGTAAATAAATTAAACTTTACAAAAAATAAATCTTGAATTGAATTAAATAATGGAAGAAAAGAGTGGATTTGGCGATTATAACAAATAAAAACACCAAATTTTCAACGTTATGCTGAGTGAATAAAACTGGGACTCTTCAACTTAAGCTTTGAATAAAACGAAGCTTCAATTAATAAACAGAAAAAAAACTTGAAAATTTTATCGCTTATCAAATCATCATTTAATTTTTTAAAAGTGTTTTATTGAAATCGTATGAAATAATAAAAAGCAGACAATGAATCCAACGCATTTGAACTCAGCAAACATAACTTCATCAAATGTCATCAATGATTTTCGTTATTTTCCAATCGATGCCATGAACCCTACTGCAGTGGCATGTAATGTTGGTGCTAGTGGAGGTGGTGTTGCTGATGCACCATCCAATACGCTGAATGCAGCAGCAACAATTTCCACAGCATCCGGTTCACTGCTGCATGTGATTCCATTGCACATGACAAATCATGGACAGGGAGCAGCAGCTACAACGATAGCGTCTACTGGTCTCATGCCACAAATGGCTATCATAACAACACCAGCACAAACAGGCAGAGTAACTACTGTTAGTCAGCCAAACTCCAACATAGCTTATGCGCAAATACAAATGCCACAACAGCTACATGTGCCTGCTCCAGCAACATATAATGTCTTGGTCAACGACGCAGGTTTTATTGCTGATCCAACGTTTGTTAATAGCTTTGTTGCAACTGACAGCAGTAGCAACATGTTAGCAAATATTGCTAATGTTGGCAACGTGTCGCTGCAATTAGCTAGTAAGTAAAAAATTGTTAAAAAGTTTATCCTTTTGGCATACTTTTGCATTGCTAAAGTTTTTTGTAATATATAATAATAAAGATGAGCCAAATTATGTAACCCCTTAATATGCTAGGAATTGTATTTGTAGACAGTTGATTGTTAAGATGCATTTTTGGAGAAATTGCATAATTAACTTTCATTATAGTTTTAAAATTTTTACCTTTACATATACTTTTAGCAATACATTTTATTACCTTTTGTTTTATTTGTTTTTTTATTCATTTCACGTGTGCTAGGTGCGTGTGTAAATGCTGCTTTAAGTGTGTTTGTGTTTGATTTGGTTTATCTTAAAGTAGTTTGATGCGTGTTTTAAAAAACCTTTGTTCTAAGGACATCTCTTAATTAAGAAAATTTTAAAGTTCTTCAAATTTGTTATTGTAAAATATATCTTGTTTAAGTTTTTTAAATATTGTTTGTAAATAAATATATAACATTTTTTCACTACGTAATAATTTACTTAAAGTTGCTGTCAATGTCAAAAAATTATTCGACTCGCAAAGTGTACTTTAGTAACATAATTTGCTGCATTTATTTGTTGCTATTTTTTTGTTAAACAGTTGATGTTAAATTTTAATGAATTTTCATTAATAAAAACCAGTTATTTGTTTGTTAATAACTCATCCAGGGATAAGTTTTAAAATTTTTTGCTTAACTTGATTTCATAATTGGTCATAATGTGTGTAATAACTGTCTCAAATCGCAGAGCTTTTCAATGATCTCTGGTGTTGCACCACATTCGACGAGGTTATCATATGATTTTGATAAAATGAAGTTGTTGAAATTATGAATTAGAAACTCATGCCGGCCAGATTTGGGACTAACAGCACTCAAACCAAATCCAAATACTTACATCAAATCAGTTGTTAGTACAAAGATTCATCAATTTAGCTAAATTAAGCTAGTATACGTTTATTATTTAAGAACTTTAATAAATGTAAACATAAATTTCAAACTATTTTAAAACTTCAGTATTTTATTTAATTTGAGCATTTTTTAATGTTCTTTATACTGCTTTCCAGTTTGTATTTAATTCCCTTAAATTTGAGCCTTCCTTATCCTTTCTAAATCAGGTTGGCTATAAATGATACCTCAAATATATTCATTGTTCTTAATGCCTGGTCGTAAGGAGAATTTTGTTTTGTGAGCAAATAGTATTTGGTGTTAATATCACCCAGTCCTATGGCTTGGGACCAGTCCTTTGGCATTTTGCTGTTTTCATAATCCTTCTAATTGTGTCTGATTTTCATTTATAGACACGTTCCAACACTGATTTCTACTTTTTATCAAAAATCAGGTCAGAATTGATCAACTTCTTTAAAAAAGTTGTTTGAAACATAAATCTAAATTTCGATCCTTGTTTATTGGATACTTTAAAATATTAAACTATTTAGGTTGACTATTTAATAATAATTTTGTTGTTGTTAAAGAATTCACAGCAACAACTCAATGGCACAACTTTTATGTTACTTCAATGCACCAACTTCTATGGAACAAAAAAAAATAACTTTATTAGTATCTTTGGATGAGTGGAATGCAATGGTCTCTTGGACAAGTATTAAACACGACCTTAAAAAGACGATAAAAACGCGTTATTTTCTCTTTTCACAATTTGTAAATATACCTTTATTTTCAAATGCGTTCTATCGCTCAAATGTACAAAACGAACAAAGAAGCAAATAAAGATAGAATAAAGCGTAAAAAAATAAATCCGGCACTTATCATTTCTAGATGAAATTCTTCTAGCTATCCGGTCAGAAACGATATTCGCCAAAACCAAAGTATTTAAAGTTACCATCAAAGAAACCAAAGTCTGTTCTAAAGCACCAGCGTATATATTGTAAGCAATGAAATATCAAGAGAATATATTTAAAAATATCAAAATTATTATAAGCGCTGATACAAACACTGTAATAACTGCAACTTTACTTATGATAAAAATTTTGAAAAAAACTTTGCTCGATTCAATCTATACTTTTATAACACTTTTAATTTATGTACCTCAAAACATTCATATTTTTCAAAAATTTCAGCAACATCTACATCAGCTTTTGTTTTGCCAACAGCAACAATTTCAACCGTTCCTATTTCTCACCAAGAGATGGTTAAGGAAATAGTTATTGGCCCAACAGCAGCGGCAGAGACAACACTTAATAGGACGCTACTGCCGATGCCACAGCAAAAAATTACTCAACTAAACAAACAACAGAAATCAATTATTAACTCAACAATTCAGCAGCTTCCTGTCGGCCTCAAATCGGAAACAATTCCAAACACGATGACGACCAATAATTTCAATAAAAACAGTTTGGAAAAAAATGTAACAACATTTACTTTGCCAGCTGGTACTGCATTTGCAAAGGTACGTCCGTCGCCCTATTCCACAATGGGCAACACAACTACAGCACCATCAACAACTGGAGCTGCTTCCTCTGCTGTGTCACAGATATCTTCTACAGCTACATCAGCCGGTACTGCATTTGCTAAGGGACGTTCGGCACCATATTCCAATATAGCCAACACAACTATAGATCCATCAACAACTGGAGCGGCTTCCTCTGTTGTATCACAGATGTCTTCTACAGCTACACCTTTAAATATATCCAAAACGCCAGAAGTTACCTGCGTCACAGTAGAATATAATGATCATATCGTCAAACAGGAAGTTCAAGTGATGAGCAAAATCTCGAGCATTCAGCGCAACACCACATCAAAGCAAGAGTCCTTGTTAAAGTCAAAACCTGTGCAGCGTATTATTGAAGAACACTCAAGTCCTCGCACCAAACGCTCTAAGTCATTGAACAGTGCCGTTATTGTCACTACAGAAGATGCTTCCCTAGAGAGGCGACGTTCCACAGCTTCTGAAGGAAAATTAACGTTTTCGCAAAGTGACTCAAACACGACAACAACAAAAGCAACTACAACAACAACACCAATAGAAACAACAAGAACAACACCAATAGAAACAACAACAGCAGCACCAACATGTGATCCCATTGATGGCATTGAAAATGAGCAAGAATTAGAAGCATGTGTCAAGGAAGAAATAGCCAGTAATGATTGTAGCGACTTCGAAGAAGAATATTTGGAAGAGGAAAGCACAGAGGATGAGAAGTCTTCATATGCAAGTGAGCTGATGCTTTGTGCCGAAGAAAATATAACAGAAATATTGGAAACAAATAGTAATGAGGAGAAAATTGTATTGCCTGACAAGACTCTTGAAAACAAATCTACAATAGAAGACCAGCAGCAAAACTACACCGAAGACGACATACAACAAAAAACTGTGGAGGCTGTTTCGCCAGTAGACCATAAACAACAGTTTTCTACCGAAATAAATGTGCTTAAAATAAAAGAAGAACCCTTGCCAGAATGTAATGATAACGTTCTAGTTCAACAGGATATAACCATGAAACAGCCAAAAGAAGAAACGCCACAAATAGAGCAAATATCTCCAAATAAATCTCTATTTTGTGATGAACAGATACTTGTTACATCATCGTCCTCAACGTCGGCTTCATCAGCATCTACGAACATCTCATTAAAAGAAGTCATACAAGATGCTACAGATACAAATACAATAACGCTTGAAACAGATGCTGCCAAAGGCAATAAAGCAGCGGCAATAGATACAGACATTAACTCCTATTCAACTGTGCTCGAAATGCTCTCCACCTTTAATATGCTGTCTTGGAAAGAACGCGTTGGCTCTGCACGTGGCACTAACTTGCGTTTTCAGCTGAATGAATTCAATCTTCTGCAAATACATGAACGTTGTTCGCCACGTTATCGTATTCACACAGCCTACGAGAAGCCCATCTATGAGCGCGAGTCTCATTGTCTTGAAAACACGGACCCGTTTTTATATCTGTGTCGTCGTTGCAACTGTCATGGGCCAGCTGCAGACTTTTTGGCACCTGGTAAGTAAAGCGGTTTATGCACCTCCATAACTGCACTTTTCAACACATGATCAAAACCGTTTTAGTGCCGAAAATAATTCATTTGGAAATTTAAAAAATCTAGATTTAAGTATGGGCAAATATTGCACCATTGGAATGGATTTTTTTATTTTATTCTTTATAAATGCCTCCCTCATTAATATTTCCTTTATTTCTGTGTATTTGTTTTAGAATTTTGCTCTTTGGAATGTCTGAAAAGAGACACGCGCAAGCGTCAACGCGACTTGGCTGGAATACCAACACGCAAGCGTCCCCGTAAGGAAGCTCCGGTTGCATCCGTTGTTAATGCTTCCAGTTGTCAACCAGTACCTACACCAATACTCGCAAAACCCCAATCAACTCCATCACTTTTGGTTAAAAAATTTTTCCGATGGTCTACTTACCTGACTGGCAAACATGGCGAAGTTGCCGCACCCGTAGACCTTTTTCTTAACCCATTTCCAACCGGACCCAATAGTTTTACAATTGGCATGAAGCTTGAAGCTATAGATCCAGAGAATTGTTCACTCTTTTGCGTTTGCACTGTGGTTGATATAAAAGGTTATCGTTTGAATTTAATGTTTGACGGCTATGATCCAATGTACAATTTTTGGGTGAATGCTGACTCAATGGATATTTTTCCGCCGGGTTGGTGCGCCAAAACAAATCGTATATTGCAACCTCCACGCGGTATTGAAGCAGCAAAATTCAATTGGCCAGCATATTTTGCGAGGGAAAAGGCTGTAGCAGCGCCACGACAACTCTTTACGCATTTAAACTCATCTTCACTTCCCATGCGTAATGCTTTTCAGGTAAGAATTGGGTCAAAATAAATATATAAAATACTAGCTGATACTAACCGCCACCGTTCTGGTCTGGAACTGCACTGTGTGGTATGTAATACGTTGATACTTTCCAATTCTAGTCAAATTTTTAAAATCGAAGAAATTTAAGGGTTATATTTCCCTATCATGCTCAGTTCTCCTTAGTGGGCGTGATAAATACCACTTACTTGTAAAATGCTTGATGCTTTAATTACATTTTTCACCAAAAAAAATATTTTTGAGAATTTGTTACAAATTTAAAAACCAAATGATAAACAAAAAATTCTTAAAGACCCATACACAGAAAAACCATAATATTTGACTCCTAATTTTTTTTACGCTTCAGATTGGCATGCACTTGGAGGCCGAAGATCTTAATGACACTGGCAAACTGTGCGTTGCCACTGTTTCTGATGTTTTAGACGACCGCATTCGCATACATTTCAACGGCTGGGACGATTGCTACGACTATTGGGTGGACACCAATTCACCCTATATTCATCCCTGCGGTTGGCATGAAGGACGTCAGCAATTAATAGTGCCGCCAGACTTCGAAAATAGTGCTTTTTCATGGCCAGATTTCTTACGCGAACACGGATCCGGTTTGGTTGCACCGGCCACGCTTTTTAATGCTCGCGATCCAATTGATTTTAAACCTAAAATGAAACTGGAAGTCGTAGATCCACGCAATCCGATACTTATACGCCCAGCTACCGTGGTGGCACGTAAGAGTCATCGCATCAAATTACATTTGGATCTTTGGCCAAATGAATACTGCTTTTGGCTAGAAGACGATAGTCCCGATTTACATCCCATTGGTTGGTGTGACGCCACTGGTCATGCTTTGGAACCACCGCCTGGTTTTCAATCTCGAACTGCCTTAATGCCATGCAGCACCACTGGCTGTCGTGGCATTGGCAATGCAAAACAAAGCAATTTGAATACGCACTCCACACGGGATTGCTGCCCATACACACCAGAAAATTGGAGTGTCAAATTGGAGAAATTACCACGTGTCGAAAATAACGAAATAGAGCGTAAAATATCAGCAAAAGGAGCTCATCTGGAACATCAAAACGCTTCGGTCAAACCTAGAAATGAAGTATTGCGCACACGTCGCAGCTATGAGCAGAGAAATTCGGCAGCAAAACCAACGAATACTTTTGCCGATACTATCATTGAGCGTCTCAGTTTATTGGATACAATTAAAACACGACGTTCGGTCCAAGAACAACAACATAAATTACAAAAGCGAATAGATATTGTTGAAGAAGGTAACCTACACAAGACTTTTGTGCTGAAGCATGAACTCAGTGATGATGTCGTTAGAAAAGAAAAATCAAAAGTCAGCTTAAATATTGATAAATCAAATTCCGCCGAAGCGCTCAGTATACAGATAGCAAAAGAATATCTCTATGATTATGGGCCACGTTTGAAACAGAACTACAACTTTTGGCAAAATAACTTAAGCACCGATTTCGATGACATAACAAAAAATCCGTTGCATTGGACAACGCAGGAGAGCAGTTCGTTTGTAGAAAAACTTCTTAATTGCTCAGAAACAGCGCATAGTTTTGAGCGTGAGGATATTGATGGTGCGGCACTGCTTGCATTGCAACAATCCGATCTTACAGATTTGCTATACATTAAACTTGGTCCTGCTGTTAAGCTATACGCGCACATACTGCAGCTGCGCACGTGGACCGTAGCCAAATTTAATGTTAAAAGCACTTTGAATGATTAATTCATAATTTAACAAAGACAACTTTACACAGTCCTTCAGCAGTGTTGTATATAATACAACGCTTATATATTTTAGCTAAGACAACACATTTAAACTATATGATTATATAAATTATATATATGCATATAGTGATAAACACAGAATCGCTACAAAAAAAAACTGTCAATATCAGCATTGTGTCTGCTTAACTTTTGCCACACCGAATTAATTAAACATCTTATTTCTTTTTCTATTAAAGGGTGATTTTTTAAGAGCTTGATAACTTTTTTTAAAAAAAAAACGCATAAAATTTGCAAAATCTCATCGGTTCTTTATTTGAAACGTTAGATTGGTCCATGACATTTACTTTTTGAAGATAATTTCATTTAAATGTTGACCGCGGCTGCGTCTTAGGTGGTCCATTCGGAAAGTCCAATTTTGGGCAACTTTTTCGAGCATTTCGGCCGGAATAGCCCGAATTTCTTCGGAAATGTTGTCTTTCAAAGCTGGAATAGTTGCTGGCTTATTTCTGTAGACTTTAGACTTGACGTAGCCCCACAAAAAATAGTCTAAAGGCGTCAAATCGCATGATCTTGGTGGCCAACTTACCGGTCCATTTCTTGAGATTAATTGTTCTCCGAAGTTTTCCCTCAAAATGGCCATAGAATCGCGAGCTGTGTGGCATGTAGCGCCATCTTGTTGAAACCACATGTCAACCAAGTTCAGTTCTTCCATTTTTGGCAACAAAAAGTTTGTTAGCATCGAACGATAGCGATCGCCATTCACCGTAACGTTGCGTCCAACAGCATCTTTGAAAAAATACGGTCCAATGATTCCACCAGCGTACAAACCACACCAAACAGTGCATTTTTCGGGATGCATGGCCAGTTCTTGAACGGCTTCTGGTTGCTCTTCACTCCAAACGCGGCAATTTTTTTTTATGCGGCATTAATTGTTTGCTCACTTGGTCGATTATGTAGACCATAAATCGGACGTAAAGCGCGAAACACATTTCGAACCGAACACTGATTTTGGTAATAAAATTCAATGATTTGCAAGCGTTGCTCGTTAGTAAGTCTATTCATGATGAAATGTCAAAGCATACTGAGCATCTTTCTCTTTGACACCATGTCTGAAATCCCACGTGATCTGTCAAATACTAATGCATGAAAATCATAACCTCAAAAAAATCACCCTTTATTATATTACATCTTATTATCTTATTATATTACATTAATCTCTAGTATTAGTTTTGCAGCAACATAAATTTGTTGCATTGACTTTTTGCCATAAATTTTCTGGATAAGCTCTTTTTTTTAGTCACTAAGTATATCTATTAACGAGTTCATAGTTTTAAGCCTTTTTAACTGTAAGTTATGCATTCGTACAGAGATCTAGTGCAGTATATAAAATATTTTTATTGAAATGTAAAATAACAAAAACATAAAATTAATAAAAACTTTCAACATCATTGTTTATAAAACCCTGTTTCTTTAAATTAGGCCATATAAAAGTTTTCTTAATTCTTATATTTATGTTATGCGAATAAATGTGAATTAGCCGGCCCGCAAGAATATTCAAAGGAGCTCATATTTCCAAAATCCAAACTGCAAGCGGCATCCACTAACTTAGAAAACATTTCTGATTTCCGTCCTTCGTTTCCATTATTTTTCTTTTCATACTGCTCCAATGCAATAAGAAGTTCGTTTGCGTGAATTATTTTAAGTTTCGTTGCACACTCCATCAGTGGTTTTACATAGTCAATATTTAAATTGTAAAAGCTGGGATCTTGGAAAAGAATGAGGCCATATTCGTGCATTTTCTGTAAGAAACGTTATACTGATAAACATTTTTAGATTAACTATACAATTTAGAAAAATGTTGAGGCATTTGCACTGTAATTTTTCCTTGATCTAAACTCTTCCAACAGTATTTCGGAAAACATGAAATGGACTTCAGAATTTATACATACTACATTAAGTGAGCGCAACCGGAAGTAGCCCAAATAAACAGGTAATACAAAAGTCCCGAGTATCAGAATTTAAAAAAAACTAATCGGAATTGAATTAGAGACGAGATTCTCAAGATATTAATTTTCGGAAAATTTTTGTTGGTGAAAACAGACAATAGCTTTTAACTATTAAGAAAGTAACCAGTATTGTTATTTAAAAAATTTAACCATACCTTGAATCAATCTAAATTCTTGTTAATCCTAATCGGGCTTTAATGTCTGCTTTCGGCTTTGAAGAGATGAGTTGTCTACATTTTACTTAAATGTTGATAATGTAGATTTTCATGTATTCAGGTATAATTGCATATTAACCTGATAGAATGAAAAAATCGCTATCATGAACTACGAAATTTTTTAGGGATAAATTATTGCCTTCAATAAAGTTAATTCAGTTTTGAAACACAGTTTATTTACCTTACGACTTATCGACAATAAGATCTCATTTTTGTACAAGCAACCCAACTCAAAAATTGTAAAGGTATTCTCCAAAACAAAGTGCTGTTTTTGAAATATTTCTATACAAACATCAATGAAATCGTGCATCATATATTTTTCTCCAATATAGAGTAGTTCCGGCAAATTTTGGATTGTTACGTGGCTTGGATTTATGTCGCAGGTGTATATGTATTTAAGAAACACTTCAAAACTAACTGGAGTTAAGTCAAGCATAGGTATTGGACTTGGTTGTTCAGTAAAACCTCCGTAAAACATGCGCTCAAAAACTTCTGATGCTGTTGCAAGCACCATTTTGTGGCATCGAAATATTCTTTTTTTATCAGTTTCGTCATCGCCACAGTTTGCATCTTCATTATCGTTGTGTTCATTAGCTTCATTGGAGGGCTCTGTGTCTTCACCCACGATAAATGCACAATCCGACAGGTCACCAGAATGGAGCAAGCGCAATCGTCGTATCTTGCTATTATTTACACTGCATTGAGTTGGAAGCAATTGTTAAAATAATTTTTGTTTATTTATGCCTACCTTTGTTTAATGTTTTTCATATTTATGTTTCCTATTATATTAGTTCCGATAGAGAAGAATTATTTATCTATAAGTTGTAAATAGACATAACCGGCCATACATTCGTGTGATATGGATTTTGGAGATAGCATCGATGCATCGAAAATATCGATGTTTTGCGTCGATGCATCTAAAAATTTTCACTCGATGTTTGAATACCCGATGCATCGATGTCTTTTAAATATCGAAAACTGACATCATTAGTACAGCGAACCGCCATTTCTATTTTTCAATTGAGCAAAAAAGTAAAGCGAGTATTCACAGTTTTTCTTATTATAACTCTCTCTGTAAGTCAAATTGAGGATAGATTTTTAAAATTCAGATTTATAGATAGATTTATAAAAACCTTTAAATTTAGGGAGAGTTTTGGAGGAAGTAAAAATTTAAATTTGTATGACTTTTGTGGTTTAACGAAAACGTTTTTGATCTGATTCGATAGTCCATTAGAAACATAAATAGATCAGGTATAGGAATTAATTTGAAATAATGTTCAATTTGGCTAATAACATATTTTGTTGTTAAATAAAATCTTACAAATCGTCTGCAAATCGATGCATCGATGTATGCCCTCCAATGCATCAAAAGATATCGATGTACATTTCGATGCATCGAATCACTGAAATACATCGATGTATTTTTCCCACTGACATCCCTTTCGTGTGATAAATCACTTTTCGTCATAGATGCCAGATTCGTGTCACTTTTCGTGATTTTAAGTGCTGTGTGACAATAATGTGGCTTTCACATCTGGAACTCGTGTGGCAAACAATATGGCTGCTGTATGTGTTCGACCCAGCTAGACAGTGCTAACAAGTTTACAAACAACATATACATTGTATATATTTCTTATTCTTTTTAACGAGCAAATATAAAAAATAAATTAAAACACCAAAAACAACGCCAGCTAAGGAAGATTTGTTAAAGACATAAAATTAAATTAAATTAAGAGAAAAATTTTAAAAAAGAAGTGATAGAATATTGAAATATAGAAGTGAATTTAATGGAATCTGCATATTGAAATTTTGTTTCCGCACCTTTTTTTTTGTAAATTTCATTTTTTTTGTATGTTTGTGTTGTTTAATAGATACTTTTATGTCTGTAATATATATATATTTTAAATAAAATTAATTGTATTCTTTATCTATCTTTATTATTAATAGACGATTTAATGCAATTAAAAAATATTTTAGATTAGTTTTAAAAATTTAAAAAAAAATAAAGTCGAAAAAATATAAAATGCAAAATAAAATTTAAAAAATGTGTTTATTTTCTTTGACACTCGTACCCGAGCATCTTTTCATTAGAAGTCGGAGCTCTAACCACTACGCCACGCAGAAGAAGCGTCTCGCAGCCGCAAATTTAAAACTTTTATAAACGGCTGGATTTGTTTATTTTTCCTTATGTAATATTCTATTGGTGTGCAAAGTGCAGCTAGTAGTCTTTTTGTATGAAAAAACGTAGGTGTCACAAAGAGATGCATCATCACACGTATACAAAAAAGCACGTTACCTTTTGCCCGACGCCTGAACAAAGGTAACAACCTTTGTATGGAAAATTTTATATGGGGGTAACGCACTTTTTATTAGCGCTCGTGATAAATAACCAGTTATCTAACAGTTACCGTTCTGCCTGGGGAGAAAGCGAGCGTTCAAATTTGAACGCACGGAATTTGTTTGGCACACTCAGGGTTACATTTGAGAAGAGTAGAAATGTACTCTAAAAAAAGTAATTACTGCTTCGAAATAAAATTATTTTTGTGTGGGGAAAATAAAGCAAAAATGCTCTCCAAGTCTTCCACACCTGCTTACTTTTTTCGTAACAAATTTTTTACTGAATCTCATATCGTACTTAAATCATTAAAATGTACTCCACATAGTACTACACTTATGTTTCGATACAACCCTGGTCTCGTACTGACTATACCCAACCGACCATTTGGAAAGCGAAAGGCAATTGTACTTGAGAATAAGCTTAATAAAAACACTGGGTTATAAGCATTTCTCAATATCACTTTTAACAAGCTTGATAAAAAGATAAATCATAATGAATTCTCAATCGTTTTTGAGAAACGCTTGATATACATAACTGTTTCTAAAGTATGCTTAATAAAGAGTTATATATAACAATACTTTATTGAGTACACTCAAAAAAAATACTGTAGTAAAATTTACTGCATAGCGTGTATTTATTTCATAAATATGTAGTTTTATTTATTTTTAAATACAAATGTAGTTGTTCAATATCTTTTACTGCATTTACACTTGAATAATTAATACTACACGATGTAGTTATATATAGTAAGTATTTGTTCGGATGTATTTCTTGTGAATACAAACTTAAATTTTTTAAAAGAGAGCAATCTTTGCCTTTGATTTTATATTTTTATTTTTGAAAATTAAAAATCAAAACAAAACAAAATTGAAAAGATTTCGACCTGCAGGTAAGTAATCAGTGTTAAATTTATTTATTGCTTTCTAATGTACTTCTTCTTACAGTGGATATTGTTGCATTGAGCACTGTTGCGCTAACTATTCTACGGCCGTGTTCATAGTGGTAGCTGAAGACTTCAGACTCAAGCTGTTTTGCACTGTTCTGACTGTTTTGCAAGCGCTATCATTAAGCTTTTTCGAACTGTTGCGTGATTGTGGTCGCAGGGAGCTGCTCATGTTTTTATTTTTTAATAATCTTACATTAAATATTAAATATAATATAGATGTTTGCATAATAAATTACAATAAAAAATAAATCACTTATTTTTAATCTTATTTCAATGTAGAAATATTACTGCACATGTAGTAAAAATTACTACATATGTAGTAAAAATTAGTTTTGAATACTGCAAAAAATAAATTGATTTTTCAGTTTCTTTAAATACTTATGTTGTAAAATGTACTACATTTGTAGTAAAATTAATTGCAATTAACAATTTTTATTTTATGTAGTAAAAATAAATAATTTAATTCAGTAAAAATAAATACATTTTTATTTGGACGGTGAGCTACTACTTTACATTTGTTTTAAATACATTTTTATTTATTTTAACTACAGCATTTTTTTGGGTTTATAATTCAGAATCAGTTGTTTTATACAATTGAATCTCTAACCAGTTTTTTCCTATCAAATAAAAAAATTGTTTTGTTGGATATACAATTTATTATTGAATTTGAAGATTTTTTAGATGAGACTCTATCCATAGTTGCAGCTGTATATTTATGTATGTGCATATGCATACACAATCTATTACCATGTTTATAGGACGCTTTAAGTCGATATAATCGAAGTCGCTTCGAATCAAACCATTGCATAAACTGAACCTTAAACCGTCTTGAAAATTTCAAAGCGATTCAATAAGACCTTATTTTAAATCGGTTCTTAAAATTTCAAGTCGCTAGCTGTCAAACTTTGTTGAGCACAGTAACAGAATGTACATTGACTTGTCAAATTGTGAAAATGCTTTACAATCGCTTTCACTGAAACCGACTCAGTGTTTGTGAATAAACACTGTACTTTTAACCGTACTGTGACAAAACGGAATAAATTAATGCGGTTTAACGTGCCGGATAAATGTGGTATATGCTATGTTAATAAAACATTATTTTTTGGTTAATTTTACAAATGCTAGAAATAGCTTAAAAAACTATCGGAAAAAAACTAAAAAATAGTATTTTTTAAGCTTATTTTACAATTGCGAGAAAAAGTTTATAAAACTATTGAGGATAGTAAGGTTTTCTATATATTTATTGATATAATATTATTTTATTAGCTTCTTCTACAATTGCAAGAACAAGCTTATAACAATCTTGCTTGAGTAATATTATTACAAGGTTCCGTTTTGATTTTTCTACAATTACTGTGATATACTTTTTCAATAGATTCTCAAGCTTTTTTCAAGCTTTAGGCTTATGTTGCTAAGCTTGTTATAATATTATTCTCAAGCATTTTAGTGGGTTGGGTAGAAATGTTTTTTTTGTTTTGCTTTGTTGGACAGAGAAAATCGAAAATTTTTGTCAACAAGCCAACTAGTGTGCCAAACTGGTGAACTAGCTTCTTTACTATCGAACTTGTCTGGAAATGGCCGCCGTGTGGCACACAAAAAAGCAGATTTGAAGCCTGCATAAGTGATTTCTTAATTAAGCGAGTGATTTTTCACTCAAGTACGATTTTTATCACACTATGTTTGAGGAGTGTGTTCAAGTATATGGGAAAACACGTATATTAACGAACAAACCCAACAACGCAATTAAAATTTGCTTACGCTGGTATAAAAATGTAACTTTGAAAAAGTTAATGTTAATTTCAAATTACAAATTCAGACAATTGAAATTAGTTCAACCGATATATATTATATTGAATTGCCAAAAAGTTTCATATCTTCTTAATTTTAATCTAGTAAATAAGATATTAATAAATTTTTAACAATAAACTCTTACTAAAAT
The DNA here is from genome assembly GCA_958299015.1 of Tetanocera ferruginea. NCBI lineage: Eukaryota > Metazoa > Arthropoda > Insecta > Diptera > Sciomyzidae > Tetanocera > Tetanocera ferruginea. Next base: position 11,551,803 of record OY282642.1, read on the forward strand.
AACCAAATAACAAAAAAGATCTCATTATTTGTAAAATTGTATAGCAATAAATGCTCTTTTATGCTGTGAAATTGGAATTGCTTCTAAGTGATTTTCTGTTCTGTTTGTGATTTTTGCGCGATTTTCAGTTATGTGTGTGGTTTAGCGTGATTTTTTTTCTATGTGTGTGATTTTTTTGCTCAAAGTGTCACTCGAGTGATTTTTATGTATATATTAATCATATATGATGCGTGATTTAGTGATTTTGCGTTTGAATTTTAGTTGGCATCTATGTAACTGGCATTTACATAAAGTTTTTAAATGTTTTTAAGAGTTTAAGCATTTATCGCGTTTAATATTATGTTTACACCGAAGTTAAAGCACGTATATCACAAAACTTAACTGCTTAAACCGTTTTGTTCACGTTTTAGATAAACATTTTTCCTTTAACTCCCTCCATTTTTTCCATTCTCACTTCTAATCTTACTTCTCTTTTGCTCATGAGACATTACCAAAAAATTATGCTTTCATACTATAAGAGCCAAAACAAGATGTATTTGAAGTGTTGTATCATACAAAAATTAAAACATCTGCCAGTTTACAATTTTCATCTTTTAACAACATGAAATCCTTCTAGTAAAAGTTTTAAAAACTTCAAAGGAGGGAAATGTTATTTCCTCTCTATTACACAATCCTTTCAATAAACGGACTCTTTCCAGTAAAAACTTTTGAAATGTTTCGTTTGCATTCGACTACACGAACAAACGTACTATTTTGTGAGCGTTAAAATTGTTTTTAAAAATAAATAAACCTCGTAAGAAGTTGTAAAATATGGTTTTCAGACAATCTTAAACACGTACTGATTTCTAAAAGAAATATATTTCAGTCTTTCAAAACATGTGTTTTGGTTTCATTTAAAAAATATTTAAACTACAAATTTAAATTGAAAATTATATCTGAGAATTTAAAAAAGTTGTAGTTAAAAGACTTTCAAAATTTTTTTCAACCCATTGTACCAATTTACAAAAATTACAACATGGCATATTGGACGACAAGTAGTACCATGCGTAAGCTAAAACGACGGTCGGTCCAACATGTTGGATGAATATCAAAAATTTTTGATTTTTCTGCCGGTCCGTCCGACTTGTTGGACATGTGAACGAATGTTGGTCCAACACGCTGCATTTTTCAGTTCTTATAAATTTTCAGCGAGTAAACAACGTTCAATCAGTGCATTTAAATTACTAACTAACACTTAATGCACGCGTTTATGTGCTTTAAATAACCACATTTTCCTTTTATTTAAAGAAAAAGATTTCCTTTTCATATCCATCTCTTCCTTTCCCATCAAACCTTGATCAATTATTAGCGCACCCAAAAATTCTTTTGCCATTGCTGTTTACAAATATGTCAATTTTTCTTATAATAGTTTAGCATGACTTAAAGAAAAACAATTTGGTAACTCTGTCAGTTTGTGTTGATCATTAGATATATATTTTGTGGCACGATGGATGACAAAAACAGCGCAAAATTTTTTGACATAGTTAGAAACTATAAAATTTTATTTAAAAAATCGCAAGTCCATCAGTGAGGGAGGCACTTTCTCAAGATCGGACAATTTTTGCGACTCCCAGCGCTGCAACCACGAGGCTCCAGTTTTCTCTCTGCCGCCAGTTTGTAGCTCTATAAAACCATGTTGGAGTGAAAATTATATATTTTTTAATTTTTTCTTGCAACTTGTTCAATTCTCTGCAATAATTTTGGAAATATTTGAATAAACAAGATTTTTTAAAGCACTTTTTATTAAAACAACTAAAAATAAGTTTTATTTTCAGCACCTCAATGACAGGCTTAAAAAATTAAGTTAAAACTAGTTATTTTAAGTATATACTAGTTTTTATTCACACTTATTTCCAGCAAACGCTGGAAAAACTAGTTTGTACTAGACTGCAAAAAGCACTAGCTTTAACTGAAATTTTTATTCACCTCAAAACTAGTTTAAACTTAAAATTTGCTAGTTATAGCTTGAACTACATTTTTATTCACTAGATCATGTGAAAGCCCCTATTGATGTAGAAATAGAAATTATAATATAATAATGACATACCATACACGCACAAGGTAATACAAAATAAGGCATAACAGTAGATGTAGCCAACTAGTCCAACGTGAAGTTCACTGGAAGTGAAAGGCACTATTGCACACACATAGTGAACTGTCACCAAATAAGTTTTTTGATTTTTTATGAAATTTTGAACTTTTAGTAATTTGGGGTCACTGAGCTCAAAAATTAAACCAGATTTATTGTAAATGTCATTATTTTACTAAAAATCTGAAATTATTACCATATTTCATGTTTTGAATTTTTTTTTTCATATATTTATTTTTCTGATTATTTGTATTGTAAATTAAATTATTGTCAATTTTTTATGCATATAATTTCGTTTCAAACTGTATTTTTAGAATTTCGATACACAAAATTTTTTATTTTTGTCCACTGATAGCTCACTGTGTGACGCTGCATTCCTCTTTTGTGGCAATCCATGATAAGATTGCGACTAATGGTGCAATTTTCAAAATGTCCCATACTCAGAGCGCCACAACATTCTACTTTATCCACAGCATTCACTTAAACTTGCGTTTTTCGTATATACTGATGGAAGAGTGCACATCTTACTCTTTATTGCCAACTTCCATTTCAGCGTGAGCAGGAAGCAGTTTTTTTTAATATAATTTTATTCTTGTGAACGAAGCAACAAAAAGTTTCAAAATTAATTAAAAAGTCAATTAATCAAAATTAATCATTGTTTCATATTTTTGAATTTTTTGCTCTGATATAAACATCGTTTTCTGATTTTGATTTTTACATCTAAATAAAAAATTTTTCATGATTATTTTTTATTAAAAACAAAATAAACATTTTTTATTTTTATTTTTGGTTAAATTTTGTGTTAACCCGAGATTATAAATTAATCTACTTGCTAATCTCCTCAAAAAAGGTTTGCAACGCTGTGAGCAGCGATAATTACTTAAAAAACTACAACCCTGTAAAGAAGCAAGAAAACGAAATGTCAAACAATTGCTTAGACCCCTTTTCCACACGGCAATTTTTCTTGCTGGCAAGTCGAGTTTGTAGGCATCGGAACGTGACGAGAGGGGACGAGTACAAACTTGCTCGTACCGGCAATTTTTCTTTTGTCCTGCTCTTTCTTTGAAGTTTCACTTTAGTTTTATTCAGAATTGCTCAAGAAAACTTGCTGAGTGGAAACGCAAATAAAACTTGCCGTGTGGAAAAGGGGACTTATATATAATTTATGTATTTAGCTGCGGCAAAGATTTTTTGCTTAAATCGTCGAAAATTTCTGAAAATAGCTGAAAATTGTTGATAATTCGAAATGGCAAACAAAGACGTGAGTACTGTGGAATAAAAAATTAGTATCAAATAATGCAATTGCTTTTTATCAATCATAGGTCAGGCAGCAAAAGAAAGTACCATCAGTTGTGAACAGAAACAATGCTTCAACCGACCAATCGGTGAAACAGCCACAAACACTTAATTAATCGTGTAACTATATTAATAAAATGAATATTACTTTTAATCGTTTGTTTACTTATTTGTTAATATGTTTGCTTATTTGAACTTAATTGGAATCTATATGGCGTAAGACAAAAGAACAAAACAAAACAACGAAATGTCAAAGTTAATCTCTTTAAGCTAGTGTAAACATTTTAGATTACGGAAGAAGATTATCTTAATCTACTTGCTCTTAATCTCCATATGTAAACATAGTATAAGCATAGTATTATGCAGAAAAACAATTAAATTATTAATTTACTTGCAGATTAGTGAACGTTATATAAAAAATTAAATACTTAAATTGTTTGGTTAATATAACTAAGGCCCGTTAACTGATCTCCGAAGTTTAAATTCCTTAACCTCAGATTTCGTAAACAGAGTTTAAATTTTCAACACAGTTAAAATTATTTTCGTTACTTATCTCATTTTTGTCGGCAGTTTACTTAAACTCTTTTTAAAAATTTAAACTGAGATTAAAAGACATATTTGAGCGGCACTGTAGTAAAAATTCTACAACTTTGACGTAGGACTTCAAAATATATAAAAAATTTTTGATAAAATAAAGCAAATTGGAATATTTTTTTTCAAAACTTATAAATTTTTTTTTTTTGTTTATTGTTTTTGAATTTTTTGAAGCATGATTTTTTTTTTATATATAAATATTTCCAATGTTCTCAGAGAATTTTTGACAAAATCTAAGTTTAAATTTTTTAAACCTAGATTTTCTGTGTTTAAATTTAAAATTGCCCCACCAAGTTAAACTTAGATTTTTTTAAGATAAATTATTGGCGTACAAATTTGAACTCAGGTTAGGGCATTTTAAACTTTCTTTAAGCTAAACTTTGTTTAAAATTTAAATCAGTTAACGGGAATACGAAAGAAATTTAAAATAGAATAGCCATTAATTGCTTAATTGCAAAAACTATTTAAAATTGATATACCGACATTACATATTTTCTTTTTGTACCGGCATATCGCTGATTAATTGCCACAATTCTTTGTATAATATATTGTTTAATATTTATATTATAAGGCGTGGCCAGTATAGAAAACTACATATTTTTCTTGATGAACATCTCCACCTGAGTCGATCTAGCCTTGCACGTCTGTCTGCCGTAATTTTTAAGCCATCGTATTGAAATTCGATGAAAATAAAATCTAAGGAAAACCACTCCTTCCCTCCATACAAAGTGGTGTTATAAAAACTAAAATTTATCTCAAAATTGATCTTTCATCTTGAAGTCTGTAATATACGCTTTAATTTGTAACATGCACGTGGTTTTAATTCAGCTACATTTTTTGAATACTTTCTCTTACGCCTTTCCCCCATACAAATATACACCATTATTTATTATTAACATAATAAATTTGTTATCGAATCTCTAAATAATTTTTATGTTAAATTGTCCAATCATATATATATAACAAATGCGGCCCTTAGTTTCTTTTACCGGCTATTCTTTCATGAAAATCTGCTACAATTTTATTGCATGCAGGGTTGTTATAAGAAGATGTGTGTATGTGCATGACGGCGTTAATTTATATTCACGTAGGCACAATGGCTAGTGAAACAAATTCTTCTGAAGTAATTTTAATGAGCTGTCACATATAACCCAATAGCAAAATTATTGGTGTATATGTTTGACAACTTGTGTCAGTTTGACAGGTTTGTTATACATACACACACGTGATGGATGTTGGCAAAGTACAGTTTGCAGTAGTCGTTTCCACATTGTCTTCAACACTTTGTGTATGTATAACAAAATTGAAAACAGAAACATGTGGTTATGGAATGCATATTTGTATCTAATGTAGACGAAATGCTTGCGAACCGTTTCACATACATTCATACTAGATCTCAAAGAATTAGTATAATATGCTACGAAAAATACTTTTCAATAATTATATCTAGTATTACATAATACTATGCGTTTATGAACACTTGGGAACAAGGAACATGAATACAAGATATCCATGCAACACTTCAACCCTTTTGACATTTCTTAATCTGTTACAATTAGAGCGCAGCCTACTAGTACAATATATGTCTGATGCGGATTTTATGTTTCTTTTTGCTGTATAAAGAAAAAACAAATTATCTCCACCAATTTATCTTGATAAATGAAAGCTCAACCCAATTTCAAGACAACAAAAATTCATATATATTGTGTTGAATTACATAGATCTTTATTTCTTATCTGCTTTCTGAACAGATCCTAAAAATGCGCTGTCAATTTGGGCACGCCATTTTTAGTGTTGCTCAACCATATCTATCAAAAAATTGTAACAGAATTGAGATATTTGTGCTTTTGGCGTTTTATGTGTTCGAAGCCGATTAAAGGCACATTCAAATTTTTTCTTGTCGAAAATTGAGTAATTCTTTCAATGATTTCTTAATAAAATATACACAAAAATTAAATATAAACAAAACACAACAGTTTGCAATATAATTTAAGTGAATGCAACTCGTAAAAGTCTGTTAAAAATTAAAGTGAAAATCTAATTTGACGCAAGTTAGCAGCAGTAGCTCTAGCAGCAGCGAGTGTTCCATCGCGGTCGTAATTTTTCCGCCTCATTCGCTGTAGTCCAGTTTATTTGTGCGCTTCAATAAAAAAGTAAAATATTGAATTCAAAAGAATACTGTGTATTGTTCTAGTATAGATTTCATCCAGTTTGCTATATTGGATTGGAATAGTAGACTTTTCAACTGGCGCGGGTGTTTGCTTGATTTTTTTTCTTCGTTTCAAAGAGGCTGGGAGGTCCCACTGTGCCTGCTGTACTTCAGGGTAACCGCATAAAATTATAAAGTTATAAAGGAAAATTGATGAAAAAATTGGAGCTGAGTTTCAAGTTTCCGAAATAAATTTCTTGTCGAATTAATTATTCGCTGAACCGCCGGTCTTAATTCCCCTTTGTTTTGATGGGCCAACATTTTATGGTTTATAATTGCTGCCTGCGTCGACGCTGATGTTGGCTATGGCAGCAGCACATCACAACGGCGGGAAACATCACTTTAGGGTTGCCATCTTAATCGACTACTAAAAATGTACATCTAGATTTGATATGTTATGGAACTGGGATGCATAGAGTATATTACATATGTAAATATTTAACTATTAATTTCTTTTCAGGGTAGATAAAACTATTAAAGAGTACCATGTAGGAATAGAATGGCAGGAGAAAATCTAAGAATAAAACTTCGAAGTTTGATAGGAACTCTATTTTCATTTTTGAAAAAGCTACATGAACTAGAAACCGTAGTAATAGCTATAGAAAATTTTAGCCGATTGTCAAATATATAAAAAAGAATTAAAAATTTAATAACAAATACTTTCATTATTTTTATAACAATTTATATTTTTTTTCTTTATTGTAGTTCATGTGCAAACAATTCATAAATATTTACACTGAATATAATAAAAAATGGAGGAAATTTCAAGTTTAGACTCATTTCATACGGAACCGGAAACAATTGGCGACGGTGGCCATGTAGGAGCACCCAAAAATTCTGATACCGCCAAGCTGGTTGCGGATGTAACTTCGCAGCCATCTGAAGTTGATCGGTTATTTGATATGCCAGGTACACCTGTTGTTGATGAGGCACGCGACGAGGAGATTGCTGAACCAACGAAAGAGAACATCGCTTCAACACTTGCAGATACAGCGGCAATAAATGATGAGGATGAATTTGATCAAATTTCTGATGGCACATTTGAGGTAGATGAAAACTCACGTGCAGCATCAGCTGGACCATCGGCTGCAGCAGCAGATGAAGATGCTAAGTCGCAGGAGAAGCAAAGTCGGGATGACCAAAATGTAGAGACAAACGCAGATACTGCATTAGCTGAGATCGAATGTAATGAGCAGGAGAAAAAAGAAGAAGATAATGTTGAAAATGTATCTGCAGAAGAAAAATCGTCTATATTTCCAGAAGAAACTGAAAATAAAGATGAACAACACTCTGAAGAAGTAAAAAAAGATGAACTTGCAGTAATATCCAGTACACAAGAGTCTGCAGATTTCGAAGAGGTCGATGCCAATGTTTCAGCCAGTGCTGTTGGTTGTGAAGAATCGGATATGCTAGGAGAATCGGATATGACGCTTCCTACTACAAATGCCCTTTCTGAGAAGGATGAATCCCCGCAAGCTATGGAGGTAGACAATTACAATGAAGATGACGCATTAAAAAGTGCAGACGAAGCTGAACGAAGTGTGGAAAAGGAAAAAACTGTAGAACTGCCAGCTGATGTAGAAATGGGTTCACCTGATGTTGAAGCAGATTCTGCCGAAACTAGTAATGTAAAATCTCCAGAACAAATCAAAGAAAACGAGTCCATGGAGGAAGATTTAGAAAAAGTTAAAAGTAACAAAGAAACAACAAATGTTACGACTGAGGAAAAAGATGAAGTATGTGTTTCCAACTCAGCCATAGAAACAACTACAGAAGAAACAACTACAGAAGAAACAACTACCACCCCGCAAGCTGAAGAAAAAGTTGACAACAGTAAGGAAAGCGAAATTGAGTTAATATCAAAAGAAACAAGCACACCACAACACGACGAGGCAGATAAAGAAGATACCCCCACAAATGCAGTAGATGCTGATTTGCATGAAGAAACGGAAACAAGAGTCGTGGAAGCTGCCGATGAGGAAGAACCTGAACAAGATGATGGTAAATTGACTATTTGAAACTGTATAAAAACCTTTAATTTCGTTAATCTTTTTTCACATAGAACCTGTTGAAAATGTTCAGGAACCAGAAGAATCGGATGTTTGTCTTATTCCAGATGATACGGAAACTGAGATGACCGATGCTGAAAAGGAGCAGGCTATACTGGCTAGAGAAAATGCAGAAAAGGAAGATGAGCAGGCTGAACAAGAATCGGAAACGGCTAAGGAGCAGAACTTAGAAGCAGAAAAAAGCCAAGATATTTCTGGTAGGTTGGCAATTTTTGTGTTTTCGTAAAGTAATTCATTTCATAGTAGAAAAAAAAAATCGTTTACACCAATTTGTTCACTTGCCCCAATTTATTCCTAGTATATTTTATGTACTCTCTAAACAAATGTTCAGCAGAATCGAGTCTTCATGTTGCTTTTCAAAATCTTGTTCTTTTGTTAGTTTTCAGTATCCTTAATTCACAAATTTATTACGAGTTTCGTGAAATTCATTGTCTATATTTGAAAAAGACAATTTTTGTTTATTATGTCCGAAGCAAATTTGATCCCACAAAAATCTGACGAGCTAAGTGTATAAACAGTTCGTCCCCTCGTTATACATTTATGTCAGCCATTCAGAAAAATGTATTTCTATTGTAAACAATTCCTGTTTTAAATATGCGATTTGAACTCGCGACTTCCCATACCCTTGATCACGGTAGACACTTCGTCAATATTATCTTCATATTCCAAAATTTAACACAAATATTAGTGAAATAAAGAAAATATTTTGTATACACAAAAAAAAGCAAGATTTTGAAAATCAGGATTACACCAAACCTTTTCAAGTCCTACTAAAAATCAACTGTTTGTACTGATTTTTGTTCAGCCCTCAAAATCCAATTTTGTTAATCCACTTCAATTGGGCCATTTTTGTTTTAATTAGTTTATTTGTTTTAATTGCAAAAAGTAAAATAAACATATCTATTTTTATGTCTTTCATGACAGCAGATGCCGAGGCTCAAGCTACCGAAGCTGGAGCTGAAGCCACTGCAAAGGAAGGTAATGAAGGTGAGAAACGAATTCCTATTCATTCATTATTATAATCCTCATTTAATTGTAATTTTTTTTTGCATTTAATAACTTAAAAGTTTTATTAATTAACAACAATAAAACATATGAATTGTAAATATTTTCAGTATCTAGTGTAGCTCCTGGTGCTGTTGATGTGCCAGATACAACAGATGAACCCTTGTTGGAAGAAATGCAAAGCGGAGGTCCCACCGGCGATACAGGAAGCAGCTCCAAAATTATTATCGCTTGGATTGTTGCCACGCAGAGAACTTGTAAACTATGTGGTTTGAAGAAGTTATGTGGTTTTCGTTACAAGAATCCTGAAACAAGCGAACCAGAGTTTTTGTGTGAACAGTCTTGCTGTGATGCTCTACTCGGTGCCAACCAAGGCAAATATTTTATCAGGCGAAAAAAATTCTTAGTAGAGGAAATAAGCAATGACGTTGCTGCTGATGATCATCCAGCGGGAAATGATGTACAGCGCAATGCTGCAGGAGATAGAACCTACAACTGTCTACAATGTAAAGAATCTAAACCGTGTAAATATTTCTTCAAGCAGGACGATGAAACTTACTATATATGCAATGATGATTGTTTTAATTTGTTGAGTGCTGAGGAGCCGGAAAAGTTTAAACTCAAACGTCATTCAATACGTGTGCGCAATATTGGTGCGACCACACTAGTCTCATCTACAGATACAAACACGAAGAAAACACAACCTCCTGAATCAAGAGTTGTTGCGCGTACAGCAGCTGAAGCGGAAGCCGCGCGTTTGGAACGTGTTACAAGTTTTACCCGACGTTGTGCCGATTGTTTTAGCGAAGTTACGCTGGGCGACAAGAATCTTTTGTGGGAAACAATGGACTTTTGCAATGAAATCTGTTTGGGCAAATATCAACGCACCATAGGCGCAAGTTGTCAGACTTGTCGCGGCGATGTACCGCATCAAGCTCTAGGAAAATATTGCGTTCGTTTTGGTTTCGAAATACGACAATTTTGCTGTGCCGCTTGTTTGAATGAATTTAAGAAGGGTCTTAAAACATGTTCCTGCTGTCAGAAGGATATTTCCTCGGGCAATGAAGGCTTTCTTGCACCTGTGGGTGATAAGGAACAATTTAAAGACTTCTGCTCTCAAGCTTGCATGCGTCGCTATGATGCCATGTGTAATCCAAAAAAGAAAATGCGTAACGATGTATGTGCTGTTTGCAACAATGACAAGCCCGTGCGTGTCGAAATTATGTTAGATGATAAAGAACATAATTTCTGTTCGAATCCTTGCTTTTCGGCATTTAAGTTTGTCAGCAACATTGTGGCCGATCAGTGTGGCATGTGCTGTAAATATTTCGAACGAAAAGGTTCCGAATCATTTACAATTTACACTGAACGCAGAGCCAAGGTTTTCTGCTCGCGCATTTGTCTCAATGTCTACATTATAGTCAATCGAAAAATTGTATCTTGCCAATGGTGCAAAGTAAAGAAATATAATTTCGATATGATTTATAAACAACAGGATTCTCAAGAAATCCTCATGTGCTCGCTCAATTGTCTAACGCTATATGGAGTATCTATTAATGCATTTTCTCGTACCGTTGCCAAGTGTGACAACTGCACCAATTCTGCTACACCGCAATATCATTTGACTATGTCGGATGCTTCTATGCGTAACTTTTGCACCTATCAGTGCGTCATGCAATTTCAGAGTCAGTTTGCTCGTGCACCGCTTACTTTAGACAGCAGCAATGAGGCTACTCCTGTTGGACAACAACAGGCCCAACCGCAGCCGGCTGGTGCAGCAAATACCAACAAAAGTACAGCTCCATTTCCAACTGGCTTGCCTAAACGTGTAAAATTAAGAGGAAACCAACAGCAGCCGACTATTCAGGTGAGTTGATGATGTGTAAAAATTAAATTTTACAAAATTAATAAGGGTATTCATGCAATGCCGTATATAAATCGATAGTGTATTATACGATGTTTTTACATAAAGCACCTCACAGTTTTCAAAATTTATCGTATATGATCAACTCTTTTTTTAAAGCTGCCAATATTTTGTTTAGATAAATAATTAATTTTTTATCAGAGCAGGTAATAACTTTTAATTTTTTTTTTCGAAAGGATGCCAAAAACAAACCAAAAAAAGAAATATATAAAATTTCTGCAAAAAATTGGTTTTTTTTCAGTTAGAATTATTCGGAAAAAAATGGCGGTATTTATGTTATTATGGCTATTGACCTAGATCAGGGTACACTGAATAAGGTAGCCGCAACACGAAGAGCGCGACTGCCGCAAATGTCAAAGCGAACTGCTTCAGCTGTTGTTGTTGTTGTTCTTTTTTCCACAGCCAGTTGATTTTGACACTTTCGGATATGCAAAAGAGAGCACAGTCAGTTTTGCAGCAACCTTGTTATTCAACCATGACCTAGATACCAACCTAAATTAACACAAAAAATGAATGAAAAAATGACGTAAAATATCACAGAGAAAAGAAAATCACGCAAAATATCACAAGGCTACTAAAATCACACATCTACGAAAATTCTTAAAAATCGCTCATCACTTTTCTATTAAAAATCATATTTTTAATTAGTTCATCATTGTTATAACTTATTATCAGCATTATTATAAAAAATTAAACAAAGAAATTGAGAATTAAAATTAATAAAATGTCTGTCTAATCTTCTAATCTTGTGTGAAAAAGTGAAAAATTACACATTTAAAAAATCTCATGATCACACGGCACTGGAAATATACGAAAATTGATTTATCCACACGAATCTGGCATCCATGGCTATTGGTACAATTTTAATGTAGCTTTTCAATCTACGATCTCGTGTGCCACACGGCGGTATTTCCATACAGTTTGCTCCGAGCAAATTGCTCGTTATGTAGCTAGCGCGCCAGTTTGGTACACGAGTTGGCTAGTTGGCAAAAATTTTTGATTTTCTCTGTCCAACAAAGCAAAAAACGACATTTGCTTCGTTCAGCAATGACATGTTGTCGACATGTTTAGTATTTGATCAGTATCACTTTATGCTACTTTTGTGCCTGCTAAAGGGCCAAATAGACTACACAGACTGTCGGTCAGACAGATGTTTTTTCTTGTCATTGCGACGAATATACACTACACAGACTTCATGCACGCAGACTTGGTTTTTTAGTTCTCTTTTGTTGCGCGATGAGTGAGGACAGCGATGCTTCATGATTTCTATCTTTATTTTCATCACTAACACTTCATATTCATTGTTTTTAATATTTTTTCAGAATACTTTTTGCTTTCAATCCTCCAAAGTGACGACAGGGATTTAAAAAGCTCAATAAATTCAGCTAAATTGATCCTTTCTTTCGCTGCAACACGTCTTTGCACAACGAAAGTTTCGCAAATCTGTGAGGTTTCACCATACACTACACAGACGGTCCGTCAGACACGACCGAAAATTAAAATATTTTAATTTTTGTCAGACATCTGAACAGACCTTCAAACAGCCAAATACACTATTAGACGTCGCAACAAACACGTGTTTGATGCGACAGTCGGTGTAGTCTATTTGGCCCTTAAACGGTGTGATCAGCGTTACCAGTTTTGCACGATAAATAGTGCTTTCGGTATTTTTTGAGCTCTTGCGAGATGCTGCGGGAGAAAGTAAAAATCATCGCTTTATGTGAGAAAAATTCTCATGCGAGAAAATTTTTACCACATGTGCGATTTTTCCCACTCGAGGGATAAAAAAATACCGAAATTACCACAAATACCTCACATTACCAAAAAGAGATTTCTACCTGCTGTGGTAGAAATACGCATGAATGAATGTGTACAGAAAAGGTTTACTGAGTGAATGCGCTTGTTGATGCATTCTTCATGTGCATTCTTGTTGGCAGTTTGTTTGTGTTTAAACTGTTTTCGATATATAACAACAAAAGAACGTAAATAATTTCTGATAGCAAAGTGAAAAATAAAATAATTATGTCTGGAAGAAAAACATCATTGTCGCATAGTTATTCAAAAACTCTGTAAGCTTAAAGTATTTTTTACATTTAAGGCGCATTTTAATATTATGAATGTGTTAGGAGAACAAATTATGATGAGCAGTGCAAGGACTGCTATGAGGCTGGAGAAATATTTTTGAGAAATAATTTTTGAACTCATTAAAGAATTGAATTTCATAATAATTCAATTCTTTAATGACTTCAAAAATTATTTAATTATTGTTTTATTAATTGTTGTTTATTAATATGTTGCAATTTAGGTTTACTTTCGTTGAACAATTTCATACTATGCTATAAACACCGCTTAATGTGATATATTAAGCAATTTTGAGGTATTTCATTGACTTGCGGTAATTTTGTGGTAATTTGCACGATTTTGAGGTATTTTGAGGTATTTCATTGACTTGCGGTAATTTTGTGGTAATTTGCACGATTTTGAGGTATTTTGATGTATTTTTGACGTGTGGTAATTTGAGAGAATTAAATGCGAGAATGAGGTAATTTTTGAGGTATATTCACCTGACAACGCTGGGTGTGATACGTTTTCTGTTAAAACGAAAAATTATATTCAACTTTTATTAAATTACCAGCATTAATTTTCTAAAAAAATTGTCCAAAATATTAATTGTATTTATTTTTTAGCTTATATAGAAAGCACAAGAAAAGAAAATTTTTGCGTTATTTCTAATTTTTCTGTCGAACTGTAAGCCGCAACACGTTGAGTGAATGTAGCGGAAAAATAAAGTGATCAGTAAATCAGACTCCGCTCCACAACATGTTGAGTTGATCAGAAACTGATTTTTTGCGTTCAGCAAGTAATTGCTAAACGCACCGATTCTCTTTTGTCTTAACGCAACCACGGTTGTATTGAAACATTAGTCTAGTACTATGTGGAGTATATTTTAATGATTTAAGCACGATCTGAGAAATGTTTGGTCCTTTTTCTTTTCTAAGTCTTCAAGTGTGGAAGACTTGGGGGCATTTTTGATATATTTTCCAGGGTTCAGAAAATTTTACTCATGAAACAAAAATCTCAAACGAAAATGAAAATAAACACTGAAGCAAACAACACACAATTTTATTTTCATTTCATTTGCGTGTGTGGCCGAGTTGGCGTGCTGTTGACCATCCTTCATAAATTATTCATGAACAAACTAAGATCGATCTCAACGGTTCGATGTGATTTCATCTCAAACATGTGTTGGATTTGAAATGTTCGTGTCATTCACCAACATTCATTGTTGTCAGGTCTTCATGAAGGCAAAAATGAATACACATTTTTTAAACACGACTTGTTCGTGTTGGAAATTGCTGGCGGTCGTGAATAGAAAAATGAATGGAATGACGTATGAGTTTCTATGCATTAATCGATCACTTTGTTGCGTTGATTGTGACAAAAACATATACTTTTTGTTCTGTTGCATGGTCGGATGTGCGAAGCATTGCAGGCGTTAAATAATTCATAAATAGTGGTAAAAATACAAGCAAATTACATTCTTTTTTCTCTTCACGACCGCCAGCGTTTTCCAACACGAACAAGTCGTGTTTAAAAAATGTGTATTCATTTTTGTCTTCATGAAGACCTGACAACAACGAATGTTGCTGAACAACACGAAGATTTTAAAGCCAACACATGTTTGAGATGGGATCACATCAAACCGTTGAGTTCGATCTTACATTGTGTACGTGAAGCGCAAGCAAGTTTCAAAAGAATGCATGAAGAATTTTCGACAGCACGCCAACTCGGTTACACACAAACATGAAATGCAAATAAAATTGTGTGTTGTGTGCTTTAAGAAAAAGATCGTGAGTGAAGGTGTGTGAATTTTCTGAAGCCTGATATTTTCCGAACACAAATATAATTTTATTTGAAGGCAACCCATACTTTTTAGGAGTACGTTTTACATTTCTGAAATGTAACCCTGAGGGCCAAGCAGTTTCTGTAATTTAACGCTCGCTTTCTCAAACACATAATTCTGAAAGCCACATAAAGCAATCATTGGTCGAGATCTTTGAAATTGGCAATACTTTTTTGCGTATGTGTATACTGTAATTTACTCATAAAAATTGTCGTGTATACTGATATCAACGGCGTATATTATTTCCCATACAAATGTTGACAGTTCATATACGCTTTTAACAATATACGCTGTTAACAGATTTTATACGTGTAATGCATGAATACCACTAATATTTTTTTTTAGTTTGCTTGCACCAGTCTAAATTTTGAGGATATCCCAAAATATTTAAGCACTTTTTGCATTTTCAAACCTTTTTACATCATACCTTAAGATATGTTACTCTTTATTTTGCTCCTCCCGGAAATGCATTGACATTTTATTTTAATTTCATCGAAAAATTCATGTATTTCAAGTGTCACAATTTCCACGCAATAAAATATCTGTCTTAATTTACGCGGAAAAAAAAGTGAATGGGTTTTGTTGTTTACTTTATCGCATTCTAAGTTACCTTTGCCATTGGTCTTATTACCTGGTCAGGATAATGTACTTCATTCACTAAAATGTTTAACAAAGCTACTTTCCAAAAAGAGGGGATCAATAACTTTCAGATTTTTCTTAAACTATTTGTCACTTTTTAACTTTTTAAAGGCCCAAATAGTTGCATCAACATTTAGCTCAGTCCGTTTAAGGAAAACAGAAAAAATACAAGATTATTACTTGAATTTAATTTTTTTAGTGATCTTGACGAAAATACACTAACTAAGCGTATAACTATAAGTTAACGCTGTGTGCTTCTACGAACACACCATGAATAAAAACCAATTTAATAGTAGTAAACAAAATTTGACATTTCAAAATTAATTAAAACTATCGCACTGTTTTTACATGTAGCAAAAATATTCTTTTGAAGTGCCAAAAACAAGTTGCAAATGCCACAGTTGCATTATACAAACTATACGTTCAACTTAGGCCACGTTTTTTGAGTATAAACTGGGTATGTTTAATGCGTAAACTTGCCATTTACGTTGCCGTAAACTTGCCGAACATACGCTGTTTACATCACCAATACGGCGTTCATTGAATACCACTACTATATGAGCGTATTGTTTCCAATCCAATTGTACCGCAATTCGCATCAAATTTCATGAGTAAAGTTGTACGCAAATCGTTTGTTTAAGTTCACATAAAAAAATTGCATTTCGTAAAAAGTTACGATTTAAGCAGTTACACAGTCCATATGCAGTGACTTGAATTCCCTAACTAAAGTTTTTGAGTTCCACAATTGTAAACGTAATAATTATTGCTAAATTACCGATAAATTAAATCGGCATCAGTTTACTGATAGGTGTGCATTCGTTTTTTTCGGGAATTGCTTACATAATTTAACAACAAAGTGGCAGCTTTACAAAAGTAATAGATTTATTGACATCTTGCGATCTCGCTCTTACGCATTTTAGAAGGCGATGAAGACATTTAAAAAAGTAGGTTATTTTTTAAAATGTTAAACATTTAAATATTGTAAATATATTTTGCATTTTAAATATAAATTTACCAAACTTAAATTCTAACTCAAATATTGAAAACTATTTAAATATTTTCGATTACAGATCAAACTTCCCACTAAAAACAATGCGGCTGCCAAGAAAGGACCACAGGTTCCGGTCATTTCCACTGTGTCTTCTTTAGCCAGTGGTGAAACTGAAACAATGATCGGCAATGTTACTGTTCGTCGTAGTCGTGGTCGCGGTCGTAAGATTGAATCTCCACCGCCATTAGCACCACCTCCTGTTGCTGTGCCCACACCTGCAACAACAACTACAACAACAACTTCTAGTGGCCGTGGAAGACCTAGGCGTAATGTAGACTACACTCATTCACCTTCACCAGTGTCGTTGTCACCTCCTCGTACGTCCAGCAAGCGTAATGCAGCAGCAGCAGCTGCGGCAGTTGCAGCGGCCTCGACTTTGGCCGCGGCGACGGTAGCACCACCAGCTCCAGCACCACAGATACAAATTCAAGAAAAGATAACAGTACAGACAGAAACAAAAATTGTAACCGTTCCGCCATATCCCCCAGCAGTGCGCAATGTACAGACAAGCTGTAAACCACAAACAGTAACTGTTGGATTTCAATGTGAACCCACAACCAGAACAACATCTACACAAACTAGCAAAGACTATTCAACTAAAGTTCTGATTCCGGTGCCAGTGCCAATATATATACCACAACCTATGTACATGTATTCGGCACCTTTCCCAGTGCCCGTGCCCATACCACTTCCGATTCCAGTGCCCATCTTCATACCCACATCGCGAAACTCTGCACAAGGCATACTTAAGGAAATCAAAAAAATTCAGGACAAAATGCCAGCCGATCCGTTCGAAGCAGAGCTGTTAATGATGGCTGAGATGGTAGCCGAAGAAAAACGTGATTCGGATTCAGACTCTGAAGACGAAATCAAACCCGATCCCGGTGTTGTTTCATTGCAGTATGATAACAATGTGCAACAGGTGGAGGTAGCGAACAATTCATACGGCGAAGATGTATTGCAAATGGCGCTTAAAATGGCCACCGGTGAATATGATCAACCTACAGTTGACTTGGAATCAGCAATGACAGCAAACACCATAACCAATCCACCGCCAGGCATGGTGGGTCACGATGATTCAATGAGTCACATGAGTTCACATCATATGCAGCAGCAGCATATGTTGGAAGCACAGCGGTAAGTTATATATTTAATTTCTGTTTTACACTTTAATAACTTTGGGCATAATATTTGTGCTAACAGAGGTGGTCGTGGGCGCAAGCGTGGTGCTATAACCACACCCGTAGCGCCACGTAACAATCGCTCGCCGGTCAAGCGACAACGACTACAAGAACTGGATTCTTCGCCACAGCCGCCGCAACAAAACATGCAACCAGTAGAAAAACCAGATGCAAATATGTGCTTGAAATATACATTCGGTGTTAATGCTTGGAAACAATGGGTCATGACCAAGAATGCAGATCTTGAAAAGAGCTCAATAAGAAGACGGCCATTTAAGACCGAGTTGTTACAAATGACGGCAGATGAGCTGAACTATTCATTGTGTTTGTTTGTTAAGGAAGTTCGTAAACCGAATGGCACTGAGTATGCACCAGACACAATTTACTATTTGGTTTTAGGTAAAGCTTTTAATATAAACTGCAAAAATAAATCTCTATTGATTGATTCTTTAAAGGCATACAACAATATCTCTATGAAAACGGAAGAATAGACAACATATTCACCGATCCATACTATGAACGTTTCACAGATTGTTTAGATGAAGTAGCTCGTAAATTTTCTGTACTATACAATGATTCCCGTAAGTTCGGCTCTGTTTAATCTCTATATTGCAGTATTCTAATATGCAGACTATATTTTTCTTCTTTTGTAGAATATATTGTGACCCGTGTGGAAGAGGAGCATTTGTGGGAATGTAAACAATTGGGTGCACATTCGCCGCATGTGCTCTTAAGTACTTTAATGTTCTTCAATACAAAACATTTCAATTTAACGGTAAGAACGAAATGCAACGAAAGGATTAAATTTAAAAAATTAATTAACTTTGTATGTACATCTTTTTGCTATCTAAAAGACCGTTGAGGAACATATGCAATTGTCATTTTCACATATTATGAAACACTGGAAACGATCAGCACAAAATGCAAAATCACCCGGCACACGAAATGTTTTACTACGCTTTTATCCGCCTCAGGCAGGTCTTGGTAAGTAAAGGCATAACGTTAAATTGAACCCAGGCTGGCTTAAGATACAAATGTGCCTTTCCTCTTTTCTTATTAGATGCAAATCCACGCAAGAAGAAAGTCTATGAGCAGCAGGAAAATGAAGAGAATCCATTGCGTTGTCCAGTGCGTCTTTATGAATTTTATCTCTCAAAATGGTTTGTTGTTAGCAAGAGGTTTCCTTTACTATTTTTTTATTTACTTTTCTTTACTTTTCATGTAGTCCGGAGAGTGTAAAAACACGTAATGATGTTTTCTACCTTCAGCCTGAACGCTCCTGCGTACCCGATTCACCAGTTTGGTACTCTACACAGGCACTCAGTCAAGAATCACTACAAAAAATGTTGCATCGGGTTAAAATGGTTAAAGAAATCAATATTGCGCTATTGACAAGTTAATTCTGTGTGCTGTGGAAACAATTCGTTCAGATATAGTGTTGAAGCAAAGTTTGCGTAAAATGTGCAAAACGTAAACATTATCAAAAAACTAAAATAATTGTTTTTTATATTAATGTTCGTACAAATGCAAAATGATACATCTAATAACATTGATCAATAATAAAATCTTATAATAATAATAATAATATAAAAATAAATACTAACATACAATTATATTAAAAATCAGACACAGTTATCAAATAAAAACTAATCTTGAGATTTTAAGAAATCTATTTTTTGACAAACTGTTGAGTCTCATTTATAAGTTTCATTAATGAACAAAAGCAATGTATGGTTTTTTCTAAAATTGATTTAAAGATATGTATGATTTAACAGGATATCGTAGTTATTAAGACTTAATGATTAGTTTTAACTGATTGTTTATTTTTCAATTATTATTAACATCAATAGGGAGTTTGTGCATAGCACAAATTTATGAGGGTCTACATATAAATATGCTTTATTTGAAATATTTTCCAATTTAAACTTGTTTCCGCACTACTAAATTCATTAACACTTGCCCAAGCGTTCGTTATAGGTGTTTTGTTTAAAAATACATATACTATGCAATTATGTTTAACAGAAGAAAAAAAAAATAAACACACAAATAACTTCTAAAAATAAAATTCTAATAAGCAATTATCAATTTCATATATTTTTGTTTTCCAGCTAATTGAAAAAAAAAAACGATAAAAAAAACAATTATAAGCATTGACAACTTGTCTTGTGTTTATTCAATATTTTAGGCACTAGTAAACTTAGCATAGATATTACAATTTGTTTTCACAAATATTTTTCTAAATTTTTTATTTTTGGTTTTAAATTTTTAATGAATTACACTTATATATATATATTGCATAAGTATATATATAAATATATATGTAGCAGAAGTAATTTTAAAAGCAGAAATAAAACTTTGAAAGTGACATAAATAATATTTTTTATAAATTTAAAAAAAAAAATTAAATTAGCTTTCGCAGCATTAAAACTTTAGTCTATTGTTTCTAAAATTTTAAGAAATTTTTCTAGATGTTCTAATGTGTATCAACTTTTTTTTTCTTTTCGAGTTTAGTCACTTAAGCAACCTATGTAAAAAATATTACACAATAAACGGTAATAATATAACGAATAATTTGCAATACTTAGTTCTTTAAAAAGGGTAAAGTAAAAATGGTTGTTGTTAATCTCGTAGAAAAGCAGAACTGTACTTACCAAATTTTCAAGTAAATACTGGGAACAGTTCATATTTTGAAATGTTAGCATGTCAATTTAACTCGTATGGATATGGATTGTGCTCTAAAATTGAAATAAAGGTGGTATATGAAGCTTGTCTTATTTTAACAAGTGAGCTTTGGTTGTACGTAACCTACTAATCAACATCAATCAATTCGATGTTGAACAAAAACTATTCATATTTCCTTTTCAATATCAAACCTCAATCGATATGCATGCTTCATAAAGCAACGGAAAAGCTGAAAGGTACGTCGACACAACTGAATGAAAAGACAATCAGTCCAATCATGAAACATTTTCTCCCGGGAGTTGTAAATGGGAGTTTCCGTTTTTAAGATAAACTTAAAATACTTCTTGGAAATTTTTAATGCAATTTTGTTCATCAACCGCCAATATTCATGAGTGTAAAATAAAAAATGAGATATTTTTATCTGCTATCTTAAAACCGGAAACTCCCATTTACAACTCCCGGGAGAAAATGTTTCATGATTGGGCTGAATATGAATTAACAAAAGTTTCTTCTTGCGGAGGCTGATTTACTCACGAAACCAATCAATGAAAAATTTACAAAGAAACATCTGAGTCAAGTGTTATATGCCTTTACCTCAGTCAATTCAAGCTATTTAGAAATCTTATTCCACAAACATCTCTTCAACTAAATACAACTTCCAAAGTCATACATATTGATGAATTTTTAATTTTAGTTGATTAGAAATGAGATAAGAATTAAAGAAAGGTAACAGCGTAGGACCGTGGCTAGACCGGGATACTACTGGGCTACTGAGGCCCCAGATATGAAGAGAGTGGTTAAAGCACATGTAAACCAAATTCAGCAGCGAAAGAGTGATTAAAACTAACTTACACAAAACCCGCAGCAATCAATTCAGTTTAGTACACATCCTGCGGAGTTCCCAGAACAAAAAACTGTTACAGAACCCGAGCCAGAAATTGTTCCAGAAAATCCACAATCCGAATTAGCAGTTGCATCAGGCAATAATCCACTAGCATCAGCAGCTTTTCCTGAAAGCCAAGGAGTTGAAATCAGACAAGACGTCCGCCATACCGTTTCTTGCAATTTATCAAAGGAGAATGTTGTAGTGAACAAAACTACTCTGTTTTTATACTAATATCCATGCAATAACAATAGAGTGCAGCTACTACAGCTTTTTCGCACTTTCTCAGCATTAATCTAGTTGAAGCCACTGACAATGAGATCAAATTGAATATCATAAATGTTATAGAAATTTTTATATTTAAAAATATATTAACAAACTGATTAGCTGCGTTTTTCTTTTGACCCATAACAATATATATAGTAGAAAAAAAAATATTAAACATGCACCGCTATGCACATATATCTAGTTCTTACAGAAAATGAAGTCTCTTTGTTTCAACAACACTGTGCTCGAATCGGACACTTTTTTTTCATCAAATTATAATTATACCTATAAAGAAATAAATTCAAACACATACCATTAATCATAAAAAGAAATATGAAAATATCAGTAAATTAATGCGATTTAGTCTTGACATTGATTTTTTGAGTTGACATTTATTTTGTAAAACCTCTTGACATCTTCGCCTCATACTTCCGTCTAAAATTTTGCGTCTCTTCTGTAGAATGGTGTGAATTCTAATCTTGGAATAAAGGCTTGATTGATACTTTCTTTCTGATATTTTCTTGTTTTATTTTGATTTTCACATCATTCCATAAATGCTGTATAGGAACGTGGACAGAACTGTAAGCCGGCTATTTGAGCACACAAATGTTTTCGAAGTCAAACCTTTACACTTCAAGCTATATGCTTTGGATAGTTATCTTAAATAAATATCCAACGCCTTGGTTTCGATTCAATTAAACAGATATTTGACATCAGAGCCTTATCATGTCATACGAATGCATACATTCTCCTTCTTTCATTATTCAGTTTTTTTGTCTTCTAAATAGAACACATTTTATTTGGATAATAAGTTCTTTATTAAGTAATTACAACAATAAAGTATAAGTTGCATTTATAATTTGTTGTTGTTGTTGGTTATTATTGTTGTTGGGACATATCGCTGTTGCACTTAATAGCTCTATGCATTTTCTTGTTTTCTGTTTTCTTTACATTTGAATAACAAGTTAACAATTTTTTTTTTAACACAATCTCTAATCAATTAACTAAACAACCAAAATAAAAATAAACAACTAAATAATGTGTAAGTTTAACTTATTTGGTGAATTTCCGATTTAAGGTACACTCAACATTTAGACCTGTGTATATATTATTGCAAAGAATCAATTTGAGAAAACAGTGAAAAATATTCTTTGTGAATAGCGATAACTTATAATTAATAAAGGAAAACAAATATATATATATATATATATAATGATTTCCATTGGCTGCCCACAATGTCTTTATTACGCGTTCACCAGCTAACAAGCCCAAGTAAAAGGCACTGAATTTATGCGAGTTACCATTCAGCGTCGCCGTTAGATTTTTGAAAAACATAATCTTTCCCACCAATATTCATGATGCCATCCTTGAGGTAGAATTTCCATTTATTACGTGAGCGTGTAATCTGAAAGATAATCAATTATTTTGTAAATATATTTGTATGTGATTATGTTGGCTTTGTGAGAAATATGGTCCAGGAAATAAAAGAAATTAAAGAAGTGGGGTGTTGTTTCATAATGGAATAAGGCCGCACGAAATAAAGCTATGAAATAATAACCCACTAAAATCGTGGAAGATATTTGAAAAACAAATTAAGACTCCAAATAATAAAAGAAGTTGTTTTGTTTTGAAATTTTGGGGCCCTATTCATATCAATTATTTGAATTCAAAAGAATTAAGCAGCAAACGATATGACAACATTGTGACAATCACCTCGAATGTTGTTATGTTGCAGTCATTGTCAATGTGTCGTAATTGATAAATGTCAAATAAATGTGATGTGCATACTTTACAAATACCAAATATTTGGTGGGGTGTAGTAATTTTTTTTATATAGAAATGCTTAGAGCCTTATATATGAATGCTTTATTTCAGCGAGCCCAATTATATTTTAAATGCATTGCTACCTTATCATATTGACAGACAATAACATTGTCAGTATCAAATAAATCGCTGGCATCTTCATCGGTGACATCGTCTTCGCTATTAAGCGGTTCTTCCTCAGCACCACCTTCATTTTCAATATCTTCATCGTCATCCTTGTCCGGATCGTCATCATCATCGTTGTCCATGTTATCGTCGCTTTCCTCGCTTTCATCTTCGTCAGAGGTATCAAGGGCGCCGTCGAGTTGTTTTGAGGTACTGAAGGATTCTATTTAAAAGAATTCAAGCAGAATTATTAAGAACTGCAAAATATTTGTAAGCAATTGAAAATATATGCCAACAAACTGAACTGAATTGTATAATTTCACTCAACTAGTTCAAACCAACTATTTACTTACTTTGCATGTTGGCGTTGACGAGTGCAGCATTAACGTGTTGTTGCAGCACGGACGATGCCAGTGTTGTGGGCAGCGACATAATCGATGAAATCAAATGAGCCGTTAAAATTTGTGTCAATTGATTCTCTTGCAGTGCTGAGGCTGGCACATGTATGGTTAGCACACGAGATTCCGAATTCATGGTGCCTGCCTGCGAGGGTTGAGCGGGTAGTGTTATCTAGAGAGGCAAGAATATTGAAATACTATTTAATAAGAAACTAGCATTTATAAAATTATGCAACTCACATTGACAGGCATTATTTTATTTGGATCTAATGCAGCCACAGCTGGTATAGCCGAAGCTGAGGATTGTTGCTGTGTGCTTTGCTGCTGCTGCTGTGGAATACTAGTAGTCTGTAGCATATTGCTTTTTTGTTGATGCAACATTTGTTGGTGTTGTTGGGTTGGATGCAGTGGCGGTGGATTTTGCGAATGCTCTTGCTTGATGCTGCCACCATTAAGCATGGCCATTGATGATGACGAGGAGTTAACATTCGACGATGTTGAGGGTCCATTGACTATGGTTGTATTTGTTGTTGTGCCAGCAGCATTGCTTGTGGTTAAGTTAGCAATATTTGGCTTGGTGTCAGTACCGAGAGACGAAATATTCGTTGTTGTTGCGTTGTTTTGTTGAGCAGCCGCAGCAGCAGCGGCAGCAGCAGCCTTTTTAGCTTTTGCAGCAGCAGCCTGATAGTAGTTGTAGGAAGATTTAGAATAAGATGTAAATTGTTAGTAAAATTTCACACATTGTAAAATAAAGTGTGCATAAAATAAAGTGAGTTACAATTTTTTTTTTAAATATCTATGCTACGATGTGCCTGCACATGGTGAAAAAATGGTGTGTTCTTGTGGTAAGATTTTTATGAGGTTATACTGTTTTAATGTGAAGTTAGCTCCGCTATTCATATATTCCAGAAATTCAGAAACTGGACTACGATAGGATAGATATATATTGCAATGTGCCGTGGTTAAATAAAAAGGGTGATTTTTGCTATTTGTTTCTTCTAATTTTATGGTTTTTTTTTTCATTTTCAAAAACGAAACGCTCAAAAAAATCACCCTTTATAATAAATACATTTTTCACTGAATTTAGGCTTTTTTTAAGTATCAAAATTTACTCTAATTTGTTGACTCTAGAGTGGTTGTTGTCTTATTACCACCTTAATAAAAACAATGATTTAAAAATATCATAACAACTTTAAATTGATTCATTGAAGCAATTTTTAAAATTAAAATTTACAATATTAAAATTTGTAAACTTTTAATTATGATCAAATTTAATATGTAAACCTTGATCAATAAATTACCTTTGATGGCTTTTGAAGTGATGAATGTTTAACGTACACGGATGGTTTACAACAAATCGATGATGTTGGATTAACAAGTGCGTGTGTTAATGTTGATATTATTATTGTTGTTTGTTATTGTTGTTGTTGTTATTTTTTATCGAAATTGTACGTTTTTGCATCATCAACAGATATGGTGGTGTTAGACAAGTTGCGTATATTTGATGTTGTTGTTGTTGTTGTTGATGTGTTGTTGTCGAAATAGTAGTGATGATAGTAGTTTTTGTTGTTCAAAATGTTGTCATCAAACGACAAATATTAAGATAAAAAAAAGAGATAAAAGAGAAAAACAATTAAATTCTGTTTATTGTTTACACAGATTTTGCTTATAAAAAATTCTCGGTATTTGCTGCAAACGATTTCGTCAAAACTTAAAGAAATATTGAGACATGCGTACATACAATACGTCTCAAAACTATTAAATAACGTCAATTATTGCTAATTTCTGCCTGTGAAAGTTGCGTATTTCTACATGGGAATTATTTTTGAAAAGCACCTGGCGAATTTTTTTCTCTTTAACGTTACACTCGAACGCACATTTCTGCATATACATCGAAAATATTCCATGAAATCAACCAATTTTGTATGTGAATAAGTAGGCCTCAAAGCATACATTTTATGTGAACAAACTTTTATGCCAACTTTAGTTGCTTTGTAGATATAACCAGTTTAATGTGGTCTTTAACGTTACATTTCTTGCAAGTGGTCTGTATTTTAAAGAAACTTACCGAAATTGGTTATGAAATCACCTAAATCTCAATTTACTTAAGAAGCTTTAAAACATGGCATTATTTTTACCCTGAGACTTGTCATTATCTGCAAAAAGGGAACGACCGACCAGAAAAATGTATTTCTTAAAGAACATTTTTTGTAACAGTATCAGGAAATTAAAAGATTTGAACCTAGGTCAAATGGGATTCATTGGCTCGCACGGTCACAACCGTAACTGTGTAAAATATAAGAAAATTAAATGCTTACTTAAGCTCACAGTTTATGAGATTTCCAGTTTCTTTTTTGTTCCTTGAAAGGATTTTAATAATCTCGCCTGGCATGACACTTGGAAATTTTTCAACAATTTATCAGTTCCGTTTATTTAAACTTTGATCCAGGAGCAGGGTCTGTCTATATGCAATATTCCAAATAAATCTCAAGTAATTCTTAAATTCATAGGAGTAGTTGTGTCCCAGTCGTCCCTCGGAGATTTATAGCAGTTAGAGTCTATTAAAGCTAGAGTTTTGTGGTGGCCGTGGCATATAGGTTAAGTGTGTGGCTTTGCATGCCCGGATCCCGAGATCGATTTCCACTCGCGGCTGTTTTTCCAATAAAAAAATTTTCTGATCGGTTACCATCTCCCTGCAGACAATGACAAACATCAGAGAGTAAATAATGTCATGTAAAGCTTCTTGAGAACATGAATTTTAGCCGTTCGGAGTTAAAGCATATAGGTCCAGTTTTCGGTCAATTGTGTAAAAAAATTTAATAACACATACAACACAATTGATCAAAAGAAGCTCGGTCAAAGTCCTTTCAAGGACTAAGGCCAATTTGTTTTTTTGGAAAATTTCTTCAAGAGATAACCGGTACATCGAGCTTAAGAAATTGGCCTGCTACAGACGTAAGCAACCAAAAGTAGTTGTTGCAAGTTTGTGTAGCTGTTAGTGAATGGATTATAAGAGGGCCGGCAATAGGCCAACAACTGACTGCAGCGCATCGACAAGCCCGTCTTACATTTACTCATGAGCATGCAGAATGGGGTTTAAAACTGTGGAGCTCTGTTCTTTTCTCTGATCTGGAAGCGAGAGAAGAGAATGTGTCTATAGGAAACCCGGTGAGCGCAATGTTGTATAAGAGAAGCACTGGCGTAAGAAAGAGGATATTGTAAGAAGTAGGCTAGAATATCAAAAGACGAAAAAATGGATTCGGTTTTTATACTTGTTAGAGAAAGTGGTTTAACGGCTGAAAAGTATATCCAAGAAATCCTACAACTACGTAGGTTTCTGCCTTACCGAGCAATTTTTGGAAAATGCTATGTTTTTATGCAGGATAATGCTCACCCCAGCGTGATAACATCGGTGCATCCCTTTCTTTTTCTAAGCGCCATTGAGTTAATGGAGTGGCCTGCCCAGACCTGAACCCAATCGAGCATATGTGGGACGTGATCAAAAGAATCAAAAAGAATGAATCAAAAGAAAGAATAGTTCGGGTTCAGACCGAAGTACACTTTTGGTAATTTTTTTTTCAGCTTTAGGGTGAAGATGGGCCAACGATTTTTTCAAATTACTTATTTGCTATGCCAACGATTTTTTTAAATTACTTAAAGAGGTTCCCAAACTTCAATAGCATTTAAAACTGCACAACAAATCAAATAAATCAAGTTTTATACCAAAAGTTGATTTTTAATACATATTAGGTCTGTTTCCGTCCTCACACTGTGTATCTTGTGTGTAACTATTTTCTGTTTCCGTACTTCCTGTGCTTAAAATGTGAGAAGTAGAACAAGCATAAATCGCTCTCTCGAGCACAAAAGTTTACCAGATTGTGCTTGAACTCAAGACTGCGAGTAAATTAAGAAGAAGCATCAAAAAGAACAAGCATATTTCAAATTGACGTTTGTTTATGTTTTGCTATTATTAAATTCAGAAGTTGTGCGACGATAAGTTGATTTCAACTGGAAATTGTCAAAATTTACAAATTCAAAAGAAATATTTTTGGTTTAAACAAACAAACTGACGATAATTTCAATTGGCGCTATACGTTTGACACGTCTGCTGTCAGCATCAGCTGTTTTGTGCTCGAAACTTACTAGAAGCTGTTTCCGTACTTTTGCCACTATTCTTAAATTTAATTTCACTCTCGCAGCCCGATCTTTACACAGAACTTACACAGTGTAGAGTACGGAAACACACATATTACATTTGGTCTGGAAAGAGTTTTCGAGCTGGTCGAATTTGAATTTTTTTTTTAAATTATAACTTTCCATTAAAAAATTAGTTTTCATCAAATGGCATTCATCAAGTGACGATAATGAAAAAACAGCTTAATATTGATAAATTTGACTTTTCAAGCAGATATCTTAGTCGAATTTTAAGGTTTACTGGAACAGAAATTTCTACAGAACTAAATCTCGACTGAATTTGTTGCAACTTTCCCAATTAATATCACACCGTACTTACTTACCTTTGGATTATTTACAATAATTTGCGGTGGTTGTTGTTCTTGAGGTTCAGGATTTATTTCAACCGCTTTACTTGCCATTAATTTTGTACGCCAAACTTGCTTCATCTCCTGCAGCACCTGTTCATCGACACCCTCGTCCAGGAAGGCATCGCGAACACTGGCAATAACATCTTCAATAACAGCGTGATAGAGTTTCAACTGGTAAGGAGAGGGGAAAAAATAGAAATAGTTAAATAAAGAGTTTAAGATATTTGTTTCATTTATGCATTACTATTTATATTTATTAAGTCTCTCTCACACATCTATGCGTCACATCGCACATTTCAACCCAATGCCTGTTTCGTACAGAACTAAATTTAAAAATAACAACATTTAAAATTTTAACAAAAATATAACTCATTGTTTAGTACAGCGATTTCAAAATAATTAACTGCTGTGAACTGTCTTTTTATGTTAATAAAAAACGCGTTTCAACCCTTTTCAAAGCAAACGTGAATGAACTCTAAAATAAATACGAAAAACCAACAAAAAACATACTAAACACACACACACAAATACCAAAGCAGACCTATTAAATTTTTGTTTTTGAAATTGTTTTTTTTTTCTTGTAATTCTTGTTTAAAATTTAGGAACAAAAAGGTACTGAGAATAATTGATAAATTTGCTTTACTTAAATTGAAGTCGCATTTGAACTTGATTAACAATGTTGCTTCTTTAACTTTCTATACAAGAATTTCAATATGTATTTTTGTTTTTTATAAGAAAAGACAGAAAACAAGTTGAAAACACGTTGGTTAATCAAGAAGATGCAGCAGAGTGAAAGTTGTTGTGGACGTCTTTGAATAACACAGCAACATAACCAAAGCAGCATAACATGCTCGTAATGGCTGTAACAACCATGCACGTCCGCAGGATTTTCGGTAGAGGGGGATATATATTTACTTGAAAATACTTGCACTTTCTGTGTAGATCTTTATGACAGAAAGGGCGGGATGTGAGAAAAGTCTTGTAGTGCTTATAAACTAAAAACCATGTATGTAATGGACTTTTTTGGCCAACAGCAAAGAGAAAACTCGCCATATTTTACAGTTTTCTTCGATAATGACGAAAGCGCGAGTCAGGCGGCTTAAAATGGTCCTGATACTGTTATAGCCAACCACGAGCAATTTTGGTTCGTGGATTCCGGTCCGATAATTTCATTATAAAATATGCACCACGCTCTGCAAGGCCAATTGTCGATCAAATCATGAAAATGGTCGAGTCTTACCATAATGCAAGTACTGTTTCGATAGCTCAGGTACTAGGCATTGCACAAAATCCTCATGGACTGAATTTCCATCTGAGAATCGACCCATTTCTAAAGCGTATGGGGGCTGGTGATAAAAATTTATAACTTACGACAACGTCAAGTGAAAATGGACGTGGTCGAATCGCTATAAGCCGTCGCAAACAAAAGCGGTGCAAACGGATTGACGGCCAGGAAAGATTTTCTGTTTATTTGGTGAGACTGCACGGAATCATCTCACATCCATAGTGTGTAAAAGGCTGGGAGGTTTTATGTATCCACTTAATAGTCTGCACCTGGAACCAAGTGATAACCACATGTTCGTGTATATTGCAAATTATTTTGCTGGTGAAACATTCGTCCAAGAGAAGCTTGTGAAAATCGAAAGTTTCTGTAAATGGCATATGAAATAAGCTGCAAAATGGGAACAAAACGGTGCAAATGTGAATGTGAATTCCTTTTTTCTACAACTGATAAAATAAGTCCTAGAAAAACTGTATATTTTTCTTTGAATCATATTTAAAATTAATTAATTTAAGAAGTAGCGTAAGATCAAAATTGTTATTAAATTATTTAATGCAATTAAAACAAATTGATTCATTATTTTGTACCGACCCTACATTTAAACTATTAACAAAAAATTTTATTTGAGTTTAATTTTTTTAAATATTTATCCGTGCTCTTGTTAGTTTTAAAAAACTGTTTTTTAAATTACAAATTATTGAAATAGATCAAATAAAAAGTTCAAAATTTAAAAAAAAATAATTAATAATTATAATTAACTTATCATTGAAATAAATTCAGCCAGCCGGCTGCAGCCTTTTAATTTCAAGGATGATTTGTCTGCCAACTTGATGATTTAATATACTTGACGCAAGTCAGTATCTAAAATGTTTAAATGTTTGTTATGCACTAAATAATATATCTAAAATGTTTGTTTGAAAATAAACACCACAATTCCCCTAAGCCTAGGGGAGTTTCCAAAAAGCTATAATTTTCAGCGTTAATTGTGTTAAAACGCTATCTAAAGAGACAATCTATATTTTAGTTGAATTACAAAAACAAAGTTAATCAATGAAATGTAGTGATTTTTCGTGTTTTTGATGTCTGTGAGCCATCAACACAAAAACCAAAACAACAACAACTTGCATATCACAATTATTCAGTTCACGAAACACTTGTTGCAAATGATATTTAATCTCTTTGTCTACAAAATTAATTTATTTTCATTTATGTTGTTTTTGTTTTATTTCATTTCATTTGTACAGATAAATTCAATTTTATCGTTGGCCGTTCAATGACAATCACACAGACAAATATTGGTATTGACAAGCATTACATTTTTTGCAAATTTGTGTGTTTGTTTATTTATTTGTTGTTTTTTTTTTGTAATTTTAAAACAATTAATAAATTTATTTATTTATCATCATAATATATCAAAATGTCACAAGATTTCACTAGATTCCGTCAAGAGATAAAAGAGTTTTGCTGAAATCATTTACTTTGTTTTGGTTATGACAAAGTTTAAAATTAAAGAAATATAAAATATTTAAGCACTTAATACTTACTTGGTCTATGGTGAGATGACAAAAATATTTAACAAATTAATTTATTTGTAAATTGTTTTAGAAAATAATAAAAACAAAATAGCTACAATAAAAATAATTTACATAATTTTCATTGAATAGAAAAAAAACACATTTTTTTCTAAAAAAAAACATGAAGTTGTAACTAAATTAATGTTTTTTTTTTACATTCTAAAGTTGGCGTGGTGCCTGGAACCACATAAGTTAATATGATTTTTTGAGGTGTATCTTGCTAAGGGAGAAACAAGAAACTTCATTCTTGTATCAATAACATCTTACTTAAGAGGACATACCAATTATGTGTTTTAATATAAACGTATCCTTAAGCTGTTTTTTTTTAATCTGGCAATTTGACATTTTCCCCAGCCGTGGCGAAAAGTTTTTTCAATTAAAAATTTTTCTGATCGGTCACCACCTCTCTGCAGACAATGGCAAACCTCAGAGAGTAAATAATGCCATGTAAAGCTTCTTGAGAACATGAGCCGTTCGGAGTCGGCATAAAACATGTAGGTCCAGTTCTCGGTCAATTGTGTGCAAAAATTTAATAACACACACAACACAATCGATCCTAAGAAGCTCGGTCAAAGTCCTTTCAAGGGCTGAAGTCCTTTCAAGGGCCCTTGAAAGTCCTTTCAAGGGCGTCACTCAAGGCTTAAATTTTTATGATGGTAAAGTGCACGAGCAACTAACGTTTACAAATTATTAAAAACAAGTATAAAAACCAGTTTTGCATCGGGTTGGAACCTCTTATGAAAAGGAACTATGGTAGAAACCACCAAGTCAGCACTGATAAGTATCAAATAAATTTTTGTGCATACTTTCAGGCTGAAAATTTTTCTGAGCGTGTATGTTGGAAACTTTAAAAAGCACTGCAATGCCTTAATTATAGTTTTAGCGATAAACCGTGCGGAACTTGAGACATGACTTTAATATATTAATACTACTAGCAGAATGCTAGTAGTAGTCGCAGAACTGACGACTCTCTATAATTTAAAGTCGCGAAACTTCTTCATTTCATTAAAATCAGAAAATCTTTATCTTCATTCTTTTTGCTTTATTGGACAGCAAAAAACCAACATGTTCTTGAAGAGACTCCATTTCATCCACAAAAACTGACTGGTTGGAGTGAATTTCATGCCGAATTTTTCGTCGATCAAAAACCATCGCCATATAAGAAGACTTTTTTTACTCGAATTGGATGAAGTTGACATTAGTGATATGTGGTTCCATTGAAGGGGTAGTTCGGTAATCTCCAAAAATGGTCCCTTCAAATTGACATCTCGGTCATTCAATTAAATATCGTTGGATTTATGGGGTTATAGTTATAGGTTTATGCTAACAACATTAGAAGAGCTCAGGAATAATGACGAATGAAAAACTGCCAAAGCTCCTGTCGACATAAGAAGAGAAGAAAAGAAAAGAAGGAAGAGTGGTGGATAATTAAATGCAAAGAATCGATTTGCTAAGTTATAACTTTACAGCCATTATTTTTAAAGGGCTTTGGCTGATCAAAGATTCTACCAGTGCTTGCCGTGAAAATGCAACAACTTGTAAGTCCTTGGCCTAGTTGGGATGCTTCACCATAAAAGGAAGAATTGTTCAATTCTTTGTTAACCTCCAAGTTACCTTTTTTTACATAAATATGCCAATTAAGTTTCTATTATTTGCTAACATTGAATTTATTTTGCGTTATTGACAATTTTCAATAAAAGTATTACAATTGTCACTTCTTTCGGCACACATTTTTACAACTTCGATATAGTTACCTTTTTTTACATAAATATGCCAATTAAGTTTCTATTATTTGCTAACATTGAATTTATTTTGCGTTATTGACAATTTTCAATAAAAGTATTACAATTGTCACTTCTTTCGGCACACATTTTTACAACTTCGATATAATTTGACCTGCTCCCAGCTGAACGTTTTGAAATCGAAAAAAAAACAACGAAATAGAATTGCAGGACCCTCTATTTCATTGAAATTACATGTTCGAAAAAATGAAATTGTATCGAAATGCAGAACACCTTAAATCGTTTTCAATTTTGATTTCGAACGGAATCGAATTGCAGAACATGCCTGATTATGTGTTATTTAAAACCAAAATTGTTATATTCTTGTAAACACACTAAAAAATTTTCGAAAATGTTTAACTCCGATGAAAATTTATTGTTAAACAAACGTAGTTCACACATGATTTCACACTGAAATCTCCTGACTTTATGTTTTGAATACAGGTCATTTCTTTCTTCTTTTATATTCCGTCAATAAAATGTTGCTAAAACATGATCACAAGGTCAAAATTTAGCAAGTTCCGTTTAATTCAAAAAAATTTATTTTTGAAAAAATATTCAACAACGTATTCGGTGTTCAAAATTGTACACTGTTTGGAGTAAAATTTTTAACTCAATTCAATCGGATTAATTTAACACCGAATAATGTGGGCTTTTTTTATTCAATTTTTTTTTTTTTTATTCTAATTCAATTTTCGGAATTAAAACTGTTTTCCATTACTCACCATTTTTTAAAAATTAATTTTTAATATAAGTTATTATATATTAAAAATCAATTTCAGATTTCGAATTCTTTTCTTGTTTTTTTCGTGTTAAAATTCGAAAGTAACGTGAATGAATTAGTTGTACTCTCAGGAGAAATATTCTTTTAACCTCAAATCATTTTTTGCATTTCGAAATTCGAGAAATGGTGAAAACTTTTTTACTAGGTTTACCAGATGGTATTCTTAAATAGCACATGTTCTCCATTTCCATCAAAGGTTGAAGCTCACTTAAGATACAAAACGAATTGGAAAAATGTTACCAGACGTGAACCTTTTTCATCTTTCCTAGAACCTCTTTTTTTATTTCGCTGTCCTCCTAAGCCAAATTTTGATCCGGTACCCTATTCTTTTTCTATTTTGCAGTATTTTTGACATAGATAATTCTTATAAAATTAACTTTTGTGTATAAACCTCAAGTCATATCACAGCTGTTTCAACGCACAAACGCATTTTAACTTATTTTATTTGTTCCCACACATTTACGTATTTTTTCCTTTACTATCCACTCAGTTACCATTCCACTATCAAAACACCATAAAGTTTGATTGAAGAAGTTAATTATTGTACAAGTAAAATAAAAGGAATAACCACACCATTACCGGCATTGGAAATAATTATCCACTTAAAATTAACTGCTTGAATTCAAATTGCATAGCTATGATATATTGAAGATTTAGCGCAAAAAAAAATCAATAACAACTGTGGAATTTGTACACATGTTTAATTATAAATATATAATTACAGCATTTACATTCAAAATCCACGAGTTGGAGATAAAACAAAATTTAGAATATCACTAATTTGCAACTTAAATACTAACCAAAGTCAAATTTAATCAATTGTTCATTTGCCTAAATTGGTAGGTTGCAAAAAAAAACAAAAATGTCTTAAATTACGTATTGATATTTCTTTGTTTTTTTTTGTTCTTTTTAATTTAAAACAAATTAATTCAAAAGACGCCCGAAATAAAGTGTATTATTTCGCACGTATAGTGCATATAATGATAAATACGGTGACCATACTTTTCAAATTAATATACAAAAAATATATATGTATGAATAAATTTTATATTATTTCATATCAACTTTTTGTAAATTTATAATAAAAAATAATTCAAACAAAGCAATAAATTATTTTTTCTTTTTCTTGCGATTTCTTTCGTTAGTATTCAAAGAAATCTTAACTTTTCAAATAAATGACAACTACTAAGAATTAAGAACTACTAAGAATAAATAAACAAATTTCAATATTTACATTTGTACTTGGAAAAAGTATAATTTGAAAAACTTGCCAAAATTTAAACTTAACTTCAACTTGTCTTAAACATGCTTAATTTTGCTTAAATAATTATCATTTATAAACTGTATTACGTGAAATAGAGTTTCAATACTTCTTCATCATTCATCTTTTGTGTGAAGAAAATGATACAGAACGGTTGGTCACCGTATATTTAGATGGTAATGAATAGTATTAATATAAACAAAAAGTACATACAAGCAAACGTAAAAACATGATTCGTTTAAAAGTAGTGCTAACCAAATAAATTCACGAATTTTTTATTTTTTTTTATTTTTATTTTTTTTTTAAAACGTATTTATAGAGCATATAATGAGCACATTGTTGCTAATTGAGAAAATCAATAAGGAAGGAATAAAGTTTAACAATTAATAGTTTGATCAGAAAAATGTACGGTCTGGAGAGAATTTTGAGCTCATCTAATAGTTAATAACTAATTAAAAAAAATTATTTTGGCTGCTCCAGCGAAATAAGCATTAAACAAATTAATATAACTACAGTCATCGATTTGTTTTATAATTGGTGGCAGCCGAGAGAAATGTTCGGTATCACTTATCTTCACAGTAGATTAAAAATGGCTGGATAATAAAATTAATTATATAAATAGAATATATAATTAAAATAGTTACTAGACTCAAGGTTGAATTTAATAACTGTTAATTTTTAAATGATAGTTGGAAAGAGATAGCAATGCATTTAAAAACAATTTATATGTGAACAGCTCTTATATAATGGGATTGAGTACAAAATTTATTTGGCATTATACGCCACACGACAGTTTTGACAGCACTGAAGTAATTTACATTCATGTTTGTCATATATCGTTTAATTTTCATTCCTAAAAATTTATCAATTTGGTTGATTTTTGGAGATTATACAAGTAGAAGATGGAAGAATAAACTGTCATTCTCAACAAAATCGTCAGCACCAAACTGGGTTCAAGAAATTTACTGCTAGTAATGTTGTTGTTTTTTGCTTAGGAAGACTCACTGAGATTGATGACGACAAAATAAGGTCATTGATGAAGTAGAGTCCACGTTACACGCCACCAGAGATTGAAGAAACATTTGACATCAAGTCAAATTAATATTCACGTCCACCTAAAAAACCTGGGATACAAAAAGAAACGATATTTGGGTTCCTATGAACTTAATAGAGTTACTTTGACAGCGCGCATAAACAACTGCGATGACACTACTTCGCTCGCCCGTCACAACAGGTGTAGCACACATTAACATATTTAAAAACTTTCTTAAACGTAATTTTAATTTTTGTATTGCCTTGTTAATCGTCAAACATTACTGAATTTACAGTAATTAATTTTGTTTTTATTAATTGTAGTTTGGCTGAATTTCACAAACAGTGAATTCAAATTTTTTTAATGAGTACTCGTAACACCCGTGACATGTACTTTAAAAGTTTTTCACATATGGATAGACAACCATAAGTCATATTATTTTATGTTTGCTAACATTTTTATGTTTCAAAGCGTGCAAATGTAACACCCGTCACAACGGAATTTTCCCTATATAAAAAATTAAAATATGTTAACTGTTACGTGAATTTGTAAAGTAATTAATGCCTAAAACTTTAGTAACAAAACTTAAATTCTTCAATAGCTTAGAACTTTTTTCAAACGGAGAAGTCATAAATTGTGCATTACTTAAGCATTGTGCGTAATTATGCTTATTTGATAAATTTAAGAACGACAAACCATTGTGTAAGCTTTGTAAATTAAAAACTATTAAATTCTGGACTTTTGATTAGGAAAAATTTTTCAAACGTTTTTATACCACAGTAAATTTCAGATATTTTTAAAAACTTTCTTTGATATACATATTGTTAAACACGTGAATACTTTAGATACAGACAGTTTATAAAACAAAACTGCAAAAACTGATTGAAGAATTTTTAGACAAGTTTTAGTTTTTTGGTCCAGTAAAAAACAGAACAATTAAACAAAAATTGAAGAGTCGACGCAAATAACGTTGTAAGCGACAATTCACGGATCAAGTTAGATTGTTCACTATTATTAATATTTTTTATAATTTCTATTCAACATTTTTCCACTGAAAGAAACTTTTAAGTGATTTTAAAATGTATACAATTGAAATTTTTTACTCAATTTAATTTTATTATAATCTAGTGGAAAAATTATAAAGGTAATTCTCAAAAAAAAAAAATATTTGTCAAAAGAAATGTCGCTTACAACATTATTCGCGTCGCGTCGACTCTTCAATTGTTAATTACAAAATTTTTTAAGAGTAGACAACTCAGACCATTTGAAAAGTTTCTCATAAAGAGCTTTCGTTTCAAGCCGTTACCCAGCCCAAGAGAAATATCTCGATGCATAAAATGCGAGCAAATGGTTTTCAAGTATACGACATTAAGTAAAAAGACGAGTCAAGAGCACTTTGTCACTTTTGTGGTTACGATCTATTGTCTTGATTAAATTTGAAGACATTACAAATTAACAGATTCTCCACAGATTCAATCAAATTTGTCTTCAAAATGTCAAGATAATGAGACATCCATTGACGTCTCTATAAGTTGCAAGTTCCCAACGCAGGCTGCCAACATTCAGGCTCATATAATAACGCTCTCACCGCCATGTTTGCAGTAGCTATGAAATTTCTTGCTTGCAGCTCTGTATTGGAGTCCGCCTCACACCAGGTGTCTTCATCTAAGCCAAAAATTATTATATTTGGACTAATCAGCAAATATTTCAAAAGCTAACATTTTTATGTTAGTGCTTATTGCTAAATTTTAAAAGGCACTTCTGATTTCTAGTGCTTATAAAAGACTGCCATTAATGAGAATAGTTCTCGCTGCAGAATTGTCGTTTCCATTTTGCAAAACAAATATTTCTGCAAGTCATCTCACAAAAAATTAATTGAGTTAATCATTCTTCAATAACGAAATAATTTATTATAAAACATTAGAATTAACAATCTGCATTTATATAATTTTTTTTTATGCTGCGAACTACTGTACATAAACAGACAAGGTTTGAATTTTTGTTTTAAGGACTTTTGCATTCAAAGTTTATACTTAAGACGGAACTTTTACTTTTTGTTTTTACATAAATTGTAGAGGACATAATATTTTTATCCGTAAATTTTGTTTTTAATTTATGCAATAATTTTTCTTATTTTTTTGATGATGTTTTAGAGTCAATGTTAATGACTTTCTATGAAATGAAGTTATTATTCGTTTAAGCTTTAGTCTTAATACTTATTTTTTATGACAACAAATATAAATAATCCAACATATCCTCCCTATTTTCGGAAGGGCAAAAACAACTGTACCCTTTAATAATTGAACAAACAGCTAAACAAATTGAATGCTTTTTCTGTAAAATTGCAGTTAGTTGAATATTTTCAATGAGTGTTGATATACCTAGTACAAAGGACAATTTAAAATTGATTTTTTTTCTAACAAGGCGGTTTATCCATATGGCTTCTGCAATTTATAAGTAAATTAAGAAGCAGGTAATCATAATATGCATATTCAGCAATCTACTATGTAAGCTTTCTGACTATGGTATTAAAAAACCGCTGCTATTTGAATAAATCAACAGCGACCACAATAAGCGATAATTGTTAATAACTTGAAACTTTGTTCAAGGACGTCTACCGCAACCCTTACCACTTTCAATGGGTTGTTGTCTTTTCACGCCCAATAGCTGCCATATGTTACAGCAACTAGCAAATTCACGTTGCCACAAGATCATCATCATCATGGATCATCATTATACAAATAAACCACCCCAAAACAAATTTCTAACAATGTGATGTGATTTCAAAACTCACCACTGAAGTTTGGCATAAAGCCATCTGCACCTTTTTCTCTGCCAGTTTGAGGCCGTTTCAAGACGTCTCAATGAACAATATTTTGAGCCGTGATAAAAAAAAATAATTGTAGAATTGCAAAAAAAAAATGTTATTGCTTTTAACTTTGTACCTTGTTTTTGCACACGTATATTCAACAGTGCAAATTAAAAACAAAAGAGCAAGTTATATTAAATTATTTTTTTAAGGGGAAAATTTATCGTTTTTGCGCTGCATGCAATGATGACAGCGGCAACGTTTCCAATTTGCTTGTATAGCAAGAACGAACAAATCTTAAGGCCGGTGGAGCAAGGCACTGACAAAGCAGCAAATTCGAATTAGCTGCTTTGAAATTTATTTCATTAAGCATCAGCTATATTGTTTTAATTATATTTAATTCGTTTGCAAAAAGAAAAATAAACTATCAAGTCGACGGATAGCAGAACAACCGGACACGTACAAACGAAAATCACAAATGAAACCAACTGAACTGAACCTTCAACAATTGCCAACGTCAGGCGAACGTCAACTGCGACGCTCAATAATCACCGTTCATCTCCCTTGCACACATGCTGTTGTAACTGAAGTAGTAAACACATAATCCATAGTTGTGTCTCAGTCGCAACAACAAGCGCAGGTGATAAACGACACTTCGAGCAGCAGCAGTGCAGTTGACGTTACACAAAACACACGCACACAACCAGGTGTTGAAACAGCTGTTTTGGAAATCCTGCCAGAAAAAGTAGTTGATGATAGTATTTTACAACTTTTTGCGTAGATTTAAAGTTAATCCATTAGCATCTCTTAAAATCATCCATTAAAACGCATTGGGGATCGCGGACAAGGACCTCTTGAGCTCAATTCGAAGCCAAATCTGCCAGCAAAATGCGCCGCTTATATACTTTCATTGGGATTTTATCAACACACATATGCAGCGAGTCACACGCACAGTGTGTGTGTTTGTTGGTATGTTGAGGTCGGCAAATAAAGACAATTTGATAAATTTTTATCGTAGTTATCTAAGAACATTATTACTTTAGTTTCGAAAACAATAATTTAATCGTATACAATCTAGCAAAGTAATAATTAACGAAAGTATGAAATATGTATTAAATAGTCAATTGAAAGTTTTTTGAAATAACCAACACATTTGCAAATTATCAATGGCCACTGCGGCAGTGACGAAGTAGTACTTTGTATTGTAAGAGAATAAGAAGGGGAGATTTCGTAACAGATTAAACAATTGTAAAAGACTACAAGCAGATGAAATTGTAATAAAATGTCTTGTGGTGGTACAATATTCAAGAGATTATGCAGGCTTCAAATCTGCGTTTTTGTGTGCCACACAGCGGCCATTTCCACACAAGTTCGATAGTTAAGAAGCTAGTTCGCCAGTTTGCCACACTAGTTGGCTTGTTGACAAAAATTTTTGATTTTCTATGTCTAACAAAGCAAAAAAAAAACCATAGTCTTTACGAAACCAGGGTTGTATTGAAACATAAGTGTAGTATTATGTGCAGTACATTTTAATGATTTAAGTACGACATGAGAAATGTTTGGTACTTTTTGTTTTCTATTTGGTAGTACTCTATGTAAATTGCATACAGTATACGTGATAACTTTGTTTGGATTCAGTAAAAAATTTGTTTCGAAAAAGTAAGCAGGTGTGGAAGACTTGGAGAGCATTTTTGCTTTATTTTCCCCACACAAAAATAATTTTATTTCGAAGCAATAAATACTTTTTTAAGAGTACATTTCTACTCTTCTCTAATCGAACCCTGTGTGTGCCAAACAAATTCCCTAATTTGAACGCTCGCTCTCTCGAACACTTACAAGCCGCCATATTGTTTGCCACACAAGTTCCAGATGTGAAAGCCACATTATTTCCTTATTCCTTATACCTCAAAATCGTGCAAATTACCACAAATTACCGCAAGTCAATGAAATACCTCAAAGTTGCTTAAAATATCACATTTAGCGGTGTTTATAGCAAAGTATGATATTATTTAACGAAATTAAGCCTAAATTGCAACATATTAATTAACAACAATTTATAAAACAATAATTTTCATAATAATTCAATTCTTTAATGAGTTCGAAAATTATTTCTTCAAAACATTTCTCCAGGACTCCAGGACCGCTAGACCGTTGCACTACTCATCAAAATTTTTTCTATTAACACATTCATAATATTA
Source organism: Tetanocera ferruginea (assembly GCA_958299015.1). NCBI lineage: Eukaryota > Metazoa > Arthropoda > Insecta > Diptera > Sciomyzidae > Tetanocera > Tetanocera ferruginea. The sequence continues at coordinate 11,593,228 of OY282642.1, forward strand.
AAATGCGCCTTAAATGTAAGAAATACTTAAAACTAACAGAGTTTTTTAATAACTATGCGACAATGATCTTTTTCTTGCAGACATAATTATTTTATTTTTCACTTTGCTATCAGAAATTATTTACGCTCTTTTGTTGATAAATATCAAAAACATTTTAAACACAAACAAACTACCAACAAGAATGCATCAAAAGGCGCATTCACTCAGTAAACCTTTTCTGTACACATTTCATTCACGCGTATTTCTAGCACAGCAGGTAGAAATCTCTTTTTGGTAATGCGAGGTATTTTGTGGTAATTTCGGTATTTTTTATCTCTCGCGTGGGAAATATCGCACATGTGGTAAAAATTTTCTCGCATGAGAATTTTTCTCACATTAAGTGATGCTTTTTACTTTCTCCCGCAGCATCTCGCAATAGCTTAAAAAAATACCGAAAGCACTATTTATCGTGCAAGACTGACAATGCTGGCTAATGCCTATATAACACATATTTGTCGGTGCTTAAAACGCTTTGCTTTATTCTACTGTAAGTTATTACATGTGAGAAAGAAAGTGTGATCGAATTTCAATACACTGTCTCATTTATTTTTTGTGAAGAAATTTCTATTACACAGTTCACATTAAACTTTTAAGAAATTTGCTTGCTGATTTAAAAAAAAAACACAATTAATATCTTAATTTTAGAGTCAAATACATATCTGGTTGGATAGAATGTGTGATAAAATAAGAAAAAATCTTAAATTAAATTAAATTCAGCAAGACATGTCAAAAACAATCATAACAAGTCCAAAAATGTTCGTTTATTTCTTAGTTTAAACTCTCTCACATTCTATCACACATAACAATTTTGATATGTCGTAAAGTAGTAACTCTTAGCCCCATTTTGTTCACAATAGGAATAAATATGATTTAACTCTGGGATAACTATCTCGAGGTTAATTTTATACCAAGAGTATAAATCGGGAGATAAAAAAATGGTTTTGTTCACATTTTATCCCAGCTTTATGCTTAAAGTATAAATTCGCTTTCAGTTTATATAGACAAATTAAAATATTTTGTTTTTGTTTACATATGTATTTTGACACAAAATAAATGAAAAACTAGTAAAATGAGAGCGACAAGAGAGAGTAAAAGAGCTTAACTCCCCAATATGTAAGAGATAAATATTTCTGGGGTTAGGCTATCTCGCCGCCATTTTTATCTCCCGCTCAGGAGTTAAAAGTCTTAACTCTCTGTGAACAAATGAAAAAATGAAATTATCTCGGAGATAAATTTATCCCTCTGTGAACAAAACGGCCCTTAGGCCATTTCCTCACTGAGCAATTCAAAATTTCAATTTTCAACAACGGCAAAAAGATTTGGGTCCATCCGTACATTAAAAAATAATATAAACAGCAGATTTTTCGGGGCAATAAAAGAGCTGCAACAAAGTGATGCTAAATTTTTAGCATTGTACAGAATGACCAAAAAAAAAACACAACAAGCTGGTGATATAAATTGCAGCATGCTGCGTGGCATAAAACTTATTGCAAACATATTGCCAACTACTTTTGAAAAAGTTGCTCCATGTGAAGGTTTCGGTATAGTAACATGGGTTAGCAACATTTGTTGCAATTGCATTACTTTTGAATTGCTCCGTGAGGAAATGGCCTAAGGATGACTGCCGTTTACTTAATTATGCAATTCTCAACCACTCAACCATCACGGAATACAGAATTTGCTGAATTTTCTAAGCCTCCAGCATAAGGTTGCGGCTAGATTGAATCCAAATGCAGACAGGCAGGCGGATAAGCCATGCGTGCAAACGAAATACAAATAGCAATCTATATCGCTTGTTCCAACAAATTTCTGCCCACCTGTCTGCATTGGGATTCACTCTGGCCACAGCCTAAGGCATATCTGCCTGAAAATATAGCAACCTTAATAATTTACAACATATAAGAGCATGAGACGGTATAGCAATTTCTCGCTATGGTGCTGGGTGTCTCCGTTAGTGATTTTCATTCCACATAACGACCTTTATTACATACATACTTCATAGTTTGAGCTTATCCAAGTTTTAATGTTTCGCAAAATAAATAAAACAGAACATACAAATCTAGATCAATTTTCAATTTGTCAAAATTTCATCTTTCGAATAGGCACAGTAAAAATGTAATTTTTTTCCCCACGGTGTTAATTTCTCCCCCGTACTTCACCTCGTAATAAAAGTAGCCAATGGGCACAAGCCCTGAGAATTCTTTTTTAAGGCACTCACATATCTTAATACGTAACATGATTATAGAGCATGATATATTAAATCTTCAAAAGTTATGAATTATGAATGAATTTAACAAATGTAACTGTTATGCTTGGTTTTCACTTAGTCATATTTTGTTTGACATGAAATTTAAAAGTTTAAAAAATCATATAAATTTTTGCAATTTTTGCTATAAACATGTAAAGAGATCAGTTTTTCCTATTTTTCGCCATTTTCGCCATTTTCGTCAACAGAAAAAAAAATTACAACGTGTTGGCATTTTTCATGTGACTGACAACAACTGACCATTGAAATTGACATAGTGAAAACCAGGCTTAACCTTTTCGAATCAAATAGAAACACTATATTTAAACTGAGTGAACTAACACACAAATTTTAGTTTTAAACCGTCTCAGAATTTGTGCCGCTATAGACACTGGGACTAGACTTGGAATATTGATAAAAAGATATATTTTTGATTTACAAGTGTGGGACATACGAATCCAGAACGTAGCTCAGAAATCTTGGTGGAGTACGCGAAGACCGCGATGAATTGATGCAGCGTATTTCTCACAAGACTGGGTGGGCGTCTTTTACGTAAGGATCTTGTAAGGTTCAAAAGCTACAATTACAACCTGGCAAAACGTCTGATATGGCTTATAGGCTGGAGGAATCATTGATTCATATTTCTTCAAAACTGAAGCCATCCATAACGTAACTTTTACATGGCAAACGTTACTGCATCACGATGATGAACTATTTACTACGTGATCTCGTGATCTCTCTAATTTAAGTCCGTGATCTCGAAGACATTTGGTTCCAGCAATAAAGTATACTTGCCACACAGACCTTGAAACTAACATTTATTTTTATGGAAAAAATTCGGTGAAGAGTTTATTCCATGCTTTAGACTGGTGAAATGTTCGAATAAGTAATGTGATATCACATCTCTAAGAATTTTTTCACTTAAAAATAAGCCATATGAAAACAAAACAAAAACATATGCAAAGAATAGTTATTTGGTTCTATTAGAAGGAAAAACTAACTGATGCTTGAACTCTTGCGTTTGTTTTTATCATTCAAATAAAAACAGCATTTTATCGGTCGTAACTTTGCACAGCTATTTGACACAAAGTTATCAACATTTCATCGACTTCACAACTTAAATGATACTTCCGTAGTGAAATATCGCTCATACAGGATCACTACCACAATGTACATAGCATATTGTATATTTTTGATAACAGCATGTTTGTTCTCATGAGAAAATAAACTACTTTCAATGCTATTTGGGTTATTGTATCATGGCTTTATGTAGTTTAACAACAATCATTTTTTTGTTTGCTTGTTTCTGTCCATTTTAACATATTATATATAACAACACTTTCTAAGGCCGCGCTCATAGTAACGCTGAAGTGTTATCGCAACTAACTCAAAAAGTGTTTAAAAGCACAATCAAAAAGCGGGCACTATGGACAGCAACAGCAAGAAAAAGTATCTATAAATGCGAGCAAAAAGCGCGCACTATGAACAGCAACAGCAAAAGTTATCGCTAGCAAAAGCCTGAACAACTTCAGCTTCCACTATGAACGTGACCTATGAGTGTGTACAAGTAATCTATTACAAACATAGATTGCGTCTTTTACTTAAAATCAGCTGATTGTGACATTTAAATAGGTTACCAAATAAAAACTCGAATGCGGTAAATTATTTTCCAATTCTAATTTTATTGTAAAAATGAATGTGCATGGTCGATTTATTGTACCAAATTTATTTAAGCAAAATAATGTGAAAAGAATTGGTAAGAAACAGTTGAAATACAATGTGTAGCTTTGATATTCATCATACATTTCAGTCACATACTCCACCAAACCTCTACAAAAGGATCCAACTGAACAACAACAGCAACAAAATGTTATCCAACCATCTGCAGCAGAAACGCGCAAACCCATTGTGCCATCAAACTATCGCTTTATCTACCGGGAATTCTTACCTGATCCCAAAGTGGAATGGCGTAATACAATGCGCGAAAAATTAGAGCGTCTAGATATGATGGAACGTCGCAAACAAATCGATATACCTGAATTCTATGTTGGCTCGGTGCTGGCTGTAACCAGCTCTGATCCGCATGCTGCAGGCAAAGTAAGCCGATTTTTGGGTAGGATTCAAACATTTTTTAAAATAGATTTTAAAATTAATTGAAAATTCACCACAGGTATTTGCATAAATCGCGATCGCTGCGGTCTACGTGCACGTTTCATACTACGTAATGTAATTGATCAACAAGGCGTGGAAGTGGAGTATGAAATGTACGATCCAACAATACAAAAGATTGAAGTGCTGCGCTTAGAAAAGAGACTCGATGATCATCTTTTCTATTTGCGCGATGCACTACCAGAATACAGCACATTCAGTCTTGAAATGGAGCCAGAGCCATTGGCCGAAGGAGCTGAAGTGCCTGTTAACGATGTTCAAGTTAAGCTACGACCACGACCCTGGTTAGAGCGTTGGGAACGACAAAATCTTAGAGGCGTAGCCAATATTAACGAGTACTTAAAGGATAAGCATAGGCAAACAGCCTTGGCGCAAGAAAAACCTTGGGAGGAATTCGATTTAATGAGACAGTATCGTAGAACGATTCCAGAAGAAGAACAGAAGGAGATCTTTGCCGAAGTTCACTCACAGCTACATCAACTTGAGTTAGAAAGAAATAAAAATAAACGCAAGCGTAACTTTGTCATGCCAACCAAGCTAGCATAGATCGATGAAAAACAATAAAATAACGTAAAGAGAATATTATATAAAAAGTAACAACTCCAATAAGAAAAACAAAATCTGTTTTATTGCATTTGAGTTAATTTCTAAAAATATTTTATGCTGTATTTTACAGTACTAATACTTAATAAAAAATATAATAAGCACTTCAAAAGCATTTAAGGATTACTGCATTACATGGTCAATATTTTGCTCAAGGTAAGCATAATAAAAACTAATATATGAATTATATCTACAAATAATTTAGATTATTACGAAATTTCGTTTCCTCACAAGCGCCATTTATAAAAATTTCGATGGAGTATTCGTAAGAAAAACTCGTCTTAAATTTCATGCATCATGCTCATTATTTGGCTTGGCGGTTTGTTGTCTACAAGCTGAAGTGAATAGAATAGTCAGAAACTGTACCTCTTGGAAAATCTTATTTCATTCCTAAAACGTGTAGGCAAAGTGAGGATAGCAAAACTAATTTTTTTTATTACTAATACACACGATATTTATAGAACATGATAAACGAGACTGTTACATTCCAACCAATTATCACGGTGATCAAATATAAAATAAATATTATGGGAAGTGGTATGAGAATCAACCGCGTGTTCTTCAGATGAGGAATACCTTAAAAAAAACAAATTAATTTTTATTATGAGTCAGAATAATTTAAATACTTACAATTGTAGCCCAAAAATGTTATGTAAACATAATAGCTCAAAGCGAGCAGCCAAAATGTATTGCCCAGAAAACGTGATATGAACCATGTTTGACTTATGAGCCAATTATAGAAAAATAATTGTATAAAATGTAGCAACATCAGCGGCGGAAAGAAAGCGTTTAGATGCACATCAAACGCATAGCCCCACTCAATGTCTGGTTCAAGACTACTGCTACGCAAATAACGATTCGTTACAAGCCAAAGAAATGATGCTACAATAATGCCCGCAAATATGCAATCGACGAAGACAACGTAGAAAATGAAAGAAATACTTTGCCACACGTTGAGTCCAAGAACCCACGCAAATCCGAGTGATGTTACTGGCATAAAGATATTAGAAACAAACCTTATAAAATCATTCTTTAATAAGTATAAAATAACTTACCACATAAACAGACAACTAACAGCACCAGGAAAGCGGGATCATCTCTGGCAAATTGAGATTTTGTTTCTATTTAACGAAACGAAATTTGATATGATTTTTTATTAAAACCAATTAATCTAACACTTACGTTTTCTGTAGTTAAAGTTTCTGTAGACTTTTTGTGGTGCCACAAACAAGTACAACATTTGCCACAACGCAAACTCAAAATCCATTTGATTGAACTTCAGCAAACGTCGCAGGTACTTGTAACTTTTTGTTGTGGCTGAGAGGCAATCCTTACGTTGATTTGCTGGAGGTGGCAATGGTGACTGGCCACGGGTGGCTGTATAGCCGTACGTGGAACCCGCTGCACTTGTGTACGAACCTGCCACTGAAGGTGTTGGCGATGTAGCAAACTTCATGATGCTTTGTTGAATATGTTAATTTCTTACTTAACGACTTGTTTGGATTTTATTTAAAGCATTTCATAGAGTTTTTAGAAAATTTAGCAAACTTTTGTGAAACTTTGATATAAATTACAAGAACAAAAATGACACATCACTGTCAAAAGTTTTTTTTTTCTTTTTAAATTATTTGTTGACAATTGGCAATTCAGTGGGTAATGGTGCTGCCACCTCAAAAACTTATCGTATCAATTTTGGATGTAGTGCAATATTCAGACGGAGACGCGTAATAAATTTTAGAGCGCTATTTAAACTATATGAATATTACACAGAAATGTTTGATTTTAATTTAATTTTTTCTTTCAGTACAATATAATCATCTTCATTTCCTTGAAGAAGTTTTTTGATTAGACACTATAAGTGATATCTTTATATAAATATGTATTTTGAAGTATATAATTTATAAAATAAATTTTATAAAATTGAATTGTGAACAACTGAATGGTATAACAATATTTCATGTTTGCCTATGTATTGAAATTTTACATTTATACTTCTTAGTTAAATGAAAATCACTGACAAAAATTATTGATTAATTTGAATTTATAAAATTAATTGAAGCTTGTTATAGTAAAATATATATAAATGATGACAATTTGAATATTATCCATTATCTTCAAAACTGTTACTTTACAAATGTTACAAGTCGCGTCTTACGTTTTGGTCATTATAAGCCGTGCCCACAGGTCAGGAGACTTCATATGCCCTGAATGTCGTGAATTATCTCTTGAAAAAACAAAAAAAAAACAAATTGGCCATTTCAGCCTTTGAAAGGACTTTGACCGAGATTCTTATGAACAAATTGTGTTGTGTGTGTTATTAAATGTTTGTACACAATTGACCGAGAACTGGACCTACATGTTTTAGGCCGACACCGAACGGCTAAGGTTCATGTTCTCATTTATTGGCCAAACTCAGGGTACACTGAATAAGGTAGCCGCAACACGGAGAGCACGACTGCCGCAAATGTCAAAGCGAACTGCTTCATCTGTTGTTGTTGTTGTTCTTTTTTTGACAGCCAGTTGATTTTGACACTTTCGGATAAGCGAAAGACAGCACAGTCAGTTTTGCAGCAACCTTGTTATTCAACCATGGCCAAACTAGGCAATTCTAACAGGGTTAGTGTTTTCTTCTTTTTTTCTCTCTCCTTTCATAAGTGGTATTGCCGAATATGCCGAAAATCATAAAAAGCGTAAACGCCGTATATCAACTGTCAAAATTTGTATGGAATTTGATATACGGCAAAGTTCCCAGTTTTCCTCACGATTTTGATGCGAAAACAGCGCCGAAAAATTTCGACAAATAGTTGTTGCCACCTTTCAAATATTTATTACAAACTATAAACTTCTTACCAGCGTTACCAGTTTTGCACGATAAATAGTGCTTTCGGTATTTTTTGAGCTCTTGCGAGATGCTGCGGGAGAAAGTAAAAATGTGTGCTTTATGTGAGAAAAATTCTCATGCGAGAAAATTTTTACATGTGTGATATTTCCCACGCGAGAGATAAAAAATACCGAAATTACCACAAAATACCTCAGATTACCAAAAAGAGATTTTATACCTGCTGTGGTAGAAGTACGCGTGGATGAAATGTGCACAGAAAAAGTTGAGTGAATGTGCTTGTTGATGCAATCTTCATGTGCAGTCTGGTTGGTAGTTTGTGTTTAAACTGATTTTGATATTTAACAACAAAAGAACGTAAATAATTTCTGATAGCAAAGTGAAAAATAAAATAATTATGTCTGGAAGAAAAAGATCATTGTCGCATAGTTATTCAAAAACTCTGTAAGTTTTTTATTACTACACTAGTATTTTTTACATTTAAGGCGCATTTTAATATTATGAATGTGTTAATATAAAAATTATGATGAGCAGTGCAAGGACTGCTGAGGCTGGAGAATTTTTTTTTGAGAAATAATTTTTGAACTAATTAAAGAATTGAATTATTATGAAAATGATTGTTTTATTAATTGTTGTTAATTAATATGTTTGCTTTTGTGTTTTTTTAATTAATATGTTGTAATTTAGGTTTACTTTCGTTGAATAATTTCATACTTTGCTATAAACACCGCTTAATGTGATATTTTAAGCAACTTTGAGGTATTTCATTGACTTGCGATAATTTTGTGGTAATTTGCACGATTTTGAGGTAATTTGAGGTATTTTTGACGTGTGGTAATTTGAGAGAATTAAATTTTGAGAATAAGGTAATTTTTGAGGTATATTCATCTGACAACGCTGCTTCGTACTCAACTTTCAACTTGAGAATCCTTTTAAACGACATATTGCATGTTGTCAGTTGTCGAATAATAAAATAATTTATATGCAATTTCGTTGTCTTCACCTAAATTATGAAACCACTTATTTATTTATTTATATATTTACTTTTCAGCTCATTTATTATACCAAAGTGGCCACTTTTGCTATATAACTTTAAGAACAGCTGATTGATATACGCCACTAAAGGGCCAAATAGACTACACAGACTGTCGGTCAGACAGATGTTTTTTTCTTGTCATTGCGACGACTATATACTACACAGACTTCATGCACGCAGACTTGGTTTTTTAGTTCCCTTTTGTTGCGCGATGAGTGAGGACAGCGATGCTTCATGATTTCTATCTTTATTTGCATCACTAACACTTCATATTCACTGTTTTTTATATTTTTTCAGAATACTTTTTGCTTTCAATCCTCCAAAGTGACGACAGGGATTTAAAAAGCTCAATAAATTCAGCTAAATTTATCCTTTCTTTCGCTGCAACACGTCTTTGCACAACGAGAGTTTCGCAAATCTGTGAGGTTTCACCATACACTACACAGCCGGTCCGTCAGACACGACCGAAAATTAAAATATTTTAATTTTTGTCAGACATCTGAACAGACCTTCAAACAGCCAAATACACTATTAGACCGTCGCAACAAACACGTGTTTGATGCGACAGTCTGTGTAGTCTATTTGGCCCTTAACCGAAAAATACAAAAAATGTGCCTCATGCAAAAACAGCGTATATTTTCCGATATAAGGCATCTGAAAATATTCGGCATTGCATGAATACCACTATTGTTTTTGAGTTCGATGAAATTCAATTCGTTGTGAGTGTAACTCGTCCACTTGAATGACATGATTTTAGGAACTCGTCAAATAGAAAAGGAATGAAGAAACTTAAAAATAAAGCACATTTAACCAGCTTAAAAGTTAGCAAAAGGGGTTTTTCTCAATGTTCGGTTCATGTTCACAAAAAGAATTGTCACTTTTTTTATATTTATGCATTTTTTATATTTGGCACACACAACTACCTTTCTGAACAAACCCTAGTAACAGAAGTCGAACGCCGACAGAGAAAATTGCACTAGCGCCATGTTTATTTTCTCAGGTTGAGTTAAATGCAGAGATTTTTTCTGCACCACCAAAAAAATTACAAATATATTTACAAAACAATTGCAAATTTCTAACAACTATGCTCGGAGTATAATAAAAAAACTGTTGTTTAAGTACAAATGAATTTAGTGCTTCAGAACTTCAGAAATTCGGCAAAATATTAATTCATTCCTGAGCAGTTCGAAGAAAGAACAAAATCTAATTGGAGTCTAGCGACGTGGTGGAGCCACCTCCACTTCCAGGTTTTGAAAGGAATTTGTTATAGCCCAGCAGTAAAAATGTGAAGTGAATTTAAAAAAAAATTAGACATTAACTAATAACTTTAGCATACGTCTTTAAAACGCTGACTGATTCTCAAATACTCTGCAACGAATAGTGTTTATAAATAGAAAAAAAAGACAAGTCGACTTTGTGGGAGTTACCCTGCGCAACTCTTGAATGCCCCACCATTACACTACAGTGTACAAAACCTATTGTGTCCGCCTACCCTATCCGCCACCCCGTCAATTCTTTTAATTGCGTTCACTTGGTTTCGCATTTTTGCGTTAGTCTGTTTGTTGTATTGGACAACAGCGTGGAAAGAGGTTTTTAGCAGACCTTTCGTTGGTTCGACGCTCTTGCTGATTTTCTTTGCTTTCGCGGCTGCTGTAATATCCAGTAACATTTCCACTTTGTGGCCATCGTCAGGATACGCTTTTTGTGACGGCGATAATACAAACGCCGTCAAAGTGGATGCTCGTGGTACCCTGGGCGTTCCCCAGGATTACACCGGCATGGTCGGGTTGACGGGTGGTGGTGGTGGTGTTGGCGTTGGTGGTGGTGCAGGAGTTGGAGTAAGCGCTTCTGGCCACTTGTACGCTCAAGTAGCGCCTCAAGACAGTGAGTTGAATATGATTAAATTTATTTAAAACTAAGAAAATTTATTATAACTTTAAATTTTAGCAATCATTGTGCGCGACATGGGTCAAATGCCGCCACCACCGCCAGCTGCACCGACTTCTGCAGATGCCTGCCTCAGCATTGTGCATTCGCTGATGTGTCATCGCCAAGGAGGCGAAAGTGAAGGGTTTGCTAAACGTGCAATCGAATCGTTGGTCAAGAAACTCAAAGAAAAACGTGATGAACTGGATTCGCTTATAACGGCGATTACGACGAATGGTGCACATCCAAGCAAATGCGTGACCATACAGCGCACATTGGATGGACGCCTACAGGTAAGCATTTTTATATACTGATGCATTTTAGTTTTTATTATAGTTTTTTTTCGGTATTTTGTTTGACATTCTTATCAAGGCATTTCCGGCGCTTTGATAAGCAGCAAAATAAATGATTAAACTTATTTCGGTTCTCCGTGAGTCTTAATAGTAAATAAATAATTTTCCGTAGGTTGCAGGCCGCAAAGGGTTTCCTCATGTTATCTATGCGCGCATTTGGCGTTGGCCTGACCTGCATAAAAATGAACTAAAGCATGTTAAATATTGTGCGTTCGCATTTGATCTCAAATGTGATTCAGTATGTGTGAATCCCTATCACTATGAACGCGTTGTTTCGCCGGGCATTGATCTATCAGGACTCAGTTTGCAATCAGGTCCAAGTCGCTTGGTTAAAGATGAATACTCAGCCGGACCGTTAGTCGGCGGCATGGACATTGATGGCAATGATATTGGCACTATACAGCATCATCCATCACAGATGGTTGGACCTGGCGGCTATGGCTACCCGCAAGGACAAGGTTTGTGTTCAAACTCAGTGTTGTGTTAAGTTATTTTGTTTAGTTGAATTTAGAAATTTCTTTAGTTTTTACTTATAATTTCTTTATTTTTTTGTTTGGTTTGTTTTGTTTAATTTATTAGTATCTGATCCAAATCAAATGAGTGCGATGTTCGCTCCGGGCCGCACAATACCAAAAATTGAACCGACTGAAAGTAGCCCGCGGAGTGCATGGATGCCTCCACCCCCACCACGGTTGGCGCAACAGCAACAGTTGCAACCAACACAATCTCAAACTCATCCGCTCTGTAAGATTTTTCTTAAGTTATTTTTTTTTACTTTCAGATTTATAGTTATTTGTTCATTGATAAAATGATTTTTTAGTTATTAAATAAAATTTATATATCTTCAGCTGTTTCACATGTTATGCCAATGTCTGGGCCAACTGGCACAATGAACACTGGTCCAGTTATGGCACCACCACCTCCCCCGCAAACCCAAAACTCACAACAGCTACAAGGAAACGGTGGAGTCGGTAGTTCTGTATCTGCCGTTGGTCATCATTCGCAAGGCAGTTCACCAACCGATCCTTCTGCAAACCAACTGCAGCAACAAGCTGTTGGTAATGTGGGGGTAGGACCATCTGGTGGGCAGCAGGGTTCATATTACGGTCAACCAACAACATCACAAATGCCCAACGTTGCTGAAGCAAAATTCTCTGCAGCGGCTGGTGGGCAGCAACCAGTGTCACCACATCTACAACAGAATGGTTATGTAACAGCGCAAAGTAATGCTGGTGGTGGAGGTGGAAGTAATTATGTTGGACAGACACCGGCAAGTGGGCAAACAACAGGCACGCAGGGAAACTCGGGTGTAACGGGCGGCGCAGGTCAAGTTGCGGGTGGATCTGCAGCAGTTACCGGAACATGGACTGGCTCAAGTACGCTGACATATACACAATCGATGCAACCTCCAGATCCTCGTTCTCACCATGCTGGTTACTGTCAGTTAAAGAATCAACTATTTTTTTTTAATTTTTATAAGTTTTTCTTTTTTTTTGCAACACTAGGGAATAATGCTATGGCTGGCGACATGTCTGGCCAACAGCCGCGTTTGCTCTCACGACAACCTGCTCCTGAGTATTGGTGTTCGATTGCTTATTTCGAGTTGGACACACAAGTGGGTGAAACCTTTAAAGTACCGTCAGCTAAACCAAATGTTATAATCGACGGTTATGTCGATCCATCCGGTGGCAATCGGTTCTGTTTGGGTGCGCTCAGTAACGTGCATCGCACCGAACAGTCTGAGCGAGCAAGGTAAATGAAAAATAATATAACTGCCGCTTTGCAAAATGATGTAATTTATTGTGGGTAAACCAGAAGAGGCGCGACTAAGTTCTTTATATTATTTAATAATTGTACTTATAAAAATGATAAATTTCGAAAAATTGAGTTGATTCGGAAGATGGGTGAGGGGTTACTTGGAGGGTGGAAAGGTACAGTACTGACAGTGAAGATTTCTTTTAAAGCTGCACAGTTCAAAATCGCCGTGACGCTTATCAAGAATAAATATACTTTTCTATGCCGGACACGCTTATATCTAGGTGTTACAAACGTTTGCACAAAGTTAATATAACCTGATATTAAAGGTTAAGGGTAGGAGGGAATACTACTTCGCCTATTCTTAAAGGGAAACAAATTGTGATATTTAAAAGCTCTTTAAAAGACCTGACCCGACCAAGAATTCGCTTCTTAATTATTGTAGAGATCAAAACAAAGCATGTAATAAACACTGGCTATGTCTTAACTTTTTAGGTTACACATTGGCAAAGGTGTTCAGCTGGATTTACGCGGCGAAGGCGATGTTTGGCTACGCTGTCTCAGCGACAACTCTGTGTTTGTACAAAGTTATTATTTGGATCGTGAGGCAGGGCGTACACCAGGAGATGCTGTACATAAGATCTATCCATTGGCTTGTATTAAAGTAAGCTCAAGTGTTAAAAACTGAGCTTAGTCAGCTATTAAAATGTATATTTTAAAAAATTATGCAGGTTTTTGATCTACGTCAGTGCCACCAACAAATGCATTTACTGGCCACGAATGCACAAGCTGCCGCAGCAGCACAAGCGGCGGCGGTGGCCGGTCTGCCAAGCACTCCATTAGGAGCACCACCTAGAAGTGAGTTCAGCTATAAATTACTAAGTGACTATTTGACATTGATAACAAATCTTTAAACATTTACTTATTTTTAGATATAACAGCTGCTGCTGGTATTGGCGTGGATGATCTACGTCGTTTGTGTATTTTACGTTTAAGTTTTGTCAAAGGTTGGGGACCTGATTATCCACGACAATCGATCAAAGAGACTCCTTGTTGGATTGAGGTACATTTGCACCGAGCTCTACAGCTTTTGGATGAGGTTCTGCATGCGATGCCCATCGATGGCCCACGTGCTATAGCCTAAAAAGTTAGAGTTGGGCCTTGAGAAAATGGAAGGATTTAAATTTATTATAAAACTTAATTAAGTCGCGTTAACAATTATTTAATTTTTGTTCGTTCATTATGCTAGTTTACAAATTAATGTGTTTTTTTTTTTTTTATTAAGTTAATCGTTAATTTTAGTAATCAGCTACACTATAAAACAAAGAATTTTTATATATTTGATGTAAAATTCTTTTACAATGCGGCACATTTAATTCAATCGCTTTAAACACAATCAAAAATAATTATGAATATTTTTTAATACATTTTATCATCAATTCCAAGCAGTACATTTTATTACTTTTGTAATAAATTAACAGGCTTGAGCAAGTTGTAAAATATTTCGAAAGCAACAAATATAGTTTATAATTTTACAAAAAATCTGCTACTTTAATTAATAAGATAAGTTAACTTCTGTATTCAGCCACATTGAATTGCACTTGTGCGTTCAACCACTGCAGCCAATTTCCATCAACAGGTCGTTCAAAAGTTATCTCTTGAAATACTTCCGATCTTGAAATTTCGCTAAAGTGCATCTTTTCGAACATTTGTATACTTTTGGTGTTTTTAATTGCAATCTTTGCTTCAAATTGTGCAACATTTAAACTTTCTATTGCATACTTGAGCATCAGTAGCATTGCCTCCCAACCGTAGCCCTTACCTCGTGCACTAGTTTCTGCAATCATTATTTCGGCTTCCGCTACTTGGCGACTCTCAATGCTATGCTGCTCATCGTCATCTTCACGTAGAAATAGATTCGTGTCACCCACTAGAGCCTGTATTTCGTTGTTTGTCTTTTCGTAAACTTCTCGGTCGAGCACTAGAAAAGTGCATTTGTCATCGTCTTCACGCCAGCTGCGTTGCATGTTATATTCATCTTCCAAAGAAAGCGGCTCTGATGCTGTCAGCTCTTGCAACTCGGTACTTTGCATCCATTGATGGTACTTTGCAACATGCTTGGCTTCGTATGGAACTAAAACCACTTTTTTACCAATAATCTTTATGTTTTGATTTAACCTCATATTCAAAACATATGTTCGGTGCAATAGTGAAGAGTGAAAGTTATTAGATTATAAATGCTAAAATCGATAAAATTTCTAGTCTCTATCATGCATTAATGCATAAATGCCAACCAAAATTCACACACAAAATCACTTTATCACTCCAAATATATAAACATCATTCGAGTGACACTTTGAGTAAAAAATTTTTCACCAATAAAAAAATCACAGAGAACAGAAAATATCACATCCCTGCAAACATTTTTAATCGCCTGAGAATCTCCAGCGAATCGCTTGGAAGATGAAACGATTGCCGGCAAGCTCTTCTGAGAGTCTTCCTGGAATCGCCGAATGTAAGCACCTGAAGCCATAAAAGCGATTAGCCGGGAAGATTCGGCAGCGAATCGCCAAGAGGAGTCTTAAGCGATTCGCCTGGAAGATTCGCCGACGAATCGCCGAGAGGAGTGTTAAGCGATTCGCCTGGAAGATTCGCCAACGAATCGCCAAGAAGAGTCTTAGACGATTCGTCAGGAAGAGTCGCGAACGATTCGCTGAGAGAAGAATTAAGCGATTCGCCGTTAAGATTCGCCAACGAATCGGCAGAAGGGGTTTTGTTTGTTGCAGAGCATCGTTGTTGAATGTTACAAGTTGTTGCAAGTATGAACTAGCGAGCTCTTCAAACGTTGCTTTATCCTAGTTTCATGAAGTTTTTTAAAAGCTAAATTTTTTGATTAATTTAAACTATTTTTCAGAGCCTGCTTCATATTACAATGATAGATTTTGAAAGCTTTTTAAAAAGCAATCTTCCAACGATAGCCGGAATGAGCGAAGGAAGATTTTGAAAGTTTTTTGAATCGCGCATTCATCGCTTGGGCGATCGAAAAGCTATCCATCTTCCAACGATCGCCGGAATGAGCGAAGGAAGATTTTTAAATATTTTGAGAATCGCGCATTCATCGCTTCGGCGATCGAAAAGCGATCAATCTTCCAAAGAACCCTTAAGCGAATCGCTAGCGCGTCGCCAAATGATCTAATCTTCCAATCGTCTTCCAAATGTTTGCAGGGATAGTTGCTAAGAAATACACACCTAAAAAATTTTTTTGTAATATATAACATATAATGTTTGCTTGGTTATTTCAGTAAAAGTTTCTTGTTAAAAATTCAAATATAATTAAGAAAAGCATGAAATATGTGAAATTTATGTGAAAAAATCAAACACGAGTGAAAAATTACACACAAATAAGATGTGAAAAAATCACACTAGTGGAATATCACGCTAAATTTAAAAAAATTCATGTGAGCATATGGCAATAAAAAAATCACAAAATATGGTTAATTACACGAATCTGGGATATATGCTGTGATCGATGATATTGACATCGAAAGCTCAACATCGATTCCCGATGCTTATCGAACACAAGACATCGATGTTGTCCAACATCGTTATTAACACAGAAAATAATAGTGGTCCTCATGAAAGCTCTTAATCTCACATATTCGCATTTGCACAAATTTGTATACGCCATTTAACGAACATACCCTACAAGTCGTGAGTAAGTAAATCAGTTATTGCTGTACAAAATGCCAATACGAGGTTAACATACGAAGCTTATGAGCTGAAAATGCATTGCAATTTTGCGAGCACCTCGTAAGCTTTATTTGTATGACAAAAGAGAAAAGTTGATATACGCAGTGAAAACTTGAGAGGCTAACGGGGTATTCCCGGCATTTGCGAGACCACTAATAAGTGCATTCAGCAGAAAAAATGCAACGTACCTGCTCCACAACTCGGGCTGAATGGTATGCAGCATAAAACGCTCATACAACATGTTTCTTGAGCGGTCGCCATCTTAGGGAACGAAAATATTTTATTCTACTTCTGTTGAGCGGTTTATGCCGCGTTTCCATGTAATCTTCCAGTATCTTATCCTATCCCATATCAGAAAACACTTGCTATAAAGAGCGAGATGCATATATGTACATTTTTCTATAAATGTTTGACAAATGGGAAATTTGTAAACAAAGAATAAATTCAATTATCTTTCTAGTGCTGAAATGTGTTGTTCAAAATATCGAATAAAATAAGGAACTCCAGTGGAAACAAAGCCGGAACAAAAACAAAAAGAGGAAGATGTTACCAGGAGCCATCATAAGGCAGCTTGGAATACAGTTCAGTTCAATTCAAACGGATATATATCTTGGTTTTAATTGTTGCTGTTTTCATAAATTCCTTCAATTATAAAAATAATGATCTCAAACTAAACGTTGCTATTAATGATTTTCATTATTTTGTCAAACGTTAACATCGCCACCATTGCTTGAGCCGCCACCTACGGGGCCACCTTTTGGAGTGTAGACCGTGGCATTGGAATCTAAATTCGAAGAGACAAAGTGTTGCCAATGGTGTTGCTACCGAAATGGGTACGATGCCAGCGCATTGCTGCTGTTGTTGATTTATTATTGCTGATGTTGTAGTGCCACAGAAAACACCACGTATTCTGATGGTGCTGGTAGCATTGTTGACACTTTCATTATGGATGACCGCCGTGTATGCACGTTTGCTGTTCATACATAATAAAAAATGCCATGCAGCTATAAGAACGGTTGCAAAATATTATAGAATGTGTTACATTTTTATAGGAAAAGTTCAAGATATTGAACTTTTACAATCTTCTAGTATCTCATAATATCATAGGGGATATCACATGCTATAAAAATAGAAAATGTATACCTGTTTCACGCTAACATTAGCCAATCCCACAAGATAGGGTTCGCATGCTCATTCTTTCTTACAAAAAATGTGACTGTGGGAGATCTATAGATGCCAACCAAAATTCACACTCGAAATCACTAAATCACACAACATATATGTAAAAATCACTCGTGTGACACTCACAGCAAAAAAATCACGCACATAGAAAAAAAATCACGCAAAATCACACTTTTTTTTTTTTTTTTTTTTTTTTTTTTTTTTTTTTTTCAAGTTCATTTATTAATCTCATGTTTAACAATATATATAAATACAACAAGTAGAGCAATGATAACTACTTACAATAAAAGTTAATATGTAAATGTCCTAAATAGGTGCTCAATACATACAATAATAAGATATAATTTTATTAACTATCAATAGCATATTTTGTGGTTTGGTTAATTTTTTTGTAATATTAGATATAAATTAAACAGAAAAACGAGATTAAAACTGCTAAAAGTGCCCCCACACTATATGTTTCATACATATGACATGCCAAATTTTACAGATAGCTTTGACATACATATAGTGTGGAACATATGGAATTCAAATTCTGACAAGTCGTTTGTATTTCCGTATGTACAAATTTGATTTAGAACTGTTTCTAATTTCATCTGTTTTTCATATGTAAGAGTTTGAAGTTTGAAAAAAAAAAACAATAACATGCCATAAAAAAAATCAAGAAAACGTAAAATCTAATTATTTATTCCACAAATTTATATTTTTTAACAATTATTTAGATTGATTGGACAGAAGAAATCATTTTGTAACTTATTGAGCACTGGCGTGGCTTCGAATGGACGAAATTGCCGGAAAACTCAAACATTTAGCAGAAATATCGTGTCAGATAGTCTGTGGTCAAAAGAAAGGAGCTGTTTGACAAAAGTTCAATATTGACATACATAAGAAATTCGAAATGAAACTTTTTTGACAAGTCATTTGTGTTGAACATATAGTGTAGGGGCACTTTAATTATGTATCGGTTTTGTTTATATATAAAAATTAAACAAAAATACAAAAAGAACTATGTTATGGCTCGTTGATACTTTCACCCCATTCTAGCCACCAATATTTGTTTATATTCAATCGATCATTATTTAATTTGTCATGTTCAGGTATATTACTACAATATCTCCAGTTTTCAAGACGGTTAGGTGCAACCATTGAAGTGTGCTGTATTCTTTTGTCCGTAGCTCTTCTATTGACATGATAAATTATCGGGATGTTGCATGAATCTGATATATATCCTAGTGCATCGACGTATAAAAATGCTTCTGGTGGTATTAATCCCCTTTCTAAAGTTTTTTCGAAATACGAAGGATTTGGATAGAATGCTGCTGAAATAATGTTATTTTCTACTTGTTTTGCTCGTGCGAAATGATTTCTTATTAATTGAAGTATTACGTTGTCTATTCTTGATAGTTTAGAAGCATCTAAGAGTTTCTTATTGGATATATTGTGCAAATAGTTTGAATGTTGACTTCGGTACATACGCATACATGCTCTTAGGCATTTTCTTTCAAACAAGCGGAGTTTTTCCATATACGATGGACTTATGTTCCACCAAATTGGGCACGCATATGTTAAAATTGGCCTGATAAATGCTTTATAACAAATGATTTTAACATCACTATTTAAATATCGAGAGTAGAAGAGTTTTTTTAGTGACATAAAAGCTGATCTTGCTTTTTCTAAAACAGTTTTAATGTGTTCATTGAAATACAAAAATTTGTCTAAATAAACTCCTAAGTATCTAACATTCAATTTTGTTGGAATCTGAAGACTATTTGCGGCAGTGATTTTAAGATTTTTCCAATTTTTTCGGAGGTTGTTATTTCCACGCCTAAGAGGGGGACGAAATAGTATAACTTCACATTTTGCGTAGCTTATCTTTAGTTTCCAATTGTCACAAAAATTTTGAAAATGGTTAAATTTAGCTTGTAAATTACTTTGAATGTCTTCAATTTTTGTGCCATGTACATACAAAACAATATCATCAGCAAAAGCAATGGACATATCTGTTTCTTTTAATATTTGGGAAGTGTATATATTGAATAGGATGGGTGCGGTAACTGTTCCTTGTGGCAGTCCATTCTGTATATCAAATATTCTGTTTGTTGTGTTGAGTCCATCTGTTACTATGAATTTTTTATCTTTTATCATTGATATTATAATTTTTATGAGATGCTTAGGAAAGTCATATTTTATAATTTTATATATAAGAGCGTCAATCCAAACCGTATCAAATGCTTTTTCAATATCTACTAAGCAAGCTGCTGTATTACTTTTATCATTTAAATGCCAAAAGACATCTGATGTGAGTTTGTTTATAGCATCAACTGTGGAGTGTTGTCTCTTAAACCCAAATTGGTTTTGTGGTATTATGTTGTTTTCGTCGCAAATGTATAAAATTGATTTATTTATAACTATTTCAAATACTTTTCCAATGTTTGGTAAAAGGCTTATTGGTCTGTAATTTGTTGGATTAGAAGGATCTTTTTTCTTTTTTGGAATTGGAAATATTTTTGAAGTTTTCCAAAAGCTCGGAAAGTAGTAGTTATTTAATAAATTGTTAAAAATAATGCAATATTTTTGAATGATATCTGTTGGAATATGCTTGAGTGCTATATTTGGAATATTATCCAAGCCTGATGATTGTTTGTTATTAAGTTTTCTGAAGATTTCTTTTAGTTCTGATATCGTTGTAAAGTAATTTATTTTTTGATTTTCTGTTAAATTGTCAGATTTTAACTCATCGGAAAAAATTAAGAGAGTATTTGAATAGTCACTCATATTAAGAAATCTTGACATTTCAGTATTAACTAACTCTTCAGTATTATTTGGCAAAGTTCCTATATGATGTACACTTTTAAAATGTGATCCAATAATATTAAGTTTTAAGACATCTTCGTCTATTATGAAGTTATTTTCAATCGTAGGTATGGAAGTAACATCAATTCCAGCTTGAGACAAAAGAAAATCTGACGATACAGGTATTTTCAATTCAGGTATAGTATTATGGCAACGGGGTTTAAAAAGTTGGTTTATTTTTGGAAACATTTTAGAATTTGCTTTAATTATTTGCTCCGCGCGTTGTTTCCAGTAGTTGTTTATACTATTTCTAAATTGTTGTTTTAGTAATGTTTGAACATTTCTCAGTATAGCTTTAAATCTCACTATTTCGTTATTATATGTATTTGTGGACTGCCGTTGAAGTCTATTTATCTGGGTTATTAAAAAACTTTTGTAATTTTGAAGTAAACGAATTTGACTATTAACATAACATTCCATTGAATTTTGACTTTTAAATTTTGGGACTATTGAATTAATGCTTGTCATAATTATTGAATTTAGTTTTTCTATGTATGAGTCACATTCTTCGTTTGTCAGATTTCGATTATTAGGAGCTTCAGAAGGTGAAAATGCATTTCTATATTCTCTAAGTGCTCGTTTTGAAAATTTAGACCAGTTAGTTTTTCTAAAATTAAATTTATGGGATTCGAAATTTTCTTCTGTTGGAAGCAGTGATTCATCAGCAAATGATGCTATAATTAAAATAGCATTGTGATCGCTGTCATAAGGTAAAACAGGAATTTTGTTTTCATAAACTGTTTCAATTTGTAGTCGAACATCTGCAAGGCAGAGATCAAGATAGGAGTTACCATTTGGGTAACTCGGAGTATGTGGGCTGAATAACTTAATTTTGTAATTTATTTGGTTATCATCGACAAAACGTTTAAGATAGTTGCCTCTTCCGTTTGAATTTGTATCCAGCCAGAATTGATGTTTTGAGTTCAAATCTCCGGCTAGTATAAAATAATTATTTAAATTATCGAGTGCAAGGTTATCAAATAATGATAAATAATGGTTCGATGTTAAACTGAGTGTTTGTTGGTGGTGCGTATGCCGAAATTATGAAAAGAGAATTATTGTCATGAAGTGGAATTGAAATAATTGTTGTTTCTAAACAGTTGAAATTTGCTATGTCTTGATTGTATATTTTTTTAAAGCTAAACTTTTTCTTAATAAGTATCGCAGTTCCACCTCCTCGAATTGAATCCTTTCTGTCAGTTCTAATTAAATTATAATCTTTGAAACTTATCTTATGTTTTTTATTAAGTTTCGTTTCGTTTAAAAGTAGAATATCTAATCTTTTGCTCGTTAAAAATCTTAGGACGTCGGATCGTCTTGAGATTGAAACAATGGAGTTGACATTAATAGCGGCTATTTTAAGCCCTCTATGTCTAATATTGGACATTTAGATGTCGCAGCATTTCTAAGATTTTATTAAGTATTGTTTTAGTTTCTGTTACGTCTTTGGTCAGTTTGCTTACGTCGTTTTTTAAATTTTCGTAAGAAATGGGTATTTCAGTACGTGAAGCATTATTATTTTTAGTCGCGCTTGCAAATGAAATTCCCGTTTGAACGTAATTTTCTATAAAATTTTTTGTGTTTCATTTTCTTTTCTTTTAATTTTTTTTGTTTTCAACTGATTGTTGAGGTTCTTAAAAACCTCACATCCACGCCAAGATGCTGGATGTCCTGTTTTATTGCAAAGTACACAGAAAACGTGTTCTTTGCTTGATTATTTTTGCAAAAGGCATTTACCAGGTTCATGCAAATCTTGACATTTAACACACCTAAATTCCATGTTGCAATTTGAAGAGGTATGTCCAAACCTTTGACATCGGTGACATTGTAATACACTATCGCGTTTAATTTTTTCAAAAGATATAATGCACCCTCCAACGTGCTTAATATTTTTAAGATTTTCTAGTTTGCTATCAGGAGATAGCTGAACAACTAAAATTGGTAAAGTAATATTGTCGCGTTTTGAGCGCGCAGTGACATACCTGAACGCTTTAATAAACTTAAGTCCTTCACAATTATCCTTTAATTCTTCCAATATTTCATCTGGTGTGTAAGTATCAGATAGCCCTTTTATTAGGAATGTTTTTAGTTTTTTATGTTTTTCTGTATATGTATAAAATTCAGTTTTAGTTTTGTTCAGAATATTTTTTACAGTCTCAATGTGTTTGCTGTTACAAATTTGTAGCATAATTTTGTGTTTATTTATATTTTTTAAAAAGAATTGGCCTTTGCCAATTGCATTAACTAGTAATGTATTTATTTTTTGTGCATCTTCTTTAAAAATATTAATAGGTGGTGGTTTGAAAGTTTGTATTTACGTTTATATTTTATATTTTTTTGTATTTAGTTACGCAAAATCACACAAACAGAACAGAAAATCACGCAAAAATCACACACAGAACAGAAAATCACTCAGAAGCAATTCCAATTTCACAGCATAAAAGAGCATTTAATGCCATACAATTTTACAAATAATGAGATAATTTCTGTTATTTGGTAATATTAGCAAAAGCTTATTGTTAAAAGTTCATTAATAGCTGTGTTTTTTACCAAGCGAGTAGTCAAAAAACGACTGCTTACTCGCTTAAGAATTTTTTTAAAACTTGGAAGCATTTTCTGAAAAGTCAAAAAACGTTGTTTATGTTCTGATCAAATTTTTGTAAACAATTTTTGACAAATTTATTTTATATATCAAAGTTTTGACAATTAGTGATGCATAAATTTTCATATTTTAAGCATTGGAGACTCGGTTCTGAAAACAAACCCGATACTCAAAAGATTTTCAGTGCTAAAAGCTTAAGCAAACAACATAGTTTTACATAATGAGTATATTTGATAAATTTTGTTTATCTTACCTGTTAAATTATTATGTATTTTTATTGAAATATTGATCTAAAGCAAATTATGAGTATTTCGTGAAAAGTATTTGGTACAAAAAATTTTCATTTCATACATCACTATTCACTATCAATCAGATATAGTTGCCACCTTTGTAGGAAATTTATATAATTATTGAAACATAACTTGGAAGCATTTTTTTTCGTTTGGTCGGCAAACTTTTAAGCGACTAACAGTTTCCTGTGTTATTTAAGCGAGTATACATATGATAAGCGGTCGTTTTTTAACTACTCGCTTGATAAAAAACACAGCTAATATCTTATTTACTAGATCAAAATTAAGAAGATATGAAAATTTTTAGTAATTCAATATATTAAATATCAGTGGAAATAATTTAAATTGTCTGAATTTGTTATATAAACTAAATATTAACTTTTTAAAATTTTAAACTTTATACCTGCGCTAGCAAATTTCAATTGCAGTGTTGGGTTTGTTCGTTAATATACGTGTTTTCGCACTTACTTGCACGCACTCTTCAACAATAAAGTGAGTGATAAAAAAAATCACGCATGAGTGAAAAATCACTCGCTTCATTTCAGAAATCACACATTGTCACACAGCCCTCAAAAAATCACGAAAAGTGATTTATCACACGAAACTGGCATCTATGGGGAGATCGTAGAAGATAGCATGGAAACGCGGCATTATAGCCTAGACACATTGACTGCGGCTGCAACATAACAACACGAGGTGAAAACGAAAATGCTGGCATGTTGTCTACGACTTGATTAATTTGAATGCAGCGCGATAAGCCGTATTTTCATATATTTTTATTATAAAACATCGAATTATGATTATAAAACAAACATTTAACACAAACACAATGAGAATGAACAATAAAAAACACAAAAGAAGCAAACACAAAAGAAAAACACAACAAATGCCGATGTTCTTACTCTTGTCGCACGTCAAAATAGAAAAAGTTCTAAATCGACGACAGCAACATTGCAGCAATGACGCAATGTCGTTGCAACATTTTCACCACATTCACCTCCATAAGAAAAGCATGTAAAAAAAACTCGCGTGTAGCAACGTACACGTGGCAGAAGTGAAACTTCTTTAACAGTAAGAAATAAGAGAGATTTAGTGTGAAATAGAGAGAGAAAGTATCTGAAAAGAAATTCAATCAATACGAAATGGAATAATAATTTGTTGATTCAATATTTGCATACAGGGACCGTGCCGAATATGGTTTTTGTCGAAAGTGTCACATATTAACTTTTATCTCTTAATTTTTATTTTTTCCGACAAAAATAACAGTTTTTTGTGCCTTATAGTTTTTTTGGGCAAAAATAACAGTTATTTTCAGCCGTTTATTTTTCGGTCAAAAATATCAGGTAATTTATATTTGTTCAAGTCATTTTACCGATAAAAAAATTTTGATATTATTATTTTCATCTCATCGGTGAGACATTTTACACATGGCGGCAACAGTTCAATCTGTCAAGCGGCCTTTAAGAAAACACAAATTGCTTGTTATTTTTAACCGAAAATATTAAAATCACAAAATAACTGCTATTTTTGACCGATAAAATAAAAGTCAAAAGTAACCTTTATTTTTCCTCGAAATATTGTTATTTCATTGTTAGAATTAACAATTTTTTTTTGAGAGTGTAGATTCAACAAAATACACTGATGTTTCGCAAAAATGCATTTTGAAACTCAGCCGTTGTTGCAATCACCTTACCTTCATCATTAGTTGCAGACTCAGCTGCGGCTGTATTCTTAAGAGCTCTAATTCGCTCTCTATATTCCCGAACGCGTTCTGCTCCTGTTTTAGCTATTTTTCTATTTTTTTTCCGTGCATACTTGTAGGATGAAAATTAATGTTATGGTTATGTTAATAATGTAATGTTAATGTTAATCTAAAGTTAATGTTAATTATGTTATTTTCATTATGTTACGCGTTGAGTTTTAATTACATTTTGTTTAACAATTTATCATGTGACTACGTGGCGTAAAGGAATAGGTTCCGGCTGATAAGCAACGATGTTCGGGGTTCAATTCTCGGCAGCGGCAGTAATTTTTTTTTAATTTTCATATGAATTGAAAACGTTAGCCTAGCGTCACGAAAAAGGACCTTGAAATTTCGCTAGCCGCCAAAGAAGTTTCACTTCAAAAATTTGACGTTTGCTGCAATGCTGCAGCCGCAGTCAATGTGTCTAGGCTATTACGCTCACTTCAGTTTGACAGATAATAACAAACGTGGGTAGCTGAAAATTAAAGACAAAAAGCTGTCGATTAACGAACAACTGTTTGCCGTTTGACGTTTAGCAAAAAACCCATTCAGAAGAAAGTATCGCTCTATGCTACTTCGCTACCTGAGTGCTTTTTTGGATAGAATGCAACCAATGTAGAATCACGGATTTTGGTATTTGATCATAAAAGTGGCTCAACAATACATTTTTTCGAGACTTATTTTGAATACAGCATTATTCAAGAAAATCTATATCCAAAAGGATTTCGTGTTTGATTTGACAATAACAGTTTTTCAGTAAAAATAATCCCTTTTTCGTCGTAAACTTGGAAAATACCTGCCCAACCCTAGGTTACAAATTAAAGGTCTCCAAAACCACAAAGATGTGGATTCTAAGTTTGACGCTTCGGAGATATTTCGCCTTGATCAGAATTTAAAACGAAAAAAATCGACAATTTTTGACGAAAAATGTATTTTTTCACATTTTTTCATTACTTTTGTATATAATACCTTCCGGGATACAGCAGAATGAGTGTCCAAAAAATGAACTCCCGTGTAATAATTATACCTCCAATATAATGATCATATATAAAAAAGCACATTTTGTAAAATCAAATAATCGCAATATTACAATACAAACTGGCATAGAACTAGTGTCCGACCGAAACCAAAATTTTGGCCGAAACCGAAACCGAATTTCGGCCATTTTTGTAATATTCGGCCGAAACCGAAACCGAAACCGAAACTGAACGTCTACATGAAAATTGTTTTAAAAACAATTTATTTATTTTAATTTTTTAGTTAAAAGCTTTCAAAAACATAACAATTGAAACAGATTATAATAACGTATATATACGATAAATATTATTTTGCCTTTACTCATAGAAATTTACAAGCCTCTTATAAAGCCTTTACAAAAAAAATTTCAAAAACAGTATCCATAAACGTCCAATAACGACAAAAATCTCTTATAAAGGCTTCTTAAATGAGTAACCTTCAATAAACCCTTGATAAAGCCTTTTTAAAATTTTTACTCTAATGTGATCACAAATATTGTCAAAAATACTTCAGACTGTTTCAAAAAATATGAAAACATGGCAAAACATTTCAAAATATTGAAAATAAAAATTATAAGTGACAATATTTTCACAGAAGAACATAGATTAAACAATTTTTTGACTGTTTGCATGTCAAAGTATTGATAAAATTGTGACAAATAAACAAAAAATTATTGAATTTATCAAATTCACAAACCATTCTTGACACTGTTCCCATTTCAAATTGAGAGTGTTCCTATTTTAACAAATAAGCTGAGACAATATTTTTATGAATAACAAAATTTTAAAAAATATTTTATCTCTAAAAAGCTTTTTGACTATTGAGCACTTTAAATCTATTCCAAGATATTTTTATGAATAAAACCGTTTGAATATTAATGTTCAACTTTAAAATAATAAATATGGAGATCATTTAATACCACTTTAAGGAACTTTTTAGTATATAAAGTTAAATAACTTAATATTAGAATCTAAAAAAAACTACATTTATCGTTTTGTGCTGGACTCAACTCACACGGTCAATCAAATGACTGAATTTAACGTTTTTGTTCTACTTAACACCATTAAAAATTTTGATGAAAGCGAACTCACATCTACCATTGAAATATATGTAAAAACCGAATTAGTAGTGTCCGATCAAATATTCGGTTTCGGTTTCGGCCATATTGATGCCGAATAGCCGAAACTGATTAAAAGGGCCGAAACTGGCCGAAACCGAAACCGAAACCGAATATTCGGTCGGACACTACATAGAACGTTTGTTTAAATTAACCAACTGAGTTTTGAGAAATTTTAAAAATTTAGTGAAATAGTTTGTGAAATCGTTCATAAAAAAATAAATTTAAAAACATCGATAATAAGTTCGTGACATCAATGTTACGATGTTTGAGATATTGCAATTTAGATGTTAAATCATCGATTTTTTTGTCTCTTAACTATGAACATCGATGAACATCGAAAATTGATTATCATCGATCATTCCTAACTTCCACATTAAATAGTACCAGCAAAAAATAGTAGGGGTATTCACGATGTGGTGTATTTGCCCTTGTATTGTGTATTTTTGATAAATTTTATGTTTGAAGTAAAATTACAAAAACAAAATGTACAATATTCAAAATACAACCCTGTAGCAAAAATACAATGGCGACACCCTATTGTATTCTTTGTAAATATCGTTGTATATTTGATCAACTGATCACAAAAACTTTTTGACTCAGCGTGGATGAAGGTACTGGCTGGGTTGTGTGTTTATTTAATAAAAGTTAATTTAATTCAGTGCTTCGTTTCAATTCTTTTATTTTCTCGTACTCCTAAATGATGAACTACCCAGACTTTAGTGAAGGTTTGTTCACAATGCGTTGTAAATATTATAAATTTTGTAAGAATTTATAAAAAATACACCACATCGTGAATACCCCTAGTATTGATATATCATTTTAAATTCATACTCAAAAATAAAAACGTACTCCAAATAGTACGAAGGTATGCTCTTCTACAACCCTGTACCATAGTTTGTCACTTAAGTTGCCAAGGCAACAGCTGTCAGACACCGTGCTGAATTATGTCCGTGAAGATAACAACCACTTCTAACAACCAATTTCATTCCCACGCGTTCTATCAGGTTTTGACAATTCGTCAAACGTCAAATGTCACTTTTCAACAACTCTTTTCTAACAACAGTTTTGTAATTCTGATGCTGATGGACTAAATTGGATGCAGCAACTCAAAGGATTCCTTATGGACACTCTTGGAAAAACAGGTAAGAAGTAATTTAACTATAGCACAAGAGTATAATAAAATTAAATCGTTTTATTCACGCACAGGGTCAGGAAAATTAAGACTAATTTTTTGTGGACAACCAGATTCGTGGAGTTGTTGGGCATTAATCCTCCAACTAGGACAATGATTTATACATGAATCAATAGGTAAAGTATGTATCTTTTTGATAGTTATAATGTCAAATAAACTAAATTTATAATTTTCTCATAATAGGCCTTATTCTCTTGGGCATGAATTTGACGGATGCTTCTTGCGCCTGCTGGACAGACGCTTTGGAATACATGAATGTTTTATACATCACCAAAAAGATATTTAAAAAACCTTTCATTTAATACCAATTTTGTTACTAAAACTCTTTTTATTCTCCCAGAAACCTAGCCAATCCTTTTTGAGCAAATTTGGCCACTTTCGTTTCTGGAGTTGTTGGACAGTTTAAGATGCAGGAGCTACTTTATTAGTACAAGCATCAATCAGGTAAGCATATACAAAATTGATAGCATAAAATTCACCTTTGTAACCCTTACCACTTTTCCATAGGAGGCTTCATCCTTGAAAGAAGTCAATTTTAGAGGATACTTAAGGATTCTGGACGGAACCCTAAGGTCAATCTTCAGAAACTATGCGTCATCAAAAAGGTATTTATATTCTCTTTCATTCCACATCATTTTCAATAATATAGCTTCTTTATTTATTCCAGAAATGTACCTAATCCTCGCTGGAGCAAAATGGCCAATTTTCTTTTTGGAGTTGTTGGGCCTCGTTTGCTGCAGGAGCAACATGATTTATACCAGAATCAATCAGGTATATATAGAACTTTTTAATAGCCTTTGATTTATTTTTTTAACCTGAACCATTTTTTCAAAACAGGCTTCATCCTTGAAAAAAGTGGATTTTAGACGAATCTAAAGGATTCTGAATGGAACCACGTGGAAGACCTCCAAAAATTGCATGCCATCAAATCGGTAATATCAACCAAATTAGTTTTTAATAAAAAATAATTTTATTTACTCTTTACTTTTTCCAGAAAACTAAAAAATCCTCGTTGGAGCAAAATGGCCAATTCCGTTCATGGAGTTGTTGGAACCCTGTTGTTGCAGGAGCAACTTCATTTATACTAGCATCAACCAGGTATGTATGGAACTTTTTAATAGCGTTTGATTTATTTTTTTAACCTTAAGCATTTTTCCACAACAGGCTTCATCCTTGAAAAAAGTGGATTTTGGACGAATCTAAAGGATTCTGAAGGGAACCACGTGGGAGACCCCCAAAAAATGCATGCCATCAAATCGGTAATATCAACCAAATTAGTTTTTAATAAAAATAAATTTTATTTACTCTTTACTTTTTCCAGAAATCTAAAAAATCCTCGTTGGAGTAAAATGGCCAATTTCGTTCATGGAGTTGTTGGACCTTTATTGTTGCAGGAGCAACTTCATTGATACCAGTATCAACCAGGTGGGTATTGAACTTTTTGATAGCCTTTGTTTTATATATTTAACCCTTACCATTTTTCCATAACAGGTGTCATATAATAAAAAACCAGATTTTGGATGAAACTTGAGGATTCTGGACGAATCCTCATGGATGACCCAAAAAATTATGCGCCATAAATAAGGTAATATTGATTAACTAAGTTAAGCTCAAAATTCAAGTTTATTAACGCTTTACTTTTTCCAGAAATCTGTAAAATCCTTGCTGAGCCAAAGTGGCCAAATTAGATCATGGAGTTGTTGGACCTTTATTGTTGCAGGAGCAACTTCAATGATACCAGTATCAACCAGGTAAGTATTGAACTCTTTGATAGCCTTTGTTTTATATATTTAACCCTTACCATTTTTCCATAACAGGTGTCATATAATAAAAAACCAGATTTTGGATGAAACTTGAGGATTCTGGACGAATCCTCATGGATGACCCAAAAAATTATGCGCCATAAATAAGGTAATATTGATTAACTAAGTTTAGCTCAAAATTCAAGTTTATTAACGCTTTACTTTTTCCAGAAATCTGTAAAATCCTTGCTGAGCCAAAGTGGCCAAATTAGATCATGGAGTTGTTGGACCTTTATTGTTGCAGGAGCAACTTCAATGATACCAGTATCAACCAGGTAAGTATTGAACTCTTTGATAGCCTTTGTTTTATATATTTAACCCTTACCATTTTTCCATAACAGGTGTCATATAATAAAAAACCAGATTTTGGATGAAACTTGAGGATTCTGGACGAATCCTCATGGATGACCCAAAAAATTATGCGCCATAAATAAGGTAATATTGATTAACTAAGTTTAGCTCAAAATTCAAGTTTATTAACGCTTTACTTTTTCCAGAAATCTGTAAAATCCTTGCTGAGCCAAAGTGGCCAAATTAGATCATGGAGTTGTTGGGCCTTTATTGTTGCAGGAGCAACTTCAATGATACCAGTATCAACCAGGTAAGTATTGAACTCTTTGATAGCCTTTGTTTTATATATTTAACCCTTACCATTTTTCCATAACAGGTGTAATCCAATCAAAAACCGGATTTTGGACCAATCTTAAGGATTCTGGATGGAACCACATGGACAACCACGGAAAATAATTCCCCATAGAAAAGGTAATATTGATCAACTAAGTTTAGCATTAAATTCAAGTATCTTAACACTTTACTTTTTCCAGAAATCTGTAAAATCCTTGCTGGGCCAAAGTGGCCAAATTACTTTTACATGTAAGGACCTGTTACAGAACCAGCAGAAGTCGATTTTGATTCACCGCTAAAGTGTGCCAAGGCCTGGTCCACACTATGTGCAATAAATACATTTTTCAGCTGCTCTTTTTTAAGTTTGTCTACAGAGTGGGTAGAAGAAGCACAAAAATTAATCGCAATAGTTAATTTTTTTTTTATTATAAATATTTATTACGGTATACAACTTGTTGGTTTTAATAAATTTTAAGAATAGAGAAGCTTAAACAAAAAAATCATAATTTTATGAAAAATTTTACAACATACGAGCTCATAATAAAAACATTAACATAAATAAACAACATTAATCGACTTTTTTATTTGCGGTAGCAATTTTAACAACTTCTTATTTATAAGCAAGATTACTACAACTTTTTTTCATCATACGAAAAAAATCGATATACACACATATACGAGCACACTTCCTTGATCATTGGCTCATCCCGCTTACTACTACGATTGGAACAGGATGAGTTTTTCATATTCGAATACAATTCATTGTATTCCATGTAAATGTGTTGTCACTTAGCTTACGTTTTAAGCATATTCAAGGCTCTTTCGAACAATGTAATTTTGGGAATTGACTAAAATAAAAAATGCAGAATTGTTTATTCGATAATGCCGAAAAAAGTATGTCTGTATGACTCACTAATATTTTACATTCCTCGAGAACTTCTTTAGGTGTATAGCCATGCGCAGGACCCAAAAGATCGTCCAACACTATTTGAAGACATTTTTCGTTGCCATTGACAGCCAATTGATAGACTAGCATAGAGTACCAATACTTAAGATCGTCCTCGGATTTGAAAGCTTCACACAGTTTGATTTGGTTCTCTAAGAATAAAACTTTAGCTGCCGTCTACAATTCACTAGGATCTCTAAAATTTTAGTTGTTTCAAAATAAAAACTATGAAAATTCAAACAAACATGCTTACATATCCATATCATTTAAACTTGCGGCATAATTCTGCACAAAACAATGGATATGCATGGAAAATCTCTTTAATCTTTTAAGTGTTAGTTGGCGATACATTAAACGATTGCAATGGCATAGTTGATATGGATGAAAAGCCTTCCGTTGGCAGTGAAGGTGTCTCAATAAAATGTTGATTAGGCTCTCCTTGAAAAAAATCTGGTGGTTTTATTTTTCTTGTGTTGCTCTGTATCTTGTGTAGTTCTGGATTTTCAATAAGGATATCGGAACCATTGTTGCCATTCTCCACATTGGCA
Source organism: Tetanocera ferruginea (assembly GCA_958299015.1). Taxonomy (NCBI): domain Eukaryota; kingdom Metazoa; phylum Arthropoda; class Insecta; order Diptera; family Sciomyzidae; genus Tetanocera; species Tetanocera ferruginea. The sequence continues at coordinate 11,625,863 of OY282642.1, forward strand.
CTTTTAACATACATACGCTGGTATAGTGTATTCTGGTAAAATTAAAAGTGATGAACAATAAAGATATTCAGCAAATGTGTTTATTTTAATTTTTGCATACCTTATCCTCCTCAGCTTGTGGCGTGCCCAACTCTTGTTCGTCGAATTTCAGGCATGCTACGGTTCCATCGCCACTACATGCAATGAGACTGCGAGACAGCAGTACTGCTGAGCTTTGTTTTTTGTGCCTGTCATGCCTTCAACATGAATACAATTCCAACCTTCGGGTTCTATGATCTGTGATGTGGATCCGCCACCGTTCATGACATGTGCTAACAGCAAATACTGACCATCTGTCGACCATGACAAACGCAATATATGTGTGGTGCCACCACACTCTTCGGATGGCTCGGTTATAGTGCTGCTACACGTCCAGTCGTTGATTTTCCAGATCTTGGCACTGCTATCATCGCTCTGTGAAGCCAAGAACTTACCAAGTGGATCCCGGGTAACGACTTTCACCAGCCCTGTATGACCCTTTAGCAAGTATAGATGGAAACGCTTGTGCTTCCCATACAATTATCGTTTTGTTGGCCTTAGCTTTAAAACAAAAAATAAACATTGTTGATTAATTGTAATTCTTATAAATTAATTAACTTAATATTTTTTCGGCAACTTTACAAAAGCAATCGTAGCTTCGTACGCCATTTTTAAATGAGTTATACATACTTCGAAAGCTTTTAAGGAAAGAATGCCACCTGGTAAAAACGCCATACAATGCATTTTGCAGCAATGTATTGAACCAATCTATAGTTATCATTTTTCAATGTGTAAATTAAAAATTTGATGAATGGATGGCAAAATATATTCGTTTATTGATTTACTTTATTGGAGTTTAAAAACAAATTCTGTCAAAAATAATAAGCAACCTTAAACTAATAGGTTTAGCATTTTAGCTACAGTATATAACTAACTATAATAGCCACATAAAGTTTGGTTAGCTTTTATTGATTTATTGTAGAGCGATTCAAATCGCTCACAGTATAGGCAAATGTCAAAAATAAATTGAAAACAAAAAATTCATACAGTTCAAGCAAAACAACAAAGACCGCGTTTGATCATATTTTATACCCCATGCGTACTGCGTAGGTGTAGAAAAGCATATATATTCTTGATCAGCATCACCACCCGAGTTGATTTAGCCATGTCCGTCTGTCTGTCTGTCTGTCTGCCTGTCTTACTGCAGACGTATACGCAATACGCATCAAATTTTAGCGTAAAGTTTTACGCAAATCGCTTGATAAAGTTCATATAAAAAAAAATTATATTGCGTAAAAATTTACGAGTTAAGCAATTGCCCAGCCCTTACGCAATGACTTGAATACCCTAATGTAAACTGGTTCTATACTCATTCAATGGCACAAAATTACAGCATTATACCATGTATATTAAGGAGCCTCACGCTCCATAGAAAAAAATTGTTGGTTAGTATAGTTGCTCAAATAACCAAATATTTCGACTCTAGCGATAGCCATCCGTGAGCTAGAATGGTTTAAAATAATCTCTTAATTCCATTTTTTAGTGGTACTTTGAAATAAAAAAACCGGTCAGACATAATAGTAAAAAAAATTTCTTCCAATCTGCATCAAAAAACATGGAATTTTTGGGACCAAAATAATTTGGATGGGCATGACTTTTTTATATTCTTTTCACTAGAATTTCTGCAAGAGAAATAACGCAAAGTACCAATAAAAGGCGCAAAAACAAACGTGAAAGGAACCCTGTGGCATCATTTAGAAAAGCTTTTCTGTGAGTCGCCATATTTCTTTTGTCGAGCTTTCATATCTTTGGCTGTGTGCCAATCGAAAAATGATGTAATGAAGGCTTCAAATCTGCGTTTTTGTGTGCCAAACGGTGGCCATTTCCACACAAGTTCGATAGTTAAGAAGCTAGTTCGCCAGTTTGGCACACTAGTTGACTTGTTGACATATTATTATATATACATTTCATATATTAACTCATAAATGCCTGAAAAGTTATTTTTGAATATATATACATATATTTATACTATGTATATGGGTTACTAAGTGTTAATACGTGTTCAAATTTGGTATAGTTTGCTAAAAATTTTGCAACTTCGGGTAATGTAAGGTCAAGACTAAGTGAGATTTTTTCCGAGCGCGCGGTTGTTTTATGGTTTTAAGGTTTGGTGGACAAAATTTTGACACTGATACTGATTTTTTTCGCATTAGTATATTTTATGTGTGGAATAAAATTATATGTTCTAATTTTAAAACATGTTACTGATCAAAGGGTTATATTTGAGAAGAGTAGAAATGTACTCTAAAAAAAGTATTTATTGCTTCGAAATAAATTATTTTTGTGCGGGGAAAATAAAGCAAAAATGCTCTCTAAGTCTTCCACACCTGCTTACTTTTTTCGAAACAAATTTTTTAACTGAATCCAAATAAAGTTATCACGTATACTAGCTGTGTTTTTTACCAAACGAGTTGTAAAAAAACGCTCGCTTATCATATGTATACTCGCTTAAATAACACAGGAAACTGTTACTCGCTTAAAAAATTGCCGACCAAACGAAAAAAAATGCTTCCAAGTTATGTTTCAATAATTGTATAAATTTCCTACAAAGGTGGCTATATCTATATCTGATTGATAGTCAATAGTGAAGTATGAAATGAAATTTTTTTGTACCAAATACTTTTCACGAAATACTCATAATTTGCTTTAGATCAATATTTCAATAAAAATACATAATAATTTAACTAATTGTCAAAACTTTGATATATAAAAAAAATTTGTCAAAAATTGTTTACAAAAATTTGATCAGAACATAAACAACGTTTTTGACTTTTCAGAAAATGCTTCCAAGTTTTAACAAAATTCTTAAGCGAGTAAGCAGTCGCTTTTTGACTACTCGCTTGGTAAAAAACACAGCTACTGTATGCAGTTTACATAGAGTACTACCAAAACGAAAACAAAACGTACCAAACATTTCTCATATCGTACTTAAATCATTAAAATGTGCTCCACATAGTACTACACTTATGTTTCAATACAACCCTGCTTTCTTAATGACTATAGAAATATTCTTTTTTTGCTTTGTTGGACAGAGAAAATAGAAAATTTTTGTCAACAAGCCAACTAGTGTGCCAAACTGGCGAACTAGCTTCTTAACTATCGAACTTGTGTGGAAATGGCCGCCGTGTGGCACACAAAAACGCAGATTTGAAGCCTGCATTAGTGAGCAACTATCGATATATTATTGTTTTTTTTTAATTTTACACGTTTACACAACTATTGCTTTAATAATGTTATTTTACGCAAAACAACAGTATTTATTAAAGGCTTTAATAAAAAGCTTTAATTTAAAGCTCATACACATATAATTTTGAAAAAAATAGTATTATAAAACGCAGCACTTATACAAATGAGTCTTAAGTAATATCGTATTAGGAAAAAGTATGATATGTAGGCAACTGTGTACATTTATTGTCAAATATCTAAATAATTTTTCATGAATCATTTGGCACAGCAAAAATGACAACTCAATTTCAACTGACAGAAATTTTTTCAACCCCGAATTTTCTTTCCTATCACCAGTGGAAAATTTTCGATTGGCACATAGCCAAAGATACGAAAGCTGGACAAAAGAAATATGGCGACACACAGAAAAGCTTTTAGTAATGATGCCACTGAGTTTCTTTTACGTTTTTTTTTGCGCCTTTTATAAGTACTTTGCGCCATTTCTCATGCAGAAATTATAGTGAAAAGAATATAAAAGAAGTCATGAAAATCCAAATTATTTTGGTCCTATGGAAAAAATTCCATGTTTTTTGATGCAGATTGGAAGAATCTACAACTGCATTTTTTTTACTATTATTTCTAAACGTTTTTTTATTTCAAACTGCCACACTATATTTTTATAAAAAAAAATGAAATTAAGAGATTATTTCAAAACATTCTAGCTCACGGGTCGCTATCACTAGAGTCGATATATTTGGAGAATTATCATAACAGAAACTAAGGATTATTTTGAGCAACTGTAACTTTTTTTTCAATGGAGCGTGAGGCTCCTTAATATGAATGGTATAATGCTGTGATTTTGAGCATATGAATGAGCATAGTTTTGTCATAAAATGCACAAATACCGAATTTAGGTTTAGCAAGTTAAATATTAGCCTCTTTATAGAGTTTTCATTATTGGGGTTGTATGGGAGGTAGGCGTGGTTTTCATCTGATTCAGCCCATTCTTGAAATTGATCTTAGTTTTTCAGAAAAAAGCTTAAATATCCATTTCAGTTTGATAGCTTCAAAATTACGGACTTAATCAACTCAGGTGGTGATGCTGATCAAGAATATATATTCTTTTCTATACCTACCATGCCTCCTTATGGGCGTTACACACAACAAACAAAAAAAAAACAAATTGGCCATTTCAGCCCTTGATAGGACTTTGACCGAGCTTCTAATGATCAATTGTGTTGTGTGTGTTATTAAATGTTTGCACACAATTGACCGAGAACTGGACCTACATGTTTTATGCCGACTCCGAACGGCTAAAGTTCATGTTCTCAAGAAGCTTTACATGGCATTATTTACTCTCTGAGGCTTGCCATTGTCTGCAGAGAGGTGGTGACCGATCAGAAAAATTTTTTATAGAAAAAACTTTTCACCGCGGCTGGGGATCGAACCCGGGCTCCAAGCATGCTACGCCACACACCTAACCTGCATGCCACGGTCACCACCACGTTACACACCTCGTGATAATAATAATATACCCCTTACGCAGTAAGCCCTTGTTGTTTTGCTCGAACTGTATGAATTTTTTGTTTTAAATTTATTTTTGGCATTTGCCTATGCTGTGAGCGATTTGAATCACACCCAAAAAAATTCTGTAGTAAAAATAAATAAAAATGTATTTAAAACAAATGTAAAGTAGTAGCTCACCGTCCAAATAAAAATGTATTTATTTTTACTAAATTCGATTATTTATTTTAACTACAGAGAAAAAAATTTTTTTTGTAGTTATTTTTACTACAAGCGTAGTATATTTTACTACATATTTATTTAAACGAAAATTAAAATCCAAATTTTTATGCTGCATTAAAAAAGAATTTTTACTACATATGTAGTAATTCTTACTACATGTGTAGTAGTTTTTTATATTGACTAAAAAAATCGGTGTTTTGTTTTAATTCTTAAATTGTGTTTTTTAATTTCTATTTTAAATTATACAATTTAATTAACAAAAATATCTCAAGAACATATTTACAATAATGTCAACAATATAATGAAAAATAACATAGAATGATAAAAAAAGAACATAATCAGCCCAATCATGAAACATTTTCTCCCGGGAATTGTAAGTGGAAGTTTCCGGTTTTAAGATAGCAGATAAAGGTATCTCATTTTTTTATTTTACACTCATGAATATTGGCGATTGATGAACAAAATTGCATTAAAAATTTCCAAAAAGTATTTTAACTTAATCTTAAAAACGGAAATTTCCATTTACAACTTCCGGGAGAAAATGTTTCATGATTGGGCTGAATATAAAACGGGAGAAAAAAACATGAAAATTACGTTACAGCTTTATCTAAATGCCAATATTGTGGGCAATTAAACTCCCATCAATTTTCAGCAAAGCTTTTCTTCTTGAAATCTTGATGACTAGTTATAGTGGTAGGAGCCAAATATCGTCAACTAGAATGATATTATTTATTTATATAAGCACTTAACATTTTATTTAAAATTTGGTTACTTACCAGCATTGTGCAGTCTTGGTTGACAATATTATTTTTATTTTTTTAAATAATTTTTAATTTTTTGAAATGAAAAATCACAGCTAGCTATAAAAAATATTTTTTTTTTAAATTTTTGTGTACAAAAATAAATACATTTAAATAAATACTTACTACATATAACTACATCGTGTAGTATTAATTATTTAAGTGTATAATGCAGTAAAAAGTTATCGAATAACTACAAGTGTGTTTGAAAATAAATAAAACTACATGTTTTGGGAAACAAATACACATTGTGTAGTATATTCTACTACAGTATTTTTTTGAGTGCACTCTACAATAAACCAATAAAAGCCAACTAAACTTTATGTGGCTATATAGTTAGCTCTTAACTCTAGCAAAATACTAAACCTATTAGTTTTAGGTTTGCTTATTATTTTTTAAACTCCAATAAAATAAACCAATAAAAGAATATATTTTGCATCCTATCATCAAATTTTTAATTTACACATTGAACAATTATAACTAAAGATTGGTTCAATACATTGCTGCAAAATGCATTTATGGAGTTTTTACCAGGTGGCATTCTTTCGAACAAAAGCTTTCGAAGCATGTATAATTCATTTAAAATGGCGTACCAAGCTATGGTTGCTTTGTAAAGTTGCCGAAAAAATAAATAATTTTTTAATAAGAAATAATTAATTTTGAACGTGAACAAAGTAATTTTTACGCAATTTAAGGTTTGCATAAAATTTAGCTTGTAATTGCTGGACAGGCATCAAAGTCCATACGCCATACGATTTGGCAAATGGTACAAGGCAGCGTCGGTGGTTCTAGTGGTTCATTGTGTGTGCGCACCGTGGATGCTTATGATCCGGCTACTGATATTTGGTCCAACTGCAATAACATGGAAGCACGTCGATCCGCACTCAATGTTGTGGTACTCAATCGTTTTATTTATGCTGTCTGCGGTTTTGATGGCACCACTGGCCTTTACAGTGCGGAGGTTTTTATCCAGACACGGGTTGGGACTTTTATAGACTCCATTTCAAAGCTTCGGAGCTATGTTTGTGTCTGTGTTGTCAATGGTTTTCTCTACGCTGTTGGTGGTTACAATGTTTGTTCACGTAAATACTTATCCTCGTAGCGGAGCTGGTGTGGGCGTTATGAACCTTAAGAAGCTTATGATCCAGAAGCAAAAAATCACAATGGAGGTGGTGTAGCACATGATGGCATGCTAGTTGTGGTCGGTGGCGATGATAGCACTCCAAATCATAGAGGTAGGTAACAATGTAGAAAGTCAAAGGAACATTTTAATATCACATTTATATCTAGGCTTATTGCCAAAACATACTGATACTTGGCGAATTTTGCCCGCTTCAATGACCATTGGACGCAACTACGCTGGTGTTTGTATGATAGATAAGCTCATGTGAATGGAAGAGCAGGGCGCAATAGCACGGTAGGTTCGAAAATAATGCTGTCACTAAGTCTGATCATGTATTATTTTTAATTTTTTCTAAAAGTCAAACAACAGCAAACGTTGGTTCAGTCATAGATAACGAGAACAGCCAGACGGAGGGCACTGCTAAGGGTGCTGCGGCTATTTGCGCGATAATTTAAACGAGGATAGCGACAACATCAATAATAACAACAACCAATTGCTACTCCAAGAACTATGATAATATCCGCTCTATGATAATATCTACGAATCTTAGGATCGTCGTGTTGGCGGTCCACAACTGTATTTGGGGTCTGGTGTTCAAATGTATTTGGAGTAGAAGAAGTTGAAAATTAGTTATATATTTCTATATATCGCACACGATCTTCAAAAGTGCATAACTTAAAATTTTAAAATTGTCAGGAGGCGAAAAAGGAAGAATACAAAGGAAGGACACAAAATGATTTTTTTAAAAATTAAAGAGCAATCAGATAAAACCAAAATTTTAACAGTCGATGGAGATGTGCATTATGAAATGGTTTATAGTAAAGTCAAAATTGAAATAATTTTGAGTTGTGTCACTTTTGAAGAGGGTGTGCGGTATATTATATAGAATCCTGAAACATGATTTAAAATTGACACAGAAATGTTTTAACTTAATGTTTTACTGATTGAAAAGTATTTAACCTTTTTAATGGTTACAGAAGGAATGCTTAAGTTTTCTATTTATAAAAAATAACTATGAAATATCAAAAATATAACTCAGTTCCATTAATCTCGATTCTATTTGATCTTGCATACTTTATTATATGGTTTATTTGAAGATTGTTTAACCAAAATATGTATTATATAAGAAATAAGCTTTGAAGCAAAAAAAAAAATAACTATTTCTCAATGAAAAGTCAAACCAAAAATGTTAAAAAATGTTTTCTTATATTAAAGACCAATTTCGAAAATAAGCTTAGTCGAATCAACGCCAAATCAAATTCCCAAACAAAAGATTGAAAAGGTCAAGTCTTAAGTCTTCAAAAAATATCTAAACAATTTCAATCAATAAAATATTGATGGAAAAAACTACATTTTCTTTGAAATTCACAAATTTTAATGTTAACTATGTTCTATAAAAAGGTGTATTACATTATTTACATACATTTCTTTTCTTGCCGTCATTTAAATAATACAAAATTGGTAAAATTAAATAAATGTTGTGTATGCAACGAAATTTATTGTCTTTTGATTTCTAAACAATATAATGATTTAACGTTAAGTATTAAAAGTAATTATTCAAAAACAATTATCTCATACAAAAAGTATTACAAAAAATATTAACAACTGCTAGTTTTAAACAACTTCTCATCAACAACAACTGTTGTTCATCAACAACAACTGTTGTTCATCAACAACAACTGTTGTTCATCAACAATAACTGTTGTTCATCAACAACAACTGTTGTTCATCAACAATAACTGTTGTTCATCAACAACAACTGTTGTTCATCAACAACTGTTGTTCATCAACAACAACTGTTGTTCATCAACAACAACTGTTGTTCATCAACAACAACAACTGTTGTCATCAACAACAACAACTGTTGTTCATCAACAACAACTGTTGTTCATCAACAATAACTGTTGTTCATCAACAACAACTGTTGTTCATCAACAACAACTGTTGTTCATCAACAACAACTGTTGTTCATCAACAACAACTGTTGTTCATCAACAACTGTTGTTCATCAACAACAACTGTTGTTCATCAAAAATATAAAATATATATAAAAATCTTCCATTCAATAGGATGACACCTAGTGTGGTAAAATGGAGCAGGTTATAAATTCAAAATGTATGCCATTTATTAGATATATACTTAGCTAATTGATTTTGCTATAATTGAAGTTCCTCCGTTAAAAGTTAAGGTTTAACAACTCTGAAAACGGAAATGGCCATTTTGCTCGAGCGAGGATAAGGTTCATGTGTGGAAAAAGTAAAGACTTACTTAAAGTTCATTTTAATTGAATACCAAATCAATATGTTAATTAATACGTTTTTGATGATGTAAAATTTTCGAGGTATATCCATGTAGTTCCGTCTCGAATCCTTGTTTCCTCCAAAATCCACCTTTTTCAAGGATAAAGTCTTCTGTGAAAAAATTGTTAATGCTAAAAATATATATTTAGTACTGTAAAAAAGTAACAGATATACCTAGTCGATGCTGGTAAAAATTAAGTTGCTCCTGCAACAGCAGAGGTTCATCAAATCCAAAAAGAAAATTAGTCATTTTGGTCCAGCGAAGATTTGGGAGATTTCTGGAAAAAGTTAATAAGTTATATGATTGAATTTGACATTATATTAAAGTGCGTATAAGTACCTTAAAAATTGTGTATAATTTTCTACAGTTTTTCAAAGAGTTGTATCCAGACTTTTAAAAAACTTCACAAACCTGCGGTCCAATAGGATCAAGCCTCGTGTGGAAAAACAGACAAACTTTAATAATTAAAATATATGCAATTTAATAGTTCTATACTTACCAAAGTCATGCTAGTACAAATAAAGTTGCTCCTGTGACAACAAATGCCCAACAACTCCAAGTTTAAAATTGGCCATTTTGGTCCAGATATCATCGCATTTAGCTGAACCTGTGATTGAAGAGAGTTATTTAATTTGTTAGTACACTTATACTCCGAAAAAATTTCGTTGTACCTGTTTTTCTAGATCTGTCCATAAATTGCGTTGAGTGCTCCTGCATCTCTTTTTCCATCCATCATCTACAGTAGCATCTTGGTTGACCACAAATATATCTCATATATATCTCTGTTTTTGTTGCCTTTCTGAGGAATAGAAATGTTTTGAAATAGTTTCAGATTAATTAAAATTAAATTTTTCTTCTTATCTGTTTGCCCATAGTTGTCCATCAGTGCCTCCAAGTACTCCGGGATCGCTTTTTGTCCACCACCTAAAAGAACACATTCGTTGATCACGTAAATTTCTTCAATTTTCACTTATATTTTCCGGGTTGCTGTGGGATAGACATGCTATGAAATATTTTTTAATTTTATAAAGTGAAAAATTGCTTCAAACCTGTTTGTCCAGAAGTGACCAATAGTGATTCCAAAGGATTCAGCAAAGGATTTTGTTCACCACCAAAATTGATGCTTATAAGGTTGTTGTTGAAATTTGCGATTTGACAAGTCGAGAACTGTCATTTGTTCCAATCTCAGCCGTTCCTCTTTTTTTGACAGCTAAATGGTTGTTGGCAAAAAGTTGTTAACTTCACATCCGCGCTGAATTTGGTTTTGCATCTTGCTTGGTTGGAAAAAACTCATCTTTCGGGTATACTATTAATTTGTAATTTAATCTAGATTTTCAGCTAAAATATTCTTAAATAAAGTCGAAGTACTTTTGCAGTGGTTTCTTGTTGAAAGAAAAACAATCGAAAGCAGATTCCATTGCGAAAGTAGCTTCCGCTGATAAAACAACGCCGCAGACGTGGAGCGCCAGCGCTCCTTACACAATCAATTATCTTATATTTATATTTTCGTTTAATATAAACACTTTTTGCTTAAAAAATAAAGTGCAGCAAACAAGATCAGGTTTTCTAAAATAATCAATATGATCGTCCAATTGTATTTGAACAAATTGCTTAAGTTGGACTCAATCAGTATTGGTTGTTTTTAAGAACAACCCATATCGTCTTCAGTCTAATCCTAGAGCAGCATTATAGAGAATATCTATTATATTAATATATTTATTAAAAACAAAGTGAATTTATTATTGGAATGGAACATCAAAATGAGTCGGTGCAATCAGAAAGCAAGAGACCACGACTTGATGGGCATGCAATGCGGGAACATGCCAGTGCCATGAAGGATGCGGGCTTTTCATTGAGCGCTATTGAGGAGATGAAAACACGAGTAGAAGATGAAAGAGAAGACATGGATCAACAGCTGCGTCAGTTCCAAGTGCTCGATGAGGTGCATGGTTCCGGTACAGAAGAATCGGGTGAGTGAAATATGTTTAGTTATTATTGTAGATATCATTTTATCGCATTAATCAGAGCACACACGAGTGCTTATCTGAAAACAAACAAAGGAAGCTGATAAAAAGATGGTTTCGAAAAATCTTGATGATGAATAGTAAGCAGCTTGCGAGTTGGATAATTAAAACTTTACAGAAGTAGATATACTAAGCTAAAGCTATTAAAATAGAGCTAGCCGTACGATGTGCTAGTTATTTTTAAAAAAGGTTTAAATTTTTGCATAATATATAATGTAGTGGTGATTAAAAACTTAAAATTATTCCGTCGGCGGAAACATGACAAAATACGTTTAAATTTAGAAAATATTAATCAATAAATACAAAATGCGTATGCTTCCAATAATACGCTTGGAAATATCTAATTCGTTTGTATTCAAGAAAGGTAAATTAATCAGCTTATAATTATAATATAAAGCAGTACATTTTTTATTTTTGGTTGCGAGAAGAGCATTCTAAAGTTTGAAAAGAAAAGAGGGTAACTTGTTATCTGTTAATTTTTGCATGTAATGAAAAATATATATAACTAAGGTATGCAAATGTCATCGAAAAATTAAAGTACATGTTATCATTTAAAAATGGGGATAAGCTACGCCTAAGCTGCTTCATTTTACTTGTTTGCTAGAAGGGAGTAATTGGTGAGAATGGCCACAGGAGCAGTGAAATCAGATAATAGGAGACTCAACTACATGTCAGTCTAGATCGTTATCCATTCCACACTGTCACCATATCCTTATCGAATTGAAAGACAAAATATTTTCGAAATGTAGCTTGGGCAGAGATTAGCAATAAGAACAAGAAAGGGTGAGGTATAACATTTTAAGTGTTTGAATATGGAGAAGATTTGCAGCTCTCAGTGCATTTTGGCTAAAACTAGACTTTTGGTACTAAGATATCAACGCATATATTGAATTAAAGAAATTAAAAATAACATTTTGAACACGGATTGGGAAATCTACAAAATTCTATAAGTCACTCACTGTAATGTATATAATGTACAACCGGGATACCCGTGTTACCACAACAAAATGCTTTGTTTACACCTCAAAAACCTTTTAATAGAGATGAACAGAATGAAGGCTATAGTCTAATTTAATATAAACCTCATCATAAAGTTTTCTTTATTGTTGTATGGAAAGTACAATATTCAATAAGTTGTATGGGAAGTCACCGTGTCCTTAAAAAAATTCCAAACATATTCAATGGGCCAGATTCTTGGTTCCATTTGAACAAGTGCACTAAGTTTCATGCAATTATATCAACTGCTTTCACTTATCCTGTGTTAACGGGCAACATACATTGACGGATATGGCTTAATCGATTCGCGAGGAGGTGACGCTTTTGGATGCGACAAACGGTTGCACAAAGTTAATATACCCTCACCAGTTAAGGTGTAGGGTATAAAAAGAAAAAATATAAAATAAACCACTTGTATTTTATTCTTTTCAATATTATTTCAAAATTACAGATGTTGGCAGCGAAATTGGTGACGATAAAAATGACAATGATGCCGATGGCGATGACGATTCAACCGATTTGGATGATATGGACGATGATGAGTTGGATAATCTGCTCGATGAAAATCTTCCCGAAGATTTCAAAGGTCCAAAGAAGCCAAAGTATGAGGAACGTTTTAAAACTGTTTTAGAAGGCAAGCGCAAATAGTTTTAACTTTAACCCTGACTAATAGAAATTTTTATAAAAACAATTATGTATTTGCAAAACAACCCAATCCACAGAAAAAGGACACAATCATTTCGAAGTGCTGCCAGAGGGTTGGGTGCAAGTTACACACAATAGCGGTATGCCGCTCTTTCTGCATAAGCAATCACGTGTTTGCTCGGCATCTAGACCATATTTTTTGGGCGCTGGTAGTGTGAGGGCAAGTAGTTTCTGTCATAATTTTCATTTTCTTAGACAAGCTTTTATAAATTCATTTTAAAATGAACTATAGAAACATGCTATACCATTGGGTGCAATTCCATGCCTAAACTATCGGCATGCCTTGGCAGAGGAAGACACAGATTTACAAAATAAACCACAGCAACAACTTCAGCAAACAGAAATGCATTTAATGGAAACAGAAAACAATGCAACAAATGCGGAAATTCTTTCTGAAGAAGAAACAGTGAGCCTTAACAAATGTCCTTATACTGCTGCTGCTAATTTGGAAAACAGTCAATCAAGTCAAGTTTCATCTTCAACTAATGGCATAGCAATCGCTTCAAGTAGTGCAGCGACAAGCACAACGCTGACCATAACTCCACCGCCTCTGCCTGGTAGCAATGCTTCTGACGGTACACTTAACAAAGCTGCCGCTGTTCCTGCCGCAAAAATAGTTACTGTCAATGAAAATACCCAAAAGCAATCGTTGACACCTGAACAATTGAATCTCTATTGCAAGAAATTATTTAAGTTTAAGATTATACGTGTGCTACGCTTTCGCTCGTGGAATGCGCGTCGAAAATTTACAAAAAATCGAAAACACATTAAGAATCTGCAGCGCCCAACACTACCCGATGGCACAAAATTGATAAAATTTCCCATACTTGCAATGAGTGGTGATAACAATTCAAATCCACGTGGACGCAAGGAGTGGATTATGAATCCGAATGGCAAGAGTTATGTTTGTATTTTGCATGAGTATGTGCAGCATGCGCTCAAGAAACAACCAACATATGAATTTAAAGAATTAGAAAATGCGGCAACACCTTATTTAGCAACGGTTTCAATAAATGATTTAAAATATGGCACTGGTTATGGCACTAGTAAAAAGCAGGCAAAATCAGATGCTGCCCGGGAGACCTTAGAAATTTTAATACCAGAAATGAAAGACAAAATTACGGGCATTAAAACGGATAAGGCGGCAGCAAAAAATAATCACAAGGATTTATCGGTGAGTTATAGAAAGAAAGAGAAAAAATTGTATGATTAAACCAAACAAACTCTTTTAAGGTATTCGATGATATTAAAATTGAAGATCCGCGTGTTACGGAATTTTGTAATAAAACCACCGAACCCTCGCCACATGCTATATTGCTGACATGCCTGCAACGCAACTTTGGCTTAGGTGATGTGCAAATTAACTACGAAATAAATCGCACGAAAAACAAGAAAAACGAGTTCACCATGACTGTGGGGAAGCATCAGGCAAAGGTTTTATGCAAAAATAAACGTGAAGGCAAACAATTAGCATCACAGGCCATACTTCAGGTCAGTTAAATAAATATTTTTAATTGTTACATTTAAACATGCAACTCCTTAAATTCACAGATACTGCATCCACATATTAAAACGTGGGGCTCACTGCTGCGTCTCTATGGCAATAATTCAATAAAAACCTTTAAGGAAAAGAAGCTGGAGGAGCAAGAAATTACCGTACTTCAAAGTAAAGCAGCCATAAATCAACCTAATTATGCCATATTAGACAAACTCAAAAGTGAAATGCTAAAATTATCCGAGAAAAATATGTCTGTACAAACAATGGGCACATTTGTGCCGCCAAATGATGTTGATTTACCGAGCTCATCGGGCTCTAATTTAAAAAATTTAGATTTATAACAACATATTTAAATAAGCACAACATAGCATGCAGCATTGCTATTTAATTTATAGACTAAACAAAAGTTACTTCAATTTTGTATTATATAAAGCTACTAATGACAAGGTTTCGACGTTCAAAAACGTTTATAACATTTATTAGTTAAAAAATGAGCATTCTTAAAAGAATGGAAGCCTCTGATTGACTCAATTTTAAATAAGAGCTAGCTTATAGCTGGCCAAAGTTATTATAATGGGGCTAACAAATACAGTTTAAAAATAATTATCAAGCTTAAATTACGTTTTGCATAAGTTATGAGCATTTGAACAAGCAACTTCAAATGTGACTTAAGTTCATTTTAGTTATTTCATCAAGCGATCAAATTCATTGTGACAATTTTTATGCTATGAGCTCTGCCTAAGAAAACTTATATAACAAAAAACATAAATAAAGTGATGGCACAAAATGACAAAACTTAAAAATTTTTTTTTTTATTATTTATCATTACACGGAAAATAAGAAATTTGTTACGCTGTAGAAACCCAATCATTAATTTGATTAACCAAATGAAACGTTTGGTAGAGACGGATTAAATTCAATGCTCGTCAATCTTTACATTCATAAGAAATTGCATCAACAACCAAAAAGTAAGCTGAATACACACATACAATCATTAATAATTTGAAATTTTTATGTTATACACAAAACCAGTGGCTATCGCTGACACTAGACATTTAATAAGCGGTAAACATTTTAGGGCTTTTACCAGACCTCCAGACCTGTCTTAAAATAATTAATTATTCAGAAAAATTCAATACTTAAACTGCAATATTTATCTTGTATATAATAGTAATAAAAATTCATTGGCAAAAATATTTTAAATATTTTCTTTGTTGTTCTCTGCCAGCCTCTGTGCCTTTGTACTGATCAATAATAGGAGTTCTTTTTACTTGTAATGCTAAATCATTAAAATTTATCGGTTCAATATAATCCCGTCCATTTTCAATAAGTAAAAAATTATGCAAAATACAACAGGCGCGCACAATTTTACTTGTTTTCTCAACATTAAAATTTGTTTGTATTTGCAAAATTTTAAAACGATTCCAGAGCATGCCAAATGTTTTTTGACTTATGGCGCGTGTTGCGAACAAAAGCTCATTATAGTAACTAAACTCGATGTCTGACGACGGCACCATAAGATTTTCTTGCAGCTCATACCCAACATCAGCTATAAACGTATATGGCAAAACATCGCCATTTCTAAAAGTTAGCTCATTGCTAGTGCTGTTAATAAAAGCTTGCAATTCTGTTTGCTGTAAAGCCTCCGTGGGGCTGTAGGACCCAGCACAACCCACATCAATAAAACGAAAGAGACCATTGGCGTCACACATGGCAGTTAATATGATGCTCTTGTAGTTCATTGCATTTTTGTACAATGCAGCAATACTTCTGGCGGTACGTACAAGTATATGACCATAGTCGATGACACCCAAACAGTTGGGAAAATTAAAGCCATGTAGCTCGAATTCGAGTGATATTTGTAACCATTCTTCTATAGTCTTTGGAAACTAACAAAAAACTGATATTGAATGTAAGCAAGATTTAAAATTTCAACCTTACCTTAATGTATTGTTCTTTAAGATTTGAGAAAATAGCTTCACACACTCTGGGTATGAAGGTGGATATTGCAGGTAATGATATTTTCATTTCCAATTCGAGATCCCTGAATGTTGCACCAGTAATAAGAAAAAGTAGTACTGCAACAAGCTTATCTTCTGCTGATATAGGCACACGCATGCAAGTTGCCTGCTTCTTTATATCTTTTTCAATGAGGTTCAATAATTTATCAAAGTTCTGCGAGCTAAAGTGCTGTTCACGAAACAGTCGCTCTTTAGCAGTGCATTTGACTTTCAGACTCTTTTTAGAACTTTCGAAGCTATTAGTTTTTGATAGTTTATTTGGTGGAGCGTAATTATCATTCTCTGTAGCAGTTGTTTTATATATTTTCTTTCTAGTGGAATCATTCGCAATGTTGTTATACATATTATAAATATTTATTTCTTGCTCCGAGTCCAAGTCTTCATCTGTGCTGGTTTCGTCAAAGTCTCTCAACCAGCCATTATTTATAGCGGATGCGCATAAAAACGCTGCGGTACTAAAGACGTCCTCATTTTCAAAACTGCTTTGAGATTCATCACTGTCGGTTTGCGACATTGAATTAAAAAAAATCGAGTATTATTTAATTGAAAGTAACCCAAAAAACAGATATAAACAATAACAAAACATTTCTTATCAGTTGAAGTTCATAAATTTTTCGAAATCACCGGATATGAATTGATAAGAATTTGGGTGCGTTTTGAAAGCGACAGTACATAACAAAAGCTTGATTTTCAAAGTGTTTTTGTTAAGGGCATCCCTATTTTTTAATCTTGTTTTTTGTTTTTTAATTGATTTGTAAAGTAAAACCCCATTTCCACAGTAAATTTCCTTGCGCAAGAAAAGCTGGAAGCCTACCAACTTTTGTTGTAAATTACATGCAATTTTAAATATTACGAGCAATACTAGGCTTACACGGTCAAAATTGCATGCAAACGTCAGAAAATTGACTGTGGAAACGTGCCTTTAAATAAATTTTATTTCAACGGCTGTATTCATAAAAATTTATGAGCTTCTGATAATGCCTTTAAAAGAATAATATCAAAAATATTATTCTTAAACGCCCAATAACGACAAACATCTCTTATAAAGGCTTCACAAATGAGTAACCTTCAATAAACCCTTGAGTAACAAAAGAGTAACCTTCAATAAACCTTTGATTAATTGCAATTTTTTGCAATGAGAGCAATTTTAAAATTTTTACTCTCATCTGAGCACAAATATTGTCAAAAATTCTTCAAACTATTGAAAAAATATGAAAACATGTCAAAAAATTAAAAAATATTGAAAAAAACTAATAATTGTCAATTTTTTTCAGAGCAAAAGATAAATAGCAAAATTGTTTGACAAAATATTGATAAAATTGTGACAAGTAAACAAAAATGATTGAATTTATCCAATTCACAAACAGGAAAGCTGAGACAACATTTTTATGAATAAAAAAATTTAAAAATTATTTTTACTCTAAAAAAATTTTTAGCTACTGAACATTTTACAGCTATTTTTAGACACTTTAATGAATAATAATATGTTTACACTGAACCTCCAAAACGTGATTTAAGCATTTATCGCGTTTAAGAGCCAAAACATATTTTTGTTTTATCATACAAAAATAATGTGGCTTCACATCTATGAACTCGTGTGGCAAACATTATGGCGACTTGTATGTGTTAGAGAAAGCGAGCGTTCAAATTACGGAATCAGCTTGGCACACACACGGTTACATTTGAGAACAATAGAAATGTACTCTTAAAAAAGTTTATTTATTGCTTCGAAATAAAATTATTTTTGCGTGGGGAAAATTAAGCAAAAATGCTTTCTAAGTCCTCGACACCAGCATAATTTTTTTGAAATAACTTATTTACTGTATCCAACCAAAGTTACCACATATACTGTATGCAACTTACGTAGAGTACTACCAAATAGAAAAGAAAAAGTACCAAACATTTCTCACATCGTCCTTAAATCATCAAAATGTACTAAAAATAGTACTAGACTAATGTTTCAATACAACCCTGGTCCCGTAAAGACTAAAGAGAATTTTTTTTTTGTTTTGTTGGATAGAGGAAATCAAAAATGTTTGTCAACAAGCCAACTAGTGTGCCAAACTGGCGAACTAGCTTTTTAGCTGTCGAACCTGTGTGGAAATGGCCGACGTGTGACACACGAGATCTCAGATTTGAAGTCTACATAAAACACCTCACAGCGTGTTTTAATATTAAACACCATTAAAACACTAAAGGTTAAAATACACTATAAAAAATGAAGGGAAAATGAAGGCTGGCAACGCCAAATGGGACATGAGCAAAAGAGAAGAGAAGATTGGAAGTAAAAAAAGGTAAAAAAATGCAAGCAAAAACGTCAATCTAAAACCTGATAAAAGCGGTGTAAACTGTCGTGTTTTGTAATAAAGCACATTGGCTTTAAACGTGTTTAAACTTTGGTGTATAAAGGGGATTTATACAATGAAACTAGTCGCATGAGACTGTCAAATGTGATGGTGCGCAGTATGAAACGAAAATGAGGGGAAAAAGTCTCTTGTATGTAATCACTGTAATACTATGTTCACACTGAGATCAAATAAGGTAATATCTCAAAATTTTTCAAATTGCAATGATCTAAAAACTATTGTAGTTTTTCATACAATTTGTTGATTTAGAATTAACTCAATCAAGGTAATTTGGTTTAAATTACTCACGAAAATAGGCAAAAATGCACTTGCAACCCTGAAATCTGAATAAAGTGTTGATTAAATACACTCGTTTTTTGATGTATTAACAATCTTGTTATCCATTCCACGTGAGCCGTCAAAATTGTACATGACACATGATAGTGGCCAAATTCAGATGCCTAACTTTTTTGACCCTTCTGGTAGCAACCCATTCAGTAAAACTTAGGTGAGCGAAGTTTTCAATGAATTGAAGTTGTACAATTGACAAGATGTACGGCTCTATGCGATATAGTTTTGCAAACTTACTTTGAGTAAGAATTTTCTATTCATAATTGAACATTTCAGTTGGCAACTGTTGAGAATGCTGAATGTGGCCAATAATCAATTGACAAAAAAATAAATCAAACGTCAAAATAAAGTATCCGACTCCAGTGTGAACGCTTTGTACAATTTCGACATTATCTCTAGAAATTACCTAATTTGATTTGAGTGTGAACATTAGTATTAAAAATTAGGTGAACTGTAGATTTCACACGATTTCAAGTGGTGCCACTTGTTGTTATAATTTTTTGTGGGAATTATTTTTGGGGAGTTTTCAACTAGGTAAAGGAGTAAAAAAATATTGTGAAATGAAACGCTTTCGAAATGTTCCAAAATAATACAGAAACAGAAAATGAATAGACTGGAACGTACAGAATCAATAATGTGTCGAAAAAAAGTATTCCGAACGTATGGAACTAACAAAGAAATACAGCCATCGTAAAAAATAACATGTTAATTTTCTTTCAACCATGTAGCAACATTACACTGGTTCATATTTTTAATTCATAATTCGGCATGAAAAATTGCTGCTGATTTAGTTGCGAAATATGAGCTCGCATAGTTTTACCAGCTGTTTTTCTAAATTAATGCAGGGCTGAAAATTTTTATTGAAAATAAAAGTAATTTCCTAAATTGTAGGAAATTGTCCTCAATTCGCATACAGTCATAATTATCTTTAATATAAAGATATATATGTATATGAATAAATATGCAGGTGTTTTTTAACAATAACTACTTTCAAAGCGCAGCGCCCAGTAAATCATAAGTTTGTCTTAATTTGCAATATTTTATATGCGAAAATTAATAGTTTCACAAAAATATGATTTTTAAGAATTATAACAATAAAAGTGGCACGATTACGATTTCCGGGGCGCCGCGATTTGAAGATGTTTTCTGGTAGAAAACAACAAAAAAACATGATTCGCCGAACAAAAAATCGATAACTCTATTAGTTATCGAGTTATCGATTTTTTAAAAAAAAATTTTGTTAAAAGATCTGTTCAAAAAAACATCTATATCTTTGTCGTTACTCAATGGATCTTTAAGACTGATATGTCATTTTAAAGGTCATTAAATGACCTTTCAAATATATTTATTATAAATATCATTGCTATAATATTTTTAATTTTATAAGCGAATTTATTCCAAAGTTGAATTATTTAATAAAAAGAACCGTTATTTTATAAAAAATTTACGTTATTAAGTTACTAAAAATATATTTTTTTTGAAAAGCTTACAGTTAGACCTTTTGTTTGACATATAAACATATACATTTTTTATTTAATTTTACACTATATTACATAAAATTTAAATTTTCCAAGTGTTTTCTTTGTTAAAAAATCTGTTCACAAAATTTTCTATATCTTTGCCGATATCCAATGGATCTTAAAGATTGACATGCTATTCGAAAGGTAATTAAATGCCTTTTCAACGATATATAATACAAATATAATTTCAAAAATGTTTTTAAATTCATAAGCGAATATATATTAGATTTGAATTTTTTAATTAAAGGAACCGTTTTTTTCTGCAAAATTTTCGTTTTTAAGGTACTAAAAATATATTTTTTTGATGAGCTGAAAGTTTTACTTTTTTCGATAGATAAAAATATTTATTTTTTTATTAACTGATCGACCAAAAAATACAATTTTTTTTCACTGACTCGAAAATCCCGTTAATTCATATAAATATTGTATTGTAATGGCGATATTCGTAAATATGGAGTACGAAAGAAAAACATCTAAGGTAAATATGAGTGAAATAAGCAATTTTCCGTACAAGGGCAAATCATTTTATCATAAAAAACACGACAAAAAGTCAAATAAATTATATATATTATATACCAAATGAAAGATAAATGTTCAAGCTCTTATAATTTACTCTTTATAATTCATAGTAATAACGGTAATTTTTGAGAAAATAACGGTTTTATGTAAGAAAATATATTTGTATTGCATAAAAATACCTATAAAATACAAAGTACTGAACAGATTTCATTAATTTAAAGTTTTTCTAAAAGCCTTACATATAACCTTTTAAATTTTATCTTAATCATTAATATCAGTTATATATTAAGAATAATACAGCCGGTTTTCTTCATAGACCTTATAGCAAAAAAAAAATTTAAGAAAATCGATAACTCGGAAACAAATCGATAACACAACATTTCCTTTGGCTATTCTTATTTTTATTAAGAGTACTCTTCGAATCCATCGTCAAATCGCGGCGCCCCGGAAATCGTAATCTCCCCCAACATTTCCTTTGGCTATTCTTATTTTTATTAAGAGTACTCTTCGAATCCATCGTCAAATCGCGGCGCCCCGGAAATCGTAATCTCCCCATAAAAGTAGTTATATAATATATACCACAACCCATATTCAATTTTTCTTCAACGTATTACACGCCCATCCCTGCATGGAAATTCTGAACGCACCCTTAACAAGCTGACGTTACGAAATATCGTGGAAGTACGCAATTTTATTTTGACACTTGGAACTCTGTTGCGAAACTCAATGTACGAACGTTGCGCTATTTCCATAATTTAATTTTATCCAAATTTCTTCTAAAATATATTTCACTTTAATATCCACAAATAGTGTTTTTGAAAAGTAATTCCTTGTTAGTGAGTAAGTGCGCGCAGCAAAGTGTACAAAGTTATGAGGCAACGCGGAGCACTAACGTTAGCGAGTGCTCCACCGTCCAGGTCCACAGACTGTGCGATTTTATTATTTCTAACATCAGCTGTTTTATCGTCGTCGCTGCTGTCGTCGTCGTCTTTATACGGCTATCCTAATTTTTCATCCTCGTTCCTGTTGCGGTGGTTGTCTTTTCCACGGCAGTCGGAGCTGAGGTTTTCCGACTCTCTGCCAGACCAACAATTAATTTAGGATGGGCATTCAAAACGACTTGAATGTCATTAGAAACACACGTAATACACTATTTCATCTGACCATGTTAACATCCATAGTGGCTGCTGCAGCGGCACTAAGTTCTGGTGTTGCAGATGCTGATGCACAAGCGTTGTTGGATAATCAAATACAAGAGTTACCCTTTTGCGGTGATAGGCATGAACAAACGGTTGGACGCAGGTAAGAAGACCGAGAAAAGCCAAAACAATAATAACAGCTGCGGTTTTATATGCGTAGAACATTCGAAAAAGTTCTTTTTTGTTTTTCTATTGAAGGCTAATTAAAAACTCTATTTTCGAAAATTAGATTGGTTGTTGGAAGAAATTAATTAAATTAGCTAAATAATTTTTTTGTGCAAGACATATACCGTCGCAGCCGCATGCCAATGTAGTTGCTGTTGTTGTTATTTACTTTTGCTATCGATATCCATTCAGCTGATTTCGTTGTCGTTCCACGTTGAATCATCGACGTGTTCCACTCGGTAAATATTTATTAAATTATACAAAATATACGAGTTGTTATTTGTTAAACATGTTGAACGACTTCAGATAGGTTTGTTATTTTGTGGTTATTACTTTTACAGTAAAGATAAAGTGAAAGCTAAAAATAACTGAAATACTTCTCGGGAGAACCTATGAAGAATGTATGCCTATAAAATTTGAGGAAATTTTATGGGTTATAATGTGTGCCCCGAGTGCTCGTAACAACTCAGTGACCACTGTATATAGTATACCAGTATAGTATAGTATACTCAGTTTACCAGTATATAGCACAGTGACCACGAGTATTTGTTTCCTTTAGTTTTATAAACGAAATTTATTCTATCGCAAGCATTAACCGCATACCTACTCTTAATTAAATGCTTATCGCAAAGCAAAATTTCCATGCTTAATTTTTTTCCATCGTCAAGTGTAGTGAACAAAATTGCTTATTTCCGCGCAAAATCATATCTTTAGCTTCATATCCTTATTGCATATGAAAGATATCGAATTGCATCATCTTACCAAATTTAAAATAAAGCTTTGCGATATGCATACACAATCTGTGGATACAGGCTCTCCTGTGTTTTAAAAGAAAACAACATGCTTTATTTATATCCCATTAAAAATGGAACAACGACTCGGTAGCTTACTCTCCGGCACTCTCTTACACTCTCTTGCGTGCTTTTTATTCAACTGTTTAACAAGTGATAAAAGAACACATCATCACAATGTGTGGACGCGACAGTAGTGCCGGCAAAGGCATAATCAGATAACGAAAGAAAAACAAAACAATTCTAAGTTTGCAGAACTTGCAAGATTGAGCAGTTATCGCACGATTTCAGATATCAGCTTCGTTAGTTGAAATTTACAAGCAATTAGTTGCACTTGAAAAAAATTGTTTATATTTTTTTTATCTATTGTATAAACATGTTTGATAAAAAGGCAAATTTTGATGCCAACCTACAAACTAAAAAGAAAAATAAAAAGTTTTAATAAGAGCTGTTGTTATATTGTGGTTAAGAGTGAATATAAAAACAAATTATTCATTTTTAATCATATAACTTTTATTGAAATTGTCTAACTAATGCTAAGTTCCAATGCTTATCTGAATTAAGGGCTTCTATATGTATCTCGAAACGAACTGAATTGTTCCTGCAAGAAACGATAAACAATACAAATTTTTATTCAAAAATATTACTACTCCTTTCTTTGACGAGCAAAACTGTTCGTTTCGAGATACATAAAGAAGCCCTAAAACTGATAAAGATATATAAACAATCGATGAGAAAATGCTCGAAAAATTTTACATGTGCAGAAACGTCGATTTTGTTTTACATTTCAATACATTTCAGAACAAAATACTAATTTGAACTACATATGTACTGAGCAGCATTCATTGGTTATGCATTTTCAACAAATTAACACAATATAGATATTATATTGACGACGACCTATTTTTGTCAAAAGACCCAATGATTTTTTGTTTAATTTTCATACATGTTTACACAACTATTGCTTTAATAATCTTATTTTACGCAAAGAAACAGTATTTATTAAACATATATAATTTTGAATAAAAAAAAATTAGAAAACGCAGCAGTTAACTTTTCGTGCTTCATTTGGCACAGTAAAAATGACAATTCAATTTCAATAGACAGAAATTTTGTTCAACTCAGAATTTTCCTTCCTACCACGAGTGAAAAGTTTCCGATTGGCACACAGCCTTATAAATGTTCGGCATGTTCGAATACTTGTCAATTCATGTTCGCATACTTGTCAATTTAAATTCGCATTTTACGTTTCTCCCTAATGTGA
The DNA here is from genome assembly GCA_958299015.1 of Tetanocera ferruginea. Taxonomy (NCBI): domain Eukaryota; kingdom Metazoa; phylum Arthropoda; class Insecta; order Diptera; family Sciomyzidae; genus Tetanocera; species Tetanocera ferruginea. The sequence continues at coordinate 11,650,474 of OY282642.1, forward strand.
ACACTTGACATTTGGTTGAATTTTCGAACTTCTAAATGCGCATTTAAAAATGAGTGTGAACGTACTATTAAATAGTTTATTTGTAGATTCTAGATTTTCGAATATATAATATTTCGAAGATACTGTGAAACTTCTCAAACTCGAATTAGTATTCGGTCTTTCTCGATGCATTCTTCTTATTTTTCGATCTTTTCAACTCAAATTTTAGAAGTGAAATTTAATTTCCTTGGCTCTTCGAGTTGGGGAAGTTTCATTGTCAATCTAATTTTAATTTATAAATAGCCTTATTAACTATATTTTGTCTGTGCCCCTACAGATTGCTCTATGTCACCACCTTAGATGGACGACTGTCTGCTTTGGATATTACAAAGGGTGGCAAACGACGGTGGAGCATACCGACTGGTCCAGGTCCACTCATATCATCGAGCATACATCGCCTGGAACTTACCAATAATGGACAATTTGTGCGCATGATACCCTCATTAAGTGGTGGTATTTATAAATTTGATGGTGAATCGATTGATCCCATACCGATTAACACCGATAGTCTACTCAGTTCATCAGCAAAATTTTCTGATGATTTGGTTATTTCGGGTGGCAAAGAAACACGCACCTATGGCGTTTCTGCACGCACTGGCCAGCTTTTGTATGAATGCTCTATGAATGGTTGTCTTAATTCAACAGATGCACTTAAGGACACACAACCAAGCACTAGTGAAGAAACAGTTGAATCGAAAGAAAGTGAATATCTTAAGGAGCACGATCCGCTGCTGGATGATGTCATTGTTGTGCGTCGTCAAACGCAAACAGTGCGTGCTGTCGAGTCGCGCACTGGCATTGAGCGTTGGAATTTTAGCGTTGGTCAGCATGATTTGGATTTAATCAAGCCAGCCGAGTGTCATGAGCGGCAGTTTAGTGAGCTAGATATGGCAATTTTAGATTTGGAAGTTAAGGTCATTGTGCCGGAGGGTATAATATGCGCTTTTAGCAAATCTGATGCAAACGTTATGTTATGGAAATATAAGGTGGGTCATTGTTATGCTTTTGAGTGTGTTTTTTTTTAAGTTTTTCATTTCAGTTCGACCATCCAATTGTGAGTGCATGGAAAATAGGACCCTCCGATGAGCTGGTCTCCATCGATATGTTTGGGTCAGCCCAATGGCTATGGGAACAAGATAGCAACACATTTGAGCCAATCTATCCGAAAATGACGCCTTCGATTTACTTGGGAATGTATGACAAACAACTCTACATACAGGTAAATTGGTCGAATTAAAATTTTTTCAGTTATAAACCTGCAAATACTTTGAAAATGTTAACATTTTTAATTGATGTACCAAACCTGTTGCTTCATGAATTAACTGGCATAAAGCAAAAAAAAGATGTTTTTTAAGAATTATTATTTAAAAATTATAAATTAAAATGCCACAATGTTTTATAATTCATATTTGGAAAATGATTGAATGAGAAGCTGATTTAAGCTGGATCGCTTTTTGATTGCCCAAGAGATGAATGTTCGATTCAAAAAAATTTAAAAATCTTCCTATGCTCATTCCGGCTACTGTTGCAAGATCGCTTTTCGATTGCCCACGCGATAAATGCAAAATTCAAGAAAAGTTTTCAAAATATTTCTTAGCTCATTCCAGCGATCGTTGGAAAATGCACTGTGTTTTGATTGCCCAAGCGATGAATGCACAAATCAAGAAAAATTATCAAAATCTTCCATCCCTCATACCAGCTATCGTTGCAACATAGATCGCTTTTCGATTCGCCAAAGCTATAATTGCGCCTTTACGAAAAATTTGCAAAGTATTTCGCTCATTCTAGTGAAAGTTCGAAGATGGATCGCTTTTCGATTGCCCAAAAAATTTTCAGAAGCTTTTTTGGTTTTTTGGAAAATGTTCAATATCTATCATTGGAATATGAAGTAGGTTCTGAAAAGTCGTTAAAATTCATCAAAAAGTAGTTTAAAATAATAAAAAGTTTCAAAAAATTCATGGAATTGGGACAGGAATTTGTCGAACCCACTAGTTTAAAATATAAAACAACTTGTAACGTTCAAAGATGCATCGTAACAAATCGCTTAAGACCACTAAAAGCGATTCGTTTGCCACTCTTGCCGACTCCTCTCGGCGATTCCTATGCGATTCTTCTCAGCGGATCGCTTAAGAACCCTTTCGTCGATTTGTTGGCGAATTTTCCCGGCGAATTTTTTAAAACCGCTCTCGGCAATACCCGGATGACTTTCAGAGCTCGCCGGCGATTGTCTTATCTTTCAAGAGATATGCTGGCGATTCTGAAACGATTAATAATGTTTGCAGGTTACTATAACGTCACGTCCTCCAGTTTTTTACTTAACAAAAACAGTTCGTGTTATTTTATAAATAAATAATAAAACCTATATTGTTTTCTTATAGGAATCCATACAAATACGCAAAGAAATAATGGACCAATCGAATCTTTATAACCAGCTCAGCAGCAATGATTTAAATATGCCTAAAATACCCTGGCGTCCCATAGCAGCTGGTAGCAACTCGTTGATGGTTGTGCAAGATGATAAAATTATTATTGGTGCCAACGAAGTCACGCAATCTACGCCAAATTTAGAAATAAGCACAACCACGAATAAAAACTTGCAAGGAAACGAATTAATGCCATACGATGAGGATAAATTTGCGCTCTCTGCACAATCGGTGCTCAACGCCTCTGAGTATGTTAATGGCAATGGTTTCTACTTCATCGTCGGCAATAATTCGCTTAAACCAAACGATGATTTATGCGATACAGAAGCACCGATTTCTATGCCCTCAATTGAAGATGCACCACTTGACAATGCAACAAACAACACTATGACAGATGATTTGGGTTTTAGCTTGGACGATATCGATGCTCCCGTTAAAGTGGTTATACTATCGCTTTGGTTTTGGTGGAAGGAAATTATTGTGATTGCTTTTACTTCTGCTATACTCTTGAATCTATTCATTGGGCAACGTCAGCGCCCGGAACGTGAAATTGTTGTTATCGAGCGACATATTCCAGTGCCCACAGCAATGGAGGCAACCGAATCATCTACAGCTGCTCTACTTGGACCTGCTACGAACAGCTCGAAAAGTACCAGCAACGGTTTTTGGTTCAACGGTCAACGCACGCATTCCGAATCGTCACACTCGGCCAGTGATCAGTTCTCATCACGATTTCAGGGTGACTTCGATCTGTTGCGCTGCTTGGGACGCGGTGGTTTTGGTGTAGTCTTTGAAGCGAAAAATAAACTCGATGATTGTAAGTATGCTGTCAAGCGCATTACACTGCCCAATAAAAAGGAGTCTCGTGAACGTGTTATGCGTGAGGTCAAAACATTGGCCAACTGTGAGCATCATAATATTGTGCGCTACTTTCAGGTTTGTTGCTCTCATGGAAAATTCCATTAAAAAAGAAATAAAATTAAATTTAGTTAGTTGTGTGCTTTTAGGCTTGGGTTGAAACGCCACCGCCCGGTTGGCAAGAAGAAGAAGACAGCAAATGGTTGGCTCATGAAATGTCCTCTACATCTATACAAATTGAGACTCCCACAGATGGCAGCAGTTTGCCATCTTTTGCTGCCAGCGCCAGGTTAGCAGCTAATAAGAAACTTCAAATGGCAAAAAAGAAGCAGCTGCTATCCTGGGTATCCAGCATAACTAGCACAGCTTGCAGCAACGATCCTCATCTGGACAGCGATGAAGATGATTCTTGTATTGTTTTTCGTACTGAATCGCAATCTTTGGCGCATAAAGAACATGAGGAAGAACGAAACGATGTCGTGCATAGCGAAAAAATTAACAAAAAGTCAGACCCAATATCCATCGACATACATTCCGATACGTTCGATATGGGCAGTTTGGCTAATGGCAAACATTTGGACTATAGTCAATTATCCGATTCGTTTCAAATTGAATTTGTGCGCTCTACAGATGGTTTGCCGGATGAGAAGTTAAATGGAGATGCAACTTCCAATGGTCATCCTTCAACACCATCCACAGAAGTTTTTATAAGTGACACGGGTAAGACACAAAAACAAAAGGCCAGCAAACTTGCTTTGGACCTTGTGCCATCGACAGAGCAAAACAATATTGGCAAAGCTTTGCTACCCGCTGTTGCTACGACACCCCCCAAAACCATACAAAACAAGGTTTATCTATATATACAAATGCAGCTATGTCGCAAGGAGAGTTTGCGCGACTGGCTTCGCGACAATCGCAATGACTCGCGTGCTCCACACGTTGGTAGAATTTTCTATCAAATAGTCGATGCTGTGGACTATGTACATCTTAAGGGACTAATACATCGTGATCTTAAGCCCAGCAATATTTTCTTCTCACAAGATGGTCAAATAAAAATTGGTGACTTTGGTCTAGTTACTGATATGTCTGATATACCGAATATGGTAACCAAGTGTGGTGATAATTCAGGCTTACCGTCGTGTGCACGCCATACACAACAAGTTGGCACTCATCTATATATGTCCCCAGAGCAGCTGCGTGGTCAACATTATGACTACAAGGTAGACATCTATTCCCTGGGCTTGATATTCTTTGAGTTACTGCTGTATTTTGCCACGGAAATGGAACGTATTGTTACTTTGCGCGATCTCAGGGATGGACGGTATCCCAAAGAGTTTCCCGAGAAGCATCCATTAGAGTTTGAATTGCTTAAGCAGATGCTTTCAACACTACCGGAGAAGCGTCCAGCCGCAGATGAGCTAAAACAACAGCTAAATGATATTTTTAAGCTGCCAGAGTATTTAAGTGACGTCGATAGTGTTGGGCGTCGTTTGAGCCGTAGTCGCACTTTCAGCAGCGCGGAATGAGTGAGTGAGCGTGTAATAATAATAGCTGCACGAGTTCTCTATCTGTTAAGTTTTAGAGTTTAAGTTAGTTAGTCCATTGTTTCATAAAGTTTCATTAACATTATATTTTGATTAAAATTTAAAAAATAATAATTAACCTCTTTGTTTTTTGAATTAAAAAAACCAAATTATATTTGCTTATATACATGTCTTCTTTTATGCTTAAAACATTTAAAAACATTTTCATTTTGTAATTCATACTTTATTTCTTAGAATATCACTCGTTAAAGTTGTAGAGTGCGAGTTTTACTTAATTTTCACTACTGGACTGGCACGCATCGCAAGTGCTTATATAAGAATGCTTCGTTAGTTGCTAAGCACTATATCCATAGTATATATTTATTACTTACATAAGTTTATATACATATAAGCACTATTTAAGGCAATAATTAAAAAAACCAATATTTCTTGATGCTTAATATAAGTCACAAATACCGATAGTTAAGATTGATCCTGCCTACATTCGGCATAGATAAAACAATTCTTAAGATATCAATGCTTATCCTATGTAAATAGGTCCATAATTGATGAATGCAGCTTATAATATATAATAACTTATATATAATGTATGGCTTCGAAATACGTTAATTAATAATAAATATTATTAAAATTGTATGAAAACGATAAATCGATGATTAATAAATGAAAAATTTAATATTTTGACTAATAGGAAAAAAGTTTTATAATGCTACTGACTGTAAAAATTAATTTTTAGAATTTAAATATGTTAGTGTAACTAAATGCTCTCGACTAGATCAGTCATGCCATGCCATGCATGAAAAAAATCTATGACATGCATGAAAATATTTTGAATATTTGAATAAAATTAGTTTATGTTAAAAACAAAAATATAATTGTATTTTTTAAAAAGAAAAATCTTTACGGACACAATATTTGTGCCTAAATAGCATTATGAATATCCTTACTAATTGCTTTAGAATTATTCTCTTACTTTGTTCTTCTAGCGAAAAATCATGCAAATAAATTGTAAATACATATGTTTATGATACCTATATATATACAGATCAATTTCAGAAAGCGAGTGAAATTAACCCTTAAGCACTGTTATATTTTTTTAATACCATTAAAACTGTTATAGGTCTCCCAGACTACTGTTATAGGTTTGGAGAAAACGGGTGAAAACAATTTTAACAATACTATTACATAATTTCTTATCTTCACGACTTGCGGCTCACCAGCTAACTTGAATTTACTCATACGCACAGCACGTTTCGAAGCGAAATAGAGTGAGACACCAAGTGTTCACAAGAGCTTCTATGCAAAATATGGACAGATGAATGTATTTCAAATGATTTAAACGTATGCGTGCTGTGGAATATTTGGTATGTCTGGAGATATGTGTTAAACATCTTAACATTTGGAAGCGTATGGAAACGGTTGATGGTGATCGTGCTCCTGAAGTCACCTGATAGACTGAAGAGCAATCCGCGGTCCTACGGAGGCATCAGTATTCTTTCGGTGCTAGGAAACGAACTGAAGATGGTCATGGTTTCACCAGGAGTCCGAATGCTCGCAGATTTGCGGTAAGCAATTCGGATTCCGCAAGGAAAAGGGAAAGGATAAAACTATACGTTAGAGGCACCGTAAATGAAAGTAGTTTGCAAATACATTTTGGTGTTGTTTATTGATTTTAAAGGTGGTTTTGACTATCTGTGTTGGTTGTAAGACAGGCAAGGGGAAGTGGGGTGCAAGAATTAAGCTTTGGCAGAGCTATTTGATAGGGAAGTGTGTGTTATAGATGTAAACCACACAGTAGGTGGCTATCCGTGGCTATCTGTAGGATACTATCTGTGGTTCATACAGCTGTGTGCAAAATAATAGCAGTGCTCTAAAATTCAGACATGCTTGAATAAATAATACTAGTCTAAAAATGTAGGATCCAGAAAACCCAATATAATTTCTATATGAGCTTTCAACGCTGATTCCATTCATTCATTTTACTCGAATGTGAAGTTACATTTTTCAACTGGGTGCTGCACACAAGAGGTGTCTGGTAAGCCTCCACCAAAATCAAGGGTTGCGAATCTCATCATAACATTAACTAATTTGGTACCTTTAAACTCACAAAGGGGCGTCGGCCGACGGAATGTGTCGGTGTTGTGTCAAGACCACCGTAGACTTAAGCCTTCATGGTAGGTGACTACGCTAAACGCATTTGAATTTCCTATGCCCTGTTCTCAAATAAATCCGCCACTTGCCATAAAGTCCTATATATCGTATTATGTGATTAACTAAGGAACACCTGCCCAACATAAAACAGTTGATTGAAACTTATTGACGTGGCCTTAGACTTGAAATATACAGCCCAATCATGAAACATTTTCTCCCGGGAGTTGTAAATGGGAGTTTCCGATTTTAAGATAGCAGATAAAGATATCTCTTTGTTTTATTTTACACTCATGAATATTGGCGGTTCACGAACAAAATTGCATTAAAAATTTCCAAAGAGTATTTTAACTTTATCTTAAAAACGAAAACTCCCATTTACAACTCCCGGGAGAAAATGTTTCATGATTGGGCTGATAATATCGATACTTAAAAGAAATTGAAAATTTCAGTTTGGATTGACGGAAGGCATTCTTACAGTGTAATAGAAGAGGAATTAAGAGAGGTATTTTCAGGCGAAAAAAGCGAGAGGCCGAAAAGCGAGAAAAGTAAGATGCATGGCGACAAAATAATGCCTGGCCGATGGTATTTATACCTGGGCCTATTCCTGCAAGCTCGAAAATGGGAATCTAGCGACAGATATCTAGTACACTGATATTATGGAGGGAACTCTTCTCTAGACTTTTGAATGGAGACGCTGACAACAATTTCACCAATAGAGATGATATCCCGGAAATCCCAATTATGTATGACAGAGTTGAAGTTCCACTGCCCGAATATAATGAGGTCTTAATAGCTTTAGCTCGACTTAAAACACACAAAAACCGCAGAAGCCGATGGCCTACCGGCTGACTTGATTAAAAACTTAGACGAAGCTCTGTTTAAATGCATTCACAAGCTTCTAAACTATTGTAACCTCAGTGTGCTGTGCACATTCCCCGAAAAAGTTGAATACTTGCGCTATTTGCACCAATAAGTCTTCGTAATATCGCATATAAAGTCCTGTTGAGCGTATTATGTGAAAGACTGAAGCTCAGACCAACTGATTGCACCTTATCAGTGTGGCTTCAGAACTAGAAAGTTTACCATCGGCCAGATATTTACGCACCGATAAATCTTGGAGAATACCCAAGAGATACAAATTGACACACACTATCTTTTTGCCGATTAAAAAGCCACCTTCGACAGTGCAATTAGCAGTCACCTTTATACCACCATGTCTGAATTTGGTATTCCTGCAAAGCTAATTCGTCTCTGCAGGATGACACAGAGCAACATCAGCAGTGTAGTAAAAATCAGGAAGGACTTCTTCGACTCATTCGATACCAAACAAGGTTTTGAATCCATCCTATCGAATTCATCCTTGTATGATTGATCAAGGTAATTGCTTTTGTTATATTTTAGAGAAAATGAAAGTAACTTAATAGAAAAACTTGATAGAATGCGGAAATCAACTTATTAATCATGATTGACAATCAAGACATCATCGATGAACGAATGTTTATCGCTTCAGCGTACATTGCTTAAACATAACGGCATAGTTCAATGCAAATAAACAAAAATGATTCAGAATTTCAAAGCGCACAAAAAAGTGCACCTTATCAGTTAATTGCACATGTTAATTGCATGATTTTGAAGCTTAGAGTAAAGCGTTAGTTTCATTCTCTATTGCTTATCAGAAAGATGTACTTATTCAATAAACAATAATTAGAACAAATTTTAAGAATTCGAATATGTTTAAAAACTGGTATTTGATGGTGGCACTTTGTTGCGTGACCGTTGTTACCGGTGTTGCAAATGGACGCCGCCACTTCACCACACTGTATAGCAAGAATTTGAAGCAAATGGTCAACATGTTGGATGAAGACGTGGATCCATGTGATGATTATTTTCAGCATGCTTGTGGCTATTACGAGCAGACGCTTAATTTTGGTGCAACTGATAACGAAGACGATAGCACGCAGGTACCACCTATGCTATACAATCATGAGGATCGAATGCATTTCTTCCAAGAGCAACACACGAAGTTCGAGAGCAGCGTTGGCAAAATTTTAAGTGCGCTCTATAGTGACTGCAAGAAGATGCAAAAAGTAACTCAGAATAAGGATCCTCGTCAAAATTGGAGGCGCATGTTGCAGCAGGTATCTTTTCTGGACAAGCAAGAGGCGCTTAAACACGACTGGCCATATCTGCACTATCAATGGGCAGAGCTAGAGCTGAGTGGAGCTGAGCCAAGTTGGCTTACACTGAGCGCTGAGTTGGCGGCCAGTGGAGTACAGACGGGATTTCTGCACATCTTTTTTGCCGAGCAGACAATTTATTTGGCTCCCCCTGAGCGGTTGCCTGCCTGCAGTAACTTCACGGAAATACGCGAGAGCCTGCGAGTGCTGCTAGGTGCACGAAATGAGCAGATAGCCGATATTATAGCGCATGAGTTGCTGTTGTTCTGTCGGGAACTTGATGGTGTGGTGCCGGCACCAGCTGGTGATGCAGAAAATGTCAACGATTTGCTGCAAGATAAATTGCTCAGCACGTACTTTGAAGTGTTCTTCACGCAGCTTAACTTTACGCAAGCCGAAGTGCTTGAAGCGCGTAAAGTAGTCATCGATGAGCGGCGTATTAAAGCGCTACTGCAGATCTATCACAACACCGAAGCGCGCATACTGTACAATTTGATGCTCTGGCGTGCCCATGAAGTGCTCAAGCTGACGACCAGCGATTGTTTTGAGCTAACAGAAGAGTTCGAGGACCTGATACTGGCCGAATATTGGGAGTGGCATGTTTTTGAGCCGCACTTTCGTCGTGATGTCGCTATGGCCACGTATATTTTTCATACCACACGCTTTCAGCACCTGCGTAAATCAGTGCTGATGGGCGATAATTGGACCGCCTTTCTCGAGTCGAAGCTGCAACGCAAGGATTTCAATATACCGCGCATGATTAAAACCTATGCCAATGCATTATTTGCACCAGAATTATTGCCGGCGGTCTATGAACACCTGCATTGGCTTCATAATGCCTTCTATTCGAATCTGCTGCAAATGCGTTGTCTTAAGTTGCGTGCCACCTTCACACAGCCACATTTGGACTTGGAGGATTTGAATCATCCTCATTATTTTTTGCGCCAATTTCTATACTTTAGCATCTTGATAGTAAAGGAGCCGCTCTTTCACTACTATGCCACGCAGGGCTTTGATTTGTGGCAAGCATCTCAACTGCTCTACAGCACAGACGGTTTTTATACGGCGCTGGACTGTCTTGAGCGGCAGAGCCTGCGCTATTATAACGAGTCGCATGCATCGTTATTTCATATGCTCAGCGAGGAAGAAGTATTGCATATTTTTAATTTTTATCGCACGTTTATGGCTTCATATGCCGACTATCAGTTTTGGCTGCAGGGTGAGTTATTTGCTTTTGCTGAGGATTTTGCTTTGGATTTCTTTGAGTTGGACACGCATCGTATTATGTTTTATGCGGTTGCGCAGCAGTATTGCGGTCGCAATGACGTTGCCTATAGCAGTCTCATCAACCGGAGCTTTATGAATATACCTCAATTTCAGGATGCGTTTAAGTGCGACGCCATGGCGCCAATGAACCCGGTTGTCAAGTGCATGATAAACAGCTGTGATGTTTAGTGAAATGGGCGTGAGCAGAATTTATTGTAGACCGGGTAAATCTTTTAATGAAATAAAAATACAAAACAGTTATCCTTTTTATAAAATTTTTTTAATTGAGCCTATTAAAAAGCATGATGCTTAAAAAAAAGTATCTTCTGGTTTAATTTATATAAGATGGTATGTAACTGAAACTTCGATTTGCAACAATAAAAAATTTTTGTATAATTTTATTAGTTGGTTTTTCACAAAACAAAAGAAAAAGAAGCTCAAGCTCAAAATCTAGCTCCAGATCAATATCAAAATCAAGATCAAGATCAAGATCAAGATCAAGATCAAGATCAAGATCAAGATCAAGATCAAGATCAAGATCAAGATCAAGATCAAGATCAAGATCAAGATCAAGATCAAGATCAAGATCAAGATCAAGATCAAGATCAAGATCAAGATCAAGATCAAGATCAAGATCAAGATCAAGATCAAGATCAAGATCAAGATCAAGATCAAGATCAAGATCAAGATCAAGATCAAGATCAAGATCAAGATCAAGATCAAGATCAAGATCAAGATCAAGATCAAGATCAAGATCAAGATCAAGATCAAGATCAAGATCAAGATCAAGATCAAGATCAAGATCAAGATCAAGATCAAGATCAAGATCAAGATCAAGATCAAGATCAAGATCAAGATCAAGATCAAGATCAAGATCAAGATCAAGATCAAGATCAAGATCAAGATCAAGATCAAGATCAAGATCAAGATCAAGATCAAGATCAAGATCAAGATCAAGATCAAGATCAAGATCAAGATCAAGATCAAGATCAAGATCAAGATCAAGATCAAGATCAAGATCAAGATCAAGATCAAGATCAAGATCAAGATCAAGATCAAGATCAAGATCAAGATCAAGATCAAGATCAAGATCAAGATCAAGATCAAGATCAAGATCAAGATCAAGATCAAGATCAAGATCAAGATCAAGATCAAGATCAAGATCAAGATCAAGATCAAGATCAAGATCAAGATCAAGATCAAGATCAAGATCAAGATCAAGATCAAGATCAAGATCAAGATCAAGATCAAGATCAAGATCAAGATCAAGATCAAGATCAAGATCAAGATCAAGATCAAGATCAAGATCAAGATCAAGATCAAGATCAAGATCAAGATCAAGATCAAGATCAAGATCAAGATCAAGATCAAGATCAAGATCAAGATCAAGATCAAGATCAAGATCAAGATCAAGATCAAGATCAAGATCAAGATCAAGATCAAGATCAAGATCAAGATCAAGATCAAGATCAAGATCAAGATCAAGATCAAGATCAAGATCAAGATCAAGATCAAGATCAAGATCAAGATCAAGATCAAGATCAAGATCAAGATCAAGATCAAGATCAAGATCAAGATCAAGATCAAGATCAAGATCAAGATCAAGATCAAGATCAAGATCAAGATCAAGATCAAGATCAAGATCAAGATCAAGATCAAGATCAAGATCAAGATCAAGATCAAGATCAAGATCAAGATCAAGATCAAGATCAAGATCAAGATCAAGATCAAGATCAAGATCAAGATCAAGATCAAGATCAAGATCAAGATCAAGATCAAGATCAAGATCAAGATCAAGATCAAGATCAAGATCAAGATCAAGATCAAGATCAAGATCAAGATCAAGATCAAGATCAAGATCAAGATCAAGATCAAGATCAAGATCAAGATCAAGATCAAGATCAAGATCAAGATCAAGATCAAGATCAAGATCAAGATCAAGATCAAGATCAAGATCAAGATCAAGATCAAGATCAAGATCAAGATCAAGATCAAGATCAAGATCAAGATCAAGATCAAGATCAAGATCAAGATCAAGATCAAGATCAAGATCAAGATCAAGATCAAGATCAAGATCAAGATCAAGATCAAGATCAAGATCAAGATCAGGATTGTTACCACACCCCTTTTGAACGGCCACAAATTAATAATATTTGCTATATTTCAGACAGTTTTGGTCGTATTAGACTAAAATTGGTTATTTAGTTCGTATAGTCGCAACAACTGTGAATTTAAAATGGGCGTGTGAACACTGTCAAAATTTTCACTACAAAGCTTGAAATTTGCTTGATTTAGTGCGTCTTGCTTTGCGTATACTTGGTTTTATTAAATAAATATCACTCATACGCAACGACGTCCCACCGGCTGTTGACCAGGACTTTAGAGCGTTGGGTTAATGATGAACACAGATAATTATTGTTTTTATTGTATCACTTTATTAATTTCGTTTTTTATTACTTTTATTTGCTTTTTGCTAAAAATTCAACATAATATCGCGTTTTTTTCTTTAAATAACTATACGTATATCAATTATTACACAAATGATTTACTTAACTATATATATATATATATATATATTTTATACTATTGCAAATTTTTCTTTACTTTTTGTTTGGTTTTTTATTAAATGCATATATGAGTGTGTATGTGTGTGTGAAAGTGTTTGTTTTGTGTGTATTTGTTGCGTGCTTTTAACAATTAACAATATAAGCAACAGTTAAAGTTTTTTTTGTAACTTTCATGCAGTTTAGAGAGATTCTCTCTTCAATCTCTTTCGCTGCTTTCTCTAACACCTAAGCAATTTACATAAGACATCTATGCAATTGTGTATCATTTATGATACATGTCTACATAATTTTTGTAGCCTTTGTTTATGTTTTTTTCCTTTTTGTCTTAGTTATTAAAAAACTATTTATTGTGTTTTGTTTCTTTTTTTTTGTTTCTTTTTATCATTATTCTTATTTTTTGCTTTTCTGAAATTAACAGCCATTTTGACGATTTTATTTAATATTCAAATTATATAATTGCAAAAATATTCATATTTAAATTCTTATAATAAAACAACAAGCATTTTTTTGTGAAAGCCAACAAAAGAATGTTTTGTATCAAGTTATTTTTGTGTGTAATACATTTTGTTTTTGTCTAATTTTAGCCTCAATTTTTAATGTTGCAATTTTTGTTTTTATTTTTTTTTTTATTTTTAAGCTGTTTCTCTTATATAAACACTAACGATACTTTTTTAATATCAACATATTTTTGTTTTTGCTAAATAAATCAAAATTAATGAGCCGTGAAGTAAATAAAATATATAAAATCAAACAGACCGAAAAGTCGAAAATAAATCGGCGTTAACAGAAGTTTTGATATAAGTCAGGTTTGTAAAGAAGGGATGGTTTTCGTTAAGAAAAATTCAGATGAAAGAGAATTGGAGACTAAAAACATCAACACAATGATGCTATAATATAAAAAAATTCGAAGTTTCTTAAAATATACAAACATTTAAGTTGAACTTGAGAAGAAAATCAATATTTTCAAATATAAGAAAAATCGCTTGAGCAATGCAGATTTGTAGCCGTAAATCTTCAATCAAGTGAAGAGGCAGTTCTGTTTTCTGGCAAATCTGTTTTCGTTTGAAATTCCTTTCGAGAACAAGAATCTTTTTTTTGGTTTTTTGGATTCGTCTCGAACTCAGAATGGATATTTAAGACTATTTTTTCCAATTCGAGACGGTCTCTTATTTTTAAAAAATGCAAATTCGCGAAATTGAATAATACTGAAGAATCGAATTGTGCAAATTCAAGAGTTTTTGTTGCATTTTTCACGATTGACAGCTCAGAACCGTTGCTGAAATTGATAAATCTGAAATTTTTGACATGAAATATTTTGTGTTTGAAGAAATACATTTTAAGATTGTGCCTGCTGTAAAATGGAAACTAAAAATAAATAAGTGTGCAAAAGTGGAGAATGCCACGACACCAATATTTGAGAGCAACTTGATGTGAGAGAAGTTAAGAAAACATATCTTTTAGATCGGTTAATAAATGATTAACAATCTTGAAAAATGTCGTATCACACTTGCACAGCGATGCCCACTCAAAAAAACTCCAAGGCACATTTCCATAACACTGATGGAAGACGGAAAATGTTATCACTATGAAATAAAAGATAGCTTAACTGAACTTAATTGTGCCGTATAACTTTTCGGGAGGATTATTTATTTGAATATTAATTTCAACATCTCATTGAAACATTCTAATAACTTTTACAGCTACACTCAGAAAAATATCAACTGTAATATTAACAGTCGGTGGCTGTTATTTAAAAACACAGTCTGATTGAATGATTTGCGTTTAAATTAACAGTTTTTTTTTTGTTGAATGATAGCTTCAAAGTATTTTTGTGCTATTAACATCATCTGTTCTTCTTTAAGAAATAGTTTTTAAATGTGTTTTCCTATAGTTATCTTGAGAATGTGGGTTCGTATCCTAGCTGTGTAAATATCAAGAATTTTATTTCATTAATTGTTTGGCCAAAAATTCATCTATTAGGTAAAAGCATAAAACGAAATATGATCCAACTCGCTTTTTCATAAGAGTTAAATCTAACCGGATCACAGACCCATTTCGTAAAACTTGACTTCATTGACTGAGTTGAAAAGTGGTTGTGATTGACATCTTGTGTTAAAATAGAGCACTCATATCTAAGTAGTACATGCAAGAACCCAATACAGAAGTAGTACATACAAGAACCCAATGAAAAAGCCTGCGAATCAGTTCGTATAACAAAGCAGTAGGCACAGCATAAACAGCTGATGATTGATTTTTTTATATAAACACATGCATTTTTCTTCTTATATTTTACTATTTTGTGACTTTAATATAAGTAATAGTGACAAAATCCAAAATTAGATATTCTTTCAGCGCTGGATATATTTGATATTTTAGCATATGTATTAACTTTAAACGATGAGTATTATAGGCTGTAGACATGGCCTTGAAAAAAGTTTGTTGAAACGAACCGCGCTGTAAGACGTAATTCTACGTCAAAAGATTGTATAGGAGACAACCCAAAAAGTATGCGTGAGTGAGGATTATGACAAGATCTAAATTTTTTATATTTTTTTTTGACAGCAGGGTGTCCCAAATTATTTTTGTTTAAATTTTTCTTATTAAATATTTTCGAACGGCGATAAATATTTTCTTCTTTTGCGGCGAGTGAAATTCCAAGGTCTCTTATTCGTGACGCTAGGCTAACGTTATGAATTCATATTAAAATTTTCAAAAAATTACTGTCGCAAGCGGGAATAGAACCCAGATTTTCAACTTAGCATCCCATAAAAGTCGGCAGCGCTACAATTATGCCACATATGCACATGGTAAAAAAGCAAAAAAATGAAATTAATATTGAACGGGTTGTGATCCGTGTATTGTATAGTATACCACAGACACAAACCATGTCACAAACCAGAACGCGTTTTGGTCCTTACCATTAGATTTTCATCTTAAAAGTATGCACGGAAATTTTATTTCTTTAAGCTTGGAATGTTGTACATTACATTACAAAATATAACAACTGTGTGGAGAAATAGGAACAGACTGACAGATACATACTTTCATTGTTGCAATATAACAACTGTATTGAATGCTTTAATTACATTAATAAACTTATAATTTTATTACAACACATTCTGCATATTTTTTTTTTTTGTTGAATATCGAATCCTAGCTTAAAGCTTAATTTGGAAGAGCATATCATAACGTTGGTAGTGATAAAAAACTTGACAGGTGATTGACAACATGCAAAACAGTTAAAACGATATAAAATTAAAAGCAAAAAGTGAAGAAAGTGAAATAATTAAGACTGCCGAATCGTTTTTGCCATGCCAAAAAAATGTCCGAAGCTAAGAAAAGTACCTTAAACAGGAGCAGAGCGCGTTTGTGAACATAAACAGTGAATTAGAGCTCTTAAGATTGCAGCCGCAACTGGGTCTGCAACTCAGCTCACGAAAGTGGCTTTTAAATTTTCGACTGATTCTTTAGAAATTAAAAGCTAACTGTTATTTGTTGAATTGGATTTTTTCGGGGAAAAGTAAATATAACTTAAACTTTTATTTTATCGATCAATAGTAATTAATTTGTGACTTTTAGTTTCTCGGTCAAAAATATTTTGCAATTTGTGTTTTTTTTTCTCAATGCCTCTTGACAGATGTTGACACCATGTGTAAAATGTCTCACCGATAAGATGAAAATAATGGTATCAATAATTTTTTAGTCGATAAAATGACCTTTGAAAAAATACAAATTGCCTAATATTTTTGACCGAAAAAAATAAACGGCAGAAAAAAACTGTTATTTTTGACCGACAAAATAAAAGTCAAAAGTAACTGTTATTTTTGCTCAAAAAATATAAGACACAAAATAACTTTTATTTAGGTCGGAAAAAATTAAAGTTAAAAGATAACAGTTATTATGTGACTTTTTCGATAAAAACCACAAACGATACGGTCCTTGGATATTGATATTGAATAAACAGAATATTATTAGATTTTGTGTTGTGCTCGAATTTCTTTTCAGATATTTCTCTCTCTCTATTTCACACTAAAATCTCTCTTATTTTTTACTGTTTAAGAAGTTTTTACTTCTGCCACATGTGCGTTGCTACACACGAGTATAGCAGGAAGTACACTGCAAAAATTATTGTTTTTCCTTTTTAACTTTAACTCTCATTTCGCACAACGATACGTGAACTTTTGTTTTTTCGACCCAATCTGTTATAGGTTTATTTCTTAGTATGACAGATTGTTTCAGATATCAATAGAAGAATAAGAATTTGAAAAATTGATAACTTTCTTAATAAGGGCGTTAAAAAATTTTAGTACTTTTTTATTTGAAACAAAAAATTTTAAGCAAAAACAATTTGGGACACCCTGTTGTCTAAAAGGAATTATAAAAACTGAAGATCTTGTTACAATCCTCACAATTGCATACTTTTTTGTAGAGTTACCATAAATGTTTTTTTTTTTTTAACAGGGCTTGAAAAAATTCTCGACCTAAACTTGTATTTAAAATACCATCTAGCGTTGAACATCTATTTGCAGAATAATTTGAATTTTTTTTTCGTGGGAGCTTAACTTTTTCGAAGCGTGACCAAAACCATGACCAAAGCAGATTAATTATACCCTAAACCTGAAAGGTGAGGGTATATTAACTTTGTGCAAACGTTTGTAACGCATAGAACGAAGCGAGTCCGGTATAGAAAAGTATATATATTCTTGATCAGCGTCACCACGTGAGTCGAGCTATCCATGTCCGTCCGTCCGTCCGTCCGTCTGTGTGTTGTCCGTAAGCACAGGATAAGAAGAAGGAGTTGAGATAATTGCGTAAAACTTGGTACACATGATTACATGGACCCAAGAATCTGCACTATTGAATATTTTTGGAATCCGCCCACGGACACGCCTACCTCCCATACAACGCAAAAATTTAAAACTGCATAACTCAGCTCATAATAAGCCTACAATAATAAAATTTGGTGTGTATGTGTTTTCTATCAACACAAAGATGTCTTCGAAAAATTTGTGTCATCCGCTCACGGACACGCCCACCTCCCATACAACCCAAAAATTGAAAACGCAATAAATAAGCCTCTGTTCAACCTACAGAGCTAAAATTTAGTACATATGTTTTTTATGACAAGACAAAGATGGTTTTGAAAAATGGACGTCACCTGTCTTCGGACACGCCTACCTCCCATACAACTTAAAAAGTTTAAAACTCAATAAATAAGGTTATGTTTGTCATAGAGAAATTAAATTTGGTATGTATGTATTTTATACCAAAACTAAGGTGTGTTCAAAAATTGGGAGTAATCCGTGCATGAGCACGCCCACCTCCCATAGCGAAAGCACAATAAAGGCATTAACTGTGAGTTACAGGAATAAAACTTGGTATTTTTTTGGTAAATTTTTCATCAACATTTAAATGCATATCAAATATAGGCTCCATTCGGACACGCCCATTTCCAATAATATTATTTTTTTTTTTGGTAAATTAGGTTTAGGAAATTTCATAGTCGGCCTAGACCGACTTTAGACTTTCTTTACTTGTTTTAACATAACATTAGTCGGCACAAATTAAAAACAATGATGCTGCAAATTGAAAATATAATGTCAAAGCAATTCAAGCATTATGAATGAAGAACGATGAGTTACAGCAGGTATGAGTTAAAATTCTACACAGTATTATTCGGTTTATTTTAATTTTCATTAAATTGCTTTTTGTTAATTTAACTAGTTAATTAACTTGTTATAACAATAGTTTTAACAATGTTATTGTGTGTGTGTGTTTATATGTGATACATTGAGGGTTTCAATTTATAAAAAAAAAACCAAAATAGAATTTAGTACTTTATTTGTCTACTGCTAAATTTGTTATTGTAAATTTTAACAGTTATGCTTAGGCTAAATAACACATATTTGTGCGTTCAATTTTTAGGTTCATCAACAAGTTTTTGCTTTTAATATGAACTAAATGAAAAACTTACATATATGTAGGTATGCATATGTATGTATAAATGTTTGTTTTTATGTATGTATGTATGTAATGTTGAACATTTGTGTTGAGTGCTAATGTTTATTGCTGCTTAATTGCTTTGGCGCACAAAAAACACAAAGTTTGAATAGTTTTATTGTAATATACTTAATGCTAAATGTTTTTGTATTCGAACCATAACTACCTATAACTGATATAAATATTTTTTAGGTTTTTTTTTTTTTTGTGTTTTTAAATGCTTAAAATGATCACAACTTTAAAATGTTCTATTATAACTCAATTATTATGTATGCATGAGTATCAATATTAATATTTAGGTGTATTTTATTATAGCTTTAGGTGTTGTTATTTTTTATTATCATCATTTATTTTATTTTTGTTTTGTTTTTAATAATTTTTTTTAATATTATTATCTTAATTTCATTTATTATTATTTGTAGTTTTATTATTTCGATTGCAATATTTGTTTTGTTTTAAATTTTTCATAAATTCTTGAAGTTTGCCAAATAAGAGAATTTGTAGGGTTTTTTTTTCACTTTAGTTATTCATCAGGCATATTGTATGTAAATTATGGTGGGATAATTTTCTTTTATTATATAAACTTCTACTACTTTATAATTTCAAAAAGTTCTGTCTTTCTAAAAAATTGGAATAAAATAACAATCGTGGCGTAATTTTTGTATAGTTTCGTAGTAGTGAAATGAACATAGCTTTGTTTGATTTGTAGAAAAGTGTGAAACGATTTAGTTTATTTTTTAATTATTATTTTAAATTTTTATTTTTTTTTTAAAATAAGGCTTATTGCATTATTCAACTAGATGCGTAGTCTAGGCATACTCAATGCTTTTAGTTTTGTTTTTGTTTTTGTTTTTGTTTTGTTTTTGTCTCTAACTAAATTTAGCACAATATTGTTTGTTATTCACAAATAATACTGTTTTTTGTCATAACTAATACTATTATTAGTGTTTTTGTTTTTTATCGCATTTTGTTTTTTAAAGTAATTTTCACTCATTTTTCCATACCACAATTAAGTTTATGTTTCAACTGAAATAACATTTAATTAGTGAAATTTTGAACAGAACCAATTTGAATTGAATTGAAGTTGAAAAAAGTTGTAAGAAACAAAATGTAAAAATTGAAATATATTAGAAGGAGTTTGGAAACGTTTTTGATAAAGCTGGTTCTACAAAATAATATGAAGAAAATTATCATTCAAGTCATTCGAATACAGTAAATTTTTTTTGGTTCTATATATTGAGATACGGTTAATAACTAGAAGTTATGGTACTTTCATCTACGGCGAAATTTATATTATATTGATGACGTCACTTTGTTTGTAAGCTAGGCGTTGTTTTCATTCGATTTTGGCAAATCTCAATGTAGAGGTCCTCATTCCAAATCAAAGCCTATGAGCAAAATATTAAGTCAAAACTTTAATTACTGTTGAATCCTCACAGACTTTTTGAACTGAAACTTTAGAAATATTGATAATAGCCGTTGCTTAAGCCATTAACGTCGAGCGCCAAAACAATTTTGAATCATTTCGAAAAATATATAAAAAAATCCGTCCCTTTTCAGCCTCATCAATAAATTCCCAAGCGTCAATAACCAGAACAAGGTTATAAGATAACAGGGAATGCCACCTTCAATTGAGCCTCAAAAGACCTTCAAATGAGAGTTGATCTAGAAGAGTGAAAAGATACTGTAGTCGAGAACCTAGATTATACACGAATTGGTGTCAAATATTAATTGTGTCATTCTCATTTACAATTGAAAGTTGAACATTCCAACGAGATTCTGC
This sequence comes from Tetanocera ferruginea, assembly GCA_958299015.1. Classification (NCBI taxonomy): domain Eukaryota; kingdom Metazoa; phylum Arthropoda; class Insecta; order Diptera; family Sciomyzidae; genus Tetanocera; species Tetanocera ferruginea. The sequence continues at coordinate 11,671,282 of OY282642.1, forward strand.
GAAGTTGCCACAACGCTACGATCGGAAAAAGTAGTGAAGAGCCTTTGCAGTTCACACGAAGAGATATTTGAGCTTGAAACAAACCCAAATCAATTAATTTTGGGAGTAATTCCGAGCTAAGCCATATTATGCTAGATATCAAGCCCTAATGTGATTGCTTATAAAAAAATTAACTCGCCCATTCTTACCAAAATGTAAGTGATTTTTGGAACATTTATCAAAAAATTAATATGCCCACATGCGTCCAACATAAGGAATTTTTGGATCATTTATCAAAAAATTAATATGCTTAATATGTTTAATTTATGTAATTTTGGTGTAGTTAATAAAAAAAAACATGCTCATTTATATGCAATGCATGCCATTTATGGATTGTTAGTAAAAAAATTAATATGTTCCATCAAGGAACATGTGAAATGTCAACAATATTTTCACATAAAAACAAGAACACGCTTAAATTATTATTGAAATAAACTAGAGTTGTGATGCGCTGCGAAAGACAAAACTAGCTCAACTTGAAAAACAGATTCAAGCGACAAGCGACTGCAATGAATATTAGCTTGAATACATTGCACATGAAGAGCGACGAGGCCCAAATGTTACTTTAAATTAATGTGTATTTCTTATGGGACGAAATTTTGGAAACTTTGCGACGACATTGATGTGCGACATCGAATGTCGTTTTCGTCGGCGACAAAATGAAATTTCTTCCTTTGTTTACATTTGTTATTGTTTTTTTTTTCGTGCTGGGTGCTCAAGTGGTTGCTTTTGTGTTCGATTGTTTATTACAAATATATGTAACTTTTTATAACTTTAATACATATATTTTATTAATTAATTATTATTAAATTCCAAAACCACTTGCTGCTGAAGTTTGCTGCTGTCGTGTTTATTATAATCAAGTCGGTCGCTTAACCGACAGCGACAGTAATAGTCCATCCACAATGACAACAACGGGCGACGAGAGTCAAACACCACTTTTATCGGACGAAATTTTGCAGACAATTGCGATGACATTGTTGCCCGACATCAAATGTCGCTGTAGCCAGCTTCAATTTAATTCTAATTTGGCGAAGAAAACAGACGACAAAAATAAATTCAGCCAATGTTTACATTCGTGTTTTTTTCATGCTGGATGCTCGAGTGCTCGTTACTACGTTTAATGTACATATATATTTCATTACAAACTTTGATGTGAGTTTATTAAACAATATAATTTAATTATATTAGTTTATTAAATAAATTCAATTCAATAACCTTAAAAAAATATTGCTGATTAAAAATCTTGCCACTTATTGAACAATAATTTCTTCGCTATTAATTTTTATTTCGTTTTTGAATAAAGCTTAATGTTTTTTTTGTTTTTTAGTTTGTACTTAGTTTCGAGTAGTGTTTAAGTTAATATCAACTTTTATTAAAAAACACAATTTCAATTAAAATAATTTCTTGTTAATGTCAAAAGCACTTTCTGCTGAAGCTTGTTGTTGTCGCGTTTAAAAAATTCAAGTCGCCCGAAATTTCTCTACAACGACAGAGTGGAGAGCTGTCGTTCGTCGCCAATTGTCGTCATTGTGGATGGGCTATAAGGAGACATGCCGTTCATCGCTTGTGTGCAATGCACGAAATAAAAAACAAAAATAAATGTAAAAAATGGAAAAAATTTCCTCTTGTCGCATGTCAAATTATAGCCAATAAACATTGACTGCAACATGCAACAAACGACAAACGTCAAAAAATAGAACGCATGTTTTCTTATGTAAATATTATTTTTGAATGCAGCACGACAAACAGAGGATGCGACCACAAATATTACAGCCGCAGATTTCAATCTATATCTTATTTGACAGACGACAAAAGAGGACGCTGAAGTTTGTTTACGTTTATTTTTTATTTATATTCAAGCTTCCTGTGCGTTTTCCTTTGTGTAAGTCTCGTGATTATTGTTTTGTTTAATATAGTTGGAAAGTAAGTTAATAAGTTACATAAAATTCATCAGAAATACAGAAATACAGAGTGTTGCTGTTGCATTCAGCATAATCAAGTCTAGTTTTCGTTTTCTTTTTCATTCGACGGCAATGACATTCTATGTCAACAATGTCGTCGCAAAGTCTCAAAAATTTCGGGCCATAAGACATACATGTAAATTTAAAGTGACGTTTGGCGCTCGTCGCTCGCCGTGTACAATGTGTTCATGCTAAAAGAAGTGCATGTAAGAGAATTTGACGTTTGGCGCTATGCTGATATAGACGTCAATGTGTGCAGGCCATAACATCACTTAAACAGATCCACACAAATGTATAAATGTATATATAAATCCAATATATCTGTTGGAGGGGGTTCCCAAGCTTCTAAGCGAGGAATACAATTTTCGAAAAAAAACCCGCTTTTTGATCAATATGAAATTTGGTTGGAAGAGAGCTTTTAAGTTTTTCAAATTTGAGTTTTTTTTGTAAAGTAAAAATTTCTTCCAAAAATTTTGTTTTATGCATAGGTACATAAATTGTTAAAAAAATGTGTGTTGACTTTGACTTTCCGTGTCAATATTTTGGCCGAATTTTGACGGTTCTTCAATTTTTCTAATTATTTTCAAAAGTTTGTTAAATTTTCTTTTAAATGTGATAACAACACTGTTAAGTTCAAACCAAAAGTATTTTTAATTAATTTTCTTAATATTGTCGTTAGTTATTTAGCGTGTATTTGAACCAAAGCCAGGAGAGAGAAAAAAACAGTCTCAAATTGAATGTTCTAAATTTGAAAGCCAATATCTCCGCCATCTTTGCATAGATTTCATTTATTTATTTTTTGTATTCAAGTTTTATCAATTAACTTTAAAAAATTTGACCGTTATATTTTTGTTTATATTTAAATTATGAATTTTAAAAAGAGACTACAAAATTTTATTATTTCTCAAAATATGGGGCAGAAATGATGTTTGTTGTAAAAAAAGAAAAACTCAAATTTGTTCTAAATTTGATGTTCTAAATTTGAAAGCCAATATCTCCGTCATCTTTGCATAGATTTCATGTATTTATTTTTTGTATTCAAGTTTTATCAATTAACTTTAAAAAATTTGACCGTTATATTTTTGTTTATATTTAAATTATGAATTTTAAAAAGAGACTACAAAATTTTATTATTTCTCAAAATATGGGGCAGAAATGATGTTTGTTGTAAAAAAAGAAAAACTCAAATTTGCATTTTTTATTTGCTTTCAAAGCCTATAGTGCATTTAACGTGCATTTATTTGGTCTTGAAACTAAATTAATAAACTTTCACGTTCGTGCCATCAAAAAATCAAGGTTATAAAAATGATTTTTTTGTCAAAATTAAATTTTTTTCAAAGGTTGTTTTTCTATTTTTTAATAAATTCATAAAATTCAAAAATAATTTCCCTGAAGGATATAGCTTTATGTCTCTAATCAATTAAAAGTTATGGCCTTATAAATAAGCAAACAAAAAATTGGTCGAATTTCGAGTAATTAAAAGTAGCCAAACAGAAAACTTGTCGAATTTCGACACCAGGCAATACAAAAATTTTACCGAAGAAAGTGATAAAAAACCTCGCTTACGTTCCACAAACGTTGATTCAAAATAGAAATTTCAAATTTAGTATAAGTTCAGCCAAGAATAAACAAGCATAAATTATATTCAACATTTCAGAAAAGCAAAGTATTTTTTGAAAGAATTGTTTTTACAATTTCATTTAAATATAAGGTCAATCATAGAACTTCTGAATTGAAAAAAATTGCATTTCTGAATAAAGTAACAATTAAACATTAATTTTTTGAGTTTTTTAAAATCAACGGTATCCAACAACTTCTTCTATTTTAAAGAATTTTTTAAAGTAGTTGATTGACTTGGAAAATTGAGAGTATTCAACATCTTAAAGGTTGTATAGTTTTTAATAAAAACATATCGAGTTTCTCAAATAAATCTGAACACATTGGCATACTTTGTCAAACACAACTTAAAAAGTACTTTTAAACATGTTCGCCATAATCGCTGCTATAAAACAATAAAACATTTTTCTAGGGTTTGATAATGAGAGCTACTCTATATTTGCATATATTGCTTGGCAATTGAGATTATTTTTATGTTATTATTTATTTAAAATAAACTGACAGTTAGGAAAACAATTTCTTAACTATTTAATACTCATTTGTATCAGACCAAATAAAATTCGATAGCATTTGTGCTTACATACAAGTTAAAATATACAAAATTTACATTTAAATAATTTGAAACAAGAGTTTCTCTTCGATTTCTTAGCTTATTTTTAGTCAAGCCTGTTAATAGCATAAAAAGCAAAAATCATTATTTATTTATGCAAGCATATAGCAAAAAGTACTTGGAGATTTTTTATTTTTATTTTGCATAGAAAGACCAAAAAGAAAAAAAAAATTCAAAACAAGCCATTTGAATATCAGTTGCAAATAAAAATATATAGAAATAAAAATAAAATCAACATTTGCCAAATCATTCTATGGTAAAATATAGCCAAATGCTGCACATCAAAATCAAATATCCAAATGATATTCAATACAAGACGAAGACGTTATGAAGCTTAGTTATGAATTATGCAAAAATAAAATAATATACCATAAAAACGTACTTGACTTAATTTGAGCGTCTGAAATATGCAATAAACTACATTTGATCGAAATGTCTGCGAATTTATTGGCCTTAGTTTTTTTTTTTTTCATACATTACTTCAACTATTTAGAAAATGTACGCTTATTTAGCACTAAAGTGACAAAATTATTGTTGGCTAACATTTTGTTTTATTTATTATTTTTCTGTTCCTTCACTTAACTAACTGCTCCTGCTGCACTTTCAGTAAAAATATTTTCATAACTATTGATTTTTAAGCCTTTTGTTTTAAACTAGTACGTTTTTTTAGTACTATTTTACAACACTGCAGCAACATTTTATGCATGTACGTACTGCTTTTTTTTTGATTTAATAACTATGCTACTCTTTTTTATGTAACTACTTTTTTACTTCTGTTTTAATTTATTTTTTTTTTGTTTTGTTTTTTTCAGTATGTTTGATTTATAAACTTATGCAGATATTGCTAAAGTATTGTGCAACGTCCTTTATTTCTATTTGATTGTGAGAATTCAGTGCCAATCATGCCGCCAGCGCTGTTGCCACCCGTGCAGCCCATCAATTCTCGGAACACATCGCCAATTTTGTAGTTGTATCTATGTAGAAGATTAAAGACAAGAAGAGAAAAGAAAGCAGAAAAAAAGTATAGCTTAGAAATTTGCAAATATTGTTGAGAACTGCTGAAATTGTCAGAAAATTATGAATTTTAAGAAATTCTGAGTAACTCTAAATTTAACTTACAATTAGATGGAAAATTTGCTCAAGGCATAAGTTTTAAGAGCTTAAAAATAATTTGCCAAAAAACGAATTTTGAACACTTTATTAATAAAACTATTTATAGACATTTGATGATTCAATTTAAGGTTTAAGTTTTTGAACTTTTCAAAATGTTCTTCAACGTTAAAATTTTTACGAATTTTTACGAATTTTGGTGTATAATTAAACAAAAGTTTGTTTCGTTAGATCTTACAATTGAATAATAAAATTTATGACTGATTTTGAATTAGATTTAGAAATAATTGCTTAAAAATCCTTACAAACGGAATATTTAGTGTGGCCGTGGCCATGTGTGCCAACGAACCTCAGTAGACCCGGGTTAAAATATCTCTTCTAAAACAGAAAGTTTTTTTTCACACGGAAAGAAATTTGAGCTGAAAACAATCCGAAATCAATTTATTTTGGTAGTGATTCTGAGCTAAGCCATAATATTCTTGATATCAAGTCCTAATGTGATTGTTTATCAAAAAAATTAACACGCTCATTTGTGCATAATGTATGTAAATTTTGGATTGGTCATCAATGAAATAATATGCTCAGTTGTGACCAGTTTATGACCATTTTGGTATTGATTAAAAAAAAAATTAATTTCAAGCCTAACTTCTAGCATGAACTGCGAACGTGTACGGCATGTTTTGAGTTGACTTTGAGCTCTATTGAACTAATTTCATTTACGAACGCTTTGAGCTTAATTTTAGCCCATTTTTTTGACAAAATTTTCTGCCTGGCCTACAGTCGATACAATACAGTTTAATGAAGGATATACGTAGTTTTCACCCAATTTTTTTGATAACGTCACTTTGTATGGGAGGTAGGTGTGACTTTAATGCGGTTTTCATAAATTTCAAACTAAAAATAGGTACGTTTATTTTTTAATCAAAGTCCATGAGTAAAATTTCAGGTCATTACTTTCTGTGGAATTTAAAGAGATTTTAACGTTTTGTTGACGTCACGCCGGGAGATGGGTGTGATTTACTTTAAATTGGCTCGTTTTTTAACTTGATCTTTATAATTATTGGATATGGATATGGAGATGGAGATATAGATGGAGATGGAGATGGAGATGGAGATGGAGATGGAGATGGAGATGGAGATGGAGATGGAGATGGAGATGGAGATGGAGATGGAGATGGAGATGGAGATGGAGATGGAGATGGAGATGGAGATGGAGATGGAGATGGAGATGGAGATGGAGATGGAGATGGAGATGGAGATGGAGATGGAGATGGAGATGGAGATGGAGATGGAGATGGAGATGGAGATGGAGATGGAGATGGAGATGGAGATGGAGATGGAGATGGAGATGGAGATGGAGATGGAGATGGAGATGGAGATGGAGATGGAGATGGAGATGGAGATGGAGATGGAGATGGAGATGGAGATGGAGATGGAGATGGAGATGGAGATGGAGATGGAGATGGAGATGGAGATGGAGATGGAGATGGAGATGGAGATGGAGATGGAGATGGAGATGGACATGGAGATGGAGATGGAGATGGAGATGGAGATGGAGATGGAGATGGAGATGGAGATGGAGATGGAGATGGAGATGGAGATGGAGATGGAGATGGAGATGGAGATGGCGATGGAGATGGAGATGGCGATGGAGATGGAGATGGAGATGGAGATGGAGATGGAGATGGAGATGGAGATGGAGATGGAGATGGAGATGGAGATGGAGATGGAGATGGAGATGGAGATGGAGATGGAGATGGAGATGGAGATGGAGATGGAGATGGAGATGGAGATGGAGATGGAGATGGAGATGGAGATGGAGATGGAGATGGAGATGGAGATGGAGATGGAGATGGAGATTGAGATGGAGATGGAGATGGAGATGGAGATGGAGATTGAGATGGAGATGGAGATGGAGATGGAGATGGAGATGGAGATGGAGATGGAGATGGAGATGGAGATGGAGATGGAGATGGAGATGGAGATGGAGATGGAGATGGAGATGGAGATGGAGATGGAGATGGAGATGGAGATGGAGATGGAGATGGAGATGGAGATGGAGATGGAGATGGAGATGGAGATGGAGATGGAGATGGAGATGGAGATGGAGATGGAGATGGAGATGGAGATGGAGATGGAGATGGAGATGGAGATGGAGATGGAGATGGAGATGGAGATGGAGATGGAGATGGAGATGGAGATGGAGATGGAGATGGAGATGGAGATGGAGATGGAGATGGAGATGGAGATGGAGATGGAGATGGAGATGGAGATGGAGATGGAGATGGAGATGGAGATGGAGATGGAGATGGAGATGGAGATGGAGATGGAGATGGAGATGGAGATGGAGATGGAGATGGAGATGGAGATGGAGATGGAGATGGAGATGGAGATGGAGATGGAGATGGAGATGGAGATGGAGATGGAGATGGAGATGGAGATGGAGATGGAGATGGAGATGGAGATGGAGATGGAGATGGAGATGGAGATGGAGATGGAGATGGAGATGGAGATGGAGATGGAGAAGGAGACGGAGATGTAGATGGAGACGGAGACGGAGATGGAGATGGAGATGGAGATGGAGATGGAGATGGAGATGGAGATGGATATGGATATGGATATGGATATGGATATGGATATGGATATGGATATGAATATGGATATGAATATGAATATGGATATGGATATGGATATGGATATGGATATGGATATGGATATGGATATGGATATGGATATGGATATGGATATGGATATGGATATGGATATGGATATGGATATGGATATGGATATGGATATGGATAGGATATGGATAGGATATGAATATGGATATGAATATGGATGTGGATATGAATATGGATATGGATATGGATATGGATATGGATATGGATAGGATATGGATAGGATATGAATATGGATATGAATATGGATGTGGATATGAATATGGATATGGATATGGATATGGATATGGATATGGATATGGATATGGATATGGATATGGATATGGATATGGATATGGATATGGATATGGATATGGATATGGATATGGATATGGATATGGATATGGATATGGATATGGATATGGATATGGATATGGATATGGATATGGATATGGATATGGCTATGAATATGGATATGGATATGGATATGGATATGGATATGGATATGGATATGGATATGGATATGGATATGGATAGGATATTGATAGGATATGAATATGGATATGAATATGGATGTGGATATGAATATGGATATGGATATGGATATGGATATGGATATGGATATGGATATGGATATGGATATGGATATGGATATGGATATGGATATGGATATGGATATGGATATGGATATGGATATGGATATGGATATGGATATGGATATGGATATGGATATGGATATGGATATGGATATGGATATGGATATGGATATGGATATGGATATGGATATGGATATGGATATGGATATGGATATGGATATGGATATGGATATGGATATGGATATGGATATGGATATGGATATGGATATGGAGATGGAGATAAAGATGGAGATGGAGATGGAGATGGATATGGATATGGATATGGATATGGATATGGATATGGATATGGATATGGATATGGATATGGATATGGATATGGAAATGGATATGGATATGGATATGGATATGGATATGGATATGGATATGGATATGGATATGGATATGGATATGGATATGGATATGGATGTGAATATGGATATGGATATGAATATGGATGTGGATATGAATATGGATATGGATATGGATGTTGGATATGGATATGGATATGGATATGGATATGGATAGGATATGGATAGGATATGAATATGGATATGAATATGGATGTGGATATGAATATGTATATGGATATGGATATGGATATGGATATGGATATGGATATGGATATGGATATGGATATGGATATGGATATGGATATGGATATGGATATGGATATGGATATGGATATGGATATGGATATGGATATGGATATGGATATGGATATGGATATGGATATGGATATGGATATGGATATGGATATGGATATGGATATGGATATGGATATGTATATGGATATGGATATGGATATGGATATGGATATGGATATGGATATGGATATGGATATGGATATGGATATGGATATGGATATGGATATGGATATGGATATGGATATGGATATGGCTATGAATATGGATATGGATATGGATATGGATATGGATATGGATATGGATATGGATATGGATATGGATATGGATATGGATATGGATATGGATAGGATATGGATAGGATATGAATATGGATATGAATATGGATGTGGATATGAATATGGATATGGATATGGATATGGATATGGATATGGATATGGATATGGATATGGATATGGATATGGATATGGATATGGATATGGATATGGATATGGATATGGATATGGATATGGATATGGATATGGATATGGATATGGATATGGATATGGATATGGATATGGATATGGATATGGATATGGATATGGATATGGATATGGATATGGATTTGGATATGGATATGGATATGGATATGGATATGGATATGGATATGGATATGGATATGGATATGGATATGGAGATGGAGATATAGATGGAGATGGAGATGGATATGGATATGGATATGGATATGGATATGGATATGGATATGGATATGGATATGGATATGGATATGGATATGGATATGGATATGGATATGGATATGGATATGGATATGGATATGGATATGGATATGGATATGGATATGGATATGGATATGGATATGGATATGGATATGGATATGGATATGGATATGGATATGGATATGGATATGGATATGGATATGGATATGGATATGGATATGGATATGGATGTGAATATGGATATGGATATGGATATGGATATGGATATGGATATGGATATGGATATGGATATGGATATGGATATGGATATGGATATGGATATGGATATGGATATGGATATGGATATGGATATGGATATGGATATGGATATGGATATGGATATGGATATGGATATGGATATGGATATGGATATGGATATGGATATGGATATGGATATGGATATGGATATGGATATGGATATGGATATGGAGATGGAGATATAGATGGAGATGGAGATGGATATGGATATGGATATGGATATGGATATGGATATGGATATGGATATGGATATGGATATGGATATGGATATGGATATGGATATGGATATGGATATGGATATGGATATGGATATGGATATGGATATGGATATGGATATGGATATGGATATGGATATGGATATGGATATGGATATGGATATGGATATGGATATGAATATGGATATGAATATGGATGTGGATATGAATATGGATATGAATATGGATATGGATATGGATATGGATATGGAAATGGATATGGATATGGATGTGAATATGGATATGGATATGGATATGGATATGGATATGGATATGGATATGGATATGGATATGGATATGGATATGGATATGGATATGGATATGGATATGGATATGGATATGGATATGGATATGGATATGGATATGGATATGGATATGGATATGGATATGGATATGGATATGGATATGGATATGGATATGGATATGGATATGGATATGGATATGGATATGGATATGGATATGGCTATGAATATGGATATGGATATGGATATGGATATGGATATGGATATGGATATGGATATGGATAGGATATGGATAGGATATGAATATGGATATGAATATGGATGTGGATATGAATATGGATATGGATATGGATATGGATATGGATATGGATATGGATATGGATATGGATATGGATATGGATATGGATATGGATATGGATATAAATATGAATATGGATATGGATATGGATATGGATATGGATATGGATATGGATATGGGTATGGGTATGGATATGGATATGGATATGGATAGGCAAAGAAGAAGCATTTGGTGAATAATGTGTGTAATAGTTAGGAAAAAGATTTATTTAAAGATTTAAAGATTTAGCACTTCGCTAAAGAATGCAATCAATGACAATAAATTAAAGAAACTTATATCAATTGATTTCACGACTTCATTCCTTGGACAAGAATGCTGAATCAGAAATTTGAAATCATGAAGTAAAAAATTGATAAATGAGTGACGACAACATTTTTTGCGTTCAGTGCAAGTGTTCATCTGAATGATTGATATCTTACAGTGGACCCTAAATAAATGCGCGTTGCGTTGCGCTTCTGTCAAAATTGGTTCATGCACATATATATTATATGAAGCCCACAGAAATACGCACCGGACTACCGCAATATGATTCGAATTTCCAATTTTGACAGTGCATTCGGCTGTGAAGTTGACTACATAAAACAAAAATATTAGAACCGAGAGCAATAAATTCACAAGAGCGACAAGGAAAACATATGTTTTCGATACGATATTCCAGAGCACTTGTTTAGGTAAAGCGGAAAATAAATTGTGCACGCAACGCAACGCGCATTTATTTAGGGTCCACTGCAATGTGCACTATTCTATTCTGTTTCTGTCTAGAAAACCTTTTGAATGAATAAAATACTTATATCACTGTTACTTACTGTGCCGAGCATTCAACATAACCACAACGCCAGTGTTTACGCACCAAAGTGGAAATATCTTTCAGCTCCTGATTTTGAGCGTGTCAAAGAAATTATCAAAAATAGAAAAAAAAAAATCAAGCTTACGTATTATTAAAATTTTAAAATACTCGAATTTCAAACCTGCGAATTTGCTTGAGCCTCGGTGATGGCATCATATTTATTACCAACCACAATTATGCTAAAATCACGATGACTAAAACTATCCAAAATTTGATCTCTCATCGAACGGCAGTACTAAAAAATAATCGAATCAAATTATATGCAATATTTTCAATTAAATACATGAATAAATTTTAAATATTTTACCTGAAACGTTTGTAGGTTTCCCATATCAAAGACCAACACATATGCATGCACCGTACGCAGCCCCAGTGGATGTCCATTATTCCATTCAGCGAAATTATCTGCCGGAAATCGTTTCTGAAATTTAGACAAGCATTTTGTAGCATTAGTTTTGTAGGCAAATAAGCCAAATAATAAAGTGAAATAATTGAGTGTATAGAACATTAATTTTATGCATTAAAATTTGTGTTCAGACATTAACGGTTGGTGAGTTTTTTAACAAAATACAAATAATAATCAAAATAAGACATATGAAAGCAAATAATGTGGCATTTTATGAACATTTCATGTTAAGCTTGCCATAAATATGAATTTTTTTTCTTTTAAGGATATTAAAGAATTATATTCGCTTTGATTTGACACATTTGTTTAGAAAAGAACGTGATGCAATGAGTGGCGGAAGGAAAAAAAAAAAATTAAGTAAAAACTAGTAAGGACTTGTAAGGAAACTAGTAAGGAAACCGCAGTTCAACCGGGTTAGGATGCAAAGTACGAATTTAACGTCTTACTGTGGAGAAAGAGATGAGTTGTCTTGAAATTGCTGCGGCATTTGGGTCTGAGCATTACCAGGAGGAGAATCAAATAAATTTTGTATGAAAACGACAACGTCTTATATGAATTGAGGTCCTCTTCAACCGTACAAAGCATACAAATTTTTAGAGAAAGAATTCAGGAATGCCTTCAAGGTTGACGTAACAACCTCGAGGCAAGCTTTCACATTAGCTTTTATATATATTTCCTTCTATTCACGTGTACTTATTGTGACCTTTTGGACTTGTTGATGATTTATGTATAACAAAACAAAGACTTTTGTAAAATAACATTTAGGGCTACACTTAAATAACTTAATCTCAACCCTCTTAAATCATGTCATTTGATGATTTGTAAAACTGGTTACTCATTCCTTGACATACCGGCAATTTATCTAAATGGTGCTGAGCTAAAATTTACTGACTACCGAGCATAAAAATCTCGGTTAACTCATTAACTCCTCACTTTCTAATGAATATCGTATTAGTTCTGTTGCTTGCAAGCTAAAGTATACCCTACGGAAGCCAGGATAGACTGTTAACTTTGAGCTTCAGCTCAAATACGTGTCAAAGTTAGTTCGAACTCCTTGTAGTTCGTTTTTTGAAACACGAATTTAAACTTTAAGTGCATTTTGTTTACGAACTACACGTGAACTTAGTATTCATGTGATCTAGAACCTCAACTAGAATAAACACTTCTAGTTGAGGTTCGTATTTTCACTTGATTTTTTTTTTAAAATACATTAACACGCGTTACATAGCTACACGAAACTGGAAACTCTACTTTGTACTTTTAGAGTTCAAACGAAAGTTAGTGCTACAGTTTTAAAGGCCATTTATTTCTCAGTCAGAAGTTGAGTGAAGCAAGCCATTTGACGGTTTTAGTGTAAACTCAACCATTTGACACCTGAAGCTTTTCTGGTAAAATCTTTTATTAGCTAAAAATTGGTTCTTTAAGCCAATTGTTGAAAATTGTTGATTAGCATTTAGGCAAAAGACTCTCATTATTCGAACAAGATAGTGTGACCGTATGCAAAAAGCTCATCTATTTGTTTCAGGTCTTCTCTTAAGAACATAACAAACGGCAACAAAGAACGCACATGCCTGACGCTTATGTTGTAGGGTGCATCAAAATATCAATACGTAAGCGTACGTCGTCTTATACGTGAATTGCTGTCTGCTTGTGTTTGTGTGTTGAATTAATGAAAATTGTGGTTCTCTGAGAAAAAACAAACAACTTAACAGCGTGGGACCATAAACAGGTGTCATCATGAAGAAACAAGCTTACACTGAACGACAATAAAGGTGCACCTTAAATTATGGTTGAATGGAAATTGTGTGTGAAAGTGTGTACTCGCATACAATCACACAAATTAAGGGCTAAAATAAATTTGCTGGTTAGTGTGCAAAATAAATTGGACTAAAATGTGCTTAACACACTCTTATGGCATGACCAGAAATAGGCGAAATTCAATTTAATTTCTACCAGACAGACAATGGCTGCTGCACTGTTGCATTTAAAAAAAAAGTAGGTTCCGACATTTTTTTTTGTTTTTCCAAATCAATAGCAATTGTTGCTTCAATAGCAGTGTTAAGGTTTTTACTTTTTACTCTTTGTTGTAGTTGTATATTTTGTAGTGATAGTTTTCTTTTGTTCGAAATGCTTGTGTCTATTTTTGGTTGTTGTCATCATGTGGCTGTGGCTAAAATGTGTCGTTCTACTTTTGTGTTCTTTGTTGTTGCTCATTGTTGTTGTCCTACTGTTCTTGAGCCATTTTCTGTAAAAAGTTTTTTTTTTTGTTTTAGGCCATAGCATCAGCTGTTGACCTTAATTTTGGTAGCGTTTCTTACACTTAACTACCTACATTCTCTTTTGGTATATTATATCTATTTGTGTGGTAGAGTGGTTTTTGCTGGCAACAACTTCTGGCTTTGTTTTGAGTTGTCTTTTTTTTCCCGACAACAACGGACAATCGTTTTGTGTTCATGCATTTTTTAATAAACCACAAATTTACAAGAAAACATTTCTAAGGCATTAAATAAATTTACATATCTGCATTAAGGGGTGGAGGAAGCACGTGTTGAATTTGTTATTTTTCAAGATTATATAAAATCTTAAGTTATGCAAAAAAGACCATTTTGGCTGTTTTTCCGGTGGTGCAAAAAAACAAATTTTTTTGTTTTCGGAATCCTCTCGAGGTCAACTTTAAAATAGGGGGTGGTCTTTTCAACCTTTTTTTTTATAGAGGCCGACCCACTCTAGTATATTGCTTGTTCTACTGAACCCATTATGTAGGTACACAATAATTGTAAATATTAACATGATCTCCATGAACCTCAATCAAAACATTTTGGCTTAGTAAGCAATTAAATTAGTCACATGAACTATTCATGATTTCAGTGTACAAAATACTCTATAGAAAAATACACGAGAACAAGAATATTTCATAAGACTAGTGTTCAAAAAATGTGTGAACACTGAAATGTGTTTGCGTGAAATTTCGCTCGCTGCATTCATCAACATTTGTTGAAGTCATGCTTTACTTCTCAAAATAGAGAAAACTGTCAGGTTTCACTTCAAAATAAATAGGCAGTTTAATTAAACTTCTAAATGTTGCAAGAGAAATGTTGCGATTATATTTCACTGCGGAACAGAGTACCATTTTGAAGAAAAAGTTGTGAAAATTTCCACACGTAGTTCACAGCAATCGTTTTTTGTATGGAAATTTGAGTGAAATTTCACACGAAACTGAACAGAGTACTCGTCTTTACCCTGACAAAATACAAGCGGAACATGAATTATTTATAATTTTTGTGAATAAAACTCATAAAATCCATGTTTCATGTAAAATCGCGAGGAGAACAAGAACAATTGATGAGATAAGTGACAAAATGTAACCAAAGGTGTCCCAAATGACATTTTTTTTCGAATTTTGAGATTTTTTAAAAATTTGCTGGAAAATGTTTAGAGGTCGCGTTAGTCAAATTTTTACTAAAAATCAGGCTTTTTGGAGAATTTGCAAATATCAAGCACTAGCTGGTCAATTACAGATATTTTCTAAGTCTTTGAGCAATTTTTTCGAAAAACAAATATCCAAACTTTACTTTAATGTACATAAGTCAGAAGTTTTGGAAATTTTTTTGGTCATTTGGTTAGAGGTCGTACTAGTCAAAGTTTTACTTTAAATCAGGTTTTTCAGAATCAAAGTCAAAGTCCAGAAATTTCAAGGCGATAGCTGCATTGCAAATATATTTAAAAAATACAATTAAAATCGAAAAAGGTCTGACCAGAACCATGCGACCGATGTAGGGTTAATTTACAGTGAGATATCTTGGCATTTTTTTTTTGGTCATTTGGTTAACATATTTTTAATTTGTTCGTAAAATTGTCATAAACTTTTTAAAAAATGCTTCATAACTTTCAAAAAAAATTTTATAAAAATGAAAAAATCTAATGATGCAGTTAGAAATAAGGGAACAATTGAAGAATAGTGGAAATGGTCTTTTTTCTTTTTTTTTTTTTTTAAATGCGTGTTTTGAGCTAACAAATTGAATGGTGAAAAAATTAAGCGTCGCTCTCAAGTGGTTTAGAAGTTATAGGGGTCAACGTTTATGAAAATGGGCTTAAAAACCTGTGTTTTTTTGTTGTTGTTTTCGAACATAAGTAAACGTAATGGATATCAAAAGAAAGGTTGTGCTAAAACCTTTTTAATGAGCATTCAATCATAAAAATCTATGCATTATTTTGGATGATATAACTGTTTTTGTACTCAAAGAATTTGAGGTGTGCTAATTTTGGTTGTCCTTTTGAAGTCTTTGAGACTAGAAAAATAAATGTTTTCATAGAAGTATGTTATTTATTGTTATTTCGTAAAAGGGTGAACAGTCAAGTGTGCACAATATATAAAGTTTTATATTTTAACAATTAATGCAAGTACTTTTCAAGTTTGTTGTACACTTACATATAGTATATTGAGACGAAAAAAAGCGCCGCAGGCGAAAAATTGTTATAAAAAATCGCGCGATTTCCATAAAAAGAAATCGTTTCTCAGAAATAAAAAGTCTTCTTCTATATAAACGATATATTGTTAAATATTTCTCTTTTTCATGGAAGCTTTTTATCATTTTTAGGGAATTTTGAGTGTCACATTTAGATGAAAGCATTCTCTGGAATCAAAGTTTATATACGGAGAGAAAAATGGGCCAAAATCAAGCTCAAACCGTTGCACATTAAAAAAATTAGCTGCCGAACGACGTAATTCTCAGTTGGTTTTTTGTCACTGTTAGTATAAAAGTACATAAAATAAATTAAAAAATTATATTTTCCTGCGTGAATTGGATCAAAAATATCTGATTTGGACAATAAAAATATACATTATATATTAAATATACATTATACAATAAACATTTGTATTATGCTTGTATGCTTTTATGTGAAAACAAACGAATGGGCGTGTTAATTTTTTGATAAAAAGTCACATAGGGGCTTAATATCAAGAATATTATCAAAAGCACTGCCAAAACTAATTGCTTTCTCTCTGTGTACCATTTTCTCTAAATATGTTGCATTCTTTTATCATATTCCGAGGAAATTTTTTGTGAGTGTATGTGCATTGTATACAAAAAAAAAAACTTAATAAACTGGCTTAAAATATTTCTTGGCTTATTTTAGCAACCTCCTTTAACCTTTAGGAATCCTGGAATTTTTAAGGGGACGTGACACCTTCAAAAAATTATTCACTTTAATGTTTTAAAATGCGTATAAGTTGAATAAAAAATAAGATATCATTTCGAAAAATTACAAATATATTTTACGGATAAAAAATTACGCAAAAAAATTTTTTTATTATTTTAATTTTGGAATTTGTTGCTACTGGTATTTTTTTTAAAAATCATTAAAAATTTCATCGCGGGCGTGATAAAACAAAAAATACTCGACCAATCGTACTGAAATTTGAATATGTTGTTTTACACTTGTTAGTGCATGGAATGAATTAAGGACAGAAAAATCGGTTTTATAGTTTTTGGCCGATTTTGGATAAAAAACTTGTCAATTTTCGAAAAAACACCGCCATTTTTTTATTTTTTAACCAAAATTGTTTCTTCTAGTTCATTACATGGTGGTTTTGATGCTGAGAAAAACCAAGGTTGTTGTTTTTTTTTCTAAAAAAAAATTTTTTTTTGTGTAATTTTTTTACAAAAAAATTTATATACATATTTAATTTTTCAAAATGATATATTATTTTTTATTCAACTTATAGGCATTTTAAAACATTAAAATAAACTTTTTGTGAAGGCGTCACGTGCCCTTAAAAAAAAGTGTCTTTATAATTTTTTATTCTGAAATTTTTTTTTATTCTAAAAGTTAAAGAATTGTTTAAAATTGAAAAAATCATAAAAATACAAGTTAAAAAAAATTTATTTCAAGATTTTTATTAAAAAGAACATGCAAATTTAACCAAGAATTTTTTCACATATTAACAATAATTTGCAATTTACATTTATAACAACGTCTTATTTTCAAAGTTTATTGACTACGTGGGTAAAACATATTTTAACAACACCTGCTCACTGGGCGGCAATCAAACACCTTTAAGACACCACAAAAGTCTCTGCAGCAATATTTAAACAGCACATTCCATACAATTAACCTGCAGAATTTTGCGCTTAGCTTGTATTTGTTTTGGAACAACATTTTGACGTTCTTACAATTACAAACAACATCGTTGAAATGCCAAAATCAAAGGCAATATAAAGCAAAGCTAAGCAATTCAAAGCTAAATAAACCAGAATAAAATGAGGCAAAATCCAAAGAGCTTTAAGCCAACTTCAAGAGTTTGAAAATCAAAATCAATAAATTTTTAGTTGTTTCTACAAGAACCTGGCATGGCATGGCATGTGTTGATGCTGATGATGTGGGAAGAGAATCTCTTTATAGAGCACTTGTTTAGTGTAGTTGGGGGTGTGTTTGTGTTTATTGCGTCTGTCCGTCCGACTGTTTGTCTGTCGTTGTCGATGTGAGTGTGGCAAGAATGGCGTATAATTAAATTTAGTGCTGAGTTTGAGCAACTGTTCGTTCGTTCGTACTACATCGAACGTTATAATTAACAATTTTTTGAAAAATAAAGAAAAACAAAAACAGCAAAAAAAAGCAAAATAACGCCGGATATGAGGATGCTCAGTGGGTGTGGCATTGGGTGTACGTACGCTGAAGAAGCAATGATGTGTAGCCAACACCACCTTATTGTGTTAACAAGCCTTAAGTGTTGGCTGTGAATTTGATTATTTTTTTTTATGTATTTATTTATCGTATTTTTAGTTTATTTTCGGTTAGTGGCTTTTTTGGTTGCCTTAATTGATGCAGCTGATAATGAAATTAAATCGATTTTGTGCTGTTGTTGTTTTTGTGGTCTTTTAGGGCGATAAAAATTAGATCGAAAATATGTACTAAAGACATTATTCGAATGCAGCTTATTTTTTTGAAATTGCTGTTGATTTAATGAGTTATGTTCACAGCAGAAATATTTGGCTGGACTTTATTTTTGACACATATTTTGCCAAAATACTTATTTTTTCGTGCTTAAGGGAGGACAAGTATAAAATTTGCAATGGTTTAGGTAACGCGGTCTTAAAACACTATACAATACAATAAAAATAAAGTTTTGAGCTTTATATAAATGTCGTTTGGAAAAATATCTGGACTTTTGTTAAAAAAAAATGGGCGCACAAACTAACAAGAAAACAGGATGGACTCTGAGGTGAGTATCTATTAATCCCTTGATATATGCGAGTACAACAATAAGTCAATTACTGCAATGCCTTTAAAGAGTAATTATATTTACTTTTCTATAAATACGGGGTTCAAAATGTTTTAAAAATTACATATTAACACCTTAACTAATATTACCATAATAAAGTTTCATACATTTGCAATTATTTTGTTGTGAGCTAACTTCTGTTTTACCATAAAATTTTTGTTACAACCATAGGGTTAAATAAATATCTTTCTCTGTTATTTAAGAATTCAAGAGAGTAATAAGCTGCTGTTATCACTCTCTGTTTATTTAATTATGCAAGAGGGGAACAAGCTGCTGTTGTCCAGTAGCCCATTAGGAAAAACGTTCTTACATTAAAGCGACATTATGTGCTGGTAATGATTATGTTTTTCTTTCATGAGCCATAATTGTTGTAACTGAACCTAAAAATAATTGCTTTTTAAGCTTAAGTAAGTCTTCATAAGACCATATGACAGAAATTTTATCTTCAGAATAAATATATGAAAAATATTCAGTACTTTCGTAGTAGAGAGTCACAGAAATGGTAAAAGTTAATAGTTATAAAAATTAGCCGTCATAGTTATAAATATTTAAACCCATACTTAAACCGCAAGCAGAATCTGTGAACCGATTTGGAATTTGATTTTGATATGATTGTGAACCGATTTTGAATTTGATTTTTATATGATTACCTATTTTGATATTTCATAATTTTTTTAACAAAATTTCTTAAAAACAAAATAAAAATTGACTAAAAAACAATTTTTACCTTCTGACAATACCCAAAATTGATAATA
The DNA here is from genome assembly GCA_958299015.1 of Tetanocera ferruginea. Taxonomy (NCBI): domain Eukaryota; kingdom Metazoa; phylum Arthropoda; class Insecta; order Diptera; family Sciomyzidae; genus Tetanocera; species Tetanocera ferruginea. The sequence goes on from OY282642.1 coordinate 11,691,715, forward strand.
CAAAATTTTGTAACTAAAAAATTTTATTATGTGCTGGATTTTGAATAGGGTTTAACCAATATTGTTTTAAAGAAACACTTAAAATCAATATGTAGATTAGTTCGGTTCACATTAAAAACATGCTAACATACTCCGTTGTAGGTACATTTTATAAAAGTATCACTCCTATTAAAAACAAAAGCACCTTAAGACCCAGAAAAAAATTTTCCTTTATAAGTAGATAATGTGTAATTCCCTTACTGGTCATTTAGGAATATGGTGTTACATCGTAACACACATGAAAGGTATTTTGAGGGGAAATCGTTTATTATTATTCATTTTCACCATCATAATTTTCTTATTGTGTTCCAACAACTTTATGCTTGCAATTTTGTGTTTTTTTTCAAAGCATAAACTTTTAAGGGTTTACTTTAAGGCATGTAAAAATGCTACCAAAACTAAGTACACTTTAAAAGCTTTTTATGCACATATTTGATGAGAAGTAGTATAAAAATTTATTATTTTGTATTTTTGTGCAAAGAACCATTCTCATTCGAGTTTTTAGTATTTTTTGTGTGTCGTAGTCTACAAATTTAGAATTAAAAACTTATAACTTTGCACAAAAATACAAAATTATATACGTAAAGTTGTTGGAGCAAAATAAGCAAAAAAATTTTGTATGACAAAAAAAAACCATAATATTTGCCAAGGCTTAAATTACATGTGCAAAATTCCACTAAAAACTATCACGTGCAGTTTCAAAAAAAAAAACAATAAAAAAAAAGTTTAAAAACAAAAAAGATTCGCATAAAAACCTATCTTACGATGGGTCCCATTCAAAATAGTTAACATGCAGATGTTATGACAAGATTTTTACATTCAAATGTTATTATGTTGCAGTCTAATGTTTCGTTACTGATTAATATCAACTAAATTTTGTGTGCATACTTTCAGGCTGACCATTTTATCGTATATTAATAGCCCTTTTATATCAAGAATGAACAAATGTTTGCGCGTTATTAGGTGCGGAGCCTGGCTGAACAGGTTCTAGTTCAGTTGTTGGATTTGACTTAAGAAGCACTGTCATAGCAAGACATAATTATGTACAGTTTGAGCGATTTAGGACACGGAGCACATGGCTTGTCGTTTATATTTTAAGCTTTTCCATCAAAATATGTATCATCCGTGTTTCGGTTTGTTAACAAGCAATTGCAAAAAGCTTAAATGTAATTGTAGGATAAACGAAAACGAATCCTTGGCATAATATTCCTTACTTCAAGCTTTATTCAAGCATTGTTTTTATAATTGGATATAAATAAGCTTTTTCCAAGGGTTCAACATTCAAAAATTAGTACTCTCAAAAAATTTCTTATTATTTCGTGGCTCAGTTGATAAGCAGCTTGGTTATTTGATTTATTGCTTTGAGTATCCCAAGTTCAATTCTCAACCAAAATATTTTATTTATTTTTTATTTTCGGTTGTTAAATATTTATTTAACTAAATATTTATATAAACAATTTTTGTTTTGTTTGGTCCAAAAATTTAGACCAAAACTAGTAAAAAAAATTAATTTGGGTGATAGTAAATTAAACTATTTGTAAGCAAAAATTTGTACATAAGTGATATTTCAAATGTTAAGCTTAAATTATAGACCGTGTAGTGGCCAGATAAGGATTTAGTGAACGTACTCATCTACGGGTTCAAAATCACAGTGAATTTCCTGATTTCTTTCATATAGGTAGTAAATGAATTTTTTAAATGAACATGTTGAGTTTTTTACGGTAACTCATTGATAGCTTATGTCATTCGAAATAAAAAACCAAAAAATTTTAGAATTTTTATAAATTTATTAACCTGTCAAATAATAATGTCAATAAAAACTTTGGTAAACAATTCTTGAGAGTAATATATTAAAAATATGGGATATATTAAGAATAAGGGTTGTAACCTATGTAATAACTTTCTTAGGCAGCCGTTTTCAGCCAAATTGCTTTTTTTTTAACATGTTCTACACATGATAAGTTACTGAAAAATGAAAACAAAAAAATAATTTTTTGATTAATTTTCAGGAGAATCCCCCTTAAAGTAGAAAATTCTCAAAAAAAGAAACATACTTAAACTAAATAACTCAGGTTTTTACAAAAACTGCTATGAATACAATATTTTCTATTTCTTCATTTGAGCATATAAACACTCATGCAGTAAAAATCTAAGCTCAAGATTTTCCATCCATCATCAGCATTTCATGGCTGCACAAAATTTGCATATGACTTAATATGATTTAATGTGCTGTGTTTTTTTTTTCTAAATAAACGCAATACAGCGACGGATAAATAAAAGTTAGTAAGCAGTAAAAACGACCGCCTTCCATTTAAACAGCTGTACCACCAGCTACAGCTATGCACACTCTTCCTGACTATAAATTCATAGGATAAATTAAGTTTTTTTTTTTTAAATGTGGCAACCTCGCCTGCAGCAGTTAAAAGCATTTAACATGCCGCATGCTTTCGCAAGAAAGCTCTGCGTGCGTTGGTGAATTTCAGAGTTCTCATACATTGAAAATTTATTACACAGCAAAAAAAAAAAAAAGAAGAATGAAAAATTAAAGCTTAAAAGCCGTCGCACAAGCAGCTTGCTTGCAAAGTGCAAATCTAGCTGTAGGCGTGTTATTAATGTGGGCGTATGCGTCAGGGGCGTATGCATGGGGGCTGAGATGTAGGCGTACCATCAGAACAAACTGCGTGTTTCGTTTTGTGTGCTAACTTTGTATGTTTTGATAGCAACTTAATAAACGCTAAGAAATTTATTAACAGCAGTCGGTGTGGTGTGTCGGGCGGTTCTAATAACGGTTATAAGCACAATCTTGCTATCCGTAGATTAGACAGATTTATTTTGTGATCAAAGCAGCAGGAATAAGAAAAAAAAAAAAACGACAATCCAGAGAGCATGTTTGTCAGCCATTAAGTGGTGGTTTATGCGCCGCCTGGGAAAAAAATATTTATTCGAATTTTTTTTTTTTTTTCTTAACATTTAATCAGTTGTTAAGTGCTGGTTATAGGCGAAAATAAGTTGTATTTGGTATTAAACTTATTGTATTGTTGTTATGTTAATATAGAAAATGTTATGGTTGGTATGAAAATCTGGCAGAAACACTTATTGGGCAAAATCAATTATTTGCTGTTGACTTCCTGAATCGAATGGGTGGATTGTGGGCTGAAGTTAAGCGATATTAATTGAATATAAATTGTTTTAGTCTAATATTTTAGTCAAATCGCGCTTGAGTTTCAACGAATTATGGAAAAATCAAAGAAAATTTAATTTGGTTTTTAAAGAAATGTTATAAAGAGTTTGTTAAGAGATGTCATGAATTCCCAAAATTAAATAAATTATATGAACAATTAAAATTGACCAAATTAAATTATTGCAAAAGCTATAAATGACAACAAGGCATTCATTACCACATCCCGTTTTAGTACTTCTCTGTTTTTCTGCTGCCACACATTTGTTATGCATCTTCTAAGCAAAGAATAAAGGTCAGGTTTAAATAAAAATATGCTCGCCCACACGTTACAGATAAGTAAACTCTCCTTTTATAGGAATATAAATTGTTTTGTTGAACGGCCTAGTAAGCAATGTTTTCTTTGTGCCATTCTAATCCATCATCTACCCTTGAGTCAAATATGCACGTTAGATATTGTGTACTTTAGTTGCACCTGTTCTAAGATATTCTTTGGTCACAGGTTTTAACTATGCGTGTAGCAAGAAAATTGCGCTCCTGGCTTTGCTTTAATCGCTTGTCATCTTATAAATTCAGAAGTTGCTATGGGCTTTTCGAAAGAAAACATGCTTTCGTCACCTCTCTACTGACAATGGGAGTAAAATTTCTCAGTTATGACAAAAATCTTAAAACCTTCCGGTAATTTTTGTGTCAGCAAACTTTTAAATCAAGGGTGCCCCTTTGGTCGCCCATGGGCGTAGAGCTTTCACACGCATTTGTTGACACGAAAATGAAAAAGCTCTCAGTAGCTAGCCAGACTTGAAATAGAAATGTTGCGGTTGCTTGCTGTGTTAAAAAAAATGTTATTTTTTTACGCAATTTGCACTTAAAAAAAAGAGATAAAAACTGAACACAAAATGTTGTTGTTTTTTAAACAAAACTTAATGTACGAGGGTACTAACAAAAGTTCGCTCAGTTGCTGTCATATTATAAGTTTTGAATTAATAAAAATTTCATGCTATAATCTAACGATATATCACTCTAATTTTCAGAAAGATCGGTCACAATGGAGACAAGAAAACGTAAAATTAGTGAAGCAGTGTCAGTGGATATCCCTGTGCCAACGCAGCAAAAATTCGGTTTGCCATTCTTTTGGATTTCGGCGTAAGCTCAAGCCTGTGGAAATATTTAGTGAATGACAAACAGCGTTTGGAGTGTATGCGCCATTCCTTGTGACTATTTCAAAGTGGTTCCGGAGGTTCCATCATTTTTCATTAGAGGACGAACCTCGAGATCGGCCGTTCAAAATCTGCGTAAGTGTAGCGCTGGTGAAGTCAAAAATTGCCGAACATCCAAGATTGACTCAGGAATTAAGTGCTGAAGAACTGGGCTTGAATGCCATGGCTGTATCGCGAATATTAAAAAATCATCTTGGATACACGAACAAATCTGCACGATGAATTCCTAGAATTTAAACTGAAGCTCAAAGAGAGGCACTTATGCGTTTTGCTCAATATTTTCTTGACAAATTCAAAAACGATAAGTCTACTACTTTTCAGAAAATTGTAACAGATGATGAAGTATGGTTTTACAAGTACGATCATGAAACCAAACAACAAACATGGTAAGGAGCCCTGAAGGTGCAAATTCACCAGTCAAAGCAAAGCAACAAAAGTAATGATGCCAGTTTACTTCACCGGAGAGAAAGTTGTAGCTGTTATTCCTTTGGAAAAAGGTCAGACGGTAACTGCCAAGTGATATACTGAAACTTGCTTACCAGAAGTATTCCAAAGTTTATTGGGAAGACGCCAAAAAAAAGGAACTTCGCTGGTACTTTTTGCATCATGACAAGGCGTCAGCGCACACTGCTATAAAAATAAGGGACTTTATTGTGCTGTCAGGCATCGAAGAAATTCGACCAGCACCTTATTCCCCAGATCTAGCACCTTGCCACTACTGGTTATTTCTAAAAATAAAAAAAAAATTTGCGAGGAAATGTCTTCAGCAGCAATGAGGAGATAATAAGAAAAAGCTGTTTTTGGAGACTGTTTTTCAAGGTGAATTTATCGACTTCAAAAATGTATCGAAATAAATGGCGACTACGTTGAAGGTTAAGCTCAACCAACCTAAGTAACTTTAATACTGAACGAGGTTTCAGACAAGGTGACCCACTATTTTGCATAATCTTCAATTTCATCATAGAGAGGATCCTACCAAAGGCAGGTGTACATTGCAATGGCATCATACTATTCTAAAAAGGTGTATAGCTACCTCGCGTACGCTGATATCAGTATTATCGGCCGATCCAAGAGAAATGTAACCGCTGCTTTCGCCGCTATCGAAAAGGAATCAGTCAAAGTGGGTCTAACATTGAACGAAGGCAAAACAAAGTGTTTATATGCTGTCTCCAAATAGCGAAGCGGGACTTCTAGGCTCTCATGTTACAGCAGAAAAAATATAACTTTAAATCAGTCAAGGAGTTAACGTACCTAGGCACCTTGGTGTTGACAGTAATGTTATCTAAAATAGTTATTTTAGCTTTGTATACCACAATATGGCGAATTAAACGAGGAGTAAAACCGCTGTAACGCTCGATGATTTTCTTTCTTTAAGTTTAATTGCAAAAGCAGAGTCAGATCAAAATAAACGAGAGAAAAAAATTATCCAACAATGGTTTGAGTCCGAACTAACCGACCGAATGAACTAAAAGATCTTTTGAACTAGTCCATAATAGTTTGAGCCGTTAATTTTTTTAAGTGAAACTTCTTCTTTAGCAGCGTATACAGCAATAGGGCGAAATGAATCGGTTACTAAAACCGAACTAAAAGGCTTGAAACTTCGGAAGGTTAAGCTTTTTTGCTTATATTTCATGCCCAAACTTTTCTCGTCTAAAAGAAATCAATTTCACATCATTTCATAACAAGAAAACTAAATCTCCCAAACATCTCTTAAATAGCAAACTGACTTTTTTCTTTGCTTCACAAACAATTTATGGCAAAGAATATGTGTGTTTGAATAACACTGCTTTACAGCTGGGAAATACCAAGAACGCCACATGTACGGGTGAGTTAGGCCGCGTTCATAGTGGAAGCTGAAGCTGGCTAAGCTTTTTCAAGCGATATCATGACGCTTTTTCTTGCTGTTGCTGTTCATAGTGCACGCTTTTTTTCGCGCTTTTAGATACTTTTTCTTGCTGTTGCTGTTCATAGTGCGCGCTTTTTTCCGCGCTTTTAGGTACTTTTTCTTGCTGTTGCTGTTCATAGTGCGCGCTTTTTGCATGCGCTTGGCTTATGTTTTGTTTTTATTATTTCTTGTATTTTGGAAAGTTAATGCATATTTTAAAGTGGAAAGAGTGTGAAGAAGTAAGGAAAGAGTTTTTTTAGTGCAAAAAACATAGTGTTACTTGTAGTTAGTTACCATAACAATGGGTTGAAAGTTCATCACAAAAAATAATCAAAGAATAGATAAAGAACAACGAAGATAACGGCGAAATAGCTCAAAAGCAACAAGTGCAGAAAAAAGTTGAAATCATATTCTCCACAAAGCAAATAAAACATTTTGTCTATATTCTACGCACAAAATAAAGATCAATAACATTAGATCATAACAACAAAAAATGCATTCAAAAGAAATTGAAAACGTGCAACTCACAAACATACCAAGAAATGATACAAGAATGAAGTAAGCATCAGAAGAAGAAAAATAAAAAAACTAGCGATGCCCACAAAAAATTACCAACAACAAAACGTATCTAAACAACAACACGCATTGAGGCAAAGTCGAAATAGCACACGATTTCATATTTTGCGCATCGCATATGTTGAATTTACTAACAACAAAAGGACATACAAACAACGACATGCATTGCTGGCAGCGCCTGCGATCATGTTGACATTGTTTAATATACAAAAACAACAACACGTATCAACCGATAATGCGAAAATAAAACAATAAAAAAAAACTAAAGCGCTGAGCTTTGCTGCCGAAAAGTACAAAAACACAATCAGTGCGGAAAGCATAAACAAGAAATAAAAAAAACAGCCAAATAAAGCGTTAAAAAGTATGAAAGTAACCTACATTACAAAGCGTACGTACAACATGAAACAAAAAATCAAAACTGTGTACACAAACGAGATGGAAGAAAAAGTGCCAAAAAGTATGTTAAAATAAGCTGAAACCCAAAGCATAAGTACGACATGAAACAAAAAATCAACACCATGTGCCAAAGTGAGATAGAAGAAAAAAGTATCAAAAAGCCTCAAAACTGGCGTAACCTTGAATTTAAGCTGGCACTATGAACACTTCGCGCTTTTTCCATATGATTGTACACAAAGCGTTTTCAGCAGCTGTAAAAAGTTTCAGCTTCAGCTTCCACTATGAACGCGGCCTTAGTCTGGATCTTCAGAAGACAAAAATCTCTAAAAATTTTTTTTTCATTTGTAGGGTTTTTAAGATAACGGTACTTTTGTAATTACCAAGAGATGATTTCATTCAAATTTACTTACAGCTGAAACTACTTATCTGATAGAAATAACCTTTGTATGGAAGGTAAGCGTGGTTTTCATCCGATTTGATTGATATTCAAACTTAGAGTGCATATTAAATATCGAAGCTCATATGCGAAATTTCGAGTTTAAAAATTAATATTGTAGAATTCCAAGAGATTTTACCGTTTTGATAGTCACTTTGTATGGGAGGTAGGCGTGGTTTTCATCCGATTTGGCTCATTTACGAACTTGACCTTCATTTTGGGAATAAAAGCTGAAATATCGAATTTCGTTTCGATAGCTTTAAAATTGTGGCTGGAATCGTGATCATAGACGGACAGACGAACCAACGGACATGGCTTATGGACTCGGGAATTGATGCTGATCAACAATATGTATAGTTTTCTATACCGGATTTCTATCAGATAAGTAGTTTCAGCTGTAAGTAAATTTGAATGAAATCATCTCTCGAGAACTACAAAAGTACCGTTATCTTAAAAACCCCATGGAGATCCAGACTAACTTACTTATATGTGTGCCGTTCGTGGTATTTATCTAAAATTATTATTTGTAAAGCAGTGTAATAATTTTGTTTGTTTTTTGCCACCTGAAAGGTCAGATTATATTAACTTTGTGAAAACGTTTGTAACGCATAGAATGGAGTGACTCCGGTAAAGAAAAGTATACATATTCCTGATCAGCGTCACCTCTTGAGTCGAGCTATTCATATCCGTTCGTCCGTCCTTCTGTTCGTTCGTCTGTGTGTTGTCCGTAAACCGCTGAAATAATTGGATGAAACGGTAAACATGGTAACACGCATCTAAGAGTCAGACCTAGTGAATATTTTTGGAATCTGCCCACGAACACACGAACACGCCTACCTCCCATACAACCCAAAAATTGAAAACTGCATAAATAAGCTCATAATTGACCTACAATAATAAACTATAAAACGTAAGCAAAGATGTCTTCGAAAATTGGGTGTCCTCTGACCACGGACACACCTACCTCCCATATAATCCAAAAATTGAAAACTCAATAAATAAGCTTATGTTTAACCTACAGAGATAAAATTTGGTACTTATGATTTATATAACAAACCAAAGATTATTTTGGAAAATGGACATCATCAGCCCACGGACACGCATACCTCCCATATAACCCAAAAAATTTAAAACTCCATACATAAACTTATGTTTAACCTATAGAGATAATATTTGGTATGTATCTATTTTATACCAAAATTAAGATGTCCATCTACACGCCCACCTACCATACAACCCACAATTGCGAACATACTATAAAGGCAAGAACATGTGAGTTACAGGAATAAAACTTGGTATGTGTAATGTTTAAATCAAACTTGAAATGCATTTAAAATATGAGTCTCATCCACCTACGGATGCACCCATTTTCCATACTATTATTGTATTTAAAAAAAACAAGTAAAGAAAGTCTAAAGTCGGTCCAGGCCGACTATGAAATACCCTAAACCCACTTTTCAAAAAGAAAAAAAATTTTATTGTAAATGGGCGTGTCCGTGGGCGGATGAAGCCTTTATTTTTTATGCATTTAAATGTTGATGAAAAATTTACACATACCAAGTTTTATTCCTGTAGCTCACAGTTAATGCCTTTATTGTGCTTTCGCTATGGGAGGTGGGCGTGTTCATGGTCGGAATACTCAAAAATTTTTGAACACACCTTAGTTTTGGTATCAAATACATACATACCAAATTTAATTTCTCTATGACAAACATAACCTTATTTATTGAGTTTTTAACTTTTTGGGTTGTATGGGAGGTAGGCGTGTCCGTGGGCGGATGACGTCCATTTTTCAAAACCATCTTTGTCTTGTCATAAAAAACAGACGTGCCAAATTTTAGCTCTGTAGGTTAAACAGAGGCTTATTTATTGCGTATTCAATTTATGGGTTGTATGGGAGGTGGGCGTGTCCGTGAGCGGATGACGTCCATTTTTCGAAAACATCTTTGTGTTCATATAAACCACACACGTATCAAATTTTATTGTTGTAGGCTAATTATGAGCTAAGTTATGCAGTTTTCAGTTTTCGCGTTGTATGAGAGGTAGGCGTGTCCGTGGGCGGATGGTGTCCATTTTTCAATACCATCTTTTTTTTGTTATGAAAAACGCGCGTGTGAAATTTTGTTTCTGTAGGTTAAACAGAGGCTTATTTATTGCGTTTTCAATTTTTGGGTTGTATGGGAGGTGGGCGTGTCCGTGGGCGGACGCCTTCCATTTTGCGAAGACATTTTTTTGTTGATATAAAACACATACACACAAAATTTTATTGTTGTAGGTTAATTATGAGCTTATTTATGCAGTTTTCAATTTTTGCGTTGTATGGAAGGTAGGCGTGTCCGTGAGCGGATTCCAAAAATATTCAATAGTGCAGACCCTTGGGTCCATGTGATCATGTGTACCAAGTTTCATCCAATTATCTCAACTCCTTCTTCTTATCCTGTGTATACGGACAACACACAGACGGACAGACGGACGGACGGACGGACGGACGGACGGACGGACGGACGGACATGGATAGCTCGACTCACGTGGTGACGCTGATCAAGAATATATATACTTTTCTATACCGGACTCGCTTCGTTCTATGCGTTACAAACGTTTGCACAAAGTTAATATACCCTGACCTTTCAGGTTTAGGGTATAAAAAGTACAAGTATTTTTAAGGTATTTCATAGTCGGGCTAGACCGACTTTAAACTTTACTTACTTGTTTTGCTCATAACTGTTAGCAATTTTTTTGCAGTGTCGTTTTTAATCTTCGCAAAAGTTATTCATGATTTGTGACTGATGTTGGCTAGACTCTATATTTTTTTTCAATAACTGTCATGAGGTTAATAAATATTTTTCAGAACCTGACTTCTGTGCTGTTGGTTCACTTGCATTCTTCAGAAAAATAAATATGCTGTTACGAGAGACTTGAGCAAAAAATGTACTTCAAGTTCATTGCAATGCCATATTTTTTTTTGCATATCGGTGGCATAACGTGGACTGCATATCGTCTGGTTAACCACGGTTCTAACTTAAACATACACACATGCAAAATACACGACCATTTGCAACCTCATGCAAACAGTGGCTTAATGCCAAAAAAAAGTTGGAATAAGTTAGCTGGATTTGTTGCGGTATTGAAAGTTTTGGTATTCGAGGATGTTTGTGTGGGTAAATAACTAACAAGATATAAGAGAAATGTCAATTTATTTGCCAAAAATTAATGTTTTGGGGCGTATCAGAGAACTTAAAATAAAAAAATTAATAAATAGAATTCAGATTAAATTATTTAACAGACAAAAATGTATTGCTGAGCAAATAAGAAAATTTAAAACATTTAAAACTATTTTCAAAAAGTATTCCGTGCATTGAACAAAATTTATAAAAGCTTCATCTTAAACAAAATATTTAATTTTATTAATATAGGCACAAATATTTTAATTTTAAATTTTAATAAATTTTGATTTGTACTGAAGGAACCACTTTGATTGCTAATTCTGAAAAAAAGTCCTGAAAAACACACAAAACTTAATGGTTTTTTTTTTCACTACTACAGTGCGGCGCGCCGCGTGAATTTCCAATAATTTATTCATTTTATTTGCAGAAAGTTGTGATTCGTATGTTTTTTTTTTGTAGTTCTTTTACTTATTTCATCTGTATTGAACTCACCTGGGGCGGCACATCGAGTACCATCAGCTCCCGTATGCAAGTGTCGCATACCAAACAGTTTTTGTACACTTTCCGGCGTGTCGTACTTTGGTGACTCTTCGGAAAATCATGATAGAAGAATTGCTGAAAGTAAAAAAAAGAAAATGAAAAAATTCAACATTCGTTTGAATAGAATAGTGTGCAATTTTATTTATTTTAGAGAGAGAGAGAGAGAGAGAAGTAGAGATAGATTTAGAGTAATAATATAGATATTCATTCATTTTTGGCCACATTAAAAGCAAGTCATATAAGTAGCTTGTGTTGCTCGTTTTCAAACAGCAAAGCTTTTATATCAAAAAAAAAATCAGTCAAGCGAAAGGCAGGACTTTAAGGACCAAAACAAACTAAATGGCATGTTATTAGAAAAAAAAATGCTCTAAAGCTTGACAAAGTAAAGCAGATTTAATCGAAAAGATAGTGTCAGAAAAATATATGCCGATTTAAATAGAGACTAGAGTAGAAATGGAACAAGATTTAAAGCTCAAACAAGGCAATTAAGCATATTCAAGTAAAAAAGAGCTATTTTTAATGGAAAGTTGTAAATTTTTGCAAGGCTAGTTTTTGAAAAACTTTCAAAGCTCAACAATAACTTGAAAGCTTACATCTGTTGAGCACATATTTATGCGAAATCTTTAATACATATGAAAACAAAATATATCAAATATTAGTACGTTTATTTATTATACTTATCTATTTTCCTGCCCATCTGCATGGCTTACATGCTGAGCTTATTACGCGGCAAAGGTGAACGCAATATATTTGCGTGATATTTTATATTTATTGGCATAAAATCAACACGCTACACGCTACAACTTTGCATCACAATATCAACAAAAAGGCAATAAACAAAGATAACACAAAATAAATCGAATCTCTGTAGCAACAACAACAACATCATCGACAGAAAAATAACACTCCAGAGATATTTCACAATTCAATGAATTTTGAAGTGATTTCTTTTATTATCCTTCGGTACAAAATACAGGGCCGCACTTTGTCCGCCATAAGCAGCAGCCTGTATCTAAGTAGCAACAATAGGATTATTTGACTCTGCTGCTTCATTGCCATTTGCTTTGCCACGACTTTTAAAGCAGCTAATAAGATGAGGGGCAGAGCAGCCAAGTTAAGAAGAATGATTTGCCTGAGGTTGTCGATGATAAAAAGTTGCCTTATTTTTTTTTTTTTTTTTTTTGTTTGCCTCTTATTTGCGGCAGCATAAATAATGTATCGCACACGCAGATTAGTTTTGGCTAAAGCTGAAAAATCATTGAAGCGATATAATTAATTCTTTTACAATTGAATAAATTTGAACGCAGATACAGTCAGAGAAAGGCTAAAAATAAATTATTCCACATACAGTGTAGGATTAAGTCTTAAGGCAAATGTTAACATTTTGAGTTGGATTATTTGTGGTTTATGTATTTTATTACGAGGGCGAGGTCATAGTTTTAAGCAGCCCACAGAAATATACAGGACATCAATAAATCTGATCAATATTTTTAAATAATAATAGTAATAATAAAAATAGTAATAATAAAAGTACTTATTTGTAAATGTTTAGGAAGTAGAAAAGGAAAATGAACACCTGACTATGAGATACTTTACATATGGCATTATTTTTGTTAATAATAACTTATTATAATAATATTCCTGTTTTAAATTTTTGCTCTTTTTATTATGAACTTCATCAAACGGGAGTGCACAAATAAATTATTTAACTACCACTAAATATAATTTAAAAAGTCACAAAGTACATATAATTATGTAAGCTAGAGTGAAAATACTCAACAAATTATAAAACAAAAATAATTTCACAAAATCAATTTCACAGGGTTGTCCATTTTCTCCTTCGCAAAGTAATGTTAAAAAAACTACACTAAAAATACAGATTTCAATAAAATTTCGTTATTCACTGAACCAAAAAAGTAAAGTACACAAATATTATGAATTTTTACATGATCTCCATGAATGGTATTCAAGCCAGCATTTTGATTCAGTTACCAAGTAGGGCATGCATGCCCTACCATAGCGAACTTTTGACAGGTTCATTAGAGAACTTCTGACATTTCCATTGCTGTCCACTTCACATGAAATGTCCTTATATTACTTATGTACACCTTAAAGGCAGTCACATCATCATTTTAAAAAGTAATTTTAAGTGAACATTTCATCACTGCTGAAAGTTATTCAAATGGAGTCTCAAAAAAAAACCCCTTTCATTCTCTGATTTTACTTGTAGTGCATTAAAAATGTATTACATTAAAATAGGGAATATTTGGGAGAAAAAAAAAAAATCGAAAGATGTCATCACTAAGTAGTGAAACTGACAGCCTTGTATTTTTTTTTTCCTTTTCATTTCAAATTCAATTTATATGTAAATTTGATGGAATTTCATTTGGATAATAAAAACGTATAAGACAACAATATAAAAATATACCAGCAACAAGGATACTACAATACGGGAAAAATATAAAAAGATGGCATTTCTGCCAAGTCACACAACTCCAAAGCAAATATTAAACAAGCTGCAAGTGCAACAACAACAAAAAAAAAATAAAAAATAAAGAAAGAACAAACACAATGGAGGAAAATTTGCAGTTAGGAGGACAAAGCCGTGATATCCGGTGACATAGTTATTCCTTAGTGATTTAGCATCACTCAAAAGTACATACTAAGCTGGCATCAATTCAAAAGTGAGCTGCAAACAATCTTAAAAGCAAACTAAAAATCAGTTTGAGAAATTATAGTTGTAGATTTAAAAGTGAAAACTGAAAATCAGTTAATATAAATATTTTAACTTTGAAGAAACATTGGGTAAAAAAGTGTTTTTGATAAATAATTTTTTTGGTTTTGCTCAAAATATGTGGAATTTATATTTGGATAGTGTTGCTGATATTTTATAAGAAATACCAAATATTTCCTTTATATATAAAATGGGTTTCAATCACGTGGCTGCTTCATCTGCTTTTGCAGTAGCGCCACCTGTCAGTTCAATTTTTGAAGATTTTTTGCTCCATCCCACAAATGGTTCATACAATATTCTCTTTAAGGGCAGGACGAAGCTTATTTTAACTTACTTAAAATGCAATTGGAATATGTAATAGAAAACTTTTGTTGAGCGTGTGTGCGTTAGAGCTTGCTTATTCATATTGGCATATAATATGCATGTAGTATGTGTGCCTGAGCATGTGTTGTCTGTGTTTATATTGAAGATTTTTAGAAGATTCACGAAAATTTCGGCATATGCTGTGCTTCTTGTGTAGTTGTGTGCATTCATGCGTATGTGTGCTACCGCATTGCAGCACTTTTACACTGAACACCAGCCAGCCACTCACAGATGTTGTTATCAGCCAGTTTGTGGCTCAAAGGAAGCAAGCTTGATTGAAATGTTACGCTGCTGTATTTTATTCAATAAATTTACACGTGCATAAAATAAGTTTTGCACGTATGTATACACTTAACGATTTTATGTTTAGTAGAGAGAAAAACAAACATTGGGAAGAAAGATATTTGACGATACCTCAAATTAGCTGCCTATTGATTCAATGAATGAGTTCTTTTTCTTTAATTACCAAAAAAATTAAAGAAAAGTTTTGAAAGGAGTTGCTCAAGTCCAACGAAACCACGATCGAAGATCAAAAGCGACCATCATTGATGCATCTGAGCATTGAAGGAGAAACAACCGAGATCGAAATGACCGACCAATTGTTAAAATATTGGCCAAAACCTACTTAGAACTACATGCCGTATTCAACCGGCGGCCGTGGTCGTGTGTGCTAGGTGTGGCGTGTGAGTCAACGAAACCCGAGTTCAATCCTCACATCGGGCAAAAGTTTTTCAATAGAAATCATTTTACGGTTCGGCCGTAACCTCTCTGCAACTTCAGAGAGTAAATAATATCATGTATGTAAAGCTTCTTGAAGACATGAGCTTTAGCCGTTTGAAGTCGGCATAAAACATGTAGGTCCCGTTTTCCGACATTTGTGTAGAAACATTTTATAATCCACACAACACAATTGAGTATAACAAGTTCGGTAAAGTCTTTTCAAGGGAAGAAATAACCAATTTGTTTTTTTTTTTTTTTGTTTCAACCGACATAGTCGAGTGAATGACTCATACATAGCCTGGCTGAGTAGCACTTTCATATTTATGACGATGTCAAAAATTTGTTCAATTCTTGGATATACTCAATACCAGGGAATGGTACTTTAAGGAACTGTTCGTTGTTGATAGGTACAGTATTTTTTAAGAGATAAAAAAATTAGAAAAAAACGGAATATCTTGGCTTGTACAAGGTTCTTAGGGGGATGAAAATCACGAGCAGCACAAATAGAGGGGTCCAAATTATAAGAAAATTTAACCTTAAAATTAAAAAAAATTTGAAAAAACGGGATATTTCGAAGATTGAGTGAGATTTAGTAGCCCGAAAATTAGTAGTTTTAATGTGTTTCCAGGGTGAAGGATATTTCGAGACGCACAGATAGTGTGATCACAATAAATGAAAATGTAACAAAAAAAAAAATAAAAAGAAAAAAATAGTAAGGTATATCTTCGACTTGAGGTATATCTTCGAATACACCCACTGCCGATTGTTAAGGGTAAACAAATCTTAAACTGTAGCACTTTTTATATGAAATTTTGAGAGGTTTTTGAGATTTTTTGAAAGTTTCAATTTGGGGGATGTGGGCGTGTTCATGAGTGGTTGACGCCAATATTGTAACATATCTTAGTTTTAATATAGAATACACAAGTACCGAATTTAAGTTTAGTAGCTTAAATTTAAGACTACACTCAGAAAATAGTTTCTCGGAACATGATAAAAAAGACATCATATTTGGAGAAATATGGTATAGAATTTGCTCCAGAGAATGCTTTTCTCTAAATGTAATCCCTAAAATTCCCTAAAGATGATTAAAAGCTTTCATGAAAAAGAGAAATATATAAAAATATATGGTTTTTAGAGAAGAAGACTTTTTCAGTTTTGAGAAAAGATTTGTTTTTACTGAAAAAAATACTTCGCATAGTGATTTTTTTATCAAAATGTTGGACAAATTTTTAATCTTCAGTAAATTTTTCTTTTTAAATGGGAATATTTTTGTGCGATAAAAATACTTAACATTATTAGAGACATCAAATATTTCCATTTTCCTTCCACAAGTAAAGAAATATTTCTTCGAAAATGTGCAAAATTATTCTAATCGAAGAAAATTGTATTTGAAAAAGAAAAAATTGTTGATATCGAAAACAGAGAAATTTTTTTTAGGAGAAAGATATGTGTTTTTTCAGAGTGTAGTGTAGTTAGTCTTGGTTTTGATATAAAATACACACATACCAAATATTATCGCTGTAGGCCAAACATAAGTTTATTTATGGAGTTTTCAATTTTATGGGTTGTATGGGAGGTAGGCGTTTCCATGGGTGGATGACGTCCATTTTTGTCAAAAATATCTTTATTTTCGTATAAAATACATAAGTACCAAGTTTTGTCTCTGTAGGTTAAACATAAGCTTATTTATTGAGTTTTCAATTTTTGAGTTGTATGGGAGGTAGGCGTGTTCGTGGGCAGATGACACTAATTTTTCGCAAACATCTTTGTTTTTATACAAACTACATAAGTACCAAGTTTTGTCTCTGTATGTTTAAAATAAGCTGATTTATTGAGTTTTCAATTTTTGAGTTGTATGGGAGGTAGGCGTGTTCGTGAGCAGATGACACTAATTTTTCGCAGACATCTTTGTTTTTATACAAACTACATAAGTACCAAGTTTTGTCTCTGTAGGTTTAACATAAGCTGATTTATTGAGTTTTCAATTTTTGAGTTGTATGGGAGGTGGGCGTGTTCGCGAGCAGATGACACTCATTTTTCGCAAACGTCTTTTGTTTTTATACAAACTACATAAATACCAAGTTTTGTCTCTGTAGGTTTAACATAAGCTGATTTATTGAGTTTTAAATTATTGAGTTGAATGGGAGGTGGGCGTGTTCGTGGACAGATGACACTAATTTTTCGCAGACGTCTTTGTTTTTATACAAACTACATAAGTACCAAGTTTTGTCTCTGTAGGTTAAACATAAGCTTATTTATTGAGTTTTCAATTTTTGAGTTGTATGGGAGGTGGGCGTGTTCGCGAGCAGATGACACTCATTTTTCGCAAACGTCTTTTGTTTTTATACAAACTACATAAATACCAAGTTTTGTCTCTGTAGGTTTAACATAAGCTGATTTATTGAGTTTTAAATTTTTGAGTTGTATGGGAGGTGGGCGTGTTCGTGGACAGATGACACTAATTTTTCACAGACGTCTTTGTTTTTATACAAACTACATAAGTACCAAGTTTTGTCTCTGTAGGTTAAACAGAAGCTTATTTATTGAGTTTTTAATTTTTGAGTTGTATGGGAGGTGGGCGTGTTCTTGGGCAGATCACACTAATTTTTCGAAAACATATTTTCTTTGATTACGTGCCAAATTTTATTCTTGTAGGTTAATAATAATAAGCTCATTTGTGGAGTTTTAAATTTTTGTATTGTATGAGAGGTAGGCGTGTCCGTGGTCGGGTTCTAAAAATATATAATAGTGCAGAGTCTTGGGTCTATTTTACCATGTGTACCGAAATTCATTCAATAATCTCAACTTCTTCTTCTTATCCTGTGCTTATGGACAACGCACAGACGGAAGGACGGTCATGGATAGGTCGACTCAAGCCCTAACCAAAATAGACGAAACGAGACGATAGCAACTCGACGAGCGTGTACACTCGATACGTCTGATTTGACATTTAACCCAAAATGAAACGTTCTTGAACTCGTCTAGGCTGGACAGCTGCCAACTGTTTCAAATGCATATAAATGCCTTGTTCATCCCTAAGAATGGCTATTAATTCATTAAAATATTGTTTCTTGCACTAATTGATAAAAATGCAACTAAACTTGATGTAAAAATTCTCTGCACTGTTGTTGCTGACGAGTTGAGACGCTAAAAGTTCGGTTCTTACGGAACAAAACGTCTCGTCAACCCGTTTCGTTCAGTTTCGATGTGTTTACGTTTGCTTATTTTGGGCAACAACATTGAATTGCATTCAAGCGAATATTTTCGTCTTCGCTCGTTACGGAGCAAATCGTCTATTTTGGTTAGGGCTTCAGGAGGTTATTTTGATCTAGAATATAGATACTTCTCTAAACCAGACTCGCTTATTTCTATGCGTTACAAACGTTTGCACAAAGTGAATATACCCTGACCTGTTCAGGTTTAGGGTATAATAAGATCTGTAAAAAAAATGGATGTCGGTAGTGGAAACAACCCAGGCTCCTCCCCGGGCTATAAAACCGCAAAACAGGCTAAAAGAGATACTTGGTTTAATTATTCTATAGCTCTTAAAAAAAAACATTTTTAGGCCCTTAAGTTGTGCAGAAATTTTTATGCACAATAAACATAAAAATATTTTTTACAACCAACTTTGTCCTTGAAATGACCTTTGATGGTACTTTTAGAAGTCAAAGAAAAAATTTGTAGGCAATATTGTTTTTCTAAGGATACTCGTAAATTATTGGAGGGAGATGTTTTTGAGTAATATAACATGTCGAGGAGGATTAAATGAAGTTTTATCCAAAGTTTGTTTTTTTTTTCTCATTTAAGATTTTAATTTTATCCAAAGTTTGTTTTATTGATATTTGGGACATGTTCAAGTACGTTTTTTAGCCTGTTTTGTGGCTTTAAATCCCGAGGGCCTGTGTGTTTTTCACTCCTATATCCATTTATTTTGCACATCTTATTTTTTAACCTCAATCTAACGGAAAATAGGCGGGGAGTGAACAAAATCAGAAAAAGGCACTTTTCGTGGTGCTCTAATATGAAGTGCTACTTTATAAAAAAAAAATCGAAAAAACGGAATATCTCAGTTTTTACATGGTTTTAAAGAGGATATTACAAGACGCATAGGTAGATAGGTCCAAACTATATGAAAATATAACCTTAAAAATTAAAAAAAAAAAATTCGAAATTTGATTCGAAAAATCGAAAATTGAGCGATATATCCCAAAAATTAACAGTTCCAGGGGGATGGAAATTTCGAAACGTACAGAAAGAGGGAAAAAACTATATCAAAATATAACTTTAAAAAATTTGAATAAGCGGGATATCTCCAAAATGGAGTAAGATATTCCAAAATCAGCCAGGTTTTATGGATTCCTAGTTCCAAAGAGGGATGAAAATTTCGAGACGATGGAAAAATTAGAAAAACGTGATAAAAAAAAATTGAAAACGGTACGATATAATAAAAAATATGCAATTTTCGCAAAGCACAGATGCATATGAAAATATAACCTACAAATATTCACAAAAATTAGAAAAACGGGAACCAATGGGTCAGTGGTTTTAATTTACATGAAAATTTGGTTGTAAGAAAGCTGACTGAAACATGGATTACGTTAACAATCAATCAAAAATATTAACGTCTTCGCACTTCTCAACAATGTTCTAACAAAATCCAACTGATTTTTTGCGTAAAATAGTGACCATGGAAGAAACATGGATCCAACACTATACTGAAAAATCGAAGGAATCAGCAAAAGAGTGAATAGGTTCCAGAGGAAGTGCATCAAAGTGAGCAAAGACTCAACAAACCGTCAGAAAGCTGTTCATCCTCTATATTTCCTGATTTGGCCCTCAGCGACTTTTAAAACTTTTAAAAAGGAAAAGGTGTCTCCAGGGAAGGAGATTCACGACGAACAAACAGGTCGAATTGGAAAAAAAAGCGTACTTCGAAGATCTTCTTGAACACCTTGGAAGGTATTGTTTGAGTTCAAGATCAAAATGCGGAATATATAGAGAGAGAGTTTGAGTGTGCTTTTGAAACGCTTCGTTTAAGGTAAGGTTTTTTCCACACTCTGCTCAAAACAAATATCATTCTTCTTTTGAAGAAAAATACATAAGCTGACAGAATGATGGGCGAAAGTTGGGGCTAGCAAGGTTTGTCTTTATCACAAACATCAAAAGTAGAAGTTAATTGTTGAATTTTTTTTTGTAAATTTTCCCAAGGCAAGCTTTTTCAGATTTGATCATCTATTGAATGGTCAGTTACTTGCATCTGCTAAGTTTTTTCTGCAATATTAACTAAAAAAAGTTGAACAGTATGTCTCAGGCTTTAACTTTTGTTAAAACATACCAAACACCAAAAAAACATACTATTGTAAAAACCACAAAGTCGTCAATGGTAAGTATCAAATAAATTTTCTGTGCATACTTTCAGGCTTTATATTGTCAATAATAAACATTTTGAAAAGCACTGCAATAGACAAATAACAGTTTGAGTGATTCAAGGTGCGAGGCTCTTTTATATATTGAGATGTTTGCAACAAAAGATTTTTTATGTTAATTTTTGTGAACACACTGGTTGTCAAATTTAAAAAAAAATTTTCACAGTGTTATAATAAAACATTTCATGAAAACAAGTTTTTTAGAACATAGTAATTAAAAAACTGAGAAACAGTGTTATAACGATTAGAATTGTAGAAAATTTGCACAAATTCGATATAATTTTTTCAATCGAGCATATTATATATGCCAATATTTAAATTGATTTCTTAAAAAAAATGTGTTTTACAAATGTGTTTTAATATAAAAGACAAGTGCTATCTACAAGTTCTACACCTTATATTTAATTATATTTATTATATAGTACATTTATTCTTCAGATATTTTGTACATTTTGATAACGATAGTTTTAAGTAGAAATCTGTTTTTGATTCTTTCACTCAAAAAATAACATTTCCGTGTTTCGAAATTTTTTCTGTTCATCTCCTGCCATCCATCCCAACAGCAGGCCCAAAATACATTTCGTATTATTATGGCTTAAGTATTTTATTACTTTTATTGGTAGCAAGTTTTATTTCAGATTTTTATTTTTATTTCAGCAATTTAGAAGCCATTTTTTATTACTTATGTCCGTAGTCGCACTTTTTTATATCTCTGGCCATCTCGCAAGTTCTGCTTGTGTGGCATTTATACATGCCTATGGTTGTGTGCGTTTATGTGCTTTTATGCGGCACTGACTCGATGTTAAGTGAATCAATGATTTGTTTTTGTATAATTTTATTTGTACCCACGTAAAAATTCCTCAGCATTTGTATGAGTTGGTGAGTGTGTGTTTGTTTATGTTATTGTTTTTGCTATTATGCTGTCGCATTAAACTGTCTTAAAATGGCTCGTCAGCACAATTTTCTAATATTTCCATTTACGAGACATATATTTTTTTTTTCTTGTATTCCGCTCATACAGTTCAAGAGTTGAATGGCACTCTAAAAAAAATACTACATTGCAAGCTTTATTTCGTATTTATGTACTTGGAGAATGTTTGTAATTGAATTGTGCGAATTATTGCCTCCATTACTTCATTCGAAATTAAATTAATACGCGTACAAAATTCGGCAATTCAAACTGTAAAAACAGTCTAGAGTTATAAAAAGAAAACACGATGATTCAATTTGCGCAGCTTTAAAAATAAGCTTAAATTAAACATCGAAATGGCAAGGAGCACGTGGAAAGAAAAAATTTTAAAATTTGAGTTTTACTGGGAAAAATTATTTCCGCAACAAAAATTCGAGAAAAAAAAACTCAATTTGGCCACTTTATTTCTTGCCAGATTTCTGACCTTTTGGTCGCTCTTTGAACAATTTTGTTAAGCGTTTCATTTTATGTTCACTCACACAAATGACAGAAAACTGAACCTACAAATTCAGGTCAGTTTATGTTGACACCAAATGACTAATGTTCATGTTCTCAGAAAGCTTTGCATTTCTTTGGCAAATGGAAGCGTGAGAAAAGCATTTATTAACTGGATAACATTTAATAACTGGAACAGGTTTGGTATAAACCTATCACAGTGAGCTATTCGCTACCAAAAAGAAGATCAATTCACATTCAAACATGAGATCAAGATAACGAAAAAGCAGGAGCAAAAGCAGAAGCAGAAACAAATGCAAAAGTAGGAACAAAAACAGATGTTCCTACAAAAAACAGATGTTCCTGAAGCAGAAGCAGAAGCAGAAGCAGAAGCAGAAGCAGAAGCAGAAGCAGAAGCAGAAGCAGAAGCAGAAGCAGAAGCAGAAGCAGAACAGAAGCAGAAGCAGAAGCATAAGCAGAAGCAGAAGCAGAAGCAGAAGCAGAAGCAGAAGCAGAAGCAGAAGCAGAAGCAGAAGCAGAAGCAGAAGCAGAAGCAGAAGCAGAAGCAGAAGCAGAAGCAGAAGCAGAAGCAGAAGCAGAAGCAGAAGCAGAAGCAGAAGCAGAAGCAAAAGCAGAAGCACAAGCAGAAGCAGAAGCAGAAGCAAAGAAGCAGAAGCAGAAGCAGAAGCAGAAGCAGAAGCAGAAGTAGAAGCAGAAGCAGAAGCAGAAGCAGAAGCAGAAGCAGAAGCAGAAGCAGAAGCAGAATCAGAAGCAGAAGCAGAAGCAGAAGCAGAAGCAGAAGCAGAAGCAGAAGCAGAAGCAGAAGCAGAAGCAGAAGCAGAAGCAGAAGCACAAGCAGAAGCAGAAGCAGAAGCAGAAGCACAAGCAGAAGCAGAAACATAAATAGAATAGTAAAGATGAAGAAAAGTATAAGGATGAATATAAAGGCAAGGATCATCATATCAAGGTCTTAGACATGGTTAATGATAAGGACACAAACAAGGATTAAGGCAGGGATAAGGACAAGAATTCTAATTAGTATTAAGATAAAGATTTTGCCATAGACAAGGAGAAGGATTTCTAGAAAGATTATAACAATGATTTGTGCAAGGATATGATAACGATTCGGACAAGGATAAGAAATAGTCTTAAGGCACATATAACGACAAGGATTTGAACAAGGATTGAGACAATCATTATAAAAAGCCTATATTTCGGGAAGTTAGACTGCGTAGCTTGGTGTTTCTGTTTTCATTTTTTACCTTGACCTTGACCTTAATATTAATATAGACAAACTTACCGTGGATTTGTTATCAGAGACCCATTAAATCTTTTTATCAGAAAGTTATAGTGATATCAGACATTGCAATGACCTTGAAATTACCTTTATATAGACAAACTGCCCTTGGATTTTAAATCAGCGACACAAAACACTATATTTAAGGAAGTTGGTATTATATTTCTGTTATTTGCTACCTCTTGACTTTAGAAAAAATTTGAAATACAGACAAAACAGACACAAGGACATAATTTTTCTATTTTTTTGGACACGGAAATAACTTTGAAATGACCTTTGTACAGATAAACATAACTCGGATTCAGCATCAGAGACCCAAAAACTCATATTTCAGGAAGTTGGTCGCAGCTTATTTTTTTTTGCATTTTGAGCTTTGAAAATACCTAAATAAAGACAAATTGACCGCAGTTTTGGAAACAGCGACCTAAAAATCCAATATATAAGAAAGTAAGACATTGTGCCTCAGTTTTTTTTTCTCATTTTTTTTCCTCTGCAAGGAACAAACCTTGTAGAGACAAACTGACCTCGTTCTTGAAATTCAAGGAACCCAAAGAACTATGTATCATGAATTTGGATAACGTATTTCTGTTTTTTCTATTTTGACCTTGGAATGACTTTGAAATGGCCTTAATATAGACAAACTTACCTTGGATTCGAAATCAGATTCGAAACTCCTAACTTATATATCAGGAAGTTGGATATCGTATCTCTGTTTTTTCTTCATTGTAACCTTGGAATGACCTTGCGATGACCTAAATACAAACAAACTAACCTTTGATTTGAAATCAGCGATCCAGTAAACTTAGATATCAGGTAGTTGGGCATCGTATCTCTGTTTTTTTTTTGAAATTTGAACTTGTTATGACTTTGAAATGCCCTTAATATAGGACAAACTGATCGCGGATTCGAAATCAGAAGTCCCAACAAAGTATATATCAGGAAATTGGTCATCGCCTCTGATTTTTCTGGTCATATGAACCTTGGTATGACCTTCAAATAATGACCTGAATGAAAAAAAAATTATCTCTGATTCAAAATCAACGATTCTAAAAACTTATATATCTGGAAATTGGATATCGTATCTCCTTTTTTTCATTTTGACCTTGGAATGATTTTGAAACAACCTAAACACAGGCAAACTTATTTCGTATTTGGAACCAGCGACCGAACGAACTTATGTATTAGGAATTTATGTTGACCTTGGAATTACCTTGACATAATCTTAAGAAAGGTAAACTGTGCTAGAAAATAGTTTATCTGTTTTTTCATTGTGACCTTAGATTGATCCTAAAATGACCTATGGACAAACTGACCTTGAACAAGCCTATACATTCCGAAAAAGCAATTTTTATTTAATGGCTTAATCATAATTTGACCTTGAAATGAACTTAAAAAGGGGTTTTGGTTGAATCAACTCTAACATGACTTTAGACTGTTGAAAGTATTTATTTTTCTTCATATATGAGGTAGGCCGAAACCGGTCTTATTTGCCTTCCCTTTGAACACTTTAAATTCGTTTTATGAGAAAAATTATTACAATAAAACATTAATATTTTCTAAATTTTTATTTTTTTACTAGCTTTGACTCGAACACAGAAAAAGGACGATTTTTATAACTGCTCTCATTTTAACATTTTTTAAATTATCAATTTAATTTTAAAATTTTTTAAATTATCGTTTTTTGGGGTTTTGCCCCCTCCTTTCGTCGTAAGTGTTTAGTCAAATTTCCGTAAAACTATACTTGCCGGACATGATTACAAAATAATTACATCTTCAACGTCTCGTCTGGTTTTTGAGGAAAATGGTGCCCCAGTTTGAAAAAAGTCATTTCGAAAAAAATGCGTTTAAATTTTTCTTAGCATGCATTTAATACGCATTTTCATCTCAAAAAAATTTCCATTTTAAAAAATCCTTCTGGCATCGATTCAATTTTGGATTGGATCTTCGTTCAACTTGGGTTTTGGTCGATACTGTTCGGTTGATTTTTTTTTCTTCTTTATAAAGCTTCTGCTCGTATTCGTTAAACTTCTTTTTATTCGTTAGTCTTTGGTTCTTGACTTCGTTTGGCCTCGGCGTCGGTTACAACAACAGAAGAGGTTACAACTTAAACGGAATTCTACGTCTACACTTACGATACTATCGAAACTGTTCCTTTTTTTTATATTATTATTTTGTTCAAAAACAGATAAACAACATTTTAAAAAAATTTAATTTTGTCAAAGAAATCATAGGGGGTAGCCTTGATTTTTTGATGGCATGGACAGTTTATTAATTAAGTGTCAAGACAAAATAAATTCACCTAAAATTCGGTACAGACTTTGAAAGAAAATCAAAAATGCAATTTTGAGTTTTTGTTTTTTTTACAACAAATATCATTTTTACCCCATATTTTAAGAATAAATCAAATTTTATGGTATTTTTTTAAAAGGAATAATTTAAATATAAACAAACAAAACCGGTATTATTTTCAAAACTTTTTTTAAGTTAACTGATAAGACTTAAATACAAAAAAGAAATAAATAAAATCTATTCACAGATGGCGGAGATATTTGCTTCAGAATTTAGAACTTTGAATTTGAGACAGTTGTTTTCTCTCTCTTGGCATTTGGTTGAAACACACGCTAAATAACTAACGACAATATTAAGAAAATTCATTAAAAATACTTTTGGTTAGAACTTTGCTGTAATTTTTATTACATTTGAAAGAAAATTTAACAGACTTTTAGAAAAAACTAAAAAAATTGAAAAGCCGTTAAAATTCGATCAAGATATTCACATGGAAAGTCAAATTTTTGAATTCAAAACACATTTTTTTTACAAATTTTACAACTGACGAATGGACAAAACTACAGTTTTTTAAAAAATTGTTACTCAAATTCGACCAAGTCAAAAACTCTCCCAAACAAATTTCATATTAATCAAAGAGCGGGTTTTTTCTCAAAAATTTAATTTCTCTCTTAGAAGGTTGGGAACCCTCTCTATCAGATATATCATTTATATATACATTCTGCACATCTGGGCAACATAACCTTTCGAATGATATAAGTTTAATTTATTTTGAGTTTTAATTAATACCAAAACGTACGACAAACTTTAATGTTCACGTTTTGATAATAAGAAGATATTATTGTTCATAGAAGAAAATCCAATCGCGATTTTCTCGAAACATGTTTTTTCGAATTGGTTTCTAGATATCTCTAGTTCTGCTTGATCTATTTCGATGAATCTTGATTCATTGTGATCTTCATAGACCCTGTTAAGCACTTTACCTATAAGAAGTAGAGAAACTTTTATATTTTGTTTTTTACGGCTAAGAATTTCTGCCAAAAAGAGGGGTTTTTGTAAATTTGTTTTACAACGCATGCCATTTTTTTTTTGTTTTATTTTTATTTTTTTATTTGCGTAAGTAGAGTGCTCAACTACAACTCTTAACTGAAGAATGCACTTTGATTTTTTACTTTCAGACGCCATGCAAAAGCTGGAGACGAGAAACTAACTTACAACCTTTTTTTAGACATGACAACTTCAACGACCTCTAGAAAATAATCAACAAATACAAAAACAAAAAAAAATTTTTTTTTGATATCTTAAGATTAAATTATGAGGGTTGAAATGTTCAATTTGTTTGCTTGTTATTTGGTTAATTCAGAATTTTTGTACAATACATAACTTTTTTGTAGGAGTGGGAAATTTGAATTTTGTTCGTGTTGAAATAAGAACACAATCCAAAAATCTCCGGAAAATTTCGACACGCTCTCTTAGTGATCAAATTTGGTAAAATTTTGGTAAATTTTTCTGTTTGGTAGAATTCTTTTAAAACATCCAGGATAGTCAAAGTAATTTATAATGTGAAGCATATGTTATAATTTTGCAATAGAAAGCAAAATGATCATTCGCATCGATAGAAGAGCATCAAAAATAAATCAACAAATCAGCATGACAGAATAATATGACAATGCGCGAAAATCGCTTGTCCAATAAGCTGCTTTGTGTTGTAATAACAAGCTTTTGTTAATTGTTGGTTACTCATACGCCATGTTGAACAATTTGCATGATTATGTTTTTATATTTATGCAATGATTGTAAGAGCTAAAAATTTATAATTTTACATTTATTTAAGCGCTTTATGCATTGTTTTGTACATAAATAAATATGACCTTATATATATATATATGAAGAGTTTATTTACAACAGCTGCTACGCACAGATCAAAAGTAATATAAATGGCGCAAGTGGCAAAAAGAGCTTAAGCTTGGAATGCTTTCAAACAGTTTATAGACGCTCTATTGAGCAGAGAAACAACAGCAAAAAACACATGAAAGCACGCGTCAAAAAGAAAAATGGCAAAAATTTGTAGCAAACAAATGCAAGGCAAATGTAATAAGAAATACGCAATGAAATGCTTACTTCCGCTTTAAAGCTTAAAACTAAGAAAGCGAGTACATATAAACTCTGTGTTGTTTTTTGTTATTGTTGTTGTTTTTCTTTTTCAACAAGCGGAAGCTTTGTTAGGCATGAGTGTATATGAGTGAGTAATTTTCGCCAATGCATATGTGTGCCATAAGTGTCTGTGTGCTTTACCAGCGCTAAGCCGGAAGTGTGCTGTGCTTGTGCAAAGATTAATTTTCACAATTTTCACAAAATTTGTTGTTGAGCAGCGCTATTTTAATTTTTTGATGTTATCATGTTTTTACATGTTCTTAATTTTTGACGCTTAAGGAAGTGTGCATGAGCGCTTAATAGACAATAAATAAAATAAATTTTCCCAACTAGCAACGCAAGCAAAAAATGTTGTATGCATATCATTTAGCGGTAGCTTAAATAAATAATAAATAAATAAATGCCAGAAAATGTTAGTGTGTAAAGAGCGAGAAAAAAAGAGCAAAAGAAATTTATGTATTTAATTAAGGCACATTATTTTAAAGCTCATTATTTATGTTTTCAAAATCATTTAACAGAAACAAAAAAAAAAAAAATTAATATTTTAAGTGCGTCTACTTCACAGCTGATGACATTTAATGAGGCGTTAACCACAGCTACTTGAAGCTTTTAACAAATACAATGAGCATCAAGAGAGCGGCATAAATTTTAATTTCAAAATATTTAAATGAGCTTTTAATTTATTTTAATCGTGAGCATAATTAATGGGCACATTAATTAAATGCGACAGCTAAATATTTAAAGCCTGTTTGGTGATAATTTTTTTATGCAAATAGATAATAATTGAATTAGCAACTTGCTATAGCAAGCAAAATATCTAATTACCTCCACACATACATTTATATCCACATAGGTAAACAGCACTTTTATCTTCGTAGCTGCTCACATAAAATAGCTATTCGACTGCTTTTGTAAATAATGAAAATATATGCATAGTTTAATTGAATTAATTAACAATAACAAAAATGCAAACAAACAATTGCTTTGCTCTACACGTCCGTGAGCACGTTTGTGTGTGTGCGTGTGTCTGGCTACAAACGTTCAACTTAATCGTTAATTAATTAATTGCTGCTGACCTCAAAGTTTAATCGAATAACAACGTTGTTCTGTTACAAAAGTTATCGCCTCTGTGCCTACTACCACAAATACGTCGATATTCTGACATTTTAATTTTATTTGCGTCTTCTTTTGTTCTCTTTCTAACTTAATTTTTCTAATTATTTCTTATTTTCTTATCGGTGGCAAAGAAATTAATTGAGGTTTCAATGGAATGTAGCATAATTATTTATTATATTTGTAGTGGAAGGAGATTTAATTGATATGTGTATGTTTGCCTATGACTGTGTGTGTAGAATAGCTGTACTTAAGTCATTAATTTGTTGCGTGAAAAGTGTCGATGGGAGAGAGTGTAGAAAATATTGCTTAGATATAGAAAAAAATAAAACCATTAAATATAAATGTTTATTACCAAAATGGGAATTAAGTTCAGTTCAAAAGACTTTGTTAGAAGCTGGTAAGGCAGGATTTGCTTCGAGATTTATGTTTAAAGATAAGCGATTGTATATTGAAGCTTCGTATAGACTGAGCCAAAGAATTACTCAATAAAAATGAATTTTTGCATGATCTTCATGCACTGCTTTCATGAATTTTGGTGCAAGAAATTTCATGAGTCACATGAACTATTCATAATATCAGTGTACAACATACACAATCGAAAAAAACGCCAGTACATGAATATTTCATAAGTTTAGTGTTTAAAGTTCATAAAGTGTGTGTATAAGAACATGAACCAATAAAAAATTTTTCTAAATGCAATGAAAATACACAAAGGGGGAATGAATCATTAATAATTTTTTGAATTAAATTCATAAAATTCATGTAAAAAACGAGCAGAACAAGAACAGTGCATAAGATAACTGAAAAAAAATGCATAAATCTCATGTACATTCAAGCCGGATCGATTGGCATGGAGAAAAAAAGTCAGTCGAACACCGACTCAAAAAAAGAATACGACAAAAATACGCCAGAACATGAATATTTCATAAGTCACGTGCTTAAAGTTCATAAAGTGTGTGTACAAGAATATGAATCAATAAAAAATTTTCCAAATGATATGAGAAAAAAATAGGGGAACATGAATCATTCATAATTTTAGTGAATAAAATTCATAAAATTTATGTACAAATACGAAAAGAATAAGAAAATTTCATAACATAAGTGAAAAAATGCATGAATCTCAAGTTAATTTAAGCTGGATTCATAGGCATGGAGAAAAAAAGTCAGTCCAAAACCGACTCAAAAGTTACACGACAAAAACAACGCCAGAACATGAATATTTTATAAGTCACGTGCTTAAAGTTCATAAAGTGTGTGTTCAAGAACATGAACATGACATGAACATCTGTATAAAAAATTTCCCAAATGATATGAGAAAAAACAAGGGGAACATGAATCATTCATAATTTTAGTGATTTAAATTCATAAAATTTATGTAGAACTACGAGAGGAATAAAAAAAGTTCATAAGATAAGTGAAAAAATGCATGAATCTCATGTACATTCAAGCCGGATCGATTGGCATGAAGAAAAAAAGTCAGTCGAACACCGACTCAAAAAAAAGAACACGACAAAAAAAATGCCAGAGCATAAATATTTCATAAGTCACGTGCTTAAAGTTCATAAAGTGTGTGTACAAGAACATGAACCACTAAAAAATTTTCCAAATGATATGAGAAAAAAAATAGGGGAACATGAATCATTCATAATTTTAGTGATTAAAATTCATTAAATTTATGTACAAATACGAGAGGAATAATAAAAGTTCATAAGATAAGTGAAAAAATGCATGAATCTCATATACATTTAAGATGGATCCATAGGTATGATGAAAAAAAAGGTCTGCCGGATACCGACTCAAAAGTTACACGACAGAAAAAAAACACTAGAGCATGAATATTTCATAACCCTTGAGTTTAAAGTTCATAAAGTGTGTGTACA
This sequence comes from Tetanocera ferruginea, assembly GCA_958299015.1. Classification (NCBI taxonomy): domain Eukaryota; kingdom Metazoa; phylum Arthropoda; class Insecta; order Diptera; family Sciomyzidae; genus Tetanocera; species Tetanocera ferruginea. The sequence continues at coordinate 11,722,527 of OY282642.1, forward strand.
AGAATATGAACATGAACATTTTATGAATAAAATTCATAAAATTCACGTAAAAACACGAGGTGAACAGGAACAGTTTATAAGATAAGTGAAAAAAGTCATGAATTTCATGTACATTTAAGCCGAATCAATTTGCATGGAGAAAAAAAAGTCAGTCGGACGCGGACTCAAAAGTTACACAACAGAAAAAAACGCCAGAACATGAATATTTCTTATGCTTCGTGTTTAAAGTTGATAAATTGTGTGTACAAGAGCATGAACTAATAAAAAATTACCTAAATGCTATGAATGTTTACAAGTTGAACATGCATCATACATAATTTTGTGAATAAAGTTCATAAAATTTATGTACAAATGCGAGAGAAATAGGCATGGAGAAATCAAGTCAGTCGAACACCGACTTAAAAGTTACATAACAGAAAAAACGCCAGAATATGAATATTTCATAAGCCTCGTGCTTAAAGTTCATAAAGTGTGTGTACAAGATACATGCATCAATACAAAATTCGTAAATGCCATGATAACATACAAAGGACCCTGAATCATTCATAATTTTTGTGAAAAAAATTCATAAAATATATGAACAAATCGAGCAGAACAAGAACAGTTCATAAGAAAAGTGAAAAAATGCATGAATCTCATGTACATTTAAGCGGAATCGTTTTGCATGGAGAAAAATAAATCAGCCGCAAACTGACTCAAAACTATTAGAGGGACTCTTAGAAACTATTTCTGCATATTTTTGTTTGGATCGAAGAAATCCCCAAGGAGCGGTTTTGGTGCTATTGAAAACCTCTTTTGGTCCAAAATGAAGTTTTTTTGCAAATTACTATTTTTTTCTTTCTTCAGAATGCATACCAAAAATAAGCAAAAAAGTAAAGATTTTGATAGTACAAAAAGAAAATATTGGCCAAAAAAATGATATCTTGACAAATCTTTTGAGACCAAAAACAAAAAAAAAAAATATTTAATAATTCGTCATTTTCGAATATATGTTTTTTTGAGTTACAAAATTGCGGCATTTTAGTTTTTTTATAACCCTATAAAATATGTGTTTCTCATGATATTCACAAGCAGTTAAGCTTCTTGAAAAAGTATTGAGCTCTTATTTCCATTGATATGTTGTATAAAGTGGTCCAATCAAAACTGAGTATCATGAAAAATACGTATTTTATAGGCGTTTAAAAAAATATATTTTCGAAAATCATGAATTTTTTACTAGGGCGCCCTCTGTCGTACAGTTTATTAAAGAATGGTTGGCAAAATTTGATTTTGCATATTTAAAAAAACTCACATATACCAAGATTTGTCAAAAAATTGAACAGTAGTTATGGCATTTAAATAAAAATTAAGCTGAAGAAAGCCTTTTGAATATGGATTTCACTCGTTTTATATGATTGTGGTACTTTGTTTTGGTTGAAGCACACCATAAGATATATTATTAATGAAAACATAGATATATGAATATTGTTCACTAAATTTGTCACGCTTCCATTGTATAAGTACATGAGTTTCGTACATTTATGACTTTCATCTAGTGAACTATTCTTGTTATTCTTGTATTTGTAGATAGGTTAAATGAATTTTAATCACTAAACTTATGCAGTAGTTCACGTTTCCCTTGTATATCTACATGAGATTCATGCATTTTTATTACTTATATCATGTTCTTGTTCTCTTTGTATTTGTACATGCATTTTATGAATTTTATTCACAAAAATTATGAATGATTCATGTTCTCCTTGTATTTTTTCATAAAATTTTCTAAACTTTATATTAGTTCATGTATCTTGTACATACATTTTATGAACTTTAAACACTAGGCTTATGAAAATATTTATGTTCTCGTGTTTTTCTTTTGTGTATTTTGTACATTCTTATCATGAACAGTTGATGGGACTCATATAATTGGTTAATGAACCAAAATTTATGAATGCAATTCATGGAGATCATGTAAAAATTCATAATTGTTGTGAAGTTTTTGGTTTAGTGAAAAAAAAAAACAGTTTACTTCAAAGGAAATAACGACATGTTTTTCTCTTTTTTGACTTTACCGGAAACTAAACGGATTATTTAAAATAACTAAATTATAAATATGTATACAAACCATAAAAAAATAAGCCTTAAATAAAAAGAGCAGAAAATATTTAAGTCAACCCACCTTCAAAACAATAACATCCCAACAACACTGACTGCAAAATATGGTTTTCAGCATACAATTTTTTCTCAGTCAACATTTTAAGACCATTTCAACAAAGAAGTAACGACATAATAAAGTAGAAAAATGATAAGAAAAAAAGCTGACATCTGTTACAGAAGCCACAACAACACTTTTTTCGAAATATATATATAATTTAAAGTTTAAGACATGCACACAAATATCAATATGTATTAAAAGTGTTTATAAATGCACACATATTGTCGCTACATACATAGAATTGTGGTTGTATTTGTGCGTGCTTTCATGCACACGCAGGCAATTTTCATATCAAGAGATTTTGTGGCAGGATATGAACAGCATATTTTATTGGTAGATTAAAGTATTTTAAATATTGCGCGGAAATGTGTGTGTGTGTGTGTGTATGAAAATTACACTGTGCGAAAATTTAAATTTTTGTTAAAAGTAACGGCAAATATGTCAAAGGTTTTCAGTAGACATGCCCATAGTAAATAAACTCAGAATTCTATAGTTGGTATGTTGGTATTCGGTGATAATGGCATTCGGCTTTAACTTTTGAAGTGCATGCATGCACTGGTGATGTTAAGCTATATTTGCGAATTTTTAACTAATCAGCCATAGACAAATCTACAACTCTCTGTAATAAAGGTGTTTGGCTTGGTAGGCAGTGCACAAAAAAAAAAAACAAAAACAAATTGGCCATTTCAGCCCTTGAAAGGACTTTGACCGAGCGTCTTATGATAAATTGTGTTGTGTGTGTTATTAAATGTTTGCACACAATTGACCGAGAACTGGACCTACATGTTGTATGCCGACTCCGAACGGCTAAAGTTCAAGTTCTCAAGAAGCTTTACATGGCATTATTTACTCTCTGAGGTTGGCCATTGTCTGCAGAGAGGTGGTGACCGATCAGAAAAATTTTTTATTGAAAAAACTTTTCGCCGCGGCTGGGGATCAAACCCGGGCTCCGAACATGCTCCGAAGAGCCACACACTTAACCTGCATGCCACGGTCACCACCATAGGCAGTGCACACTGAATCAAAAAAGTACACAATTATTATGAAAAATTTTGAAAAGGCAAGAGTAAAATCAAAATGGGCATTAATTATACCCTAAACCTGAAAGGTCAGGGTATATTAACTTTGTGCAAACGTTTTTTATATTCTTGATCAGCGACACCACGTGAGTCAAGCTATCCATGTCCGTCCGTCCGTCCGTCCGTCCGTCTGTCCGTCTGTCCGTCTGTCTGTCCGTCTGTGTGTTGTCCGTATACACAGGATAAGAAGAAGGAGTTGAGATAATTGGATGAAACTTGGTACACATGGTCACATGAACCCAAGGATCTGCACTATTGAATATTTTTGGAATCCGCCCACGGACACGCCTACCTTCCACACAACGCAAAAATTGAAAACTGCATAAATAAGCTCATAATTAACCTACAACAATAAAATTTGTTGTGTATGTGTTTTGTATCAACACAAAGATGTTTTCGAAAAATGGGTGTCGTCCGATCACGGACACGCCCACCTCCGATACAACCCAAAAATTGAAAACGCAAGCCTCTGTTTAACCTACAGAGCTAAAATTTGGCATGACATTTTTTTATAACAAAAAAAAAGATCAATTTGAAAAATGGAGATCATCCGCCCACGGACACGCCTACCTCCCATACTACGCGAAAATTGAAATCTGCATAACTCAGCTCGTAGTCAACCTACAACAATAAAATTTGATATGTGTGTGTTTTATATCAATACAAAGATGTCTTCGAAAAATGGCTGTCATCCGCTCACTGACACGCCCACCTCCCATACAACGCAAAAATTGAAAACGCAATAAATAAGCCTCTGTTTAACCTAAAAAAAAAAAAAAAAAACGAATTGGCCATTTCAGCCCTTGAAAGGACTTTGACCGAGCTTCTTATGATCAATTGTGTTGTGTGTGTTACTAAATGTTTGCTCACAATTGACCGAGAACTGGACCTACATGTTTTATGCCGACTCCGAACGGCTAAAGTTCATGTTCTCAAGAAGCTTTACATGGCATTATTTACTCTCTGAGGTTTGCCATTGTCTGCAGAGAGGTGGTGACCGATCAGAAAAATTTTTTATTGAAAAAAACTTTTCGCCGCGGCTGGGGATCGAACCCGGGCTGCGAACATGCTACATGGCTCCCGTAACATGCTACCCGGGCTCCGAACATGCTCCGAAGAGTCACACACTTAACCTGCATGCCACGGTCACCACCATAGGCAGTGCACACTGAATAAAAAAAGTACACAATTATTATGAAAAATTTTGAAAAGGCAAGAGTAAAATCAAAATGGGCATTAATTATACCCTAAACCTGAAAGGTCAGGGTATATTAACTTTGTGCAAACGTTTGTAACGCTTAAAACGAAGCGAGTCCGATATAGAAAAGTATATATATTCTTGATCAGCGACACCACGTGAGTCAAGCTATCCATGTCCGTCCGTCCGACCGTCCGTCCGTCTGTCCGTCTGTGTGTTGTCCGTTTACACAGGATAAGAAGAAGGAGTTGAGATAATTGGATGAAACTTGGTACACATGGTCACATGAACCCAAGGATCTGCACTATTGAATATTTTTGGAATCCGCCCACGGACACGCCTACCTTCCATACAACGCAAGCCTCTGTTTAACCTACAGAGCTGAAATTTGGCATGACATTTTTTTATAAAAAAAAAAAGATAAATTTGAAAAATGGAGATCATCCGCCCACGGACACGCCTACCTCTCATACTACGCGAAAATTGAAATCTGCATAACTCAGCTCGTAGTCAACCTACAACAATAAAATTTGATATGTGTGTGTTTTATATCAATACAAAGATCTCTTCGAAAAATGGCTGTCATCCGCTCACTGACACGCCCACCTCCCATACAACGCAAAAATTGAAAACGCAATAAATAAGCCTCTGTTTAACCTACAGAGCTAAAATTTGGCACATATGTTTTTTATAACAAAACAAAGATGGTTTTGAAAAGTGGACATCATCCGCCCACGGACACGCCTACCTCACATACAACGCGAAAATTGAAAACTGCATAACTCAGCTCATAATTAGCCTACAACAATAAAATTTGGTATGTATGTGTTTTATATCAACATAAAGATGTCTTCGAAAAATGGACGTCATCCGCTCACGGACACGCCCACCTCCCATACAACCCAAAAATTGAAAACGCAATAAATAAGCCTCTGTTTAACCTACAGAGCTAAAATTTGGCACGTATGTTTTTTATGACAAGACAAAGATGGTTTTGAAAAATGGACGTCATCCGCCTACGGACCCGCCTACCTCCCATACAACCCAAAAAGTTTAAAACTCAATAAATGAGGTTATGTTTGTCATAGAGAAATTAAATTTGGTATGAATGTATTTTATACCAAACCTAAAATGTGTTCAAAAATTGGGAGTAGTCCGTCCATGAACACGCCCACCTCCCAAAGCGAAAGCATAATAAAGGCATTAACTGTGAGCTACAGGAATAAAACTTGGTATGTGTTAATTTTTCATCAACACTTACATGCATATAAAATATAGGCTTCATCCGCCCACGGACACGCCCATTTACAATAAAATTTTTTTTTTGTTTTTGAAAGTGGGTTTAGGGTATTTCATAGTCGGCCTAGACCGACTTTAGACTTTCTTTACTTGTTGTTTTTTTAGTTTTGAGCTTCACCAAACAAACTGTGAAGCTACTACTTATTCGTATTCCAAAAACCAGCAACAACACCACACTCTGTTTTTTATCAATGTTGCTTTCATTTTTCTTGTCGCTAAACACTATCGGTTTTATATATTTCTCATTTAGTTTTTGTCATAAAAACTATATAGCACAGATGTGTAGTACTGCGAAAATGTATATAATAAGTCTACCTTATAACGAAATCTTGTAAGCGTTGCACTCACATTCAATGAACTGAATGTGGCCAGATTGGCCAGCGATCGAGGTGGCGTGGGTTCGAATCCAACGACCGAAAACTATTTGTTTTTGAAACTTTTTTTTCAATTTATTTTCTTATTATTCTGTTTATTTTTATGCATAAAAAGCTAAAAAGCTTCATTGGATCAACAGAAAATATTACATTACTAATTTTTAAAATGCTTCAATACGTTTGTTATATTTTGAAGAAGATTTATAACTTTTTTAGGTTTTGGTTGATCTAATGAATACTTATAAAAATGACATATTAAAAATTTGCAGAAATAATATTTTGTAATTTTGTTTAAATCACTTTCAAAGTAGTTGTAATTTAAATTATTAATTTTGACTGCACTCGTTACACTGATCGGCGGTGAAAGAAATACTATTGAATATTACATTTTCTTCAGTGCTAAGAAAGAGTGTTGCAAGAAAATCTGGGTTTAGGAGAATTGACTTCAGTAACTTCTCAGTTACTTCTTAAAGAGACGTAATAAGCTTCACTTCAAAAAAGTTTTGCTGTTGATTATTTTCTAGTCCAAAATGTTCACTTAATTTTTTTAAATCGGCAGCAAGACATGTTGAATTTGTTAAATTTAAAAAAAAAATTAAATTTTGACACAAGCTAAATTTAGTACATTGCCATACAGTCACATATGTTTGCAATAAAACACTCACATTTTGAATAATACTTATATGTAGTTTATTGTACATATGTATGTATTTTTGTTGGCTTGCGACACGGTGACCTACATTATTTTCAGTTTGTTCAACTGAAATATTTCTGCACTAATATTTCTTACATAAAGCACTACAGCACACAAATACACTACATATACGTTCAACTGCACACATGCATACATATGAATATCCATGCTTGAACAAACATTTATGCACAAACATATCATAACTATGCATACAAATAAATAAATATAAGTACAAATAAATATTTGTATGCTGCTTGTTTTTATTTTGCATTTCCCCCCCTTTTTTAGTTGTTTTTGTTTTTATTTGCATTGGTTTTAATTGAACAGGTAGGTTGCAAGCTGTAAAATGTCATTACTTCCGGTTCTGCAAGCATGCCATATTTATACTCATTTTTGCTCAACAATAAACACAAACGTGCAAAAAGTTCAAATTTTGTTTTTGTTTTTTTTTTTTTTTTTAAATGTTATGTGTTTTTATGTTTTGTATTGTTTTATCTTTGTGTGTGTTTTGTGTGGATTTATTGTATTTACATGTTGTGAAAAGAAACACGCTTCATTTAATGACAAAACATGGCAGCAAAACAAGCATATTAATGTTGTTGTATGTGTGGGTGTTGTTATTTAACTTGTGCGTAGGAGTTTTCCGTTTGTCAATATTTTTTTTTTGTGGCTCGTTTTAGCCTTTTTGAGTAAGACAAAAGTTAAAAATATGCAAAAAAATAAACAAAAAAAAAAAATTACAAAATGTTTGTAATGTAATACGTAGCAATATTAAAATATTCTGCTGTTCTTACTTGAACTTTTATCTTCGCTTCAGTTCCTTATTCAACTGCAGCCTTTTGTAGCTTTAATTTATGTTAAATTTTGTGCGAATATCCTATTCGCACAATTTCACGTTTCTGTTGTGTATGTTTATTCATTCATTAATTAATATATATTCATACATACACACATATATATGTATGTATCTCTAACTTGCTTTACCTTTCAGCTTAAGTGGTTATTTTGGCTCTTAGACAAAGTAAGCCTAAGACAATATTTGGCTAAAACAGAAAATAAGCAAAACAAGCTGTGACAAAACACAATTTGTTAGTGTCTAGGCAAAGTGATGGGCTTAAGTATTTCTTGAGTGGAAGAGGCAGAGCTTGTAGAGCAAAACGTCCTTGAGCTAAACTTTTCTCTCTGATTTAAATGGAACTATGTATTTGTATTTACTTTGAAATAAGTTACACAGCAAGTTGTAAGTATCAATTGAATATATCTGGGATAAGTTAAATTGATATATTTCATATCAGTTTATTGAAGTTGTGAGTTATCCCGATTAGTATGATAATAGTTTAGTTAGTTTTTAGCTTCAATTTGTGATTTGATTACAGTAGTTATATGTTAACAAGTTTTTTTTTTAATTACATAAAAGTCCTTGAAGTTTTAAAATTTCATAAGAATTGCAAAGGTCGGTGAGAATCAAAGATACAATTTTGAGTTAAAATTTCCATATTTAAAATGGTTTTAGTCTAATATATGGGCATTTCCGCAGAAAAGTCTACCATGACCAAAAAATTAAAAGTTAACCAACATTTTTTTTCTTTTCTTGTATTATTAAAGAGAAATATTCAAAATTAATTTAATTAAAGAGTTCAAATTTTTCCCATGTTGCGTTGGCAAGATATCGGGCTACCAAGTTAAAGTTAAAGTTTTGGTCAGTTTTGTTTATTTTTATGAGAATTTTCTCTTTACAGTTTACATTTCTAAGAGTAATTGTTCAATTGCACTCTGTTCGAAAATTTTGATACAACAACAACTTATAGCAAAATACAAAAGAGCAAGCACATATCAATTAACGGTCAAATTTTGATTTGCTTTTAATGATATTTTGAGGTACGTCACGACAGACAAAAACGTATTTAGTGCTATTTTTTCAACGCTGACGTTCCAAAGTGCGTGAAATTTTACATATTAATAAAGTTAGGTTTTTTATAAAAAAATCGTGAGGGTGAAAAACTGTTAATTTTATATTTAATTTGAAAAGTGAGTAACGTTACGCCAAATTGCTCGAAGTTTGCCTGATTTCGTTACTGAATTTGGTTGCAGGTATTTTAGTGGAATATTTTTTCCAACTTCTCATGGTCGATGGGGTAGGAGTTAAAAAAATATAATATACTAGCGGATGTTACCCGGTGTTACTCGGGGTTGTGCCTTGAGCACAGGAATTTTTAAAATTATCGTTTTTTGGGGTTTTTCCCCTTCCCTCCGTCAATAGTGTGTAGTCTTATTTCCGTAAAACAGTACCGGTCATATTAAAAAAAAAATTACATCTTCAACGTCTAGATCAGACATCTGGGTTCTGAGGAAAATGGTCACGCAGATTGAAAAAGTCATTTCGAGAACAATGCGAGAATCCTTATTAGCATGCATTTAATATGGATTTTTTCTCAAAAACAAAATTCTAATTTTAAAAAATCCTTTTGGGATCGATTCGATTTTTGGATTGCCTTTGTTCAACTTCGGTTTTGGTCAATACTGTTCGGTTGATATTTGTTCATATTTATATAGCTTCTGCTCGTATTCGTTAAACTTCTTTTAATTCATTAGTCTTTGGTTCTTGACTTCGTTTGCCTTGATTCCTTGATTTTTGTCGAAAGAACTTTTAGAATCATAGTAATAGTTACAAATGTTGACCAAGTTTCATCAAAATCGGTTCATCCGTTTTGACGTAAATGAGCCAGACATTAGTTGATTAGTTGACATTAGTTGATTGAATAAAGCACCCTCCTACGCAAGTTTTTGAAATGTAAGTAGCCTCAATTCCGTTGCAGGGTCACGTTATTTCACGTTCCAAAATTAAGTAAAATCGGCCTATAGCCGATTATAGCCTATGTTATGTCTTGGGTGCAGTTGAACCTTCATATTAAATTTCATTGAAATAGGTCTAGGTATTTAGGAGTTATTATAGAGTGCCACGCCCACATATTTTCGCCCACTTTTTTACACCCCCTCTGAGGTGCCTCTCTATGAAACGTACGTGGTGTCCAAATTTCAGCACAATCGGATATACGGTGCGAGCCTGTACGGAAATGACAGACAGACAGACAGACAGACAGACAGACAGACAGACAGACAGACAGACAGACAGACA